>CM062295.1:628937830-631337830 GCA_031216915.1 Pictodentalium vernedei | reverse complement strand
TGTTAGAACGGATAGCTGAGAATACGGCTGCAAAACAATTCCATTCAAATCGTGGTGAGTGGCAATTCGACTCGATTCGTGACAAAATTCGAACTTTCCATCAAATTGAATAGAGAGAAAAGATACGAGATGGCGTTGGTGAATCTGGAGACTTATTATTCCTTTCCCAACGTCACCGAAAAGAATAACTCATTCAAGTATTCCGACGGAGTGGATTGGTTGGAGATTCGAATTCCGAAAGGAAGTTACGACATAGACGATTTGAACAATTACATTCAGACGCGAATGAAGACAGATGGAAAGGGAAGCAACAAGATCAGACTCGCTCCCAATCCTAATACCTTACAGACGATGTTGGATTTGGAAGATAATTTTTGAGTGGATTTCAATACGGATGATTCTATAGGCAAGATGTTGGGATTTGATCGAAAGATGTATCGAGACCATGCGGCATCTGAAAATACGGTTGACATTCTCGCAGTCAATAGCATTCTGGTGAACGTGGATGTGATTGCTGGAAGCTACATGAATGGTAGCACTCAACCGATGATCTATTCCTTCTTTCCAAACGTGTCGCCGGGTTATAAGATCGTGGAGCGACCTCGAAATTTAGTTTATCTACCAGTGATTTTAGACACGTTGTATAGTCTCAAAACCACGTTGACGGATCAAAATGGTGAACTGTTAGATCTTCGCGGAGAGAGGGTGACGATACGATTTCACATAAGAGAAATATAAAAGCAAAAAAAAAAAAATATTGTGTATATATATAAATAACAAAAAAAATAAAATAAACGCAATATTAATTTTACAAAAATTATTTAATATATATAATTATCATTAAAACAAAAAAAACAATTGAAGAAAATATATTTAAAAAAAAAGAATTATGACACAATACGTGGTTAAAAACGTGAACATATCCCCAGGACAGAGGAAGAAACTTAAGAGAGCGTTAACAACTCGAGGCGAGGCGGTGAGATTCAAATTCACTCATGAAGATCTGAGGAGTGGCGGTCAGGATTCGATCGCCTGGACCAGAAGTCAAATCAAAAGGATGGAGAAAGCGATTCGTGATGGAAGAGGGTTGACGGTGAGATTGAGTCCCGCTCAATTGAGATACAATTTGAGAATGAAAGGTGGTTTCCTACCGCTATTGGCAGGAATCGCCGCAAAAGCATTACCCTTCGCCGCAAAGGCACTACCCTTTCTCGGAAAGACTCTCGGCGTGGGAGCTCTCACGGGACTCGCGAGTTTGGCAGTTGAGGAATTAATGGGCGGCAGCGGACTGTTTTTGAAGAAGGGAGGAACCGTGTGTCACGTCCACGTACACGACAGCGGTAAAGGATTGTATCTAGAACCCGTTAGAGGTGACAACTCTTTGAGTGGAAACGGTCTCTATCTGAAGAGTGGACGGAACGTTGAGCGACTCGGCAAGGGTTTGTTGTTTGGTGAGAATTCGCCATTTAAGAATATACTGATTTTGAATATGTTATTATAATGTAAAAAAATTATATAAAATATAAATCATAGAAAGTATAAAATAATATATAAAATGGAAAAAAAGGTGGAAAAACAATTAGACGATAATGATGAATATCGCGAGATAGAGTGCGAAAAAGATGTGGAAAAATGATTAGACGCTAATGATGGATATCTTAGGAAAGAACTGATAAAAGAGTTAAAGATCGGGATATGCGGTTGAAATTTAAAAGAATGAGACGTTTTCCACCATCACCACTATCTTCTGAAGAGAATGGTAATGATGCGAGTGTTACCGAGAGATGCACAACATTCGTTCATAATTATGATTCGGATAAACAAATGTGTTGTTATAAAAACGTAGCATATCACAAAAAAAGAAAAGAAAAGAAGAATCAACGCTGAAATTTAAGAAAAAAGGAAACGTTATTATAATATATGGGTAATAGTGAAGAAGGAAAACAAAAAAAAAAAGTAATGAGATCTAAAGATGATCTCATTACTTTTTTTTTCCTTCTTCTTCGCTAAAAATCAATCTCTCTCTTGTTTATATTTCCAAATCCGTTATTAGCATGTTGACACTCGTGTCTTCTCCTTTTTTGCAAATGTGTTGAATGTTTATCTTTACTTTTTTGAGTTTTTTTACTTCGGTCAATGCGCTCTCACCACCCGATTTGTTCACGAGTTCAAGTGAGATGTTTGGAAATATGTAACTTCCATAGGGCAACGACAAATCGTCCTTGTCGAATTCTCTATCTTTGGTGATGACGATATTCTGCAGATCGCTTTCGTACTCGTAAAACAAATCGAGCGTGGCTTCGTCCAGTTTCAAAGGCATGCTATATTTGTCGTATTTGTGCTCTAAGCCCTTCGTCTTGACCTCGTTCAATTTGATGGGATCGTGTCGTTGTAATCTATAGATTTTAGAACTGAATTTCTTATACGTTTCGTCTTCAATTTGCATCTTTTAGGTGTTGTTGTCATGATCGATTATTTGGTTTTTTATTTTATGAATTCTTGCAAATAATGTATATTTTAAATTTTGTATTTTAAAAATTTGTTTAAAAAGTTTTTTTTTTTTTTTACTCTTTATATATATATAAAAAAAAAAGTTTTTTTAATTTTAATTTTCTTTAATGTGAAAATTTTTTTTTTTTTGTAGAAGTTTTTTTCTCTTTATATATAAATAAAAAGTTAAATTTAACATCCTTTTTTTCTCGTATTAATTCAATTTTTTTTTCATGTTAAGAACATAAAAAAATTGATTAATTATTTTTTTGAAGGAATTAAAACATATATATAAACAATTTAAAAAACTTTTTAACAAATTATCATTTAAATACAAAATTCGAAAAAAATATTCTTACAAACCCAATTTTGAGGTAAAAAAAAACAATGATTAAATCCGAATATCCGAATTATAGTTTAGAACGTGCAAGACTTCAAACGTTTAAAAATTGGCCTTCGCATCTTGCTCAAAAACCCGAAGATTTAGCTGCTGCGGGTTTCATTTATGTGGGTAAAAGTGATAGAGTTAAATGTTTTTGTTGTAACACACATTTAATGAATTGGGAACCTAATGACAAACTGTTGGCAGAACACATAAAAGATACCGAAGGTTGTTGCGATTATTTGAAGAAGATCCAGACATTAGGATTGATTAAAATTGAAAACGAAGAATGGGAAAGAAATAAAAACGAGAGTTTATTAAGGGGTATTTTACAATCCGGATACACGAAGGAACAATTGTATAATACATTGAATTATGCAAACAAGACGTTATCTCAATTCTTGACATTAGAAGATTTGATTCGATTCATGAAAGAAGCAAACGGGTTATTATCTATTGAGAAGGAGTCGAGTGATGTGAACACATGTCTGCTTTGCGAAAACAACTCTGCAAATGTTTTGTTTCTACCATGTGCACATTTGTGTTATTGTAAGGAATGTTATTCTAGAGACGAGAAAACGTGTTCGTTTTGCGAACAAGAAATAAAAGCGGTCGTAAATTGTTTTGAATAAAAAGCATTAAAGAAAAAATTAAAATTAAAAAAAAAATTTTTTTTATATATAAAGAGTAAAAAAACAAAACTTTTTAACAAATTATTTTAATACAAAATTCGAAAAAAAATATTCTTACAAATGGAGCAAACAAATAAAAAAATGGAAAATTTAAATGAGAAAACCGTACCTCAGTTAAACGAGATTTGTAAACTATTAAAAATTCCATATTTCAGAAATCATAGAAGTAAATCAAAAAAAATTGAAGTCATACAGGAACATTTGCAAAACGATAGAAAGGCAAATGAAATGTCGATAGCAACGACGTCAAAAAATGCATCGGTTGTGAAAAATGAGAAGAAGAAATGCCGACGTCGAAAAAAACCAAAAACGTTTCGATTGTGAAAAATAAGAAGACGACAAAACGAAAAGCCGTTGAAGAATTTCAAGTTTCAAAAGAAAAGAAAAGAAAAACTAAAACAAAAACGAGTGATGCACTTCAGATTCTAGACAAACGAGATATATCGAGCGAAATTCGACGAGCAATCAACGAAGGGAAAGGAGAAGAATATGTAGCATGACTCATCATGGAACTATTCCAATCGAAGCCTGTAGAACAGGAGAGTGCGATCAAAGGCGTTTTTAAAACTTTCGACGTGGTTCCGTCGTTCAAGAAAATTGATCCGAATTTGTTCATGGAACAGGTGAAGAAAAAAGTATTGGATTTGTTTCGTGAACACATGAACGTGGGACTAAAAATTAAGATGATACTCCATTGCGTGATGAATAAAATCGATGTGAAGTCTGGCGAGAGCATCGTGACAAATGCATATTTCAGATCTAACGTCGAACCCGTATTCCGAGGTTCAGATTTATCAGATGTTTTCGAAAAGATGAAAGACTAGATGTTGACGTCTCTCGCGAATTATCAACATGAAGGTAGTAATTGGACATTCGATGAGGTGTTGAAACTCGAAATTCATATAACTAAAAACGATTTGTTGAAAGGATCTTCCTAAGTGCAATTACCGTATTTCTTAGCTAAAAAACACTCCGTGGTCAACGTGAGAAATAAAGATGATCAGTGTTTTAAATGGGCCGTCACTTCTGCTTTATACCCTGTCAAAATCCATCCTGAGAGAGTTTCTTGTTAAGAGGAGACTCCTAAAAATCTCGATTGGACTGGAGTGATTTTTCCAATGCAGTTAAAACACATCGAACGTTTCGAAGCTCAAAATCCCACCGTAGCGGTGAACGTCTTGGGATATGACGCTGAAAAACGAACGATCTATCCTCTCAGACAGAGTTCGTATCTCGAAAGAGAAAAGACGATTATTTTATTATTGATTTCGAATGGTGACAATCGTCATTATTGTTGGGTTAAACATCCGAGCCGATTACTGTCGAGACAAAATAATAAACATGAACATAAGATATGTTTATGTTGCAACTGCATGAATGCGTTTCACAGCGAAAAATCGTTAGCGAAACACCAGGAATATTGCAATGAAAATCAAGATGTCACCATCGAAATGCCCAAACCCAACACCATTGTGAAGTTTGAAAATCACAATAGAAGGTTAAAAGTACCATTCATCGTGTATGCCGATTTCGAATGATTCACCGTGAAAATGAGTTCCTGCCAACCTAACGCTCTTCAAAGTTACGTTGAAAGATATCAAAAACACATACCTTCGGGTTATTGCATTTACGTGAAATGTGCTTTCGACTCGCAACACAACATGGGTCCCTTCACCTACACGAAACTGTGCAAAGACAATGACGTGGCTCAAAGGTTCGTGGAAGAGTTAGAATCGAAAATTCAAATGTTATACAACAAAGTCAAAACTCCGGCGAAAATGATCATCACGCGAGAGCAGCAGAACGAAAATAACAGAGCCACCGAATGTCACATATGCAGACAATCGTTCGACGAGAATTCGGAGGAAAATAAGAAGGTCAGAGACCATGATCATTACACGGGTCTGCATCGTGGTCTGGCTCACAGCAAGTGTAATTTAAAATATCGAGATGCCGTTTTCTATCCGGTGATATTTCACAATCTCTCGGGTTACGACAGTCATCTGTTCGTGAAAAATCTCGGCACCTCCCACGAAGAATTAAATTGCATCGTGAACAGCGAAGAAAGATACATTTCATTCACGAAATAGAAGGTCATGGAGAAGAAAGGAGTAATCGACGGAGAGACATTGGAAGAAAAAACGAAATCCATTCGTAGAGGCATACGTTTCATCGACAGTTTTAAATTCATGTCGACCGCTCTGGAAAAATTAGTCGATAACATGAGCAAGGATAAATTTAAAATCACGAGCAAACATTTCGGAGAACGAGTAGACGTTATGTTGAGGAAAGGAGTCTATCCTTACGATTACATGAACGATCTAAAGAGATTCGACGACACCGCACTACCTTCGAAAGAAGATTTTTATTCAAAATTATACGAATCCGACATTTCCCACGAGAATTACGAACATGCCAAAAACGTGTGGAAATCATTCGATATGAAAACCATGAGAGATTATCACAATCTCTATCTGAAGACCGATGTTCTGCTCTTGGCAGACCTGTTCGAAAATTTTCGAGACGTCTGTCGTCAAAATTATGATCTGGATCCTGCTTGGTATTTCACCGCACCCGGTCTGGCGTGGGACGCTCTGTTGAAGACCACCGAAGTCCAATTGGAATTATTATCCGACGTGGACATGTTGCTCATGTTCAAAAGGGCTGCGAGAGGTGGCGTCTTGATGATCTCCCACAGATATTCTGAAGCTAACAATCCCTACATGAAAGAAGGTTTCGATTCGAAACGATCGAATAAATACATACAGTATTGGGACACTAATAATCTGTACGGTTGGGCTATGAGTCATCCTTTACCGATTGGAAATTTTGAATGGGTGACAGAACAGGAAGAGATGCAAAAATGGAGAGACTATCCTTGCATTTTAGAAGTCGATTTGAACTATCTGGAAGAATTACATGATCTACACAATGATTATCCGCTGGCTCCCGAACGAATGGAACCGAACGAAGGAGGCGAGGAAAAACTCATTCCCAATTTATTTAACAAACGTAACTACATCATCTACAGTGAGAATTTGAAACAATATGTCGATTGCGGGATGAAATTAGTCGACATACATCGCATCATTCGATTCGACGAAGACCCTTGGATGAAAAAATACATCGATCTCAACACGAATCTCAGAATTCGAGCCGAGAACAATTTCAAAAAAAAAAGAAGATTTCTTCAAACTCATGAACAACTGCGTGTATGGTAAATCGATGGAAAACATCAGGAAGAGAACCGACGTTCGACTCGTCACGTCTGAGAAAAGAGCTAAAAAATTAGTGGTGAAACCCAATTACAAACACCGAACCATATTCGACGAAAATCTAGTGGCCGTTCACATGCAAAAGACGCACCTGAAGTTTGACAAACCGTATTATCGCGGACCGATCATCTTAGATATTAGCAAGCAATTGATGTACAAGTTTCACTACGATTACGTCAAACAAAAATTTGGTGATAGAGCCAAACTACTGTTCACCGATACAGACAGTTTAGTTTACGAGATAGAGACGAAAGATGTCTACTGAGATATATCTCCGGATGTGGCTGTGTGGTTCGACACGAGCAATTATCCCGTTGATCACCCGTCCAACATTCAATCAAATGACAACAAGAAGGTGTTGGGTAAATTTAAGGACGAGAGCGGCGGTAAACAAATCCTCGAATTCATGGGCTTGAGACCCAAACTGTATGCTTATCGTCTAGAAGATGAAGAGATCAAGAAGTGCAAAGGGGTTAAAGCGTGTGTGGTGAAGAAAAACATCTCTTTCCAAGAGTATAAAGATTGTCTGTTAGGAAGTGGTCCGGTGTATAAGACTATGAAATCAATTCGAAGTGAAAATCACGACTTGTATACCGAAATAGTCAACAAGATTTCACTGACAGCCGACGACGATAAGAGATTCGTGTTAGACGATAAAATAAGCAGCACTTTGGCACGCAGACATTGGATTTCGTATCTAATTAGAGACAATAGGATTTCAGATATGATTGTGGATGATAGGATTCCATATATGATTAAGGGTGATAGGATTCCAGAAAATCAAGAGGAATTAGACGGATTCAAGATTATGGAAATCGATAGAGACATCGAGAGAGTTAGTTTAAAAAGAAAAAGAAAAAAAAAAGAAAAAAAATAACGTCATTTTAGTGAATTATAATAAAATAAATGAATAAAAAAAAATATATACGCATTTATGAATAAGAAAATAGAGATATCTGTAGAAGGTGTTGTCTTACCTAACGAACTCCTATCCAACATCGATCTGTCGAATGTGGCGAAGGATTTGAAAATCAAAGATTTTCTAGGCATGTTTTCTAGAGATGCCTTGCCGAAGAGAAGACCTCGACAATCGGAATGCGGAATTTTAAATCTAGACAATTTATCGGGTGAAGGCTCTCACTGGGTGGCGTGGTTCAAGAACGGGAAGAATTATTATTTCGACAGCTACTGAATCTCACTGCCAAAAGAAATAAAGAACTATTTCAACAAATCGATGCTTCGTTACAACACGGAACGAGTGCAATCACCAGATCAAGTGTTTTGCGGTCACCTGTGTCTTTAAGTTCGCAAGAGATGGTCTGAAGGAGATCGGTTTCAAGACATTCTCAATGATTTACATTAGAGAGAGTTTTTTTTTTATAGTATATAAAGATAAAAAATTATTTAAAAAAAATTTAATCGAATAAAAATGAAAAATAAAAATAAATAAAATAATTCATTTTTAATAAACTGCGTTTGAAATATATTTTTTTAAAAACAAAAAAAATCTCAAAACAACATGCCAGTCGATAAATTTGGTAGAAGTGACGATGAAAAAGTCAACCTAAGAAAGAAGAGGAAGACGCTCGAAGTCAACGATGGTTACGACGTTGCCAACTTGGATGAACGTTACGTTCGGAGATACCAACCTCGAGAGGAACCTTTGAACATGAACGATAAGAAGCTCTACAATCTTCCCGAGCCGATAGATCTCGCAGATGCTGTGACTAAAAAATACGTCGACAGGGGGAACGCCGATTTCAAACGAATCATGCTAGATAATTACGTGGATAAAACCATGACCGACGATCTCGATCTGAAATCTAAACATTTGGTGAACGTCGCATGTCCCATAGATCCCACGGATGCCACGACCAAGAAATACGCAGACGACTCTCACGCGAGATTCAGCAAACACCTGAGAAATAGATATGTTCAGAAAACGATGCACTCGGAATTGAATGCCAATTCTAACAAGATAATGAACGTGGCCACTCCCATGAATCCCAAGGACATGGCGACGAAACACTATGTAGATCTGGAACAGAGAAAGTCTGACAGACGAGAAATGAAATCGGATCTGAATGCGGGATTCAACAAGATATTGAATCTGTCAAAGGTCGACAACACGGATGCGGACTCAACCGCAGTCAACAAGGGCTACGTAGATTCTGCTGTGATACGATCACAAGAATACCTAGAATCGCAAGTGGACAATCTCTACCTGAACAAACAATCTGGCAGAACAATGGAGGGTGGTATCGACATGAACAGTGAGAATTTATTCAGTCTCAATCACGATCCCGAATTCGATTCCAGCGCGGTCAGCAGGAAGTACGTGGATGACAACTTGGTCTGGAGAAAGGGCGACATCATGGAAGGTAAACTAGACAATGGTGGACACGCGCTCACAAATCTACCGGATCCTGTGAACATGACAGACGCCTGCACCCTGATTTCGGTGGTGGAGAAAGTAAAATATGCTAGACAATTGATCACCGTGTGGGCCGAGGAGAGCTGCACGTTAGAGGAGGCAAAAGCTGAGTGGTCTTTCGGAAATGGAGGTAGTGGATTGCAACATGGTCAGGTGGGATAGCCCATGCCGTTGGGAGGTGAAATCATTCGAATGAGTCTGGCTTCCACGGATTTGAATAACAGAGCGGTCGTCAATCTCATGGTGAATGGAGTAGAGAGCAATAAGAGATACAGCGTCGAAAAGATTGAAAATCAACACGCGAATGTTAGCACATTCGGCATGCCATTCAAAGTGAATGCTGGAGACAGGATTAATTTCGTTACGAAAACCAATAATCCCGAAGCCGCCACTTCCGTGGTGAGCCTACTGATCGAACTAGATCCTTTGAACAAACAGTGAACGTGTGGAAATAATTAATTAAAAAAAAATAATGTGTGATTATTAAAAACAAAAAAAAAAGTAATGAGATTTAGAAAGATGTTCAATCTCTCTAGATCTCATTACTTTTATTTTTTGTTTTTTTTGTTTTTTTTTAATAATTACTCATTACTTTTTTTTATTTTTGTTTTATTTTTTTTTTCACACACGTCTCTCGACATCTTATTTCCATCCGATTCAAACTGTAATTCTCTGTCTGACAGGACCAGTGTGAAGGCTTCGGTTTTTCTCGGCACGTTCCTATCGAATTGCATCTTGATCTGAATATCTAAGACGCTACTCTTGAGTCGTTCACTCTGTTTGCTGACGTCGAATACGAACATGGGATACATCGACCAGAACAGAACAGTACTATTAAGTTGATCATCTAAGATTCGAATTCCGAAAGGAAGTTACGACATAAGACGCGAATGAAGACAGATGGCAAGGGAAGCAACAAGCTCAGACTCGCTCCCAATCCTAATACCTTACAGACGATGTTGGATTTGGAAGATAATTTTTGAGTGGATTTCAATATGGATGATTCTATAGGCAAGATGTTGGGATTTGATCGAAAGATGTATCGAGACCATGCGGCATCTGAAAATACGGTTGACATTCTCGCAGTCAATAGCATTCTGGTGAACATGGATGTGATTGCTGGAAGCTACGTGAATGGTAGTGCTCAACCGATGATCTATTCCTTCTTTCCAAACGTGTCGCCGGGTTATAAGATCGTGGAGCGACCTCGAAATTTAGTTTATCTACCAGTGATTTTAGACACGTTGTATAGTCTCAAAACCACGTTGACGAATCAAAATGGTGAACTGTTAGATCTTCACGGAGAGAGGGTGACGATACGATTTCACATTAGAGAAATATAAAAGCAAAAAAAAAAAAATATTGTGTATATATATAAATAACAAAACAAATAAAATAAACGCAATATTAATTTTACAAAAATTATTTAATATATATAATTATCATTAAAACAAAAAAAACAATTGAAGAAAATATATTTAAAAAAAAAGAATTATGACACAATACGTGGTTAAAAACGTGAACATATCCCCAGGACAGAGGAAGAAACTTAAGAGAGCGTTAACAACTCGAGGCGAGGCGGTGAGATTCAAATTCACTCACGAAGATCTGAGGAGTGGCGGTCAGGATTCGATCGCCTGGACCAGAAGTCAAATCAAAAGGATGGAGAAAGCGATTCGTGATGGAAGAGGGTTGACGGTGAGATTGAGTCCCGCTCAATTGAGATACAATTTGAGAATGAAAGGTGGTTTCCTACCGCTATTGGCAGGAATCGCCGCAAAAGCATAACCCTTCGCCGCAAAGGCACTACCCTTTCTCGGAAAGACTCTCGGCGTGGGAGCTCTCACGGGACTCGCGAGTTTGGCAGTTGAGGAATTAATGGGTGGCAGCGGACTGTTTTTGAAGAAGGGAGGAACCGTGTGTCACGTCCACGTACACGACAGCGGTAAAGGATTGTATCTAGAACCTGTTAGAGGTGACAACTCTTTGAGTGGAAACGGTCTCTATCTGAAGAGTGGACAGAACGTTGAGCGACTCGGCAAGGGTTTGTTGTTTGGTGAGAATTCGCCATTTAAGAATATACTGATTTTGAATATGTTATTATAATGTAAAAAAATTTATATAAAATATAAATCATAGAAAGTATAAAATAATATATAAAATGGATAAAAAGGTGGAAAAACAATTAGACGATACTGATGAATATCGCGAGATAGAGTGCGAAAAGATGTGGAAAAATGATTAGACGCTAATGATGGATATCTTAGGAAAGAACTGATAAAAGAGTTAAAGATCGGGATATGCGGTTGAAATTTAAAAGAATGAGACGTTTTCCACCGTCACCACTATCTTCTGAAGAGAATGGTAATGATGCGAGTGTTACCGAGAGATGCACAACATTCGTTCATAATTATGATTCGGATAAACAAATGTGTTGTTATAAAAACGTAGCATATCACAAAAAAAGAAAAGAAAAGAAGAATCAACGCTGAAATTTAAGAAAAAAGGAAACGTTATTATAATATATGGGTAATAGTGAAGAAGGAAAACAAAAAAAAAAAGTAATGAGATCTAAAGATGATCTCATTACTTTTTTTTTCCTTCTTCTTCGCTAAAAATCAATCTCTCTCTTGTTTATATTTCCAAATCCGTTATTAGCATGTTGACACTCGTGTTTTCTCCTTTTTTGCAAATATGTTGAATGTTTATCTTTACTTTTTTGAGTTTTTTTACTTCGGTCAATGCGCTCTCACCACCCGATTTGTTCATGAGTTCAAGTGAGATGTTTGGAAATATGTAACTTCCATAGGGCAACGACAAATCGTCCTTGTCGAATTCTCTATCTTTGGTGATGACGATATTCTGCAGATCGCTTTCGTACTCGTAAAACAAATCGAGCGTGGCTTCGTCCAGTTTCAAAGGCATGCTATATTTGTCGTATTTGTGCTCTAAGCCCTTCGTCTCGACCTCGTTCAATTCGATGGGATCGTGTCGTTGTAATCTATAGATTTTAGAACTGAATTTCTTATACGTTTCGTCTTCAATTTGCATCTTTTAGGTGTTGTTGTCATGATCGATTATTTGGTTTTTTATTTTATGAATTCTTGCAAATAATGTATATTTTAAATTTTGTATTTTAAAAATTTGTTTAAAAAGTTTTTTTTTTTTTTTACTCTTTATATATATATAAAAAAAAAAAGTTTTTTAATTTTAATTTTCTTTAATGTGAAAAATTTTTTTTTTTTGTAAAATTTTTTTTCTCTTTATATATAAATAAAAAGTTAAATTTAACATCCTTTTTTTCTCGTATTAATTCAATTTTTTTTTCACGTTAAGAACATAAAAAAATTGATTAATTATTTTTTTGAAGGAATTAAAACATATATATAAACAATTTTAAAAACTTTTTAACAAATTATCATTTAAATACAAAATTCGAAAAAAATATTCTTACAAACCCAATTTTGAGGTAAAAAAAACAATGATTAAATCCGAATATCCAAATTATAGTTTAGAACGTGCAAGACTTCAAACGTTTAAAAATTGGCCTTCGCATCTTGCTCAAAAACCCGAAGATTTAGCTGCTGCGGGTTTCATTTATGTGGGTAAAAGTGATAGAGTTAAATGTTTTTGTTGTAACACACATTTAATGAATTGGGAACCTAATGACAAACTGTTGGCAGAACACATAAAAGATACCGAAGGTTGTTGCGATTATTTGAAGAAGATCCAGACATTAGGATTGATTAAAATTGAAAACGAAGAATGGGAAGAAATAAAAACGAGAGTTTATTAAATGAGAATTATGCAAACAAGACGTTATCTCAATTCTTGACATTAGAAAATTTGATTCGATTCATGAAAGAAGCAAACGGGTTATTATCTATTGAGAAGGAGTCGAGTGATGTGAACACGTGTCTGCTTTGCGAAAACAACTCTGCAAATGTTTTGTTTCTACCATGTGCACATTTGTGTTATTGTAAGGAATGTTATTCTAGAGATGAGAAAACGTGTTCGTTTTGCGAACAAGAAATAAAAGCGATCGTAAATTGTTTTGAATAAAAAGCATTAAAGAAAAAATTAAAATTAAAAAAAAATCTTTTTTATATATATAAAGAGTAAAAAAACAAAACTTTTTAACAAATTATTTTAATACAAAATTCGAAAAAAAATATTCTTACAAATGGAGCAAACAAATAAAAAAATGGAAAATTTAAATGAGAAAACCGTACCTCAGTTAAACGAGATTTGTAAACTATTAAAAATTCCACATTTCAGAAATCATAGAAGTAAATCAAAAAAAATTGAAGTCGTACAGGAACATTTGCAAAACGATAGAAAGGCAAATGAAATGTCGATAGCAACGACGTCAAAAAATGCATCGGTTGTGACAAATGAGAAGAAGAAAAAGATAGTAAAAGGAATCGAAATGCCGACGTCGAAAAAAACCAAAAACGTTTCGATTGTGAAAAATAAGAAGACGACAAAACGAAAAGCCATTGAAGAATTTCAAGTTTCAAAAGAAAAGAAAAGAAAAACTAAAACGAAAACGAGTGATGCACTTCAGATTCTAGACAAACGAGATATATCGAGCGAAATTCGACGAGCAATCAACGAAGGGAAAGGAGAAGAATATGCAGCACGACTCATCATGGAACTATTCCAATCGAAGCCTGTAGAACAGGAGAGTGCGATCAAAGGCGTTTTTAAAACTTTCGACGTGGTTCCCTCGTTCAAGAAAATTGATCCGAAATTGTTCATGGAACAGGTGAAGAAAAAAGTATTGGATTTGTTTCGCGAACACATGAACGTGGGACTAAAAATTCAGATGATACTCCATTGCATGATGAATAAAATCGATGTGAAGTCTGGCGAGAGCATCGTGACAAATGCATATTTCAGATCTAACGTCGAACCCGTATTCCGAGGTTCAGATTTATCAGATGTTTTCGAAAAGATGAAAGACTAGATGTTGACGTCTCTCGCGAATTATCAACATGAAGGTAGTAATTGGACATTCGATGAGGTGTTGAAACTCGAAATTCATATAACTAAAAACGATTTGATTTGTTGAAAGGATCTTCCTAAGTGCAATTACTGTATTTCTTAGCTAAAAAACACTCCGTGGTCAACGTGAGAAATAAAGATGATCAGTGTTTTAAATGGGCCGTCACTTCTGCTTTATACCCTGTCAAAATCCATCCTGAGAGAGTTTCTTGTTAAGAGGAGACTTCTAAAAATCTCGATTGGACTGGAGTGACTTTTCCAATGCAGTTAAAACACATCGAACGTTTCGAAGCTCAAAATCCCACCGTAGCGGTGAACATCTTGGGATATGACGCTGAAAAACGAACGATCTATCCTCTCAGACAGAGTTCGTATCTCAAAAGAGAAAAGACGATTATTTTATTATTGATTTCGAATGGTGACAATCGTCATTATTGTTGGGTTAAACATCCGAGCCGATTACTGTCGAGACAAAATAATAAACATGAACATAAGATATGTTTATGTTGCAACTGCATGAATGCGTTTCACAGCGAAAAATCGTTAGCGAAACATCAGGAATATTGCAATGAAAATCAAGGTGTCACCATCGAAATGCCCAAACCCAACACCATCGTGAAGTTTGAAAATCACAATAGAAGGTTAAAAGTACCATTCGTCGTGTATGCCGATTTCGAATGTTTCACCGTGAAAATGAGTTCCTGCCAACCTAGCGCTCTTCAAAGTTACGTTGAAAGATATCAAAAACACATGCCTTCGGGTTATTGCATTTACGTGAAATGTGCTTTCGACTCGCAACACAACATGGGTCCCTTCACCTACACGAAACTGTGCAAAGACAACGACGTGGCTCAAAGGTTCGTGGAAGAGTTAGAATCGAAAATTCAAATGTTATACGACAAATTCAAAACTCCGGCGAAAATGATCATCACGCGAGAGCAGCAGAACGAAAATAACAGAGCCACCGAATGTCACATATGCAGACAATCGTTCGATGAGAATTCGGAGGAAAATAAGAAGGTCAGAGACCATGATCATTACACGGGTCTGCATCACGGTCTGGCTCACAGCAAGTGTAATTTAAAATATCGAGACGCCGTTTTCTATCCGGTGATATTTCACAATCTCTCGGGTTACGACAGTCATCTGTTCGTGAAAAATCTCGGCACCTCCCACGAAGAATTAAATTGCATCGTGAACAGCGAGGAAAGATACATTTCATTCACGAAATGGAAGGTCATGGAGAAGAAAGGAGTAATCGACGGAGAGACGTTGGAAGAAAAAACGAAATCCATTCATAGAGGCATACGTTTCATCGACAGTTTTAAATTCATGTCGACCGCTCTGGAAAAAGTAGTCGATAACATGAGCAAGGATAAATTTGAAATCACGAGCAAACATTTTGGAGAACGAGTAGACGTTATGTTGAGGAAAGGAGTCTATCCTTACGATTACATGAACGATCTAAAGAGATTCGACGACACCGCACTACCTTCGAAAGAAGATTTTTATTCAAAATTATATGAATCCGACATTTCCCACGAGAATTACGAACATGCCAAAAACGTGTGGAAATCATTCGATATGAAAACCATGAGAGATTATCACAATCTCTATCTGAAGACCGATGTTCTGCTCTTGGCAGACCTGTTCGAAAATTTTCGAGACGTCTGTCGTCAAAATTATGATCTGGATCCTGCTTGGTATTTCACCGCACCCGGTCTGGCGTGGGACGCTCTGTTGAAGACCACCGAAGTCCAATTGGAATTATTATCCGACGTGGACATGTTGCTCATGTTCGAAAGGGCTGCGAGAGGTGGCGTCTTGATGATCTCCCACAGATATTCTGAAGCTAACAATCCCTACATGAAAGAAGGTTTCGATTCGAAACGATCGAATAAATACATACAGTATTGGGACACTAATAATCTGTACGGTTGGGCTGTGAGTCATCCTTTACCGATTGGAAATTTCGAATGGGTGACAGAACAGGAAGAGATGCAAAACTGGAGAGACTATCCTTGCATTTTAGAAGTCGATTTGAACTATCCGGAAGAATTACACGATCTACACAATGATTATCCGCTGGCTCCCGAACGAAAGGAACCGAATGAAGGAGGCAAGGAAAAACTCATTCCCAATTTATTTAACAAACGTAACTACATCATCTACAGTGAGAATTTGAAACAATATGTCGATTGCGGGATGAAATTAGTCGACATACATCGCATCATTCAATTCGACGAAGACCCTTGGATGAAAAAATACATCGATCTCAACACGAATCTCAGAATTCGAGCCGAGAACAATTTAAAAAAAAAAAGATTTCTTCAAACTCATGAACAACTGCGTGTATGGTAAATCGATGGAAAACATCAGGAAGAGAACCGACGTTCGACTCATCACGTCTGAGAAAAGAGCTAAAAAATTAGTGGTGAAATCCAATTACAAACACCGAACCATATTCGACGAAAATCTAGTGGCTGTTCACATGCAAAAGACGCACCTGAAGTTTGACAAACCGTATTATCTCGGACCGATCATCTTAGATATCAGCAAGCAATTGATGTACAAGTTTCACTACGATTACGTCAAACGAAAATTTGGTGATAGAGCCAAACTACTGTTCACCGATACAGACAGTTTAGTTTACGAGATAGAGACGAAAGATGTCTACTGAGATATATCTCCGGATGTGGCTGCGTGGTTCGACACGAGCAATTATCCCGTTGATCACCCGTCCAACATTCAATCAAATGACAACAAGAAGGTGTTGGGTAAATTTAAGGACGAGAGCGGCGGTAAACAAATCCTCGAATTCATGGGCTTGAGACCCAAACTGTATGCTTATCGTCTAGAAGATGAAGAGATCAAGAAGTGCAAAGGGGTTAAAGCGTGTGTGGTGAAGAAAAACATCTCTTTCCAAGAGTATAAAGATTGTCTGTTAGGAAGTGGTCTGGTGTATAAGACTATGAAATCAATTCGAAGTGAAAATCACAACTTGTATACCGAAATAGTCAACAAGATTTCACTGACATCCGACGACGATAAGAGATTCGTGTTAGACGATAAAATAAGCAGCACTTTGGCACACGGACATTGGATTTCGTATCTAATTAGAGACAATAGGATTTCAGATATGATTGTGGATGATAGGATTCCATATATGATTAAGGGTGATAGGATTCCAGAAAATCAAGAGGAATTAGACGGATTCAAGATTATGGAAATCGATAGAGACATCGAGAGAGTTAGTTTAAAAAGAAAAAAAAAAAAAAAGAAAAAAAATAACAGCGTCATTTTAGTGAATTATAATAAAATAAATGAATAAAAAAAAATATATACGCATTTATGAATAAGAAAATAGAGATATCCGTAGAAGGTGTTGTCTTACCTAACGAACCCCTATCCAACATCGATCTGTCGAATGTGGCGAAGGATTTGAAAATCAAAGATTTTCTAGGCATGTTTTCTAGAGATGCCTTGCCAAAGAGAAGACCTCGACAATAGGAATGCGGAATTTTAAATCTAGACAATTTATCGGGTGAAGGCACTCACTGGGTGGCGTGGTTCAAGAACGGGAAGAATTATTATTTCGACAGCTACTGAAACTCACTGCCAAAAGAAATAAAGAACTATTTCAACAAATCGATGCTTCGTTACAACACGGAACGAGTGCAATCAACAGATCAAGTGTTTTGCGGTCACCTGTGTCTTTACGTTCTCAAGAGATGGTCTGAAGGAGATCGGTTTCAAGACACTCTCAATGATTTACATTAGAGAGAGGGTTTTTTTTTATAGTATATAAAGATAAAAAATTATTTAAAAAAAATTTAATCGAATAAAAATGAAAAATAAAAATAAATAAAATAATTCATTTTTAATAAACTGCGTTTGAAATATATTTTTTTAAAAACAAAAAAAATCTCAAAACAACATGCCAGTCAATAAATTTGGTAGAAGTGACGACGAAAAAGTCAACCTAAGAAAGAAGAGGAAGACGCTCGAAGTCGACGATGGTTACGACGTTGCCAACTTGGATGAACGTTACGTTCGGAGATACCAACCTCGAGAGGAACCTTTGAACATGAACGATAAGAAGCTCTACAATCTTCCCGAGCCGATGGATCTCGCAGATGCTGTGACTAAAAAATACGTTGACAGGGGGAACGCCGATTTCAAACGAATCATGCTAGATAATTACGTGGATAAAACCATGACCGATGATCTCGATCTGAAATCTAAACATTTGGTGAACGTCGCATGTCCCATAGATCCCACGGATGCCACGACCAAGAAATACGCAGACGACTCTCACGCGAGATTCAGCAAACACCTGAGAAATAGATACGTTCAGAAAATGATGCACTCGGAATTGAATGCCAATTCTAACAAGATAATGAACGTGGCCACTCCCATGAATCCCAAGGATGTGGCGTCGAAACACTATGTAGATCTGGAACAGAGAAAGTCTGACAGACGAGAAATGAAATCGGATCTGAATGCGGGATTCAACAAGATATTGAATCTGTCGAAGGTCGACAACACGGATGCGGACTCAACCGCAGTCAACAAGGGCTACGTAGATTCTGCTGTGATACAATCACAAGAATACCTAGAATCGCAAGTGGACAATCTCTACCTGAACAAACAATCTGGCAGAACCATGGAGGGTGGTATCGACATGAACAGTGAGAATTTATTCGGTCTCAATCACGATCCCGAATTCGATTCCAGCGCGGTCAGCAGGAAGTATGTGGATGACAACTTGGTCTGGAGAAAGGGCGACATCATGGAAGGTAAACTAGACATGGGTGGACACGCGCTCACAAATCTACCGGATCCTGTGAACATGACAGACGCCTGCACCCTGATTTCGGTGGTGGATAAAGTAAAATATGCTAGACAATTGATCACCGTGTGGGCCGAGGAGGGCTGCACGTTAGAGGAGGGAAAAGCTGAGTGGTCTTTCGGAAATGGAGGTAGTGGATTGCAACATGGTCAGGTGGGATAGCCCATGTCGTTGGGAGGTGAAATCATTCGAATGAGTCTGGCTTCCACGGATTTGAATAACAGAGTGGTCGTCAATCTCATGGTGAATGGAGTAGAGAGCAATAAGAGATACAGCGTCAAAAAGATTGAAAATCAACACGCGAATGTTAGCACATTCGGCATGCCTCTCAAAGTGAATGCTGGAGACAGGATTAATTTCGTTACGAAAACCAATAATCCCGAAGCCGCCACTTCCGTGGTGAGCCTACTGATCGAACTAGATCCTTTGAACAAACAGTGAACGTGTGGAAATAATTAATTAAAAAAAAATAATGTGTGATTATTAAAAACAAAAAAAAAAGTAATGAGATTTAGAAAGATGTTCAATCTCTCTAGATCTCATTACTTTTATTTTTTTTTTTTTTTTGTTTTTTTTTAATAATTACTCATTACTTTTTTTTATTTTTGTTTTATTTTTTTTTTTCACACACATCTCTCGACATCTTATTTCCATCCGATTCAAACTGTAATTCTCTGTCCGGCAGGACCAGGGTGAAGGCTTCGGTTTTTCTCAGCACGTTCCTATCGAATTGCATCTTGATCTGAATATCTAAGACGCTACTCTTGAGTCGTTCACTCTGTTTGCTGACGTCGAATACGAACATGGGATACATTGACTTGTATTCGCCGGGAGATATGTTAGGATTGCTCATCAATTCGTCTAGACCATGATACTTCTTTCTAAAATCAGCGGCATCACCGTACAGTCTGCAGAAATCGTTCTTGTCGAACGACGCATTGTAATCGATTGCTGGCTATCTCGTGGCATTCAGAAACACTTGCATGTTTCTCAAATGGCAGTGATCGAACAGTGACACATTCTTTTCCTGAGACCCATCCCTATCTGTCTGAAACGCAACCACGATGAAACGCGGTCTCTCGGAAGCGGATTTCACCATCAATCTCCAGTCGAAGTGATTCATGGAGAGAGGAATGCTAGCCGTGTCGCATTGTCTCATTCTAAATCCCACGGGTAATTTACTCTTGGATTCTATGATCTTGTAGAGACGTGCTTTTTCCACGATCGAAGGCTCCACGTGCGGAATGAGCCACGATATCTTGTGTAGAGTTATCTTACCCACATCGGTCGCAGTGAGTCTCACTAGTGCATCATCATTTCCTTTTCGAATCAACATCAGATTGTGTTTGAATCCGTACATGATCTTGTTGTAATCGTCCGCAAATCCGAAGATGTGTTTCAAAGGTATCCTGAACGAAAACGTTCCTTTAGGTCTGGATATCTTGATGACGTAGTCGAATATCGCGGCGGCGGCGGCGCTAGCAGGGCCGACAGTGTCTTTCACCCACAACTGATTAAGTCCTCTGGATTTTGAAAAATCATCAGGATACGTCAAGAGTCCGAACATCGTGGTGACCTGACCGGGATGAAACACAGATTCTATCTCTTGTCCGGATAGCATGTATTTTATATTACTGAATAGATGCATGATGCCATTGTTGGCTAGAGTAACCGTGTCGTCGTCGGCGTGGTCGCTCCCATCTTCCTTGGTGAGACGTCTCTGCACCAATATGTAACTCTCGCTAGGATGTATGAATAGATCTTGAGTTTCGACGTTGATTCTTATCTCTCCTGCATTGTTCAAACTCGTTCCGGTTACCGGTTCGTATTCGTGAACCTCATATTCTTGAATACTTTCATCTTTCACTATGCTTTGTGCTATATCTAGTATATTTGTCATTTTTAAAGGATTTTTGTTTTTTTTTGTTTATTAATTAGCGTGCTTTTTTTTTTTTATCTAAAAATAGTTTTAATTATTTTTATTTTTATTTTTCTCTCCTATATATATATATATGTGTGTAAACAAGAAAATGTTAAAGAGAGTAAATAAAAGAAATTTGTTTTCTTTATCAAAACTTTGTCTTCTGTAATTGTTGTTCGTAAAACTTTCCGATGATCTCTTCTCCATCCAAAGCTTCGATTTCGTAAGTCACCGGATCGGTGTGAAATATTTTGATTATCACGAAGATTTCTGAAGTCCATCGAGGAGTATAACCCTTTTCGAAGTGCTTCTTATAAGCGTAGATTCTCACCCGATCACCGACCGCAAATTTAGGCATTCTAGACTTCTTCCTAATTTTAGATCTTTCAGGATATAGATTCGCGTAGACCCGTTTTTCATTTCGAGGATCGCTAGCTTCCACAGGAGTCATCTTGATCGATCTGTGTCGTATGTTGTTGTAATCTTTAACCAGACTGTTCAGAGCGTATATGTATTTCTTGGTCGAATTCGCCGTGAAGTATCTATGCATCTTTTCCTTCATCGTTCGATTCCCACGTTCCACCACGCTGGCTTTCTCTTCGTTTTCGATCGACTAGAGGTTGACCAATCGATGAACGTGCTTGTTATAGAATTCCTTTCCCTTATCCACCCACAATTTACTCGGTTTTCGAGAAGATGAGTCGAACACGCTCTTGAGAGCCTCGGCGACGCAAGGTCCCGATTTATTCTTCAAAGCTCTGATCCAACCGTATTTGGAAAACACGTGGATGACCGTCAATAGATATTTGACACCCTCGTTCCACCTCAAAAACGATCTCATGTCGACCAAGTCGGCAGACCAAATATCGTCCAAACCCTTCATGAACACCCTTCTCTTTCGAAATTTACGCACAATGGGTTTGTGTAACTCCTCAGCCAATTCGCTCGTCAATAATCGTTTTTTCTTCTTTTCAGATGCACTTTTTTTTTTTTGAACGCCCCATCCGAATCGACGTTTCGCACCGATCAGATTGCCGACCAGTGAACTTTCTATCTTCTCTCTCCTGGTCGGATTCGATATGCCTCTCAATTTCCCCAGCATGTTTTTATCGCAGACATCGTTGCGAGTCTTGGTTCGGGATGTCCGGCGTAGCACAGATCGTGATCATACGCGGTCACGTCCACCCTATTCACAGGTTTGCTCCAAGATTTAGGAGTCAGATCGGCGTTGAGTTTCTTGTTCAATTTCGTTCCGGGTCCCATGAAACTGTGACCAGGCAGATGCATTTCGAAAGGTAGATTATTGATCATTTTATTCACGATGCCTTTACCTTTGCTCGCATTCTTTTTTTCGATGAATCGAGTCTTGATAGAACCACACACGTTGCAAATTCCGCGAAGCATCTGTCTATCGTTTTTAGTTCATACTTCTTGAGAATTACTCGTCTCAGTAACTCTCTTACACTTTACGCAAAACATGTTTAAGAGTTATTTAAATTAATTTCGTTTTTTTATTTTATATATATAAATTTAATATTTTTTTTTTAAAATTCTGTTCTTATTATATATATATTTTTTTCAATCGCTGCTCTTGAGATCTATCATCTTACTGAATTCCTCCCTGGCCTCTTTCCTCCCCTTTTCCACGAGAGAATCCTTCATCTCTTCCTTGATGATCTGACAAGTCTTGATTCTCACAGCTTCTTTCATGGCTTCATATTTCGTTTTCTCACCCAATATCGTGAAGTATTCTCCATCCGATATCCTACCGTCTTTCAACGCCATCGAGATCATTTCGGATATTGTGTCGATCTTGGACTCGGCCAAGA
This sequence comes from Pictodentalium vernedei, assembly GCA_031216915.1. Classification (NCBI taxonomy): domain Eukaryota; kingdom Metazoa; phylum Mollusca; class Scaphopoda; order Dentaliida; family Dentaliidae; genus Pictodentalium; species Pictodentalium vernedei. Next base: position 631,314,948 of record CM062295.1, on the reverse strand, counting down.
CACGAATCTTGTCGTGTTTCCTCGCCTTCAGATATAATTTCCTACTCAAAAAGTTTCCGAGCATGCTAAACAATCCAGCGGCGAGAGCCACTCCTTCTACTGTCAACACGATTGGAATACCGACCGCGGCCGACAACAATCTGATGCCGGCCGCTTGTAAACCCATGGAAATCGTGATGAGTGTCGTGTCAATTGCATTGACGAATTTCATGAAACACGAATACTTCTTCTTGAGAGAACGGCGAGAATCTCTCTCTCGAGTTAGATACGCTTGGATTCTATTGATTTGATCGATGCGATACCTCTCTCCTCTTTCTTTTTCTTCTAGTGACGGTGCCGTCGGCAAAATGCCGTTCGGCTTCTCATCCTCGTCGTCATCTAACATCGGATGCAATTTATTTCTGGTTCTCATTTTTGTTTTTTTTTTTCTTTCTAATATTAGATAAAAAAATTTATGTGTGTATTTATTTTTTTATTTTCTATCTCCCTTATTTTATATCAACGAGAAAAACTTAGACGTATGCTTCACTGAACAATAATTTCATGATGCGTCCCTTGTCTTTTAAAGTCAGACTTCTACGCGCCAATTTCAGTTCTTCCGAAACTGTGGGCTTGTCACAATCTTTACAGAAGAGTAATCTCTTCCAAAACGCAATCTCTTCGTCGATTTGAATGCGTTCGAACGCTGGTTCAAAATACTTGACGACCATATCTTCCCTTTCCATCGTCAGACACGAATGATTCTCGTGATCGAAGTCGAGGTGATCCCGACATCCGACGCATCATTCTAACAAGAGGTGACCTAGTTGTTCGTTAACACAGAATGCGTAGGCTCTCATCAACATTTTTAAAAGAAACCTTGCTCTAATAGTCTGGGAAGCGCTCATGATTTACGTATTTTTTATTATCTATTCGATTTGATATATTTTATTTTTTAAATAACTATTTATTTATATTTTTTTTCTCTCCTATATATATCAATCACTTTTTTTTATTTCCTCGACCTTCAATTTGATAGGTCACGTGACCACCTTCTCGAAACTTCGATTTTTCTGATGGGCGTGACCCCCACCCCCACGACGAGGGAGATAACTTTGTATGATTAAGTTGATGAGAATCAAGCAATCTCATTGGTTAATTAGCAGGTCACATGACCACCTTCAGAGCCTCAAAAGCCGTTTGCCGATTCTGGGACAGTGTCCCAGCATCAGCAAACCACCTTTTTTGATGCTGTCTTAGAATCGGCAAAGCTTTTTTTTCGCGTTCACCAACGATAGATTGAAGGTCTAATCCGCGATGGGAACGTCGACAAAAATTTTTAAGTAAAAAAAAAAAGTGAAAAATGTACAATTTCATACATTTTTTCACTTTTTTTGAAAAACTTGTACATTTCGACACGTTCGCCAACGGGTATTTGAACGTTAAAAGTGCGATCTAGGGGGTCTCAAAATAATAGCCGATTCTGGGACACCCGACATTTTTTGTGAACAAGCGTGTGATTTAACACTGAATCCTACGATGGTAAACGTCCGTGTACGTGTACGTGTACGGTACATGTACAACGTGTCCTTGAATCGGCAATTATCACCTACTCCCAGCAAAGCTAAGAAGTGGCTAGAAATAACTCCCACCCCGACCCGAGGTACAAAGTAACTGTTCACTGCCCAATAAAACTACACAAACTTGAATGTTATCAGAAACAGCTCACCAAGCCATTTCTAATGGTATAAAAGTTTGTATGGTTTTATTGAACTGTGTCTTTCAAATATTCAGAATTTCGGGCAGAGATGGAATAAAATCGGTTTTCAGGGGGAAGGGTTGTGTAAAGAGCCTCCTCACTTGTAACTCTTTATCCAATAGTAAGGAAATTATCGTCTTTTCTTTTTGTGAACCTGAGAGGGTCTGTGGGAGCGGAGACCACCAGTGACATTCACGATAAGCGATAAGAGCAAAACAGCAGGCACTGGGTGAATGATCGCAGTATATTTATCAAAATTATTTGTCAATTTATATCAGCTTGGCTGTCGATTACGTTTTTAGGTGTATGTGTGAAGTGTATTTATTAATGTAAGTTCAAAAGAATGTGCAGCCATAACCTATAGTACACGCCAGGGGGATGATCCAGTGATCACCCATCACCGGGACATTTTTTTCATTTTCCTCTCGAAAAAACTGTTGAAACCTGGGATGGCCCGGGAACAAGATCCCGTCGTCGACCCTGCATCCCGGTGCATAAAAGATTAGTCCGATTAATCAATAGGTACAGATAATTGCTGAAGGGGAGAACTGTCGGCTTCCGAATAAAACCCGGCGTCGCCACCGCGTTTCGTATCGCGATAATTTGTGACGAATTTGACACAAGATGTCTGTATCACGTACGGAATTTTTGCTCGTCGCGTTTCGAGCCGTTTCTCTTCATCAAGAAACAACAAGAAAGAGCATCGAACAACTGTGGCCTGTGGAAAATTTATACGTTTTGAAGACAAATTGTATTTCCCGCAACCACACTGCAGGAGTGGGAACCTACACCCGGTATTTTGTAAAGGACAGTACGTACGTGTGGTAGGAGAAGGCAGAAGTAAAGACGTTTGCATTTCGAGAATATTAGCCTACTATTAATCGCAGCCGTTCTAATGGAGCAACTGTGGGAGAGGCAGGCATGGTTGGAAAGAAAGAACGCCCTCCACAAAATGCCGAACTGACAATGTATCGAAAATGTTGCGAGCGAATTCGGAACGCTCCGCTATTTATAATGAAAGTTTAAATTTCAAGACACACAGGTAGTTGGTGTTCTGTAATAAAAAATATGCATTTGTGTGAAAGCCGAACAATAAATTATTCACGAGAATTTTGAATCCAAAGGTCAAACCCCGTAGACGCTCATTTGCAAACGCCGTGGGAAATGCAAATAAACTATATTTCTGATCATATTGTAGGTTTCAGAAATCGGCTTTTGAGCGAATTTGTGGGCCGGTTGAGTCTCGTCAGCATTTAAAAACGCTTTAAAAGATTTTTAAAAAGCGATATTATTCAACCTCCAGCGTGTGATCAGAATGAAAATACTCAGATTGAACAGTATAGGCAGCAATCTCACATGCAAGTGAAATCGGAAATAAAAATAAAAAATACCGTGACTGACACAATGTTGACATTTGACGCTGCGTGGATCTGAAAAGTTCCAATGTATCGAAAGTTCGGCGACATTAAAATTAACTTTATATATGAAATGGAAACACAAGAACAAGTGTTAAATCCATAACCGTAATTCCAAAGAAAACACAGAGTAGGCAACATGTACTTAGAGAAATCCCCCCCCCCCCACCCCCACCGCCCCCCTTTTCAAATCGACAAAAGGTAAAAAATTTTGAAACAAAAGTGTGCGGGGATATAAATGGATGTGAACAAGTCCACACTATCACAAGAAGAAACCTGGTCTGTGCGGGTAAATCCTCAGCGCATCAAACTGAGAACGAAAAGTATTAAGCCTACAGTCTTAACTCCGCCCGTCTTTTATTTTATGGAAATACAGCCTATATGGTACCTTGCGAAATCCCTGGTAGCTGAGAGAAGCAGAGTATTTCAAGGTCCGTCAATGAATGTCATGAAGGATTCAGTGGGATAAGTCCCCACCCCCCTCCGCACCCCAAGAAAACTCCAACAAAATGTCCTCCAATATAGTTTGGTGTAGCCATGTACAGGCCTACTTTGCCCCGAGTTTCGGTTAAAAGTGAAAATGAAATTAGCCAATATAGGCTTAATTTTTTTTTTAAATTCAGAAAGTGATGGCCCGATCCCTAGGCAAATTCAGTTATTTTCTAAAAATGTTTTCCTGAAAAAACATGTCTGTGGACTCCGAACTGGAACGCGCTCGGTCCAACAAGAGCTCACGACCTGAGCTAATTAAGTTGATGCAAAAAAAAATAGATTTTTTTCAGTTGGACTTGGCTGAGCTTTTTACAGAACTATCTGTTTAACCTACCATTAAATGCAGACAAGGGTTAACAAATAATTAAATGATTAAAGCTACTTCCATTTTCAAAAGTGAGGTTGAGCAAAAAAAATTGTAGGCCTATCTGAATTGCCCCCCCCCCCCCCCCCCCTCCCCCGGGTTGGGTCGATAGAAATATTACTGTCAATTGGTAAAATTATTATAAAAAATAAATAAATAAAAAAGGCAGCCATGTCCATCGGCGATATCCAAATTACTTCAAACAGAAGTTATTTACTTAACATCAGAAATCAGTCAAAAGCCAATTTTACGGTTGGACGTTCTCTCACCACAAAGTCGGCTGTTTTGGGGTGAATCGATATTTTGATCGGACATGGATTTCGGAGTTAAATGGTTAAAGGAAAGCGCATTCCAATGAAAGAAAAACAGTGATCGTACATTTTGACTATTTATTCATCAATATCATATGAAAGAACACCCCTGAACGAGGGCATTATTTTTTCACAACTTTCAAACAACACCTGCATGAGGAGTCAGCCATTTTATCATTTGAATACTTTTCGCTCCGCACAGTTCGCCCCGCTGGGTGAAAGTAAAATGACATAACTTAGTATTTTGGTCTAGAGGCTTTGAAACGAATTCTGGAGTCGTTCAAGTTGAAGTATGTCTCCAAAGTGCTGTAAGCTTTTTTCACAGAACCTGAACACACTGTGTGAGTGGAAGCTCACTACATGAGTGTTTTTGTCGTAATCAACCAATACTTACCCCTCTTCTAATCCTGGCCACTCAGTGTGTAGGCCTACTGTAGGCATTGATGAATCATGAACATGCACAGTCGAGCACTGCATCAACAATGCTAATGTTGGTGGTTCGCGCCACGGTCCTGGACCAAATCCGAAGTCTTTTTCAAGCACATAGCCTAGAGTCTACAATATCATGTGTAGAAGACCGGCGGGGAGGGGGGGGGGGGGGGTACCCTTATAAAAAAGTACCATGGTAAACCATGGTAAATCCCAAAATACCCTGGTAATACCATGGTATTACCATGGTATTAACAGGGTATTTTGGGATTTACCATGGTTTACCATGGTACTTTTTATAAGGGTAACCAGTAAATTTCAGTGTTGTTGTTCCCCCACCAAAAAACATTGACTCTAAGCAAGACCCCCCCCCCCCCGCCCTAATCCCCTTACTGTGCACTTGGTATATTTACATCCCCTGCAGTTAAATAAATAAAAGTTCCGTCAGAGAGTTTGCACTTTCAAATATAGTGAAGTAGGACTGATCTACAATTCCATCGGAGCTCCACCAGCGGGAAGGCCACACCCACTCAGGACTATGACCATCGGATATGGATGTGGCATATATCGACCTGGCTACCTCCTACCCCCCGCCAAAAGAAACAACCCCCTCCCCCCCGCCCCCATAATAAGAAATCCTAGCTTCGCTTCTGGATAACAGCCTTGCTTTGAAAACACAGACAGATGAAATTTAGAATCAGGCTGGGGGCGAAATGGTTTCGCGCGCCGAAGGCGCACAGGGACGCCATGGGGCAAGCCCCTTTCGACCCTCAGTGACTGTTTGTGATCTGATACTTTCATGTCTTAGGCGTGTTGAAGGATTAGAATCGGGCTTTTTTTCAACTCAAGAAATAGTTCATTGAATTCGGACAGCTGATAATTTTGACACTTATTCCCAATTAATCGACTTTGGATAATGAAGTCACACCTCAACATCCTTAGAGTTAGCGTTAGTCAAGTGGTACATACTATAGATGGGTTAAGCTTTATTAATATATATATATGTGGTGTGAGATACAGGGTGTCAGAAGCTTCCTAAAAGTGTGTGTGTGTGTGTGGAGAGGGCACACATTTTTAGGTCACACTGTTATCTATTGATTTGTTTATTGGTGTTCAATGTCATATTTTCCTGTACAAAACGATATAAAGAAATATAAACTCAAGATTAGCCAATCAGTAAAGGTCATATATGCCTACACAAAAAAGGCTAATCATGACCGCAACATAGATATAAACTCAAGTTTAGCAAATCATTTGTAACCATGTTGCCCATTGTAGAGGGCTTTTACCCAAGGCATTGGTTACTGGGTTCTATTCTACCAGCAAAGCAGGGCATGTTTAGCACAGTGAACAAGCACTGCTTCACTTCCCGAGATGCCCACGGGGGTAAGTCACTCTGTTGGCTGATTATGAAAGACTTTTTTATCTCTGGAAATTATACCTCCACACTTGGAATGCCTTGGTAGAACGTTTCTGTCGGTTTTGGAGGGGGCAGATTTGTAGCTTACACCTGCCAGGAAATGGAATATTGTGAGAGAGAGGCCATGGTCTGAACCGGTGATAAAACACTTTGATTTTAAAACCCAAATAGATGCAATATCCCCGCATCTGGAAGCCCCCCCCCCCCCCAACAACAACACACACACATACACACCCACAAACACACTTTGTTTTTGCTCAATCATTGTTTGTTTTATGGTGTTTCTGTCCCATTTTCCCCGGAAATGGCCCTAAAAGTGTGTTGGGGCATATCGCCCACGAGACACCATGGGAAGCAAAAACCTATATGCATACGTTGTTTAACATTTAGATGTTAAATTAAAAACGTCATGGCGGACTTTCCACTCAACGACATGAGATTGGGGAAAAAAAAGAATGTCATTTTAACGACGCTTTCAACAGCCAGGGTTATGTCGATCGGTGACATTTTTTTTTTCATTGGTGGAGGAAGTCGGAGTACCCGGAGAGAACCACCGAGCAGTGACGAGCACCCGCCAGCTCTCCAACGTCATAACCCAGCCCATACTATGCACCACATAGCAGTACTACGCACTATACAGCACAAGCGGGGTTAGATTGGTTGAACACATGTGCTCCTCGGCGTGCGGTACGTCTCAGCAGACGTCATTGTGCCCCACTATTCTGTATTAGAACAGTCAAATCGGCACATCAAGGCACTTTGTATCATTACCGACCGAACTTCTACCTTATTTTGCCTGGAAAAGCGTGGAATTAGGGAAATATATATGGTGAAATTTTAAAATTTTTCCAACTGCACCTTCGCCCCACCCCCCCCCCCCCCCACCTCCAAAAAAATTATTCCTTCGGTAATCGAATACTAAAATCCAACTTATATCTGAGAGGAAAGTTCCCATGAATGATCCTGCAGCACCATAGAAATCGGAAAAAGACCAGAATGGCAGTCACGTGACTTCTTCTTCTTATGAAATCCCAGCGTTAATTTTTCGCTGCACCCTGTGAGAACCCTACATCACCAGAATCATCTCAGGTGTATTTCGTTGGACTGAAGCTGCAATTCGCGTCTTAAACTTTTATTCCGGTAGTTGCACGATTCAACGCGATTGTACAGTCACTCCTCCGTTAATTTTTCGGAGGACCCTGAATGATTCATTGCGGGGGTTCTTTACACAGGTAATGAAGTACACTATATACAAGGGGGAATCGGGGGAATTTTTCCGAGCTGCAACTCTTTTGCCACAGTAGGGTTCCTTAACGTGCACAGTAATTACTACACACGGGACAGCCATTTACGTCCTCACCCGATAGGACGAGCATAGCACCATCCCCGTACATGGCATTATGGAGGAGCAGTGTGGTTTTGAATCCACGCCGGTAATGCATTACGTTATACGTTTCCCCGGCTGGGGTTCGAACTCGCAAACCTTGGGCTCCGAGCGCAACGCGTTACGCTCTCGGCTACCACATCCTCATAATGATAAAAACCACAAGACAAAAACCGTGATTTTGTCAGCCATTGTTCGTACAGGCAAAACGCCAACAACGCGTTTGACTCGCCTGTGATAATGTGTTTGTATTTTTTTAAAAATGCCAGATACTTGCGCAGCCATTGGCTGCAATGCTCCGAGGTTCTGCTGAAGCAAAAGAACTCGACATAACCTTTCATTAGTTTGGATTTATTGCATGGAAATGTTGATTTTTTGACTCGATAACAACCTAATTTCGACGCACAACGATGCAAATTGCAATACTACTAGCGACCTTCTGAAGTTCATTGATATTTTTTGTGAAAATTCGATGGATTTTTTCGTGGTTTCTATTTCTTTGAACTATCAGTAAAATTAATTTTTGAAAAGCTCAACCCAATCGACCCCTTGTCCTTGCCTATCAAAACATATTGGAAACCTCCATGTCAGAACGTGGCTGCGATTGTGAAACTAAAAACCCATCAACCCTCACATTCACAAAGTAAGAGAGCCCCGAGGAAATATCTGAATATACCCATATGATATTTGACCTTACACAGGGCAACAGCATTTACTTTCACAAATAAATGTTAAATCCAGACAGATTTTTGTTTACCGGTCCATTGATGTCAAGACTTGTGACTTGAATGTGGCAGAAAGTTAAGGATCCCGTCACTCAGAAAAGGGAAATAATTTAATTCCTGCTGTTGCTAGAGTTTGAAGAAAATTTGAAATTTCAGTATTCATTACACCCCCCCCCCCCCAACCATTTGTTCTCTAACTTGCTTCAAACTAATACAGTACGCCCATTGTGGACTGGTCACTTCTTGCGAGTGGGCAATATTTCTATGGCCACAATAATATAAGATTCCAAGCACAAATTATAGGAATAATCATGATAAAACTTTTGATTAGTGAAGCACCGGGTACAACCCGGTGCTTCATTAATTAAAATTTTGCGGCTGAAGACTTTTATTGCTTGGTAAATGCACGTGTGAGCATCACTGCCCACACGTGGATTATGGCTAATCCACTGCGACTGTACTGTTGCTCATGCCTGCAATGAGTGCATGGTAGTAATGCTTTGCCTTTTACCATCTGCACATTTGTCATGGTCCTCTACTGACTGATTGAGGGGGCCTTTTAGGCTTCACGTCCAATGTTTCACATTTGACATCCCATCAGTGGTGGTGCTAGAATTTTTCCCGACGATGAGGATTGACCACTCTGATGGGGAGGTATGTATTAGTCTCTAATGTGAGTATGTACTGCCCACCCAACCCTGAGGCTCCCATGGAGTGGAAAAGAGGCAGTAAATAGCAATCTTACACAGGATATGTTCTAACTTGTGCCCAGAAAGTTACATGTATGATAAAAAAGGGCAGTTCCCCAACATGGCGAAAGGTGGGGTGCCTAGGAATACGCTGTTCTGCAAGCAGGTTATCTACTAACCCTTCCTCAGATTGGAGCTTATGCCTGAGGGTTGAGGGGCAGTATGTAATAATCATACAGAGGCTTGGTTGTAGCCATGGTGGGATCACCTAAGTACTTGCAAGCTAAACTTTAGGCAACTGCATAGGGGTTCAAGATGTTTTTGTAAAGTGTGTGGTGTTTAAAGGTGTGTATTTTTAAATTAATATATTGTTGTAAATTTATGATGAAATAACAATGTTTTTACATGCTTGATTGAGACTGAAGTACTGAGGTTGCAATTTGTCTCCATAGCACAACTGGTCAGTGCATCTTGCTGTAAGGTTCATTCAGTGAATGCACTAAGAAGATGTCAGTTCGAATCTGACTGGAGATCATCACTGAATGTACTTCTGATCATGCTGTTATAATAGAAACTGATTATTAGTTTAATCATAACTGAAACTTGAATATAGGCACTGTAATTTATTAAATTCTTGTTGACAGATTTATTTACAATGATTTATTTACAGTAGAACAGAAAAGAAATTGTTAAATAACAATTTTGAAGCACAATGGAATACACGTATCTACATGTAAATTTGAATGAAGTGTTTTGATCTTTTTAAATTCTTCAGTTTTAGCATGTCACATGGGTTTTCCTAACACCTCAACCCTGGATACACCACTTGACCGCTATCCTCATTCTATACATCACGTGGAAACTGACATATTGGCAATGATCAACCATTTGAATTGACACACTTGGATGTAAAGGTAAGAAGATTTTATTCTTCTAAATGAAGGCATCTAACTAACTGAACATCCCTGCAGAGATAGTTGAATCCAACTTAGCCGCCTAAATCTACTACTCAAAGCTTGGTTTTGTTACAAATTATTGGGGAGTGCCTACATACACACTTTGGTGGTTTGTGATGGAGAAATTTGCATACTTGCATAAATAAAATATTACTCGCATTTGACAGAGTACAAAACATTGCAATGAAGAAATCAGTCCTCGCTTGTTATTGCCTCTTCGCGGAGACGGGGTCCTCAACGATATTACCCCTTGTTGTTATTCACTCTTAGCAGGGATAGTTGAATCCGACCCCATCGCCTAAATCTATTATTCAAATTTTGTTTTGCTACAAACCATTGAAGAGTGTCATGCACCTTCCTGTAGTCTGTAATAGAGCAAATTTGTATATCGGTATAAAGAAAGTATTATTCACATTCGAATGAATACAAAACATGCATTTCCCTGTGGTTTGTAATGGGTCAATTTTCTTATATTTGCCAAAAAAAAAAATATTATTCAAATGTGACTGAGTGCAAGTAATTGCAGGGGGTGGTATCACTCCAATACTTTGTAATGAGGTAAATTCGTATATCTGTATAAACAAAATATTTCTCGCTTTTGACTGAATCCAATCATTGCAAGGGGGTGTTCAACGATATCACTCCTTGTTGTTATTCCCTCTCAGCAGGGATAGTTGAATCCAACCCCACCGCCTAAATTTATTTTTCAAATTTTGTTTTGTTACAAATCATTGAAGGGTGCAGTGCGCCCTCCGGTAGTCTGTAATAGAGCAAATTTATATATCTGTGTAAACAAAGTATTACTCACATCTAAGGGGTATAAAACATGCATTCTCCAATGGTTTTTAATGGATCATTTTTTTATATTTGCAAAAAAAACAAAAAAAAACTTATTCACATTTGACTGAATGTAAGTTATTGCAAGGGGGTGCTCAAGGGTATCAGTTTTTGTTTATTTGCTATTCCCAATGGGTTTTTAATGGATCATTTTTTTATATTTGCAAAAAAACAAAAAAAGATGTTATTCACATTGGACTGAATGCAAGTCCTTGCAAGGGGGTGTTTAATAATATCGGTTATTGTTTATTTGCTATTCCCACTTTGCAGAGTTAGTTGAATCCGACCCCACCTCCTAAATCAACCATTTAAAGTTTGTTTTGTTGCACATTATTGGAGGGTGCCTACATGCTAACCTAAAAGCTAACTTGCATATATGTATAAATAAAATGTTATTCGCATTTGACTGAATACAAAACATTGCAATGGGGCGTTAAACGATGTCAGTTCTTGTTTGTAATTCCCTCTTTTTCAAAGATAGCTGAATGCGACCCCATTACTTAGATCTGCTATTCTAAGTGTGCTTTGTTGCTAATTGTTGGGGAGCGCTGTGTACTCACCAGTGATTTGTAATAGAGCAGATTTGTATATCTGTAAAAATAAAAAATATTATTCACATTTGATTGTTATGCCTTCTCCTATGGTTTGTGACGGAGCAATGATTTATAATAGAGCAGATTTGTATATCTGTAAAAATAAAATATTATTCGCATTTGATTGCCATCTCCTATGGTTTGTGACGGAGCAAATTTGTATATCCGTATAAACAAAAATTGTTTTTCGCATCTGGCAGAATATAAAACATTGCAAAGGGGTTGATATCACTCCTTGCTTGTTATTTCCTCTTTGCAGAGATAGTTGAATCCGACCCCACCGCCTAAATCTATCATTCAAAGTTTATTTTGTTGCAAATTGATGGAGAGTGCTATGCCCTCTCCAATGGTTTGTAACAGGGCAAATTTGTATATCTGTATAAACAAAATATTTTTTGCTTTTGACTCAATCCAAACATTGCACGGGGGTGTTCGTTGATATCGCTCCGTGTTTGATATTCCCTCATTGCAGAGATAGTTGAATCTGACCCCACCGCCCAAATCTACCATTCAAAGTTTGTTTTGTTGCAGATTGTATGCACTCTTTAATAATTTGTAATAGAACACATTTGTACATCTGTATAAATAAAAAAAAAAAAAAAAAAAAAAAAATTTCGCTTTTGACTGAATCTAAACATTGCAAGAGGATGAGCAACTTTTTTATATTTGCCTAAAAAAAAAAAAAAAAGAAAAAAAAAAAAATTATTATTCACATTTGACTGAATGCAAGTCATTGCAAGACGGAGGTATCACTCGTATATCTGTATAAACAGAATGTTTTTCGCCTTTGACTGAATCCAAACATTGCTCGGGGGTGTTCAGCGATATCACCATTTGTTGTTATTCCCTGTTAGCAGGGATAGTTGAATCCGACCCCATCGCCTAAACCTATTATTCAAAGTTTGTTTTGCTCCAGATTGTTGGACAGTGCTATGCGCTCTTCGGTAGTTTGTAATAGAACTAATTTGTATATCTGTATAAACAAATATGTCTGAACAAACAAATATTATTCGCTCTGCTGATGTGGGACCCCGATGGCGATTTTTGGAGGCTTCAACTCGAGCTTCCAGGCCTCTTCAGGCCTCCCGGCTATCAGTGTTCAAATTCGACATTTTTCAGAATCAATGTCAGGATTTTACATCCCAGATTATGACGAAACTTTTTTTTTTTTTTTTTTTAATTTTTTATTATTATTATTTAATTTCTTATTTTTTTGTCCCTTAAATTTTTTAATGAAAATATCAACTGCTTGCCTCTTGTGCACCTCATATATTTAGGTGAAATATTAACGCGCTTCCAAATTCGCTATGATGAAGATATTAGCGAAAGATGTATATATGTACTTAATTTTCTTTTTGTACTTTTACTGGTCCGTAAATCAGCATCTTCCAACATCATATTCGGCTATGTGTATAACTAAGACAACTGTAAATAAATCTGTCGCTGACAGCTTCCATTCCAGTAAGTTCCAATGTGAACTCCAGTTGATGAAACGTGAATTTGTATGTTCCCCTATTCTCGCTGTAGACTGTCTTTCTGGTATAGTACATTATTTTTTGACCATTCGACTTGGTGACCTGATATTGAATAATGGCGGGTAACATATCACTGGACGAGATCCAGAACAATTTAAATTACGATTTCAAACAAAAATATAACGAAAAATCATGCGAAACCTCCACTACAGATGCTTGTCCCCTTAATGTTATCCAAAATGATTGTAAATACTACTTACCCAAAGAAATCCCATTGAAATTTAGAAACCAACAAGTACAATTTTCTATTTTCCATTTGAACTGTCAAAGTCTAAAGGCTCACTGGGAACCACTAACTGAGCTACTGTACGAAACACAAGGCACGAAACATCTTTTTGACATTATAGGCCTTACTGAGATATTCCAAATTCCACCAAATTGTTCTTACACTCTGAATGGTTATCATCCCCTTATTAAAAATACGAGGCCCGATGGGGATGATGGACGTGGTGGGGTTGGAATGTACATTAGAGAATATTTAGTTTATAAAATACGAAATGATCTATCTGTGTTTATTCCACATGTTATCGAATCTCTCTTCGTTGAAATTAAAAGTATGAGGTCCACTAAATTACTTGGGGTAATCTACAGACCCAATACTCAACCGAAAGCAGATATTGATTTATTTTTATCTAGATTAAGCGAAATAACTGATAAAGTAACTTGTGAAAACAAAAAATCATACATAATGGGCGACTTTAATATTGATCTTTTGAAAACTGGTCTCCACGCAAAAACTGACGAATATATAGATATATTGACTAGTCAGGGTTTCTTGCCATTTATCACCAAACCGACAAGAGTAACTCCTTACTCGGCCACTTTAACTGATCACATTTTTTCAAATAATATCCAGTCTTCATCAGTATCGGGTATAATTATTACAGATGTTTCCGACCATTTCGGTACTTTCCAAATAGAATTAGGCTGTTCTATGAAAGATGACAGACCGATTCAGCTCAAGCGTAAAATTAATCCAGAGAATATTGCCATTTTTAAAACGTACCTTTCTCAAAGCGACTTTTCACCCGTTTTTGAAAGCAATTGCCCAAACTTGGCATACAACACATTTCTCAACATTTACATGTCTGCCTACGAAATGGCTTTTCCTCTCACAAATAGTCAGCCACCGAAAAGGTTTCTGAGGAAGAAACCTTGGATGACGAAAGGACTTATAATCTCGTCAAACAATAAATCAAGATTCTATAATAAAAAATTAAGATTCCCAACTGAACAAAATATCAAAAAATACAAAAGCTACTGTAGGATCTTCGACAAAATTAAAAAGCAAAGTAAAGCAATGTATTATAATAATATACTATTAGAAAATAAAAACGATATGCGTAAAACTTGGAAAGTTTTAAATGAATCTATGAATAGAAATAAACGTTGCGCCACACTGCCAAAGTTTTTCTTACTAGAAAACAAAAAAGAAATTAACAACCCTTTTGAAATAGCCCAGGAATTTAATTCATTTTTTGCTAATATAGGTAAATGTACTAGTGAAAAAATAAACAAACCCCAGAAACACTTTCTAGACTACCTTGACAATAATTCTTTGCACAACTTCTTTATCAGCCCAACAACCGAGCAAGAAATAGTTACTGTTACTAATTTATGTAAGCCTAAAAAGGTGAGGATTGCGACGGTATTACCACCACTATCCTTAAGCAAACTATAAACATTATAGCTCCATCATTGACCTATATCATTAACAACTCCTTTGATCATGGCGTAGTCCCAGACAAAATGAAGATAGCAAAAGTGACACCCATTTTTAAAGCAGGAGATGAAAACAGCTTTAACAACTATAGGCCTATAAGTATATTACCAGCTTTCTCAAAAGTATTAGAGAAGCGTATGTGCAACAGAGTAATTAAATATTTAGATATGTTTGACATAATATATCATCATCAATACGGGTTTAGAAAAAATCACTCCACAATACACCCAGTGATGCAGCTTCTCAAATCTGTAGGTCTGGAGAATAATAAGGATAGTAAAAATATGACCATGGCTACATTTCTGGATCTCTCCAAGGCCTTCGACACGATAAACCATGATATTTTATTAAGTAAACTTGAGAAATATGGCTTCAGGGGAATTAGCAATAATTGGTTTCGAAGTTACCTCTCAGGAAGGACGCAATACGTTAATTATGGCACAGCCAGATCCGACACAGCCACAATGACATGTGGCGTACCACAAGGTTCTGTCCTCGGGCCTGTGTTATTCTTGTTATATATAAATGACATTAGTCGAGCTACGTCCTTAAATCTTCTCTCGTTTGTAGATGACACATCCGTGTATGACTCGGCCCCTAGTGAAATTCACCTAGCCACACGTTTCAATAACGAACTTAATAAACTAAATGATTGGTGTTCGGCAAACCAGCTTGCTCTAAATGCCAGCAAAACAAAATATATTGTCATTAAGTCAACTCGCAATAGAAATTGTGGAACCCATTTAAATATCTCCATAAATAATCAGACAATTAAACGAGTAGGAACTCATGAAGAAGAACAATCCCTGAAATTTTTAGGAATAAATATCGATGAAAACCTATCTTATGAGCATCACATATCAAACATCTGCTCCACGATTCGTTGGACAAACTATGCTCTTAGTAAAGCCAAAAAAATCTTACCCCATGCAGTCATGAAAACGTTATACTATGCACTTGTGCATTGTCTCCTGCTATATGGTATCCAAATTTGGGGAAACGCTAGAGGGATTAATAGGCTTTCAAAAGTACAAAAACGCTCCCTTCGAATCATAAACAACAGAAAGTTTAACTCTCATACTGATCCACTATTTGCCAAGGATAAAATTCTGAAAGTTGCGGACTTGTATAAAATGCAAGTCTGCCTTTTTGCGTTCGACTGGAAAAATGGTGCGCTTCCTCGATCATTTGAACAGTTCTTTAGTGTATCAAATGACTCGCAACACATGAACACCAGGCAATCGGGGCTTTTACGTGAAAATAGAACCAGAACTAAGGCCCTAGATAGATTACCCTTGGTTGCTCTCCCTAAAATTTGGAACAATTTAGACCAAGCCACACGGAACATTACTAACAGGAATGAATTTAGGAGGAAAGTAAGAACTAACCTTTTATCATCGTATCAAGAGAGCACACAATGCAATAACCCCTACTGCCCTGATTGTCAAAACTAGTAAGTACTGAAAATCAATTTTATATGTGCCCTCATGGCAATCCAGGTTGTCGAGTTCATGTTGTATGAAGAAGTCAACCAATGTGACGGTGACTTTTGTGAGTATCTGGAATTTCAATTCAATATTTTTTTTTTTTTTAATTACGTAGTAAGAATAGTTTACTTTCCTTTCCTAGTTAACCTGCTATATTACCCATGAATAACTTCTGGCAATCTCGTCATTCACAAACATACTTAGATCACCAAGTCTTTTAACTGAGTCCGTTGTTTGAGTCTGTAATTTATAATTTATGGTCTGCAATCTGCAGTTTTCTAAATATATCACTGAGTTAATGAAGGTTGTCTTCGATCATATAGCGATGTTGGATTGAAATGTTATGGGGGATTACAGGTAGACAGCCAATCTGGCTATGTAATCTCCCGACGGCATACACATACTGTTATTAGTTAATTTATATCTTTTCTTTTACGTGATGTATTAACATTTGATGTTTATACCGTTAAATAAAAAATATCTATCTATCTATCTATCTGTCATTTTTATCATTCTTTGTTTACCCTCTAAAAATAACAAATGACAGCATCAATTAGTTTCATATTTTCCTACCAGACCCTAGCACATGATCCCTACATGTAATTGGAATGATCCAAGGTGCCAGACACTATGATTTAGAGAAATAAAAACAAGTAACAAAATTCAATTGTGGATTTATGTATATTATTATTCATTAGTTAACAGGTTTATAAATTCACGATCTTATTGTTTCGAATCTTGTCTCATGGAAGATTTCGTTAATGCATGTTATTGTGAGATTTAATGATTACACTTACATGTAGATGCTGTCACAAATCTGACTAGAGACAACTGAATTTGTTACATACTTTTCAACTAGTTTGAAAGATGAATCTTCAACTTTTTGTGATATATCTCATTGAGGATGACAACAACCATCACATCTAACAAGAAATAAGGTGGAACCAATTAACTGGTCGAGGGCTACATTTTTTTTGGTGATCAAATTTGTTCATCAAAATCTGTTTTATTAAAAAATAGTGGAGAGCGTCTGTAGGCACTCCAATAATTTTTAATATAGCAGATCATTATTAGAAGACTGTACTTGCTTTTTAGTGAATTTGAAACCATAAGTAAAAAAACATAAGTAAAGAAAATGTTGACTTTCACAGGTTATCCTTCATTTTTCCAAAATCTTGATAGTTGCTTCCAGCATTCAACCAGTTGAGGGCAAGAAAGGTCAGTTCAATGTAACACCTAAAAGACATAAATTTTTTCTGAAGCAGAACCTGTGGAACTGGAAGGCTGCTAAATGTACATGTTCAACCGCACCTGCCTAACACACACACACAAACTTATGACTTTTCTCAGCTCAGACAATTTCAGTCAGGCAAGCTTGAGAATTGACGTCTTCAGCACTTTATATATATATATATATATATACCGCGACAAATCAGCGGCTGGCCAAAGTGTTATTATTATATATGTAAGATGAAAATTTCGAAATTAAGAAATGGAGAGGATTATTGAAAACAAAAACAAGAGCACCGCGTAGCGGGACAATATACGCTTGTTTTGTATTTTTGAAGGGTTGGGGTAAGGATGGGGGTGAGGGTGAAAATTGTTTGGACCAACCCGGTCCATAATTCAGGGGAACTTCGAAGTTCGAACTGACCCCATATTCGAACTTGACCTGTCTTTTGTTTTGATTAAACCACATACCAAGTTTAGGAGTCAATCGAAAAAAAAAATACTAAAGTTATCATCTGGAAACCAAATGTTGACGAACGGAAAGATCAACGGATGAACAAATGGATGAACAAATGGACAGACAGACAGACTGATTCCATAATTCGATGGTTTTTCAATAGACGTATAAAAAATCAGTTAGGCCATACTAAAGTTATAATCCGGAAAACACAAAATGCATAAATATCAAGAGGAATAACTCTGGAAAGGTACATGCGATTTTGGCCGAAAGTGAACTTGAGCTGTGCTTTGTGGTCATAAACAAAATCTGAGAATTTGAAACAAATTAGTCAAGGCAAACTAAAGTTATCATCCGGAAACCACATAATTCACAAATTTGCAATCATTCAAGGGGAATAACTCTGGAAAGGTATAAGCGATTGTGGTCAAAAGTGAACTTGAGCTGTATTTTGTGGTCAAAAACAAAAAACTGAAAATTTGAAATAAATCGGTCAAGGCAAACTAAAGTTATCGTCCGTAAACGAAAAGTTGGGCTAAATTCCCATAAAGGGCCATAACTCTACTGCAAATGGGCCGTTAGAAACGGAAATTGAACCCATCCTGTATTTTGTCATACTAAATCCACATGCCAAATTTAACTCAGCTCAAACCATTACAACTAAAGTTATCGTCCGGACAGACAGACAGACGGGTGGAGAGGCCATTCACATAATACGTCCCGTTTTTCAAACTGGTGTATAAAATCAACATCTGAAAAATTTGGTGTCAATCCGTCAAGGCGTTCGGCTTTAAATGAATGGAAACCAATTTTTTGTCAAAAATTGTGTTTTCAAAGAGCCATAACTCTGAAGCGGATGGACTGAGAAACACCAATATCGAACCTGACCTGAATTTTATTGCTACAAACAACATCTGAAAGTTTGATGTCGATCCGTCAAGGCGTTCGACTTTAAATGAAGGGGAACCAATTTTTTCGAAAGATTGTGTTTTCAAAGAGCCATAACTGTGGATGGACTGAGAAACACCAATATCGAACTTGACCTGTATTTCATTGCTAAAAACAACATCTGAAAAATTTGGTGTCAATCTGTCAAGGCGTTCAGCTTTAAATGAACGGAAACCAATTTTTTTTAGAAAAATTGTGTTTTCAAAGGGCCATATCTCTGCAGCAGATGAACTGAGAAACACCAATATCGAACCTGACCTGTATGTTAATGCTAAAAACAACTTCTGAAATTTTGATGTCGATCCGTTAAGGCGTTCGACTTTAAATGAACGGAAACCAAATTGTTTACGGACAGACAGACGGACAGACGGACAGACGGACAGACAGACAGACTGATAACATAATACGACCGTTTTTTAAACGGTCGTATAATAAGTAATGAAGAATATTGTCAATTTTAATAACAAACAAAACACCAGTTCTGAGTTAGTGATTTGATAAAAAGAATAAAACTTGAGTATATATTTAAAAAAAAAAACTAGAGGTAGCCACTAGGGTGGCCAATCCCCCTGAGAAATGTATATAGTTATCTGTTGCTGAAGTTTTACAAAAAATGTCAAACTCCACCAGAAAATTAAGGAAAAGCCACACTTTAACACTTACATTTAGTGTCTAATGTGCAAATGTGAAGAGACATATTTTGTGTGTTAATGTTTAACCCTCATGAGACAAGATCAGCTAATGCATTTTGAATTGCTACTACCTTTTATATACTCAATCTTAAGAAGCTGTTTTAAGTGGTACAAAATTTTGAATTGATCCCCCAATCCAAACTCAAGTTATTGGTCAGAAACAAATTGTTTACTGACAGACAGAGGGACAGACCATTAATATAATTTTTTCAAGGCGGGCATATAAAAAATGTTGAAGTGCTGAAATTGCATGTTGAGTTTTGCACATGGTGCTGAACAGTTTGGTTGTTATGCAGATACTACAGGGGCGGGGCACGCTTCATACTGCAATCGACTCTTTTTCACCTACATGTATATAAGTAGTTTTTACATCACCTACATGTACGTGAATAACGGCAAAAAGTATAGGACTGGCCATACTTTGCATGGTTTGGGATAATGTTTAACTGTGATCAATCTGCTTTTTGTAAAAGTTAATGTTAATCATGTACAAAAATATCTTAAGTGGTGATAATGAAAATGGGGTGTATATCTGAACCAAAAACTAAATGAGAGAAATTTTTCTCTAAATTGAAAATTAATTAACTGTGGCCTAACATAAGAAGTAGATGACACTAAATTTATTTTCCGAGAAATCAAAAACATTCCTTTTTTTTTCTTCTTCCAAAAAACAAGTTTATTCCAATGAGGGGTCATCAGCTATGGTTTTGAAGATGAAATTTTTTTTAAAATATTAAACTGTGACATTTTTTGTATATTACAAGTTTGAATTTAGTCAATCTGTTAGCAAAGGGGGTGTGGTCACTTTCAACACCTAAGACTATACCATGATCACAAAGCAAGTATCAATTCAAGTAATGAAATTTGCATTAAACGAATGGGACACGTCCAAGTTCTTAACCCTCTTTTCCCATTCAGGATAAGGTCAAAGTTTTGATTGCATAAATCAGAATTTTCCAGTGAAGTTATTTTAAACATCTTTTCAACTTCCAACAACATTTCATTGAGACATTAACATTATTTCTTTTCTGGTCACACTGAAAGCTTTTTAGTGAGTTCCAGACTTTTCCCCAGATGTGACTATTTTCATAAAATGATTCCATAGCTTTTCAAAAAAATAAAATATATAATCTCTCCATTTAACTTTTACGGTTAAAAAAAGAAGAAGTGATTTCCTTCTACAGTGCGTCTATCGTGGATGGGTCAGAATCTATGCATATGTATGCAATAACATTTTTTGTCCACAAATACAATTTTTATATCCGATTTCTATGTGCAGCACCACTTTAGCAGCTTACACCAAGGGAAATGAAAAATATCTACAAACATTTACGTATTCACCGGATTCATTCGGTCCCCGGGGATTGTGTTCGATATCTGTCCCATCTTCCACGTAAGACTCAGTATTGTAGTGAAAAAACGTATGAATCAAGACGGGTGTACGGTGGCTGGGAAAGGACATTCCAAAACATTTTTTTAATTTTTTTATCCCGATCGATCGACTTAATATCTCGATCGATCGACTAACTATCTCGATCGATCGACTTGAGTATCTCGATCGATCGACTTAATATCTCGATCGATCGACTTAAATATCTCGATCGATCGATCGACTTAAGTATCTCGATCGATCGACTTAACTATCTCGATCGATCGAATTAAGTATCTCGATTGTTAACTGGGAATAGGGTGGACGAGGAGGGAGATACCTCGATAACTGAGGATTATTGATTAAAAGTAGAGGTATTGACCTAACTCTGGCTAAAGCATTCTTGGGGTAAGGAGTATCCAAGGGTAATAAACAGGCATTAGAATTGAGTATACAGGGTATATATTAGTAGTGTGCCGTTAGGGGAACGGGAGGGTGAGTATATTGTAGGGGTGCAGGGTGAACAATACTTAGGAATTTGGGAGTGTCACTTTAATTATTGGGGGTGGAGGGTTGAGGTAGGGGTGAATCTCAAGATGGAAAGTGGGAATTAACCATGGGGAGGTAGTAAAGGGGAAATGGGGCCTAGTCGGGGAGGGGTTATAATGCATACAGAAACTCGGGGGGGGGGGGGGGGTTACACTTGGTATGGGTTTGTACCGGGTAATATGATAATGGTGTGTATTGTGATAAAGATGCTCTTTTATATATTTGGGAACCCTTAAAAGGGCTGTTGTAGAGTGGGTTCAAGTCTTTTCTTATACGTCGGTCTCATTCTTTTTGGTGGTTTGTTGCGCTAATAGGGTTTCAGCAACCATAACTGAAACTTTTGCAGCTAGAACTGCAAGTTGTTCTTCAGAGGTATTGGTATTTTCAACAGTGGTAGGTGGTTCTGCGTCTTTCCAGGTATCGATATCATCGTTCTGGTGGCTTCTTGCTGGGAGGCAGCGAGATTTTCTAGTTTGTTGTGAAGAGCCATGGAATCTGGCCATTCTGGGGGGGGGGGGGGGGGGGGGCTGGGGTCAGTCCGTGTGGTACCATTCCTGAAAAGAAAGAAAAGGAGAGAAGTCTTCGTCTGGCTGTTTTTCAGCAAGTATTGTCTGCCACTTTGATTTTTTGTGGGTAGGTACGCCCGTCATTGTCAAGTATAGTCTGCCTCTGGCTTTCCGACGTGGTGGTGGTTGTGTGGCGGCTCTGGTGGTTCTGGGAAGGGTGAGGTGTGCGTTTTCCTCTTGTTGGTTGTCAGGAGACTATCTTCTGGGACTTTTGTTGTTGATGGAGAACCGTTTCGTAAGATGGCGTGCTCTTCTTCTGTGAATGTTCAGGCAAGTATAGTTTGCCGCTGAGTTATTGCCTCGGTTGAAGGGGCCTTCATCGGCAAGTATAGTCTACCTCTGGCCTTTCATTGTTGTTGTGGAACCGTACCTGTGAACGGACTTTTGTGAGACCGCCGAAGAGAGGAAGATCGCGGGTTCCTCAGCCGCCCTGCTATTGCTGGCCGGGATGAAAAAAGTGAAAAAGCTCCTAGGGTACGGCAGGTCGCAGGACCAACACTCGCATCCCTAAGGGTGGATGGCGACCCTTAGAGAATGGGGGGGGGGGGGGGGTGGGAGTAGAATCCATAACGGTTATGAGAAAAAAGTAAGTTGGGGAGCACACTTGCACCTTATAGGGCAAGTGGTCCAGTAGACGATGGCATGGAGTGCTCCATTTCCGGGGCCCAAGCTCACCCTGGGATTGCAATCATTCTTATTAGTCGCGCTGTTTGTTGGCTACGTTTCTGTAGTGTTTTTTCCCCTGACGTTATGGGTGGCGCTTTGTGTGCTTGCTGAGTTAATTATAATTTGTTGGTGTTTGTGGAGTCGGACCGGACCGGTTTTGCTGAATTAGCACGCTGCTTATTGACAACTACCACACTGTGGGGACTCAGTGGATGCTTAGTACTGTTTGCGTGTTCGGTTTTTTGAAAAGAAGAAGAAAAGCACTGGGTCTAAATTACTGTGTTGAGCACGCTATCTGTTGACAGCTACCACACTGTTCGGGGGGGGGGGGGGGGGGGTCGTTACAGTGGATGTTCTTGCAGCAGTTCGTCGCCAGGCAGTTATTTTTAAAGGTGTTGTTTGTTTTAGCAGGATTTGAGTTGCAGTAAGCTGCTAGTGAGACTGGTGCGATTAGGGACCATGAATAATGATCGAAGCAATTATCTTTGATCACTTACCCACCTATCCGTCCACACTACCACACCCACCCACCCCACCCATTGGGGAGGGTGCGTTGGTGTCGAGGTGTGGGGGCGGTGGTGAGTGGTGTGGCTCAACGTTTTTTTTTTTTAATTTTGAGGTTTAGTTTCATATAGTCATTCAGATCGGAGGTCAGTTCACTGTTAGAATTGAGTCGGTGGAGCGTTTTGTCGGCTATCTGTTGGAGTTGGATTTCAATCATATCGATGTCGGCTTCTTTATATAGTAGTTGGGTTCTGGGATGGTCTCTTAGTGCAACTCTCAGCGCGTGATTTTGAATGTAGTTTTTGTATATTAGTTTTACCTATGTTTTTGGTTACAACCCCATAGTCGAGGACTGGTCTGATAAAAGTTTTATAGAGCTTTAGTAGCACCTGTTTGTTTGCCCCAAGTCTTTACCGCGGATCATTTTAGGAGATTGATACGCTTATTAGCTTTGGCCACCGTATTAGAGATATGTTTGTTTAGGTGGAGTTTACTGTCAAATGTAACACCTAGAAAATGAAATCTGGCTTCGTTGTAAGTTTTTAGCTGGGTGTTGTACAGGGAGATATCGATACTCGGAACTGTTAGTTTTTTGGTAAAGATTAGTTTTTGTGCTTTTAGGGGGTTAAGTTTGATACGCCATTTGGCGCACCAGTCCTCTAAGTCATCTACTGCGTCTTGTAGCCTATTTTCGATGATATCACGGCTTTTGCTGGCCGTGCACAGTGCCTTGTCGTCCGCAAATTGGGATATTTCGACGCAGTGTTCTGCGACTTTATGGATGTCATTAATATATATTATGAAAAGAAGCGGACTGAGGACTGAGCCTTGGGGGTTCCAGCCTCCAGTGGCACTTCTTCGGCAGTGGCGTAGCCGAAAATCTTGTAACCCCCCCCCCCCCCTCCCCCGTGAGACAGAGACGGGGGCCCTTTCATAATAGTGGTTGCCTTTAAAGCGGAGCAAATTTAGTGATGTTACATTGCACGGCATACAGGATTTCACGTAGTACCTACGCCATGAATTAAATGAAGGTATAGCCTACAGGATCGATTCTAAAAGTACGACTCTGTAGATTTTTTTCATTACATGTTTTAAGCCGCCCTCCTCCTCCCACCATCTAACGATACGCACATGCACGCCCATCATGTGTGACTTGAGAGGCACCATGCAGGGGCGTAGCCAGGATTTCAAAATAGGGGGGGGGGGGGGGCAGGGATTTCAAAATGTGGGGGGGGGGAAGCTTACATAGGGGTTCTGGGTTGATTTGCCGAAGGCATCTCCCGAAGCCGGAAGGCCTGAAGTGGGGCGGGTATGGGAGGGAGATACTTAATTCGATCGATCGAGATAGTTAAGTCGATCGATCGAGATAGTTAAGTCGATCGATCGAGATATTTAAGTCGATCGATCGAGATATTAAGTCGATCGGTCGAGATACTTAAGTCGATCGATGGAGATAGTTAGTCGATCGATCGAGATATTAAGTCGATCGATCGGGATGAAAAAATAAAAAAAATGTTTTGGAATGTCCTTTCCCAGCCACCGTAGTTATTCTTTTGGTTTACCGAAATAATAAATTATTTTGGTGGTTTTGCCACAGAAGGTTTTTGCTTATCATGTACCCATATCATGGCGTTTCCGGTGTGGAGGTGCAGCTTCTAGGTTCGAAGAAACTGCGTCTTTTGGGGTCTGAAATTCAAAAGTTTCTCATGACCGACCACTCGCCCGCCCAAACCTTGATTGAACGATTCGGACTTCAACGTTCGGTCTTTGGGCAAGGCACTTCACCCAATTACCCGCATGGAGGCACGATGATGCTGTGAGCTGAGGTGCACTACATGCCAATTTGCTGTGTCACCAGCTCCAGCTTATCTGACCCCACCTGCTTCAATTATTTTTTGTGGGTTGACAGTCACTTCGAAAATGTGACATTCAGTCTGGGCCGTAATATTAAAAACAACGTGGACACTACGTCATACGTTCTGTCCGAGAAAAAAAAACACTCGCAGTCTTGCACCATCGATGCCCAGGTTTTCTCTGAGCACTGATAAATTGACAGTCTCAACGAGATAGTGCCTGTTGGGCACCCAACCAAAACGCACGACCAATTACCAGTACTTTTTCCGATGTGGCGCATTGGCTGAAGGAGATCGTACGCTTTGGAATACCATGTTTATATTACGCATAACAGCCTGTGGTAACAGCTTACATATTTCTGGAGACTATGAACCACTTACCATATGAGCGTAGGCCTACAAATGTCAAAACAGTAAATATATAAGGGGGCACCAATTGTTGGCTTGGGCATGAGTTGTAAGGGTTTGCCTGTGCGGGTCCACTGTTGGTCCTAGTATTTGCTTTAAAAATCGGCAGAGCCTTTCACCCCCACTCTCTGATACTATGGGTCTGAGCAAGTGTGTATACTGACTCGCTAAGGCCCAACGGTGAACGCCCATGCCCATTCCAGCATGAGGTTTAGCGCACTCAGTTTTGTCAAAATGAAGGTTCATATTCCATGAAACTATAAAGTGGCCACTGACACTTGAAGACAACAGAAAAGTGGCTGAATGAGAAAGGGGAATTAAACATTTTTCTCTTAGTGCGTTAGGGCAAAACTATTTACTCTTGAGTATCTTTCCCTCTCCGTTGGTTCAGCATCCCGCCATCTTTCACCTCGATATCATGGGTAATGGTTGTAACACAAGAGGTAAAAGATATAACACATTATTGAAAAGGCTATAATTACATGTAATTTCAACATAACGTCTAAAGAAATGATCAGACCAAGCAACGTTCTATTCCAGTAACACTCCCATGTTGAAACAACAGCATTACACATGTCCATCGGATATGAGTTGCTGTGGTCAAGCTGTGAGGATTTGAAGTTGTTAAGGTAAGATAGAAATTATTTTAAAAACATGACCACAGATCAACAAGTCGAGTTTCGACATTGAAATAAAAAAAAAACAAATTATCTGTCGAAACAGTGTCTTCCAATCCTATAGTGTGCCTCTGGTAACCCCCGGTGTAACTTTTGTAAAGATACACAAAATAGAACTGAACTAGAGAAACAGAATTTACTGCACCCAGTAAATCCAAGTCTGTGTGAAAAGGGGTTAAAGTATCAGGATTAAACTATACAGAAGGATAATTTCTGGAGGCTTATTTTCAGGTGTAAAATATTTTTAAACAAATCAGAAATGGATTTTCGTTAATAGTATTTACAGATATTCATACAGGAATCAGAACATTTTTTATAAGAAACCAGAAAAGGCATATATGTGACCGGCATTCAAAGGGTTCGATACACGAATCAGAAATGGGCATTTTTTGGCTCTGCCCACTAATTTGAGTGATGAAATACGTTCATGAACTTTTGAAATGCATTAAGGTGTAATGAAATGCATTCCCCAGTCTTTCTGAATAATATGCACTTGATGACCTTGGTGACCTCTTTCAGACGGACTATATATTGAACCTCCAGCAATTTTTAAATCAGTCGGTATAGTCCCATGTATACACCCACTTTAAAGAAATGGCTCCACCAACTACAAATCTGTCATTTTTGGGCGATGATAGCAAATATTTATTATGATTTAGAAGCCTCTAAGGCAATCAGCCTACTGTATCACACACAAGGCCTCAAACTAGCTGAAAAAAACAAAGATGAGTGCAAACTGGTTGTTGGTAACCAGCATGCCAAAACAAATAGAGATAGGACGATTTGTATTTGAGTTATCGAGCCGACAAAGGGTGCATAGACTCTATATCGGGGATAGTGCCATAAACAACTTAAAAGCCCCAAGAGCTCGTTTAAAGGCCTACCCTTAAGAGCATGTAGTGCCCTAAACAAGGTATACATAAAATAAAATGGGGGAATATTGAATCATGGCATTTGCGTAAAGAGCGGCAATATGGCAGAATGCGTGCAAAAAGGTTCTACAGTCGTAAGTTAAATGATGTTGTTTGTTCTTCGCGGTGAAGTATGAAGAGGGCGGTGAAGTATGAAGAGGGTTAAAGACAGACCATTTAAATATTCCGTTTCATTAATTCATAATTGTGATAACTGTTTCGAGAAAGCCGCTTACCACTCGGGCCGAAACCTGTTGATCTTGAGTTATGATTGAAAATGAAAAAAAAAAAAAAAAATTAAAAAATGCAATGAAAGGTGAAGGGTTATTTATTCAACTACAATTAATCAAGTGTTGTAAGATAGATCTGTATGATAAACAAATTTTCTTGCCACTCAAAGGGTTTCTTTCAACTTGGTTTGGGGATCGAATTTTATTCTGATCTGACAGCTGATAAGAGTAAATGTGTGTCAGGCTGTCAGCTACAGCAACTTCTCTCTAATTTGATTGTTTACATTATTCTCTTGTGTATATAAATATAAACAGCTATTTCTTTATGATGCTTTTCTGTTACAAAGAAATTAGGGGGTATAAAAACTTCTGTGGCCCAATGCCACTCCCAAAGGTTCCCTGATAACATAGCTGGGCCAGTACTAGTGACAGGCTACCAGTATGCCAAACAGCCCCAGGACAGATTATTTATTTATTTATTGGTGTGTAAGGTCAATTATTTCTGCATAATGGCTAATCATGACCACGACAGTTTTACGGGTGGAGGAAGCCGGAGTACCCAGAGAGAACCACCGAGCAACGGCGAGCAACTGTCAGCTCCCCAACATACTAATTCCACACAAGCAGGGTTAGTATTGGTTGAAGACAGGTGCACCATCGACGTGCAGTACGCCTTAATACACAGTGTCACCGTATCCCCACGTGGGCAATGGGGGTGAAGTGTCTTGCCCAAGGACACAACGCGGTTGCCGCAGGTGGGATTCGAACCGAGGACCTCTCGGCTTGCAGCCTACACCTCTACCAACTGAGGCACCACGCCCCCAACCCCCCCACCCCAGGACAGATGATTTGTTTTTGAGTTATCGTCAAGACAAAAGGAAGGGGATAGAAAATATTCATACAGGAATCAGAACATTTTTATAAGAAACCAGAAATGGCATATATGTGACCAGCATTCAAAGGGTTTGATACACGAATCAGAAATGGACATTTTTGGCTCTGCCCACTAATTTGAGTGATGAAATACATTCATAAACTTTAGAAGTGCATAAAGGTGTAATAAAATGCATTTCCCAGTCTTTCTGAATAATGCCCCCATATTAAGATCTTCAGAGGGTTAAAATATTCCCTTTAAATACTCCATTTTAATCCTTTAAATGGGGGCGCAGTGGCTCAGTTGGCAGAGGTGCAGGCTGCAAGGCGTGAGGTCCTCACTCTGTCCTTGGGCAAGACACTTCACCCCATTGCCCACGTGGGTGCATGGTGGCGATGTGTACTAAAGTGTACTGCACATCGATGGTGCACCCGTCTTCAACCAATGCTAACCCTGCTTGTGTGGAGTTAGTATGTGGGGGATCTGACAGTTGCTCGTTGTAGCACGGCGGTTCTTCCCGGGTACTCCGACTTCCTCCACCTGAAAAAACTGTTGTGGTCATGATTAGCCACTCTGCAGAAATATGTGACATTAAGCACCAATAAATAAATAATCCTTTAAAAAATGAGCTCAATCCAATAAAGGGTCATAAGCTATGTTTTTCATGCAAAAATGAAAAGGTAATTAAAACTGAATAGACGTTTCAGTGAATAATGTTGACCGGTTTTCGCCGTTATGTTGGCTAAAGGGTTAAGAATCCCTTACTTTGGAAGGCACACTGAAAAGGTGCCCCATTCCACATAGAATTAAATGTTAAGAAAATAAAACGAAAAACATTAAGTTTCTCAGCTGACAGTACCTACTTTTGCACTCCGGGGGGATGGAACGGCACAAATCAGAGACATTGTCTTAATGGCACCAAAGGTTTCTGCACTCTCGGTGAGCCCGAGAAGAGCGCAGTGAAAGACTAGAACTCCTCTAATAAATGAGTTTTAAACAGTCATAGCACTGACACAGTTAACAGTACAGTCGACCATTCCAGTATTGCATTGTTACCGGCACCCTGACAGTTTTGTGATAGGTTTCAACAATTATTCAGTGCAGTTTTATGGAAAGGGTTAACTTTATTCTGCTGAAATAAAATATGTGCAATCCACATTGAAGTCCTGAGAGGGTTAAAAGCATTGAACTGAATAAGATAGGTTTCAACAATTATTCAGTGCAGTTTTATGGAGAGGGTTAACTTTATTCTGCCTGAAATAAAATATGTGCAATCCACATAGAGATCTGGAGAGGGTTAAAAGCAGTGAACTGAATAATTTACAATTTATTTCCTTGCAAGGCAAAGGGTTTCTCTCAACTTAGTCTCAGGAACTAACATCCCAATATAATGACAAGGTCAGATTTCATTTTGACAGGTTTCTCCACTGGTGTTTACATAGTCTCCAGTGTGAACATAACATTGTATTGCTTGGGGAGAATTTACTGTATCAGGAAATTGGAGGCTGTGAAAACCCTGTGGCCTACTGGCCCATACTCAGTGGCTCTAGCGACCTGAAAAACATAGGCCAAGATGTTTTGACTGTCTACCAGTATGCCAAAAATCAGCGAGATAGGACGATTCGTTTACGAGTTATCGTGAGGACAAGGAAGTGCATAGAAGACAGAAGACAGGAGAATAAGAAAAAGAAGAAGAGGGAAGAAGAAGAAGATGAAAAAAAGAAGAAAAAAAAGAAAAGAAAAAGAAACCGTACAAAAACAATAGTCTGTTTGTTTCACACAGACTAATAAAATTATGCCCAGGAATCAATTCACTTACAGTAAGAATGACCTTGATCTAAGGTAATCAGTCCCCCCCCCCCCCCCAAAAAAAAAAAAAAAAATCAATAGGAGTCTTGCCATCCTACACAGTACCATCTTGGTGTAAGTTTGGAAAAGATACGTGAAACGGGAGCAAAGTTATTGCACGGAAACCAATTCGTCAAAAACATTGCGATTACAGTAAGAGTGACTTTGACCTTGGAACACAGCCCCCATCTTATCGGATGGCCTAGAGTATAAGTTTTCGAAGATGCATGAAATGAAACTTTCATTGCCCAGAAACCAATTCGGTAAGAATACTATTCATTGTAGCAGGGATGCGGGGATCTTGACCTTGGGCACTAAATCCTAAAATCATAAAGTGTCTCCCCTTCACACAGGGTAACTCGTGGTGATAGTCTTTTGAAGATACTTGAAATAGAACTGAAGCTATTGCCCAGAAACCAATTCGTCATCATTTATTTATTTATTGGTGTTTAAAGTCATATATTTCTGCACAATGGCTAATCATGCCCACAACACAAGTATAAACTCAAGTTAAGCCAATCATTTACACCGATGCCCATTTTAGCGGACTTCTACCCCAAGCATTGGTTACTGGGTCCTATTCTACCAGCAAAACAGGGCTTGTTTATCATAGTAAACAAGCACTGCTTCACTTCCTGGGATCCCCACGGGGAAACCAATTCGTCAAAAATATGATTTATAGTAACAGTGGCCTTGGCAGTGGTGCCAGATCCCCAAAACAATAGGTGTCTTCCGTCTGGGGTAAGATACAAAATCATTCAGTGTCTTCCCCTTATGTGGGGTTACCTCTGGCGTAAGTTTACCGAAAATACATAAAGCGTTATTACACGGAATGATATCCTGTTCGTCGAAATTATTTTATATATATTAACAGAGGTTTTGACCTTAAGGCATCGAATCCCCAAATCAATAGTTGTTTTACCGTCCTAAATCTAGTTTACGTTTGTTAGATGTATATGAAATGGAGCTCAAATCATTCCCCGGAATACAATTCGCCAAAAAATCTATTTATAATAACACGGACCTTGTCCTCGAGTCACTAGACCCCTAAATCAAAAGATGTCTTCCTTAATCATAGGTGAACATTTGGTGTAAATTTGGCTGAGGTGCGTCGAATAGAATTAAAATTATTTCTCGGAAAAAAATTGTTTATTCCGGCTCCCTCTCACCGCCCACCCGCCACTTCATCAAACTATAAGTGGAGTCTGTCTTCGTAAAAACTCCACTAAAAAGAGAAATATCAGAAAAAGGGTATGATTACCCAAACATGTTCAGAAAAAATTGATTCCCATTGGGTATTTGTTCCCTCGTCTTGGTTTATTAGCAGACTTGCCTTCAGTCTGAACCATCACGAGGTAGCTAAATAAACCGAGGTTGTTACGTAAATTTCAAAGACATGAAAATGATATAATCAATGAGAAAGGCATATCTCCTATACAAAATCCTCCGACCCACAGTCCCCTTTAGGTTCACAAGAAAAATTGTTGGTACGAAATGTATTTGTACGACACGTGCCGTGGACGAACGTCTAGAAACATCTAATATCCACGACTTGACATTTTGAATTGCTAACTGCTTACTGTAAACTGCTTGCTGAGTTCACAGTTTGAATTGTTAATTGCTAACTGCTTTCTGACATAACATTTTGAATTGCTAACTGCTTTCTGGCTTGACATTCTGAATTGCTAACTGCTTACTGACTTTTTCTGAGTACCAACAGAACAAGCGGTCATGAGGGAAGGAAATCCCCCCCCCCCCCCCCCCCGCCCCAAAGTCTCTTTTATGTTCACAGAAATATTTCGGTACAAATGTCTTCATACGAAACGTCTAGAAACATTTACTATACGTGCCTTCACATTTTGAATTGCTAACTGCTAACTGCTTTCTGACTTCAAATTTCGAATTGCTAACTGCTTTCTGACTTCTCATTTTGAATCGCTAACTGCTTTCTGACTTGACATTCTGAATTGCTAACTGCTTACTGACTTTTTTCTGAGTACCGAAAGAACAAGCGGGGAAGGCAAATCCCTCTGCCTCACAGTCCTTCTCAGGTTTACAAAAAGTATTGTTGGTACGAAATGTCTGGGTACGAAACGTCCTCTGGGCGAATCGTCAAGACACATCTAATATTCGCGACTTGACAACATCTAATATCCGTGACTTGACATTTTGAATTGCTGACTGCTAACTGATTTCTGACTTCACACTTCGAATTGCGAACTGCTTTACTGAATTCACATTTCGAATTGCTAACTGCTTTCTGACTTGACATTCTGAATTGCTAACTGCTTACTAACATTTTTCTGAGTTCCGAAAGAACAAGCGGGGAAGGCAAATCCCTCTGCTTTCTGACTTCACATTTCGAAATGCTAACTGCTTGCTGACTTCACATTTCGAATTGCTAACTGCTTGCTGACTTCACATTTCGAATTGCTAACTGCTAACTGCTTGCTGACTTCACGGACCCGGATGAGTCGTCTATATGATACGGAATCGGAACACATTATGTGATA
Organism: Pictodentalium vernedei; assembly: GCA_031216915.1. Classification (NCBI taxonomy): domain Eukaryota; kingdom Metazoa; phylum Mollusca; class Scaphopoda; order Dentaliida; family Dentaliidae; genus Pictodentalium; species Pictodentalium vernedei. Next base: position 631,282,555 of record CM062295.1, on the reverse strand, counting down.
CGTATGGTTTCTCGTGGTTTTCAAGCCAAAATGTATATGGTTGTTAGATAAAATGTATTATATAACATGCCCAGTGTACCAAGCTTGCCCGTCAAATGGCAGTAACTTGATGAGTAGTATGTAATGTGGTTTTCAGGTCATATTTGGATGACCCCAGTGGATGACCCCGGAAGTGATGTCATGTCACGTGACGCAGCGGCGCCATGTTGCGTTGTCATGGTAACCCGCGTGAGCGGCCATGTTGTGACATCATCTCCATAGTGATACTTGTTGTTAGTACGCATGCGTAGCGCGTGTTGTTATGGTGATACGTGTTTCCGTCGTCCATTTTGTATACGGGAGGCCGCCATCTTGGTTTCTATGGTAGCACGTGGCTGCTATGTTACCCAGTTTTTCTGCAATAAGACGGGGTGTGCTCGGATGGTATGTTCGATTGTAGAAGAGTAAATCTAATTACCACAAACAACCCGACAATCCCTCCAAATCACCAAAATCCACCCAAAATCACCGAAATTGACTTTATTTGATACGGATGTCCCATTTTATCGGCTTAATACGTAGTGCTATAGTACCGAGGGGTCCCCTGGGGTGTGTTCGATTAAATTGGAGTATTTTTCTGACTTACAATTCTCCCAGAATTCTCGAAGAATTACCCAAATAAACCCGACAAGTTGTACTGTTTCGAATTCTTTCAGAATTCTCTGCTTCTATCTATATATGCAATAGTTTTCGTCTATCTGGCCATGCTCCTTTATTCTAGACTATACTCCAGTAGCGTAGAAGAGCCTATTAGTTGGAAAGCTTTGCTTATTGTTACTATATTTAGCTATTTGGTCTATTCTTGTTAGTTCTGACCCTATTCCAAGTACTCTTGTTGTTTCATTTATCTAGAACATTTATATAACTAACCAATCAGATTGCTTGATTCCCCATAACCTGTATGCAGACTTATATCCCTTCTGTACAACAAAAGCCAATATCATTCCCAAAGCCAATATCATTCACAAAGCCAATAAGCTATCGAGCAGTTACTGATAAGTCATTGCTCGAACGACTCGAAGCTCATCGAGCAAATGGCCCTTAGAGCAATTGCTCGATCGAGTGACTCGGCATATTGCTCGAACGACTCGAAGTCCGTCGAGCAAATGAGCTATCGAGTAATTGCTCGTTCGAGTGACTCCTCGAACGACTCTTCGACTCATTTCAGTATTTGAGGATACCTATTGCCCGGCATTGTATTATTTGAGGATATCTATCGAGGATACCTTTTATAGGATACTTATCTGAGGATACTATTACCTATATCACAAGGCATACCTATCCCAAATATCCCATATAAGCTAAAGAGCCAAGGGAGTAATTGCTCCATGAACAATTGCTCGAGCGACTCGAAGCTCATCGAGCAAATGAGCCTTAGAGCAATTGCTCGATCGAGTGACTCGGCATATTGCTCGAACGACTCGAATCTCATCGAGCAAATGAGCTATCGATTAATTGCTTGTCCGAGTGACTCCTCGAACGACTCTTAGCCTCATTTCAGAAAAAAGGGTGCCGAAGGCCATATGCTTTTTAAAAAGGGGTGCCGAAATTGGGGTACCTTCTGGAGAATCCCTTTTTTGTCAAATGAGCTATCGAGTAATTGCTCGATCGAGTGACTCGACATACTGCTCGAACGACTCGAATCCCATCGAGCAAATGAGCTAACGAGCAATTGCTCGTTCGAGTGACTCCTCGAACGACTCTTAGACTCATTTCAGAAAAAGGGATTCCATAGCCACAGCCGTTTTCGAAAAGGGATTCTTAAAAAGGGATTCTGTAAAATGGGATTCCTATCCGAGTCCGTAAAATTTGGATTACGTGTTTATAACGATTGGACCGATCCGGAACCAGTCCAGGCAAGAATATCGGACCATCTCGGGATGGATCGGACCGGACTGGACCACCTCTCCCCTGGACCGGTTCACCACCGGGGGTCCGATCTGGTCCGATTCCCTAAAAATTACTGGTCCATTTGTTTCCATTTTCTGAGAGTATTATACTTACTTGGTAAACTAATGAACAGGGCTTCAGCTTATGGATGACTTCAGTGTACATTATAGGGTTTAATATATTTCCTGGTTTTCTAGGAACCGGGAACTGGAATGAAATTACTCTCGGAACCGGGTGCCAGGAAATTCCCCGGATAATATCAACCAAATTTACGAGGGTAACATGACGCATTTATTTTAATGATAACTAGCATATTTCACTGGCAATCTCCCATCTCCAAACGGAAAAGTTCTTTTCCTGAGATAAGTATGAACACCCAAACCCACTTCAATCTCGTTTTTATTGTCAGAATAACTCGCACTATCACCTCTACCTTCTCCAGCATCAACACGCTCCTCTTCACTGCCGTCACCAGTCTCCTCTGCTTCAAGCAGAGGAGACTGGTGACGGCTGTGAAGAGGGTGTTCATTGTGGAGGGGGTAGTGAATAATAATACTACTGATTCTGAAAATGAAGACGAGTTTCAACTTTGAAGCGGATGAAGAAGATCTTGCTGTTGAAGGGGAGGGGCGGGGGTCCTACAGAACTGGTTGAGGGCTACAGTGATTTGTTGAAAATGGCTCGTCAGGAATCAGGACTGTAAAAATTTAAGGCGTGGAAGGGTTGACGAAATCCTACAAAGTTTCAATTCAGAAAACTTCAGTTCAAAACACAAACAGTGCCACACTTCATTCCCGGTCCCGTGCTGTAGATTTCCCAGGTATCGTGGCCGGCTTTCGGAACTGGGAACCATGGAATTCCAGTTCCCGGGATCAAACCATAGTGTACATAGCTGGTTTGTAAAATTCAGCCTACTGCGTCTTAGTTTTCTGAGCTCTATGATTACATCTCGTTAGCATTAGTGATCTGAATTTCACAGAGCATGAACAAACATTATAGTTATCAGAGTACCTTGATGGCACCTTTGGGGGAACACTGTTATTCAAGCTGAGGTCGCGGGCCCTGGAGCTGATGGGAAAAATTGGGAAAACAGTGGAAAGGGGTGACAGATGTGTAATTTAGGCGTGGGGCGACCCTGGAACACTTTCTACTAGAATGCCCAAAAAAACAATCTAACAGAAAAAGTTTCATTAGGAGTATAATAGGGACATGGGGTGGGAGAATGAAGGACATGTGGTTATTGAGTGATACAAGGGAGAAGGCTAATATGGGAGCATGGTGGCTCAGTGGTAGACTGTTGGACTTTTATGCTAGAGGTCCCAATTTCGATCCCTGTCCGGGACGACCCGCGTTGTGTCCTTGGGCAAGGCGCTTTATCCCAGCTGCCTACATGGGGACTTGATGAAGCGGTGTACTAAGGAGTATTGCACGTCGATGGTGCACATGTCTTCAACTGTTGTAACCCTGCTTGAGTGGAGCTTGAAAAGAGTTAGAATGTTGAGGAGCTGACAGTTGCTCGGCGATGCTCGGCGGTTCTCTCCGGGTACTCCGGCTTCCTCTACCCGCAAAACTGTCACGGTCATGATTAGCTATTATGCATAAATATGTGACCTTAAACACCAATAAATAATAATAATAATAACATGCTTATTGGAGGGAGTGTGAAGAAGGGGGGGGGGGGGGGGGGGGGCACGGGATATCATCAAGCAGTGTTGGGAGGAAAGAACAAGCGTGGGAATGGGTTAGGCAGTAATGTGCGCCTGGGGTGACCCTAGCCTTCTCACGTGAGAACCGCGACAAATCAGTGGGCGGCTAAAGATTATTATTATTAATATTATTATTATTATTATTATTATTACACCAACAAGCAGAAAATGTGCAAAAAGTAACTAATTATGCGCCATAACTCTGCTCAGTATGATCGAACCGCACCGGTTATCAAACTTATTCTAGATAATGTCAAAAAAGTCTCACATACCAAATATTGACCGAATCCGTTAATATTTTTAAAAAATAACTAATTAAGGGCCATAACTCTGCTCAGTTTGATCGAACCGCGCCGATTTTTGAACCCCTTCAATACATTGTTAAGAACGTCTCATATCCCAAATATCGACCAAATCTATTAAAATTAGTTCAAGTTATCTCGCTCACGAGCTGCAAATAAGCAAACATTAACCATTTAAGGCCCATAACTCAGTTCAGTATGGGGTCTGGACTTTTCGCCGATAGTGCATTTCGCCGGAAGAAAATTTAGTACAGTTCGCCGGAATTTTTGACATCTCGTCGTGAAAAACTGGACAGTTCTTCGGAATGTTGGTCGTTTCGCCTGAAGTTTGCACACCTCGCCGCAAAAAAAAGACTGGTCGCCGCAAAAATATTAGAGAGTTCACCGAAACTTACGGCGAAATATTTTTTTTAGTATCGTGTTTTAAGGAAGAAACAAACAATAACACAACATACACACAAGTCCATTTTATATTATTTTACATCGGAATTTTCCAACAACATCTTTGCAAATAGCAAACAAAGCATTAAACATAAACCACCGTTAAAGTGCATCTTTTCAAACTGTACAAAACAGTTAAAAACACACATTAGTCACAATACAGCAATAATTTTACTCGAAATAACCAATTACTCAAACAATTGTGATGTTAATATTTGATTTATATTAGTAAAGGCGACCAATTAGGCATTACTAGTAATTGAATGTTTATAAGAGCATTATTTGCTAAGCTGACTTCACGTGTTAAATGTGACAATATACTAACATACTAACGTGCGCCCCTTTTTGGTCCCTGGCCGGGGTGTCGTATCCGTGCACTCGCCGTTACCTACTTGTGTCGACAAATGCTGACAAATCAACTCTGATGATATCTCGGGTATTTGCTCTAATGTCTACGCTCTCAGGGCCTATAGATAGCCCTCACTGTGTGCATTGATGCGGGGCCCCGGCTTGGCGCGCGGCTGGTGATCGACCACAAGCCTTGGGTTCCAGGCGGCGATATATGAGACCATCTACTATTCTATACCACCTTTTTGTGTAAATTAATGAATGACCCCGGGAGATGACCACCATAAGCTCTTAGCTTTCTGTCAGATCCCCCATTACATCTAAAATGGTCTTTTGTATAAATATATGTTATATTCTTGGTGTTCACTATATATTCTGTTACTTTTCTTGGTATTCAGTCATGTAACATATAGCTTACTTGTTGAATAAATATTGTTTAAACTAACGTGCGCCCTTTCGTGTCAGTTCGTAAATTAAATTGATGCCTCAAAGCTATATATGCATACTGTTTTCTGTATCACAAAAATCATGTGAATAATGTTACTTCATCATCTAGCCTTCAATTAATACACTCCCAAATGAATATTTCTTCTGTAGCTGAATCGACCAAACATGCAACTGGCCGAAACATATTGACTTGATGCCCAACTGACAGTGGCCAACATGGCTTGCATTCGATATGTGCGTATCCTTGAAAATCAGAAGACAACCCCCCCCCGCCCCCCACCCCCCACCCCCCCCGCCAAATACCATATAAGATATCTTCGTAAATAATCTATAAACGACTCATCAAGCCAAGTTAATGGCGAGTATTTAGGAAGCACCCAGGAAACGTATTTCTGTTCCCGGAACACTTAGGCTCCGCGGTGCATACAAATGGAACACGGCCAACGGTATTCAATGTCACCTGTCAAAACAATTGGGTCACACTTTCTTGTCAGATTGTTTTCATGTCACAGTTGCAAGTTTACTTTACCAGACGGCGTCAAAGCCTATATATGTATTACAGATTGTTTTGCGTATACAGAGTTTAAAGGAAATGCACAGAAATGAAAGGAGAATTACAAAATATTTGTTTCGGATTTTGCAGTTGTCCATTTTATCTTCCGTAAATTGAATCTTACTGCGCATTGAATTCCCCATGAAATTGTGACAACAATGGTTCCAGATATTACGTGCGCAAACGCGCTAAATAAAGATATCATTGGACAAAGTATTTCTTTTTCCTTTATAAAACACAAACAGCCTTTAAAATAGTTGCCTTTTTCAGACAAAAAGATTTAACACTGGAATAATTGATATGTTTTTGTCTCACAAATCGTTTATATTGTAACAAAAACAAAGGTGATGTTTCTGAATAGAAAATATATAACTCGAAGCGAGTGTGTCATTGCAGTGATCCAATAAAAGCCATGAAAATATTACTAGTGAATACCTCCTAAAGCAATCTCGCCCGATCATAATTCACACAAAGATAGAGGCAGGGAAAGGCTTGGGCAACGAGGCGGAAATGGAAAGCATTAGAGGGAAGAACACAAATAGTGTTTGGGATTTTTTAGGGATGGGGTTACGGATGAATAGCAATCTTGCTCGATCATAATTCCCCCAAAGCTACAGACATAGAAAGATTCCAACAGCGACAGCGAAGCGGAACAAATTGTCGGATAGAGCACGAAATAGGTGAGATTTTTTAGCGAAGGGATTGTAAGTAAACATCTCTTCTCAACGCACTTGGATTCCCAATTCAGCAAAAAAAAAACAACAACATTTCTTTTTTTCTTCAGATATAGAATCATTTCATTTTCTGAAAAAAATGATTTCAGGTATAAAGTAAACATGAATTTCAAAATGCTTACTCATTAGAAAATAAGAGGAGAATATTAACCAATTTTGTATCAATTTATTTTCACGGCAATCCACTTTATCATTCGGCTAGACAATCTAGCTTGTCCAATGACAGAAGAGTAGTAGTATTTAGTTCGTTGTTTGGATTTGTTGTTGCTGTTAATGTTTTTTGGTTTGTTTTTTTATTTGCTTCTTTTCTTATTTTTCTTGATTTCATTACCTTATTGGTTGGAGGAAATGATTATTTTAGTACAAACGTGTGCTCTTTCGTGTCAGTTTGTAAATTAAATTGATGCATCAAAGCAATATACGCATACTGTTTTCTATATCACAAAAATACTGCGAATAATGTTGCTTCATCGTCCAGCCTTCAATTAATTCACTCCCAAATGAATGTGTTTTCAGTAGCTAAATCGACTAAAAATACAACCGGCCGAACAAAGGGTTAACAGACAAACAGACAAAGACCGAAACAAGTAATTGGAATAAACCATTTATTTTTTGGAAGGGGGGGGGGGGGGGGCAGTTTGAACTGATCCTGAGTGTTGTTCTGATACTAATCAGTTTACTACTCTGTTTAAACAGATTACTCAATCCATTTGAACAGATTAGTAATGGATTAGTAATCCGTTTAAATGGATTAGTAAGCGGATCTGTTTAAATGGGTTAGTAACCTGTTTAAACGGGATTAAGAAGCCCGAGCCCCCCCCCCCCCACACACACACACATATACCTAATCCATGAGTGACCCGACAATAATCTACCCATATAAGCCATTAGAATAAAGGGATCAAAACTACTCAATTAAAAACTGACAAATCTGCCCCCGCCCACCCACCCACCCACCTAGCCAACCGAGTAGTTGGAGGCCGCCAACCGCCAAGGCTCTATTTTTGACCTGCGAAGTAGGATAGAAGGGGTTAGCGCCCCAAAATTCTGTCCCGCAGAAACCACGACAGTAGTATGTCATGTACCCGGACATTCACTATTGGCGGGATCTCATGCAGGACCTCATGTGCCGTCATAATCATGTGACCCAGTGGCGCCATGTTGTGTTGCAATGGTAACCCGCGTGAGCGGCCATGTTGTGACGTCATCCACATTATGATACGTGGTGTTAGTGCGCATGCGCAGCACCTGTTGTTAGGGTGATACGTGTTTCCGACGCCCAATTTGTATACTGGAGGCCATTTGGCCCAACCTTCTAGGCCACCACAAGACCTACCTATCCAAATATCCCTTATAAGCTATCGAACAGTTACTAAAAAGTTATTGCTCGAACGACTCGAAGTTCATCGAGCAAAAGAGCTATCGAGCAATTGCTCGTTCGAGTGACTCGCACATACTGCTCGAACGACTCGAAGTCTACCGAGCAAATGAGATATTGAGCAATTGCTCGTTTGGGTGACTCGCACATACGACTCTTAGCCTCATTTCGGTATTTGAGGATACCTATGGCCTGGTATTGTATTATTTGAGGATGCCTATCGAGGATACCTTTTGGAGAATCCCTTCTTTGTCGTATGAGGCCATGAGAAATCCCTCAAAGAGGTCTAATGTTGTCTTACCAACAGCTTCCATCTTATCCTCAAAGCTCCAAGGCCACTACTTTTCTATCGTCTATCTGTCCTATCATTAGCTTCTAAAGCAGTCTTGTTCCACTGCGGCCTTGTACCAGTACTATTGACTAAACTATCATCCATTAATATTGACTTGTATCACTCCTTCCTAGCTATACCTATCTCTGTGTCGACTGTACCCTCGGTCGGATTGCTTCATTTCCCCTGTATACAAGCAGGGGGCGCGGTGGCTCAGTTGGTAGAGATGCAGGCTGCAAACCGAGAGGTCCTCGGTTCGAATCCCACCTGCGGCAACCGCGTTGTGTCCTTGGGCAAGACACTTCACCCCGATTGCCTACATGGGGGCACGATGACGCTATGTACTGAGGCGTACTGCACGTCGATGGTGTGCATGTCTTCAACCAATCTAACCCTGCCTGTGCTGCGGTGCAGAGTTCAGAGTTACGATGTTGGAGAGCTGACAGCTGCTCGTCGTTGCTCGGTGGTTCTCTCCGGGTACTCCGGCTTCCTCCACCCGTAAAACTGTCACGGTCACGATTAGCCATTGTGCATAAGTATGTGACCTTAAAACACCAATAAATAAATAAATAAATAAATACATATAAGCAGGAGTAGGTAATAAAGGCGGATATACTATCACTTTGTACATGTACGTGTACACGATGCGTTTACCAACGTGGGATTCGGTGTTAAATCGCACGCTTGTTCACAAAAACGTTCAGTGATGTTGAATCTCCCATGTTTTTTGTGACTCCTAGATCGCACTTTTAACGTTCAAATACTCGTGGTGAATGCGCGTTTTTAAAAAAAGGTGAAATTGTACATTTTCACTTTTATCAATTTTTGTCAACGTTCCCATTGCAGATCAGACCATCGATCCATCGTTGGTGAACGCGAGCAAAAAATTCTAGGCCAGCATCAAAAAAACGGTCTGCGGATTCTAGATCAGTGATCCAGAATCCGCAATTGTTTTGAGGCGGTGGGTTTTTCCCATTTATGACGTCATTAGGGGAATTCCCACTATTGACCAATCGGATCGCTCGATTCTCGTAAACTCGATCATACGGAGTTATCTCCCCTCGTCGTGGGGTGGGGGAACACCCGGATTTTTCTTCCTCCAAAAAAACTTGACGGACGACTGTCGAACGCTTCCATTTCTGATGTGAGCGGGGGGAATACCCGAGGAAATAAGTGAAAAAAGTGATCGATATATATAGGAGAGAGAAAAAAAATATAAATAAATAGTTATTTAGAAAAATAAATATATCAAATCGAATAGATAATAAAAAAAAAAGTAAATTATGAGCGATTTTCAGACTATTAGAGCGAGGTTTCTTTTAAACATGCTGATGAGAGCATACGCAATCTGCGTGAACGAAGAACTACGTCCCATCTTGTTAGAATGATGCGTCGGATGTCGGGATTACCTAGACTTCGATCACGAGAATCATTCGTGTCTGATGATGGAAAGGGAAGATATGGTCGTCATGTATTTCGAACCAGTGTTCGAACGCGTTAGATTCAACGATGTGATCACGTTTTGGAAGAAATTAGTCTTCTGTAAGAATCAAGACAAGCCTACAGATTCAGAAGAACTGAAATTGGCGCGAAGAAGTTTGACTTTAGAAGACAAGGGATGCATCAAGAAATTATTGCTGAATGAAGCATACGTCTAAGTTTTTTTTGTTGATATAAAATAAGGGAGAGTAGAAAATAAAAATAAATACACACATAAAATTTTTATCTAATATTAGAAGAAAAAAAACAAAAAATGAGAACCAGAAATAAATTGTATCCGATGTTAGTGGACGACGAGGACGAGAAGCCGATCGACGTTTCGCTGACAGCGCCGTCACTAGAAGAAAGAGAAAGAGGAGAGAGGTATCGCATCGATCAAATCAATAGAATCCAAGAGTATCTAATTCAAGAGAGAGATTCTCGTCGTTCCCTCAAGAAGAAGTATTCGCATTTCGTGACATTCGTCAACGCGATCGACACGACACTCATCACGATTTTCCTGGGTTTACACGCAGCCGGCATCGGATTTTTGTCGACCGCGGTCGGCATTCCAATCGTGTTGACCGTAGAAAGAGTGGCTCTCGCCGCCGGATTGTTTAGCATGCCCGGAAACTTTTTGAGTAGGAAATTATATCTGAAGGCAAGGAAACACGACAAGATTCACGTCTTGGCTGACTCCAAGATCGACATGATATCCGAAATGATCTCTATGGCATTGAAAGACGGTAGGATATCGGACGGAGAATACTTTGCGATATTGTGCGAGAAAACGAAATACGATGCCATGAAAGAAGCCGTGAGAATCAAGACTCGTCAGATCATCAAGGAAGAGATGAAGGATTGTCTCGTGGAAAAGGGGAGGAAAGAGGCCAGGGAGGAATTCAGTAAGATGATAGAACTCAAGAGCAGCAATTGAAAAAAAAAATATATATAATAAGAACAGAATTTAAAAAAAAAAAATATTAAATTTATATATAAAATAAAAAACGAAATTAATTTAAATAACTCTTAAAAAATGTATTGCGTAAAGTGTAAGAGAGTTACCGAGACGAGTAATTCTCAAGAAGTGCGAACTAAAAACGACAGACGGATGCTTCGCAGAATTTGCGATGTGTGTGTGGTTCTGTCAAGACGCGATTCATCAAAAAAAAGAACGCGAGCAAAGGTAAAGGCATCGTGAATAAAATGATCAACAATCTACCTTTCGAAATGCATCTGCCCGGTCACAGTTTCACAGGACCCGGAACGAAATTGAACAAGAGACTCAACGCCAATCTGACTCCCAAATCTTGGAGCAAACCCATGAATAGGGTTGACGCGGCCGCGTACGATCACGATCTGTGCTACGTCGAACATCCCGACACCAAGACTCGTAACGACGTCTGCGATAAAAACATGTTGGGGAAATTGAGAGGCCTATCGAATCTGACCAGGAGAGAGAAGATGGAACGTTCGCTGGTTGGCAATCTGATCAGTGCGAAACGTCGATTCGGATGGGGCATTCAAAAAAAAAAAGCGCATCTGAAAAGAAGAAGAAACGATTATTGACGAGCGAATTGGCCGAGGAGTTACACAAACCCATAGTGCGTAAATTTCGAAAGAGAAGGGTGTTCGTGAGGGGTCTGGATGATATTTGGTCTGCCAACTTGGTCGACATGAGATCATTTTCGAGGTGGAACAAGGGCATCAAATATCTATTGACGGTCATCGACGTGTTTTCCAAATACGGTTGGATCAGAGCTTTGAAGAATAAATCGGGACCTCTTGTCGCCAAGGCTCTGAAGAGCGTGTTCGACTCGTCTTCTCGAAAACTGAGTAAATTGTGGGTGGATAAGGGAAAGGAATTCTACAACAAGCACGTTCGTCGATTGGTAGACCTCTACTTGATCAAAAACGAAGAGAAAGCCAGCATGGTGGAACGTTGGAATCGAACGATGAAGGAAAAGATGCACAGATACTTCACGGCGAATTCGACCAAGAAATACATATACGCTCTGAACGGTCTGGTCAAAGATTACAACAACACGCGACACAGATCGATCAAGATGACTCCCGCGGAAGCTAGCGATCCTCGAAACGAAAAACGGGTCTACGCGAATCTATATCCTGAGAGGTCTAAGATCAGGAAGAAGTCTAGAATGCCGAAATTTGCGGTCAGTGATCGAGTGAGAACCTACGCTTATAAGAAGCACTTCAGAAAGGGTTATACTCCTCGATGGACCTCGGAAATCTTCGTGATAATCAAAATATTTCACACCGATCCAGTGACTTACAAAATCGAAGCTTTGGATGGAGAAGAGATCATCGGAAAGTTCTACGAACAACAATTACAGAAGACGAAGTTTTGATGAAGAAAACAAAATTTTTTTTATTTACTCTCTTTAACATTTTCTTGTTTACACACATATATATAAGAGAGAAAAAAATAATAAAAATAATTAAAAACTATTTTTTAGATAAAGAAAGCAAGTTAATTAATAAACAAAAAACTAAAAAATTTTTAAAATGACAAATATACTAGATATAGCACAAAGCATAGTGAAAGATGAAAGTATTTAAGAATATGAGGTTCATGAATACGAACCGGTAACCGGAACGAGTTTGAACAATGCGGGAGAGATAAGAATCAATGTCGAAACTCAAGATCAATTCGTACATCCTAGCGAGAGTTACATAGTGGTGCAGGGACGTCTCACCAAGGAAGATGGGAGCGACTACGCCGACGATGACACGGTTACTCTAGCCAATAATGGCATCATGCATCTATTTAGTAACATAAAATACATGCTATCCGGAAGAGATAGAATCTGTGTTTCATCCCGGTCAGGCCACCACGATGTTCAGACTCTTGACGTATCCTGATGATTTTCGAAATCCAGAGGACTTAATCAGTTGTGGGTGAAAGACACCGTGGGTCCTGCTAGCGCCGGCGCTGCCGCGATATTCGACTATGTCGTCAAGACCTAAAGGAACGTTTTCGTTCAGGATACCTTTGAAACACATCTTCGGATTTGCGGACGATTACAACAAGATCATGTACGGATTCAAACACAATCTGACGTTGATTTGAAAAGGAAACGATGACGCAATAGTGAGACTCACTGCGACTGAGGTGGGTAAGATAACTCTACACAAGATATGGTGGTTCGTTCCGCACGTGGAGCCTTCGATCGTGGAGAAAGCGCGTCTCTACAAGATCATAGAATCCAAGAGTAAATTACCTGTGGGATTTAGAATGAGACAGTGCGACACGGCCAGCATTCCTCCCTCCACGAATCACTTCGATTGGAGATTGACGGTGAAATCCACTTCTGAGAGACCGCGTTTCATCGTGGTTGCATTTCAGACCGATAGGGACGGGTCTCAGGAAAAGAATGCGTCGCTGTTCGATCACTGCAGTTTGCGAAACATGCAAGTGTTTCTGAACGCCACGAGATATCCAGCAATCGATTACAATGCATCGCTCGACAAGAACGATTTCTGCAGACTGCACGGCGAAGCCACTGATTTTAGAAAGAAGTATCACGGTCTAATCACACATTATTTTTTTAAATTCATTATTTTCCACGCATTCACTGTTTGTTCAAAGAATCTAGTTCGATCAGTAGACTCACCACGGAAGTGGTGGCTTCGGGATTATTGGTTTTGAGAGGCGTGCCGAACGTGCTAACATTCGCGTGTTGATTCTCAGTCTTTTCGACGCTGTATCTCTTATCACTCTCCACACCATTCACCATGAGATTGACGACCGCTCTGTTATTCAAATCCGAGGAAGCCAGACTCATTCGAAGGATTTCACCTCCTAGCGGCATGGGATATCCCACCTGACCATGTTTCAATCCGCTACCTCCATTTCCGAAAGACCACTCAGCTTTTCCTTCATCTAAGGTGCCGGCCTCTTCAGCCCACACGGTGATCAATTGTCTAGCATATTTAATTTTCTCCACCACCGAAATCAGGGTGCAGGCATCCATCATGTTCACGGGATACGGTAGATTCGTGAGCGCGTGTCCACCCATGTCTAGTTTACCTTCCATGATGTCACCCTTTCTCCAGACCGAGTTGTCGTCCACGTACTTTCTGCTGACCGCGCTGGAATCGAATTCGGGATCGTGATCGAGTCCGAATAAATTGTGACCGTTCATGTTGATGCCATTCTCCATGGTTCTGCCAGATTGTTTGTTCAGGTAGAGATCATCCACTTGCAATTCTAGGTATTCTTACAATTGTATCACGGCAGAATCTACGTAGCCGTTGTTGACCGCGGTTGAGTCTGCATCCGTGTCATTGATCTCCGACAGATTCAGTATCTTGTGGAATCCCGCATTCAGATCCGATTTCATTTCTCGTCCGTCAGACTTTCTCTGTTCCAGATCTACGTAGTGTTTGGTCGCCATGTCCTTGGGATTCGTGGGAGTGGCCACGTTCGTTATCTTGTTATAATTGGCATTCAATTCCGAGTGCATCGTTTTCGTAACGTATCTATTTCTCAGGTGTTTGCTGAATCTCGCGTGAGAGTCGTCCGTGTATTTCTTGGTCATGGCATCGGTGGGATCTATGGGATTTGCGACGTTCGCCAAATGTTTGGATTTCAGATCGACATCGTCGGTCATGGTTTTATCCATGTAATTATCCAGCAGGATTCGTTTGAAATCGGCATTCCCCCTGTCAACATATTTTTTAGTCGCAGCATCTGCGAGATCTATCGGCTTGGGAAGATTGTAGAGCTTCTTATCATTCATGTTTAAAGGTTCTTCTCGAGGTTCATATCTCCGAAAGTAATGTTCGTCCAAGTTGGCAACGTCGTAACCATCGTCAACTTTGAACGTCTTCCTCTTCTTTCTCGGGTTGACTTTTTCGTCGTCACTTCTACCAAATTTATCGACTGGCATGTTGTTGTGGGATTTTTTTTTATTTTTAGAAAAGTATATTCAAAACGCAGTTTATTAAAAATGAACTATGTTATTTTATTTTTCGTTTTTATTCGATTAAAATTTTTTTTAAATAATTTTTTATCTTTATATATACTATAAAAAAAATCTCTCTCTAATGTAAATCATTGAGAATGTCTTGAAATCGATCTCCTTCAGACCATCTCTTGAGAACGTAGAGACACAGGTGACCGCAAAACACTTGATCTGGTGATTGCACTTGTTCCGTGTTGTAACGAACCATCGATTTGTTGAAATAGTTCTTTATTTCTTTTGGCGGCGAGATTCCGTAGCTGTCGAAATAATAATTTTTCTTCTTCCCGTTCTTGATCCACGCCACCCAGTGAGTGCCTTCACCCGATGAATCGTCTAGATTTAAAATTCTGCATTCCGATTGTCGAGGTCTTCTCTTCGGCAAGGCATCTCTGGAAAACACGCCTAGAAAATCTTTGATTTTCAAATCTTTTGCCGCATTCAACAGATCGATGTTGGATAGGGGTTCGTTAGGTAAGACGACACCTTCTACGGATATCTTTATTTTCTTATTCATAAATGCGTATATATTTTTTAATTATTTATTTTATTATAATTCACTAAAATGACGTTATTTTTTTTTTTTTTTCTTTTTCTTTTTAAACTAACACTCTCGATGTCTCTATCGATTTCCATAATCTTGAATCCGTCTAATTCCTCTTGATTTTCTGGAATCCCGATATTACCATCTTTTAGTAGAACAGATTTGATCGTTTTGTGGTGATTTAACGAATGAAATTTTTTAGATACCACGTCGTAAATGTATTTCACTTGATCTTTTGACAATTTTTTGAACAGGAAGAACAACTGCAAATATCTATTATATTCAAATACGTCTTTTTCGCTACCTGCAAAAAAAGACGACGCAAAAAGAGATATCAAACGTAGTTTGTCTCTCTTAGCTCGAACGTTTTCGGAATTTAAGAATTGGAATTCGTTAGGGTTTTTTTTTCTTTTTTTCTTTTTCTTTTTAAACTAACTCTCTCGATGTCACTATCGATTTCTATAATTTTGTGTTCATCTAATTCTTCTTGATTTTCTGGAATCCTATCATCCACAATCATATCTGGAATCTTATCATCCACAATCGTATCTGGAATCCAATCATCCACATTCATATCATCTAAAATTATATCTAAAGTCCAATGTCCGAGTGCCAAAGTGCTTATTTTATCGTCTAACACGAATCTCTTATCATCGTCGGCCGTCAGCGAAATCTTGTTGACTATTTCGGTATACAAGTCGTGATTTTCGCTTCGAATCGATTTCATAGTCTTATACACCGGACCACTTCCTAACAGACAATCTTTATACTCTTGGAAAGAGATGTTTTTCTTCACCACGCACGCTTTAACTCCTTTGCACTTCTTGATCTCTTCATCATCTTCTAGACGATAAGCATACAGTTTGGGTCTCAAGCCCACGAATTCGACGATCTGTTTACCGCCGCTCTCGTCCTTAAATTTACCCAAAACCTTCTTGTTGTCGTTCGATTGAATGTTGGACGGGTGATCGACGGGATAATTGCTCGTATCGAACCACTCGGCCACGTCCGGAGATATATCTCAGTAGACGTCTTTCATCTCTATCTCGTAAACTAAACTGTCCATGTCGGTGAACAGTAGTTTGGCTTTATCGCCAAATTTTCGTTTGACGTAATCGTAGTGAAACTCATACATCAATCGCTTGCTGACATCTAAGATGATTGGTCCAAGATAATATGGTTTGTCGAACTTCAGGTGCGTCTTTTGCATGTGAACGGCCACTAGATTTTCGTCGAATACGGTTCGATGTTTGTAATTGGGTTTTGCCACTAATTTTTTAGCTCTTTTCTCAGACGTGACAAGTCGAACGTCGGTTCTCTTCCTGATGTTTTCCATCGATTAACTGTACACGCAATTGTTCATGAGTTTGAAGAAATCTTTTTCGAAATTGTTCTCTGCTCGAGTTCTGAGATTCGTGTTGAGATTGATGTATTTTTTCATCCAAGGCTCTTTGTTGAATCGAATGATGCGATGTATGTCGACTAATTTCATCCCGTAATCGACGTACTTTTTCAAATTCTCGCTGTAGACGACATAGTTACGTTTGTTAAATAAATTGGGAATGAGTTTTTCCTCGTCTCCTTCGTTCGGTTCCATTCGTTCGGGATCTAGCGGATAATCATTGTGTGGATCGTGTAATTCTTCCGGATAATTCAAATCGACTTCTAAAATGCAAGGATAGTCTCTCCATTTTTGCATCTCTTCCGGTTCCTTCACCCATTCGAAATTTCTAATCGGTAAAGGATGACTCATAGCCCAACCATACAGATTATTGGCGTCCCAATACTGTATGTATTTAGTCGACCGTTTCGAATCAAAACCTTCTTTCATGTAGGGATTGTTAGCTTCAGAATATCTGTGAGAGATCATCGAGACGCCACCTCTCGCAGCCCTTTCGAACATGAGCAACATGTCCACGTCGGATAATAATTCCAATTGGACTCCGGTGGTCTTCAACAGAGCGTCCCATGCCAAGCGGGATCCAGATCGTAATTTTGACGACAGACGTCTCGAAAATTTTCGAACACATCTGCCAAGAGCAGAACGTTGGTCTTCAGATAGAGATCGTGATAATCTCTCATGGTTTTCATATCGAATGATTTCCACACGTTTTTGGCGTGTTCGTAATTCTCGTCGGAAATGTCGGATTCGTATAATTTCGAATAAAAATCTTCTTTCGAAGGTAGTGCGGTGTTTTCGAATCTCTTTAGATCGTTCATGTAATCGTAAGGATAGACTCCTTTCCTCAACATGACATCTACTCATTCTCTGAAATGTTCGCTCGTGATTTTAAATTTATCCTTGCTCATGTTATCGACTAATTTTTCCAGAGCGGTCGACATGAATTTAAAACTGTTGATGAAACGTATGCATCTACGAATGGATTTCGTTTTTTCTTTCAACGTCTCTCCGTCGATTACTCTTTTCTTCTCCATGAGCTTCCATTTCGTGAAGGAAATGTATCTTTCTTCGCTGTTCACGATGGAATTTAATTCTTCGTGTGAGGTGCCGAGATTTTTCACGAACAGATGACTGTCGTAACCCGAGAGATTGTGAAACATCACCGGATAGAAAGCGGCATCTCGATATTTTAAATTACACTTGCTGTGAGCCGGACCGTGATACAGACCCGTGTAATGATCGTGGTCTCTGACCTTCTTATTTTCCTCCGAATTCTCGTTGAACGATTGTCTGCATATGTGACATTCGGTGGCTCTGTTATTTTTGTCCTGCTGCTCTCGCGTGATGATCATTTTCGTCCGAGTTTTGAATTTGTCGTATAACATTTGAATTTTCGATTCTAACTCTTCCACGAACCTTTGAGCCACGTCATCATCTTCGCACTGTTTCGTGTAGGTGAAGGGACCCATGTCGTGTTGCGAGTCGAAAGCGCATTTCACGTAAATGCAATAGCCTGAAGGTATGTGTTTTTGATATCTTTTGACGTAACTTTGAAGAGCGTTGGGTTGACAGGAACTCATTTTCGCGGTGAAACATTCGAAATCAGCGTACACGACGAATGGTACTTTTAACCTTCTATTGTGATTTTCAAACTTCACGATGGTGTTGGGTTTGGCGACACCTTGATTTTCGTTGCAATATTCCTGATGTTTCGCTAATGATTTTTCGCTCTTAAATATGTTCATGCAATTGTAACATAAAGATATCTTTCCTTTATGATTATTATTTTGTTTCGACAGTAATCGGGTTGGATGTTTAACCCAACAATTATGACGATTGTCACCATTCGAAATCAATAATAAAATAATCGTCTTTTCTCTTCCGAGATACGAAGTCTGTCTGAAAGGATAGATCTTTTGATTTTCGTCATCGTATCCCAAGACGTTCACCGCTACGGTGGGATTTTGAACCTCGAAACGTTCGATGTGTTTTAACTCTGTTGGAAAAGTCACTCCGGTCCAATCGAGATTTTTGGAAGTTTTCTCGTAATGAGAAACTCTATCGGAGTTCATTTTGACAGGGTATAAAGCGGAGGTGACTGCCCATTTAAAACACTGATCATCTTTATTTCTCACGTTGACCACGGCGTGTTTCTTAGTCAAGAAATACGGTAATTCCAAGTAGGAAGATCCTTTCAACGGATCGTTTTTATTTATGTGAATTTCGAGTTTCAACACCTCATCGAATGTCCAATTACTACCTTCATGTTGATAATTCACGAGAGACATCAACATCTTGTCTTTCATCTTTTCGAAAACACCCGATAGATCTGAACCTCGAAATACGGGTTCGACGTTAGATCTGAAATATGCATTTTTCACGATGCTCTCGCCGGACTTCACGTTGATTTTATTCATTATGCAATGGAGTATCATCTTAATTTTTAGTTCCACGTTCATGTATTCCCGAAACAAATCCAATACTTTTTTCTTCACCCGTTCCATGAACAATTTCGGATCGATTTTCTTGAACGAGGGAACCACGTCGAAAGTTTTAAAAACGTCTTTCGCACTCTCCCATTCTATGGGTTTCGATTGGAATAGTTCCACAATGAGTCATGTTACATATTCTTCTCCTTTCCCTTCGTCGATTGCTCGTTGAATTTCGCTCAATATATCTCGTTTGTCTAGAATCTGAAGTGCATCACTCGTTTTCGTTTTAGTTTTTCTTTTCTTTTCTTTGGAAACTTGATGTTCTTCAACGGCTTTTCGTTTAGTCGTCTTCTTATTTTTCACAATCGAAACGTTTTTGGTTTTTTTCAATGTCAGCATTTCGATTCCTTTTACTATCTTCTCATTTTTCACAACCGATGCATCTTTTGACGTCGTTGCTATCGACATTTCATTTGCCTTTCTAGTGTTTCACAAATATTCTCGTATGACTTCAATTTTTTTTTGATTTAGTTCTATGATTTCTGAAGTCTGAAATTTGTAATAGTTTACAAATCTTGTTTAACTGAGGTATGGTTTTCTCATTTAAATTTACCATTGTTTTATCTGTTTGCTTCATTTGTAAGAATATTTTTTTTTGAATTTTGTATTAAATAATTTGTTAAAAAAGTTTTGCTTTTTTACTCTTTTTATATATATAAAAAAAAGTTAAATTTTAAATTTTAAATTCAATTTTTTTCTTTAATGTGTTTTTTATTCAAAAACAATTTAAGACCGCTTTTATTTCTCGTTTGCAAAACGAACATGTTTTCTCGTCTTCGGAATAACATTCTCTACAGCAACACAGGTGTGCGCACGGTAGAAACAAGACGTTTGCGACACCTTCGCAGACCAGACACTTAGTGGACGTTTTGCTCTGTTCATTTTCGACGAGTGACGATAACTCGTCCGCTTCCGCCATGAATTTGATGAGATGTTCTAAAGTTATGAATTGAGACAGGGTCTTGTTCGCGTTGTTTAACGTACAATTGTTCCTTGGTGTATCCGAGTTGTAACATATCCATCAATAATTTTTGGTTTTTATCTCTATCCCACTCTTCGTCTTCGATTTTGATCAATCCCAACGTTAGGATCTTGTTCAAATAATCACATTCGCCTTTTTTAATATTACTTATGTGTTCTAGTAAAGGTCTGTCGTGAGGTTCCCAATTCATCAAATGTATGTTACAACAAAAACATTTGACTTTGTCGCTTTTACCCACGTAAACGAAACCCGCGGTGGCTAAATCTTCTGGTTTTTGAGCGAGATGTGAAGGCCAATTTTTAAATGTTTGAAGTCTTGCACGTTCTAGACTATAATTCGGATGTTTAGACTTGATCATTGTTTTTACCTCAAAATTGAGTTTGTAAGAATATTTTTTTTTTAACTTTTATTTATATATAAAGAGAAATAAAGAGAAACTTTTTTAACAAATTATTATTTAAATACAAAATTTAAAATATACATTATTTGCAAGAATTCATAAAAACCAAATAATCGATCATGACAACAACACCTAAAAGATGCGAATTGAAATTGAAACGAGACGAAGCATATGAGAAATTCGGTTTTAATATCTATACATTACAACAACACGATCCCATCGAATTGAATGAGGTCAAGATGGTGGACTTAGAGCACTACTACAACAAATATCGAATGTGTTTGAAATTGGATGAAGCCGCGCTCGATTTGTTTTACGAGTACCAAAGCGATCTGCTGAATAATATCATTGTCGCCGAAGACAGAGAATTCGACAAGGGTGATTTATTGTTGTCCTATGGAAGTTACTTATATCCAATAATCTCACTCGAACTCGTGAACAAATCGGGTGGTGAGAGCGCATTCGCCGATGAAAAAAAACTCAAAAGAGTAAAGATAAACATTCAAACCATTTTCGTAAGTGGAAAAATGACGAATGTCAACATGCTAATAACGGACTTGGAAATATAAACAATAGAGAGATTGAAATTTAAAATTTAACTTTTATATATATAAAGAGAAAAAAACTTTTACTAAAAAATTTTACATTAAAGAAAATTAAAAATTAAAAAAACAACTTTTTTTTTATATATATAAAGAGCAAAAAAAATAAACAAAACTTTTTTAACAAATTATTAAAATACAAAATTTAAAATATACATTATTTGCAAGAATTCGTAAAACAAAAAAACTAAATAATCGATCATGAAGACAGCAACATCTAAAAGATGCGAATTGAAATTGAAACGAGTCGAAACGAATAAGAAATTCGGTCATAAAGTCATAGATTACAATGACACGATCCCATCGAATTGAACGAGGTCGAGACGAAGGGCTTAGAGCACAAATACGACAAATATAAGATGCCTCTGAAATTGGACGATGCCGTGCTCGATTTGATTTACGAGTACCAAAGCGATCTGCAGAACATCGTCATCGCCGAAGATAGAGAATTCGACAAGGACGATTTGTCGTTGCCCTATGGAAATTACATATTTCCAAACATCTCATTCGAACTCGTGGAGAAATTGGGTGGTGAGAGCGAGTTGACTGATGTAAAAAAACTCAAAAGAGTAAAGATAAACATTCAACACGTTTTCGAAAAAGGAGAAGACACGAGTGTCAACATGCTAATAATGGACTTGGAAATATAAACAATAGAGTGACTGATTTTTTTGTGAAGAAGAAAGAAAAAACGTGATGAGATCATCTTGAAAACATGAGTGTCAACATGCTAATAACGAGCTCGGAAATATAAACAATAGAGAGATTGATTTTTAGCGAAGAAAAATGAAAAAAAAAAGTAATGAGATCATCTTTAGATCTCATTACTTTTGTTTTTATTTTCCTTCTTCTTCACATTTTTTTATTTCTTCGCTCTCTGTCTTGCGATATTTGTCATTATCGTCAAATTCATCCAGGTGATAAATTCTCCACCTTGTCATCCTGATGATAAAATTATTTCTCCACCTTTTTTACTAATTTTAAATATATTATTTTATACTTTCTATGATTTATATTTTATACAATTTTATATTATAACATATTCAAAATCGGTATGTTCTTAAACGGCGAATTCTCACCAAGCAACAAACCCTTGCCGAGTCGCTCGACGTTCCATCCACTCTTCAGATAGAGACCGTTTCCTCTCAGAGAGTTGCCACCTCTAACGGGTTCTAGATACAGTCCTTTACCGCTGTTGTCTACGTGGACGCGACACACGGCTCCTCCCTTCTTCAAGAACAGTCCGCTGCCACCCATTAATTTCTCAACCGCCGAACTAGCGAGTCCCGTGAGAGCTCCCACGCCGAGAGTCTTTCCGAGAAAGGGGGGTAGTGCCTTTGCGGCGAAGGGTAATGCTTTTGCGGCTATTCCTGCCAATAGCGGTAGGAAACCGCCTTTCATTCTCAAATTGTATCTCAATTGAGCGGGACTCAATCTCACCGTCAACCCTCTTCCATCGCGAATCGCTTTCTCCATCCTTTTGATTTGACTTCTGGTCCAGGCGATCGAATCCTCACTGCCTCTCGTCAGATCTTCATGAGTGAATTTGAATCTCACCGCCTCGCTTCGAGTTGTTAACGCTCTCTTAAGTTTCTTCCTCTGTCCTGCGGATATGTTCACGTTTTTAACCACGTATTGTGTCATAATTCTGTTTTTTAAAATATATTTACTTCAATTGTTTCTTGTTTAATAATTATATTAAAATAATTTTGTAAAATTAATATTGCGTTTATTTTATTTTTGTTATCTATATATATACACAATTTTTTTTTTGCTTTTATATTTCTCTTATGTGAAATCGTATTGTCACTCTCTCTCCGCGAAGATCTAACAGTTCACCATTTTGATCCATCAACGTGGTTTTGAGACTATACAACATGTCCAAAATCACTGGTAGATAAACTAAATTTTGAGGTCACTCCACGATCTTATAACCTGGCGACATGTTTGGAAAGAAGGAATAGATCGTCGGTTGAGCGCTACCATTCACGTAGCTTCCAGCAATCACGTCCACGTTCACCAGAATGCTATTGACAGCAAGAATGTCGACTGTATTTTCAGATGCCGCATGGCCTCGATACATCTTTCGATCAAACCCCAACATCTTACCTATAGAATTGTCTGTGTTGAAATCCACTCGAAAATTATCTTCCAAATCCAACATCGTCTGTAAGGTATTAGGATTGGGAGCGAGTCTGATCTTGTTGCATCCCTTTCCATCCGTCTTCATTCGCGTCTGAATGTAATCGTTCAAATCGTCTATGTCGTAACTCCCTTTGGGAATTCGAATCTCCAACCAATCCGTTCTGTCGGAATACTTGAACGAGTTATTCTTTTCAGTGCTGTTGGGAACGGAATAATAAGTCTCCAGATTCACCAAAGCCATCTCGTAACTTTTCTCTCTATTCAATTCGATGGAAGGTTCGAATTTCGTAGTGAATCGAGTCGAATCGCCACTCACCACGATTTGAATGGATTGTTTCGCAGCCGTATTCTCGGCTATCCGTTCTAACAATTCTCCATGTTCGAACATTATATTTAATTTTATTTTTTTTTATTCAAATCTAATTATTTGAAGATTTATTATTTTCTAAATTTTATTTTCACGCTCTATCTTATTATTATCATCAGAAACATAAAACTTGTCGAATCTGCACCGATATTTTCCGCGATTAAATTCACTTGTCAAATCGATCACGACGAAATTGTAAAGTCCACCATCCCAAACCCTCTTGCAGAATCTCCTGAATTCCGCTGCGCTCATGTCGTTTGCGACGTGATCACCGTAGATGTGATTGAGATTCTTGAAATCTTGGCGAAAGAGACATAGAATATTAGCGTTCTCCCTTATCGTCTGTCTGGGCAATCGAAAATAATTCTGCGACAGGTAGAAACAGTCCACATTGCTGTGTCGACCCCTAACGTAATACGATTCGCATCGGTTCTGTCTCTCCAAAAGCAGATCGTCGAAAATCATGAGATTCTTATCTTCCGATTTCAGTTCTCTAGGATCCGGAACGTCACTAGCGTTCTCATAAAATCGACACTCGACGTTCGAAGATGTATTTCTCTTCATCATCTCTATCGCCGCACTGTCTAAAATGGTCGAAAGTGGAGCTTCGCTCTTTTCGAATTCCTCCGTACTGTCAAAGATTCTGGCTATGACGTCCTTGGGCAATCTACGATCCATGCACTCTCGAAGCAATCTGTATTCGGGTTGAAACAAGCTCTTGCCAAACATGAACAATCTGTCGTAATCCAACCAGTCGGGTCGGGACTACAGATTCATCAACAGATTGGTCTTTCCACAATTCGATTTTCCCACTATCAAGCCTCTTATGCTCTTGGGAAAGAACTCGTTATTCGACCTCTTGGTCGCGGCGTCATTCCAAGACATATCTTTAATGTTCATCTTTGTTTTATTTTGTTTGTTTGTTATTTTAGATTCTTTTCAGGCGCAAATTTTTTATGTTTTTCAAACTCGGTTTTTAATGTTATTATTTATTTATATCGCACCGTCGCGAGTTCTCTTCAATCCGGATCCACTCGTCATTTTGGCTAAATCTTGTATGGGCACCACGGCATCCTTAAAATCTTTCCAACTTTTCGGGGTTCGCTCTAATGCAGCTCGCTTCGCCGGCGGACTGATCAACTTGTCGATCAACGCGTTGGCTGCCCTCTTGCCAGCCCCAGAAGCTATCCTACCACTGGCTTTGGAAGCGGCCTTCTTACCAGCATCCAAAGCCGTCTTCTTACAGACCTCAAATGCGGTCGATGCGAGTTTTCTACCCGCGTCGCTCGTGAACGCTCGCATTATAGAATCGACCATGCCAGAACCGCCTTGAACGTAAGTTCTGACGTATCCCCTGTTCTTTATCACCAACATATTTTTTATGATATATTTTTGTTTTTTTTCACTGGTAAATCGTTTTTGCCGTTTAAATACTTTTATTATTCTAGTGTAAAAATTTACTGTTTTATTTTTGTTTGTTTGTTTGTTTCTCTCTACTTATTATATACACATCAATCCTTCAATTCGTTCATCAGCCTTTTATACTGGTTTTTATTCAAAACCTTCTGTCTTAACAATTCGTCAGATATAGTAACTATCTGATTATCTAATCCTGTGTTACCAGCCTGTCTGCTCGCCATCAACAAACTCAATCTCTGAGACAGAGCATCGGAATCGCTCGGAAGAAAAGTGGTTTTCACCCCTTTGCCAGTCACCGATTCGATGAACTTCTTGTTCATATCCCATATGGGTTTCACCACTTTCGTCCACTTGTAACCTCTGTTGGCTTTGGGTCTCGTCTCTCTGGCATCGTTATTTCTCTTCATGGCGTGGGTCTGGACCAGAATGTCGCCGTAATTGTCGAAATCCTGTTCCGTGTAATCGCTGGGCTTGTCGTAAAGGAGCAATCTCCGCAGACGATCAATTCATCATCCCCAATATCCACTTCCGTGTCATCTACAAAAATCCTTCCCTCCGAATCCTTATAAAATCCATACAACTGATCTCTCTTACCACCATCATCATCGGTCGATGCGACGCTACTAGTGGTGATAGTCGAATCCGTATCATCAGACTTGCTCTCTGTTTGAATTCCCGTGGGAACGTAATCCGGTGTAGATTGAACGGAATACCGATTTCCAAAACTAGGAGGCAACGAACCCATTCTCAAAGAACTCTCCTTTATGGGTCTCAATTCTTCGACTATCTCCTTCCTGCTTCGCTCTTGACCCTCCGTCACGGGTTTAAATATTTTTGTGGCTTCGCGTTTGAGTTCCATCTCACCAAGACGTCTGCTTCTATCAGCCGACTGAATGCCCTTCTTAGCATGCTCAAACTCTTCTAAAATTCGATCTCGGTGTCTAGGATCCATCTGTAAAAACATCTTTCGTTTTTAATTGTTTTATTATTTTCAAAATTAAATGTATAATTATTTTTAGGTTTATGTTTTTTTCTCTCTCCTATATATATCGATCACTTTTTTTCATTTATTTCCTGGGGTATTTCCCCCCGCTCACGTCAGAAATGGAAGCGTTCGACAGTCGTCCGTCGAGTTTTTTTGGAGGAAGAAAAATCCGGGTGTTCCCTTCACCCCACGACGAGGGGAGATAACTCCGTATGATCGAGTTTACGAGAATCGAGCGATCCGATTGGTCAATAGTGGGAATTCCCCTAATGACGTCATGAATGAATCGAGCAATCTGATTGGTCAATAGTGGGAATTCCCCTAATGACGTCATAAATGGGAAAAACCCACCGCCTCAAAACAATTGCGGATTCTGGATCACTGATCTAGAATCCGCAGACCATTTTTTGATGCTAGCCTTGAATTTTTTGCTCGCGTTCACCAACGATGGATCGATGGTCTGATCTGCGATGGGAACGTTGACAAAAATTTTTAAAGTAAAAGATAAAAGTGAAGATGTACAATTTCGCCTTTTTTTTAAAAACGCGCGTTCACCACGAGTATTTGAACGTTAAAAGTGCGATCTAGGAGTCACAAAAAAACATGAGAGATTCAACATCACTGAACGTTTTTGTGAACAAGCGTGCGATTTAACACCGAATCCCACGTTGGTAAACGCATCGTGTACACGTACATTTACAAAGTGATAGTATATCCGCCTTTATTACCTACTAGCAGGCTATATAAGGCATTCCGTAATTGAGATTTCTAGCCGATTCCGTAAAGTTGGATTCCGTGTTTTAACATTTTAAAACTCGAGAGTATTCTCCTTCCCTATTGGAAGAATTGAGTTCATTGGGTATAGTTGGGGGCGCGGTGGCTCAGTTGGTAGAGGTGCTGGCTGCAAGCTGAGAGGTCCTCGGTTCGAATCCCACCTGCGGCAACCGCGTTGTGTCCTTGGGCAAGACACTTCACCCCGATTGCCTACATGGGGGCACGATGACGCTGTGTACTGGGGCGTACTGCACGTCGATGGTGTGCATGTCTTCAACCAATCTAACCCTGCCTGTGTTGCGGTGCAGAGTCCAGAGTTACGATGTTGGAGAGCTGACAGCTGCTCGTCGTTGCCCGGTGGTTCTCTCCGGGTACTCCGGCTTCCTCCACCCGTAAAACTGTCACGGTCACGATTAGCCATTGTGCATAAGTATGTGACCCTAAACACCAATAAATAAATAAATAAATAAATAAATAAATAAATAAACATTGGGTATAGTTCAAAACTTTAATTCAGATCACCTTCGTTATATGTTCATTAAGGCTGTAGTTTAAAAATGTATTCAGTTAAACGTTGTTCAGTTCAAGGGTGTTAATATTCATTTATACCTTCATTAAGGTTATGATTCAAAAATAAAGTTCATTCAATCAGTATAAAGAGGTTAACACTGGGTAATATTTTCATTAGGGTTAGAGTTCATTCAAACAGGTCAAACGGTTAACTTCGATCTTGGTTGCGTTGGATCTTCGTTCTGTACCTTTATTGTTTTGTAGTGGTTGGTTGTCAGTTGTATCTGTTCAGGTTCTTGTAGTAGTTGTTGAATTGGGCGTTATTAGTCCCTTTCCATACCCCGATTGTCAATGTCAAAACACGGAATCCAACTGTACGGAATAGGCTAGAAATCTCAATTACGGAATGCCTTATATAGCCCGTTTATGTGTATACATGGGAAATGAAACAATCTGACCGAGGGTACAGTCGACACAGAGATAGGTATAGCTAGGAAATAGTGATACAAGTCAATATCAATGGATGATAGTTTAGTCAATAGTACTGGTACAAGGCCGCAATTGAACAAGACTGCTGTAGAAGCTAATGATAGGACAGATAGACCATAGACAAGTAGTCTTGGAGACCAAGACAAGTAGACCTTGGAGCTTTGGAGATAAGATGGAAGCCGTTGGTAAGACAACATTAGAGCTCTTTGAAGGAATTCTCATGGCACTCATGGCCTCATACGACGTAAAAGGGATTCCCCAAAAGCTATCCTCGATAGGTATCCTCAAATAATACAATACCAGGCCATAGGTGTCCTCAAATACCGAAATGAGGCTCAGAGTCGTATGTGCGAGTCACTCGAACGAGCAATTGCTCGATAGCTCATTTGCTCGGTAGACTTTGAGTCGCTCGAGCAGTATGTGCGAGTCACTCGATTGAGCAATTGCTCGATAGCTCATTTGCTCGATGAGCTTCTTAGTTGTTCGTGCAATAATTTTTCAGTAACTGTTCGATAGCTTATAAGGGATATTTGGGATAGGTATGGCTTGTGGTGGCCTAGAAGGTTGGGCCAAATAGGTAATAGTATCCTGACACAAGTATCCCATAAAAGGTATCCTCTAAAGGTATCCTCAAATATTACAATACCAGGCCATAGGTATCTTCCAATACTGAAATGAAGCTAAGAGTCGTATGTGCGAGTCACTTGAATGAGCAATTGCTCGATAGCTCATTTGCTTGGTAGACTTCGAGTCGTTCGAGCAGTATGTGTGAGTCACTTGAACCAGCAATTGCTTAATAGCCCACTTGCTCGATGAGCTTTGAGTCGTTCGAGCAATTACTTGTCAGTAACAGCTCGATAGCTTATAAGGGATATTTGGGATAGGTATGTCTTGTAGTGGCCTAGAAGGTTGGGCCAAATAGGTAATACTATCCTTAGATAAGTATCCTCTAAAAGGTATCCTCGAAAAGTATCCTCAAATAATACAATGCCAGGCCATAGGTATCCTCAAATACTGAAATAGGGCTAAGAGTCGTATGTGCGAGTTACTCGAACGAGCAATTGCTCGATAGCTCATTTGCTCGATGGGCTTCGACCCGAGCAACGACTTTTCAGTAACTGCTCGAAAGTTTATTGGCTTTGGGAATGACATTGGCTTTTGTTATATAGAAAGGAGATAACTCTGCATACAGATTATGGAAAATCAAGCAATCTGATTGGTTAGTTAGCGCCAGTCAAGTGAACTGATTAGGTGATCTAGATAAATGAAACAACAAGAGTACTCGGAATGGGGTCAGAACTAACAAGAACATACTAGAACAGCTAAATATAGCAATAATAAGCAAAGTTGTTCCAGTTAGTAGGCTCTTCTACTCTTCTGGAGTATACTCCAGGACAAACGAACATGGTCAGGTAGACGAAAACTATTACATAGATAGAAGCAGAGAAATCTGAAAGAATTCGAAATAGTACAACTTGTCGGGTTGTTTGTGGTAATTCCACGAATCGGAAAATTATTCCTGTTCAATCGAACATACCCTCCGAACATACCACTATCCTGTTAGAAGATTTTAGGTCACATAGCAACCACGTTCTACCATAGAAACCAAAATGGCGGCTTCCAGTATACAAAATGGACGACGGAAACACGTATCACCATAACAACACGCGCTACGAATGCTCACTAACACCACGTATCACTATGGGGATGACGTCACAACTTGGCCACTCACGAGGGTTACAATGACAATACAACATGGCGCCACTGGGTCACATGACTATGACGTCACATGAGATCTTGCTTGAGACCCTGCCAACAGTGACTGTCCGGGTGCATGACATACTACTCACCACTCTCCCGCAGAAACCACAACTCGACCCGCCCCATCGTCCCCAGATCGAACCGTTCCATATCTTTGTCACATTCATGACGAGTTTTTGTTCAAAATTATGTTTCTCAATTGCGTTTTTCCTTGTTTAAAAAAAAATAAAATAAAATGCGTTTTTCCTTTATTTAAGTTTTAAAAAAAAATCGTTCGACAACCCTTTTGGTTTTCTCTTGTTAATTTGATACAGTTATATATACAACAAGTGCCGCAATCTATCAGAATAAGGATAAAAAACTTGGGTTCGAGGCCGACTCCTTAATTCAGTGTGTGATTTCAGTCCGAGTCCTTGATTCACATCTGTACACTAAACCTGTTAGTGGCCGAAATGGCTTGCATCCGATACGTGAAAATCAGAAGACAAAAAAAAAAAAAAAACAAAAAAAACAAAAACAAACAAACAAAAAAACAAAAAAAAACCAAAAACAAATGAGATGCCTTCGTAGCATACATAATCCATAAACGACCCACCAAGCCGAGTTAATGACGGAGAGTAAAGCACCTATGGTACTTCTTTCTGTTCCCGGAACACTTACCGCGGTGTAGACAATGGAACACGACCAACGGTATTCAATGTCACCTGTCGAAAAAATTGGGCCAGGCTTCTGGCCGGATTGTTTTCATGTCACAGTTGCAAAAACACGTTAGCAGGTGGCATCAAAGCATACGGTATATATATGTATTACGGATTGTTTTGCGCGTATAGTTTAAAGACAATGCACAGAAGTGAAAATGAAGCAAAATAAAATAAAGGAGAATTACGAATATTTGTTTCGTATTTTGCAGTTGTCCATTTTGTCTTCCATAAACTGAATCTTACTGAGCATTGAATGCCCTATGAATTGTGATAAAAAATCGTCCTTAATATCACGCGCACATGCACGCTAAATCAGAAAGTCACACATCTCTAATTTTGATCAAATCCATTGATATTTGTTCAAGTTATCGCATTTGCGAGAAAGGTGACGATAACCCACACGGCTACCCGCCCGCCAACCTGCCCGCCCGCCCGTAATTCATCAGCCCGCAATTCACCCGTCCATTCGCCCGCCTGTCTTCACACCACTTCACGAAACTCAAGTTTTAAAAAAAATCAACCAAAAATTTGAAACACCAACAGCCAAGCATCTTGGAGATACGGGTGGGAAGATATGAGAATATGGAAAAATTGCAACAAAAATGCTCACCATTTATCCATGTTTAATTTCCTTCTACAAAATTGACATGCTTCATATTTACATAATGTCTGATTAATGTTAAAAATTTTAAAAGTCAACAGCCAAGCATCTCGAAGACAGAGGTGGTAAGATATAAAAGTATGAAAAAAATACGAGAAAAAATATAACAAAAATGGCCGCCACTCAGCCATTTTTAATTTTCTTCCACAAAAATTGACGTGCATCATATTTTCATAATGTTCGATTAATGTTAAAAAATTGAAAAAACAATATCCATTCATCTTGAAGGTAGAGGTGGTAAGATATAAAAATACGAAAACTTTACAACATAAATAGCCGCCATACATCTTTTATTTTTTTCCTACAACATTTGACGTGCATCATATTTCCATAATGTCTGATAAATGTTAAAACTTGAAACACCAGCATTCAACCATCTCGGAGATACGGGACAGAGACTGACAGACAACAGACTGACAGAGTAACAGACACACAGTCGGAAAGACGAACGGAATGCCAGGCATAAGTCCCCTCACGATAACCCCGGGGGGGGGGGGGGCTGAAAATATAAAAGTCGAATTGTTTTTTTTAGCTCACCGAAGGGAGCTTAACTTATCACCGGCCGTCCGTCGTCCGTCGTCTGTCGTTCGTCGTCGTCCGTCGTCGTGAACATTTTTCAAACAACTTCTCCTCTGAAACTACTGGTCCGATTTTCACAAATTTTCATGTGGATGTTCATTACTATATGGCAATTCAGTTTTGTTCAAATGAAATGACCACGTCCCATGGGGGCTCTGTATGGGGCATAACTCTGATAGCACCGTATGAATTATAGAAAAATTATTAAAAAATCTTCTTCTCCAGAACCAGTGGGCAGAATCTTTTGATACTTGGTATGCAGTATCTTGGTATGGGTCTGATTCAAGTTTGTTCAAATCGGCCCCCTGGATTCATATTTGGGCTCACTATAGAAGCCCAAATTCGAACTTAGTGCATTTCAGGCAAATTTCTTTAATAATCCTCTTCTCCAGATCCAACAGGAAGAATCTTTTGATATTTGGTATGCAACATTGTGGAGTGGATCTGATTCAAGTTTGTTCAAATCGGCCCCCTGGATTCATATTTGGGCTCAGTATAGAAGCCTGAATTCGATCTTAGTAGTGCATTTCAGGCAAATTTCTTAAAACATCTTCTTCTCAAGATCCAGCAGGCAGAATCATTTGATGTTTGGTATGCAACATTGCGGGGTGGATCTGATTCAAGTTTGTTCAAATCGGCCCCCGGATTCATATTTGGGCTCACGATAAAAGCTCGAATTCGAACTTAGTGCATTTCAGGCAAATTTCTTCAAAAAACTTCATCTCCAGATCCAGCAGGCAGAATCTTTTGATATTTGGTATGCAGCATTGTGGAGTGGATCTGATTCAAGTTTGTTCAAATCGGCACCCTGGGTTCATATTTGAGCTCAGTATAGGAGTCCAAATTTGAACTTCGTGCATTTCAGGCAAATTTCTTTAAAAATCTTCTTCTCAAGATTCAGCAGGCAGAATCTTTTGATATTGGGTATGCAGCATGCTTAAGGGGGTGAGATTCAAGTTTGTTCAAGCCAAGTCCCTGGGTTCATATTTGGGCTCACTATGGTAGCCCGAATTATAACTTAGTTCAAAATGAGGAATTTTCTTCAAAAATCTTCTTCTTCAGATCCAGCAGTCGGAATGTTTTGATATTTGGTATGCAGCATCCTTGGGGGTGGGGTGGGGGTGGGGGGGGGTGGGGGGGGGGGGGTGAGATTCAGGTTTGTTGAAGCGCATATTCCTAGGTCCATATTTGGGCTCACTGTGGGAGCTTGAATTGTACCTTAGTTCAAAATGAGGAATTTACTTTAAAAATCTTCTTCTTCAGATCCAGCAGCCGGAATGTTTTGATATGTGGTGTGTAACATCCTTGGGGGGGGGGGGGGGGGGGATTCAAGTTTGTTAAAGCCAAGTCCCTGGGTCCATATTTGGGCTCCCTGTGGGAGCCCGAATTATAACTTAGTCAATATGAGGAATTTTTCTTTAAAAGTCTTCTTCAGATTCAGCAGTCAGAATGTTTTGATATTTGGCATGCAGCATCCTTAGGGGGTGAGATTCAAGTTTGTTCAAGCCAAGTCCCTGGGTTCATATTTGGGCTCATTGTGGGAGCCCGAATGATAACTTAGTTCAAAATGAGGAATTTTCTTTAAAAATCCTCTTCTTCAGATCCAGTAGATGAATGCTTCTGATATTTGGTGTGCAGCATCCTTAGGGGGGTAAGATTCAAGTTTGTTCAAGCCATGTCCCTAGTTCCATAAAATTTGTCTCTCATGACTTCATTCCTTTGTAGTGTTGATGAACCATGTCTAACTGAATGTGACCCCAAATACTTCTTTGAACCACTTTGTTTGAATCACTTTTCCCGGTGAGCGATTAA
The DNA here is from genome assembly GCA_031216915.1 of Pictodentalium vernedei. Taxonomy (NCBI): domain Eukaryota; kingdom Metazoa; phylum Mollusca; class Scaphopoda; order Dentaliida; family Dentaliidae; genus Pictodentalium; species Pictodentalium vernedei. The sequence continues at coordinate 631,249,297 of CM062295.1, read as the reverse complement.
GGCCCCTTGGGGCCTCTTGTTTTTATTAGCTCTGGCCGGATGTATGGTATTTATTTATTTATTGTTGTTTAACCCTTTAACCAACGCAGACGATATCAAAATTTATTATTTTAAATATCATTTTTTAAATTTTTTCAAAACATTTCAACAAAACCATATCATGTGACCCCTCTTTGGAACGAGCTCGACGAGAATTTTTTTTTGCAAGTGTCGTCTGCTTTTCATGTTAGGTAAAGGGTTAAAAGAGGGTTGAAAGTTTGAATTTGAATTTTTCAAACAGATGTTCACGAGTTTCGCCTCTTGGTCATGTCTTTCGAAACCATAGAGCTTTCCTGGAGATATTTTTATTTCAGACCAATAATAGTGGTCGATTCATGGGATGGGGTCCTGACGTAGGCACACTCTGCTCCCAATTTTTTCTTAATTTATGATAAGTTCATACACGCCTGGAAAAGTATTTTGCTTTAGTTTTTTTTTTCTCCAACAAACCACGTAATCTTGACATTTATTTCTTCAGATCAATTTACAGCCCCAATGCCCCCAAAACGCCAGAACCCTTATCTGCCGTATGTGGGTCCCGAATGCACCAGGGCATATATGTTATAAAAGAATAGCATGATATATGAGGGTACTTTGTGGAGGGCCATAACTATCAAACATTGGGGGGGGGGGGGGGCTGGCTGGAGTGTGGGGGTAGGACGTCGGTGCCTGACGGCTCGATGGGGTGGGGGTAAGCCCTTGACTTTAAATAGAACAATACCATGGTCTTCCACGGTACTTTACATAAGGGACACGGAAACCTTTTCAGCTTCCGGGGACTTTAGCGGTCAAGGACATCACGACGATTTAAATTAAACTCGCACCTCTCTAATCACAATCACCCTGGACTAAATATTTTGAATTTTAGGAACACAAATAATGCCCGTGGGTGTCTGTGTGTGTAAAGTCCTATTCACGTGACGAATGGCTGCGCACACGTGTGTTTTAATATATATATACGAAAACTCGCACAGGGCATATAAAAGAAGAAATCGTTACGGATTCACATGTATAATTAAGCAAGATGGGTATTCCTTGCAGTTTAAGAAGAGGCCCCAGGGGGTTTTGGGGCGTTCACCTGAGAACGTTGTTCAAGGAATGATTTATTAAAGATTAGTTCTCATACTTCACTAACCTAAACTTCGGACCCCCAAAAGAAAGCCGGAATTTTAAGCCATGAACTTGATTTGAAGAAACTTGAATCTGACACCTCTCACACGATGAACAGAGACGCGAATGCCAGAAATCCTTCTTGGGGGGGTGGGGGGGGGGGGGGTGCTGCTGGGGTGGCAATGGTCAAGTTTGATGCGGCCCTCATATAACGAAAGTCGCAGGATCGAGTGTGTGGACGATGTGGGAGGTGCGCTCACACCTTGCAATAATAATTGGATGTTATTACCCCTTTCCATACCCACGAGTGTTGATGTCAAATCACGAAATCCAACTTTATGGCATCGGCTAGGAATCCCTCACACGGAATCCCTTATATATACGTGTTATACGGGGGAAATGAAGCAATCAGATTCAACGTTCATCGATGTTATAGTCGAGACTGAGATAGGTATATCTGGGAAGTAGCGTTACGGGTCAATATTAATGGTTGAGACAGGGGGCAGGATAACGGTAGCCAATAGTAATGGTACAAGGCCGCAATGGCACAAGACTCCTGTAGAAGCTAATGATAGGACAAATAGACCATAGACAAGTAGTGGCCTTGGAGCTTTGGAGATAAGATGGTAGTCGTTGGTAAGACTATCTGTATAGGAGCCACATAGGAGCTGTATTGGAGCTGGGCCATAGGTATCCTTACATACCGAAATGAAGCTAAGAGGGATAGTAAATTTGACCTCATTGTGGGATTTTTTCATGGCCCTCGTGACCTCAAACGAAAGGAGGCTAAGAGGGGTAGTAAATTAGACCTCATTGAGGGCTTTTCTCATAGCCCTCATACGACTAAAAAGGGGTGCCGAAGGCCAGACGTTTTCCAAAAAGGGGTGCTGAAATTGGAGTGCCTGGGGATATGGCTGTTAAACACCGAGATGAGGCTAAGAGGGATAGTACATTAGACCTTATTGAGGGATTTTCATGGCCTCAAACGAAAAGAGGGATAGTAAATTAGACCTTATTGGGGGCTTTTCTTATAGTCCTCGTGGCCTCATACGACTAAAAAAGGGCATTCCAGTGAAATTTCGCTTCTGTTTAAAAATAGTCTGTCAAAGATTTCGTTCTACATATGTGTGCGGAGTGTATTTTTATTTTCCGCATGGTTTGGTGCTGCTGTAAATGGGGATTTCATAGAACAGGTATGTAATAAAAATAAATTCTACTTTAATTCTTAATTGGTGTAGTTCGATCACATCCGATTATGCTATTTTCAATATGGAAGGGAAATAAAACAGAGCCAAAACCAGTCATACAGAAATTGAATCACTCTTTCAGTTGAAATCCAGTTTTGGAATTGTCTCCCATTATTTTTCACGCGTCAAAGGCGGGCAGGTAGATTTTTGTTAAATCACACCCTCCTCGTGGAAATCTCGGAAAGTGACATATTGCTGTTTAGTGTGGAGAACAAGTTCTGCTCTACTGGTAAAATAGGACCTGGAACCAACGCCTGAAAGTCTTCAAAAGTGGGCAGCATAAGTATAAACGATAAGATAAACTTGACTTCATACCTATGTTGTGGGCATGATATAGCCAAAGATGCTAAGAGTGACCTTAACCCTTTACCCAACTAATCGCCCACATCCGCACGCGTAATATGCAAATTCAGCAGCTGAAAAAATATTATTTTTCGAAAAATTTCAACAAAACCATATCGACGAGCTCGTTCCAACGAGGGGTCATAACCTATGTTTTTGAGACAAAAAATGAAAAAAATAATGAAAATTAATTGGCGATTTTTGAGAATAGCACTGGCCGGTTTTGGCCGTTACGTTAGGTAAAAGGTCAATAAACAGCAAAATCCGAAATAAAAGGCGTGAAAAACAAGCACGCCAACCTGCACGGAATCTCCATCTATAATGATTAATGCCCCGGAAACACACATCTTTGTAAGGCTGGATGATAGAGTAAGTCCAAAACTATCTACCACCAAACCGCCCCCTCCCCTCCCCTCCCCCCCCCCAAAAAAGATGGGGAACTCTAAATTATCAAAAGCCATAACTATATATAGGTCATTGGTGTTAGAAAAAAGAAGCACACCAAAATTGAAGTCTATGTGTGTACATGTACACACACAGACTTCAAATTCGGTGTGCTTTTTTATGTATTTGTATATATTTTTTCAAGATAAGTCCAGAAACAAGCTGCTTAAAATCTGTATTAAATATTGGATGTCTGAATTTAATCCTTAAAATTTGTATTAAAAGAAATAATTCAACATCTAAAGTACCAAAAGGAACAACTAGACAGGACAAAAATACCGATGATACCTTCAAAAGTCCATGAACGACATACCCCCCTTCCCCCTCCCACTCTATACTATCGTCAAAACACCTCCTCGACAAAATTCTCCCCGATAAAATCCCTCCACGACAAAGTCTCTTCTGACAAACTTCCCCGTCTTTTCATCCGCTGACTGGCCCTTAATCGGTGACGAAACACAACGGCACATTTTCAGATAATGGACAACCGAGTTTAAAAACAAGTCGTCCAGGGTTTGTTTTACATATATTTACAAATTAATAAAGTCAACAGTATATAGCTTTAACCTCCTGCACAATGGTGTCTCAAAAATTAAATTTTCAAGTCACAAATCTTTCTCATTATGCAACTTAGAATTTAACCAATTCCATCTTGTTTGACAGAGCTCAATGCACGATGACTTGAAAATTTGATATTTTCGACATCAGTGTGTAGAGGGTTAAATAGGTTGCTGAACCGCATGCATTTAACCCTTTACCCACCGTAACGATCAAAACCGCCCAGCGCTATTCTCAAAAATCGCCAATTAATTTTCATTATTTTTTCATTTTTCTGTCTCAACAACATTGGTTATGACCCAACATTGGGACGAGCTCGTCGAGCTCGTTCCAATGAGGGGTCATAACCTATATTTTTTAGACAAAACTCGTCGAGCTCGTTCCAATGAGGGGTCATAACCTATATTTTTGAGACATAAAAAAAAAAAGAAAAAAATTTGTTATTTGATAATTTTTTGGCAAGTGTCGTCTGCTTTTCGCGGTAGGTAAAGAGTTAAAGACTTGCACACAATACAGTTACAGAGTACTTAGATAGCACGATACATTATTAGGCCTATCAGTCCCGTACACTCTGCTGAAACACCGTTGAAACACAATTGAAACACCGCGTGACGAATGTATTACCCTGCCCCTTCAGTGTGTCGAGTTTTGTTTTATTACATAATCCACAAACGATATTCCAGTGACGAAAATAAATATTTAAATAAATACTTGATTTATTTTGGGGTAATAAATATATTTATGTATAAATCGGCGAATAATGTTAATAAGTATTTTTTCATTGAAAGGGCTTTTGTAGTATGTGACACTCATTATCGGGTGGGGGTATTTTGTGGTCCCCCCCCCCCCTGACTCTTTGCCACTTTGGCCATGTAAAAGATCAGGAGTTGGCTGAAGGTGTACTGTCATTGCTTTTACCACAACAGTTTTCTGTAATCCTATTTTTGTAACCTTTAGGGAATTTCATGCCGGTGCCACTCCGTAGCTTGCGTTACTGCTGGGGTTTCGTCTTCTCTCCAGTCTGACCAGGCTCCCCCGTATGCCCTGAACTGGCGGAGTCAAAATCATCCTTCGACGCTCGGCCTAAACCAATAGAGGCTCCAGGTAATACTTGAACATCGACCGGCTTAGGGGCATCTAATCTCTGTCCCTTATGACCCTCTCGTGAGCTGGATGTGTGCATCGATGACAGTGGGCCCGACCGAATCGGAGACAGACGATACTTGTCTCGGAAGGCTCAATCAGGGACACAACTACAACAAGTAGCAAACTATACTTGCCCGAAGAACAACAAGGACTACCCCGAGAATCATCGCCATCTTTAACATCCGGAAACAGAGTAAATTTATCAATTAAGAAAGTGAATCTTCTCAACGAGCCATATTAAAAAGTGTGGCAGACTTAACATGTATGAAGAAAAGACTAGAACCACCTAATTTTACAGGCTGTGTGGCGGACTGGGTCAGGGTGAATTTTCTCCTCCTGTGCGGCTGTTGGATGTGAAAAGTACCGTTGCACTGCTGATTGGGTCGTAAGGGGGCTTGGTTACCCCCACGCCGTCCCTGCACGCTTTATGCGCGCTAAAACCTTCGGTTTACTTATAGGCTTTGTTCCTGTCATGTTTTTTCCAAGGAAAGTGGAAGCTTTGGTTCCGGTTCTCCTAAATACCACAACCTCTCAGAACCCCCCCCCCCCCCCCGAACCTCCAGAACCACACAGAATCCCCTTCTTAATTACACTTGCGTGGTGTTTTTAGAGAAAGTATTTCATTTCCAGTATGTGGTTATAATTCGCAAGCATTGTAGAAATGACTTTAAACTCGAGATCGCCTTCGTCTGAGCAGTTCTGGGGGGATTCTGGTGTTTATTTTTCTCCTAAATACCAACCAGACCCCCCCCCCTCCCCCCTGAACCACCCAATTTTTCCCTAGAACCTCCTCTAAATTACATTTGCACACTGTTTGCAGGCAAAATATTCCATTTCCAGATTGTTTTAGCGTTCAACAGAGAATTAAAACGTTTCAGCTCAACAACGAAATTTAAAATTTAGTCAAAGGAGTTAACTTAGAATTTCACTCGTAATTTTGCTTACGTCAAATGATTTGGCTGATGAAACTCGAGCCTGCATCATTGCTTGAACTAAACTCACGGAAAGATGTCATAAAATAATAGCATTTGAATGAATAATAATATAAACATTTCATCAAATTATGTATCTAGCCCCGTTCCACATCAGGGCAGTAGTCGCAGCTTTGGCATGAATGACTTAACTCTTAACCCACTGAGTATTTTAAAAATATTTTTCATCAAATCTAGTCATGGCTGCTGTGAAGCAGCCATTACTAGATTTGATGAAAAATTCATCTAAAGTTAACTCAAGAAATTGTTGGTGAAAAAATCCATTCAATTTAGAGGGTGCAACTTGGATTAAATATATACCCAAATCATACATATTCCAATAGCGAGAGAAAAACTATCCTGGGCAGGGATACCCGCCAGCAGCATGCAAGGAGTTACATGTGTGTGTGTGGAGGGGGGGGGGGAGGGGGGGGGGGGCTTCATGCTAGTCCCAGGACTCTCCTCCCCCCCCCAAAAAAAGCCCAAGGGATCTCACTATTTCTAATTCCGATTTCCCCTACCCCCTTACCCCCCGCCAAAGCAATGCTTACCCTTCCAATATAACACAACTCACACCATGAGGGTTTGTGAGGGTTTTTTTCTGCTCCCTATACCTCATTTTTGCTTTGCAATTTTCTCTTGTACCAGTATTTAGATACGCTATAGCCAGTACTACCAAACTGAACTTATTAATCTCATTCGACGCACTCTTGACTGACCACCTCATATAATAGCCCGAATGCGACCCACCAAGCAAATGTCGACACAGGGCCGAATTTGTGAATAAATTTTATTTCAGTTTCATTTTGAATTCCAAAAGAAACTGCAAATGAAATATTTTTCTCCGAAAACAGCAGGTAAATGTGATATAGAGGGCGACGATACTGAGGAATTATGTGTGGTTCGGGGGGTGGGGGGGGGGGGGTGGGGCGGTGTTTAGGAGGAAAATACTAAATACCAGAAGCACCTAGACAAAAGAGACTTTGATGATGAATTTACTTCTATTCTTCTTTCCTGTAAGGATTATTACAGAAAATAAAAGCACCGCGCAAGTGTAAATTTAGAGGGGGTTCCGTGCAGTTCTGTGCAGTTCTGGTATTTAGGAGAACCCTTTGTCTCGGTTATTTCCTTGCTTTGTGCTCGACAAGTCAGGCTTACCCCCATTGGTATTTTAAATGGCATCTGTTACTTAGTTAATTTGAAGATTTGTAACGCAGAATTAGAATTCTTTTTAAATCACGGACATTCTGAATGATACAAATAGCCCACAATCGCCCATAACACACGGGGTGGGGATGTTATTACTTAATCCCACCCCAATCCTAATCTCGCCTGATCAGCCCCCGGAGAATAAAGATTGATTAGCTTCTGTGGCTGGTAAGCCTAAGAATACAGAAAAGTCAACAAAACTCAATTTTTCATCACCAATTGAACGGAAAACAAATCAGGCCAAATGTTATGTTGCTAACAACTTGTTTCCGATATCCATTGATGTCAGCTAACATAATATATACATGCATGCTGGTCATACTAAATACCGAGGGATACCGAGGTGAAGGAAACAGGGGTGAGAATGGGGTTGAAAACTCTAAAAAGGGTATGGGGTTGTGTATTATGAATACATAAAAAGATTTAAGCAGTATGTGAATGGTTTTAATGCGATATTTGAGAATTATGGGCGCTAAAATAACAGCGTTCATCAAAAAATCTTCCCCTTGGTATTTAGTTGGTAGCTTGGTAATTAGTATTATTACTACTTTAGCGGGCGTTCTCTAATGTATACTACTAGTATATTAGTAGTATGTCTCGGGCTTTTCAGGGCCTATTGGCAGGACCTCGGTGCAGGACCTCGGAAGTGACGTCAGATCACGTGACCTAGTGGCGCCATGTTATATTGTCATGGTAACCCGCGTGAGCGGCCATCTTGTGACGTCATCCCCATAGTGATACGTGTTGTTAGTGCGCATGCGCAGCGCGTGTTGTTAGGGTGATACGTGTTTCCGTCGTCCATTTTGGATACTGGAGGCCGCCATCTTGGTTTCTATGGTAGCACGTGGTTGCTATGTGACCCAAAGGCTTCTAATATCATAGCGGGGGGGGGGGGGGGGGGTTCGGAGGGTGTGTTCGATTGAATCGGAGTATCATGAATTATCACAAACAACCCGACAAGTTTTACTATTTCGAATTCTTTCAGAATTCTCTGCTTCGATCTATCTATGCAATAGTTTTCGTCTACCTGACCATGTTCCAATGTCCTAGAGTATACTCCAGTAGAGTAGAAGAGCCTACCAGCTGGAACAGATTTGCTTATTATTACTATAATTGGCTTTTCTGGTCTATTCTTGTTAGTTCTGACCCTATTCCGTGTGCTCTTGTTGGTTCATTTATCTAGATCATGTATATAGATTATAACTAATCAATCAGATTGCTTGATTTCCCATAATATATATGCAGAGTTATCTCCCCTTATTACAATGAAGTCCTATCCGAGTCTAAGCATCTCTATAATATCCAATGACCATATCCGCAGACATCCCAATTTCGGCACCCCTTTTTTAGAAAAACATATGGCCTTCGGCACCCCTTTTTGTCATATGTGCTTATGTGAAAAGGCACAATGTGACACAATGTGCCCTAGCACATAGGTACGTTCTGGATGTGCTTATATGTGCTTATGTGAAAAGGCACAATGTGACACAATGTACCCTAGAACATAGGCACATACGGATGTTTGAGGGTACTTATGGCCTGGTATTGTATTATTTGAAGATACCTATCGAGGATACCTACTGGAAAATCCATTTTTGTCATATGTTCTTTTGTGAAAAGGCACAATGTGACACAATGTGCCCTAGCACATAGGCACATGCTGGATGTGCCGATATGTGCTTATATGTGCTTATGTGAAAAGGCACAATGTGACCTAGCACATAGGCACATACAGGTATTTGAGGATACCTATGGCCTGGTATTGTATTATTTGAGGATACCTATCGAGGATACCTATTGGAAAATCCCTTTTTTGTCATATGTGCTTATGTGAAAAATAACAATATGACACATTGTGCCCTAGCACATGGGCACATACGGGTATTTGAGGACACCTATGGCCTGGTATTGTATTATTTGGAGATACCTATCGAGGATACCTTCTGGAGAATCCCTTTTTTGTCGTATTAGGCCATGAGAAATCCCTAAATGAGTTCTAATGTAGTCTTACCACGGCTTCTATCTTATCTCCAAAGCTCAAAGGCCTCTACAGGTCTACGCTCTATCTGTCCTATCATTAGCTTCTACAGCAGTCTTGTTCCACTGCGGCCTTGTACCAGTACAATTGACTAAACTATCATCCATTAATATTGACTTGTATCACTACTTCCAAGCTATACCTTCGCTCAGGCCTCAAATATCCGTATGTGCCTGTATTCTAGGGCACATTGTGTCACATTCTGCCTTTTCACATAAGCACATAATCGGCACATCCAGCATGTACCTATGTGCTAGGGCACATTGTGTCACATTGTGCCTTTTATCATAAGCACATATGACAAAAAGGGGTGCCGAAGGTCATATGTTTTTCTAAAAAGGGGTGCCGATATTGGGGTGTCTGGGGATATGCCCATTGGATATAGAGATGATTAGAATAGGATATGACTTCGTTGTAATAAGGGGATATAACTATGTACGGTGAAGTACAGGTTATGGAAAATCAAGCAATCTGATTGGTTAGTTATAATCTATGTACATGATCTAGATAAATGAAACAACAAGAGTACACGGAATAGGGTCAGAACTAACAACAATAGACCAGAAAAGCTAAATATAGTAATAATAAGCAAAGCTGTTCCAGCTGGTAGGCTCTTCTACTCTACTGGAGTATACTCCAGGACAAAGGAACATGCCTAGATAGACGAAAACTATTACACAGATAGATAGAAGCGGTATCACCCTAACAACAGGCGCTGCACATGCGCACTAACACCACGTATTATTATGAGTATGGCGTCACAACATGGCCGCTCACGCGGGTTACCATGACAACACAACATAGCGCCGCTGGGCCACGTGACATGACGTCACATCCGAGGTCTTGCACCGAGGTCCTGCCAATACGGCCTGAAAAGCCCGAGACATACTACTTATATTAACGGAATTTAGCGGGGCGGTAAGACTCAGTAATTCATGACGCCATGCAACCGGAAGCGAGCCTCGGGCGTTAATGAAAACAAAATTTATTAACTGCCCACCGCCCGCTTCCGGCCATGGTAATAATAGTAATAACATGATTTTGTCGAGCGTCCAGGTTTATTAACGGCCCTCGAGGAATGAATAACAGCCTTCTGGCTTATTAACGGCCCTCGACTTCGTCTCGTGCCGGTAATAAACCCTCGGGTTGTTATTCATTCCTAATGCGCTCCACAATCTTCATAAGATACACAAAGAAACTGTAAATAACATGATCAGCTTTATCTTCAATTCAGATACATGGCTTCTCACGACTGAGGACCATGTTGTATACAAATTTTCAACTGACGTATTGACAATTTACGGAGACTGCAAATATTTGGCATCGACATTTTTACCAAAACTAAAATCCAAAGACACATACTGACATCCAAAAATTGTATGAATATATCAAAATTGGAAAATGAATGGAGAATTTTGAAATTGCCAGATTTGACTTGACAGACTTGAAGACATTGTTACTGCTGCAGCTTTGGGTGTATCGGACATAGCCGAACTATACTCATCACAGAACGCCATAAAACCTTAACCCTTTACCCGACGAATCGCCCGCATCCGCCCGCGTAATATGCAAATTCAGCAGTTGAAAAAATATTTTTCAAAACATTTCAACAAAACCATATCATGTGACCGCTCGTTGGAACGAGGGTCACATGATATCGTTTTGTTGAAATTTGTAGAAAACATTGAAAAAATGACATTTAAAATAATAAATTTTGATATCGTCGTTGGGTAAAGGGTTAATAACGGCATAAGGCTTTTCTGGTCTATTCTTGTTAGTTCTGACCCTATTCCGTGTGCTCTTGTTGGTTCATTTATCTAGATCATGTATATAGATTACAACTAACCAATCAGATTGCTTGATTTCCCATAATATATATGCAGAGTTATCTCCCCTTATTACAATGAAGTCCTATCCGAGTCTAAGCATCTCTATAATATCCAATGACCATATCCGCAGACATCCCAATTTCGGCACCCCTTTTTAGAAAAACATATGGCCTTCGGCACCCCTTTTTGTCATATGTGCTTATGTGAAAAGGCACAATGTGACACAATGTGCCCTAGCACATAGGTACGTTCTGGATGTGCTTATATGTGCTTATGTGAAAAGGCACAATGTGACACAATCTTCATAAGATACACAAAGAAACTGTAAATAACATGATCAGCTTTATCTTCAATTCAGATACATGGCTTCTCACGACTGAGGACCATGTTGTATACAAATTTTCAACTGACGTATTGACAATTTACGGAGACTGCAAATATTTGGCATCGACATTTTTACCAAAACTAAAATCCAAAGACACATACTGACATCCAAAAATTGTATGAATATATCAAAATTGGAAAATGAATGGAGAATTTTGAAATTGCCAGATTTGACTTGACAGACTTGAAGACATTGTTACTGCTGCAGCTTTGGGTGTATCGGACATAGCCGAACTATACTCATCACAGAACGCCATAAAACCTTAACCCTTTACCCGACGAATCGCCCGCATCCGCCCGCGTAATATGCAAATTCAGCAGTTGAAAAAATATTTTTCAAAACATTTCAACAAAACCATATCATGTGACCGCTCGTTGGAACGAGGGTCACATGATATCGTTTTGTTGAAATTTGTAGAAAACATTGAAAAAATGATATTTAAAATAATAAATTTTGATATCGTCGTTGGGTAAAGGGTTAATAACGGCATAAGGCCAACAAGGGCAATTGCCAAAAGTTCTGCCTATCCAAAACCGAGATAAAAGTTAATGAGAGTTTTATTTTTATCAAATATTACAGGGATCTGTCTTGTGATACACAATTAGCACTTACACACTTCATCCAGACACCAAGGAAGCCTATAAATACCGAGGGACAGTTTTCGGCGAGAGCTCGGTCTGTATATCTTGCATTTACTGGATAAATCAACTGTTATATTATATATTTTGCTTCAATGGACTAAATTATATGTCTGCACATATATTTAAACCTTTAAACAACTCTTACTCACTTATTTTCCATCACCTCGGTATCCCTCGCTATACCTCGGTATCCCTCGGTATTTAGTAGGACCCCATGACTGCAGCGGCGTGGGCTGCATTCATTCAATGGCTCATCAGGAACTTTGTTTTCCTGGTGAAATACAAATAACATCAGATGACGCGCAATTCATCGAAACAATTATTGGAGACAGGGAAAAAGAACATTTTTCAGTCTTTCGACGTATATTAACTATAGGCCTAATTACGGGGCAAGTCGATAATGAATAAATTGGAAACAGGTAATTAACTGAATTAGCAGATTAAAATTACCGCATTCAATTTCAATGAAACCCTTAGGCGTATTCGGGGAGTATTTGTTTATCGCATTAACGCATAGAATTATACTGATCAGGTAAAAACATGTAACTATATCCATGCTCACCATCAAACCATTTCGCATACAGCTCAGTTCGTGGAAGTTCCTTGCTCGTAAAAAGGTAACAGTAATTTTATTTTTCAAGTGTGAATCAGTTTGTTTGTTTTTTTTCACGACACGCACAAGCTTCGCGTTAAAACTTGAAATTTCTGGCAGCCTGTTTTCCATTCTTATCTTTCTTTCTTTCTTTAAATACTGCTGCACACCCCTTGCGGGTATTATGAGCAGGAAAAGGTGCAACGTCGGGGAGTTAGTGCGAAAGGAGATGAAAATAAGAATAGTAAGGTCTGAAAAAAGATGATAGACTAGTATTTTATTAACAGTGTTTAAAAAGATAAAATCAGGTTAAAAACAATCGATTCTGGCTTCAGGGATAGGTTAAATCTCTCACTGCCTTACCAAAGGACTCTTTGTCAGGCAGTGTTACAGTGTTTGATGGAAGATCATTCCATAAAACAATGGCATGTGGAAAGAATGAAAATTTGTAAAAATTTGCTCCTGTGTGGATCTGTCTGAAGTGGAAAGGGTGCATGTGTCTGGTAAGTCTTGAGGATTGTTGAACGTAGGGTGGGAGTGGTATGGCTACTTGTTCGTGAATTATTTTATAGAACATAACAAGCCTGGAGCACATACGTCTCTCTTCAAGGCTTCTCCACCCAAGGTCAGACTGCATTTTACTTACATTTTCATATGGAGAAAAATTATTCATGACCCATCTGGCAGCTCGCCTTTGCACCATTTCCAATTTAAGTATGTTTGATTGTGTGTATGGGGACCATACAGCTGAGGCGTACTCGAGCTGGGGCCGTACACGTGTCTTATATGCTAATTCGCGTACCTTTTTGTTTTTGGAAGGAATGTTTCGTTTAATAAAGCCTAAAGTTTTGTTAACGGTGTTACCGATTCTGCTGATATGTTTGTTCCAGGAGAGATCATCTTGGGAAATTTAAATAACATCAATGGTTAATTGCTCCTAAATTCTAAGAAAATTTACGAAGAGTATCTCTTCGAGGCTCTGTAAAAGCACAAAGTACAGTTTTCGTTGTGTGTGCAGGTTGAGTGGAGAATCTGTAATTGGAAGCAAGGTTCGTTCCGTCGGACGTTTTGTTCATTCCACACTTTTCACATTCTTATCAGGTGAAAAATCCATAATTCTACCCTTCGAACTGTTTGGATTGGATTTTTATTCCAGTGACACGCTCACGGTTTACATTTTAATGCAAGATGCAACCCTGTTTAAAACTAAGTAATGTTTTTTATATGATAAATATTTGACAGTCATGGAGTCAGTAAAAAAACAGAAAGGAATAAATTGTAACATTGGTAAATAGTCTAAAGGAAAATTGGAAGATGAGCTGGTAAGTCATTATGGATTCTTTGTTACTATTTATAGGACTCATCTCAACAGACCCAGGGAATCTCTTATAAGTTATTTATAGATTCACTGCAGGAGGTCAGATTCTTTACTCCGTGACAGAACATAACGGTTGCGTAAAGTCGGGAATTCGTAACTTCGCCTAGGAAATGTGCAGGTCATTTTCTCAATAACTCTTTTTATTCATTTTACTGGAATAATTTCAACTGATCCACAATTTTGAACTGTTCAGTGCCAATAAAAATTTGACATCTCCAAACATCCACATATTTCGAGCTTTTCTTTTTTTTCAAATTTTATGTGCGTCGATAGGAAATGATACTGGAGAAGTTCAGCTTCGCCTTCAGAAGTTTAGTTCCCGCTGCTGTCAGAACTGATTTGTGAAAGAGGACAACGGTGTAGTGTCCGAAACAAGATAATTTCAAAAAGTTATAAAAAAAAGAAAAACAAAAAATTTCTTAAAATTCTATTATCTCATTTGAAGACAATGAAGTGACAGTTTAACTTGGAAAGAGGCAGGTGAGGGCGGTCGTCCTAAATGCTGGAAGTACCTGGAATTACATGGAATTACCTGTTTTATGCCTTATTTTTCACTGTTTGCTTATATTGTTATAATTTTAAATATTTAATCACAGAGTTGTGATAACTGTTCTCATAAAGTATCTAGAGATGTTCTATGTTGCCATTCCCCTTATCATTCACCCAACTACAAACTGATTTGTGGTGTCAGAATTCACTGGTTCACTGCATCAACATTACAAGCTGTTGGCATGACCCAACTGACTTACTGCCACTGTCTTTGTCGGCAAGCCTTTCATATACTGCATAAAGTTTATTTTTCATGTTTACAACACCAGCTTTGAGAGGAGTGTAATAAACACAATGGTCATCAATTTTTTTTCTTCTGTATTTGGTTATTATTTATCACCTTGAACACACCTCTCACAATGCATTTAGTAGGCGCAACACTATTCCATTTCATGTGACGTCATTCCTAAGAATGGGCAACCATTCCAGTTCCATATCCTGTACCTGGGATTTTTTTTATTGAGGCTCTAGTGTACTCGTAATTAGACCCATCATGCCAGTCTCATAATCAAAATGGACTTATTTGGACTAATTCTGGGTAATTCTGAGTAATTCCGGTGTTCAGGCTGTCAAAAGTGTCATTAAACCCCAATAAATAAATAAATAAATAAATAAATAAATAAATAAATAAATAAGACTTTACAAGTGTTTTAGGCTCACTAAAACCTCTGGTTTAATTTTTATCTCTTCTGAGTTCTCAGACGCAGTTCAAGAGATAATTCATAAAATGGGGGCACCAAACAAGTGTGAAAATCAGATTAAATTTTTGATTTTGATAAAAATGTTTTGATTCATTCTGTACAGAATTGATTAAGATTCAAGAATGCTAATTGCCATGAAATACATGTATTTATTGTTTTGGTGACTTCTCAACTTCGGCCCAACATGTGTGATAACAAAAATAAAACAAAAAATTACTATTCACATATGTAATAAAAAGACTATCAATACAGTTTTTCAAAATTTAGAACCTATTTGTGTGCTCACCTCCTCCACCCCCCCCCCCCCCCCCCCCATTATTTCAAATGTGTTTTGGCATCCAGTAACACTTCTCTTGAGTGTTGAAACTTTTTAGTGAATTCAGTAACTGAATAATCATTTAGTATTTATTTAGTGGTTGAAGACATGTGCACCATCGACGTGCAGTACACCTTAGCACATGGCGTCATTGTGCCCCCATGTAGGCAACCGGCATAAAGTGCCTTGGACACAGCGCGTGTCGTCCCGCACGGGGATCGAACTCGGGGCCTCTAGCATAGACGTCCAACAGTCTACCACTGAGACAACACGCTCCTTTATCATTTAGTTATAACCACTCTAATACCCACTCGTTTAGTCTCATTACAGGAACAGAAATTGTGCATTTGTCAGAATGTTGAATTATGATAGCGTTGTGAGTAAAGATGGGCAGTTTCCCTTTCATGGAGAGTGGACTGTAACAAAATCCCCGGGAAGTGGAGTTATCACCCAAAGTATCATTTTCAAATTCTGTACATATGGACAAAAAACATAAGCAATGTTTCAGCCAATGGACCTCCGATTATAACCCGGAGGTCCATTGGCTGTAACTTTGCTTGTGCTTGTTATGCTTTGCAACAAATTTGCAATTGTTGCTTGAGTGGAATCTCCACTCTGTGGGTGATTCAGTGACAGTACACTCTCCACATACTGTTATACCCAAAAAACCAAACAGACACCAATATCATGGGCATACCGAATAATTGAATCAAACCAATCGTTTAATACCAAAACCGTCTGAATTTTTAAATTTTCCTGCATGTGCTGTTTACAAGTCTCTTGTCTACGTGCAACTCCTTCTACATTATTGAACTGATATTGATGAAACTTCTCAAACATTATGACTAGTAAGTGAACATGCACACATTCGAAAATTTTTCATCTGCCACAATTTTAACCAGGTTATCTCCCCTGAATGTAGATTTATTATGGATATATATTCATATGAGATTCTTGTTTGCACAACTCCTTCTACAATGTACGTTATTGAACCGATGCCGATGAAACTTCTCAAACATTATGACAAGCAAGTGAACATGCGCATATTCCAAAACTGTTCATCTGCAACAATTTTAACCAGGTTGTTTCCCCTGAACTTTTATTATTATGGGTTTTCAAATGAGATTATTGTGTGTGCAACTCCTACATTATGGAACCGATTTTGATGAAACTTTTTAAACATTATGACTAGCAAGTGACTGTGTGCATATTCCAAAATCTTTGATCTGTGACAATTTTAACCAACTTACAGGGTATTTTTTTGTTTTTAAAAATTTGATAAGTGCTCAGTTTCCATCTTGGTTTGTTGATAAATAGTGAATATAAGATCAATATGAAAAAAAATGGTAAGCATTTGTTTGGATATTTTTGTGTAGCGTTTTGCAATGTGAATCCAGTCATCAAATACTCTGATTTATCTCTCATGAACTTGGATTTCATTATTGGTTTTTCAAGCTCATTATTCAGAGGTGCATTCTAGTAAGCCTGGAGTGGAGGTATTAATCACCTTCAGTAATAGATCTAGTTTAAATTTCTATCGCGAAGATGGACAATAATCATTCCAGATTTCTGTTTGATATTGTAACAGATTGAGAGAGAAGTGCAGGAGCCAAGGCTAAGCTCGAACCGCTGACCTCTAGCACACAAAGCGACCGACTTACCACGGGACTATGAGATTTAGACCAACCAGGTTGGTTGGTAAATGGCCCTTAAATTGCGACAGCTACACTACTCTCACATTCTTCGAGATTCACCCACGGTGAATCTCACTCCAGCTTCCACCTCAGAGTGGTCGAAACATCCACCATGCTTCACCACAGTGTCCACAATGCCACCAACTGCTGAGGGCTGGTCACGACACCACTGTACTCTCAGGTGCCGAATAAATGTGCGGGCATGTTTATTAATTTGTGAAAAAAATACAAACCATCACGGTTATTGTAACCCATCACGTTTATTATTTTCCCCAAGTGAGGCCAATAAAAAAATAACTGTTCTTAGGGTACATAGGTGCTTGGCTCCTTAGAAATCCCATGGCTCTTCTACTGGATCCCACCCACTAACTTGATTTATTTATTGGTGTTTAAGGTCACGTTCTTCTGCACAATGGTTAATCGTGACCACAACATGCAGGTGAAGTCAAGGTCAGTCAATCGTTTATGCCCCATGTTGCCTATTTTAGAGGACTTGCATGCTAAGCATTAGTGACTGGGTCCTATTTTTACCAGTAAAACGGTACGTTTACCACAGTAAACAAGCACTGCCTAATAACTAACTTCCCGGGATTCTTGAGGGGGCACTAACTTGATTTTCAGTGTTTGTCACATCTATTGACAAATAATTTTGAAATATTAAATTAAATTCTCTTCTCAGTATTTATTTATTTATTTATTGGTGTTTAAGGTCACATATTTTTGCACAACGGCTAATCATGACCACAACATGAGTATCAACTCAAGACCAGGGGTGTGCATTAATAAGCCATGTTTCCCATTCTAGAACGGGTTTGCACCTCCCAAGCATTGGTGACTGGGTCCTATTTTACCAGTAAAACAGAGCCTGTTTACTGCAGTGAACAGGCAAAGCTTCTCTTTGCTTGTTCACTGCAGCAATTGAAAAATTATGAGAATTTGTTTTTAAAAAAATATGAAATTTAATTAATTTTTTTAAAAAAGCTGTGTTACTGTTAGGTAAAGGGTTAGGGGTAAAGGGTTAACTATGAATTTAACCAATTATATCTTGTTTGACAGAGCTCACTGATCTCTGTGAAACTAGGTATACTTGGTTGAATATCTAACTGCATTATGGGAAATATTTGCTGTTGAAAACTTTGCCATTTGACATCAGTGCACAGCGAGTTAACCATTTACCTAATGAATCACCGGCATGCGCCCACATAATTTGCAAATTCAGCAGTTGCAAATCTTCTCTTACTGGGATTCCCACGGGAATCTCTTCTCAGTATTTCTTTCTTTAGAAATATTACTTCTCTCTGCCGATAATGTGAAGAGTGTAGAATGTACTAATGGCAGGGGAAATAAGAAAAAATCTTTTCAAATTTGCGAGCCAGCACATTTATTGTGCACCAGCGCTATTATTCTTTTCAGTGTAAATTGTTACTCAACACTCTTATTCGGCCAGCACTTTTATTTGGCACCTGAGAGTAACAGATCGAGAAGGAAGTGTGGGAGATGAGGCTCAAACTGCCAACTTCCAGCTCACAAAGCGACCGTTTTACCACAAGACTTAAGAGATCCGGACCAACCAGACTGGCTGGCAAATGGCCCTTATACATGTACCTTTACTGTTACAATATCTTTGTTCTTGGATTTAATTTTTGTTTCTTTTGGCAGAAGAATGAAGCAGAGCAGTTTATGAGAGAAAGTTTGACCCAGAATTTTGATGAACCACCTTTTTTATATGGTTTTAATATATTTCACTTGTGTATTGAACTTCTAGGAAGTAGTGTTTTTGTTGCAATATATAGTGCTTGAATAGCTGTGTTGTTAACAAATGTAACCCTTTACCCAACACAGACGATATAAAAATTTATTATTTTAATTATTATTCTTTAAAATTAAGAAAAAATTTCAACAAAACCATATCATGTGACCCCTCATTGGAACGAGCTCAGTGAGCTCATTCCAATGAGGGTATCAGATGATATGGTTTTGTTGAAATATTTGTAAAAATTTATTTCTTGCAACTGCTGAATTTGCAAATTATGCGGGCGCATGTCGGCGATTCATTAGGTAAATGGTTAATCCGCTGCACACTTATGTCAAATGCCAAAGTTTTCAAAAGCAAATATTTCCCATAATGCAGTTAGATATTCAACCAAGTATACCTAGTTTCACAGAGATCAGTGAGCTCTGTCAAACAAGATATAATTGGTTAAATTCATAGTTAACCCTTTACCCCTAACCCTTTACCAAACAGTAACACAGCTTTTTAATAAAAATAAATTAAATTTCATATTTTTTTAAAAACAAATTCTCACAATTTTTCAATAAAACCATACTAATATGGATATTTGTATGGTTTTATCAAGATGTTTGTAAGATATTTTAGGCTGTCTTAGGCTTATTTTGGTCAGTTTAGTATTTTACTGGCTGTTTTTGGCCGCTATATTTGGTAAAGGGTTTAACGAGAAAAACAGAGTAATCGGAGAAATGACTGTTGCACTATGAGAGTGCTAGGGGTTAACTCACCAGTGATATTTGGAATGAAATTCATTTGGGTTAATTCTACGTAGTTCGAATAGTTGTTTTCATTGATTTGACAAGAAGATTAGAGGTACAGTTATTGGTTTCATGCCTAGTGATGCATGGAAGATCAAGAAAACAAGTAATAATATATATTGTAAATAAAAAACTGTGTCACCACTTTTTGACCCAATATTCAATTAAAAATATGTAAATTACAAGAAATAGAATAATGTGTTTTTTAAAACATTTTAGATTTAGTACTCACTGACCAGCCAATCCTCTTAAATTTTTATTATAATTTGATGTAATTTTTTTTTTTATTCATAGTACTTTGACAATATATACTCTTAGTTCATCAAGTCAATAAACATCTTAAAAAATGGCAAAAAGATTAGCTGAAAAAGATCCAAAGAGCAGAGGTAAAAAATACAGGTATGATGAGGAAGAGGATTTCCTTCCAGCCTCCCAAGACTCTGTTGCCTCATATCACGAGCACCCTATGTGGAGAAGATTGACTGTAGAGGAAGTTGTGGAGGATTTAATGGTTGATGGTCAGAAAGACGCCATTTGTCAGATATTTACAGGTATTTTAAAAAAAAATTTGTTAAACTTTTTCTATAATCTGATAGGGTATGACCCTGGCTGTTCAAAGTTTTGTTAAACCCGATTAAACAAACTTTTTCCATAGATAACTCAAATTCTTTCCCAACACATTTGGCTCATCATCTCAGTACATGTACAAATATAATGATCTCTACAGCCTTCTTGTGTCCTGCTTTATGCATGACAAGATTAAGAATGAAGGATTTATTGGTTGATGGTCAGAAAGAAGACTTTTGTGAGATATTTACAGGTATTTTAAAAATTTTTTGCCACACTTTCTATAATCTGACATGGTATGACCCTAGCTGTTGAAAGTGTTGTTAACCCTTTACCCAACGAATCGGCCGCATCCGCCAGTGTAATATGCAAATTCAGCAGTTGAAAAAATATGATTTTTCCAAAAATTTTAACAAAACCATACCATGTGACCCCTCGGAACCAGCTCGACGGGCTCATTCCAACGAGGGGTCACTTGATATGGTTTTGTTGAAATTGTTTGAAAAATTAAAAAAAATTATATTGAAAATAATAAATTTTGATATCGTCTGCGTTGGGTAAAGGGTTAAACCCAATTAACCAAACTTCTTCCATAGATAACTCAAAGATGAGAATGTCCCCTTTTGGTCGTGATCGGTCAACTGGTATAGCTGCCCGAGCCCAAAACCCGAAAACCATTAGCACAGTCTATAGCTCGTATTTATGAAGGGATTTCATTATAACTTGGTAGGATGCCTCTGTATAATGCCTAGATGAGAACGTCCCCTTTTGGTCATGATCTGTCAACCTTGATGGCTGCCCAAGCCCGAAACCCCAAAACTTTTAGCACAGTCTGCAGGCCATATTTAATATATAGGGATTTCATTGTAACTTGGTCGGATGACTCCGGTTGATGTCTAGATGAGAACTTACCCATTTGGTCGCGATCTGTCAACCGTGACGACTGCCAGAGCTCAAAACCGAAAACCTTTAGCACAATCTACAGGTCATATTTATGGAGGGATTTCATTGTAACTTGGTAGGTTCACTTTATATAATGTCTAGATGAGAACGTCCCCTTTTGGATGTGATTGGGCAACTATGATGGCTACAGGGGCCCAAAGTCCGAAAACCTTTAGCACAGTCTACATGTTATATTTATTGAGGGATTTCATTGTAACTTGGTAGGATGACTCCAAATAATGTCTAGATAAGAACGTCCCCTTTTTGTCGCGATCATTGAGCCTTGATGGCTGCCTGAACCCAAAAACTATAGGTAGTATTTATGTAAGGATTTTATTGTAACTTGTTGGGTTGACTCCATATAATGCCTAGATGATGACATCCCCTTTTGGTTGTGATTGTCAGCTATGACGGCTATAGGTGCCTGAAGCTCGAAAACCTTGAGCACAGTCAACAGGTCATATTTATGAAGGGATTTCATTGTAACTTTGTAGGATCACTCCAGATGATGCCCAGATGAGAATTCTCCTTTTAGTTGTGATTATTCAACCATGATACCTGCCCAAGCCCGAAAACCTTTAGCACAGTCTACAGGTCATATTTATGAAGAGATTTCATCGTAACTTGGTAGGTTGACTTCATATAATGTCTAGATGAGAACGTCCCCTTTTAGACACGATTGGGCAGCTGTGACGGCTACAGGGGTCCGAAGCCCGAAAACCTTGAGCACAGTCTACAGGTCATATTGATGAAGGGATTTCATTGTAGCTTGGTAGGATGACTCCAAATAATGTCTAGATGAGAACGTCCCCTTTCGGTCGCGATCATTCATCCTTTATGGCAGCCCGAGCCCAAAACCTTTAGCATAGTCAAAAGGTCGTATTTATGGAAGAATTTCATTGTATCTTGTTAAGTTGACTCCATATAATGCCTAGATGATGACATCCATCCCCTTTTGGTCGTGATTGGTCAACTGTGACGGCTTCAGGGGCCCGAAGCCCGAAAACCTTGAACACAGTCTACAGGTCATATTTATGAAGGGATTTCATTGTAACATCGTAGGATCACTCCAGATGATGCCCAGATGAGATTGTCCCCTTTGGTTGCGATCATTCAACCATGATGGCTGCCCGAGCCCGAAGCCTGAAAACCTTAAGCACAGTCTACAGGTCATATTTATGAAGGGATTTCATTGTAACTTGGTAGGTTGACTTCATATAATGTCTAGATGAGAACATCCCCTTTTGGACATGATTGGGCAACTTTGACGGCTAAAGGTGCCTGAAGCCCGAAAACCTTTAGCACTGTCTACAGGTCATATTTATGAAGGGATTTCATTGTAACTTGGTAGGTTGACTCCAAATAATGTCTAGATGAGAACGTCCCATTTTGGCCATGATCATTCAGCCTTGATGGGTGCTCGAGCCCAAAAACCTTTAGCATAGGCAAAAGGTTATATTTATAGAAGGATTTCATTGTAACATTGTTAGGTTGACTCCATATAATGCCTAGATGATGACATCCCCTTTTGGTCATGATTAGTCAACTGTGATCGCTACAGGTGCCCGAAGCCCGAAAACCTTGAGCACAGTCTACAGGTCATATTTATGAAGGGATTTCATTGTAACTTCGCAGGATCACTCCAGATGATGCCCAGATGAGATTGTCCCCTTTGGTTGCGATCATTCAACCATGATGGCTGCCCGAGCCCGAAAACCTTTAGCACTTTTATAATGTCTAGATGAGAAAGTCCCCTTTTGGACACGATTGGGCAACTGTGACGGCTTCAGGGGCCCAAAGCCCGAAAACCTTTAGAACAGTCTACAGGTCATAATTATGAAGGGATTTCATTGTAGCTTGGTAGGATGACTCCAAATAGTGTCCAGATGAGAACGTCCCCTTTTGGTCACGATCATTCAGCCTTGATGGCTGCCCGAGCCCAAAAACCTTTAGCATGTCTGTAGGTTGTATTTATGGAAGGATTTCATTGTAACATTGTTAGGTTGACTCCATATAATGCCTAGATGATGACATCCCCTTTTGGTCGTGGTTGGTCAACTGTGATGGCTACAGGTGCCTCAAGCCCGAAAATCTTGAGCACAGTCTACAGGTCATATTTATGAAGGGATTTCATTGTAACTTCATAGGATCACTCCAGATGATGTCCAGATGAGAATGTCCCCTTTTGGTTGCAATCATTCAACCATGATGGCTGCCCAAGCCTAAAGCCCGAAAACCTTTAGCACAGTCTTCAGATCATATTTGTGAAGGGATTTCATTGTAACTTGGTAGGTTGACTTCATGTAATGTCTAGATGAGAACAGCCCCTTTTGGACACCATTAGGCAACTGTGTTGGCTACAGGGGCCCAAAGCCCGAAAATCTTTAGCACAGTCTACAGGTGATATTTATGAAGGGATTTCATTGTAGCTTGTTAGGATGACTCCAAATAATGCCTAGATGAGAATGTCCCCTTTTGGTCTCAATCATTCAGCCTTGATAGCTGCCCGAGCCCAAAACCCAGAAATCTTTAGCATAGTCAAAAGGTCGTATTTATGTAAGGATTTCATTGTAACTTATTAGGTTGACTCCATATAATGCCCAGATGATGACATCCCCTTTTGGTCGTGATTGGTCAACTGTGACGGCTTCAGGGGCCCGAAGCCCAAAAACCTTGAGCACAGTCTACAGGTCATATTTATGAAGGGATTTCAACTTTGTAGGATCACTCCAGATGATGCCCAGATGAGAATTCCCCTTTTGGTTGCGATCATTCAACCATGATGGCTGCCCGAGCCCAAAGCTCTGAAAACCTTTAGCACAGTCTACAGGTCATATTTATGACAGGATTTCATTGTAACTTGGTAGGTTGACTCCAAATAATGTCTAGATGAGAATGTCCCATTTTGGCCGTGATCATTCAGCCTTGATGGGTGCTCGAGCCCAAAAACCTTTAGCATAGGCAAAAGGTTATATTTATAGAAGGATTTCATTGTAACATTGTTAGGTTGACTCCATATAATGCCTAGATGATGACATCCCCTTTTGGTCGTGATTGGTCAGCTGTGATCGCTACAGGTGCCCGAAGCCCGAAAACCTTGAGCACAGTCTACAGGTCATATTTATGAAGGGATTTCATTGTAACTTCGCAGGATCACTCCAGATGATGCCCAGATGAGATTGTCCCCTTTGGTTGCGATCATTCAACCATGATGGCTGCCTGAGCCCGAAAACCTTTAGCACTTTTATAATGTCTAGATGAGAAATTCCCCTTTTGGACATGATTGGGCAACTGTGACGGCTTCAGGGGCCCAAAGCCCGAAAACCTTTAGAACAGTCTACAGGTCATAATTATGATGGGATTTCATTGTAGCTTGGTAGGATGACTCCAAATAGTGTCCAGATGAGAACGTCCCCTTTTGGTCACGATCATTCAGCCTTGATGGCTGTCCGAGCCCAAAAACCTTTAGCATGTCTGTAGGTCGTATTTATGGAAGGATTTCATTGTAACATTGTTAGGTTGACTCCATATAATGCCTAGATGATGACATCCCCTTTTGGTCGTGGTTGGTCAACTGTGATGGCTACAGGTGCCTGAAGCCTGAAAATCTTGAGCACAGTCTACAGGTCATATTTATGAAGGGATTTCATTGTAACTTCATAGGATCACTCCAGATGATGTCCAGATGAGAATGTCCCCTTTTGGTTGCGATCATTCAACCATGATGGCTGCCCAAGCCTAAAACCCGAAAACATTTAGCACAGTCTTCAGATCATATTTGTGAAGGGATTTCATTGTAACTTGGTAGGTTGACTTCATGTAATGTCTAGATGAGAACAGCCCCTTTTGGACACCATTAGGCAACTGTGTTGGCTACAGGGGCCCAAAGCCCGAAAATCTTTAGCACAGTCTACAGGTGATATTTATGAAGGGATTTCATTGTAGCTTGTTAGGATGACTCCAAATAATGCCTAGATGAGAATGTCCCCTTTTGGTCTCAATCATTCAGCCTTGATGGCTGCCCGAGCCCAAAACCCAGAAACCTTTAGCATAGTCTATAGGTCGTATTTATGTAAGGATTTCATTGTAACTTATTAGGTTGACTCCATATAATGCCCAGATGATGACATCCCCTTTTGGTCGTGATTGGTCAACTGTGATGGCTTCAGGGGCTCGAAGCCCAAAAACCTTGAGCACAGTCTACAGCTCATATTTATGAAGGGATTTCATTGTAACTTTGTAGGATCACTCCAGATGATGCCCAGATGAGAATTCCCCTTTTGGTTGCGATCATTCAACCATGATGGCTGCCCGAGCCCAAAGCCCTAAAAACCTTTAGCACAGTCTACAGGTCATATTTATGACAGGATTTCATTGTAACTTGGTAGGTTGACTTCATATAATGTCTAAATGAGAACGTCTTCTTTTGGACACTATTGGCCAACTGTGACGGCTACAGGGGCCCGAAGCCCGAAAGCCTTTAGCACAGTCTACAGGCCACATTTATGAAGGGATTTTAATGTAACTTGATAGGATGACTCGTTTTGGAATAATATCACTGTAACTTGGTAACTTTTGTTGATATACGTTAACTGTGAGGGCCACATACATTAACTGTGAGGTCATATTAACTCACCCCTCAGATCTTTAGTACAGTGAACACCTCATATTATTTTTATCATAAACATAGCATGCAGGGAACAGACATGAACATATTCCCAATTATCACAATTCTTGTCTTATTTCATAATCCTTTCATAAACATTGAACATTATCCTTTTCATCAAACACAACACACAAGTTATGCTACAGTGTCATTGACTCTTTCATTTTTAAAAACATAGCGTACAGGGAACAGAAATTAACATATTCCCAATTATCACAATTCTTGTCTTATTTCATAATCCTTTCATAAACATCGAACATTATCCATTTCATCAAACACATCACACAGACAAGTTAAGCTACAGTGTCATTGACACTTTCATTCAGAGTTGGTTTCAGTTTGGGTTTCAGGAAAAACCTTGGTTTCAGTTCAGTTTTCTATGTGTTAAATACATATAGTACAACACTTCAGGTTCTGTAACATGGAATAAACCTGCAATAGTTTACATGTATATGACACCATTCACTGCAAAATGCCTGGAAGTATCTCCAATGGGTTCAGCCTAACTTCCCTTTGGTCATCCTTAGGGGTCTCAGGGGATCAATTGCCTCTTGAGTCAGAAAAAAATAAGGGTAACAAATGAATAAAGTTC
Organism: Pictodentalium vernedei; assembly: GCA_031216915.1. Classification (NCBI taxonomy): domain Eukaryota; kingdom Metazoa; phylum Mollusca; class Scaphopoda; order Dentaliida; family Dentaliidae; genus Pictodentalium; species Pictodentalium vernedei. The sequence goes on along the minus strand of CM062295.1, from coordinate 631,222,794 downwards.
ATCTGTTCTGTGTTGTGTTCTCGGTGTCACATTTTCTCGCTTATTGATTCGTCCAATCAACGAATCAATAAGGGAGAAAAATGTGACAATAAGAAAACTACGTATTCACCCCTTTGACCAATAGACTAGTACTGAAATGGTTAACCGGCTACCTACCTAACCGATTAAAAAAATGTCAACCAGTTATCCGAATTTATCGATAGTGACCTCATTCCACGATTAAAATGTAGTAAATCTGCCGCTTCTTCTTCGAGATATATTACACCTCGAAGCAGCGCTATATATATTGAGAAATAATTGACTTTGGCATTCAAAACTTCGTTAATGATCTGCATTTCCCGTGAGTACTGATTAACCGCAGAAACTTTTCCGTAGTATGTATACAAACGAACGTTGTCGAGTACTCGACAACATTCGTTTGTATACACACTACAGAATAGTTTCTGAGAATACTGCTTTCCAATTCCTATAGTTTTGATCCAGATTCGGTGAAATAATGGCTACAGTTAACTGGATGTTATCCGGTTATAGCTCTCGGTTAGTCGGTTGTGTAAATGAGCCAACCGTTTCAGTCCTACAATATACTAAGTGACAAGAGTCCATATGGGCCTCTAGCCTAGTTCCCTCTCAGTAAGATAGTTTGATCAGTTTATCCACAAACACTGTAAAACTGTTTGGTCAGTTCTTACTGGGTTTTGTGGTTCGCTTTTCTGGTTTGCCACAAAGACCAGAACCAAACCAGAAAACCCCCAAAAATCCCAGCTCTGCAAGTCGTTAACTAGTTGAGTGCTAGAAGCCTTTATTATGGCTTCAATGAAAAGTGTTGAAAGCTGCTTTAATGGTTTTACACTATATGCATGCAGCATCAACCCTCTATCTTACAAATCAGCTGGGGCATGGTGGTGTTGCGGTAACCGGTTCTTGTCAGATCACCGAAGTTAAACAATGTCAGGCCCGGTTAGTCCTTGGATGGGTGACTGTCTCAGCGATTGATTCAGACTCCCGCGTTGTGTCCTTGGGCAAGGCACTTCAACCGATTGTCCACATGAGGGCACAATGACGCCGTGTACTAAGGCGTACTGCACATCGATGGTGCGCATGTCTTCAACCAATCTAACCCTGCCTGTGCTGCAGTGTAGAGTTATGATGTTGGGCGGCTGGCAGCTGCATGTTGTTGCTTGGTGGTTCTCTCCGGGTACTCTGGCTTCCTCCACCTGTAAAACTGTTAATGTGTCGTTAAATCCTAATAATTAAATAAATACAAATCGGCTACATCTGCCTGCATAATTTACAAATTAAACAGTTGAAAAATTTTATTTAAAAAAAAATTCAACAAAACCATATCATATGACGGTGTCTTCCCACTAGACCAATTCCCTTTAGATCAATTCCCTTCAGGCCAATTCCCAAAAGACCAATTCCCCTTAGACCAACTACATACTGTTATTGATTAAGGGTTGATTAAGGATAATTAAGAAAACATTTATTTACTGATAAGCACTTTATTTGATAAAAAAGTATTTATACGCATAACATACAAAAAATATAGGTTTATAACATTTCAGTTTATAAAATATCAACATGCCAGAAAGCAGACTATCATTTGAAAAATGAGGTCCTCAGAGGGTGAATTTGGTGATACTACCCTGCACAGCAGGGTAGCATCACTAAATTTACCCTCTGTGAACCTCAATCTGAATTAAGGTCTTAAACATAAACAGAAAGAGGTACCCAGAGGATAAACTGACCCACTGTATGGAATAGCATCAGCAAATTCCCCCTCTGGGGACCCCATTCTGCAAATGACAGACTGCTTATTTACAGGCTTGAATATCAATAACATTAAATACATTTATAAATATTTATAAATATATCAAATTATTGATATAGAATTATTTTAAAAGTAGAACGCATGAGTTGGTCTAAGAGGAATTGGTCTTTTGGGAATTGACCTTGTGGGAATTGGTCTGAAGGGAATTGGTCTAGTGGGAATGAACCCATATGACACCCCCATTCTGCCCATTGTTGCTGAATCCATTTCCATGTTTATTACTTTTTGTCAATTTATGCTTGCCACTGTATAATTTAATCATACTTTGGAAATAAATATTGTTTAAACTAAACTATGATTGAACTGGTTAAATTTTTAATTGCATTTTGAGAAAGATTTGCTGCTGAAATTTTGGTATTTTAACATCAGTGAGCAGAGGGTTAAAAAAGGAAAACTGATTCTCGTAGCATGAGTTCAGGAGAATCAAGTCTGATTCTTGCAACTCGTGATGAATTTTAAGTCCTGCATGAACGTTTTGGCCTGAATGTTTCAGCCCAGACATTTTGGGCCCGGACATTTCAGATAACTTTTTTGAGCAAAATGGACGGACCAGGAAATAAAAATCATCATTGGTAAAATTTTATTTAATGAAGCACTAGGTTGTACCCGGTGCTTTATTAATTAAATTTTTCATGACTATTCCCCCTATAATTAGTGTTTGGAATTTAATATTATTGCATCCGTGGAAATTTTGCCCACCTGTGGAAAGTGACAAGTTCACGGCGGTTGTACTGTACATATATGTCATGATGGTTTTCTTTCATCATTATAATTTCTCAATTTCTTAATTATTGTTAAAATAACAAAGAAAATTCAGGTGGCAGTTATGTTTTGTGATAAACAGTCCTGAAACATGCAAAGAATATTTTGATTAAAAGGATAAACTGTTATGTTGAAGACTTTAATTAACATTTAGGTTCTTGTATTGTTGTAAAATTTTGTAGCGTGAATGAATCAAATTTAAAATGAAGTGGGCTTTGGTTGTTTAACCCTTCACCCAACGGAGACGAAATCAGAATTTATTATTTTAAATATAATTTTTTAAAATATTTCAAAAAATTTCAACAAAACCATATCATGTGACCCCTCATTGGAACGAGCCAATGAGGGGTCACATGATATGGTTTTGTTGAAATATTTTGAAAAATTTGATTTTTTCAACTGCTCAATTTGTATATTATGTGGGTGGATGCAGGCGATTTGTTAGGTAAAGGGTTAATTAATCCCATGATAATCAGTAACTTTCGTCAATGATGTCATAATCACAGAGTTATGTCTGTTAGTTACACTCATATTTGTATGAAACGATCGAGTACCAAGTAACTGATATTAAAAATTAATAATTATATATGATCTTTGCCAGGAGATTAGTGTAAGAAATTGGGGGTACAGAAAAATCCGCCCCCATCCCGACAAAATTACCCTGACAAAGTCCAAGAAATTGCTCCTATTTGACATTTGATGTCCATGACTAATTTATGTTTTGCATATAATTATGACAATTAGCTGTCATGCATCAATCAGTACTAGGAATTTGATTTAATTCACAGTATTCTATAATTGGTGTGTATAGCTGGCAGTATTTTTACATATATGTGACCAAATTAACAAAGGCTATTGTTATGAAAATTAGTCACATGGATTTGTATTGAAGCAACAGTTGCAGTGGAAATAAACTGCTACAGGATAAATGTTACAAAATGGCTGTCTTATTTTTTCCTGCACTGTTAAAACCAGCAATTGCAATTGACTGTGGAAAGACAGAGCTTCACGTGAATCAGGAACAGAGGTGGGTAACATTTGTGACAGAAAAAAATAACAGAGAAATTTTCTTGTGGTTATCCTTCAATCTATTTCACTGGTACTTTAGCAAACTGCACATCATGCTACTTTGATGCCAGATGTGCCACATATTGCTGATGAACTAGGACAACAGTATCATTGCCAATCAGGTCTGAAGCTTGGATCCTCAGAATTTTCCAACATGGTTTTGGTGAGGGTTAAAATTTTCCACCATGTACCTAGGTCGCTGCAGGCCTGACATTTTCAGGAGTGTGATTTATTTGCCCGCCACCTGCTCACCTTAACAAAATTAAGGAGGGCAAAACCTAGCCCACCTGACCTTATTAGAAAATAACAGGGGTGGGGAGGGGGGGGGGGCGCATACCCCCATGGTGCATACTGCCAAACAATGACAAGAGAAAAAATGAACCATTATACTGTGAAAGCTATTCCCATAAACAATCTTCATTCCAACCTGAGATACGAGGCGAACAGACAAAAAATTGGCTATTTTACGAGGCAAACAGCAAAATTATTATCTTTGTTTTATCAAGATAATTGTGAAGGGCAGAAACACCTGTTACTGAAGTCTAGTGATGATCTGACCATCCACATAAGAGATGTAGAACAAAGACATGACACCACATATGGGGAGGTGATTTGCATGTATTTTCTTTGTTTTACTGCAGGGACATGACTCATTTGAAAGCCTTTCCCATAAACAATCTTCATTCCAAATTTCATTGAAATCTGATGACTCAAACCTGAAATATGAGGCAAACACACATAAAATGGGCTATTTTATGAGGTAAACAGCAAATTTTCAAAGTTAAAAAGTGGGGTAAGTCTAAAAAGTGAAAAGTAAGAAATATTATTAGAGACTCATTTGAAAGTCTTTCTCTTAAAAAAAAATCTTCATTCCAAATTTCACAGAAAAAATATTCCGACAGGAAAATAACTGATGCTGCTTAAAGATCTCATGATGGTGAACCGAACTTCTGTGTGAAATTTTATCGAAATCTGAGCAGTAATGTTGAAGTTATAACACGAATAGACATCTGAGTGCAGACAGACGGACAGATATATGGACTGACTCCTTGACTCACAGACGCATGGACAGGTACTGTCCAGTATGCCCCACTTTTTGAAAAAGTGGTTACCATAACAGCCTATTCCTAAAAACCACATCTTTTCCGAGCTCTGCTATGTTAGGGTCTCTGTAAGATGGCCATAATGCCCCTACAACACCTCCGGGTCTTGCCAAGGCTCGGAGGTGTGGGAAGGGCAATGTAGCTGTTGTCTCACAGACACCTTGTTAGCAGCACCTAATAAAATGTACAAAGCCCATAGGCAGAATTCATTAACAGTAAAACTTCATTTTGCCACTTTTACCTTTTGTGAGCTGGAAGAGAGCTAATCGCTCCCCTAGGCCATGCGAGGGAAGTGATTTTTAGCCCTCCTGTATATTTAAGAATGCCAGAAAAACCTTTAGCACAGTATACAGGGCGTATTTATGAAGGGATTTCATTGTAACTCGGTAGGATGACTCTGTATAATGTCTAGAGCGGTAATGTCCCTTTTGGTCACAAGAACCCGAAACTCAAAAACCTTTAACACAATCTACAGATTGTATTGGGGAGCGTGGTGACTCAGTGGTAGACTGTTGCACTTCTATGCTAGATGTCCTGAGTTCAATTCCTGTCCGTGACGACCGGCATTGTGTCCTTGGGCAAGGCACTTTATCCCAGTTGCCTACATGAGGGCATGATGATGCCGTGAATTAAGGTGCACTGCACATCGATTGTGCACGTGTCTTCAACCACTGTAACCCTGCTTGAGCTGAGCTTGAACAGAATTAGAATATTGAGGAGCTGACAGTTGCTTGTTGATGCTCGGTGGTTCTCTCACGGTACTCCATCTTCTTCCATCCGTAAAACTGTCAAGGTCACTATTAGCCATTGTACGTTAGTATGGGACCTTAAACACCAATAAATAAATAAATAACAGGTCGTATTTATGAAGGGATTTCATTTTAACTTGGTAGGATGGCTCCATATAATGTCTAGATAGTAACATCCCCTTTTGGTCATGATCGATCAAACGCATTGGCTACCCAGGCCTGAAGCCTGAAAACCTTTAGCACAGTCTACAGTTCGTATTTTTGAAGGGATTTAACTTTGTTGGATAACTCTGTATAATATCTAGATGAGAACGTCCTATTTGGGCCATGATTAGTCAACCTTGACAACCGCACAGGCATGTGATCTAGATTTGTTTAGCACAGTCTGCAGTTCACATTTATGAAACAATTTCATTGTTACTTAGAAGGACAACTTGGTATGATGTCCAGATGAGACTGTTGTATTTTGGTCACGTTCTGTCAGCCGCCTGGTAACAAGACCTAGATTCCTTTAGCAATGCTTACAGTTTGTTATACCCTCAACCTCCTTTAGCACAGTCTACAGTTCATATTTATGAAGAAATTTCATTGTAACCAAGAAGGATGAATTTGTATGATGTCTAGATGAGACTGTCATATTTTGTTCTCGATCGGTCAGCCATTACCACCGCCTAGTCACTTGACCTAGATTCCTTTAACACTGCTTACAGGTTGTTATTGCCCTGACCTCCGAAGGAGAATTCGGGGTATCTAATGAAGCCCTCTGTCCATTCGTCTGTCCATCTGTCTGTCCATTCGTCCATCTGTCCACCATCCAATAATTTTTCCCAGAGTTATGGCACTTTTTTGACTTAGAAAGTTTCTGTTTTCACTCTTTCCACTTAGAAAATGTTTCTGTCCCACAATACCTTCAAGGCTACTTCGAACTTGCATACGGGTCAGGGGCATTGGCCCATGCTTTTCCTTGCTCTTGTTTTTATGAAGAGATTTCATTGTAACTTGGTAGGATAACTTGGTATGATATCTAGCTGGGAATCTCCAATTTTGGTCATGATCTGTCAAGAATGATCGCCAAACCGTCATGTGACCTAGATTCCTTTAGCAAAGTCTACAAGTTATATTTATGAAGGGATTTCATTGTAACTTGGTACGATGGCTCGTTTTGGAATGATTTTACTTAACTTGGTGACTTGGGTTGACAAACGTTAAGTGTTAGAGCCACATCAACCCAGGTCTTAATTTTTTTGAGTACAATCTACGCTCAAATTCTTCTTATTGAAAACAAAGCATACAGGGAAAAGAAATTAACATATTCTCGATTATCACAATTCTTGTCTTATTTAATAATCCTTTCATAAACATTGAACATTATCCTTTTCATCAAACACTTACTACACGGCGTCATTGCGTGCCCTCATGTGGACAATCGGGGTAAAGTGCCTTGCTCAAGGACACAAGGAGTCTGAATCGATCGCTCAGATGGTCACCTATCCGAGGACTAACCAGACTTGACATTGCTTAACTTCGGTGATCTGACAAGAACCGGTTACCGCAATGCCACCATGCCCCCTCATTTTGTAATATATTTTGATGTATCTATGTATATATGTATGTTAAAGTTATTTTTCTAATAAATATTGTTTAAGCTAAAGACAAAGTCTTTACTTCAGTTCACCATCTCCAAAACCTGTATGTATTCAATTAACAGGATTCTGCTGTTTTGTACTTGATTACATTTCTAAAAGAACTTGAATTGTCATCAATACTTTTCAAATTGGGAGTGGGGGGGGGGGGGGGGGGGTGCACCTAGCACACGCCCTTACTATTTTCTCAAATTCAAATCTTTTCACATGCACCAATAATTTCTTTTTTGTTTACACTTCAGGTGTCATATTCAATTTATATCCATAAAATAGACAAGGTCATTGGTTTCAAGCCAAATGATATTATGCAACCAACAGTTTATACATGTACATGTGAAGATTTATAATGTAAGTTCGATAACATGGGGGAACATGTTTCCTGTCACAGCTTACTCTACCAACATCAAATTTCAAAATTGTGCCTGGTCTGCCAGGGAGTGCGATATTGGTTGCGATAACACATGTACATCCACTACCTCGGTAGTGGATGACTGAGTGCTATTGCAGATAATACTGCTCACCAATGTGTACAGCTATAGCTCCGACGTGGATCACCTGTGAGGCCTTATTAATTGATTTCCATTTTTCAAAATTTGTATGAGTCTGTATAAAACTCCAGGAATAGTTTGGCTGGAAAACATTATGGTCATGTGTGAAGATGCTAATGAAGGACCACACTGACCTTTCATTTTCCAACATTTATCCCAGAAAGTCCTAGAACCTGTTGATAAGAGTGGGTCCTATTGCACAACCTCGCCTCTATGCACGGCCGGTGGTGCACATCATCATTGAAATGAATCACCTCCTCAAACCTAGAATCCTGGATCTGCCACTGAATTGTAATCATAATCACTGAATACAGACTGTTGCTAATCTAGAAGCAGAGTAAAAGTTGAAGTGTGAGAGAGAAGTGGGAGGTAGGGTCAAGGTTACTGAGAAAAACATAACTAATCCTTCCTGCTGTGACCAGCCCAATGCAGTTACAGTTGCTGTTAAAATCAGGGCCAGATGTGAATTTTAAGTGACAACGAGTAGCAAGAACGACTTCTGTCTCGCTGCCTGGTGCTTCACCAATAACTTTAACCGCTATGGAAAATCCTACCACGAAAACGCACATTAGCAAATTCTCATTCGGAACCTGGTGGTAGGTTTGGTGGCCCTGAAAAGGTTCGTTTGTTTGAAAATTGGCAACAATGCAACCAGTCCTGACTCAAAAACCCAAACACTTTCAGAAGAGGATAGAGAAGGCCAATGAGGAGGTCCACCACCTTTCAGGGCGAAACAACGCCCTGTCTGGGGATCACTCATTGTTAGGAAGACCAACTGAGAAGCCACCAGTCTACCACAAGCGGAGTATGAGCAACATAAGACCCACATCTATCCACTTATGGGATGCACATCCCTTCCCCAAGTGCAGATTCTTTCGGTGAATTAATTTTAATATTTAGCTTAACTTGACAAAGTCAAGATAAGCTATTGCCATCATGTGCGGAAGTCTGTTGGTCTGTTCACATTTTCCTTTAGCACAGGCTACTCCCCGTAGTTCTTGTCTGATCGTCACAAAATTTCATATGCAGGTTTGGGGTCATGTCTAGATGAGAACGTCCCCTTTTGGTCGCGATCGGTCAACCGGTATGCCTGCCCGAGCCCAAAACCCCAAAACCATTAGCACAGTCTACAGGTCTTATTTATGAAGGGATTTCATTGTAACTTGGTAGGATGCCTCCGTTTAATGTCTAGATGAAAATGCCCCTTTTTGGTCATGTTCTGTCAACCGTGGTGGCTGCCCAAGCCTGAAACCTAAAAACTTCTAGCACAGTCTGCAGGTCATATTTAATATGGAGGGATTTCATTGTAACTTGGTAGGATGACTCTGTATGATGTCTAGATGAGAACGTCCCCATTTGGTCGCGATCTGTCAACCGTAACAACTCCCTGAGCTAAGAACCCGAAAACCTTTAGCACAATCTACAGGTCATATTTATGGAGGGATTTCATTGTAACTTGGTAGGTTGACTTCATATAATGTCTAGATGAGAAAGCCCCCTTTTGGACACGATTTGACAACTGTGATGGCTACAAAGGGCCCAAAGCCCGAAAACATTTAGCACAGTCTACAGGTCATATTTATGAAGGGATTTCATTGTAACTTGGTAGGATGACTTCAAATAATGTCTAGATGAAAATGGCCCCTTTTGGTTTGCAACCTTCAGCCTTGATGGCTGCCCGAGCCCAAAAACCTTTAGCATAGTCTATAGGTCGTATTGATGGAAGGATTTCATTGTAACTTGTTAAGTTGACTCCATATAATGCCAAGATGATGACATCCCCTTTTGGTCGTGATTGGTCATCTGTGATGGCTACAGGTGCCTGGAGCCTGAAAACCTTGAGCACAGTCTACAGGTCATATTTATGTAGGGATTTCATTGTAACTTGGTAGGAAGTTTATTCCAGATAATGCCCAGATGAGAACATCCCCTTTCGGTCGTGATCATTCAACCATGATGGCTGCCTGAGCCCAAAACTTTAGTGTAGACTACAGGTTGTATTTGTGAAGGGATTTCATTTTAACTTGGTAGAATGACTCAGTATAATGTCTAGATGAGGACGTCCCCTTTTAGTTGCAATCAGTCAACCGTGATGGCTACACAGGCCTGAAGCCCGAAAACCTTTAGCACAGTCTACAGGCTATATTTATGAAGGGATTTCAATGTAACTTTCATTTACATACGTTTTCCGTGAGGGCCACATACATTAACTGTGAGGTCCACATGAACCCACCCCTCAGTTCTTTAGTACAGTCTACACCTCATATTATTTTTATTAAAAACATAGCCTACAGGGAACAGAAATTAACATATTCCCAATTCTTGTCTTATTTCATAATCCTTTCATAAACATTGAACACAATCCTTTTCATCAAACAACACACAGACAAGTTAAGCTTCAGCGTCATTGACACTTTCATTTGCTTAACTTGTCAAAGTCAAGGTAAGCTTATGCCATGGTGCATGCATATGTCTTTCAGTTTGTTCCTCATTCATTCAGCATAGGCTACAGCCCACTGTTCTTTGCTGATCATCACCAAATTTTATATGCATGTCCAGGTTCATGCCTAAATGAGAACATCCTATTAACCCTTTACCCAAAGTAACGGCCAAAACTGGCCAGCGCTATTCACAAAAATCGCCAATTAATTTTCATTATTTTTTCATCTTTTTGTCTCAAAAACATAGGTTATGACCCCTCTTTGGAACAAGCTTGTTCCAATGAGGGGTCATAACCTATGTTTTTGAGACAAAAAATTAGTTATTCAAGAATTTTGTTTGCAAGTGTTGTCTGCTTTCCATGTTAGGTAAAGGGTTAAGGACATGGTTGGCTGCCTGCAATGGCTATCTTGGGTTTCTTCAGCACAGGTTACAGCCTCACAAGTTGCATTTATACATCATTTTTAGCTCAACTTTGGCGAAGCCAGATTTGAGCTTTTGTCATGGCCCGTCGTCCATCAGACGTCTGTCTGTCTGTCTGTCTGTCTGTCTGGCCATCTGTTCGTCAGTCTGTCTGTCCGTACGTCAACAATTGGATACGGCTCGGGCTAGAGGCCATATTTATGAATCGATCTTTACGAAACTTCTTGGGTACCTTTGTTATGACCGTGGGACGAGAACGAGTGTTTTTGGGTGCGGTCCAAAATTCAAGATGGCAGCCAGCTGCCATTTTGTACCGACGATGCAGAAATCGTTTTTTTGTTCAGAACTTCCATGTGAAAGCTCTGATTTGAATAATTTTTTGTAGGAATGTTTAGTACCATGGGATACATCACATATAATACAGATTTTTTTCTTGTGCGTAAATTGTGCAAATTAGACTAATTTTGATGTTTTTTGGTGTTACTTTCAGCACTGTAAGTGCAAATGCCAATACGGCTCAGGCTAGAGGCCGTATTTATGAACCGATCTTTACGAAACTTCTTGGGTACCTTTGGTATCACCGTGGGACGAGAACGAGTGTTTTTGGGTCCGGTCTGAAATTCAAGATGGCTGATGGCAGCCATTTTGTACAAAATTAGGTGCAATCAGATTTTTGCACAGAACTTCCATATGAAAGCGCTGATTTGAATAATTTTGTGTGTGAATGTTTTGTACCATGGGATACATCACATATAATACGGGTTTTTTTCTCGTGCAGAAATTATGCAAATTAGATGAACTTTGATTTTTCATTGCGACTTACACACAGTAAGTACACATGGCAATACGGCTCGGGCTAGAGTCTGTATTTATGAACTGATCTTCACGAAATGCCTTGGGTACCTTTGTTATCACCTTGGGACGAGAACGAGTGTTTCTGGATGCGGTCTAAAATTCAAGATGGCTGCCAGTGGCCATTTTGTACCGAAATTAGGTCTAATCAGTTTTTTGTACACAACTTCTATACGGCTCAGACTAGAGGCCATATTTATGAACCAATCTTTACGAAACTTCTTGGGTACCTTTGTTATCACTGTGGGATGAGAGTGAGTGTTTTTGGGTGTGGTCCAAAATTCAAGATGGCCACCAGCAGCCATTTTGTACCAAAATTAGTGCAATCAGTCTTTTGTACAGAACTTCTGTATGAAAGTTTTGATTTGAATAAATTTTTGTTTGAATGTTTAGTAACATGGAATACATCACATATTGTAAGGTTTTTTTTTTTCGTGCAGAAATTATGCAAATTAGATGAACTTTGATTTATTCAGTACTACTTACAGAATGTAAGCACACATGTCAATGCGGCTCAGGGTAGAGGCTGTATTTATGAACCGATCTTCACAAAACTTCTTGGGTACCTTTGTTATCACCTTGGGACGAGAATGAGTGTTTCTGGGTGCGGTCCAAAATTCAAGATGGCTGCCAGTGGCCATTTTGTACCAAAATTTGGTCCGATCAGTTTTTTGTCACAAGTTCTATACAGCTCGTATTTATGAATTGATCTTCACAAAACTTCGTGGGTACTTTTGTTTTCACCTTGGGACAGGAACGAGTGTGTTTTGGGGTGCCTTTGTTATCACTGTGCTATGAGAACAAATATTTTGGGGTTCAGTCAGACCCACTCTGGGACTCAAAGATTTCTTTTCTAGTTTAGCATCTGACTGTCACCCACCTTTACAATACTTTACCTATACATTTGTTACAGACAACGGTCAGTATTTATGTACAGACCGTTACAATACTTTATATGTACCTTTGTTATCAGGTCATTACCTAGATGTTTGTCATTGCTGTGTCACATACTATACATGTACATGTCTTTGTCTTGACAAGTTGAGCTACAGTGTCATTGACACTTTCATTTTTAAAATATGGGAGAATGACTTTGTATGATGAGCAGATGAGAACCTCCAATCTTGGTAATGGTTGGCCCAGGCCTGGCATTCTTAAAAATGCAGGAGGGCTAAAAATCGCTCCTCTCGCATCGCCTAGGGAAGTGATTAGCACTCCTCAAGCTTACAAAAGCTAAAAATTGCAAAATGAAGTTTTTCTATTAATAAATTCTGCCTAGTGGGCTTTGTAGATTTTATTTGGTGTGGCTAACAAGGCAGTCTCTGTGAGACAGCTACACTGCGCTACACTGCCCCTCCCACACCTCTGGTCCTAGGCAAGGCCCAGAGGTGTGGGAAGGACAGAGTTACCACCTCACAGAGACCACTAACATTGCAGAGATCTCACAACATGTGGGTTTTAGTAACAGGCTGGTATGGTAATCATTATTGTCTAAGGCCAGGAGGGCTGGTTTTCGCTCTCCTTAATTTTTTTAAGGTGAGCAGTAGGCAGGCATATAAATTACTCTCCTGAAAATGCCAGGCCTGTTGGCCAACCACAATGACTGTCATGGCATCTAAATTGGATTTCCTCAGAACACTGTCCATAATTTGATCATCACAGGCTACAGCCCACATTCCTTTTACAATCATCACAAAATTTCACTTGCATTTTCAGGTCCATACTCAGATGAGAATTTTCTCTCTGGTCATTGGTCAAACTTGGCTGTCACAGCTGCCATCTTTGATTTCTTCAGCACAGACTAAAGGTTGCATTTAGTGATTTAGTATGAGGAGTAGCTGAGAACCTTATGTTAAAAGTGTTGTTAATACAGTGGAACCCACTTAATTGGATATCTCTTAATTGTGTATCCCTGTTAATTGAATATAATTCCCCAACACAAAACCATTTACCATACCTCCAGTACAAATTTGACCTGTTATTTGAATATAGGTTATAGAGTAAACTCCTGTTAATTGAATAAAAAATCTTGTAACATGTCGAGAAATTACCCACACACTCTCCAGTTTTCCTTTGGTTATAGGCCCATTTGGCCTCATTAAATCCAATATGGGCATTTAATCTATTATATCTTGTTTGACAGAGCGCATAGAGCTCTGTCAAACAAGATATAATAGGCTAAATGCTAAGTTCATCTCTAGAATACAGGAAAGTGACACAATCCCTGTTAATTGAATTCTCCTGTTAATTGAATAATTTTCATTGGCAAAGAGGCTATTCAATTAACAGGGTTCCACTGTATCCCAATAAATAAGCATCTGTCTGTCTGTTACTAATCCATAGTTTATTTCTGGTGCTATTCCATGATATATTACTGGTAAATAATGGAGCAAAAAGAATTAAAGCTTAATATAATCTAGATGACAGTAAGGTACATGTACTTGCATGTCTTTTAGGCATTAATTATCAAATATTGCACAGTAATATCCTAAATGTTATTTATTACAGAACACAAAATTGATGGTAATGCTCTTGGATTTTTGACAATGGAGAACATAAAGGAGATGGGAATTGTGTAAGTATTTATTTTTGCGAAAAATTTTGGCACCAAAAGATTTCTCTCCGTGGTGAAAAAAAGCCATTGCAGCAGTGAAAAATACAATGGATGCTGAAAATTTTTTTTCTTCATCACCTCTAGTGCATAGAAATCATCAGCTGGCAATAAATGCGGAAGCAATAACTGATTTTCACGAAACTGACTCAAATCTGGTGATTTTGTCAACACAGTAGAGCACACTGAATTGGGTACCTTTTAACTGAATAACCCTGTTAATTGAATATAATTTCCCAACACAAAACCATTTACCATACCTCCAGTACAAATTTGACCTGTTAATTGAATATAGGTTATAGAGTAAAGTCCTGTTAATTGAATAAAAAATCTTGCAACCTGTCGAGAAATTACCCTGTCCCTCCCCAGTTTTCCTTTGTTTATAGACCTATTTTGCCTCAGTACAGCCAATACAAGCATTTAATCTATTATATTTTATTTGACAGTTTTGAGACCCTCATTCAGACTGAGGTTCACAGATGGTAAATCACTAAATTCACCCTCTGGGGACCTCATTTTGCAGATGACAGTCTGCTTATTTTCTGGCTTGGTGAGCAATCCTGATTGAAGTCCAATGCCATAACCACTGAGCCACCACAATGCCAACTTTTCTAATTACTGTACTGTGCATTTTTAGCTCATCTTGACAAAGTCAAGCTGAGCTAATCTCATCGCTCTCCGTCCGTCGTCCGTCGTCCTTCAGCACCATGTTTTGGTCTTCTCCTCCAAAGCCACTGGGCCAATTCAAGTGAAAGTTTGTGTGAGTGATGGTCCCAATGGGGCATTTCATTTTTGTTCAACTCAGCATGCCCAGCCCCATAGGGAGGGAGTGGGGGAAAATGCTCCAAAATATTTTTAAAATCTTCTTCTCAAGAACCAGTGTGTACAATGACTTGATATTTGCTATGGAGCTTCCATATGAGGTGTAGAATCAAGTTTGTTCAAACGAAGTTCGTGAAGTAATATTTGGCTTTGTAATAGGAGGGGTAAGATTTTTGGCCCCGCCCAAAATTTCTATTTTCTGAACCGATGGTTCGGTATGAACCAAATTTGGTTTGTGATAGTATTGGGTCATAAGTACTTGACCCATGCAAAAAAAAAATTCCCGCATCCCCATGGGAACCCTGGGGGCTAAAAATAGAAATATTTTCAAACACCCATATTTCCTAAACCCCACGGAACAGAGAGCTTTTATTTGGTATGAAATATCCTTATGACCAGTAGAATTGAATGGTAAAAAAAATTGCCATTGGTTATGTTAGGGTGTTCTGTAATGGGCATCGAAAAAATGCTGAGTCAGCATATTTGCAAAAATTTTAAAAAATCTTTTCTCCAGAACCAATCATCAGAATCTTTTGATATTTGGTATACAGCATTCATAGGAGGGTCAGATAAACGTTTGTTGAAATAAAGCTCATTGGTTCATATTTGGGCTCTCTACAGGAGCCCGAAGTTTTAGCATAGGGTAATATGGAGAATATTCTTTAAAAATCTTCTTCTTCAGAACCACCAGTCAGAATCTTATAATATTTGGTATACATCATTGTTATGAGGGTCAGATTCTAGATTGTTCAAACCAAGTCCCTAGGTTAATATTTGGGCTTCCTATGGAAGCCCAAATTTTATCTTTGTTCAATATGGAGGGTAATTTAAAAAAATCTTCTTCTTCAGATCCATCACTCAGAATGCTTTGATATTTGGTATGCAACATTTCTATGGGAGTCAGATTCAAGTTTGTTCAAATCAGATCCCTAGGTATATATTTGGGCTCACTATGGTAGCCCAAATTTTTACTTAGTGCAATATGAGGAAATTTCTTTAAAAATCTTCTTCTTCAGATCCATCAGTCGGAATGCTTTTATATTTGGTATACAACATCTCTAGGGGGGTCAGATTCCAGGTTGTTCAATTCGAGTGCCTAGGTTAATATTTGGGCTCCATATGGGAACATGAAATTTAACTTAGTACAATATGAGGGAATTTCTTAAAAATCTTCTTCTTCAGATTCACTTGTCAGAATGCTTTCACATTTGGTATACAACATCTCTAGGGGGGAGGGGTCAGATTCAAGTTTGTTCAAATCGGATCCATAGGTTAATATTTGGGCTCGCTATGGTAGCCCAAATTTGAACTTAGTGCAATTCGAAGAAATTTCTTTACAATTTCTCTTCTTCAGATCCAACAGTCAGAATGCTTTCATATTCGGTACACAACATTTCTAGGGAAGTCAGATTTAACTATGTTCAAATCAAGAGTCTGGGTTAATATTTGGGCTCTCTATGGGAGCCGGAATTGGCCATTTCGCTAAAGAATTAAAAATTTTGTATTCAGTACCCTCTAGAGGTACTAAGATTAATCCACAAAGGTTGTATCAAGGGGCTTCATAGGGGAGCTCTACATTTTACTTACGATCAACTGAAGAAAAGGCATGATGCCCAGATTATTTTTGTCACTCCTGAGGGACTCAAGGATTGACAGTGTAGCCTATGGAGATGGCTTGCTTAATGTAGACTCATTCTTGGACTGTTTAAATTTTGATCTGTACAAGATGAGCGCTTCAGGCCCCGTGGGGCCTCTTGTTTGTTTAACTATCTCAAATAAAGGGGGATTTGGTGAATTAAGGGTAGTTTATTGACATAGTACAGTGGAGCCCACTTAATTGGATATCTCTTAACTGAATAACCCTGTTAATTGAATATAATTTTCCAACACAAAACCATTTACCACACCTCCAGTACAAATTTGACCTGTTAATTGAATGTAAGTTATGGAGTAAACTCCTGTTAATTGAATACAAAATCTTGTAACCTGTCGAGAAATTACCTGACTGTCCCCAGTTTTCCATTGTTTATAGACTTATTTGGCCTCAGCAAATACAATACAAGCATTTAATCTGTTATATTATGTTTGACAGAGCTGATGGAGCTCTATCAAACAAGATGTAATAGAATAAATGCTAAGTTTATCTCTAGAATACAAGAAAGTGACACAATCTCTGTTAATTGAATACTCCTGTTAATTGAATAATTTTCATTGGCAAAGAGGCTATTCAATTGGCAGGATTCCACTGTACATGATATTTTATTCAATTACCAGGAGTTTACTCTATAACTTATATTCAGTTAACAGATCAAATTTGTATTGAAGGTATGATAAATGGTTTTGTGTTTGGATGTTATATTCAATTAAAAGGGTTATTCAATAAAGAGATGTCCAATTAAATGGACTGAACTGTCACAGTGCTGTGTAATAATTTTAGTCGTTCTGTTGTGCTCATATAACCAACTATGAAAAGAACATTTTATTGTTGTTTTTCATATCTATTTATGCAGGGGGTTAACCCTTTACCTAACACAGTATTTTTAAAAAAATAAATAAAATTTCACATTTTCGAAAACAAATTTCACAATTTTTCAATAGAACTATACAAATATGGATATCATTAGAACCAGCTCGATGAGCTGGTTCTAATGATATCCATATTTGTCTAGTTTTACTGAGAAACGTCTGAGATATTTTAGGCTCTGGTAGGCTTAATGTGGTTAATTTTCTGGCCGTTTTTGGCCAGTGTGTTAGGTAAAGGGTTAAAGACTTCAAAGCAGAAAATGTTATCAAGTACACATATCTTGTTTCCAGCTTAAAACAGGCCAAGAAATACGAGTTTACATTGTAACACATTTACAGTTAAAACTAGAAGTCCTGTCACGAAATGCGCACAAATAGCAAGTCGATCTGCACGTTAATCTACATGTTATGACCATAGTAAGGCTATCAAATGCTGTTCATATGGCCTGTTCACAAGCAATGTTTCAGCCAATGGACATCCGGGTAGCCCGGAGGTCCATTGGCAGAAACATTGCATGTGTTTGCGATGAGCAAAAAGGAGAACATGTTGTGCTTTGGATGCCATTCGATATGGCAATTGGTGCAATTATTCCTAGATAAGCGCACAGTTCATGACAGGACTTCTAGTTTCAACTGTAGCAGGTTAAGCTATATAACATTCTGTTAACCAATAGGAGAACCTTGTTGTGATACTTCACTGCCCTCTGTTTTTACTTTGCCAACCAGGTTGTTTAGTTCTTACAGAATTTTTTCACCCAAATGAATAGCAACAATCAATGCCTTATATACCACCCTATTCATATGTCAGTGCAATGCACATTCTTTCATTGTCAAGCTTGACCGGCAAACCATGTACATTAAGAATTTAATTATGTTGTATTATTTTGTCATAACCTGTAGTTTGTTCACATATTTTACAATTGATGTAATCATCACATAACCCAAGGGATCATTTGTGGGTTCTTTCCATTCCTGTTCTAAACATGTACTAAACAGGCAAGCCTGCAAATAAGCAGTCTCTCATCTTATCACAGTCATTGTCTGGCATAACTTGCATGTTTGACATGCAGCAATTTGCTTGTTCCTGAATAATGACCAGTACAGTTTTTGGGGAACTGAATATAAGTCTGAAGCTTAACCCTTTACCTAACATAGCGGCAAAAATAGACAGAAAATTAACCAGAATAAGCCTACTTCAGCCTTAAATATCTCGGAAGTTTCTCAGTAAAACCATAAAATGTGGATATGATATCATTAGAACCATCTCGTTGAGCTGGTTCTAATGATATCCATATTTGTATGCTTTTGTTGAACAATTGTGAAATTTGTTTTCAGAAAATGTGAAATTTAATTTATTTTTTAAAAATACTGTGTTAGATAAAGGGTTAAAGACATTTCTTATTTTAGTGGCCTTGACCAATACCATTTATTTATTATTTATTGGTGTATAAGGTCACATACTTATGCACAATGGCTAATCGTGACCATGACACTTTTACAGGTGGTGAAGCCAGAGTACCTGGAGAGAACCACCGTGCATCGAAAAGCAACTGTCAGCTTCTCAATAGTCATAGCAAACACATGCAATGTTTCTGCTAATGGACCTCCGGGTTACCCGGAGGTCCATTGGCTGAAACATTGCTTGCGCACAGGACGTATGTACATGATTTAGTAGCTTTACTATGATCATAACGCGTATATTAACGCGCAGATCAACGTGCTATTTGTGCGCATTTCATGACAGGACTTCTAGTTTCAACTGTATGCAGATAAGACTAGAAGCTGACATCATTTTCTGGAAAGCTCTCACTGAGAGCTTTCCAGAAAATGATGTCAGATTCTGATATTATCAGGGCAGGAGCAGCAGTATATTTAGTTTAAAGTGGTTATGCTACAACTTATTTTGACTTGTACTGTAACTTGAGAACATGACACACTCGCCCCTTTGCCAAATAGACTAATAGTGATGAGCCGATAAGAAGAAAGGCCTGTCATGTGAATGCCGATGATTTTAACACACAATTGTCGATGCCGCTGCCAAATGGTCTTTGTTTGATCAGGCCTTTATATTCTTCCCAACTAATGATGGTAAACGCTGTGCCCAAATAAGATAATTGCGCCCAAATTATGCAGAGTTTGAAACTTTTTCCAAAGTTTTGCAGTGTTTTGGCAATATCTAGATTGGCCAAGTTTCCCTGATGCTTGCGATATAGCTTAGAGCTTACCTTCAAATCAAACATTGCATCAGATAAATAATTTTTTTAAAATCCACAGAGTTTGCCATGGAAAAGCAATCGGCGTTGACAGTGTCATATACGACACTGTGAACGGCGATTACTTTTCTGTGGCGAATTCTATATGATCATGCACTTGAAGCTTGAGATCTACTATATTCATGTTTGTGGCATTTCTCGGTAAACCTCATGCGTAACTTACATTCAGATAGGACTTTGGCTCGACACTGGGAAACTAAGAAGTCTTCTCGAGTTGGCCAAGCAAATTTACTTCAAAGGGTAGTGGGAACCAGTGATAATGGTGAAGACTGATAACAAGGGGTTGTGAACTATAATTTTAAGATGGGGGACCTAAAACCCAAAACAGACGCCAAGAAGAAGAAAATAGCCCACATCCATATTTGCCGTTGTGACCAAATTAGACTGATCTAAAGGTCTGTGTTTGATGGATGAGTGTTGGATAGCATACTCTTGAAATGTCCATTCCCTTAATTTATTGTCATCATTGAAGCTAAATACAGTGGAACCCTGTTAACTGAATAGCCACTTTGCCAATGGAAATTATTCAATTAACAGGAGTATTCAATTAACAGGGATTGTGTCATTTTCCTGTATTCTAGAGATAACCTTAGCATTTATTGTATTATATCTTATTTGTCAGAGCTCCATGAGCTCTGTCTAACAAGATATAATGGACTAAATGCCTGTAGTGGATGTACTGAGTCCAAATAGGTCTATAAACAAAGGAAAACTGGAAAGAGTCAGGGCAATTACTCGACAGGTTACAAGATGTTTTATTTAATTAACAGGACTTTACTCTATAAGCTATATTCAGTTAACAGGTCAAATTTGTACAAAATGGTTTTGTGTTGGGAAATTATATTCGATTAACAGGGTTATTCAGTTAAAAGATATCCAGTTAAGTGGGCTCCACTGTATACATCAAAAGGAATTTGCACGACATCACAAAACCGTTCAGTTTGTGCAACTACTTGCTGACATTAGCATTTTTCTTAAATTTCTTTGATATGCGAGTGACCAAAAGATCCCGGCAGGTTACTGTTTGATTCTGTGTTTGTGATGTCATTACTGCAGGGAAGCCAAGCTCTATTTGGAGACATTGATTCATAGTAAATGATATGTATGGGTAAATGTCATCGACAGTTTATATTTTCAAGCGCTGGGTAGTAACATAAACTAATTCTATCAAGACAAACATCATGAATTATCAGTATAATGCCTCTCCTGAACATAATTACAACAGGTTGCAGCACGTAGTTTATATAATTAAATGCGAATTATTTGAAACACTTTTTCCCAGAGTTATCACACACAGAGCAGTCAAATTTCTAACATCTCTGCATCTACCTCATGACAAATGGAGATTTAACACAATTTCTCATCTGACTAAATAGAACAGAAATGAAGATTCAGTGACCTCCCAATGCAACTGCATCACATAACTGCAAATTCAGAGCCATTTTTCTACCATGAAACCAGATGAAATGTCTGAATCTAGGCTTAAAAGTACGAAAATCTGAAACAAATATAAGTTATTTTTAGATCAAATTGTCATCAAGTATGAGCTGTTGGGATGGCTTGCGATCCGTCGTCTGGCCGTCCATTCTTCTGTCCATCCACAGTTCATTTAGTACACCCTATAGGCCGCAACTCTCATCCTTCAGTTCCAAATTTCATACGTTTCTTTGGGGCAATGACTAGATGGGAGCTATTGAATTTTTCGTAATTTCTTTGAAAAACATGGCCACCAGTGGCTATCTCGAATTTGGCATATAAATTGTCAACAATTCCATTAGCACACTCTAGAGGTCGCAATTCTCATCCAATCTTTTTCAAATTTCATATCTATCTTTGGTGTGATATCCAGATGGGAGCTATCAAATTATTCTAAATTTCATTAAATAAACATGACCACCAGTGGCCATCTTAGATTTAGCATATAAATTGTTGATAATTCTATTTGTACAGTCTACCGATCATATCCCTCTCTTGACCTTTTTCAGATTCCATCTGTAGCTTTGGTGTGATGTCTTTTCTATAGAAACTTGTGTGAATGACTTGGCATTACTGGAACTTTCTATTTATTTCTTGGACAAGTTGAGCTACAGTGTCATTTACACTTTCATTTTCTTGTTCCCATCGGCGAGAGCCGATGCTTACCCCAACTACTGACAGGTCAACCGATGCATATCAGTAGATGGCCAATTGTATACTGATTAATCATCTCATCACTATAGACGAAGTGAGAAGAGTCCATAATGGCCACTTGTCCAGTTCCCTCCCAGAAAGGTAGTTTGATCAGTTTATGCACAAACACACTAAAACCATTTTGCCCATTTTTGCTGCATCCTTGTGACTTTGGTTTTTGCCACAAAAACCGGAACTGAACCGGAAAACAAAAAAAACCCCACCCAGCTCAATTAGTGTAATGCTGCATCATACACTTTCATAAAAGTTTATAACATTTATCACATTAGGCTTAATAAAATTAAAAATCTGTTTCTCAGGCCCTCCCGCATGGTCCTTTTGGATGCCGCATGCTCTCATTTTATGACCAATGCAAACTTGAAAAAATAAAAATTAAATGGTTTATGTCTGATATTTTACACAAGTTAATAAAATTGATAAATTTGTCCCTTGAGTGCAACAAGGCTTTGCAATGCTTTAGCATTGCAAAGCCTTGTTGCACCCAAGGGACGAAATACACCACCACCCTTGCTATTCTGTAGATTATGAGGCCTAAAACATAAAATAAACCAAGAATATGAACTAGTACTTCTGATGACAAAGAAATAATTACAAAAATAAAATATAAAATAAAAAACTGCCCGCCCGCATGCAATTTTACAAAACTTGGCCTGAGAAACAGAACATCTACTTTGTGTGGCCTTAATTGTAATTTCTTGAAAATATTCCCTGGTGCTTTCTACATTACCTATGCATTGCATATTGGAATCTGTAATGTATACTAGCAATCTATTCATTTTTAATTTCAGTGAAGTTGGAGTTCAACTGAATGTTTGGGATGCCGTGTGTAGACTCAAGCAGAGATATCAACGTGAGGATCGAGAACTATTACATAATATTAAGGTATGTTCCAAGAAGACTAAAATTTTCGCCCTCTTATTGGATGAAAGCTCGCATAGTTTTTTCTATGTTTATGGATCCAGTAGCATATGTTACGGTTTGATATCTCAGCATAAAAGATGAGAAAAAATGAGATTGCCAGTTTTGCATTTATTTCGTCAGCAGAGTGACTTGCAAACTGCTTCATTTTTCCAGATTTTTTGCACATGCAGCAGACAATGGCCCGAATGAAGTGTTGTTTAAATTACAAGTCAGTTTATCAGTTAAATAAACTAAGATGAAATGACCTTAACCTTTATCTGATTTATTATTTGTCCAGTGAAGCCATGAGGTACATGAGAGTAGGGCTGCACGGTATATCGGTAAACTGATATATACCGGTATTCAAACCAGTATCGTTGAATACCAGTGTAATTACAAAAATATCGGTTTAGGCCTAAAAAAATAAAAAATCTGTTTCTCAGGCCCTCCCGCAGGGTCCTTTTGGCTGCCGCATGCTCTCTTTTTATAACCAATTTAAACTTAAAAAAACTAAAAATTAAATGGTTTATGTCTGATATTTCACCCAAGTTAAAAAAATTGATGAATTTGTCCCTCGAGTGCAAGAAGGCTTTGCAATACTTTAGCATTGCAAAGCCACCTTGCACTGAAGGGATGAAATACACCACCACCCATGCTATTCTGTAGATTATGAGGCCTAAAACTTGAACCCAGAACATGAACTTTTTAAGAAGTAATTACTGAAATCAAAAATAAAATAAAAAATCGCTCGCCCGCATGTAATTTTACAAATAATGGCCTGAGAAACAGGTCTACTTTGTGTGGCCTTATTGTCATTATTTATTTACCCACAATTTAATTTTCAAGATGTCTTGAGTTTTAACTGTAGCCCCGAATGAATAATATTATCCCTTTACCCAGGGAATCGTCCGCATGTGCCCACGTAATATACAAATTCAGCAATTCAAAAAATAATTTTCAAAAATTTCAACAAAACTATATCATGTGCACCCTCATTGGAACGAGCTCCCTGAGCTCGTTGCAATGAGGGGGTCACATGATATTGTTTTGCAGACATTTTTGGAAAAAATCTGATAAACTATTAATTAAAATAATAAATTTTGATATGTAGTCTGCGTTGGGTGAAGGTGTTTCAAACCACATCATCAAGGCATGCTGATTCGTTCTGACTGTGACGCCTCAAGTCTCCATTGTGGTACTTATATTCAGATATGTGAACAGTATATACCGGTATTCAGTTTTGAATACCATGCAGCCCTACATGAGAGGTTTATTTACTATAGAGAATAAAATCTTGAATTTTGAGATAACCCATTTACCTCTCATCTGGATATTATAAAGAGGACTGATTACAGTGCAGCCATCATGGATGTGTGGAAAATCTATGGGAGGGCATTTTTCTAGAGATGATTCGCTATGACACCTAGTGAGCGAAATTTCAACCAATGAAGCACCGGGGTAATCCCTGTGCTTCATTGGTGGAAATTTTGCTAGGTGTCATAGCGGATCATCTCCGAATTATATGCATGAAACAAATGACAACCTGTGGATTTTTACCCTGTCCACGATGACCCTACTGTATGACAGTTCACAGATTTTGAAAGCATCAGTGGCAAGCAGGCGATAAGACACAACTTTTTGATGAACTGTTTGTAGTTCCAGAGGAACAACTTTTCGGTTATCTGCTTTTTCATTTAGATAACCACCGGATGAACTATAAAATTGTTCCTCTCAAATTTGATAGCCTGACTGAACTTGTTTTTTGTTAAAATTGGCCTTTTTCAGTTTCAGCATCTGGGTTTTGGACTATGGGTAGGATCTTATTGGAACATACATGTTATTGTCATGAGCATAAGCTCTGAGCCACAAACCTCAGATCATGTTACTGTCAGTTCATCACATTAACTTATAATGTTTTCAGCTTTCTTATGATTCAGGAGTACTTTTTATCCATGGTACTGTATTGGGCCTACACTAATGGAACTGAATTTATATTCAAAATCATGTTCCCACAGTACATGTTGTAAATCTGTAGAAGATATCAGGAGCATAGCCAAGATTCTATATTAGAAGATGCCCGAACCAGTTTGGGGGGAACATATCTGGAAGGCCATTAGAGGGGATTCAGGGGTCTCCCCTATTCTTAACTTGGACCCTCTGGTCATTACCACCTCCTCCCTCTTCTCCGAAGAGAAGTGGGAGGAGGGGGTAATGACTGGAGAGTCCTAGTTAGGACTAGGTCTCCAACCTCCAAGGAGATTTTGCAAAATGAAGCCTCTAAGAGTAAATCTGAGGTATTTATACCATGTGTAGCCCTAGACTGGAGACCATATTAACTGGTTGAGGGCTAGATTATTTTTGGTGATCTCAGTTTGTTATTCATAATTAGTTTTATTACAAATTATTGGAGAGTGCCCACTTGCACTCCAATAATTTGTAATAAAACAAAATTATATAAACAAAAATTTTATTTGCATTTGACTGAATATGAAACATGGGCAATGAAATTGTTGCTTTTGCTCAGGTACTCTCATTTTTCTGAAAGCCCTGATAGGTCCTTCTAGCACTCAACCAGTTAAGACTCTATATTGTTATGTAAAAGTTGCATTGGGCAATTTTTTTTATGGTTGGGGAGATTTTAAGTGGGGACGAAGCCCCCAATATGAACCAAGCTGGAGTTGTCCCCCTTGATGTGGTGCTAGTTTTAACCAATTTATTTACATCGAAAATTTCACACTTAAATCAGTGTACCCAATCAAGAAAATTAGCATTACCAGGCATGATGGTGTGGTTTGAAACAGAGTTTTGTATGATGAGGAATAAATGATGGGAGTAAGTAATTATTAGGTGGATGAAGAGAAGAAAGATGCCAGTTGTGCAGAAAATTCATCACAAACTAACATTTGTAAGCAATCTCAGGGAGATTATTAGTTATCCTTGTGTTTTTCAGGGTGTATGGGAATTTACATCGGTTTGGGAACTCATACACCCTGAGGCAAAGCCCGGTGTAAATTCCCATACACCCTGGAAAACATAAGGATAACAGATTCATTTCCAAGAATTTTGGTGTACTTAATACTTTAACCTAAATTGTGGGAAAAAACTGACAGAAAATTTGTACTTTGTAAGTTTCTTAATAAAACCAGAAAAATATGGATGCCATTGGAACTGGCTCAATGAGCCAGTTCCAGTGAAATCCATATCTGTAATATTTTATTGCACATAAATATTAAATTTCCTAGATTTTTAGCTCAACTTTGATGTTGGTCAAATTTGAGCTTATGCCATGGCCAGTCGTCTGTCTGTCCGTCAACAATTCAATACGGCTCGGGCTAGAGGCCGTATTTATGAACCAATCTTTACAAAACTTCTTGGGTACCTTTGTTATGGGATGAGAACGAGTGTTTTTGGGTCCGGTCTGAAATTGAAGATGGCTGCTGGCAGCCATTTTGTACAAAATTAGGTGCAATCAGATTTTTGAGCAGAACTTCCATATGAAAGCTCTAATTTGAATAATGTTTTGTATGAATGTTTAGTACCATGGGATACATCACATATAATATGGGTTTTTTTCTCGTGCATAAATTATGCAAATTAGACTAACTTTGATTTATTTAGTGTTACTTTCATCACTGTAACTGCAAATGCCAATACGGCTTGGGCTGGAGGCTGTATTTATGAACCGATCTTTACGAAACTTCTTGGGTACCTTTGTTATCATCGTGGGACGAGAACGAGTGTTTTGGGGTCCGGTCTGAAATTCAAGATGGCCACTGGCAGCTATATTGTACAAAATTAGGTGCAATCAGATTTTTGCGTAGAACTTCCATATGAAAGCACTGATTTGAATAATTTTTTGTGTGAATGTTTAGTACCATGGGATACATCACATATAATACAGGTTTTTTTTCTCGTGCATAAATTATGCCAATTAGACTAACTTTGATCTATTTAGTGTTATTTTCAGCACTGTAACTGCAAATGCCAATACGGCTCGAGCTAGAGGCCGTATTTATGAACCGATCTTTACAAAACTTCTTGAGTACCTTTGTTATCACTGTGGGACGAGAACAAGTGGTTTTGGGTGTGGTCTGAAATTCAAGATGGCCACCAGCAGCCATTTTGTACTTTAGTTAGTGCAGTCAGTTTTTTGTACAGAACTTCTGTATGAAAGTTCTGATTTGAATAAATTTTTGTATGAATGTTTAGTAACATGGAATACATCACATATAATACAGGTTTTTTTCTCATGCAGAAATTATGTAAATTAGATGAACTTTGATTTATTCAGTGCTACTTATACACAGTAAGTGCATGTGTCAATACGGCTTGGGCTAGAGGCTGTATTTATGAACCGATCTTCACAAAACTTCTTGGGTACATTTGCTATCACCTTGGGACGAGAACGAGTGTTTCTGTGTGCTGTCCAAAATTCAAGATGGCAGCCAGTGGCCATTTTGTACCGAAATTAGGTCCAATCATTTTTGTACACAACTTCTATACGGCTCAGGCTAGATGCCGTATTTATGAACCGATCTTTACGAAACCTCTTGGGTACCTTTGTTATCACTGTGGGACGAGAACAAGTGTTTTTGGGTGCGATCCAAAATTCAAAATGGCTTCCAGCAGCCTTTTTGTACCAAAATTAGTGCAATCAGTTTTTTGTACAGAAGTTCTGTATGAAAGTTCTGATTTGAATAAATTTTCATAGGAATGTTTAGTAGCATGGAATACATCACATATAATACAGGTTTTATGCACATTAAATGAAATTTGATTTATTCAGTGCTACTTATGCACAGTAAGTGCACATGTCAATACGGCTCGGGCTAGAGTCTGTACTTATGAACTGATCTTCACGAAACTTGTTGGGGTACCTTCGTTATCACCTTGTGACAGGAACGAGTGTTTTTGGGTGCCTTTGTTATCACTGTGCTATGAGAACAAATATTTTGGGGTTCAGTCAGACCCACTCTGGGACTCAAAGATTTCTTTTCTAGTTTAGCATCTAACTGTCATCCCACTTTTACAATACTTTACCTATATATTTGTTACAGGCTACGGTCAGCATTTATGTACAGACCGTTACAATACTTTACATGTACCTTTGTTGTCAGGTCATTACCTAGATGTTTGTCATTGCTGTGTCACACACTATACATGTACATGTCTTAAACAAGTTGAGCTACAGTGTCATTGATACTTTCATTTATTTCTGTTTTGTTTCGTTTCAATCGGAGCTGCAAGTGTCGAAGCAAAAATAGGTGATTTACACGACTCAACAAAACAACCCAGTTTGAAAGTAGGTTACGTCGCTTAGGATGCCAAAAATTCTCTGCTGAAAATGTATACACAACGGACGTATTTTCTAACACTGTATTTTTATTTCATTTTACTGATGACTGTTAACTGTTGGGCCGTCTGTTCCCAGAAAAACACGAATGGAATTGAAACACGTGAAAAAAACTTTAGCGATGACAAGAAAAGCTTTGTACAGGGCACAAATGTGCGTATGAAGGATCTTGGAAAAAGTACCTACCAAGCAACCATCTTACATCTAGTCCTGTCCACACTCTCAGACTTAGGAAATTATTAGCTTAGTAGACTTTGGTGAGAGGCAACCACAGGAGGGTGCTGCGGTCATGAAGAAGAGGGTAGCAGTGTGGGATTTTCAATAAATAATTACTTTGAGATTTTTTAACCTGGCTTAGAATGCATCATAGACAACAGGGCCTGGATTAATTGGGCGTTAATGGTGGTCTATGAGCTGAAAATATGAAGGGGTGGCAGGGGGTGGTACATAAATATTCTTAATTTTCCTCACTTACTGATGTAGTCTCCCTACTTGACTGCAGTCTCCCTATTTTTTCTGGAAGGAGACATGAAGTCTCCCAAAAATTCCCCCTAGGCTGGTCCCTGGTATGCACCACATTCTGTTAGGTAGTGAGTTGATGACACATGCTTCTTGTGTGAAAAGCAAAGTCCAAATCGTTACACATGACTCATTTATCGAACACAAGTACGGAACAAGCTACCAAGCTCAGAGGTCACTGCGTGAGCCGATTGCAGCTACGAGGTACAAAAGTAGTATAGTATTTTGAATTACATAATTTAATATTACAGGTAACTTTTACGTCATCGAGGGCATAGAAAGCCCATAGAAAGGTTTTACACATTTGTATATCAGTATAAGGGAGCAGACACCTAGTCGAAAGACACCCGGTCAAATGTACATCTGGCCAAAGCGACACCCGGTCGAAATGACACACCAGCCGAAAGGACACCCTGTCGAATGAACAGGCAGTCGAATGGACACCCAGACGAAAGGTCTCTTTATTTCAGTTTCTGTCAGTTAACTCCAGAATGCTTCACTAATCAGTCTCATCATCTCGTGATGATGTATTGAGGATGAGGAGTGCAAGGTCCCTTTTAATAATTGTTTCATTACTTGGTAGAAGACCAATCAATGTTTTCAACGTACCACCCTAATTGTGATTGGCCTACCACACACATTCACCGATCAATTATCTACTTTTTAAGTCAGGTTATACAGTGGAACCTGTTAATTGAACAGCCACTTTGCCAGTGAAAATTATTCAATTAACAAGATTATTCAATTAACAGGGATTGTGTCACTTTCCTGTATTCTACAGATAAATGTAGCATTTATTCTATTATATCTTGTTTGACAGAGCTCCATGAGCTCTGTCAAACAAGATATAATCGATTAAATGCCTCTGTTGGATGTACTGAGGCCAAATAGATCTATAAACAAAGGAAAACTGGGGAGAGTCAGGGTAATTTCTCAACAGGTTACAAGATTTTTTTTTCAATTAACAGGAGTTTACTCTGTAACCTCTATTCAGTTAACAGGTCAAATTTGTACTGGAGGTGTGGTAAATGGATTTATGTTGGGAATGTTTATTCAATTAACAGGGTTATTCAGCTAAGAGATATCCAATTAGGTGGGCTCCACTGTATCAAGATCCTGAGCCAAAAAGCAGCCTTTCAAGTTCAAACGGTTAAGATTTTATTTGAAAAGAAAACTGTTTTCAGTTATTTCACTACTTGTCAACGTTTTCCTAGTAATTCTGTAAAAGAATTTAATTGTATAATTTTAGATGTGAAATTGTTTGTAATACTTGTATCATTTATAGTTTAAAAGGAGGTTTTTTTCTGATTTAAAAACAAAAGTATTCAGATTGGGTGAAAGGTGTCCAGGATGAACTGAAGAAATCCTCCAACATTATTCCTCTTGGATGAAGAAGTTTGGGGTAGATGTTGGAGTGGGGGATATGCAGCCATGCCAAGTTTTTTTATGAAGACTATATCCTAGTAAACCAAATCAGTATTACTGTCAACAATTTTTTTTTGAGATTCCAGGGCTTAAAATTACACGCGAATCCGCGAATCGATTCTCGTAATGATTCTGGCAAACTACACTGGCGCGAATCCAAGTGGATTCACGTCAATTTACTGCTTGGATTCACTTTATGTATGATGTCGTTGATTCATGATGAAGTTCTGACCTGGGTTATCATAAAATATATAATTATGAAAAACTGTCTATTCATATTTCTTGAGTTTGGTATCAAATCAAGTCATGGCTGCTGTAGCAGCCATGACTTGATTTGATACCAAACTCAAGAAAATGTGAAGCATGTGGTAAATCATGGGTGGAGATTTTGACAACTTATTTCGTGATCTCACCAGCAACATTCAGCTAGTTTTTGAAGAATTTCATATCATTATTTATTTATTTAAGGGTGTTTAAGGTCACATACTTATGCACAATGGCTAATCATGACCGCAACATGGATATAAAGTCAAGGGTTTTCAATCATTTATACCTCATGTTGCACATTTTAGAGGATTTCCACCTCAATCATTGGCTTTACTTCCCGGGTCCCCACGGGGGATTTCATATCATGGTTTAAATGGATTCGCGTGAAAATATTTCGCGAGAATTATGTTAGATTCGCGTGATGCCAGACAAATTTTAAGCCCTGGATTCAGCATGGCTTCATCACAGTAGCCATAATATTATGGAATTTTTAAGAAAAATAGTGTGTGTCGACACTTAACATGACTAGAGACTGGAACCTGGAAACACCAGTCTTAACTGGTAGAGTGCTAAATTGTTTTTTGACGTCAGAATTTGTTCGCAGGCCTTTGTCTTGTTACAATTTATGGGAGAGTGCCTGTAGGCACTCTCCCATAAATTGTAACAAGGTAAATCCTTGCAGACTAAATAATTTCACTTCAAAGATAATATAAAGCATGTCCATTGAATACAAACCCTTTTATTTGGATATGCCATAGTTCAGATTAAAGCCCAAATATGGGCTTCCGGCACTCTACCATTTAATTAACCCTTTCCACACTGCTGTCAAAATACCGAACTTTCAGAAAGCAAATTTGTCCCATAATTCAACTCGGAATTTCGTTTTGTTTGAAAGTACTCAGTGAGCTTAGTCATTCTGGTATGAAAGACTGACTTGGTTAAATTCCTAGCCGTGTGTTATGAGAAACATTTTTGTCTCAGAAGTTTGACATTTCTTCATCAGTATGCAGACGATTAATTGCAAATTTCATTTTAAAAAAATGCTTGATGGTCTTGATCTAATGCGGGGTCATAAGCTATATTTTGAAGGTAAAATTTTTAAAAGCAATGAAATTATGATAGAATGGTGATTTTTGCGATTGTTTCTGTCCAGATATGGCCAATATGTTTAGTAAAGGGTTAACAAACATGAGAAAAAAATCAAACCACTGAATCAATGGGGGGGGGGGGGGGGGGGGGGGGGGCAGGCATGGAGGCTCAGTAGAGGTAGAGGTGCAGGCTGCAAGCTGAAAAGTCCTTGGTTTGAATCCCACCTGAGGCAACCGCGTTGTATCCTTGGGCAAGACACTTCACCCCCATTGGCCATGTGGCAGTATGGTGGCATTGTGTACCATGGCATACTGCACGTTGATGGTGCACCTGTCTTCAACCAGTGCTAACCCTGCTTGTGTGGAGTTCATATGTTGGGAAGCTGACAGTTGGTCACCATTGCTCGGTGGTTCTCTCGGGGTACTCCAGCTTTCTCCACCCATAAAACTGTCATAGTCATGATTAGCCATTGTGCAGAAATATGTTACCTTACACACCAATCAATAAATAAATAAATAAATAAATAAATAAATAAATAAATACTGAATCAGTAGAGTTTGTTGGTTGTTTTTTAGATCCTTAATGACCCCATACATGGTCATATTGAGCTTCATCCTCTATGTGTGAAGATAATGGACACACCACAGTTTCAGAGGCTGAGATTCATCAAACAGCTTGGGGCAGCTTACTATGTCTACCCTGGAGCAGCTCATAACAGATTTGAACACTGCATTGGGTGAGTATATAACTGAATTATGCAGACATCTTTATAGTGTTGGAATTAAACCATTGGAAGTCTGTCTAAATTAGAAACTAAGGGCAACCTGATAAAAGGCAGGCCTTAAAATTTGTTGCGATTCATGAGAATCAGTTTTTGATTCTCGCAAACTTCTGTAGGGTGAACTTAATTCAGTTCTTAAATAATTTAGGATTTAAAAGTGTAGTCATATTCTTGTTAGAGCAACCAGTACATATTTTAGTGTTGGAAAATCCACCACATATTTATATATTTACTAGAGTTTACCCCTTAAGGGCCTAATTCTTACTTTGATCACATTTTTTGCAACAGGACAAATGCCCCTACATGCAATCTTTGGGTTAACTCACAAGTTACATTCTAAGTAGATTGGTAGTTGTTTTTAGGCAAGTCTTGGCTGCCTATATAGACAGCCAAGACTTGTCAAAAAACAGCAGCAAAGTGACAGGGTGTAGACTGTCAAAGTGTAGCAAAAGTATGTAAAAATCTCTAGGCATTTAAGGGTTAACCCTGATGGCCACAGTTCCAATTTGGTGAGATTTTTGTCATACATGTATATGTGGAACACATGCTCCATCATAAGAGATTTTGGCAGGCTTGCTGATGGAAGTTACAGAGCCCTGGCAGTGGTTTGTAGTGAAGTCTTGGTTGCCGGAATTAGGCAACCAAGACTTCACTGTACACCACTGCTAAGTCACATTGTCACCTTGTTATATAGGAGGAAATTGGATATTTCATTGTTAGAAAATCCACCACATATTTATATATACTACTCTAAAGTTTGCTAAGCATCAAGTATATCCAACTACCTGTTTTACGTTTTAGTTGAAATATTGTTATGAAAAGTGTATATATTTTATATTTAATTATATCTTTAATGATTTAAGCACAGAAATTAAGATTTTATTTGTGTTTTACTTTGATCACATTTCTTGCAACAGGACAAGTGCCCCTACATGCAATCTTTGGGTTAACTCACAAGTTACATTCTAAGTAGCTTGGTAGTTGTTTTAGGCAAGTCTTGGCTGCCTATATAGACAGCCAAGACTTGTCAAAAAACAGCAGCAAAGTCACAGGGTGTTGACTGTCAAAGTGTAGCAAAAGTATGTAAAATTCTCTAGGCATTTAAGGGTTAACCCTGGTGGCCACAGTTCCAATTTGGTGAGATTTTTGTCATACATGTATATGTAGAACACATGCTCCATCATAAGAGATTTTGGCAGGCTTGCTGATGGAAGTTACAGTGCACTGGCAGTGGAAAACATCAATGACATGAAGGTGTTGAACTATTGCCATCACGCGTACGGTAGTTCTTGTCCGAGCGTCACAAAATTTCATATACAGATTTGAGGTCCTGACTAGATGAGAATGTCCCCTTTTGGTCGCAATCGGTCAACCATGATGGCTGCTCGAGCCCCAAAACCCCAAAACCTTTAGCACAGTCTACGGGTCGTATTTATGAAGGGATTTCATTGTAATGTGGTAGGATGCCTCTGTATTACATCTAGATGAGGATGTCCCCTTTTGGTCATGATCTGTCAATGGTGACGGCTGCCCAAACCCCAAACCCAAAAACCTTTAGCACAGTCTACAGGTCATATTTAATATTGAGGGATTTCATTGTTACTTCATTGTTACTTGGTAGAATTACTCCATATGAAATCTAGATGAGAACTCCCCATATGGTTGCAATCTGTCACTCGTGACGACTGCCCGAGCCCAAAACCCCAAAACCTTTAGCACAGTTTACAGGTCGTACTTATGGAGGGATTTCATTGTAACTTGGTAGGTTGACTCTATATAATATCTAGACGAGAACATCTCCTTTTGGTCATGATTGGTCAACTGTGACGGCTACAGGAGCCCGAAGCCCGAAAACCTTTAGCACAGTCTACAGGTCATATTTATGAAGGGATTTCATTGTAATTTGGTAGGATGACTCCATATAATGTCTAGATGATACTGTCCCATTTTGGTTGTGATCATTTAGCTGTGATGGCTGCCCAAGCCAAAAACCTTGAGCACAGTCTACAGGTTGTATTTATGGAGGGATTTCATAGTAAATGGGTAGGTTGACTCTATACAATGTCTAGATAAGAATGTCCCCTTTTGGTCATGATTGGTCAACTGTGACAGCTACAGGGGCCCGAAGCCCAAAAACCTTTAGCACAGTCTACAGGTTGTATTTATGAAGGGATTTCATTGTAACTTGGTAGGATGACTCCAGATAATGCATAGATGAGAACGTCCCCTTTTGGCCATGATCATTCAACCATGGCAGCTGCCCAAGCCCAAAACCCAAGAAACTTTATCACAGACTACAGGTCGTATTTATGAAGGAATTTTGTTATAACTTGGTAGGATGACTCAGTATAATGTCTAGATGAGGATGTCCCCTTTTGGTTGCGATTGGTCGGCTGTGATGGCTATACATGCCCGAAGCCTGAAAACCTTTAGCACCGTCTACAGGCTGTATTTATGAAGGGATTTTATTGTACTTGATAGGATGACTCATTTTGGAATAATTTCACTGGAACTTGGTAACTGTTGTTGACATACATTAACTGTGAGGGCCGCATACATTAACTCTGAGGGCCACATTAACCCACCCATCAATTCTTTAGTACAGTCTACACCTCACATTATTTTTATTGAAAACATAGCATACAGGGAACAGAAATTAACATATTCCTAATTATCACAGTTCTTGTCTTATTTCATAATCCGTTCATAAACATTGAATGGTATCCTTTTCATCAAACACAACACACAGACAAGTTAAGCTGCACTGTCATTGACATTTTCATTTATTTATTTATTAGGGTTTAATGACACTTTGACAAATTTTTAACTTGTTCCAGGGATGTTCTCAAGTATGAAGCCCCAAATAAACACATTTTTAATACCATGACTTTATGATGGAGTGGAGTCTCTGAAGATTGTATATCACAAATCTTGTTAGGCAGAATTGTGAGGTGTCCCCAAATATTTATTATATATATTATTATTTATTTATATAATTGGCATATCATATCATGTAAGAAATTGAAATCACCAGATTGGGATCACTAATAACTCAAGGACCCAACACATACACAGATGTCAATCATGCAGTGTAATTTGTCAGGTACAAGGCTCATTGACAATACTTGTTGCCATCTCAAATAATGTTACAATGTTGTAAATGTAGCCCAGCATGAATCTTGTATAACACTGAGTGCAAATTTTACATTTTAACTCTGCCTTACATAGCAGCCAAAAACGACCAGAAAATTAACCAGAGTAAGCCAACCACAGCCTAAAATAGCTCAGAAGTTTCTCAATAAAACCATACAAATAAATTAATATGGATATCATTAGAACCAGCTCATTGGGCTGGTTCTGATGATATCCATATTAGTATGGTTTTATTGAAAAATTGTGAAATTTGTTTTTGAAAAATGTGAAATTTAATTTATTTTTAAAACATACTGTGTTAGGTAAAGGGTTAAGGCCTAATTGTTGCGTTTTGAACTAATCCTCTTAGCCTTTATCTTACCTGACGATGGAGTGTTAAAGAGACAGACACATGTAGATTTATGACTTGTTGTTACAGTGTGACTTTTTAGCCTCGAACCTGTTGAAATGATTTTGGTGTATATTTGCAGTGTGTCTTACTTGGCTGGTAAATTAGCAAGAACCTTACAGGGACGACAGAAAGAGCTTAACATTACAGATATTGATATCCTTTGTGTGGAGATTGCAGGACTTTGTCATGATTTGGGTAAGTACTTTCTTTACTTTATCTCTATTAACTGGTATAGTGCTGGAAGCCCATATTTGGGCTTTGTTCTGCAATGCAGGTACAACAATTCAAAGGCTTCATACTCTGTGGGTGTGCTTCATATTATCGTTGAAATCAAATTGTTTCAACTTGATGGATTTGCCTTGTTGCAATTTATGGGAGAGTGCCTTTTGGCACTCTCCCATACATTGCAACATGGCAAAGACTGGTGAATAAATTTTGATGACCAGAAATAATTTAGCACTCTACCAGTTAAATAGCCAATTGTGGGTATATTGTCTACAGCAGGTTTAATAAAACTGTCATGTCAGAAACCAACATGATGTGTAATTGTGAGTGAATCGGCTTTGAAAGAAGAATTGAATTAATTTTCTCTATTTTTAAGTGTAACAGATCGAAAGAGAAGTGCAGAAGCTGCAGCTCAAGCTGTCAACCTCTAGCAAACAGACTTGTTGTTTTCTTAGCTGTAGAACATAAATCTTTTACAAAATTGTTTTGTTACAATTTATTGGAGAGTACCAACAGCACTCTCCAATGTTTTGTAAAAAACAATTGTCAATGAACAAAACTGTGCTAAAGTAATGCTTCTCTTACTGGTTCCTTGGTATCTATTAAAAAAATACTCATGTTTCAAATCATCTTTGAAAAATAATTTATCAATCAGTTAACATGAGACTGAGAGATCTGGACCAACCAGGCTGGTTTGTAAATGGCCTTTATACCTTTCCTGCTTTCATTAACTGTTGACACAGCATGACCAACAGATGACATTTGCAAAAATATTCCCTGAATAACTAAAAAAATTCATCTTTTGCCTGTAAAACATAGCTTATGACCCCTCATTGGAATGAGTTCAAGCTTAGGGTTCTTACGATTTTTGAATTTAGGAATCAATTAATTGTTGCAAATAATCGATAATAATTGATTAATCGGTCTTAGATTACCCTCTCTCTCTCTCTCTGAAGTTGTTAAAAATGAAGTTCAAGTCAGTTGACCTGTCTCAAGTAAACATCGAAGATAATCCTCATTTTGTTTGTGAAAAATGTGATTGCCTGGTGGACTCCTGGCATAGTTTCTGGCATAGTTTACGTTGCACATTTTATGTATTAACCCAGGTGATTAACCTTCTAAAATGTGTCATTGGTGGCATGTAAAACAATCACAAAAGGCTAACATGTAACAATGTTGTGGGTGAAGGAAATAAAAATGCATTTTAAAGATATTGAAAACACTGGCCAGTACACAATTCTAGAAAAAAGCCGGAACTCTCAGCTGATTTCCTCTGCGACAACCAATGCCTCACAGATAATATATACTTGGAAATACTGTTGGTCAAGGAAGTTTCACAACTCCAAATGTGGATACGCATTGTGTTGCTCATGCAGTCATAATTGTTCTACAGACAAATCTTGCACTGGATTTGTGACACTGATTCTTTAGTCGGAACAGACAAGGGAAATTCTGAGGGGACAAGAATTTTTGCTAGAAAAAGCTGTTCTCAGAAAACTGTACTTTCGGTTTCTGTATTCTTTCTCATATACCAGGGCCTTCGTTCGATTTCATTTTGTAGGTACATGTTCTGACATCATACAAATGGGGCAGATATACTACAAGATTGAGATATATATGGTTGCCATTTGCGCTGCAGATCAAATCCAGTTGAACATGGAAACAAATGTTACTCTCTGTGTGTGTGTTTGTGTCGGGTGGAGGGAGGGGGGGTGGGGGGGATGGAGTTATGCCTCTGTTTAAATGATTGAGTTTAGATATTTTAGTTATGCAAGTGAAAGAACCTTATCGGTATTGTGAGTGTTTTAACTTTTGAAGGGAGAATATCAAAGGCACACTTTCGCAACTTTGCAAGTTTGCAACTGCCAACCAGTCTTGATTATTACACTGACAGTTCTAAAGTTCAGAACATCAAAGCTTTGAATGTCCCTAAAAGACAAATGCTTCTATCGGCTTCTTGAGGTTTAATGTTGACGTTTTTAACCCTTTACCTTCAGAAACAAAAGCTTTTTCTTCAAATGTTCTTTTAATTATTAAATGTCTAAAACAGGGTAAAATTTACCGATTATTTGACAAAGAAAAATACTAAGCGATTTTGCTGTGATTGATCGACAATCGGTTAATCGTGACAGCCCTATTCAAGCTTATTCCAATGAGAGGGTCATAAGCTATGATTTTTAGCAAAAAATCAAATACAATAAAATTCATTTGGTTATTTTTTTTAATAATTCTTGTCAGTTTTGGCCATTACAGTTGACAAAGGGTTATTTGATACACAGAATCTCAAATCTGTCATGATCTGAAATGAAATTTCAGGAAGCAGTTTGTTCTGAAAAATTTAATTAGCTATTATTTGATTAGCTATTTTGCTACCTACGGCCAGAATTGATTAGCATTTCCATCAAATTGACAAGCAGTTTTCAGGGTCATGGGTAAGAGTTTGTTCAGATATCTGACTTAGGATCAAATTCAAGCATTTTTTAAGCACTTTTCATGGAATGTATCAATGATTTTTATGAGCCAGTTTAAAAAAAAAACGTTTGTATTATGTAAATGAGTTGTCCGACCATCGTCCGTCAGTTGGTCCAGATTGCTTTTTGTCCGGAGCATTTCTCAACCATATGTTGTCCAATCTTTTTTCAAACTTGGCATATAACTTAACCACCATGAGAACCTGTGCAAGTGTGGTTTTGAGTGTGATTGGATTTTCGTAACCAGAGTTATGGTACATCTAACTTAGAAATTTTACAATCTGTGGACACATTTTTGTCTGGGGCGTTTCTCAGCCATATGTTGTCCACTCTTTTTCAAACTTGGTACATAACATAACCACCATGAGAACCTGTGCAAGTATGGTTTTGGTTTGATTAGATTTTCTTAACCAGAGTTATGGTACAGTCTGACTTAGAAATTATACAGTCTGTGGACTCATTTTTGCCCAGAGCTTTTCTCAGCCATTTGTTGTCCAATCTTTTTCAAACTTGGCACAGAAGTTAACCACCATGAGAACCTGTGCAAGTGTGATTTTATGTTTGATTGCAGTTTTGATTTGTAGATCAGCATCAAACTTGGTTTGTGTTTCAGTCATACTAAAATACAGGTTAAGTTTGAATTGGGGTTCGGTATGATGTTACAGTGGATCCCTGTTAATTGAATAGCCACTTTGCCAATAAAAATTATTCAATTAACAGGAGTATTCAATTAATAGGGATTGTGTCACTTTCCTGTATTCTGGAGATAAACTTAGCATTTATTCCATTATATCTTGTTTGACAGAGCTCCGTGAGCTCTGTCAAACAAGATATAATAGATTAAATGTCTGTGTTGGATGTACTGAGGCCAAATAGGTCTATAAACCAAGAAAAAATGGGAACAGTTGGGAAATTTCATGACAGGTTACAAGATTTTTTATTCAATTAACAGGACGGTCATGATTAGCCATTGTGCATAAGTATGTGACCTTAAACACCAATAAATATAAATAAATCAATTAACAGGAGTTTACTCTATAATCTATATTTAATTAACAGGTCAAATTTGTACTGGAAGTATGGTAAATGGGTTTGTGTTGGGAAATGATATTCAATTAACAGGGTTATTCAGGTAAAAGGTATCCAATTAAGTGGATTCCACTGTATTGGTTGAATGAAAACATTAGTTAAGTTCAATTTGAAAAAGCCTACCAGGTGTATTATGCAATGCTAGGCCGTGCTCGTATTGTGGAATATTATCGCGTTCATAATGTTGTGGTGGTCCATTACACCAAGTCAGTTTTAAATATTATTACTTGAAATTATCCTCTTTCATCCTCTTCCAAGAATGGTCATTTATACAAGCTTAAATTTTTGTAGTGGTGGACATAAACAGCAGTTTTCATGATGTATGTCCAATTGCAGAGAGGATAATTCTGTTGAGTAAACTCTTCTTGGGAATCATTAAGAAAGAGAAAGAGGAGCTTGGTTTGTCAAACTGGATGTGCGATCACACTGATTTTATGTCTTCACACAATCATATGTGTGGTTGGTTATCATAGCAAGACATGTAACCCCAAAGAACCTGAGAGTGATTTTTATGTGAAATTGAATGAATTTCAGGGAAGAGCTTGTGCAAGAACAATATGTGAGAAAAAAATAGCCAATTTTCAGCTCTTGGACCACCACTGGCACCAGGCTGCACCCAAATGATTCATGAGCTAAACACTTGCTAAAGCTATTCATGCCATATTAAAAAAAATGGTGAGTAATTGTTGAGTTGAAAATCCACCACCATTCCCTTATTCTTCAAGAACCAACACTCCCCTTTCTCCCACACCTCCCTCCAAGTCACCTTTCACCAAAGTGCACCAAACAAGTAATTCGTAATTCTCCTTTCCTGGAATTGGCAATAATTAATAGAGGAGATCTAGTGTTTTTTGAGTGGATACCGAAAATTATCTCTAGAGTGACCGATACAAATGTTTATTTTTCGCGAGCGAAAATAACCATTTGTCCCAGTCACAAGTGAGATAATTTTCGGTATCCACTCAGAAACACTAGATTTTCTTTTTATTATACACTTTTTTATAGGAATCTGATAATTCCACTCATTTCAACCATGAATTGATGCATGAAAGTAAGCAGTGCATTGAATACGTGGAAGTGATTTGATCGATACTTGGAACAGATAACATCTTGCGATCTGATTCAGTTGGCGGGTTTCTAGTCCAAACATATCCTGAAAGTCTGTAATATAAGTTTTTGGTTTGGTACGTCCTTTGAAAGGGCATACCAAACCAAAAACTTATATTACAGACTTTCCGGCCATGTTTGGACTAGCGGGTTTCATGCATCAATTCATGATGAATATGTGTTGAATTATTGCTGGAAATGATCGCTATCCACTCAAAACAACTAGATTTTCTTTTCATTATACGTTTCTAGAACAAATTGATCATTTCCAGTAATAATTTGATGCATACTCACCTTGAAGTGATGCTTTGAAAGCCGCCTTTTTGATTGATACCGTGAAAGTGAAAATTTCTATATCTTCACGGTGGTGGATACCATTTCTGTCTTTCCGCAGTTTCTTCGATAATCTATCATTTAGCGTATAATAAAGTGTATTCTCTTTTTCATAACTCATGAAGTTTGGTCAAGTTTTTTCTCTACTTTAAATGACAGTGTTTCTTTTCATGAATTAGTTTCAGAGAGGGAACAATTTGACTTTTGGAGATGACATTTTTCTCATCGTTTGTGAAGCATTATTTATTTTAACACTTATTTCAATTCCATTTGGAACTTTCTGGGAATAGACCCCCAAGTGTGATGAGCACAATAGAATAAAAGGAAGTATTTGTGCTGATACAAAAATATGTTTGTTGTGTATTGATTTTCCATCATAAATTTTCACCACCTCACAGGCAATGCAAATTATTGTGTAATCATGTATCAATTATTGGAGAATTAAATGAGAAAAACAAGTTGATGTTGGAACTGAAAAAATAAATTTAAATTGTTTAGGCCTCACAAAGTAGATCTTCTGTTTGTCATGCCATTTTTAGGTTAACTTGACAAAGTCAAGATAAGCTATTGCCATCACGTGTGCGGAAGTCTGTGAGTCTGTTCACATTTTCCTTTAGCACGGGTTACACCCTGCAGTTCTTGTCTGATCGTCACAAAATTTCATATGCAGGTCTGGGGTCATGTCTAGATGATGTCCCCTTTTGGTCACAATCGGCCAACCGGTATGGCTGCCCGAGCCCAAAACCCGAAAACCATTAGCACAGGCTACAGGTCGTATTTATGAAGGGATTTCATTGTAACTTGGCAGGATGCCACTGTATAATGCCTAGATGAGAACATCCCCCTTTTGGGCATGATCTGTCAACCGTGATGGCTGCCCAAGCCCGAAACCTAAAAACTTTTAGCACAGTCTGCAGGTCATGTTTAATATGGGGGGATTTCATTGTAACTTGGTAGGATGACTCTGTATAATGTCTAGATGAGAATTTCCCCATTTGGGCGTGATCTGCCAACCGTGACGACTGCCCGAGCCCAAAACCCGAAAACCTTTAGCACAGTCTACAGGTCATATTTATTGAGGAATTTCATTGTAACTTGGTGAGTTGACTTCATATAATATCTAGATGAGAAAGTCCCCTTTTGGACATGATTGGGCAACTGTGACGGCTACAGAGGCCCGAAGCCCGAAAACCTTTAGCACAGTCTACAGGTCATATTTATGAAGGGATTTCATTGTAACTTGGTCGGATAACTCCAAATAATGTCTAGATGAGAACGTTCCATTTTGATCGTGATCATTTCGTCTTGATGGATGCCCAAGCCCAAAAACCTTTATGGAAGGATTTCATTGTAACCTGTTAGGTTGACTCCATATAATGACTAGATGATGACATCCCCTTTTGGTCGTGATTGGTCAACTGTGATGGCTACAGGTGCCCTAAGCCCGAAAACCTTGAGCACAGTCTACAGGTCATATTTATGAAGGGATTTCATTGTAACTTCGCAGGATCACTCCAGATGATGTCCAGATGAAATTGTCCCCTTTGGTTGCGACCATTCAACCGTGATGGCT
Organism: Pictodentalium vernedei; assembly: GCA_031216915.1. Classification (NCBI taxonomy): domain Eukaryota; kingdom Metazoa; phylum Mollusca; class Scaphopoda; order Dentaliida; family Dentaliidae; genus Pictodentalium; species Pictodentalium vernedei. Next base: position 631,180,281 of record CM062295.1, on the reverse strand, counting down.
GCCCGAGCCCGAAGCCCAAGGACCTTTAGCACAGTCTACAGGTCATATTTATGAAGGGATTTCATTGTAACCTGGTAGATTGACTTCATATAATGTCTAGATGAGAACGTCCCTTTTTGGACACGATTGGGCAACTGTGTTGGCTACTGGGGCCTGAAGCCCGAAAACCTTTAGAACAGTCTACAGGTCATAATTATGAAGGGATTTCATTGTAGCTTGGTAGGATGACTCCAAATAATGTCTAGATGAGAACATCCCCTTTTGGTTGTGATCATTCAGCCTTGATGACTGCCCGAGCCCAAAGACCTTTAGCACAGTCTGTAGGTCGTATTTATGGAAGGATTTCATTGTAACTTGTTAGGCTGGCTCCAAATAATGCCTAGATGATGACATCCCCTTTTGGTCGTGATTGGTCAACTGTGATGGCTAGAGGTGCCCGAAGCCCGAAAATCTTGAGCACAGTCTACATGTCATATTTATTAAGGGATTTCATTGTAACTTTGTAGGGTCACTCCAGATGATGCCCAGATGAGAATGTCCCCTTTTGGTTGACATCATTCAAACATGATGGCTGCCCGAGCCCAAAGCCCAAAAACCTTTAGCACAGTCTTCAGTTCATATTTATTAAGGGATTTCATTGTAACTTGGTAGGTTGACTTCATATAATGTCTAGATGAGAACAGCCCCTTTTGGACACCATTAGGCAACTGTGACTGCTACAGGGGCCTGAAGCCCGAAAACCTTTAGCACAGTCTACAGGTGATATTTATGAAGGGATTTCATTGTACCTTGGTAGGATGACTCCAAATAATGTCTAGATGAGAACGTCCCATTTTGGTTGTGATCATTCAGCCTTGATGGCTGCCCGAGCCCAAAACCCCAAAACCTTTAGCATAGGCTATAGGTCATATTTATGGAAGGATTTCATTGTAACCTGTTAGTTTGACTCCATATAACGCCTAGATGATGACATCCCCTTTTGGTCGTGATTGGTCAACTGTGACGGCTTCAGGGGCCTGAAGCCTGAAAACATTGAGCACAGTCCACAGGTCATATTTGTGAAGGGATTTCATTGTGAATTCGTAGGATCACTCCAGATGATTCCCAGATGAGAATGTCCCCTTTTTCAAGTGTGATCATTCAACCATGATGGCTGCCCGAGCCCAAAGCCCAAAAACCTTTAGCACAGTCTACAGGTCATATTTATGAAGGGATTTCATTGTAACTTGGTAGGTTGACTTCATATAATGTTTAGATGAGAACGTCCCCTTTGGATGCAATTGGGAAACTGACAGCTACAAGGCCTGAAGCCCGAAAACCTTTAGCACAGTCTACAGGCCATATTTACGAAGGGATTTCAATGTCACTTGATAGGATGACTCGTTTTGGAATAATTTCACTGTAACTCAGTAACTTTCGTTGATATATGTTAACTGGGAGGGCCACATACATTAATTGTGAGGTCATATTAACCAACCCCTCAGCTCTTCAGTACAGTGTACACCTCATATTATTTTTATCAAAAACATAGCATACAGGGAACAGAAATGAACATATTCCCAATTATCACAATTCTTGTCTTATTTCATAATCCTTTCATAAACATTGAACATTATCATTTTCATCAAACATAACACACAAGTTAAGCTGCAGTGTCATTGACACTTTCATTTTGTAAAATGGCATGCAGGCGCGTGTTTCTTATTTTATCTTTAGCTGAACTTTGGCGAAGCCAAATTTGAGCTTATGCCATGGCCAGTCGTCCGTCTGTCTGTCCGTCTGTCTGTCCGTCTGTCCATCTGTCCATCAACAATTCAATAAGGCACTGGCTGGAGGCCGTATTTATGAACCGATCTTTACGAAACTTCTTGGGTACTTTTGTTATGACTGTGGGACGAGAATGAGTGTTTTTGGGTCTGATCCGAAATTCAAGTTGGCCGCTGGCGGCCATTTTGTATAGACTTAGGTAAAATCAGATTTTTGCGCAGAACTTCCATATGAAAGCGCTGATTTGAATAATTTTTTGGATGAATGTTTAGTACCATGGGATACATCACATATAATACGGCTTTTTTTCTCGTACGTAAATTATGCAAATTAGACTAACTTAGATGTATTTAGTGTTACTTTCAGCAATGTAAGTGCAAATGCCAATACGGCTTGGGCTAGAGGCCGTATTTATAAACCGATCTTCACGAAACTTCTTGGGTACCTTTGGTATCACCGTGGGATGAGAATGAGTGTTTTTGGGTGCGGTCCGAAATTCAAGATGGTTGATGGCAGCCATTTTGTACAAAATTAGGTGCAATCAGATTTTTTCACAGAACTTCCATATGAAAGCGCTGATTTGAAAAATTTTTTGTATGAATGTTTAGTACCATGGGATACATCACATATAATATGGGTTTTTTTCTTGTGCAGAAATTATGCAAATAAGATGAACTTTGATTTTTTCAGTGCTACTTGCACACAGTAAGTACACATGTCAATACGGCTTGGGCTAGAGGCTGTATTTATCAACCGATCTTCACGGAACTTCTTGGGTACCTCTGTTATCACCTTGGGATGAGAACTGGTGATTCTGAGTGCAGTCCAACATTCAAGATGGCTACCAGTGGCCATTTTGTACCGAAATTAGGTCTAATCAGTTTTTTGTACACAACTTCTATACGGCTCAGGCTAGAGGCCGTATTTATGAACCGATCTTTATGAACCTTCTTGGGTACCTTTGTTATCACCATGGGATGAGAACGAGTGTTTTTGGGTGTGGTCCGAAATTCAAGATGGCCACCAGCAGCCATTTTGTACCAAAATTAGTGCAATCAGTCTTTTGAACAGAACTTCTGTATGAAAGTTCTGATATGAATAAATTTTTGTGTGAATGTTTAGTAAAATGGAATACATCACAAACAGTACAGGTTTTTTTCTCGTGCAGAAATTATGCAAATTAGATGAATTTTGATTTATTTAGTGCTACTAATACACTGTAAGTGCACATGTCAATACGGCTCGGGCTGGAGGCTGTATTTATCAACCGATCTTCACGAAACTTCTTGGGTACCTTTGTTATCACCTTGGGACGAGAGCGAGTGTTTCTGAGTGCGGTCCAAAATTCAAGATGGCTGCCAGTGGCCATTTTATACCGAAATTAGGTCCAATCAGTTTTTTGTCACAACTTCTATGCAGCTTGTATTTATGAACTGATCTTCACGAAACTTCTTGGGGGGGTACCTTTGTTTTCACCTTGGGACAGGAATGAGTGTGTTTTGGGGTGCCTTTGTTATCACTGTGCTATGAGAACAAATATTTTGGGGTTCAGTCAGACCCACTCTGGGACTCAAAGATTTCTTTTCTAGTTTAGCATCTGACTGTCACCCACCTTTACAATACTTTACCTATACATTTGTTACAGGCTTTATGTACAGACTGTTACAATACTTTATATGTACCTTTGTTATCAGGTTATTACCTAGATGTTTGTCACTGCTGTGTCATATACTATACATGTACATGTCTTGACAAGTTGAGCTACAGTGTCATTGACACTTTCATTTATTTTTGTCATTATTTTTTATTTTTGTCATTATTTCTTTGCCATCAAAATTTTATGTTCTTGGTTTGTTTTATGTTTTAGGCCTCATGATCTACAGAGTAGCATGAGTGGTGGTATATTTGGTCCCTTGAGTGCAAGAAGGCTTTGCAATGCTAAAGCATTACAAAGCCTTGTTGCACTCAGAGACAAACTTTTAGTAACTTGGGTAAAAGTTCAGACATAAACCATTTAATTATTATTTTTTTAAAGTTTGCATTGGTTATAAAAAGAGAGCATGCAGTAGCAAAAAGGACCATACAGAAAGTACATATGAAAAAAGACTCATTTACTAAATATATTTCGCTTATATCCATATATTTGTGTGTTTTATTTGTTATAATCAAAGCCTCAAAGGCCTGGGATTTGACACTGACATCTCCAAAACAGATTCATAGCTGATTGCCTTTCTTGTCCAGGAAAATTATATGGCTATTTGCTAATCAAAATAGGATAATATATCACAGCAATGGGATTTTATATCACAAAATATAATGCAAAACCGTACAAAATGCTGTCTGAATTTTGGAATCTTGTTCACTAATATCAATCCAAGTCTTGGTAAACATCAGCTTAGATCAGTTGTAGTGAACTTGGTTCTTAAATTCCATATCAAATTGTGACTCATTATAGATCCTCTATTTGTTTTACAAATAGATACAAATAAAAGAATGACAAGTATTTCTTATCTTAAGGTCATCTGAAAGAGAGTTAGGATGAGTTTTTGCCTTCACTTGTTCAAGGTCTGGTGTTTCACATCAGCTAACTATTTCATTCCATTCTTCTCTTCTGGCGGAGCACGGTGGCTCAGTAGGTAGAGGTGCAGGCTGCAAGCCAAGAGGTCCTCCCTTGGTTCGAATCCCACCTGCAGCAACCGCGTTGTGTCCTTGGGCAAGACACTTCATCTCCATTGCCTGTATAGGGGCACAATGGCCTTGTGTACTAAGGTGTACTGCACGTCGATGGTGCACCTGTCTTCAACCTGCTAACCCTGCTTGTGTGGAGTTAGTATGTTGGAGAGCTGACAGTTGCTCGCCGTTGCTCGGTGGTTCTCTCCGGGTACTCTGGCTTCCTCCACCCGTAAAACTGTCACTGTCATGATAAGCTATTGTGCATAAATATGTGACCTTAAACACCAATAAATAAATAAATAATTCTTCTCTTCTGAATAATTGGTCAAATATTAACTGTGGTCTTTTTAGATTATGTGGTCATGACACTGCCATAAATGTAAATGGTCATGATATCAACATAAATGATGAAAGTGTCTTTACTGTGTGGCCAACATGGACTGGTCACTTTCCATGGTTGGGCAATATTTCCATGGACGCAATATTAGATTCCCAACACTGCTTATAGGAATAATCATCAAAAATGTAATTAATTAACTGGTTGGGTGCGGGAAGCCACGATCGTGTCTCTCGTGTAAAGTGCGGGGAGCCACGATCGTGGCTTTCAGTAATGTGATTTTATTGACCCTTGTATTTACATATAAATCACAATTAATAGTGCCCGGTTTGAAATGGTTGGTGTTTATAAGATTGACCACTGGTAAGTTCACCAAATTGCACATGCGGAAATGACCAATGGTCTGTAAGTCAATTTGTTTATTTGAGCAGCAGCAAGAAGCTTTATATGTGGCAGTGTTGGTCGGATGGTCTGTCTGTCAGTCGGTCTGTAGGTCTTTTGGGCTGTGACCAACAAGTTTTTAAACTACTTAACTTTTAAAATACGTGGTGTAATGACATTATATTTAGTGTGCAAGGTTATTGATGTCAAGACTCCTGTTCAATGAAAGTGTTGTTCTGAGTATTCTGAGTGTTTTTACAGAGTTATTGCCCTTGATAGATTTTGTTTTTTGTTCCATTTGTACCATCAACCTCAATAACTTTTAAAATACTTGATGGAATGGCATGATATTTGGTATTCAAGGTTACATTGTTGATATCTAGTTCCGTGTTCAATGCAGGCATTATTTGGAGTATTTTTTTCAGAGTTATTGCTGTTTATGGACTTGGAATTAATTTCATTTTTACCATCCGCAACAGCTAATGTGTGAACTTGCTATTTTTAAGTGACAGTTTCATATTCAGTTATAAGATAATGTATTGGGCATTGAGTCTGCCACAAGTGAATTGGTACCTCTACAGGCTGCTTATTAACTGGTTGAGGGCCACATTTTTTTGGTGGTCTGAATTTGTTCTACAAAATTTGTTTTATTACAAATTATTGAAGAGTGCCCATAGGCACTCTTCAATAATTTGGGATAAAACAAATCTATATGAACAGAATATTATTGCGTCTGGCTGAATATGAAAAATGAGCAAGGAAAATGTTGGCTTTTCCTCTGGTACCCTCATTTTTAGCTTAACTTGTCAAAGACAAGATAAGCTTTTGCCATCACGCATGCAGAAGTCTGTTAGTCTGTGAGTCTGTTCACATTTTCCTTTAGCACACCCCGTAGTTCTTGTCCAGTCATCACAAAATTTCATATGCAGGTTTGGGGTCATGTCTAGATGAGAATGTCCCCTTTTGGTCACGATCGATCAACCTTGATGGCTGCCCGAGCCCAAAACCCAAAAACATTTAGCACAGTCTGCAGGTTGTATTTATGAAGGGATTTTATTGTAACTTGATAGGATGCCTCTGTATAATATCTAGATGAGAACGTCCCCTTTTGGTCATGATCTGTCAACCGCGTGACGGCTGCCCAAGCCCGAAACCCAAAAACTTTTAACACAGTCTGCAAGTCATATTTAATATGGAGGGATTTCATTGTAACTTGGTAGGATGACTCCGTATGATGTCTTGATGAGAACTTCCCCATTTGGTCACAATCTGTCAACCGTGATGACTGCCCGAGCCCAAAACCCGAAAACCTTTTGCACAGTCTACAGGTCGTATGTAAGGAGGGATTTCATTGTAACTTGGAAGGTTGACTTCATATAATGTCTAGATGAGAATGTCCCCTTTTGGTCGCGATCATTCAGCCATGATGGCTGCCCAATCCCAAAACCTGAAAACCTTTTGCATAATCTATAGGTTGTATTTACGGAGGGATTTCATTTTAACTTGTTAGGTTGACTCCATATAATGTCTAGATGATAACATCTGTGATGGCTACAGGGGCCCAAAGCCCAAAAACCTTTAGCACAGTCTACAGGTTATATTTATGAAGGGATTTCATTGTAACTTGGTAGGATGACTCCAAATAATGTCTACATGAGAACGTCCCCTTTTGGTCGCGATCATTCAGCCATGATGGCTGCCCAAGCCCAAAACCCAAAAACATTTAGCATAGTCTATAGGTTGTATTTATGGAGGGATTTTATTTTAACTTGTTAAGTTGACTCCATATAATGTCTAGATGATAACATCCCCTTTTGTGTGTGATTGGTCAATTATGACTGCTACAGGGGCCCGAAGCCCGAAAACCAAAAAAACTTGAGCACAGACTACAGGTCATATTTGTGAAGGGATTTCATTGTAACTTGGTATATATGTCGAGATGAGGACGTCCCCTTTTGGTTGCAATCGGTCAACTGTGATGGCTACACAGGCCCAAAGCCTGAAAACCTTTAGCAAATTCTACAGGCCATATTTATGAAGGAATTTCGTTGTAACTTAATAGGATGACTCGTTTTGGAATAATTTCACTGTAACTTGGTAACTTTCGTTGACATACATTAACTGTGAGGGCCACATACATTTTCTGTGAGGGCCACTTTAACCCACCCTTCAGTTCTTTAGTACAGTCTACACCTCATATTATTTTTATTGAAAATAATAATAATAATAATAATAATTGATTTTCTAGAGAGTAAAATCACAAATAGTGCTCTAAAACGCTTGTCAGAAATAAATACACTTTTCTGAAATAAAGAGTCACATCTGTTTTGGTTGCCGCTTAGAGAAGTTCAGGAGAATGCTTCAGTAAATTTGAAAGTTTTAAAATTTCTTTTGAAGACATCGAGAGTTTCGAAATTCTGACACTAATTGACAGGGAATTCCACAATCTGGGACCCACGTTGGAGAACACACGATCATTAGCCAGATTAGATCTGGTAAAAGGTACAAATAGTTGAATTTGGTTTTAAGATCTGAGACTGCATGATGGTGTATATACAGTGAGGAGCTCTTGCAGGTAAACTGGAGCCAGTTTGTGGATACATTTGAATACTAAGATCAATATTTTGAAATCAATTCTCTGTTTAACTGGAAGTCAATGTAGTTGTCTAAAATTAGGTGTTACGTGTTCAGAGCGTTTGGTACCAGTAATTATCCTAGCAGCAGTATTCTGAACTTTTTAAAGCTTCTGAATCAGGCAATGGGACAGCCCCACTATAGGCCTGCACGGTATATCGATAAACCGATATACACCGGTATTCAAACCAATATCGAATGAATACTGGTGTAATTACAAAAATATCAGTTTATAGTCATTATTTATTGACCCACAATTTAAAGTTCAAGATGTCTTGAGTTTTTATACGCCCGTTTTGAAAAAACGGGTCGTATTATGGTATACCGCTGTCCGTATGTCCGTCTGTCAGCCAGTCCATCCATCCGTCCATCCATCCATCCGTCCGTCTGTCCATCCGGTCACATGTCGTACGATAACTCAAGAACGCTTTGAGAGATTTTCGTGATTTTTAGGTAGGTGGTGTATATCGATGGAGGGAAGCTCCCTTTCATTTAGTGTCGTCGTTCGATTAGTCATTCCAGAGTTATGGGACTTTATTACTTAGAAAATTGTTGATTTTTTACATGTCGTACAGTGTCATTGACACTTTCATTGTGAAAGCCATGATAGTGTCTTCTAGCACTCAATCAGTTAAATGTTGGCAGTCTCTGTGTCCATTGCAAAGAATGGAATTAGGAAATAGTGGATGGAAACTGGAAAAAGGTAGACTAAATTGCATTGTGAATGGATCCTGTAACTGGATCTTGTAGCAGGCCTGGATCATTTCAAAATTCCAACGTAACCATTACTACTGACCTTGATTAACCATAGGGAAACAATAAATTGCCTGTCTTAATTTACTCTGGGTGAGCTTTAATCGATTCTAGGGGTCTTTTCTCAAAAATGGTAATTCAAGTTGGTTTTCTGTCACTTTTCACCTCAAATCTGCTCAAGGCTATGTTGAAATGACTATTTTTTATTGAATGTAAAATATGTTTTAGCATACTCAGTGTATGAAATCAATATTGTGAATTTGTGCATGGTTACCCAGGCCTGGCAATCTAGAAAATCAAGGAGTGCAAAACAGTTGCCCTCCCCAGATTGCTTGGGAGTGCAATTTCACCTGAAATTTTCAGTGCAAAAACTTGTATCTATTTTAGTTATATTCACTTCAAGGTATTAATATTGTGACTGGAAAATTGTTCTACATTCAGCTACATCATGGAAAAATTGGCACACACATCTTCTCATTATTCAAAATGTTGCATTCAAGTCTTATGTGACTGTCTTCTACACTCAAAGTGTATCGAAATGAGACACAGAATGGGTCATGAATTATTGTGAATCAATGCAAGATTGACAAATCATCTCCTGAGTTCCAGTGTTCTCTGTGCCAGTAGGCACAGAGAACATATTGGAACTCAGGGGACGAAGTGATAATAGATTTTAAAGCCAGTCCCAAACAGGTCTGGCATTCCAAAAAATCAAGGGGTGCAAAGAATTGCCCTCCTCGATTTTTTCTAGGCATGCAGCACTCCTGCACTCCTAAAGAATGCCAGGCCTGGTTACCTTGTACAGAGCAACCCTTTTAATTAATTAGTCACTTTGCCAATGAAAATTATTCAGTTAACAGGAGTATTTAATTAACAGGGATTTGGTCACTTTGCTGTAACGTGGAGATGAACTGAGAATTTATTCTATTATATCTTGTTTGATAGCGCTCACAGAACTCTGCCAAACAAGATAAAATATATTAAGTATCTGTATTGGATGTAGTGAGGTCAAATTAGTTTATAAGCAAGACCAATTTGGTGATTGTCCAGGAAATTTTATGATGCATTACAAGATATTTTATTCAGTTGACAGAAGTTGTTGTTTTTTTTACTCTATAACCTATATGCAATCAACTGGTGAAATTTGTACTGAAGGTATGGAAAATGTTTTTTTGTTTGCAAGATATATTTAATTATCCCTTAACCCTTTACCTAATGAATCGCACGAATCTGCCTGCGTAATAAGCAAATTATCCCTTAAGGGCCTGGAAATTTTTTGGAATTCGTAGTAATAGCTAAAAAAATTGCCCTGAGTTCCAATGGGTAGGCACATAGTACACACTGGAACTCAGGGAACAAAATAGTAACACAGGTTCTCCTTGCAATTTTGGTTGGCAATAAAATGTGTTCTTTTTGTTGATAGTTGTCAAATGAATTGAAGAGTGTCCTTCTAATAATTGTTTTTAAAGACTTGAAGGCATGTAATAAACACAGAATGACATGCATGTGTGAATGGGTTAATCATTATGGCACTTGTGCCATCGCGGAAGGATAAAACTCGAGGCTGACAGCCTCTTGTTTTATCCTTCTGTGCAGGCACTTGTGCCATATTGATGAACCCATTCACATGTTTGTGTCGTTCTGTGTGTGTTTTCCTATTCCGACACTATGCAGCTCATAAATAGAATCCATTAGTGCTTTAATCAATAAAAAAGGTTTTATTCTCAGTTAAAGTCTATTTATCTTAATCCTTTTACCAAATGGGAATGATATCAAAATTTTTTATTTTAAATTTTATTTTTAAAAATTAAAAAAAAAATTTCTATAAAGACATACCATGTGACCCCTCCCCTCGTCCTTTGTGTTCCCAGTTTAAATAGTTGAATATGGAACAGTATTGATAAAATGGGATTAAAAAATGATTATTTTGAGATATCAAGAATGGACTCACCAGGGCAAAGAGGTAGTCAAAGTGGTCAGTAAAAAGACTGATACAGGCATACACAAACTGACTAATCTTGCATGGGCGGAGCACCTCAAAAAGCCAGGCTTATTGTGTACACCATTTGACAAATTTCTGTTGGCACTGGCTTGAATTTTCATTCATTACATTGTACTAAATTGTAATTAAATACTTTACTGAAAAAACAAAACAAATTGATATCCAGGTAACTGTTAATATTAACTGGTTGAGTCTAAAAGCCACTATCATGGTTCTGTTGAAAAGTACTGAAAGCCACTTTAGTGACTTTGCATTGTATGCATTAGATTGTTTGCTCACAGTTGGAAAAAAGGTATATATAAAAATGTTTTGTTGCAGTTTATTGGAGAATGCAATACGAACATCAATGAACAAAGTATTGCTAAATTAACCCTTTACCTAACATGAAAAGCAGACAACACTTGCAAAAAAAATTCTTGAATATAAACTCATTTTTTTCTCAAAAACAGAGGTTATGACCCCCTCATTGGAATGAGCTTGATGAGCTCATTCCAATGTGGGGTCATAACCTATGTTTTTGAAACAAAAAAAGAAAAAAAATAATGAAAATTAATTGGAGATTTTTGTGAATAGCACTGGCCGGTTTTGGCCATTAACGTTGGGTAAAGGGTTAAGGCTACACTTGCTGGTATTGTGGTATCTCTAATCCTTTACCCAACAATTTGGCCACATCTGCCCAAATAATTTACAAATTCAGGCATTGAAAAAAAAAATTGTTCGAAAATTTTCGACAAAACCATATCACTGCCCCCCCTCATTGGAACAAGTTTATCGAGTTCATTCCATTGAAGGAGTCATATGACATGGTTTTGTTGAAATTGTTTTGAAATTTCGTTTTGAAAATAACTGGTTGAATGATAAATTATTTTTTAAAGGTGATTTGAAACCTGGGTATTTTTTTAAGATATCATGCTACCAGCAAGAGTAGCCTTAGTTTTGTTCATAAATAATTGTTTGGTTACAATTTATTGGAGAGTGCCAATTGCACCAAACAGTTTTACAGTGGAGCCCACTTTATTGAATATCTTTTAATTGATTATCCCTGTTGATTGAATATAATTTCCAAACACAAAACCATTTACCATACCTTCAGTACAAATTTACTCTGTTATTTGCATATAGCTTACAGAGTAAACCCCTGTTAATTGAATAAAAAATCTTGCAATATGTCGTGAAATTACCCTGACAATCACTGAATTACCCTTGCATATTGCCCAATTTGGCCTCAGTAAATTCAATGCAGGCATTTAATCTATTATATCTTATTTGACAGAGCTCCTTGAGCTCTGTCAAACAAGATATAATAGAATAAATGCTCAGTTTAAGTCTAGAATACAGGAAAGTGATCAAATCCCTGTTAACTGAATACTCCTGTTAATTGAATAATTCTCACTGGCAAATTTGCTATTCAATTAACAGGACTCTACTGTATTTAAGAAATTTCTCTTCTACTGCTGAGCAAACATCAAGCTAATGCATGCAGCGTAAAGCCACTAAAGTGGCCTCCAGCACTTTTAAATAGAGCCATGATAGAGGCTTCTAGCACTCAACCCTTTTAAAATAGATCTTAACGTCATGTTCATTGGATAAAAGGCTAAAAGGATATACATGTATTTAGGTTACAAATTGCCTTGGGAAAATACTTGACTGCACTACCAGTTACTTTTGACCTATGCATTATTTCAAATATTTGTGATTTTCAGATGATTCTTCTTACAAAAGAGTTGAGTAAGACTATTGAGCAAACTCCCTAGTATGTGATTTTCACAAATGTCTTTTCTATGTGAATTTTATTTAAATTGTCCATCATTTAAAGCACATGAAACATTTGTGTGAAATGTAGGTCAAGATTGAGTTTATTGTAAATCATTTGTTTTAGTAAAGGTAATTTTGTATAGTATAAAAGAATTCATTGTATATGTATATATACAGGATATCTTTGCTATTCTGGTGGATATCTCAAATTATCTCATTTGTGTGGACCTGAAAATTTTATTTGCTTGAGATAATTCACAACATTCACTAAAATACTGTAGATTTTCTTTTAATTATATGCTACGTGACATTTTACTTTGCAATATTCAACCAATTTGACTGCAAACTCAGAACAAAGATCAGCTGATCGTTCTTTCAAGCCTATATTAGTCAAATCACATAAAAAAAATAGTCCCATTTTCCCACAATAATTTAACCAACTAATTATTCAACTCACAGATCAAATTTAATAATTGTAACACTGCAAATGAGAATATTCTCACATTTTTCATTAAAATTAATCTTTAGAACATTTTAAATGTCAATTTACAACAGAGAATTTGGAAATGAGTGTGCCGACTTATCCAAAAACAACTCCCTTTGGGCAAATCAATCAACAAGTTTTTTTTTCGGAAAAGTTACCCAGTTCAAGGCTCAATATCACTCTCGGAGCCACTCTCTATACATCTAATTATTTTACTTTATTATTTTATTAGCATCGTACATCTAATTTTTCAGTCATGGAATCAACAGAGTGGCTTGGAATAGCATGAACTTCTGGTATTACTCGTAATGCCGGCACTGAATTGCCTGTAACATTATCGAAGGCAAAGTGATGCACCTTAGTGTGACATCATTTAAGAAGCTACTGAGGGATATTCCATCAAGTTGATGGATAATGACAAATATCTTTTACATAATTTGCAATAATTCACACGCTACCATATCATAAATATATATATTTATACAAAAACATTTATATATTTACAGGGCATGGTCCATTTTCTCATATGTTTGATGGGTCATTTATTCCCTATGTACGCCCAGACAGAGAATGGAAGGTAAACAATAAAAGTGTTTTCATTAATTAGTATTTCTCAGTATAATTCTGAAAAGTCTATCTGTATGTATAATAGGAGGCACTAGACAGGTTTCAGCTTGGGTTTAATGTATTCCCGGTTTTCTATAGTGACTGGAACGGGAATGAAATTACACTCAGAACCGGGAACCGGGAAATTACCCAGATAACATCAAGTAAATTTACGAGAGTAACAAGATGCATTTATTTTCATGAAAATTAACATATTTTATTGGCAATCTGCCATCTCCATATGGAAAAGTTCTTTTCCTAAGAGAAGTGTGAAAACCCAAGCCTTCCAACTCATTTTCATTTTCAGAATCACAAGTTTTATCACCACTTCCTCCTGGCTTCAACACCCTCTTCACCGCCACCAGTCTCCTCGAGGAGACTGGTGATGGCACTGAAGAAAGGGGTTGCTGTTGAAGGCAGGGACCGTCCTAAACACGTGTCAGCGCACCATTATCGCTAAAAAGTTGGAAAAGACTACAATTTGGCTCTAAAAAAAAAGACAAGTGGCACTAAATTTGATGCACAGATAAACTGACGGCTTCTGAAATTAACACAACTGAACTTGATCTGCATCATAAAGGTTCAAACAACTCAGACTTGGCATAAACAAACAACGCGATTGACAAGCATCAAATAGTTGCCTTATGCATTGAAACATTCATTATACGGTCTATCAATAATGTTATAATAACATTATTTTACCACAAGGGCGATTCCATGCATTGACGACTTGGTGTTCCCACCCCACCCCCCCCCACCCTTCCATTTTTTCCCGGGGATAGGTTGCACATTGTGTGGATATCTTCATCAGATGCGAGCCTGGTAATTGCATCTTTTCAGATTAATTTTCAAAATTTGGTTGACAGTGCTCCCCGGCAAACTTGGGCTCAGGTGTGGTGCCCCCACCCCCCTCCCCAGTCCCCACAGTTTTTCGTAAAGTCCTTAATCAGCCACTTAACCAACACAGCATTCGAGGCGGTATTGGGACATAACAACTGCGGGAGTGAACTCACAAGGCAGAAGCATAAATGTGTCTTTTTGAAATGTTGGAAAGGATTCTGGTCTAAGGGAGGTAATCAAATTAGCTATCGAAGAACTTGACTTGTTTCATACAATGGAAATTTCTGACAGTGCTTCCACCTTAGGTGACGCCCCATATGTCTCGCCAAATTTAATTTGCTTCATTCCAATGCTGATTTTTAATAATAAATTTTAAATAATATAAGTGATCTCAGACTTTAGTATCATTTTTATTCAGTTTTGGTCATTGAAGCATTTAATGTCATGCTGGTCACCATTGCAGTGTCACTGACAAGTCACTACAACAGAACAAACCTTTTCACCTCAAGCGAAGTTTAAGACGCCTGTATTGCAGTTTCTCTGGCGGATTGCTGGTTTGGGGTTCCAGCCTTAAAACGTCCCCTGTGCAGTCACTAAACTGTGGCTTAATTTATTCTTTTTTTTCAGACGAAAGAAATATACTTAAAATTTTATCACTATGGACTAAATTTGACTCCTGATTTCTGCCATTTGACTCCCAAATTCCTCCAGACTGGCCCCATCTTTTACTTCCCCAGGTCGGTCCCTTGTTGAAGGAGGTAGTGAATAGTGAGTGATTCTAGTGATTCTGAAAATGAAGACAAGTTTGAACTTTGAAGCAAGGGAAGAACTCGCTGTTGAAGAAAGGAGTCCTCTGGAACTGATTGGGAGCTACATTGATTTGGTGAAAGAGGCTCCTCGGGAGCAGAATTGTAAAAAATTAAGGCATGTTCAAAAATAGAAGCGTTATTATTTTTGAAAATCTGAGGCACTCTATACTCTGCTCTCTTCCATTTTGATGTGAGGCGCACTGTTGCCGAACCAACTTGAGTCCCCAAAGCTGATACTCTAAAGCATATGGCCTGCTCAAACAGTAAATAACACAAAATCAATGTCGGCCAATGGCTCCACTGTAAAACCTGTGAAAGCTAATTTTGTTAACAAATAATTTAAATGAGGAAGGTGCCTAGAAAACAATATTTTTTAGCTCATCTTGACAAAGTCAAGCTGAGCTAATCTCATCGCTTCCCGTCCGTCGTCCTGTCGTCCGTCGTCCGTCAAGACCATGTTTTGGTCTTCTCCTCCAAAGCCACTGGGCCAATTCAAGTGAAAGTTTGTGTGAGTGATGGTCCCAAAGGGGCATTTCATTTTTGTTCAACTCAGCATGCCCAGCCCCATAGGGAGGGAGTGGGGGAAAATGCTCCAAAATATTTTAAAAATCTTCTTCTCAAGAACCAGTGTGTACAATGACTTGATATTTTCTATGGAGCTTCCATATGAGGTGTAGAATCAAGTTTGTTCAAACGAAGTTCGTAAATTAATATTTGGCTTTGTAATAGAAGGGGTAAGATTTTTCGCCCCGCCCAAAATTTCTATTTTCTGAACCGATGGTGCAGTATGAACCAAATTTGGTTTGTGGTAGTATTGGGTCATAAGTACTTGACCCATGCAAAAAAAAAAATTCCCGCATCCCCATGGGAACCCTGGGAGCTAAAAATAGAAATATTTTCAAACGCCCATATTTTCCAAACCCCACGGAACAGAGAGCTTTTATTTGGTATGAAGTATCCTTATGACCAGTAGAATTGAATGGTAAAAAAAAATTGCCATCGGTTATGTTAGGGTGTTCTGTAATGGGCATCGAAAAAATGCTGAGTCAGCATATTTGCAAAAATTAAAAAAAATCTTTTCTCCAGAACCAATCATCAGAATCTTTTGATATTTGGTATACAGCATTCATAGGGGTGTCAGATAAAAGTTTGTTGAAATAAAGCTCATTCGTTCATATTTGGGCTCTCTTCAGGAGCCCGAAGTTTTAACATTGGGTAATATGGGGAATATTCTTTAAAAATCTTCTTCTTCAGAACCACCAGTCAGAATCTTTTAATATTTGGTATACATCATTGTTATGAGGGTCAGATTCTAGATTGTTCAAACCAAGTCCCAGGTTAATATTTAGGCTTCCTACAGAAGCCCAAATTTTATCTTTGTTCAATATGGAGGGTAATTTAAAAAAATCTTCTTCTTCAGATCCATCAGTCAATATGCTTTGATATTTGGTATGCAACATCTCTAATGGGGTCAGATTCAAGTTTGTTCAAATCAAATCCCTAGGTATATATTTGGGCTCACTATGGTAGCCCAAATTTTTACTTAGTGCAATATGAGAAAATTTCTTTAAAAATCTTCTTCTTCAGATCCACCAGTCGGAATGCTTTTATATTTGGTATACAACATCTCTAGGGGGGTCAGATTCCAGGTTGTTCAATTCGAGTGCGTAGGTTAATATTTGGGCTCCATATGGGAACCTGAAATTTAACTTTGTACAATATGAGGGAATTTCTTCAAAAATCTTCTTCTTCAGATTCACTTGTCAGAATGCTTTCACATTTGGTATACAACATCTCTAGGGGGGTCAGATTCAAGTTTGTTCAAATCGGATCCATAGGGTAATATTTGGACTCGCTATGGTAGCCCAAATTTTAACTTAGTGCAATATGAAGAAATTTCTTTACAATTTCTCTTCTTCAGATCCAACAGTCAGAATGCTTTCATATTCGGTACACAACATCTCTAGGGAAGTCAGATTTAACTGTGTTCAAATCAAGAGCCTGGGTTAATATTTGGGCTCTCTATGGGAGCCGGAATTGGCCATTTTGCTGAAGAATTAAAAATTTTGTATTCAGTACCCTCTAGAGGTACTAAGATTAATCCACATAGGTTGTATCAAGGGGCTTCACAGGGGAGCTCTACATTTTACTTATGATCAACTGAAGAAAAGGCATGATGCCCAGATTATTTTTGTCACTCCTGAGGGACTCAAGGATTTACAGTGTAGCCTATGGAGATGGCTTGCTTAATGTAGACTCATTCTTGGACTCTGTTTAAATTGTGTTCTGTACAAGATGAGCACTTCAGGCCCCGTGGGGCCTCTTGTTTTTAAATAACCTTGGTATATTGGTATATCTAAAGTAGTTCTATCTTGAAAGCCACGAAAATCCCTGGAAGTGGAGCAGTCCTTTTTTATTACAGTAGACAAGTTCTTTTTTACTAGTATAATGGATTATAGAAGACCGATTAAACCATTGCCTAGACTGAGAGCCTCAAAGTGGGCAGCATAATTATATACTATTTAGATACTATTGGCTCAACTTGACACTATTCTTGTGTTTTAGTCCTGATATAGCTATATATTATGAAAGTGTCCTTAAACTCAACAAGCTAAAAACTTCAAAACCTTTTTAACCCTTTACCCAGCGCAGACCATATCAAAATTTATTATTTTAAATATCATTTTTTAAAATTTTTCTAAAAATTTCAACAAAACCATATCATGTGACCCCTCATTGGAACGAGCTCTATGAGCTTGTTCCAATGATGGGTCACATGATATGGTTTTATTGAAATATTTTGAAAGATTCATTTTTTTCAACTGCTGAATTTGCATATTATGCGGGCGGATGCAGGCGATTTGTTTGGTAAAGGGTTAAAGAGTTCTTGGAAGAGATTAATTGGGGAGTATACTGGATTACATCTGTCCATTCATCCATTTGTTCATCCATCTGTCCATTAATCTGTTCTTTCATTCTTCTATTAGTTCATTCATCCATTTCTTCTCCACATTGTATAACTCCAACAGTACTGGTAATTGCAGTGAGATCTTCAGGAAAGAACCCATGGATGTTAAGCACAACACATCCACTCAGGCACATACTGAGTTATGATGTTTGCACCTAGATATCCCATGGGGGCTTTGGGAGGGGAAGGTGTCCATTAGGTGAATTTAATTGGGGCTTTAAAATGAGTTTTGAGTGATTTTGAGGAATTTTATGTTTGAATCTCTAACGATAGCAGAAAATAGTAACAAATTTGGTTGATGATAAAATGTGTTCTTTTTGTTGATAGTTCGTCCACTGAGTTCCAGTGTGTTCTATGTGCCTATTGACACATAGAACACATTGGAACTCAGGGGACGAATTGTCAAATGAATGCGGAGTGTCCCTCTAATAATTGCTTTTACAGACATGAAGGCATGTAATAAACACAGAACAACACATGCGTGTGGATAGGTTAATCAATATGGCACTTGTGCCATCATGGAAGGATAAAACTCGAGGCCTGAGGCCTCTCGTTTTATCCTTCCACACTGGCACTCATGCCATATCGATTAGCCCATTCACACACGCGTGTTGTTCTCTGTATATCTTTTACTATGAGAGGCAGCAAATAATTATACCCCCCGCAAACAAAGTTTGGGGGGGGGGGGGGTATATAGGAGTCCGTCTGTCCATCCTTGTAAGTGCAACTCCTCCTAAACCATTTGAAGAATTTTCATGAAACTTTACACAATGGAAGAACTCCATATGAAGATGTGCATGAAGCAATATAATTCCGTTCTGACATTTCTAAGAGGAGATAATCTAACTTATACCGTCTGTCTATCCTTGTAAGCACAACTCCTCCTAAACCGTTTGAAGAATTTTCATGAAACTTTACACAATGGAAGAACTCCATATGAAGAAGTGCATGAAGCAATATAATTCCATTCCGACATTTCCAAGGGGAGATAATCTAACTTATACCATCTGTCCATCCTTGTAAGCGCAACTTCTCCTAAACCGTATGAAGAATTTTCATGAAACTTTACACAATGGAAGAACTCCATATGAAGATGCGCATGAAGCAATATAATTCCGTTCCAACATTTCCAAGGGGAGATAATGTAACTTATACCGTCTGTCCATCCTTGTAAGCGCAACTCCTCCTAAACCATTTGAAGAATTTTCATGAAACTTTACACAATGGAAGAACTCCATATGAAGATGTGCATGAAGCAATATAATTCCGTTCTGACATTTCCAAGGGGAGATAATCTAACTTATACATTTCAGACACGGGGGGTATCACTTTGTAAGTTTGCTCACAGTACCTCTAGTTTATATTTCTCAAATTCAACACATCACTTTCTCTCCCTAAATTCCACGAGTGGATTCTATAGCATGATGCATTTATACAGAGAATCTCTTAACAAGTTGCGATTTACCAAGGCTCAGATCCCTTTTAGTGAACAAGGTTAAAAAATTTCATGTCAAATCGTGATGAATTTGAGATTTTTTTCATCGTATAATGAGTAATTTAAACTTTTAGCTAACATAACAACAAAAGCGCTGTTCACAAAAATCGACATCCAAATTTTAGTTGGTTTTTTTTCTTCAATTTTTACCTCAAAAACATAAAAAAAT
This sequence comes from Pictodentalium vernedei, assembly GCA_031216915.1. Classification (NCBI taxonomy): domain Eukaryota; kingdom Metazoa; phylum Mollusca; class Scaphopoda; order Dentaliida; family Dentaliidae; genus Pictodentalium; species Pictodentalium vernedei. The sequence continues at coordinate 631,160,608 of CM062295.1, read as the reverse complement.
GAAAATATTTAATTATTCAGGAAAAGTTTTCTGCATATGTCATTTGCTATTTGTATTTGATAGATAGTTAATCAAAACTAAGAGAAGATTAATTCAATTCTACTTCCAAAACCAACTCGCAGCATTAACTTGTCAATGTTGAATTCTAATGTCATTTCATTATTAGACGTGTTGTGAATGATGTTTTAGATAATGAACTATTTGATGGTGATATATAGAATAAATAGGTACTGGGGCCAGTAATCAGATTTAAACCATGAGTAGGATAAGGGTTTTAACCACAAGGCTCTGCTGAGTGGTTAAAACCCTTATTCTACCAGCGATTAAATCAGATTACTGGCCCTAATACCTATTTGTTTTATTTATACCATGCTCTTAATAAAGAATCGATTTTGTCACTTAAAATGGGGACAAAATGATACTTTCTATTGCAAACATATGGGTTTGTTTTGTTAGCTTAACTTGACATAGTCAAGATAAGCTATTGCCATCACGCGTGTGGAAGTCTGTTAGTCTGTTAGTCTGTGAGTCTGTGACGTCTGTTCACATTTTCCTTTAGCACGGGCTACACCCCGCAGTTCTTGTCTGATCGTCACGAAATTTAATATGCAGGTTTGGGGTCATGTCTAGATGAGAACGTCCCCTTTTGGTCGCGATCGGGCAACCGGTATGGCTGCCCGAGCCCCAAACCCGAAAACCATTAGCACAGTCTACAGGTCGTATTTATGAAGGGATTTCATTGTAACTTGGTAGGATGCCTCTGTATAATGCCTAGATGAGAACGTCCCCTTTTGGGCATGATCTATCCACCGTGATAGCTGCCCAAGCCCAAAACCCGAAAACTTTTAGTACAGTCTGCAGGTCATGTTTAATGTGGAGGGATTTCATTGTAACTTGGTAGGATGACTCCTTATGATGTCTAGATGAGAATTTCCCCATTTGGGCATGACCTGCCAACCATGACGACTGCCCGAGCCCAAAACCCGAAAACCTTTAGCACAGTCTACAAGTCATATTTATTGAGGAATTTCATTGTAACTTGGTGGGTTGACTTCATACAATGTCTAGATGAGAAAGTCCCATTTTGGACGTGATTGGGCAACTGTGACGGCTACAGGGGCCCGAAGCCCAAAAACCTTTAGCACAGTCTAGAGGTCATATTTATGAAGAAATTTCATTGTAACTTGGTAGGATGACTCCAAATAATGTCTAGATGAGAACATCCCATTTTGATCGCGATCATTCAGCCTTGATGGGTGCCCGAGCCCAAAAACCTTTAGCATAGGTAAAAGGTCATATTTATGGAAGGATTTCATTGTAACCTATAAGGTTGACTCCATATAATGCCTAGATAATGACATCCCCTTTTGTTCGTGATTGGTCAGCTGTGATGGCTACAAGTGCCCGAAGCCCGAAAACCTTGAGCACAGTCTACAGGTCATATTTATGAAGGGATTTCATTGTAACTTCATAGGATCACTCCAGATGATGCCCAGATGAGATTGTCCCCTTTGGTTGTGATCATTCAACCATGATGGTTGCCCGGGCTCGAAGCCCGAAAACCTTAAGCACAGTCTACAGGTCATATTTATGAAGAGATTTCATTGTAACTTGGTAGGTTGACTTCATATAATGTCAAGATGAGAACGTCCCCTTTTGGACATGATTGGGCAACTTTGACGGCTAAAGGTGCCCGAAGCCCGAAAACCTTTAGCACAGTCTACAGATCATATTTATGAAGGGATTTCATTGTAACTTGGTAGGATGACTGCAAATAATGTCAAGATGAGAACGTCCCATTTTGGTCATGATCATTCAGCCTTCTGAGGTGCCCGAGCTCAAAAACCTTTAGCTTAGGTAAAAGGTTATATTTATAGAAGGATTTCATTGTAACCTGTTAGGTTGATTCCATATAATGCCTTTATGATGACATCCCCTTTTGGTCGTGATTGGTCAACTGTGATGGCTACAGGTGCCCGAAGCTCGAAAACCTTGAGCACAGTCTACAGGTCATATTTATGAAGGGATTTCATTGTAACTTCGCAGGATCACTCCAGATGATGCCCAGATGAGATTGTCCCCTTTGGTTGTGATCATTTAACCATGATGGCTGCCCGAGCCTGAAGCCCAAAAACCTTTAGCACAGTCTACAGGTCATATTTAAGAAGGGATTTCATTGTAACTTGGTAGGTTGACTTCATATAATGTCTAGATGAGAACGTCCCCTTTTGGACACGATTGGGCAACTGTGACGGCTTCAGGGGCCCAAAGCCCGAAAACCTTCAGAACAGACTACAGGTCATAATTATGAAGGGATTTCATTGTAGCTTGGTAGGATGCCTCCAAACAAATAGTGTCCAGATGAGAACGTCCCCTTTAGGTCATGATCATTCTGCCTTGATGGCTGCCCGAGCCCAAAAACCTTTAGCATGTCTGTAGGTCGTATTTATGGAAGGATTTCATTGTAACTTGTTAGGTTGACTCCATATAATGCCTAGATGATGACATCCCCTTTTGGTCGTGATTGGTCAGCTGTGATGGCTTCAGGAGCCCGAAGCCCAAAAACCTTGAGCACAGTCTACAGGTCATATTTATGAAGGGATTTCATTGTAACTTCGCAGGATCACTCCAGATGATGCCCAGATGAGATTGTCCCCTTTGGTTGTGATCATTTAACCATGATGGCTGCCCGAGCCTGAAGCCCAAAAACCTTTAGCACAGTCTACAGGTCATATTTAAGAAGGGATTTCATTGTAACTTGGTAGGTTGACTTCATATAATGTCTAGATGAGAACGTCCCCTTTTGGACACGATTGGGCAACTGTGACGGCTTCAGGGGCCCAAAGCCCGAAAACCTTCAGAACAGACTACAGGTCATAATTATGAAGGGATTTCATTGTAGCTTGGTAGGATGCCTCCAAACAAATAGTGTCCAGATGAGAACGTCCCCTTTAGGTCATGATCATTCTGCCTTGATGGCTGCCCGAGCCCAAAAACCTTTAGCATGTCTGTAGGTCGTATTTATGGAAGGATTTCATTGTAACTTGTTAGGTTGACTCCATATAATGCCTAGATGATGACATCCCCTTTTGGTCGTGATTGGTCAGCTGTGATGGCTTCAGGAGCCCGAAGCCCAAAAACCTTGAGCACAGTCTACAGGTCATATTTATGAAGGGATTTCATTGTAACTTCATAGGATCACTCCAGATGATGCCCAGATGAGAATGTCCCCTTTTGGTTGCGATCATTCAACCATGATGGCTGCCAGAGCTCAAAGCCCAAAAACATTTAGCACAGTCTACACAGACCATATTTATTAAGGGATTTCATTGTAACTTGGTAGGTTGACTTCATATAATGTCTAGATGAGAACGTCCCCTTTGGACGCAATTGGGAAACTGACGGCTACAGGGGCCCGAAGCCCAAAAACCTTTAGCACAGTCTACAGGCCATATTAATGAAGGAATTTTAATGTAACTTGATAGGATGACTTGTTTTGGAATAATTTCACTGTAACTTGGTAACTTTTGTTGATATACGTTTACTGTGAGGGCCACATACATTAACTTTGAGGTCATATTAACCCACCCCTCAGCTCTTTAGTACAGTCTACACCTCATATTATTTTTATCATAAACATAGCATACATGGAACAGAAATGAACATATTCCCAATTATCACAATTCTTGTCTTATTTCATAATCCTTTCATAAACATTGAACATTATCCTTTTCATCAAACACAACACACAAGTTAAGCTACAGTGTCATTGACACTTTCCTTTACATCTGCATCGGTGGCCAGTACTTCCAGCTGTCCGCAAATGCTTGATTGGCAGCTAGACACATCTTCATAGTTGATTGAATTTACCTTGCTTTTTCAATCAAATTATTATTAACAATTCTTAAATTTTATTTTAAATATTTAATTGTAGGTATTTTAAACTTAATAAGTCATTGTATGTAGTAGATAGTACCGAAAAACATTGTATGCTTGAATGAAACATCACGAAGTGTGAATGTATTGAATTGTCAAATTGGGTCATGTCAAAGGTCAAGTTGGATGTTCCTACTAAAGGTGTAAAGTTTTGTAATGGAATTCCCATTGAAAATGTTTTAACTGCAGTAGAAGCTTTACAACAGTAGTGGGGATAAAAGCTAAAATTTGACATAAGGCTTTTCACAGGTAGTAACATAGGTGAGCATGGTATAATATATTCTTGTCTTACCATTTATTGGAAACCTTTCTGAAAGAGAGTTTTGCAGTAAATGATAAGACAAGAAATTGTTTTTTAGTTACAGGATAGTATTCAATTTCAGGATATTGTACTGGTCATTGTTACAGGTGCAAGTGAATAAGTACCTGTCAAACATGCAAATTGCGCCTATCATTGACCATGACAGGTTGTTTATTAATAAGCTTGGTGACCTCTCTCCTACTGTTTATAAAAATATGTTGGGCAAAAGTGTCATCATTCAGCTAGTTGATAATATTTTACATTGTAATAATAGAATTTTGTTTGTTATAATTTTAGCATGAAGAGGCCTCAGTTAAAATGCTGGAGTATCTGATAGAAGACAATCAGCTTATGGATGCATTTATAGAACATGGATTGACTGAGAGAGATATCAAATTTATTAAAGAACAGATAAACCCTCCCTTTACCAGGAGTGATAATGAGGTTTGCTATTCTGGGATTAACCAAATCAGAACCCTGTGTAAATGTCTCCACAAAATGGTATCCGAACCCTCAAATAAATTACCTCTGTATCGTAGTAGATGCACACATTGCAGGGGCCGAAAAATGACTTTAAATGATGAAGGGTAGGGGGGATGGGATGATAGTAAGGCTAAATTGTGATCACGGGTGCTGGGACATGAAAAGTTGTGACCGGAAAAGTTATTTTGGTGATTTTATTGCATAAGGGGACAACTGGTCTACTAATGCCCCAAAATCTTGTCATGATCTCACAATGTGAATACAGTGGTTTTGGGGCAATTTACCAACCAGAGCTGGTCGAGATCTCTTAGTCTCATGGTAAAACCAGTCGCTTTCTGTCCCAGCGGTCATAGGTTTGAGTCTTGGCTCCTTTTTCTTGATCTGTTACATTGGTGCCGTAACCAGTCCTCAGCAATTGGTGGCCTTGCTGGTGCTGTGATGTTACATTGTAAATGGTTCAACTCGATGAGGTGGAATCTAAAATGCGATTTTGGCAGAGGGATAATATTGAACTTGAAGCCTTTGGCTTCTCGTTCAATATTATCCTTCTGCCTAAATTGATCATGTGCGATAAAAAATGACAGTTCAAACGCGAATGCTGTTCTGTCTATATATTGAATGCAGTGAAGTTCAATAAGTAAAAAAACATGGGGACTTCACTGGTTATCAAGGTATTTTTTGACAGATTACAAGATTTTTTATTCAATTAAACAGAGTTTATTCTATAATGTATACGTAATTAACAGGTCAAATTTGTACTGAAGATATGGTAAATGGTTTGGTGTTTGGAAGTTATATGCAATTAACGCGATATTCGAATAAGAGATATCCAATTAAGTGGGCTCCACTGTAGGAGCAATAAATATAAATGGAAAAATAAATACATGAACAACAAAAATGTAATCATCCCTTGTATGTTAAAAGATCAGGACTCCCATGGGTCCTTGATTTCCTTGAAAGCTCTGGAATTTAAAACTTCCTTGCAAAGGACCTGTTCAGTCCTTGAACATTGGAACCTTTTTTGAAGTATTAAGATATTGGGTGATCAGATGGGTGGGAGGGGGAAGTCATTTCAGTAATATTAATAATATTACCTCATAGTAAGCAGATTTTTGATGGAATGAATCTCCTTTCTCAGGCCAAGTGCTAAATTATTTTCCATTGATGATTTGTAACATGACTATTTTTTTCTGAGGTACCATGCTGCCAGCAAGGGGAGCCTTAGTTTAGCAAAATATTGCTCCAGTGTTCATGCGAGGCCTTGTTTCAAGGAATGACCTTGAATTTGACTAACAGTCATTCAAGGCCTTGAAGTCCTGGAAAATGTATCAGGAGGCCTTGAAAAATGTTGAATATTCCCCAAAATGAAAATGCTGATGAAGCATGTTATCATAACTATCCGATATATAGTTTTATATGCCAGAGTTTGTGAAGGCATAGTTCTAACTATGACTCTCTAGTCATTACCCCCCTCCTCCCACTTCCCTGCTTAGGGAAGTGGAAGGAGGGGGTAATGACTGGAGGTCCTAGTTAGGACTAGTAAACACAGGGCCTTGAAAATCCTTGAATTTGCCTATTGTAGGACCTTGAAAAATGTTGAAATATTTTCAGAAATGGCTTTGAATAGCCTTGAATTTTATCAGTCCTTACCTATAGAAACCCTGTGCTCATAAAGAATTGTTTTATTAGGGTCCGTCCATCTGTCCGTCCGTAACAAAACTTGTCCGGGCTGTATTCTTTCTCTCTTAATAGATAAGGTTTTGATATTTGACATGTGGGTATATTATCTCAAGACGATGTGTCGCGTACCAAGGTTGCCATGCTTTGACCTTGAACTTTGACCTCAAGGTCAAATTATTCAGAATTCGGGGTTCTTTTCTGACAAGTTCGTGTCCGGGCTATAACTTTTTTCCCTTAATAGATAGGGTTTTGATATTTGGTATGTGGGTAGATTATCTCAAGACGATGTGTCGCGTACCACAGTTGCCATGCTTTGACCTTGAACTTTGACCTCAAGGTCAAATTATTCCGAATTCGGGGTTCTTTTCTGACAAGTTCGTGTCCGGGCTGTAACTTTTTTCCCTTAATAGGTAGGGTTTTGATATTTGGTATGTGGATAGATTATCTCAAGATGATGTGTCTCGTACCAAGGTCGCCATGCTTTGACCTTGAAGTTTGACCTCAAGGGCAAATTATTCAGATTTTTTTTTTCTGACAAGTTCGTGTCCGGGCTGTAACTTTTTTCCCTTAATAGATAGGGTTTTGATATTTGGTATGTGGGTAGATTATCTCAAGATGATGTGTCGCGTACCAAGGTTGCCATGCTTTGATCTTGAAGTTTGACCTCAAGGTCAAATTATTCAGAATTTGTTTGTTTTTTTCTGACAAGTTCGTGTCCGGGAAGGGATTTTAATCAGATTTTACCTATTGCTTGAAATATTTTAGTATTATGGTTCACATCAGTTTATACCTAACATCGGTTAGTTGATGTGGGGCCCGCAGAGATGGATTCCATCTCTGTGATATCTAGTTACCATTTATTTGAAAGTTCCTTTTGGCACTCCAATAAATTGTAACAAAACAATCTTAACTGGTTGAGTGCTGTATTATTTTTGATCATCAAAATTTGCTCGTTTGTGTTTGACTTGTTACAATTTATGGAAGAGTGCCTCTAGGCACTCTCCCATAAATTGTGACAAGGTAAACCTACACAGACCTAATAATTGCATTTCAAAGATAATATGAAGAATATCCACAGAATATCAAGGCTTTAAGCTGCGGCACCTGCACTTCAGAATAAAGACTGCATATGGGCTTCCAGCACTCTACCAGTTAATGTAATTTTTCTTCTTCTACTGCTTTGCAAACAACAAGCTAAATGGAAACTGGATCTCTGAAGTCTGCTGCTCCAATCTCTCCCCTCCCTCCCGATCAGGAGCTGGATCACGAACAAGCCACTCTCCCAGACAAATTTCAAAAAGAGTGCAGAAATGACAAAAACACCTTGGAAAACCAGCTAGCAGAACTCAGGAAGGCAGCGGCGACACTACTTTCCAACGTTGCCTTTGCAACTGCTCTAGCTCAAAGTAGGACAACAACACCACAGCCTCCATCTCCTCCTTCGTCTCTAGTAAAGAATTCGCCACCTCCACCTCCAAAGATGAAACGGAGGAAAGAAAGGAAATACAAAGCAAGAGCCGCCACCAGTCCATTACGAGCGGTAGGAGTACGAGCAAAACAACACAGATACCTATCCCCAAGTGCAGAATCTTTTGCGGTGATAACAAGCTAATGCATACAGTGTGGCTTTCAGCACTTTTTACTCAACCAGTCAAGTGTTGGAACCCTGATGATGGAAGGATTAATTTTATTTTGAAGTGAATTCACAACATTTTCTTAATAAAAATTTGCTTTTATTTGCTTCCTCATTTATAGGTTTGGCAGTATGAAGGTCGAGGAAAAGAGAAAGCTTTTCTATATGAGGTGAGTAAGTGTTTGAATCGGGAGAACAAAAAATATGATTTTAAACTTATTTGGGAAAGATAATGGCTGTGTAAAGTGTAAAATAAAATGGCAGAGTATAGAATCACAGTATTCAAGTCACTAAGAGGCTTGGCTGAAGGGTGCAGCACTGAAAGGAAGGTTTCTTCCCCTTTCATATCTGAAAGTTGAATTTTGGAAGTTTGGATTTGGGAGGGAGTGGAGCACCATTGCAAAATGTTTTGAACTATTGCTATAATTAGACTTTTAGGTGAGTTTTATTTTGAAATTTTATTGACATCTTTTTGTAGATTGTTGCTAATAAAAGAAATGGCATTGATGTTGATAAATGGGACTATTTTGCCCGTGATTGTCATAATCTGGGTATAAAAAACAACTTTGATCATATAAGATATATGAAATTTGCTCGAGTCTTAACAGACAATGACGGAAGCACACAAATTTGCTCTCGTGATAAGGTAAGCAATTTTTTCAATATTATTCTTAAAACTTTGGTTTGCAAACAGAAACAATTTTTTAAAAACTCTTTTGATGACAAAAAAATTATTTTCATGAGCCTTAACCCTTTACCCAATGAATCGCCCGCATCCGCCCGCGTAATATGCCAATTCAGCAGATGAAAAAAATATTATTTTTCGAAAAATTTTAACAAAACCATATCATGTGACCCCTCTTTGGAACGAGCTCGAGCTTGAAATTTTTTGAAAAAAATTGAAAAAATGGTAATTAAAATAATAAATTTTGAAAACGTCTGTGTTGGGGAAAGGGTTAAGCATGTAAACTTTATGAATAATTTGATGATTTTTGTTATCCTTCATTTAATTGAGTAAAGGGAAAGATTAATTTTGATGGTTGAACTATCTTCATCATTGTTTTTTTAACAATTTATTGGATAATGACCAAAACTTCTTGCCAATAAACTGTGAGAACAGAAATCCAAATGAACAAAACTTTGTTTGCCTCAACCTGAAGTAAAGTCCTTGAATGTAAATATCCATGATTTTGGTTGCATCTATTTTTATGCCCTCGAGAACACCACTCGGGGGCATTATGTTGTCACCATGTCCGTCTATCTGTTGTTCGGTATCCGGCATCTGTCCATTAGCTTTTGGTTTTCCATCAAATAACTAAAGAACCGTTTATTTGATCAAATCATTATTTTATGGATAACTTCTGGATGACTTGACAATGCTTCCTTTCGATTTTGGTCCAGCTAACCATTTCAATATGGCCACCATATTGAATTTGGTTTCGTCCAGTAACTAGTGAATGCTGACTCGAATCATTTTTAGCTCACCAACTTTAGTTGTGTGAGCTTATGGCATGGCTCGATCGGTCGGCGTCAGCATACATGTCCAATAATGTTAAAGCTTCTGTTTAGGTCACTTACTTGTCCTATTTCCATATCATGACCTTTATAATGCTGCTATATGATGATTATTATCATTTTACCATGATTTAACTCCTCATACCCTACATTTTAGACATTTTTCTTGACATTTTTAGATGGATTTAGTTTTCTGTTTAGCTCAGAATTTCATGTTTAAATAAGTGTTTAGGTCAGCTGCTGTGCTCCTTCTCTTCCCATGGCACTTATATTCATCATACATGTTCCTCAGTATCATTGTTCCATGATTAACCCCCTCATACCCTGCATTTTAAACATTTTTCTTGACATTTTTATTTGCGTTTAGTTTTCTGTTTAGCTCAGAATTTCATGTTTAAATAAGTGGTCAGCTGCTGTACTCCTTCTCTTCCCATGGCACTTATATTCATCATACATATTCCTCAGTATCATTGTTCCATGATTAACCCCTCATTCCCTGCATTTTAAACATTTTTCTTGACATTTTTAGTTGCGTTTAGTTTTCTGTTTAGCTCGGAATTTCATGTTTAACTTAGTGTTTATGTCAGCTGCTGTGCTCCTTCTCTTCCCATGGCACTTATATTCATCATACATGTTCCTCAGTATCATTGTTCCATGATTAACCCCTCATACCCTGCATTTTAAACATTTTTCTTGATATTTTTATTTGCGTTTAGTTTTCTGTTTAGCTCAGAATTTCATGTTTAACTAAGTGTTTAGGTCAGCTGATGTGCTCCTTCTCTTCCCATGGCACTTATATTCATCATACATGTTCCTCAGTATCATTGTTCCATGATTAACCCCTCATTCCCTGCATTTTAAACATTTTTCTTGACATTTTTAGTTTAGATTTCTGTTTAGCGCGGAATTTCATGTTTAATTTAGTGTTTAGGTCAGCTGCTGTGCTTCTTCTCTTCCCATGGTACTTATGTTCATCATATATGTTCCTCAGTATCATTGTTCCATGATTAACCCCTCATACCCTGCATTTTAAACATTTTTCTTGACATTTTTAGTTGCGTTTAGTTTTCTGTTTAGCTCGGAATTTCATGTTTAACTTATTGTTTAGGTCAGCTGCTGTGCTCCTTCTCCTCCCATGGCACTTATACTCATCATACATGTTCCTCAGTATCATTGTTTCATGATTAACCCCCTCATACCCTGCATTTTAAACATTTTTCTTGACATTTTTAGTTGCGTTTAGTTTTCTGTCTAGCTTGGAATTTCATGTTTAACTTAGTGTTTAGGTCAACTGCTGTGCTCCTTCTCTTCCCATGGCACTTATATTCATCATACATGTTCCTCAGTATCATTGTTCCATGAATAACCCCTCATACCCTGCATTTTAAACATTTTTCTTGACATTTTTATTTGCATTTATTTTTCTGTTTAGCTCAGAATTTCATGTTTAACTTAGTGTTTATGTCAGTTTCTGTGTTTTACTTTTAAGAGGTTGTGTTTAGGTAAGCTTTGTCGCATGTTATGAGCCTGTTTGATACAGTTCTTGTGTTTGCCAAAGTTACTATCAAAGAGGAATGTTGATGAGCTATAGGGCATTGGCATCCTTCTTGTTATTTTTATGCCCCCTTGACAAATAGTCGGGGGGGGGGGGGCATACTGTTTTACCCCTGTCCATCCATCTGTCTGCTGTCCATCCATCCGTCTACATTTAGGGCACATTGTTTGTCCGACTAACTCCCCTCACACTTTTCAAGCTAGGACTTTTTTTATTTCACAGGATGTTTGTACATATACCTGAGGTGTGCATTTTGTCAGGATTTTGTTTTACTTCAATATTTCACAAAATTACAGGTTGTTGAACTTCGTCAATTTTTTGTAGAATTTCACCCGTATGGTATGTGGTTTGTCCGGCTAACTCCTCTCACACTTTTCAAGCTAGGACCTTTTCATTTCACAGGATGTTTGTACATATACCAGAGGTGTGCATATTGTCAGGATTTTGATTTGCTTCAATATTTCACAAAATTGAAGGTTGTGAAACTTAACCCTTTACCCAACGCAGACGATATCGTAATTTATTATTTTAAATATAATTTTTTAAAATTTTTCAAAAAATATCAACAAAACAATATCATGTGACCCCTCATTGGAACGAGCTTGATGAGCTCGTTCCAATGAGGGGTCACATGATATGGTTTTGTTGAAATATTTTGAAAAATTAATTTTTTTCAACTGCTCAATTTGCATATTATGCAGGCGGATGTGGGCGATTCGTTAGGGAAAGGGTTAATCAATTTTTGGTAGAATTTCACCTGTTTGTTATGTGGTTTGTCCAGCTAACTCATAGTTTTCAAGCCGAATGTATGTGGTAGAACATGCGGGGCCATCAGATGTGTCTTACAGACACAGAATATTTACATGTACAAATAACTGCATTGATTTGTTACAAACCTGCTGTGTACCTGCATTATGCTGGAGCATGCTTTATTTTCTGTTATTGATAAAACAAATAATGCACCAGTTCTCTGATTGCCACTATGACTGGGGCTACTGTGGCATTTGTAAACTCTAGTTTAATTATGCATCTTTGGTGTCCAGAGGACCAGTCATCTGAACCAAGATGGCCATCTTAAATTTAGTTACCATCCAATAACTAATGAATACTGACTCGAATCAATTTCAGTTTTTGTTTATGCATTGTTGGTTCTAGGGGAAGCTTCCTTTCGATTTTTGTTCAGCTAGCCAATTCAATATGGCCATTATGGTGGCCATATTGAATTTAGTTGCGTCCAATAACTAATGAATGCTGGCTCGAATCATTTTTAGCTCATCTTGACAAAGTCAAGCTGAGCTAATCTCATCGCTCTCCGTCCGTCGTCTGTCTTCTGTCATCCGTCGTCCATCCATCGTCCGTCAACACCATGTTTTGGTCTTCTCCTCCAAAGCCACTGGGCCAATTCAAGTGAAAGTTTGTGTGAGTGATGGTCCTGAAGGGGCATTGCATTTTTGTTCAACTTAGCATGCTCAGCCCCATAGGGAGGGAGTGGGGGAAAATGCTCCAAAATATTTTTAAAATCTTCTTCTCATGAACCAGTGTGTACAATGACTTGATATTTGCTATGGAGCTTCCTTTTGAGGAGTAGAATCAAGTTTGTTCAAACAAAGTTCGTGAAGCAATATTTGGCTTTATAATGGGAGGGTTAAGATTTTTGGCCCCACCCAAAATTTCTATTCCAAGAACTGGTGGGCCAACTTCAATCAAATGTGGCATGCAGTTTAAGTGGGTCCTAAGTAATTGATTGATGCCTAAAAAAAAAATTTTCACAGCCCTGTGACAACCCCAGGGTCTAAAAACAGAAAAAAATTCAAAAGCCCATATATCTTAAACCAGAAGGAACAGAGAACTGGTATTTGGTATGAAACATCCTTAGGACCAGAAGAAGGGATTTGTTAAAAAAAAATTCCACCAGTTCAATCAGGGTGCCTGGTAGAGGGTATTGAAAAAATGATGAGTCAGCATTTTTGCAGTAGTTTTATCCCCAAAGGATTTTTCATTCACAGAACTTTTTGATTGACATATTGTGTTCTTAAATTAACAAAAATTCTGTTATGAACATTTTATCTTGTAATGACAGTCTGTCAATTCTGTGGGACTTTTGTTTGTTTTAGAAAGATTTTTATTTGTGTTGAATGAACCATTTCAATGCTGGAAAACATCTGATACCTGTATGCATGTCTTTAATTTAACCCTCTCAAGACTGCAGTGTGGGTTCCAAAGATTTTTATTGATGCCATGAACAAACAAAAAACCCTTTCAATACTGTAGATGTATTTTAGTCTGTTTCCTTGTAAAAAATTGATCTGATTCCTGTCTGAATATCTTTAACTTAACCCTCTTATGACTTCATTGTGTTTTTTCCAAAGATTTTTTTCTCTCATGATGGACTCTTTCTCTACTGATTTCATATTGAATGAACCCTTTCTATGCTGGAAAACATTTATCTGATTCCTGTGTGCATGTCTTTAATTTAATCCTCTCAAGATTGCAGGTCTGTAGCAGGGAGTTCCAAAGATTTTTAGCTCATCTTGACAAAGTCAAGCTGAGCTAATCTCATTGCTCTCCAGACGTCATCCATCCGTCGTCCATCAACACCATGTTTTGGTCTTCTCCTCCAAAGCCACTGGGCCAATTCAGTTGAAAATTTGTGTGAGTGATGGTCCCGAAGGGGCATTGAATTTTTGTTCAACTCAACATGCTCAGCCCCATAGGCAGGGAGTGGGGGAAAAATGCTCCAAAATATTTTTAAAAATCTTCTTCTCATGAACCAGTGTGTACAATGACTTGATATTTGCTATGGAGCTTCCTTTTGTGGTGTAGAATCAAGTTTGTTCAAATGAACTTTGTGAAGCAATATTTGGCTTTGTAATGGGAGGGGGTAAGATTTTTGGTCCCGCCAAAAATTTATATTTTCTGAACCGATGGTCTGGTTTGAACCAAATTTGGTATGTGGTATTATTGGGTCATAAGTACTCAACACATAAAAAAAAAAAATTCCCACATCCCCATGGGAACCCTGGGAGCTAAAAATAGAAATATTTTCAAATGCCCATATTTCCAAAACCACACGGAACAGAGAGCTGTTATTTGGTATGAAGTATCCTTTGGACCAGTAGAATTGAATGGTAAAAAAAAAGTTATGTTAGGGTGTTCTGTAATGGGCATTGAAAAAAATGCTGAGTCAGCATATTTGCAAAAATTAAAAAAAATCTTTTCTCCAGAACCAATCATCAGAATCTTTTGCTATTTGGCATACAGCATTCATGGGGGGGGGGGGGGGGGGGGGGGGGGGGGGGGGGGGGGGGGGGGGGGGGGGGGGGGGGAGGCAGATACAAGTTATGTTAAAATAAAGCCCATTGGTTCATATTTGGGCTTTATATAGGAGCCCACATTTTTTACATCGGGTAATATGGGGAATATTCTTTAAAAATCTTCTTCTTCAGTACCACCAGTCAGAATCTTTTAATGTTTGATATACATCATTGGTATGAGGGTCAGATTCAAGATTGTTCAAACCAAGCCCCTAGGTTAATATTTGGGCTTCCTACGGAAGCCCAAATTTTAACTTTGTTCAATTTGGGGGATAATTTTTAAAAATCTTCTTCAGATCCACCAGGCAGAATGCTTTCATATTTGGTATGCAACATCTCTAGGAAGGTCAGATTCAAGTTTGTTCAAATCAGATCCCTAGGTATATTTTTGGGCTCGCTAGGTAGACAAATTTTTACTTAGTGCAGTATGAGGAAATTTCTTTAAAAATCTTCTTCTTCAGATCCACCAGTCGGAATGCTTTCATATTTGGTATACAACATCTCTTGGGGTCAGCTTCCAGTTTGTTCTATTCAAGAGCCTGGGTTAATATTTAGGCCCATATAGGAACCTGAAATTTAACTTAGTATAATATGAGGGAATCTTCTTCTTCAGATCCACTAGTCAGAATGCTCTCATATTTGGTATACAACATCTCTAGGGGAGTCAGTTTGTTCAAATCGGATCCATAGGGTAATATTTGGACTCGCTATGGTAGCCCAAATTTTAACTTAGTGCAATATGAAGAAATTTCTTTAAAATTTCTCTTCTTCAGATCCAACAGTCAGAATGCTTTCATATTTGGTACACAACATCTCTAGGGAGGTCAGATTCAACTGTGTTCAAATCGAGAGCCTGGGTTAATATTTGGGCTCTATATGGGTTGCCGGAATTGGCCATTTTGCTGAAGATTTAAATATTGTGTATTCAGTACCCCTCAGAGGTGTGTAACTAACATTAATCCACATAGGTTGTATCAAGGGGCTTCATAGGAGAGCTCTACATTTTACATTATGATCAACTGAAGAAAAGGCATCATGCCCGGATTATTTTTGTCACTCCAGAGGGACTCAAGGATTGACAGTGTAGCCTATGGAGATGGATTGCTTAATGCAGATTCATTCTTGGACTCTGTGTATATTGTGTTCTGTTCAAGATGAGCACTTCATGTCCTGTGGGTCCTCTTGTTATTTTTACCTGCGTCGCCAGTGGCAGAGCAGGTCTAGTAACCGCTCGACTCCGTCCGTCCATCAGTCCGTCCGAAACACTTTTTCCGTCAAAGTTTTCTTGGCTTCTATGAAAGGGAATGATTTTATATTTGGTCTGCTGCTTCATAATGATGAGTTGTATCGTGTATCTAATTTTCAGATCTGTTGCATGCAGCGACGCAGGTCCAGACCCGGTATTGGTCTTGACTTGTTTAATTATGCATTGTTGGCATCTAGAGGAAGCTTCCTCTCATTTTTGGACCAGTCGGCTGAATCAAGATGGCCACCAGTGGCCAATTCATTATGGTGAATTTGGTTTCCATGCAATAACTAATGAATACTGACTCGAATCAATTTCAATTTTTGGTTATGCATTATTGGTGTCTGGAGGAAGCTTTCTTTTGATTTTAGTCAGCTAGCCAATTCAATATGGCCACCATAGTGGCCATATTGAATTTGGTTTCCGTCCAATAACTGAGGAATGCTAACTGAAATAATTTTTCTTTTTTTTGATTGCATTATTGGTGTCTAGAGAAAGCTTCCTTTTGATTAGGTTATGCCCCCAAGAGACTTACCTACCCTTTTATAACATCGTCGGGGGCATATGCCACGCTCTGCATTGCTCTTGTCTTTAATTGGTAGAATACTGAAAGCCTATATTTGGGCTTTATTCTGCAATCCTTCTACCACAACTTAATGATTTCAAATTCTGTGGATGTTATTTGTATTGTCCTTGAAGTGAAATTATTTAGTCTGTGTTGATTGTCTTGTTACGTTTTATGGGAGAGTGCCATATAGGCACTCTCTCATAAATTTGAACAAGACAGCAACATGTGCCAAATTTTGATGACCAAAAATAATTTAGCACTATATCAGTTAGCCCTTTATCCAATGTCAAGATTTTCAAAATTTGTTATTTTAAATATTATTTTTCAAAATTTTCAAGAAATTTCAACAAAACCTTATTATGTGATGAGTGCATTCCAATGAGTCACATCTGCAGAATATGAAACCTTCAAGTGGTGATATGAGTGCATTGCAATGAGAGATCACATGATATAGTTTTGTTGAAATTTAAAAAAAAAATTGAACTGCTGAATTTGTACATCATGCATGCAGATCAGATCGAATCATTCAGGCCTGGCATTCTTAAAAATGCAGGAGGGCTAAAAATCGCTCTCCTCACATGGCCTAGGGGAGCGATTAGCTCTCCTCAAGCTTACAAAAGCTAAAACTGGCAAAAAGAAGTTGTTTTATTAAGAATTCTGCCTAGTGGGTTTTGTACATTTTATTTTGTGCTGTTTACCAGGTAGTCTCTGTGAGACGGCTACACTGCCCCTCCCACACCTCCGGGCCTTGGTAAGGCCCAGAGGTGTGGGAGGGGCAGTGTGGCCATATTGCAGACACCACTAACGTAGCAGAGATCTGAAAACCTGTGGGTTTTAGGAATAGGCTGTTGTGGTAATCATTATTTTCTAAGGCTGGGAGAGCTATTTTTCGCCCTCCTCAATTTTTTTAAGGCAAGCAGTAGGCGAGCGAATAAATCGCTCTCCTGAAAATGCCAGGCCTGATCATTAGGTAAAGGTTTAAACTTCTGATAGTAGCTTAGAGCAAATCTCAAATTTCAGTGTGAATGGAATCAAAGGATTTTAAATCAAATTGAATCTTGAACCAAATTTCCCCACTCTTCGAAATGTGCATATTGCACCTTCTTTTAACTGTAAATACTTCTTTTTTTGGTTTATCGACACTTTCAACAGCAGGGTCACCTCATGTCAGATAGTTTTATGGGTGGTGGATGCTAGAGTGCCCAGAGAGAACCACCAAGCAGTGGTGAGCAACTGTCAGACTCCCCAATGTACTAACTCCACTGGGTTAGCAGCATTGGTTGAAAACAAGTCCATTGACCTGCAGTATGCCTTAGTGCACAGTGCCACTGTGCTCCCACATGGGCAATCAGGATTAAGTGCCTTGCCCAAGACACTTACCCCTAGTGTGTGTGAAACCATGGACCTTTTGGTTTGAGTCCATTTTGGTAACCACTAAGCCACAGTGCTCCCAACCGTAAATACTGCCTGTCTCCACTCAGGTATTGTATTCAGAGGTGACTCGACATCTGTATGGGCAAGTCAATCAAAAGAGTAGAATATTTCAGAACGGAATCAAATTCTATTCAGAAGCAGAACCTTGCTGAGCTCTTCTTGCAGGGGTCAGCCGAGGGGGCGACTAGGACGAAGAAGTCGCCTGGTCATTCTTAAAGTCGCCTTGGCTAACAGTGGGGGCGAAATTCAAGTCGCCCTACCAAAATTCATTAGGAGACATGGCAATTTTGGGCATTTCTTATGTTTTATTTCCAAATAAAAACACTTCCGCATTCTGATGGTCATGATAAAATAAACACGTTTGTGGTTGCGGTTAAAATCCGTCACATGGCTCTGAAAATAGCCCAAACTAGCCCAATTTAAAGTAACTCAAAAGATTTGTAATGGCCTGTTGTGGTGTTTAAACAATTTGTCCTTACTGGTGGTAGCAACCAGCACAAAAATGGCTTTTTAAAAATAGAATGTCCATTCTTACTCACCAAGCAGTGATTATAAGTCACAAATATTAGGGAGGATGACAATGGCAGGTCTCCATAACACCAATCCCATGTATCAATGTACGATGACCGTCAGAAACTCATTTTTCTGTACAGCAGCAGTGCATTGGAAAAATCCAGTGCAGAAGAGAAGGGAGACAACTGAAATATTTGTCAATTACCCCTGATCACCTCAGAACTAAATTAACTCAAATTGTTAATAACGCTCAATTAACGAAGAATATTGAAAACTTTTTTAACTACACTTTTCAATTTAATTAAGACATTCAGAAACCACGGTTGACCCTGCTTCTTATATAAATTTGAAATTTATTTTAAATACTTTAAATATTTAAAAAAAAATACCTTCTGTGATTGAGGACACTCTCAAAATATTTGCTAAATTTCACTTTGACTGCTCTTTGATAAATTTAAATCAACTTGAGTGCTTTTGAAGATTAAATGTACATCTTTGTTTTTAGTTAACTGGTTGAGTGCTAGGAGTGTCTTATCATGGTTCCATTGAAAAGTGCTGGAAGCCACTTTAGAGGCTCAACACTATGCATTAGCTTGATGTTTGCTCAGCAGAATAATTTTTTTTTTGTACAAAGGTGATTGGTTGCAATTTATTGGAGAGTGCCTATTGGCACTCTCCAATAAATTGCAACAAAACAATGATTTATGAAAAAAATCTTGCTACACTGTGGCCACTATTGCTTGTAGTGTGGTATCTTTGACAAAAAAACCCAGGTTTCAAATCACCTTTAAAAATAATTTAGATCTCAACCAGTTAATAAAACTAACTTTTAAGTGGTCAGTTCATATTCACCACTACCACCTTGCCAAAATATATGATATGTTTGGCTGAACACAGTGTTCCCTGTGGGAACCCCGGGAAGTAAGCAGCACTTGTTTACTGTGGTAAACCAGTTCCGCTTTACTAGTAAAATAGGACCCAGTCACCAATGCTTGGGGTGAAAGTCCTCTAAAATGGGCAACATGTAGATCAACGATTGACTAAACTTTACTTCATCTCCATGTTGTGTCACGATTAGCCATGGTGCATAAATATGTGACGTTAACCACCAACAAACAAACAAACGAACACAGTGTGAATGAATGAGGACTCCCCTTAACTCTTTCCCTACCAGTGATTACAATAGTTTCCATGCTGGCGGCAGCAGATTTCAAATTTTAGATTGCTCATTAGACAGCCAATCTACTAAACAGTGCCGTTAAATGTAGTGGCAAACATTTTTAGCTGCGACTAGCAGCTCTATAAGTGGCAATGTCGGTCTGTCGGTCTGTCTGTCGGTCGGTCTGTCGGTCGGTCGGTCGGTCGGTCGGTCTGTCTGTGACCAGCGAGTTTCAAAACTCAATAACTTTTGAAATACTTAATGGAATGACCTTATATTTGGCATGTAAGTGTATCTTATTGATGTCTAGCCACTGTCCAATGCATGTGTTGTTCCAAATATTTTTCTTGGAGTTGTCGGTCGGTCGGTCTGTCTGTTTGTCGGTCACCAACGAGTTTCAAAACTCAATAACTTTTGAAATACTTGATGGAATGACTTTATATTTGGCATGTAAGTGTATCTTATTGATGTCTAGCCACTGTTCAGTGCATGTGTTGTTCCAAATATTTTTCTTGGAGTTATGGCCCTTGATGAACTTAGAATTTTGTGAGATTGCACCACCCGTTGCAGCTACAGCGTCGATGTCGCAATTTTTTAAAATGTTTTTTCTGACTTCTCCGTCATGTCCACTGACTTCTCCCTCCTAGCCTCTGGTTTCTCCCTAAAATCTCTGGAGGGAGAAGTCATTTCTCCCTAAAATCCGCTGCCAGGCTGACCCAAGTCCTCTTGCATCAAGTTCTGATGATAAAAGAGAAGTTTAACCCTTAAGGGCCTGGCATTTTTCCTGAATTGTCATCTGACCACTGCCCATACACGTCCAGTGGCTTAGCAGTGATTTATAGTCAAGTCTTGGCTGCCTATTAAGGCAGCCAATACTTGACTAGCAACCACTACCCAGGTAATTTGTCTATTGTCAACTGGACCTCCTCTTGATGGCATATTAAGGGCACATGTTCTGAGGTGGAAGATTGAAATAAGCCTTTAAGGGTTAAGTGGAGACACTTGGTTGGATTTTAAGAACCTCTAAATGACTAGAAAATTTCTGAATCATTGCAAATCGAATCAAATCGAATTTCAAAGCTCTGCATAGTAGCTTTCCACATCGATAGTGATCTCTTGAAGGCCTTTGGCTGACTTTGACAAACATAAACCTCTCAGAGCAGGTACCAGATGTTACAATCATGAAATAGTCTTCTAGATTGTAGTCAAATCACCTTGTTGTGGTTTTGAGTCTGTGATGGCTGCTTGTATAGAAAGCCAAGATGTTACTCTAAATCACTGTCAAACAGTTCACCAATAAATAGTTCCCAAAGGGCCTTGGATTAAAGAATGGGCCTTGAATTTGGCTTAAGAGCCATTCAAGGTCTTGAAATACTGGACAATTGGTCAGGCATGGAAAACAGTGAATATTCATGAAATAAAAATGCTGACAAAATGTGTTTTAGCCATGTAGTTTCATATACAATACTTTGTGAAGCACAGTCCTAAATTGGATCCTTCAGCCATTACCCACTCCCCTACTTCCCTTTAAGGGAAGTGGGTGGAGGGGGGGGGGGGGGGGTAATGGCTGGATCCTAGTTAGAATGAGTGAAGGCAGAAACCTTGATTTTCTGTGAATGTGGCTGTTGTACGGCCTTGGAAAATGTTTAGAAAATGATCTTGAATAGCTTAGAATTTTATTATTCCTTTCCTGCAGGAAGCATTTAATAGGTTGTGGTGTTTGTTTAAGTACTGCGGAGTTGTCCTAGGATAAACTAATTCTTATAATAAAAATATTACTTAACTGGTGAGCATGTTTAGCATGCCCAATGTACTTATGGGCTCTTATCATAAAGATCCAATGTAGCTTTTTTGTATCTTTGTGAAAACTGACAGTTTTATTGTGCCTATATGTGATGTCTTAAAAGTGTTAAAAATACTAACAGCCACTTGGTTTCATCTACATTCTGAATTCTGTTAACAAAGATTTCTACTCTCGATACCAGGAGAGGCATTGGTGCTTTCTGAAAACTTCCTGTCTGTTGCCTTTATTGGGTTTACAGTTCCATTCTTCTGGTTGGGCCCATATCTTCTGTTTCCTTTGTAGACTGTTCTTTTAAACTCAGAACAGGTTCACTTCCACTGTTTTACTAATCAAAATACATTGAAACAAAATTAAAGAAAACATGCTGTTTTTGGTCAAGTTTTTTTTCTCCAAAAATCATTGTACTGTTTGATAAAGTCAGTGCATGGGTGGGTTAGCGAGTGGGCAGGTGGGCCTCACCTTTCTCGATAATTGCGATAACTTCAAACAAACATCAGTGGATTTGGTCTATATCTAGCATGTGAGACTTTCTTAACTATGTTGTGAATGAGTTTGAAAACCAGTGCAGTTTAGCTGTACTGAGCAGGATCCTTGGTTGGGGAACATTCTCGAGGTGTTCGATCACTCTCTGTCAGCATCAATTATGCGGCTGATTCTGTCATTTTGGGTGGGGACATAATGGCTGTCCTCTGTGCGAAGATAGACAGACTCTGTGCAGGCTAAAGATCCCTTTTTTGTATCCAAGAAGAGTGAGGACACGAAGATGCCTCCATGAAGGTCATCCCACAGACCTGCACCATTGTGCCAAGAAGAGGCATTAATATAAGTTTCATAACTTCCCTGCCAATCCTTGTAAACAAATAAGCTTAATTAACTCTTTCAACACGAGAGACTGCTTTTCCGGTCCAGCAACACGTAGGGATGCACGGTATATCGATATATACCGGTATTCAAACCACTATCGATTGATTACCGGTGTAATTACAAAATATCGGTTTATCGTCATTATTTATTTACCCACAATTTAATTTTCAAGATGTCTTGAGTTTTAACTGTAGCTCCGAATGAATAATATTATCCCTTTACCCAAGAATCGTGCGTAAAATACAAATTAAGCAGTTGAAAAAATAATTTTCAAAAATTTCAACAAAACTTTTTCATGTGGCCACTCATTGGAATGAACTCCTTGAGCTCGTTCTAATGAGGAGTTCACATGATATTGTTTTGTAGAAATTTTTGGAAAAATCTGATAAACTATTATTTAAAATACTAAATTTTGATATCGTCAGCGTTGAGAAATGTGTTTAGACCTGCATCATCAAGGCATGCTGATTCGTTCGACTGTGATGCCTCAAGTCCCGATTGTGGTACTTATGTTCAGATATCTGATCAGTTTTCGATATAACGGTATACCACGGTATTTTTTTGAATACCGATACTGGTATTCAGTTTTGAATATCGTGCAGCCCTAGCAACATGATACGTCATAATTTCATTAACATTAAGTAGAATGGCTACTAAGTGAACGTGGTAGAACAATTAATATTTTCAATGTGCAGCCTTCAGGCTGCACATTGAAAATATTAATTGCTGTACCCCCAAGTAATGGATATGGACTCTTCCAATTTCTGCCATTTAACTGGCATGGAAGATATGAGAGTTATGTCTCTTAATTGGTTAATTTTTGCCTGTTGTCAGCTCATTAGCACGATAACTTGAACAAAAATGAATGGATTTAGTCAATATTTGATATGTGAGACTCTTAATGTCTTGAATGAGTTTGAAAACTGGTATGGTTCAATCATACTGAGCAGAGTTATGGCCCTTAATTAGTTAATTTTTGCCTGTTTTCAGCTCGTTAGTGTGATAACTTGAACAAATCTCTATGGATTCGGTCAATATTTGGTATGTGAAACTTTTTTAATATCTTGAACAAGTTTGAAAAATGGTGTGGTTGGGCCATACTGAGCAATGTCCCTTAATTAAGTTTTATCTGTTTTCATCTCGTTAGCACCAGATATATTAAGCTTCATGATTTTGGTACGAGGTTCCCGACTTTTTATGCCATCTCCTGACCTCATGATTGGGGGACAAATTCTCATGATTTTTGGACCCCATGTTATGTTTTGCAAATTTTGAGTCCCGAGGTTTCAGTTTACTGTACTGTAAATAAGCTGAGTGGAACTTGGATGGTAGAAAAGAATTTCAAACAAATTGCTTTACCTTTGCCTGGAGATAATTTAGATGTGGGAAAGAATAACTACTGTGTGCATGTTGTTTTATGAAATCCTGTTACAACAATTGAAATGCTTTATTTAGTTTCCAAAAATATTAAGTCAGATGCAGAAATCTTCACAAAATAAACAAGAAATTGTTTTTTTCAAGTCTCTCCAAAAATGTGACTTTATGATGAGACTTGACAGAGGGGATTCTCTGGGATTCCCCTACTTATGTTGAAAGGATGTTTTGAGGGGGTGAGGGAAAATGCTAAAAATTTAAAAAAAATCTCCTTATGAACCAGTGGGTACAGTGACTTGCTATTTGGTATGGAGCTTCCTTTTGAGGTGTAGAATCAAGTTTGTTCAAACGAAGTTCGTGGAGCAATACTTGCCTTCGTAATGGGAGGGTCAAGATTTTTGGCCCTGCCCAAAATTGATATTTTCTGAACTGATGGTCTGATTTGAACCAAATTTGGTAAGTGATATTATTGAGACATAAATACTTGATTCATGCAAAAACATATTCCTGTGTCCCTATGGGAACCCCAGTAGCTAAAAATAAAAACATTTTCTAATGCCCATATTTTCCAAACCGCATGGAACACAGAACTGTTATTTGTTATGAAGCATCCTTAGGACCAATATAATGGAGTGGTAAAAAGGATTACCATAGGTTGTGTCAGGGTATTCTCTGTGTGTGTGTGTGTGGGGGGGGGGGGGGAGGGGGGATAAAAAAAATGGTGAGTCAGCATATTTACAAAAACTAAAAAAATTTCTTTCCCAGACCCACAAATTGGAATCTTTTGATATTTGGTATGCAGCATCCATAGAGGGGTCAGATACACGTTTGTTAAAATTAAGCCCCTCAGTTCATATTTGGGCTCAATACAGGAGCCTGAATTTTAACTTAACAATATGGGGAATAATATTTAAAAATCTTCTTCTTCAGAACTGCCATTCATAATCTTTTAATATTTGGTGGACATCTTTGGTATGAGGGTTAGATTCAAGTTTGTTTAAATCAAGTCCCTCAGTTAATATATGGGCTTCCTATAAGGCTGTCGCAACTATCAATTTTCATAGTTGACTAATTGCAGCATTAATCAATGGTTAGTCAATTAATAGCGTTTCCCATGAATTCAACAATCTCTAATATACTTACAAAACAAATTTAAAACTGACAATGTTTGAATGTGTACACTTCTGCATTGAGATAAAATAGAAACACCAAATTATCTCTGTCAGACTCCGTTTGATCTGAAGAATTTAAACAGATACACATATATGTGTGAACGTTTCTGTAACTAATTTATTTTGTGGTACAACCAATGTTGATATTTGAAAAATGCCAATACAATGTACCAAAGCGCCAGAATGCGCATGAAAAAAATCAATCTGGCCATCTCTGAGAATAAACAATAAATTTTTTTTGCCATATGGTATATATAAAATATACAAGAACAGGAATTAAAAACTACGAAAAAATATTTTGTGTGGATTATTTTCAGGAAGCAAACAATTTATATGATATGTTCTACACAAGAGCCACCCTACACAGAAGAGCATACCAGCATTCTGTTAACAAAGGCATAGAGATTATGTAAGTAGCTTTTCTCAGGATTGTTTTTATATCTACGGGGATTCTTTTGGGTGTCTATTGGGGCTGAATATGGGATCATTTCCCAATATCAATTAGGCATGATTTTTCCCCAATTGCAACTCAAATTCTCTAAATTCAGTCTCCACACAACCAGAAATTTATTGCATAATTTGTGCCATGAACTGGGCAGTCCTAAGGCCACAGAAAACCATTGTTTTTCTGAGACCTTATGACCACCCAGTTCAGAACACCAGTTGTGCTTTAAATTTAAATTGCTTACCTAACAAAGCTTAGAAAGTGTATGAATTTAATGACAAATGACGAGTTCTTTTTTAACCCCTGGCACACGATAGTTCAACAGAATTTTCCCCAATCACTGTTTTTCTCTTGTCTAGCTATTAATGGAACCAATTATATCTTGTTTGACAGAGCTCACTGAGCTCTGTCAAATAAGGTATATTTGGAAATTTGGAAAAGAGAACTTTGCTGATTCCTTGTTGTGCAGTAAGTAGAACTGATGCAATTAGTTGATGAATAACTTAAAAATAATTGAGAGAGAATTATATTATTTTCTCAAAGATTTGAACAAACTGCTTTATGGAAAATATTTGCCATTTTGACATCAGAGTGCAGAGGATTAATAGTACAACTACAATTTAACCCTTTACCTAACATGAAAAGCAGACGACACTTGCAAAAAAAATTCTTGAATAACTAATATTTTTCATTTTTTGTCTCAAAAACATAGGTTATGACCCCTCATTGGAACGAGGTCGACAAGCTCCTTCCACACAAAAATTAAAAAATAATGAAAATTAATTGTCGATTTTTGTGAATAGCGCTGGCCGGTTTTGGCCATTATGTTGGGTAAAGGGTTAAGAGAGGCTAAAGAGACTGGAATGAACATGATTCCATGTGACTATTTGTTATAAAACTTACTTTCAGAAAACTTACGGTTGCTTAGGTCTGAATGTTCTCTGATCAGTTCCAATGTAAAATTTCTTAGTCTTTACATGTTTCTTTTCCTCCATCCTCCAAAACAAATTCCCAAATGGAGCCCCCAAATGTTTGCAGTGGCATGGGCCTGGAGCCCTTCCCAAAAAGGACAGAAGAATCTATGATCTACAGTAAAACCTGTCTTGAGAGACCACTGTCTTGAGAGACCACATCTGCCAGGCACCGATTGGTTTTACTCTATAATGGACCTGCTATGGGAGACCACCTGTCTTGAGAGACCACCTGTCTTGAGAGAACACTGTGACCTGGTACCAACTTGTATTTTTATGCCATAATGGACCTGTCTTGAGAGACCGCCCCTTTGAAGACTGAAACCATGACAAAAACTTTTTACCTGTTCTGGAATTGGAAAATCCATTGTGGTTATACTAACATAATTAAAAGTATTAAAAGCTCTTAATTGAGTTTCAGTTGCTATTCAGTTACATAACTCAGATTGAGATGTTTTTTATAAGACCCCTGTGGAAAGATTAGGATTATTGCGGAATAAACAATTTCATACATAACTGAAATGTGACAGACAGGATTATAAAAATAAATTTGTGTTGAAAATCTTCAATGAAGATTTTCAACACTAATTTATTTTTATAATTTTTATAACAGTCCATTTCAATTTGTTACAAAAACTTCATAAAAAAGAACAACTACAAAGTAATTACAGAAATCCATTCTTCTCCATTTCTGAATTTTGTGGTTGGTTATTCACTGACTTGAGAAAACCTGAAACCTGTTATGAGAGACCACCTGTCTTGAGAGACCACTTTTGTGTGGCCCAAAGGGCCGTCTCTCAAGACAGCTTCTACTGTACCTCTCAGGAAGAACAAGTCCTGAATGCTAAGATGACACATATGACAGGTGAAAACTTTTGAACAGTGCTCCACGTTTGTAGTGTGTTATAGTGTTCCCGTGCCTATGACGTCCACATATTTACAACTGAGATACACTTTTTCTTGCACTTATAAAACATCAGTAGTACAGTACAGTCATTGTGGACTGGTCGTAATCCATGCTTGGGGAGTGATGTCCACACAAGCATTTACTAGGTAAAAAAATCATCAAAATTTTAATTAATGAAGCACTGGGTTGTACCTGGTGCTTCATTAATTAAATCTTTGATGATTATTCCTATAATTAGTTTTTGGAATCTAATGTTATTACATCTGTGGGAAATATTGCCCACCCATGGAAAGTGACCAGTCCATGGTGGCTGTACTGTAAGATAATTTTTGCATCACATCCCAGGCCTACCTGGGCTTATCAAAATTTATTATTATACCACCCACTTGAAAAGTGGGAGGTATATAGTGTTCACTTGGTCCATCCGTACGTCCGTCCATCCGCTATGCTTTAGGGGGGGTACACATCTGCTATCCGCAACTTCTCCTAAACCAGTGAACGGATTTCATTGAAACTCTCAGACCTTCTTTTACAAACATCGAAGATGTGCACCTCCTATTGTCTTTTCAGATATTTTCATTTTTACAGTTTCCCATATTGAAAAATGAACTTTGTCAAATTCAATTGACATTCTGTACAGATCTGCTATCCGCAACTCCTCTTAAACCATTGAACAGATTTCATTGAAACTTTCAGACCTTGTTTTACATATATTGAAGATGTGCACCTCCTGTTTTGTTTTCAGATATTTTCATTTTTATGGTTTCTCATATTTAAAAATGAGCTTTGTCAATTCAAGCAAGTTTGGGGGGGGGGGGGGGGGGGGGGGGTTGTTGACATTTGCTATCCACGACCAAACTAGTGAATGGATTTCAATGAAACCTTTGAACATTGGTGTCAGTCTTTGTGCTCTCTACATTAAACACACTTTTACTGTTGTAAAATGTTTCTTGGGGGGAGTGGGTGGTATCATTTAGTGAGCAGTGCTCATAGTTTTTCTAGTTTTAAATTTTATTTTCTCAAAGATTTCAACAAAATCATATCATGTGACCCCCTCATTGGAACAGACTCGACGAGCACGTTCTTTTGAAGAATAATTTTATTTCAACAGCTGAATTTGCATTTTACATGGGTGGATGTGGCCGATTTAAGTAATGCTGCTAGCATATATTCCCACAAAGACAACAATACGCTTGCCAACTGAAAGAGTAAAATTTGGCTTCTGTTTAACTGGTTGAGGGCTATATTATTTTTAGTGGTCAAAATTTGTTCATCAAAATTTGTTTTATTACAGATTATTGGAGAGTGCCCAAAGGCACTCTCCAATACTTTATAATAAAACAAATTTATACAAACAAAATATTATTTGCACTTTAATGAATATGAAACATGAGCAAGGAAAATGTTGATTTTTGCTCTGGTACAGGGGTCAATTTAATTTTAAAAAATTGTATAGCAGTTTACTAACTTGGATAAATTTTTATTAGCATTTCCTATTATTTATATGTTTTTCTCATGTCAAATTGATTAGCTATAGTTGAAAATTGATTTGAAAATCGCTGTGCAAATCCAGTAAAACTGGTACCCTCAGTTTTTTGATAGCCATGATAGTGGCTTCTAGCACTAGTACTCAACCAGTTAAGAGAACGCATAGTGGCAAACTGGACCAGTGATATCACGAATTATAGCTGCAGCCATGACAGAATTTTATGAAAAAATTCAAGAAAATACTCGGCAGGTTAAGAGTTAAGAGATCTTTATACATTTTTTGATACACTTCCTTTGGCTTTGTAGTTGTTTCTAGGCAAGTCTTGGTTGACTATATAGGCAACTAAGATTTTCTTATAAACAACTGCCAAGGTATTTGGAATGTAACTGACAAGTTTACCCAATCACTTCATGTTGAGGTACCTGTTTTGTTGCGGTATAAGTGATCAAAGTCAGATTTCAGCCTTTAACTCTCTACACACTGATGTCAATACCCAAACTTCAAATAGCAAAGTTTTCCCATAATTTAACAAGGAATTTAACCATTTAACACCTTGCATGTTGCTGGCAGACATTCCCACCAGGACACCAATACTCCTGCCAACCAGTGGAAACGGTTTAATATTTGGCTTCTGAACAGAAATTGGGCCAGTCATATGAATGATAGTTGGGCTTCGTTTGTTTGAATATTTCATCAACCTCAGTCATGGCTGCTTCACAGCAGCCATGACTAGCTGGATTTTTAGAAAAAGAAAATGCTCAGTAGGTGAAAAGGTGTATCTGGGATGTGGCAGAGAAATTGTTAGATATATCTTATTGGTTATAACTTGGGAACATGAGAGCAGGTAGGCTTGTGGTGAGGCTTTGCGCTATGCACCCTACTTATAAAATAGATATGTTGCTGTTAACCATTAACCCATTACCCAACAAATTGCCCACAACCGTCCATGTAATATGCAAATTGAGCAGTTGAAAAAATAAAATTTTTCAAAATATTTCAACAAATCTCATTCCAATGATATGTGACCCCTCATTGGAACGAGTTTTGTTGGAACATATCATGTGACCCCTCATTGGAACATATCATGTGACCCCTCATTGATACGGAGCTCGTTCCAATGAGGGGTCACATGATATGGTTTTGTTTAAATTTTTTGAAAAATTTAAAACAATTATATTTAAAATAATAAATAAAATAATATCGTTTGCGTTGGGTAAAGGGTTAAGGTCCTGGACAGTTGTCCTGAATTCACACCTGGTCACAGCCTGTACATGTCCAGTGGCAAAACAGTGATTTCTGGTCAAGCCTTGGCTGCTTTAATAGGCAGCAAGACATGACTAGAAACAACTGCCTTTTCAATTTGTTTATTGTTAATTGGACCTACTCATCATGGTATGTTAAGGGCACCTGTTCTAAGGTCATAAAAGACAGAAATAGGCCTTTAAGGTCATATGCCAACCAGCCTGGTTAACCAGATGAATCTGATCTCTTAGTGCCATTGCAAATTGGGGTCTTTCTGTGCTAGGGGTCTCCGCTACTATACTTCTCTCTCAGTCTGTTACATTTTGTCATGATCGGCTCTCAGCAGGTGGTGACAACATAGACATTGTTTCCACAACTCTGAGCATGAACTCACTTGCCAAGGGATCTTAGGGTTCAATTCATGGTTGGTGAATCACAAAACAATGGGTGAGCAGTGAAGCAGTCAAAGTATAAATCTACATTATCATGACCATATGCATGTCCTGTAATTTGTATCAGATTCAATTAGATCGCAACGAGCCCGTCAGGTTGAGTTGTGATCCGATTGGAAACACGACCGAGAATCTGATACAAATTACAGGACATGCATTTGGTCATGATAATACATTTATCTAACACTCCCGTTACATGAAGCCTGTTTCCACCGTTTTTCAGTTTAAATTGGGCTGGAATTGGTCAAAAGTTTGAATTTCATATTTTAGTGCATAATAACAATGCATATAAATTATATATAATGATATTATTTGTCATAGCGTGGTGTTTACCAGAAGTTGAATCGGTGATAAGGAATCAGAATGAGTCATCTATATGATACGGAATCGGAACACGTAATGTGATACGTACCGTTTCTCGTGGTTTTCAGGCCAAAATCTATATGATTGTTAGATAAGGAACATTTATCAACTTGCCTGATTGGTGCGAATCTCTTCGTATTATGGTAAATCGGTTGCTTTTTTAGCTCACTGAGGGGAGCTTA
The DNA here is from genome assembly GCA_031216915.1 of Pictodentalium vernedei. Lineage (NCBI taxonomy): Eukaryota > Metazoa > Mollusca > Scaphopoda > Dentaliida > Dentaliidae > Pictodentalium > Pictodentalium vernedei. The sequence goes on along the minus strand of CM062295.1, from coordinate 631,130,006 downwards.
ACTTATCACTTGCCGTCGTCGTCCGTCGTGAACTTTACATTTTCGACTTCTCCTCCCAAACTACTAGACCAAATTGAACCAAATTTGATGTGCATGTTCCTTATCATATGGTCTCTGGGTTGATAACTGGCTTCCTATGGGAGCCCGAATTTTAACTTTTTGCAATATGAGGAAATTTCTTTTAAAAGTCTTCTTCTTCAGAACCACCAATCAGAATCCTTTCATATTTGGTATACAACATATCTAGGTGGGTCAGATTCAAGTTTGTTCAAATCGGGTCCCTGGGTTAATATTTTGGCTCCCTATTTGAGCCCAAAGTTTAACTTAATGCAAGGTGAGGACATTTCTTTAAAAACCTTCTTGTTCAGATCCACCAGTCAAAATTCTTTCATATTTGGTCTATACATTTGTAACATCTCAAGGGGGATCAGATTCAAGTTTGTTCAATTTGAGTCCCTGGCTTATTATTTGGGCTCTCTATGGGCAGGGTTGGGGGGTGGAGTGGGGCAGGGGGAGCAGGTTCAAATCCATTCCTTAGTGTTTTTCCATAAAATTTGCCTTTGCATTACTTCATTCCTTTGTAGTGTTGATGAACCATGTCTAACTGAATGTGACCCCAAACACTTCTTTGAACCACTTTGGCTGGTGAGCGATTAAGGCCCCTTAGGGCCTCTTGTGTTCTCGAGGTTCTAGGTTCAAGCCTTGACTTCCACACTTCCCTCTTGATCTGTTACAGATATAGCAGTGCTACTACCTTTTCTGTCACCCTTCTTTAATTTCAACTTCCTGGCTACATGTATCTGATGTTAGAATGCATGTTCATCTGGAATTCAGCCTAATTTTCATAGTGACAATTATAGCTCCCTTTTATAAGTAGATTGTACATTATTTTTTAAATGTAATCTGTAACCAGTGGTGTAACTTCTGGGGCGGGAGGGGGGGGGGGGGGGGTGTTCGTTGGGCAGAGGATGGGAAAGAAACTATGAAATACCAATCTGGGCAGATGTCCTTGCTTTGCTCAATGGAAATATACACACACTTTAGGGTACTCAGTTGGGCAAAATCTCTTGCTTGCTTGACAAATTTATACACAGATTAGAAAGTGCAATAAATGCCCATGGTAGGATACAGTTGAACTCTGTTAATTGAATAGCCACTTTGCCAGTGAAAATTATTCATTTAACAGGAGTATTCAATTAACAGGGATTGTCTAACTTTCCTATATTCTAGAGATAATCTTAGCATTTATTCTGTTATATCTTCTTTGACAGAGATCCATGAGCTCTGTCAAACAAGATATAATAGATTAAATGCCTGTATTGGATGTACTGAGGCCAAATAGGTCTATAAACAAAGGAAACCTGGGGAGAGTCAGGGTAATTTCTCAACAGGTTGCAAGATTTTTTATTCGATTAACAGGAGTTTACTCTATTACCTATATTCATTTAACAGGTCAAATTTGTACTGGAGGTATGGTAAATGGTTTTGTGTTTGGAAATTATATTCAATTAACAGGGTTATTCAGTTAAGAGATATCCAATTAAGTGGGCTCTACTGTATTGGTATAATTTCACATTCAGAGAGAGAGTAACTAATAACAAATAATTTTTATGACCATGATCTGTTGGAAGCACCCAGATGGTTGGGCTCCTCTACCGAACTGGTGTGTAATTGACAGCACTGTCATAAAAGGCATAAAACTCTGGGGAGCCTAAATTTTAATTAGTGTTCAACTGATTGCCAAAAATGGACTCTGACCGATTACTGATTATTTGAGCTCACAATCGGCTGATTCTGATGCCGATTACGATTGTAACTATAACATAAGTCGAGGCATATGAAGAACTACATTAAAGTGAACATATTTTACAGTATTTATAGTCTGTTTACAACTTGATAAGTCGAGACTCGAAAGAACTACATTAAATTAAACATATGTCACAGTGTTAAACTCTGTTGTCTCAGGTCCAGTAAAACTATTAGTTGCACGGACTTCGGCAATAAACGTGGCTCTCTACCACTCAAGTGCATGCAACTGGTAATTTTTACTGCGACCTGGGTCAATGGAGTACAACCCTTCACTTTTCCGGTATGAACTGGCGATGGCCGCAAGTACACTCAATTGTAAGCTTTACATGTAGTTTAACTTGTGTATCCCCTAAAGGAGTGTCTAGAGAGATTAAGAATACACATTGTGATGGTTTTTCAACTTTATTGAATGGTATCATTGACATCATTTTACATTAACAATTGAACAATTGCAGAAGATAATAAAATGCGGTTTTTGATTCATCACAAAATGCTTGGCAACAATCGATTGAACCGATGTTCCAGGAGCCGTTGGCATTGTCATCCATTTGCCTACAATCGGCCCATTGTGGTGGCCGATTCCGATCATCAGTTGAACACTAATTTTAATCTAGGGCAATATGAGGAGTATTCTTTAAAATTTTCTTCTTCATATTCACCAATCAGAATCTTATGAAAGCCCCAGGGTTCATATTTGGGCTCCTAATAGCTGCCCAAATTTTAACTCGGTGCAATATGAAGAAAATGCTTCAAACATCTTCTTTGGAAGCACCTGGCAGAAACTTTTCATATTTGATATGCACCATCTTTACAGGGGCAGATTCAAGTATGTTCAAATCAAGTCCATGGGTTCATGTTTTGTGGAGCCTATACTTAACTTAGTGCAATATGTCTCAAAGATCTTCTGGTCTACAAGAGAGAATCGTTTGAAATTTGGTAAGAAAACAAATTTTATTTCAAATGAATATTCTGTTTCATTTATGCTTACATCTGTTTGTGAGTGTATAAGGACACACAACCAGATGATCCTAGTTTGTCAGAAAAATCAAGTCTCAATCATGTCCTTTTTGCCTGCCGTTTCATGCAGCTGATGACATCCAGGAACACTGAAAATCTCATCGAATTTCAACCTAAAATTTTAACCAACATTTTTAGAGGGAAGACCTTTTGTCATTTTTGTTTTTTTCAAAATATTCTCAAGCCTAATGAAGGATATGTGATGGGAGTAGGGAGAAGAGTTAAAAACCAGGCATCCTTTTTCAGAGCCTTTTTGGTGACAGTCATTGTAGTATGCACACATGTATGAGGTGAAATTTCCTTTTTGCCTCTGTCTTTCAGATTCCTAAACACTAATACTCTTGTTTCTTGAAGACAACATGATCTAGGTGAGTGTTTTAGGCTCACTTATGCCTCTGGTTTACCAAATCTATTCATGGCTGCTTCACAACAGCCGCCATGAATAGATTTGATGAAAAACTCTTTGAAAAAGTACTCAGCAGGCTAAAAGTCAAAGACACAATTTCTGTTAAGGAAATGTAGTAATTTGTTGGAAACTTTTTATTATGAGTGTAAGATGGAAAGTTCAACATTACTCACCATTGCCTGATGTTTTTCTCTCTCTGTCTCTGGGTACTGTGGCTTCCTCTAGCTGTCTAACTTAATATGATCCTTACAAAACCACAGCATGTGTCCCCTTCATTGGAACAAGCTTGCTGAGCTCGTTCTAATGAGGGGTCACATGATAATATTTTGTTGAAATGTTTTTAAGAATGGTGGGGGAGGGGAGGGGGGGGGTGGTTGTTGGAGGAAAATTTTGATATCATGTGTTTGCTGTAAAGGGTTAAAATCTCTTTTTTGAGAAATAGGCCAAATACTACTGTGTGTGCATGAAAATGTGAACTAAAAATAAAAAAAAATGTTAGCCTTACTTCTTATATACAGATTATCACCACAGTGTGTGTCTCCTGGAATTCAGATCAAGTCGAGTTGTAGGCACAGAACAGTATTTCGACGTGCCCGTTAGGGCGGGTCGAAATGTGATTCTGTGCCTACAACGTGACTTGATCAGAATTTCTTGAGACACACACTGTGGTGATGATAAGTTTATCTCACAATATTGACCACAAAATGTGTTATAAAACTATTTCAAGAGGAACTTTTTCATTTGCCTTATCGATGGAAAGATGCAAATTGAAAAATAGAATAGCATTCATTGATCTCCATATTGAGGTTAGTGATGACATTACACTTCAGAGAAAATTATGTCACTGGGATTCACTTTACTGAATACTGTCTTGCGAAGTGGGGCAACTGTGTGTTTCGTCAACGTGAATTTGTTTGTTACTTTTGCAATAATTACTGGTGAATTAAATATCCCTCTTGGTGTAAAGGTTTATTATATTTTAAAATATGCCGTTCATCGTTTATTGAGGTGGAGTTTTCCACATTTCATAGCGAAAGCTAATCCTTTAACTTCAAGAGAGAAGCCTCGACTCGTGCATTCAGGAAAATCCCAATAATAGGCTACAAACCAGCCCAAGATGCCGAAAAGTGCACATAATTTATCTATTCGCTGAGTTAACTTCCCCACTCCAGTGACATGTTAGCATGCCGTGCAAAATAAAGACGTTACAGGGCATTTAGTTGGCAGGCACAGTGTCATGTACGGCTCAGAGAAAACAATATTTCGGCTTCGCCTCACTTAATATTGTTTTCTCTGTAGGGAAAAACACGAAGCGATCGAAAAATGATATTAATGCCGTTGTTTTGACAACAGCAGAATCACACGCTTGTATCAGGGGCCCTTGATACGGATTCGGAACAAGGGCCCAGATACATTAAACTTTAATTGCGTAACAGTGCAAAAACACCCCGATTGTGAGATAAATTATGAATTATAAGCTGTAGCATTTCAAGACTTCAGGCTAATCAAACTTCAATTTCCAAGAATTAGTACAGTAGACCTGGACAAACTTCAAATGCCAGTAATGCCACTCACTGTCTTTGTGCTCATGCATTCCATGGAGAATTATCTGATTGACTCATGATTGCATCATTGAAGTTGCATTTTATTTCCTAATCCTACTTTATCGATCAATTCTCTTTTGTTGATGTAGAACATTATGTATGCCATTTCAGAATTTGCTCATAATGGCTTTGTCATTTTAGGATTACAGAAGCACTGGTGAAAGCAGACAATTTCATTAAAACTCCAGGAAAAAATGGGTGAGAGTTATATATATATCTATCCTTCGTTTGAATTTATTTATTTGTTTATTGGGGTTTAACAACAGTTTTGACACCCAGGGTCACCTCGTGTTGGACAGTTTTATGGGTGGAGGAAGCTGGAGTACCCGGAGAGAAATGGTGAGCAATTGTCAGACTCTGCAATGTACTAACTCTACCCAAGCAGGGTTAGCATTGGTTGAAGACTAGTGCACCATCGACATACAGTATGGCTTTTTTATACAGCATGCACTGTGCTCCATGTGAGTAATTGGGATAAAGTGCCTTGCCCAAGGGCACAATGCAGTTACCCCTGACATGGATCTGTTGGTTTATATCCCAATATGGTAACCACTGAGCCACCATGCTCCCCCTTCGTTTGAATATGATACCAAGTTTCATCATAAAAGCTGTATATCTAGTCCAAACTATTGAAAATCATTTATATTAGAGCAGGGCAGTTTTACATTTCAGGGTTTGATTTTGGGATTTCATTTTGTTTCTGGAGCAAAAACCACTGTTTTGGTTCAATTTCTGGTTTGGGTTTCTGGACAAGATATTTTTGTGTTGTTGGAAATTCATGCCTAATTGGATCCAGCGTCATTTCAAAACTGCTTTTGTCTGTCTTGAACGAGAATATTCAGATAACCAGAGTATCAAATATGCAGGGCCCAGGAACTAGCAGGTAATCCTGCCAGTAGGTCAGTGTTTTGAAAATCATAGATTGTCTAGCAACATGCATTGCATGAAATCTTTGTACATTTCATCATTAGCTCTGTTTATTAGGTGACCTTTATACACCTCAAACAGACTTATACAATGCCGGGCTTGGGGAATCCAGGAAATAAGTAAGTAATATATAATATACGGTAGAACCTGTCTTGAGAGACCGCCCTTTGGGCCACACAAAAGTGGTCTCTCAAGACAGGTGGTCTCTCATAACAGGTTTCAGGTTTTCTCAAGTCAGTGAATAACCAATCACACAATTCAGAAATGAAGAAGAATGGATTTTTGTAATTACTTTGTAGTTCTTTTTTATGAAGTTTTTGTAACAAATTGAAATGGACTGTTATAAAAATTATAAAAATAAATTAGTGTTGAAAATCTTCAATGAAGATTTTCAACACTAATTTATTTTTATAATTTTTATAACAGTCCATTTCAATTTGTTACAAAAAGATTTTCAACACAAATTTATTGTATTATGAAATTGTTTATTCAGCAATAATCCTAATCTTTTCACAGGGATCTTATAAAAACATCTCAATCTGTAATGAGTTAGCAATTGAAACCCAATTAAGAGCTTTTAATACTTTTAATTATGTTATTATAACCATAATGGATTTTCCAATTCCAGAACAGGTAAAAAGTTTTTGTCATGGTTTCAGTCTTCGAAGGGGCGGTCTCTCAAGACAGGTCCATTTTGGCATAAAAATACAAGTTGGTACCAGGTCACAGTGGTCTCTCAAGACAGACGGTCTCACAAGACAGGTGGTCTCCCATAGCAGGTCCATTATAGAGTAAAACCAATCGGTGCCTGGTGGATGTGATCTCTCAAGAGAGGTGGTCTCTCAAGACAGTGGTCTCTCAAGGAAGGTTTTACTGTATTACAATTTTGAAAGTAATAAGTAAAAGAGGGTTTTATTTATTACAAGTAATAGTAATATAATAGTCTGAAAAATAACTGAGTAACATTTATTTCTTTTTTATTACTTTTTTTTATAACAATTCAGATACATGTTTTGAGAAAATCATTAAATAAAATTATAATATATTTAAACATCTAATATTAACTTCGTCAAATTGCCGTCATGCTCAGAAGTTTGCTTCCTTCTAAGCGGCTTTCATTTTTGACTAATTCTTATTCCATTTCGTTTGACTAATTATTATTCCGTTACATCTAATGTTAATGTATAGAAACTGCTTAGCCAGTTTCCAACCTTTTGTGAACTGTTTTTAAAAAGTTATCATTTCTGTCCAGTACCTATGGAACACCACAGTAACTCTTAAAAAAAACTGTCTTCTTGCCTAATTTTATAACTAGATGTTACTTTGAGCACTTTGACAGTCTTCAGTAATTGACTATTACTGGTAGGTTCAGTTAAAAATTGCAACCCAACCAGAAACTGGCTTTAACATTTGCAGAGGATATTGTAAGTGGTTGCTTTCTGACAATTTTAGTTCAATTAGCCTTCCTATATACCAACTGTCATGCTACTTTTGCAGTTCAAAAAGTAGTTATCCAAAGCAACACAAAGGTTAGAAAATGCTGTAAAACAGGCCACAAAAGTTTATGAAAGATTCAAACAAACTTGTCATCCAATCAGTTTGTCACTATTCAAGCATAATTTTGATTACAGCACATTTCGAAAACATATTGCCGAATCAATAAATTGCAAGACTAAAGTCTAAAAAAGTTGAAAATCTGTTTCTCAGGCCCTCCTCTCTTTTTATAACCAATGCAAACTTAAAAAATTGAAAATTAAATGATTTATGTCTGATATTTTACCGAAGTTAATAAAATTGATAAATTTGTCCCTTGAGTACAACAAGGCTTTGCAGTGCCAAAGCATTGCAAAGCCTTTTTGCACTCAATGGACAAACTACACCACTATTCTGTAGATTATGAGGCCTAAAACATAAAACAAACCAAGAACATGAACTTTTGATGGCAAAGAAATAATTAAAAAAATAAAAAATAAAATAAAAAACTGCCCACCTACATGCAATTTTACAAAATATGGCCTGAGAAACAAAAGATCTACTTTGTAGGGCCTAATGGAGTGTTTTTGCAAAGAGATACACAAGTCTTAATTAAGAGATAATAAATCTTCATTTCTTATTGGAGTTTTAATGACACTTCAAAGGGTAACTGCATTCTGTCCTTGGGCAAGGCAGTCCTGGAAATGAGACGGGTGTGAGTTCAATTGCTCCCATCAGCAACCATGTTTTCTATTTTACTGGAGCTAAAAATGCACTTGTTGAAAAATATTGTGGAGCACTAATATGCGGTGAGGACATATAAATGTGTGTTGTTTTGAGAAACTAGCATTCTATGGCCGAATATAGGACAAAACCCCCTCGGACAAAACACCCTCGAACAAAACCCCCTCAGGACAAAACCCCCTCGGACAAAACCCCCTCACTTTTACTGACAAAATGGACAAAACCCCCTCACTTGAGAAAAAAATGATGATGAAAAAAATAAGGTGATAAATGTTGAAGTGAATAAATAAAAAGAATATTTAAACAAATATAGAGTTTTATTAAATTTGTTTGCAGGTAATTGTAATTAATATTTAATGACATATATATATATAATACTGACAACATGTAACAGCTAGCGATCTTTTTCACACAGAACTATAAAACATACAAATATTATATTAATTAGGATCATCTTGCCTTACAAATTACAACATCTATAAAGTAATTATCCAATGATAATAAATCTAATTGACACTCACAAAAATTCAATGTGGTTCAAGTCGCGTTTTTGAGTTACCCTGGATCATGTAATAAATAGAATCTACAATGGATCCCTATTTTGTAGCTCTATTTACAAAACTCGTCCAGTAAATTAGGTCTTGGCCTCGCTAAAGCTCGGCCAAGACCTAATTTACTGAACTCGTTTTGTAAATAGAGCTATAAAATGGGAACCTGTTGAAGATCCTCTATTTATAACACAAATCTAACCTGTGATATGGATACCATGTAATGTTTTTACCGTGTTGACGGACGGACGTATAGGTGAAGCACTATATTTTTAAAACTGTTTCATATATATGAGTGAAGTTTCTAAAACTGAATACAATAACCAACATATTTCAAGAAGTCTGCCACATTGAGTTTACCCTCATGCCTATCCTCACACAGTTTTACAAGTTTCTTCTGAAGTTTAACTGTGTGTTTTCTTTGACGTTTTGATGGAGGTTCACCTCGTTCATGTCTAAGGAGAATCCTAAAGTTTCACAATAGTTCTGAATTGCCCCAAACAGTTCTTCATATGTAGACTGTTTTTTGTCCACCAACAGAGCATACACACAAGCCACTGAACTTTCACCAAGGGCAGCATGGATTACATACAGCTGGTTAAAGAGTTTTGGTGCCACATTAAAAGTTCCATCCATAAACCAAGATGAGGAATTAGCGAGATGTCTTAACCCTTCATTGGTAACAAACACCAACATACGGTTGGTACTGTCAACACCATTATCATATATTAGAAAAGAGTCTCCATCTGATGATAATGCCCACTCTCCCTCAACTATCAACTCTGATAAAGTCTTTGGGCTCTGTGGCAAATATTTAGCTCGTTCACGACGGAGAAAACGCTTCACGGAGTTGATATCCCCAATGGCAGCTTGTACGGAAACGGGAGCTGTTGCAATAGTGTCTGTCAGGAGCTGGCTGTTTGTACCTCTTGAACCTGGAGCCCACTCTTTCATCTCTGCACGTAGTTTTGTTGCCTCAGCGTCGTCGTTTTTAGGATCATGCGAATGTTTGGTGGAACTAAAAACAGAGTTCATTTCAACATTTGTAGTAACAGCTGCCTTACACAAAAATGCTGATCTGTTTGAGCACTCCCATTGGATTTTATTTTGACGTGTGTATTTCTTAGTATACATGTAGCCATCAAGCACAAGTTTCAGACCACCTTTGTGGTTTTTGATAATCTCCATAATATAGCACTAATTGACAATATTTTGAATACTGAGAAAGCATCACAAAACTGGCATATTTATAACATTATGACAGAGAATGTTGTTCTAAAACTTTGTCATTCCAGTGTAATAAAACAACATAAATGGTTATTGAAGTCAGCAAAATTAAAAAATTGAAAGTGCAGATAGCTTGCAAAATGGTATTACTAAAACAACAAAGCTATACCTCAAAGAAGTAATGGAACAGAAGTCACAAGCTAGTATCCCAGCAATTTGAGCAAAATTGAAAAATTGAAAGTGCAGATAGCTTGCAAAATGGTATTACTAAAACAACAAAGCTATACATCAAAGAAATAATGGAACAGAAGACACAAGCTAGTATCCCAGTACTTTGGAGATTTGTTGTTATAACCACAACAACAGCCATCTGTACTTTTAATGGTTAAGTACAGATGACTTGCAAAATGGTGTTACTGAAACACAAGACACAAGTTAGTATATATATAATGTCTGAGGGGGTTTTGTCCTGAGGGGTTTTTTCCCTGAGGGGTTTTTGTCCTATGATGCAAAAAATGAGGGGGTTTTGTCTGATGGGGTTTTGTCCTGAGGGGGTTTTGTCCTGTTACCTCTATGGCCAGTGGCAAGTTATTGTTATAGTTCAGCAGGCATTTATACATTTAAAGTTTCTGGTTTTTGGTGACAGTATTCATTCAAAATTCATGTACTGACATTTTACGGGTGCAATTTACTCCCATCTCTGATTTTACAGGAGCTTAACTGTACCTGCCAATTTCGTTCATTTCTACCACTGGGCAAGGCACTTAATCCAGACCGTCCGCATGGGGGAACCATGGTGCTGTGTACAAAGGTGTACTGCAAGTCAATGATGCACTTGTCTTCAGCCAATGCAAACCCTGCTTGTGCAGTGTTAGTACGTTGGTGAGTCTGACAGTTGCTCACCATTGTTTGGTGGTTCTCTCCCGGTACTCTGGCTGCCTCCACTTGTAAACCTATCAGACACGAGGTGACTCTGACTGTTCAAAGCTCATTACACCCGAATAAATAAAAAAATAAATGACACTTTAAACAACCAGCATCACATTGTGTCTGACAGTTTTACAGGTGGAGGAAGCCAGAATATCCGAAAAGAACAATGGGGCAGCGACAAGCAACTTTCTCTCCACTGTACTAACACAGTACAAGCAGAGTTAGTAGCAGCTGAACACAAGTGCAAGATTGACATGTTGTATGTTTTACCACACAGCACCACCCTGCAAGTTTTAAATTATGAGATACATAAGTCTGAATGCAGCAGTGATCAACTGATAAGGATTTGCGACCATCATCCGCATGCCAGTTAGTTGAGCACACAATCGGCTGATTGTGAGTGCCGATGTTAGATAGTCACAACCAAAAGGAATACTATGTTCAAGAATGCATAGAATAGGGTTAATTCTACAGTACAGTCAGTTTGATTGGTTTGTTGACCTCAAGAGCATGTGACTGTGTGTATTAAAATAAAAATACGACATCAGTGGAAACAAGTTAACAGTGTGACATCTTTGATCAACGATCAAAGATACCACACTGTTACTTGTTTCTGCTGATGTCATATTTCATACAGTCATCACTCGACATGTGGCATGTGTTTCTTGAGCAGCTACCAAGCAGAAGATCAGACCAATCAATGAGATTAGACCAACCATGATTCCTGCCAATCATCATTGCAACTTATCAAGCTTGTTACTGCTTGTATGAGATCATGAATCAAACATAAATACAAACAATTTTGATCCTGTGGTATCCCATGTAACCATTGGCACAAACTGATGTTCAAACACTTCTACCGATGGTCAGCCAATGGCTTAAAATCAGCTGATATCAGATGAGATTGCCAAACATCGGTTAATCACCAAATGCAGAGATCCTCCAAGTCCTAATTGTGAGATAAATTTGAAAGGTGCCAGTTGTGGAAGATATTGGGCAGAGGTATTTTGGACATGTTCCAAGAAAATCAGAGTGTTTGTAAAATTTTATTTACTATCATGTCGTGTACGCTGCCCATATGAACACAGAAATTGAGACCCCACTAATTACACTACGAGGTGGGGTCTCAAAACCCCACCACGTGACTTCAATTTGTCTATAATTAACTTGTGTTTTTTGCAAGTGCGGTAATCAGGTTTATTCTTCCACCAAAATAGTTTTAGTTCATTGTTGTTTAGTGATTGTTAGGCATTGCACTTAAGTATAAATTGAATACGTATACTCCATACATGTTTTTTGATAATAAAACGCATTAATATGGCAGAAAAAAACGATCAAAATATGGAGTTTGAATAGTGTTTTTAATCTCGCATGAATATGTCAAACTGTGTGATGGGATGTTTGGATGACGTCGGTTTATCTTTTGATCTCTTAGTCGCCGCTCTTAATTAGATCAATTTTTTTCACAGTCAGTGAAAAATTACCTTTACTTTTACTTGAAATATTAAAAAGATAGTTCAATATTTGAAAAAAGTTATTAAAAGCTATTGCGATTCCGAATGTTGTTCATCAAAATCGATTCAGAACTCGAGGGATTACGAAAAAATAAATATTATACCGTACTGAAATCATGGATGTGAGTTGAAAAAATTATAACTTGACCAGCACAATATCTGGACATTCACCCCGACATTCTTTACCTAACTATAGCTATTGACGGAGAAGAATCATGTTACCGGTACTGAATTTTGAATAAAATTGTGGGTTGGGTTTGGGTAGGAAGGGAATCCGATTTAAGATTTTAAATATTAAGTCCAGAGTGGAATGTTAAAATGTACATGTTGAGAGTGGAATTAACATAAATAAACTACATTATCGAAAACGGAATGCTTGTGGTGGCCCTGGGACGTTTCAGCCCAACACGCTTCGGAATCCATATATTGAAGCACCTGCATGCACTAACAAGGAAAACTGGCCAAGATTGGGGGGGGGGGGGGGGGGGGGGGCAAGGGGGGGGGGGGGTGCAGATGGGCAAGCAATCGATGATATAGGCCTATTTGTGCGTGTGGGTTTATGGGAGTCTGGAGTCCAGTTGCCTCATTTCGGGGATGGGGAATGAGGGGGGGGGGGGACTATTTACTTCACCATTTAGTAGTGGTATGGATTATTTATTTATTTATTGGTGTTTAAGGTCACATACTTATGCACAATGGCTAATCGTGACCCATGACAGTTTTATGGGTGGAGGAAGCGGGAGTACCCGGAGAGAACCACCGAGCAACGACGAGCAGCTGTCAGCTCTCCAACATCGTAACTCTGAACTCTGCACCGCAGCACAGGCAGGTTTAGATTGGTTGAAGACGTGCGCACCATCGATGTGCAGTACGCCTCAGTACACAGCGTCATCGTGCCCCCATGTAGGCAATCGGGGTGAAGTGTCTTGCCCAAGGACACAACGCGGTTGCCGCAGGTGGGATTTGAACCGAGGACCTCTCGGCTTGCAGCCTGCACCTCTACCAATTGAGCCACCGCGCCCCCTGAGTGGTATGGATGACTGAATCTTACACTGCCAAGACAATGAAATTTTTGATGTGCTGGCTGCACGTAAAAATCAGGGGTAGCGCCAGAAAATCTCCGATAGAGGAACTAAAATCTCCTGCCTGAAAGACCTATTTTAATTTTTGGGGTTTCAAGACTCGTGTGGGGGGACAAACCCCAAAAATTATAATACGAAATTTCGGGGCATGTTTGAGCTGGGGTTATGACGTGCGGTGGTCTGGCTTGTCGATCGGCATGTCATTATTGAAAAATAAAAAAAAAAATTATTTCTATTGTTTTTATTTACATATGGTTATAATTATGATTGCTGAATTAAAAAAAAGTAATTGAAAATGTTGATTTGTCTCTTATTTTTTCTCAAGCTTGTCATGTGCAGAGGTGTTAAAACAGAGATGTTGGTTTGAAGGACAGCTCTGTGCTTTGTTGCGCCACTCATATGTTATTTCACACCTTGTCCAAGTGGAAATTTGATCTACTATATTTAATTAATCACATCAATCCCGACTACTTTAATGTAGTAGTAAAATATTTTATTTAAGTGTCACATTTCCACACACATACATAATATACAGAGTATTTACAAAATATTTATATGAAATCCAGCCTTATGAGACATATCTTCATCAGATGTCGGTCTTTTTTACAGTAGTTCATGAAGAACCCCCCCCACCCCCCCCCCCCCAAAAAAAAAATCCCCCAAAAAACAAAAAAACCCGAAAAACCAAACACATGCATGCACACCAACACACACACACACATACTTGCGCCCCCCCCCCCCACACACAGAGTAATATGCAGACATACGCCCAAGTGCACTTGGGTATACTTTCGTATACTAATTTTCTTTCACTTTTTCTTACTCCCCCCCCCCCATCACGTATATCTGTCTCTCTCTATCTCTTTCCCACTGAAGTGTACTCTCTCTTAGAATGGCACATTCGCAGATATTTTAATTCGGTATCCTCCTTATATTCACCCACGTATTTTTACATACACTCAGGCGTAGCTATTATTAGGGTTTAACGACACATTAACAGGACACATTAACAGCCACATCATGTCAGTAACAGTTTTACAGGTGGAGGAAGCCGGAGTACCCGGAGAGAACCACCGAGCAGCGACGAGCAGCTGTCAGCTCCCCAACATCGTAACTCTGAACTCTGCATCGCGGCACATGCAGGGTTAGATTGGTTGAAGACATGCGCATCATCGACGTGCAGTACGCCTTAGTACACAGCGTCATCGTGCCCCCATGTAGGCAATCGGGGTTAAGTGCCTTGCCCAAGGACACAACGCGGGAGCACGAATCGGTCGCTGAAATGGTCACCCATCCAACTACTAACTGCGCTCGACGTTGCTTAACTTCGGTGATCTGACGAGAACCGGTTACCATAACACCCACCCCCCCCCCGCCCCCCCCCCTGGGCTTAGCAATTTCAATTGATAATACAAATAACAACAATGTCGAGGAACGTTGCAAAATCTGCAACTACCTTACATAGCAACCCATATCTATGTGTATATCTTTGTTATTTTGTGTTCTGTTGTATTTTGTGTTGTATACATCGTTTAGCTTAATGTACACAAATAACAAATTCTTGAATAAATATTGTTTAAACTAAAATCTGCAAATGCAAAAGAGTATAAAAGTATTTACAAACCCCTACAGAATTGGATGAAGGATATTTGTTTCCGCGGTATGCAAATATCTCCCGTCCACCCCCCCTCCTCCCCCATGTGAAATAATCATTAGTTTCAGTCACAAGTGAGATACTTTTTGGTATCCATTCAAAAACACTATTTTTTTCTTTTTACTATATCCTTTTATAAGAATCTTTAATTGCGTAGCCCGACAAGAGTAAGTCGGAAAAGAGGATGGGCTGGTCGCAGGAGGTTTTTTCGCCTAAACTTCCCACCCAAGGAAAACACGGTTCATCACGTGTTGGCCTACAGAACAAAATGTGTAATTGGGAACATCGCGATTATTAGTTGTTTTTCTCAAGTCTGATTTATTTATTTCCTCGATCAAATCGATCGCGCAAACACAACAGTTTAGTTTCAAAAGTGACGAGGACTTTGTACTTAACCAAATGGAACTGACTGTTCTATTCCCAATTTACAATTTCAAACCACAACAATAGTCGCCGTCTGCCTCCTCCAAATTCCCATTTTAATTTAAAATAAATTATCTGCTACCAGAAACAAACGCAGTTGTTTGCCAGTTGACATTGCAAGACAGTATTTATTAATCAGCAGAGAAACTGACATGCAAAAGCAATTATAAGCTAATCCCTTAACGCTCGTGACCACGGCGAGTCAGTGTTTTGAAAACTGTCTTCCACTGATCAAACACTGCGGTCCACTGAAACTCCACGATGGAGAACACACCGCGGCGGCGTTTTTGTTTCAATCCACGTTGAACGTACTGTAATGTTAGTTATAAGAAACCAAATGAAGTTAAAAGATTAAAAAAAGAACTCATTTATGTAAATATCTATGTGCAAAAAAACAAACTTTTTTATGTTAATATCTATGTGCAGTGTATTATGTTTCTAGTTTATCGCTTGTTAAAAGTTGGAACACTTGAATGAAATAAAATATATCAAAGCCAATGTTCTTGTTAATGTTGCTCTGTTGCCATTGAAGATAAGTAATTAATTGTACACGCCCACTCATAAATAGTTCCTCTATAAATAGACAGCACTAATCTAAATTTAGCATCAATAACTGGGGTTTTAATTGACCAGTCTCATATGGGTACTTTACACGTAATAATCAGCAATATGTTCCCTTTATTTGGGTATCTTCTTAAATGGAAAATCCATGTGATTTTTCCAATTTTGTTTACTTTCAGTAAAATGCTGCCTTTATCTAAAACTATTGATGACATGGTGGCATTCAGTAAATTGACAGATTTTGTGTTTCACCAGATTCTGCTGTGTCATGAGAATCATCCAGATATTGTTAAGGCTCAGAGTATATTACAACGTGTACAAAAACGGAAACTTTACAAATGTGTGGCCCAGACACCAGTTACATGTAGTCAGGTTTGTACAGCTCATTTTTCTACCTACATGTTGATGCTTAGCAGAATTTTAGGGATATTGACATTGATTGAATTTGGGGGATCTGGATAGGGCTGCGCGGTATATTGATAAACTGACACAAGCCGGTATTCAAAGCAATATCGATTGAATACTGGTGTAATTGCAAAGATATCGGTTTATCATCATTATTTATTTAGCCACAATTTAATTTTCAAGATGTCTTTAGTTTTTTAACTGTAGTCCCAAACAAATAATATTATCCCTCTACCTAACGAATTAGCCGCATCCACCCGGGATAAAACACAAATTCTGCAGGTGAAAAATATTATTTTTTAAAACATTTCAACAAAACCATATGATGTGACTCCTCGTTGGAACAAGCTTGATGAGTTCTTCCAATGAGGGGGCACATGATATGGTTTTGTTGAATCTTTTTGAAAAATTCGATAAACTAATATGTAAAAAAATAAATTTTGATAGCGTCTGTGTTGAGTAAAGAGTTATACAAACTGTATCATTAAGGCATGCTGATTTTTAGCTCACTGAAGGGAGCTAAACTTACACTACGAGTCGGAAGTAGTTGTAGGAACAACCACGGTATAATCAGGAATCAAAATGCGGTTGTAAACTTTCAATAAACGCGTTCATCGTTTTTTTCGCGGTTATTCTCCAGGAGTATCGTTTGACTGTTCGTTTCTGTTCCCGGTTGTAAACGAAGATAAACGCGTTTATCGTTTTTTTGTGGTTATCCTCCAGGGATATCATCTAACAGTTCGTTTCTGTTCCCGATTGTAAACGAAGATAAACATTCATCCGTTCGGCAAATAACGAGCATTGGCACATGTGCTTCAATTTGAATGTACAAGAGCAAACTTAAAGAAAAGACAGCAGCACAGAAATCGCATGCATAGCATGTAGCTATTTTATCTCGAAAAAATTCTCTCCAAACATCTCTCCCCATTCATCACTTAACACTATCCCCCGCCCCTTACAAAAACCACCACTTTGCAATGTGCCCTCTCCCCAGGCCCCCTCCATCCCCAGCCCCCAAAATGCCAATTGCCTACCTATTAGTTATATTCACGGATGAGGTCACCTGATTCGTCATTCAAATTCAAAACGACATGAACATAGTTATCTGTCAATTGTCCCTCCCACCAACTCTCAATACCCCATTTCATTTCTCCGGCCTCTATTGCGCCATTCACCAAAACTCTGGCGATTAAATACCCTCAATTTTCCAATTTGATAGAAAAAAATACTTTCTATTTCATCGCCTCAGTCTTGCCTTAAATGACTTGATGCCGTAATATGCTTAGCTACGTTGGATGTCATTTACCACTTAATAAAGGCTTTGGTGCCCCGGTATATGACACCCCATCCCTCTCCTCTCCATGCACACCCCACCCTCTCATTCTGAACTCTGAAGGACTAAGGACAATTCCAAACATAACACATGCATGTGCAAACCCCAGGTTTTTACATGTACCTCCCTTATCATATGGATGTCAATTTGGGGGTAAATTGATATTCTGTTTGCTTTCCTTCATTGGACGAAGATGTTTATGTGATAAAAAAAAAAACATAATGAGTTTTAGTTATTTATTCGCCATAATATTGAAAAAATGTGCCAATTTCTAAGGGTAGAGATTGCCAAAAAAAAAATAACGCTCATGTCGATTGAACGTCACAGGATCGTTGCTCGACACATGCGCCTGGGAACAAAGGCAATTCGTTCCTATTCAGTTTGACCCATATCTTGCATGGCTTTCACTTGAATTTTTCATTTGAAATAATGAAACAAACTGAGTTTCTTCATCTAGAGAACTTGTCCCCTCCTCCCACTCTCCCTGAAAATTTTGCCATTGCATATTGCGAGCGTAGTGGCACCCTTTTGTCAGATTCCACCACAAACATGCACAGAATAAGGGTGTTTGGGTTGAGGAGTCAGTATTTTCGTTTCACCCCATTTTCTGTAACACTTGTTTATAGAGTTTCCCATTTGGATCATAGATGTATCAGTGAAAAAAACATTGTCGATGTTTTCTGAGTTTTATACAATACTTCCATTGTACATTACAAAATGTTTCAATGTCTGAGTGCATTTATATTTTAATGCCAACATTTTAAAAAATGTCAATCATTTAAATGCAGCAGATCTCCTTTTGCCATTCAAATAGTGCAAATAGTGGGTAGTTCAGATAAAAAGTAAAAACCCAATGGAAAAAGCACTCTTAGAATAGCAGTAACTGTCCCTCTTTCATGTTTCCACAGGTGGTTAATTACAGTAGTTTGTTTTGTAATTAAACTGGTGGCAATTAGACACTCACCGAAATTGGATTAAGAGCCGGGCATACAAATCAATCAGCTTCCTTTTATTGTGCAGGCCTTCTGAAGTTATTGTTTACAAAAAACAATGCTCTGGATCTCACAATGCACCCCGAAAAGTAATTAAGTATTCATGCAATTGAATTAAATATTTTGAGAATGGCATTAATTAATCCATTCCCGACTTGTGTATTGTTTCCCGACACTCTGCATTTCTTCAGTTCAGTGTACTTACAGTGACATTTTATTCTCATCACATTCAATAGCAGCCATACCTTTTTTTCTGAATTCATGATGCATTTGAATATTGAAATTCCATTGCATCTTAATACGAACGCTTATCATTTCGAGTTTAAGGATTTTGCGAGAGCGTGGTGAGAGAAGGGGAGCCCATCGGGAAGAATAACACAATAACACGTTTGAGCCTTTTACCCCATCCAGGTATCGACGAGATGTGGGCGAGCACAAGAGGAAGCACCCCTCACTTGGTGTGTGTGTGTGTGGGGGAGGGGGGGGGGGGTTGCCCCTGAAACAAATGTGAAATTCAAGACAAAAAAAACTCAATTTCCTTGACCGAGTCTGCTTGTGTCCATAATTTATAAGTTGTGAAGGGCATCAATAATTAAGCCACATCACCGGGGTGGGGGACCGACTAAAATGGGGGGGGGGGGGGGGGGGGGGGATGTACTACCTGGCTACACCACTGAAATGCCCTCACGAAATATTTTTTTAAAAATTGTTTCAAAAAAAAATGTTGCATCCCTCTCGACAATGAGCATGTGAAGTAAGTTTCAGTATGCCCACTCACACCCCGCAATCTCTTTGGTGTGATAGATAAATGTATACATCTGTAGAGCAGCACTCTTTGCTTCCAAGGGTTCCCGACAAGGATGTGTATTTATTTAAAATCATGGTATGTGTATGTTTTCCTCTAAGGTTTCTCTTGGAATGGTGTATTTTAAATGGAACTTGGTTTCAACTACATGCAGGTCCGAACTTAGGTGGGCAGAAGGTGCCTCATGTTTTGTACAGAGCACATGTTCAGACGAGAATTAGCATTTTCGTGTTTAGCACACAAATAAACAAATTAAGGCCAGAACCATTCTTCGTTGTTTTTTTTGTTCGATGATCATTTTATTTTTAACGTGCATTATCCCAACAAAACAAATTTCATTAGATTAAATGGTCATTCGCACATTTCTTCAAATGTTTATTCACCACAAAACAACCGCCTCACATAAACATTTCATTGAGTATATTTGGCTTTTGCACTGCTGAAAATCACAGTAGCCCACACGTTATTCATTTGAATTTCCTTGTTACCTGGCATGCCAATTAATGTATTAGTAAAAAGTTTGCCCGTGTAGTGGAGATTCACGAACCAATGCATCAGTGAACTTAACCCACGCCTGGGAAACTCTTAGTTGAATAACTGTTGGCCAACAGACCGGTTTAATTTTGGAGTTCTGTATTTTTCTTGGATGTGGTTCAGACAGTAGATGTGTGTGGGTTAGTATGGTAACACTGGGTGGGCAGTAATAAATTAGGAAACATATTACTTCTGCATTATGCTAAGGTGTTGTTCATGACTCCAGTGGCGAAGATAAAGGGGGGGGGGGAGCCCCCCCCCCCCCCCCCCACCAGAAGTTTTGTCAGAAATTTTGGGGACCATTTTTAGGCGAATTTATGCCTAATAACATTAAAATGCTGGCTTTGGGGATAAAAACCTGCCATTTGGGGTAAAAAAGACCAATTTTCAGTACATTTGCAGTAAACAACAGATTCTTTCTGTTTGTTTGGGTTTTTGTTGTTACACTGTCGGAAAATTTTCAGTCTGTATGTCGGAAAATTTTGGGCTTGCCCCTCCGCCAGCGAAAAGCTATCTACGCCACTGCATGACTCATCAGTCACTCAGATACGCTTTGGAAAATGAAAGTGGTGTTTTGATAGAGGATAATTTTTTACGTGTGTTGGAAAAACGTGTTATTCTCTTCCATTAAACTGTGACAGATTATTGGGCATGAGAGGCAAAGAATACTGGGCAGTGGGACAGAATTTTTCATCAAGAAATAAAGTCCAACAATGTGTTGTTGATTTTGTAGTTTGTTGTGATTCAGATGCAGCGGTATTGAGATTTTGAAGGCTTTCTTTGCCTTTGGTGGGCCTACTTAAAAACTCGCGACCGACAATAACACTGAAAAAATATTTTCAATTTGACTTTTAACTTGTTCAAATATACAATGTATTATGCATTATATTCACATCAGATGATTTTTCAAGATAATCTCGGCCACTCGTTGTCGCAGTGATCAGATTCATGCGTTATTTATTAAATATTTGACAGTCTCCAGTATGACTTGCGAAATTGGAAATTTTGTACCAAAAGGCAGACAATGGACAATATTTTGAATGGAATGACGTTCTGAATTTTTGATTGCTCGACTTGAGCATTGCAAACGCCAACAACAGATTTTGGATTTTTGCTTTACATGTGTATAGATCGTATCATAAATGATTGTTGGTATCGTTCATTTGCGTTTATGACTGAAAGCCACAATGCAGTTTCATCAAAGCCCACGTCTCGTTTCTTCCCACAAGACTAACACTATCATTTATTTTCGTTTCGCACTCCGGTCACAAACGATCGGCAACCGCGGTTATCGTTTTTATTAGTGGCATGGAAACGAAACTCGCGTTTTTGTATAGTTTATAACCGCTCACAAAACCGCGAGATAATTACGGTTTACCTACAACTACTTCTGACTTGTAGTGTATCACTTGCCGTCCATCGTCGTCCGTCCGGCGTCGTGAACATTTTTCAAACGACTTCTCCTCTGAAACCGCTAGGTCGATTTGCTCGAAACTTGGTACAGATGTTCATTACCATATGTCAATTCAAGTTTGTTCAAATGAAGTGGACATGCCCACTTGGGGCTCCATAGGAGGCATAACTCCAATAGCACCCTATGTATATTAGAGAAATTACTAAAAAATCTTCTTCTCCCGCACAAGTGGGGCAGAATCATTTGATATTTGGTACACAGCATTATGGGGTGGATCTGATTCAAGTTTGTTCAAATCGGCCCCCTGGATTCATATTTGGGCTCACTATAGAAGCCCAAATTCGAACTTAGTGCATTTCAGGCAAATTTCTTTAAAAAATTTTCTTATCCAGATCCAGCAGGCAGAATCTTTTGATATTTGGTATGCAATATTGTGGTGTGGATCTGATTCAAGTTTGTTCAAATCGGCCCCCTGGATTCACATTTGGGCTCAGTATAGAAGCCTGAATTCGAACATAGTGCATTTCAGGCAAATTTCTTTAAAAATCTTCTTCTCCAGATCCAGCAGGCAGAATCTTTTGATATTTGGTATGCAACATTGTGGAGTGGATCTGATTCAAGTTTGTTCAAATCGGCCCCCTGGGTTCATATTTGGGCTGAGTATAGGAGCCCAAATTTGAACTTAGTGCATTTCAAGCAAATTTCTTTAAAAATCTTCTTCTCAAAATCCAGAAGGCAGAATATTTTGATACTTGGTATGCAGCATGCTTAGGGGAGTGAGATTCAAGTTTGTACAAGACAAGTCCCAGGGTTCATATTTGGGCTCACTGTGGTAGCCCGAATTATAACTTAGTTCAAAATGAGGAATTTTCTTTAAAAATCTTCTTCTTCAGATCCAGCAGATGAATGCTTTTGATATTTGGTATGCAGCATTCTTAGGGGGTGAGATTCAAGTTTGTTCAAGCCATGTCCCTTGGTCCATATTTGGGCTCACTGTGGGAGCTTGAATTGTAACTTAGTTTGAAATGAGGAATTTTCTTAAAAATCTTCTTCTTCAGATCCAGCAGTCAGAATGTTTTGATATGTGGTGTGTAACATCCTTAGGGGGGGGAGATTCAAGCTTGTTAAAGCCAAGTCCCTGGGTCCATATTTGTGCTCCCTGTGGGAGCCCGAATTATAACTTAGTCAATATGAGGAATTTTTCTTTAAAAATCTTCTTCAGATTCAGCAGTTGGAATGTTTTGATATTTAGCATGCAGCATCCTTAGGGGGTGAGATTCCAGTTTGTTCAAGCCAAGTCCCTGGGTTCATATTTGGGCTCACTGTGGGAGCCCAAATGATAACTTAGTTCAAAATGAGAAATTTTCTTTAAAAATCTTCTTCTTCAGATCCAGCGGATGAATGCTTTTGATATTTTGTATGCAGCATCCTTAGGGGGGTAAAATTCAAGTTTGTTCAAGCCATGTCCCTAGTTCCATAACATTTGTCTCTCATGACTTCATTCCTTTGTAGTGTTGATGAACCATGTCTAACTGAATGTGACCCCAAATACTTCTTTGAACCACGTTGGCCGGTAAGCGATTAAGGCTCCTTGGGGCCTCTTGTTTCCGATTGTGATGCTCAAGTCCCGATGATGGTCGTATCTGAATAGTCTTTCGATATACTGGTATATCGCTGTATTTTTTTTAACACCGATACCGGTATTTAGTTTCGAATACCATGCAGCCCTAGATCTGGACCCACTGGAGCTATTAAGATTGCTCCAGTGAGAACAATGCTTACAAATTCACTACTCATCAGAACACTGAAAGTCCTTGAATTACATCAATAGTCTAGAAATTCTCTCGTGTTAGGTCCAATAAGCATTTTATCAGCATTTTAAATGACTTGGGCTAAATTCACTTTCGCAATAAATTAGGGATGGGCAATATTCCGAAAAAACAAACCACTACTGATATCATGAGTATACCAAAAAACCGAACAGAACCAGTCGTTCAGTACCAAAACTGGTTGAATTTTCAAATCTTCCTACATTTGCTATTTACAAGATCCTGTTGAGGCTTAATAACAGTTGAAAGGTTCAGTTTCATGAAAGAAGGGACTGATTTTCTTTTCAGATTTGTTAACCATCAGTGGACTGGGAAACTGTCCTGAATTCTCACAAGACTATGACCTGTGCATGTCCAGTTGCTTACCTGTGGTTTTTAGTCTAGTCTTGGCTGCCTGCTAAGGCAGCTAAGACCTGAATAGGAATCATTGCCCAGGTGTTTTGTTTATTGTCAGCAGGACCTCCTAAAGACTGAATGGTCAGTGCACATGCTCTGAGATCGCAAAAGCCTGAAGTAGGTCTTTAAACATTAAGGTGCATTTAGAACAAGTCACAAAATTACTGTAGATATGATTTGTGTTGTAAAAGAATCCCAATGTTGAGCTTGTTGGCAGTGTCATTTATAGTGTTGTGGTAGAATGATACAACAACAACTTATTCTGTTTTTCCTGATGTGAATTCCTCTTTGGTATTATCAGCAAATCTTAATCAAGTCAGATACCAAATACGGAGACAAAAACGGAGGTATACCCCCTTAAAAATACGGAAACCAATACCAAACTCCAATATTGCACATCTCTACATTAAATGTCAATTGTTCATATGGTTTCAGAGTTATTGCTCTTTATTTGCATTTAACAGACTAGACTTTTTAAGATTTTTAGCTGTGACAAGCAACTCCAAATGTGAAAATGTTGGTTGTTCGGTCTGTTTTAGGATTGTCTGTCTATGAACAGCAAGTTTTGAAACTAAATAACATTTAAAATATGTGGTGGAATGACTCATATTTGGTATGTAAGTGTACAAGTGTATCATATTGATATCTAGTCCCATGTTCAATGCAGGAGTTGGGGGCGCAGTGACGTTGCGATAACATGTTCTCATCAGATCACCGAAGTTAAGCTACGTTGAGCCTGGTTAGTCCTTGATTGGGTGACCATCTGAGCGAATAATTCGGACTCCCGCGTTGTGTACTTGGGCAAGGCACCTAACCCCGATTGTCCACATGGGGGCACAATGATGCCGTGCACTAAAGCCTACTGCACATTGATGGTGCGCATGTCTTCAACCAATCTAACTTTTCCCGTGCTGCAGTGCGGTGTTACGATGTTGGGGAGCTGGCAGCTGCTCGCCATTGCTCGGTGGTTCTCTTCAGGTACTCCGGCTTCCTCCACCCTTAAAACTGTCACCGTCACGATATGACCTTGGCTGTTAAAGTGTCATTAAACCGTAATAAATAAATAAATGCAGGAGTTATCCAGCCTTTTTGTATAATAGTTATTACCCTTTTGATTGATGTTAAAAAAATGTCTGGCAGGGTCTCTAAATGTCCGACATGAGTCAGTTTGTACCTGTCATTTTGTCTGGCACCCCCCAAAAAATTATATCCAGGCTTGATTATAAATTGTATATGTAAAACAGGGAGATGACAGAACCAAATTGACTGTCTTGCTACAGTCTATCAATCCCAATTGATACAGGGCAGTGCTAGTCCTAACCCGGACGGAAAGGCCATAAATTCAGTTTTGGTGTGATACATTCTTAAGTACACTTGAAACCAGAAATGTGCATGAAATTGGGTCGTAAAATATTCTGATTCTATCACCTGAAGTATATTTTTAAAATAACTAGTGTATTTTTTCTTTAACCCTTTACCCAACACAGACGATTTCAAAATTTATTATTTTAAATATCATTTTTTAAATTTTTTCAAAAAATTTCAGCAAAACCATATCATGTGACCCCTCTTTGGAATGAGCTCGTTCCAAAGAGGGGTCACATGATATGGTTTTGTTGGCGATTCGTTGGGTGAAGGGTTAACCCTTTTCCTAACGATTTGGCTTCATCTGTCCATGTAATTTACAAAATGAGCCACTTGAAAACACTTTTTTTAAAAAAAAAACTTTCAACAAAAACCTCATCATATAATCCCCTCATTTGAACAAGCGTGTCAAGTTCATTTCAATGAGGGGGTTACATGATTTGGTTTTGTTGAAATTTTTTGAAAAATTTGAAAAAATAATATGTAAAATAATAATTTTTGATATCACATGCTTTGGGTGAAGGGTTAACCCCTATTTTGAGCATATTGATCATAACTGACCAGCATTGTTCACAAAAATTTTCAAACAAATTTGACTGTTTTTGCCTCAAAAACATAGGTTATAACCCCACATTGCAACAAGCTAATCAAGCTAGTTCTAATGAAGGGTCATAAGGCCTAAGAAAGTTAAGAATCTGTTTCTCAAGCCCTCCTGCATGGTCATTTTGGCTGCCACATGTTTTTTTTTTGTAACCAATGCAAACTTAAAAAAATGAAAATGAAGTGGTTTGTGTCTAATATTTAAGTTAATAAAATTGATAAATTTGTCCCCTGAGTGTAACAAGGCTTTGCAATGCTTCAAAACCAAGTTGCACTCAAGGGACAGAATACACCACCACCCATGCTATTCTGTAGATTATGAGGCCTAAAATATAAATCAAACTAAGAACATGATTTTTTGATGGCAAAGAAATAATTACAAAATAAAAACTAAAATAAAAAACTGTCTGCCCACATACAATTTTACAAAAAATGGCCTGAGAAACAGAAGATGGACTTTTTGGGGCCTATGATACATTTTTAAATACTTTTTTTGGCCAAAATGGAAATTTTTATTTATTCAAGATATAGTTTTACAAGTTTTCTCCCCAGACAAGTTATGTAAAAAGATTAATCAGAAATTGAGAGCTGCTTTTCTCAACTGAAAAAGTCAATTGTATTTCAGGAAGAAAGAATTCAATTTCTGAAGCGTGACAATAAAGAAGAAGAGATTAGAAAAGAAATTGTAGATTCTGTACCAGAACTTGAGTTGGATCCAGACTCTTTGGTTATCTGTGTGAGTATGATTTACTAGGCACAGAATGGAAAATTCCTTAGTCAAATAGTCAGTCCTCCATCATGTTGTTATGTCCACAACCTCCATCTGAGGTTTGGTGGGTATATATAGAATATACCCACAGTCGCTTGGTGCATCAAATGTTCACCATGAGTGGTGAAGTGGTGTTAACTGTGAGCATTTGGCACGAGGTTAACACCACTTCACCACGAGTGGTGAACATTTGGTACACCAAACTACTTCGGGTATATTTTGTTTAGGGCTGCCACGATTATTAATTTTAATAATCGATTATCGGATGGAAATAATCGACGGTTATTAACTAATCATACCAACTAACCTCAAAGAAATGCCCTGCTGTTATGTCAGTCGTTCTTCTCCATTTCACTAGCTGATTACCCTCATGTTCAATGGCAATGTTTTAGGGTCTTCAACTATCTCAAAACAATGCAATTTTCTTTAATCAACAACAGAAATATATACGTAACAATTTGTTCACATGCATTTCTGCTGATGATTGCTGACCGTTGCAAACTTTATCTTTGTCAGGCAGGAATTATGACGACGTCGCAAAAAAAAAGTGCGCTGGTATGGTGTGCTCTTTTTCTGGCTTCATGGCACAAAGAACTTGCCATAATATCAAAAATCGTAGCAAGTCAGTATTGCCCTGCTGTCCCCAACCCACGGTCAGTTTGTTCTAGTATCACTTGCCCAAACCGTGGTGTAAAATCCATTTTCTAGGGAATGAAGTTTCAAGTAAGGGGGTTCCAATTAGAGGTCTGGATCACAAAAAGTTAATGGAACACACAAATGTATGAAGATATTGATTTTAACTTCCAAGAGATCAGATGTCACAATTAATACCCGTTTCCAAGTGAAGTCATTTAAGACTCAGCTAGGAAATAGAAATATTGAGGGATGTACTTTGAATAAAGAGGCGATATGCCTTTAATTTATAATATAATAATTCTATGATGAAGGTCATTCTTGACCCTTTGTTTGTAGTCCAAATCTTAGAGAGACTATCCGAGAGCAATACGACTGCTACTTGTAGTGTCAGAGACAACAGACCGATAAAAGTGTATTGAGAACGTTCGGACTGACCGACTGTTACTCAGTGATTACAAAACAGTGATCTTCCTTATTGTGTGGAAACAATTTGATGGTTTTGTTTGATATTTACTATTCATTTATCAAACCGGCCGTACATGGGTGGTACCTTTTGGGCATCCTTGCTGCCAATTTGAAGCTTTCTCTACTGACTCAACATGACGAAGATTGCTGTTTATCACAGCAAAATTACTGACCTCAAGCACCATATCTGTCAAATATGAAATATAAACCTGAACATAATGGAAAAACAAGTGAAACCTGCACTTCAGAAACCGATAATCGACAAACAAAAATAATAATTGATTACCCACCTTGTCAATGGTTAATCGACTATCCAATTAATCGTGACACCCCTAATTTTATTTATACTACGATCTTCAGATTATTAAGAGTCGATATTATTTTTTCTCGATTTTACTGAGCAGCAGACATACATACGTGCAAATCTGTTTTTGTTTACATGAGCATCGATGGGCGGTACTTTCGCTGTCAACTTTATCTCAGAAACGAAATGGAAAAAGAAACAGGGCCTTTTTCATTTTAATAACATAATAACTTACTATTTCGAGTTATGGATGCTTTATTAACATGAGACAATGCATGTTTGTTAATTTTTTGTGTCTTTTGGGGTAAACTCATTTAAAAACGTAATAAATAATTGCCACTTTCATTTCACTCTTCGTGAGGCAACGTGCAATAAATTTAGACAAGTTCTCATTCAGGTTGACATCACCAAAGGTCATCTTGGATGTTGTTGCACTGTAGGTGTAAAATTTAACTGTTGAAATCCTTATGCTGGCATGTTCACCACGGTTGGTGTGTAAAGCTAAAATTTATGTCATAGGCTTTTTATATATAGTAGAATAGGTAATCATGGTATAAATAGCCACAGTCTCCATCTGTATGTCCATCCATATATCTGTACATCCTTCTGTACAAACATTTTGTATTATAACTCTGGCATTGGTTGTCAAATTTTGAGGTCCTTTGGTATGCTGAAAGATCAGCATGGCAGGGCATAAAATTCATGTGAGAATCAGAATGGTTTCGCGCAAATGATTCTCGCAAGGAAAACATTGAGAATCAACTTACATTATTGCAAAATGTTCATTTGATTCTGACTGCAGATTCTGAAAGTGTCCTTAAAGGCTTGAAGAATTCTAAATTTTTGTGCTCCCCCAATAAGGTAACAGAACCAAACAAGTTGCTCTATCATAACAATATGAAACAGTTATTGAGTTTGATACAAGGGATTATATGCCCTTAAAAAGATATATTCTTCCTTAACTAATGTCTTTGTGAACATATCTTTTCTTGGGATGATAATTTCTTGTATCGAGCACAAGGAGAGTTAGTAATTGTACAGTGGTTCATTCAAAGTTTTTGTTTCAATTAAATTTCCGATTTGTTTTCTTATTAGTATCAGTTAACCCTTTACCCAACGAATCGGCCCCATCCACCCACGTAATATGCAAATTCAGCAGTAGAAAAAATAATATTTTTCAAAAAATTTCAACAAAACCATATCATGTGACCCCCTCGTTGGAACAAGCTCGTTCCAACGAGGGGTCACATGATATGGTTTTGTTGAAATTTTTTGAAAAATTTGAAAAAAAATAATGAATTTTTATATTGTCTGCATTGGGTAAAGGGTTAAGCATATCAGATTTCCTGTTTTACAAAAAATGGTGTCATGTGATTTTCCTGGTTGACTGAAATCATGAGTTGCATTTTGCGTATCATACTATGGATATGGATTTGACTGCAGGGCGATAGCTAGAGGATCTTCAGTGGGGGTGTATGATAAGTTAGATATCAAATTAGGGTTGGTGGGCTCCAGCATGACATCCCGTAAGCATGTCCTGAGAAGCACAGTGCCATGTTTGGGGGAGAGTTTGCATGGGGGTATCTCTGTCTTCATGATCTGTTGTGGGGGGGGGGGGGGGAACCCCATAGGAAATTTTTTGTTTGCTTAACCCCTGAGATGGATTCTAAGACCTGGCTTAAATCTAGCCATTTCATCGAAAAGAAAAATGCATTTCCCCAGGTAGGTCCATAGGTTTTCTCTTACACTGACCAGGCTACACAAGGACTTTTGAGCTATTCAACCAATGCCTACCCCTTCCAATTGACTGTCAGTCTGTTAGAAGGAGTTGGTATTGGCTGAAGAGCTGTCAGCGTATAGTCCTTGTGTAGCATGGTCATTGTAAGGGATCTGGAATGATAAATTCAAAAAACAGGACCGGTCACAGGCTCGAGCCAGAATTTTGGAAAATTTTGTCAGCTGATTGGAAAAGTTGGAGAATTTGATCAAAAATTGGAAAATCACTTTGGATCTGACCCAAGAAATATGTCAAGAGCAAATTGATTTGATATTAATTGAATTTCCAAATTTTGAAACCTATGTCACCAAATTTCCAGCTTTTGAAATTTTAGGCAATAATTGGGGAAGGGGGGGGGGGAGACACTCCTGCACACCCCCACCTCTAGTTGCATCCCTGTTTGACTGTGGATGACCCCCCCCCCAAAAAAAAAAAAAAAAAAAAAAATAAATAAATAAATAAATAAAATAAAATAAAATAAAATAAAATAAAATAAAAATAAAATAAAATAAAATAAAATAAAATAAAATAAAATAAAATAAAATAAAATAAAATAAAATAAATAAAAACAAAAAAAAAAAAAGAAAAGAAAAAAACACCAAAAAGAATGTACTTGCAGGGTAGTTCACAATAAATTATTGGCAAATAAAATAAAATAAAATAAAATAAAAATAAAAATAAAAACAAAAAAAAAAAGAAAAGAAAAAAACACCAAAAAGAATGTACTTGCAGGGTAGTTCACAATAAATTATTGGCTTAGTACATTTTGGAATAACTATTCAGTCTTGCGGGTCGTCATGCCCTTCTTTATCCTTGAAGGAGATAGATTTGAATGGACAGCTATGCCTTTTGAAAGACAAGTTTATTCCAAATGTAGCTCCCCAATTGGACTCTAGTTAACCCTGAGACCTATCAAAAATTATAAAACAAAAATTTGAAAAACAGAAAAAAATCTTACAATAACCAAACTTCAACTTTACTTCAAAATATAACTTATTTATGATTCTTCGTTAGAATGCGCCATTAGGAGATACAAGTTTTACCACACCCATCCCTGTTTTCACTGCTCATATTTCCAGGTGATCTGTCCATAAGAGTAATGTTTCTTTGGAAAAATATGAAACAAAAAATTTAAAAACAGAAAAAAATCTTACAATAACCAATCATTTTCAACTTTACTTCAAAATATAACTTATTTAGGCCTAAAAAAATAAAAAATCTGTTTCTCAGGCCCTCCCGCATGGTCCTTTTGGCTGCCGCATCCTCTCTTTTTATAACCAAATTAAACTTAAAAAAAATAAAAATTAAATTGTTTATGTCTGATATTTTACCCAAGTTAAAAAAATTGATGAATTTGTCCCTTGAGTGCAAGAAGGCTTTGCAATGCTTTAGCATTGCAAAGCCTTCTTGCACTCAAGGGATGAAATACACCACCACCCATGCTATTCTGTAGATTATGAGGCCTAAAACTTGAACCAAGAACATGAACTTTTGATGGCAAAGAGGAAATTACTGAAATAAAAAATAAAATAAAAAACTGCTCGCCCGCATGCAATTTCACAAATAATGGCCTGAGAAACAGAAGATCTACTTTGTGTGGCCTTATGATTCTTCGTTAGAATGAGTCATTAGGAGATACAAATTCTACCACACCTGTCCCTGTTTCCTCTGCTCCTATTTCCAGGTCACCTGTCCATAAGAGTACTGTGTCTTTGGAATAAATTGTGTTGAAGCTATGTGCTTTTCATAACTTCTGAATTGTGTTTGCATTTCAACTTTTTCAAACAGTCTTCTTGTCATAAGCTAATCTGGTCACATTTCAGAGAAATAAAACATCCAGAAAAGATAATTAACAAAATTATTGGTAAGCTGCATGACAAAACTGCTGTGACTGGAGAAAAAAAACATTTATGCTCTGTTCTGCAAAGAAGAAAAAAAATATAGGGGAGACCTCTCAATATATACTCCGTAATGTGCCATGATAAGTTTCTATTAGACTTAAAATTTACAGAAAACAGCACCTTAACCCTTTACCTAACAAATCGGCCACAAGCGCACAGTTAATTTTACAAGTAAGCAGTTGAAAAAAATATTATTTTAAAAAAAATTTCAACAAAAAACGTATCATGTGACCCTTCATTGGAACAAACTCATCGAGCTCATTCCAATGAGGGGTCACATGATATGGTTTTGTTGAAATTTTGATATCGTCTATATTGGGTAAAGGGTTAAGAAATTGATCCATATATTTCTCATATCAATATTTTGACAAATTCACAATTAGAAATATATAGATACCACTCACATAGACAGTTTAGAATTCTCCAAGCCTTTAACGTCAATATTTTAATGCTACTGATCTTAATTTTCCAATTCATTCCATCGAGCAGCATTCAGCTGTGTTTTTATTTTATCAGGACAGGATATTGGAAATGGGAGTGAGTTGGATTTAGCTCTCTCTTTGATATGAGAATTTTTCTGTCAACTACACTAAGTAACATTGGTCTGGCACGAGGTGACCAAGGCTGTCGAAAGTGTTATTAAACTCAAACAAATAAATAAATAAGTAACACAGATATAGAATAACCCCCAAATTTATAGAGTGATCAAGAGGCATGATTAACTCCTTGCATGCTGAGTAATTTTAAAATATTTTTCGTCGAAACTAGTCATGCCTGCTGAGAAGCAGCCCTGACTAGATTTGATGAAACATTCATGAAAAATTGAGTCAAAAAATCTCCACAATTCACAGTGGAAAATTTGGTTGAATATCCTCAAATATTACTCATTTTAATGGCAAGAGATTTCCTGTCCTGGGCAGGAATATCTGCCTGCAGCATGAAAGCAGTTTAGTGCAGTCTTAAATGGGATGTACACGTAATGTATTGGTCAAATCCACTCAGTATTGCACATAAAAGCTTCATCAATTTTCTTAATTTTTACATTTTGCTCCCAAAACATGGCTTAGGCCAAATAAAAAAATACATTTCATTCTCAAGCAATTAATTTTTCAATCATAGAGGGAGGGATGTTTTTATTTTTGTGCCCCCCCTGACTAAAAAGTTGAGGTACATATTGTTTTATCCCTGTCCATCCGTCTGTCTGTTCATCCACATGTAGGTACAAGGTTTGTTCGCCTAACTCCTCTAACAGTTTTCAAGCTAAACCTTTTTTATTTCATAGGGTATTTATACATATACCAAAGGTGTGCATATTGCCAGGAATTTGATTTTGTTCAATTTTTCACAATTACGGGTTGTTGAACTTGGGTCAATTTTTGTGAAATTTTGAATATAGAGTACAAGGTTTGTCTGCCTAACTACACCTACAGTTTTCAAGCTAGAACCTTTTTATTTTACAGGGCAATTATACATATACCAAAGGTGTGTATATTGCCAGCAATTTGATATTGTTCAATATTTCACCAAATTATGGGTTGTTGAACTTGGTCAATTTTTGTGAAATTTTGAATATGTGGTACAAGGTTTGTCTACCTAACGAGTCCCATGATTTTCAAGCTAGAACCTTTTTATTTTACAGGGCGTTTATACGTATACCAGATGTGTGCATATTGGAATTTGATTTTGTTCAATATTTCACCAAATTATGGGTTGTTGAACTTAGTAAATTTTTGTTAAATTTCGAATAAACTTGATTTGTCCAGCTAACTACTCCCACAATACATATTCAAATTAAAATACATGGTAGAACTTGTGGAGCATCATCTGTTTTACAGACACAGCACATGTACTAGTAACAAATCACCGTTCGCCCTTCAACCTACTGTGTCCATGTGCTGTGTATAGGCATGCTTCAGTCTAGTTATTTTTTGGTGCTAAATTATTTTTGGTCAGAACAAATTGTTCACATGATTTTGCCTTGTTAAATTTTATGGAAGAGTTCCTTTAGGCTCGATGAGCTTGTTCCAAAGAGGGCTCACATGATATGGTTTTGTTGAAATTTTTTGATAAATAATATTTTTTCAGATGCTAAATTTGCATATTATGCAGGCAGATATGACAACTCATTCGGTAAAGGGTTAATAAAGAAATATGAAATATATTTGTGTTCAGTTATATTTTCGCACCTTTTTTAAAAAAATAAATACTGTCCACATAATATTGGCGTTATTTTCTGCAGAACAGAACAAACCGGATATTTCAAAACAAATATAATTAATAGACCCAGTATATTAACCATGCTTTGATAAAAACATACATCAATTAAAAAAGATAAAATCTTCAAGTCTCACGATTTCAAATTAATTTTGGAAGATACAGTGGAACCCACTTAATTGGATATCTCTTTAAATGAATAACCCTGTTAATTGAATATAATTTCCCAACACAAAACCATTTACCATACTTCCAGTACAAAGTTGACCTGTTAATTGAATGAAGGTTATAGAGTAAAGTCCTGTTAATTGAATAAAAAATCTTGTAACCTGTCAAGGAATTACCCAACTGTCCCCAGTTTTTCATTGTTTATAGACCTCTTTGGCCTCAGTACATCCAACACAGGCATTTAATCTATTATATCTTGTTTGACAGAGCTCATGGAGCTCTGTCAAACAAGATATAATGGAGTAAATGCTAAGTTTATCTCTAGAGTACAGGAAAGTGACACAATCCCTGTTAATTGAATACTCCTGTTTATGGAATAATTTGTATTGGCATAGTGGCCATTTAATTAACAGGGTTTCACTATACTGCAAGTTAAGAAATGCCCACTCATTCTTTTTTTTTTCAATGAGGGATAATGCCCAAGAACCAAGGGCTTTTTTTGCCTTATGACTCCTCATTAGAACAAGCTTATTGAGCTCATTCCAAAGAGGTATCATAAGCTAAGGTTTGAAAGCAAAAAATGAATTTTTTTAGTTATTAAGGGAAAAATATTTTAACTATTGTCTGTATCAGGGCCATTTAGCCCCGAAGTCATTTCATCCTGAGTTGTTTTGCCCTGATGTCAGTTTACCATGGGTCATTGATTTACCCCAATGTCTGTTCACTTCAGAGCCATTTTGCCCCAATGTCAATTTGCCCTGATAAACTTATCTTTGATCCCCAATTTAACAGCA
This sequence comes from Pictodentalium vernedei, assembly GCA_031216915.1. Taxonomy (NCBI): domain Eukaryota; kingdom Metazoa; phylum Mollusca; class Scaphopoda; order Dentaliida; family Dentaliidae; genus Pictodentalium; species Pictodentalium vernedei. Next base: position 631,095,386 of record CM062295.1, on the reverse strand, counting down.
TTCACTCTCCAAAACAGAAAACAGTATAGTGATATAGTGTAACAGGTTTATGGATTTGAGTTTTTTTTGTTGCAAATTTGAATCTGTTCCTTCAAATATAAATAGAATGTAACAAAATGTATCAGTGTAATATGCAAACAAGAGATATTATCTTAATATAATGATGGAACAGTTGAATAATCATCTAAAAAAAACCCTGAAAATTGTCATGAGTGGAAATAGACTAGTTGTATAACTCGTATGTTCATTAAATGAAAAAAGTCTCCTGCTGATACTGCCTTTCAGTAAATATTTTACAATGTATTGTCTTCAAATTAATGCGTGTTTTCAAAACTGAAACTGATGTTGTCATCAGATTATTCGATGATAATTGAAAAAAGAATATACAATATTTATTAAAGTAGCTGCGTCCCGATAAATATTTTATAAACTTCCAATTATTTTTTCTCAAATAGCGGAGGTATTTCAAGACTAAAATAAAACTTGTAGGTGGCTTCTTAACCCTTTACCTAAAGAATCGTTGGCATCAGTCCACGTGATATACAAACTGAGCAGTTGAAAAGATGTTATTTTTCAAAAACCTTCAACAAAACCATACCATGTGACCCCTCATTGGAACAAGTGCATCGACTTGTTTCATTGAGGGGGCACATGATATGGTTTTGTTGAATATTTTTTAAAAGTTTGGAAAATATTATTTAAAATAATAAATTTTGATATTATGTGCCTTAGGTGAAGGGTTAACTGAAATTATATTACAGAAGGATTATCAAAAGTTGGCTCAACCTTCATTTGTTGCTATGATATGTCTTTCAGTGTGCACAACTTGACTATGGTATGAAAGCAGAAAATCCTATGAAAAATGTACTCTTCTACAATAAGTCTGCTCCCAATAATGCAATTAAACTTGAAAAACATGAGGTAAGGCTCTTTTGATAATCAACAGTATAATTATGATATACATTTGTAATAAAATTTCTTTTCATCTAGTATATTCCATGTTTAATCTTGTATCTTTCCCACTCTTCTCATTTTGGCTGACCATAAATGGTGACCCAGTGGATAAGAGTGTTGGTCTGTCATGGTGGAGAACATATCTGAGACGATCTGAATACCATCTGGCAGCATCAGTTCTGAGGTTAATGCTGTCAGTCATACAAGGTTTCCATTCGATCTTGCAAATTCAAGGCCTTAAGAAAAGTCTTTAATTATAAGTTGAACCTTGAAAATGATGTATATTGTGTTTTGGAAAACATATTTAATATGTTGTCCAATGGGTCGATATTAATTTTATCATATGATTATCACAAACATCCCCCCAGTACTGTCGTAGTTTGCCCATCAGTTCTGTCTCTCCTGAAAGCGAGAGTGTCAGCTTTTACAAATCTATATCACATCTGTCTCAAACGAGTCTCTCATGATGTCACTGATGCTCAGAGATTTTTGAAGCGACAATTTTACAAATACAAAATGAAAACTTGAATGCCTTAGCACTGAACACTCTGAACAAACATCCATACTTTCTTTTTATTACATTTCAGGTGTCAGATTCAATTTTTAAAGATTTGCTGTCATTTAATAAACAAATTATTACAACAGTCAGGTAATCTGGGTTGTCATATTCCATCTTGTTGACGAGACAGGTCAGTCAGATCAAACACAATGCCCATGGCATCGTGTTTGATCTACCTGATCTGGTCTCATCAATTCGACAGAATCTGATGACCGAGATCAACAGATTATTCAGGGTTTGCACATGGGTCCTGGAGCCTTGAAAGTCCTGGAATTTGGCCATTTTAAATTCCAGGTCTGGAAAGTTATGGAAAACGAACGTTTTTTTATGCCAGTCCTTGAAAGTTCTGGAAAACTGCAGATTTGATTTTTGTTCGCAATTTGTTCAATAGAAGTAGATATATAACATCGAGCAGTAAGCGTAATGGACTGGTGGCAGTGCCCAGAAAAACTCAAAATTCTTTTAAAATCTCATCATAAACCAGAATGCTTTGAAATTTCATATGCATCTTTCTTTTATGCACAAGATTTGAGTTTGTTTATTATTTAACCCTTTACCTAATGAATCGGCCGCATCCACCCTCGTAATTTACAAATTAAGTAGTTTATTTTGTTTGAAAAATTTGAAAAAAACAATATCAAAATCATAAATTTTGATACCGTCTGCATTGGGTAAAGGGTTAAAAAAACTTTCTTGGGCAATATATGGGCTTGTTCTAATGGAGGCAATATTTTAGGGCCCGTCCCCAAATTTCTATTTTCCAAACTGGTGGGCCAGTTTGAACTAAATTTGTTAGGGGGCATTTACTTGACCCATTCCTAAAACAACTGTTTAGCTCTACCTAACAAAGTCAGCGGATCTTTTCTGATGGTAAGTTGTCCGTCATCTGTCGGTCTGCCCATACGTCCTTCATACCGTCCATCTGTCCGTCGTTAACATTTTTTTTTGCCGGGCCATAATTTCTTAACTGCTGAATATTTTTTATTGAAACTTTATACCAATATGTAATATCAAAAGACAGTGTGTTGCAAATTATAATATGATATGTGCCCCTCAAGATCAAGGTCACAGGCCTTATGATAAGGTGACACTTAGAAAAACTTTGACATTTGTTTGTCCGAGCCCAAATTTCTTAATTGCTAAATACCTTTTAATGAAACATCATACCAATATGTAATATCAAAAGACAGTGTGTCAGGAATTATAATATGGTATGTGCCCCTCAAGATCAAGGTCACAGGCCCTATGATGAGGTGACACCTAGAAAAATTATAACGTTTGTGTGGGCCAAAATTTCTTAACTGCAGAATATTTTTGAATAAAACTTTATACCAATATGTAATATCAAAAGACAGTGTGTCACAAATTATAATGTGTTATGTGTCCCTCAAGGTCAAGGTCAGACACCCTATGATAAGGTGACACTTAGAAAAACTTTGACTTTTGGTTGTTCGGGCCATAATTTCTTAACCGCTGAATATATTTTAATGAAACTTTACTCCAATATGTAATATCAAAAGACAGTGTGTTGCGAACTATAATAAGGTATGTGCCTTTCAAGGGCAAGGTCACAGACCCTATGATAACATGACAATTAGAAAAACTTTAACATTTGTTTGTCCAGGCCCTAATTTCTTAACCACTGAATATTAGCTCCACCTGACAGAGTGTCAGTGGAGCTTTTCTAATGCTAAGTTGTCCGTTGTCTGCCCATCCGTCCATCCATCCATCGTCTGTCCTTCGTCTGTCCATCCATTGTCCACAGTTTGTTCGGTCCATATAATCGGCAGATCTTGTTCATACTTGGTACAATTATTGCTCATGTCTCAAAGATGTGTTACGACATTGATCCAAGGTCATGTCATCAAGGTCAAGGTCACAGACAGCAAAACTTGGTTATTGTTAGACAGGCCTTGTCTGGATCAAAAAAATTGGTGTGATTGACACGTCTTATTCATAGTTGGTACAATTATTACTCGTGACTCAAAGGTGTGTCATGACATTGATCCAAGGTCATATCATCAGGGTTGAAGTCACAGGCAGCAAAACTTTTATATTGTTATGCAGCCCTTGTCTGGTTCATATAACTTTATGATTGACAGATCTTATTCATAGTTGGTACAGTTATTTCTTATTACACAAAAGTGTGTCACGACTTTGATTCAAGGTCATACCATCAAAGTTAAGGTCACAGACAACAAGACTTTGATATTGTTATATATCCCTTACCTGGTCTGTTTAATTGAATCTGTGTGACAGATCTTGTTCGTACTTCACACAATTGTTACCCATAACCTAACAGGGTGTCATGACTTTGACCCATTGTCATATCATGAAGGTTAAGATCACAAGCAGTAACACTTGGGTACTTGTCTTGTATTCAGCTTCCCCTAAAAGATTTAACCCTCGGCGGAGCTGTCTAGGCTTGTCTGCCTCTTGTTCATACTCCCCTTAGGAATGCTGTGAGTTAAAAAAATTAAAATGCCCTTATTTCCCAAAATGCATGGAACAATGAATTGTTATTTGGTATATAACATGTTTAGAATCAGTTTGGCCCCAAAAATCTCACTCAGTTGTATTATGTAGTGCCATATGGGGGATGAGGGGGGAGGGGGAGTTACTGTAAAAATGCTGAGTCAGCACTTTTCAAAAATGAATAAAATTTGTTCTCCGGAACTACCAATCAGAATCTTTCAATATTTGTTATACAACGTCCCTAGGGGGATCCAATTCAAGAATCCACAAATCAAGCCCATGAGTTCTTATTTAGGCTCCCTATGGGAGCCCGAATTTTAACTTGTGCAATATGAGGAAAATGTTTTGAAAATCTTCTTCAGATCCACCAGTCTAATCTTTTGATGTTGGATATTCATCATTCTTATGGTAGGCACATTCAAATTCTTCTTCAAATTAAGTCCCTCGGTTCATATTTTGGGTTTCTTATGGGAGCCCAAATTTTAACTTAATGTTAATTGAACAGCCCCTTTACCAATGAAAATTTTTCAGTTAACAGGGGTATTCAATTAACAAGGATTGTGTTACTTTCCCGTGTTCTAGAGATAAATTGAGCATTTATTCTATTATATCTTGTTTGACAGAGCCCTATGAGCTCTGTCAAACAAGATATAATAGATTAAATGCCTGTATTAGATGTACTGAGGACAAATAGGTCAAATAAACAAAGAAAAACTGGGAGAGTCAGGGTAATGTCTTGACAGGTTACAGCAATTTTTATTTAATTAACAAAAGTTTACTCTATAACCTATATTCAGTTAACAGGTCAAGTTTGTACTGAAGTATGGTAAATGATTTTGTGTTGGGAAATTATATTCAATTAACAGGGTTATTCAGTTAAGAGATATCCAGTTAAGTCTGTATTTCAGCTTTGCATAATATAAGGAATATCATTCAAAAATCTTATTTAGATCCACCACTCAGAATCCTAAGTTGATATTTGATATACATCATTCTTATAGAGGCCTAATTAAAATTTCTTCAAATCATAGCTGTGCATTAATAATTTGGTTCTTTATGGGAATCCAAATTTTATCTTGGTGCCAGATGAGAAAACATATTTGATAATGATCTTCATTAGATCCACATTAGTCCGGCCACCATGTGGTCAGGAATTTTAGATGCGACAAATTTTACGTGGTTACAGCCTTTGTTAATAGCAAAATTTCCATCACAAATGCTTGTCCACTTAACTCCTCCTGCATTTGTCATTGGATTTTTATGAAACTTGGTGTGAAATATCAGTATGATGTGTACAAGTGCATACAGAAAGGAAGTTTCGATTTGAATCATTTTTTCAAAGTTATAGCCCTTGTCGACTTTGAATTTACCAAAATTGCAGGTTTTGGGAACATATCTTCAGTTGCGATCCATATGGTTCCTTCAGTTGCAATGAACCAAATGAAGTATTTAACCTTGTCCAAGGAAGTCCATTCACCATCTCAGTGTTTGTTAAACCATCTTTTCATCTGTCTTGATCACCTCATATGCTTATTCCTATCATAACATAAAAGTCGGCAGGGGATATGGATGTTGTTAGACTGTCTTGTTTATTCATTGCAACACTCTACTGTGGCATTGCAAGGGCAGAAAAATGTGCACGCCATTTTAGTAGCATTACATTTACAACTGTTTATAAAACATGGCATCTGGCTTGAGCAAGAACATTTTATCAACTTCAATACTTCATCTGGAACCAGAGCAAAATCCTGTTATGGACTGGAGTGACATAGTCTGTAGTTACTTCACGAAGCCATATTTGATAGGAACTTAATTTGGAAGTCTCTGTTGAAGGGCGTTCTTCCACACACATGTCTTAACCCTTTACCCAACGCAGACGATACCAACATTTATTGTCCGTACGTCAACAATTGGATACAGCTCGGGCAAGAGGCCGTATTTATGAACCAATTTTTACAAAACTTCTTGTGTACCTTTGTTATGACTGTGGGACGAGAACGAGTGTTTTTGGGTGCGGTCCGAAATTCAAGATAGCTGCCAGCCGCTGTTTTGTACCATCGATGTAGAAATCTGTTTTTTGTACAGAACTTCCATATGAAAGCTCTGATTTGAATAACTTTTTGTATGAATGTTTAGTACCATGGGATACATTACATATCATACAGGTTTTTTCTCGTGCTTAAATTATGCAAATTAGACTAACTTTGATTTATTTAGTGTTACTTTCAGCACTGTCAGTGCAAATGCCAATACGGCTCGGGCTAGAGGCCGCATTTATGAACCGATCTTTACAAAACTTCTTGGGTACCTTTGTTATGACCGTGGGACGAGAACGAGTGTTTTGGGGTCTGTTCTGAAATTCAAGATGGCTGCTGGCAGCCATTTTGTACAAAATTAGGGGCAATCAGATTTTTGCGCAGAACTTCAACATGAAAGCTCTGATTTGAATAATTTTTTGTATGAATGTTTAGTACCATGGGATACATCACATATAATACAGGTTTTTTTCTTGTGCATAAATTATGCAAATTAGACTAACTTAGATTTATTCAGTGTTACTTTCAGCACTGTAAATGTAAATGCCAATTCGGCTCGGACTAGAGGCCGAATTTATGAACCGATCTTTACGAAACTTCTTGGGCATCTTTGTTATCACCGTGGGATGAGAACGAGTGTTTTTGGGTGTGGTCCAAAATTCAAGATGGCCACCAGCAGCCATTTTGTACCAAAATTAGTGCAATCAGACTTTTGTTCAGAACTTCTGTATAAAAGTTCTGATTTGAATAAATTTTTGTATGAATGTTTAGTAACATGGAATACATCACATATAATGCAGGGTTTTTTCTTGTGCAGAAATTATGCAAATTAGATGAACTTTGATTTATTCAGTGCTACTTATACACTGTAAGTGCACATGTCAATACGGCTCGGGCTAGAGGCTGTATTTATGAACCGATCTTCACAAAACTTCTTGGGTACCTTTTTTACCACCTTGGAACGAGAACGAGTGTTTCTGGTGCGGTCCAAAATTCAAAATGGCTGCCAGTGGCCATTTTGTACCGAAATTAGGTCCAATCAGTGTTTTGTCACAACTTCTATACAGCTCGTATTTATGAACTGATCTTCACAAAACTTCTTGGGTCCCTTTGTTTTCACATTGGGACAGAAACGAGTGTGTTTTGGAGGTTTTTTGTTATCACTGTGCTATGAGAACAAATATTTTGGGGTTCAGTCAAACCCACTCTGGGACTCAAAAGATTTCTTTTCTAGTTTAGCATCTGACTGTCACCCACCCTTACAATACTTTACCTATACATTTGTTACAGGCTATGGTAAGTATTTATGTACAAACCGTTACAATACTTAATATGTACCTTTGTTATCAGGTCATTACCTAGATGTTTGTCATTGCTGTGTCACATACTATACATGTACATGTCTTAACAAGTTGAGCTACAGTGTCATTGACACTTTCATGTTTTTTAGTCGAGTTGTGACGAAGTCAAACTCGACTTATAGTTTGGTGAATGTCTGGCGGGCGGGCGGGCGGGCGTAAACAATTGGTTTCCGGATGATAACTTGATAATGGTTCAACTCACATTCATGAAACTTCTTAGGTAGATTGGCCTTGGTGAGGGGAAGAACCCTATTGATTTTGGACTCGCTACGTCAAAGGTCAAGGTCAACGTGACCTTGAACATAGTAAATCGCAACAATTCCTTTCCGGATGATAACTTGATAGTAGTTCAACCTACATTCATGAAACTTCATAGGTGGGTTGGCCTTGGTGCGATGAAGAACTCTATTGATCTTGGACTCACCGGATCAAAGGTCAAGGTCACAGTGACCTTTAACATAGTATATCGCAACAATTGGTTTCCGGATGATAACTTGATAGTGGTTCAACCTAGAGTCATGAAACTTCATAGGTGTGTTGGCCTTGGTGCGAGGAAGAACCCTATTGATGTTGGACTCACCAGGTCAAAGGTCAAGGTCACAGTGACCTTGAACATAGTATATCGCAACAATTGGTTTCCGGATGATAACTTGATAGTGGTTCAACCTAGAGTCATGAAACTTTACAGGCGTGTTGGCCTTGGTGCGAGGAAGAACCCTATTGATGTTGGACTCACCAGGTCAAAGGTCAAGGTCACAGTAACCTTGAACATAGTATATCGCAACAGTTGGTTTCCGGATGAGAACTTGATAGTGGTTCAACCTAGAGTCATGAAACTTCATAGGTGTGTTGGCCTTGGTGCGAGGAACTGTTGTCACAACTCGACATTGGATCGGTGATCCTGAGCGGCATTTATAAATTTTCAAAACATTTCAACAAAACCATATCATGTGACCCCTCATTGGAACGAGCTTGCCAAGCTCGTTCCAAAGAGGGGGGTCACATGATATGGTTTTGTTGAATTCTTTGGAAAATAGTATTTTTTCAGCTGTTGAATTTGAATATTACGTGGGCGGATGTGGCCCATTCGTTGGGTAAAGGGTTCAAGTGCACCCTTTTGATATTTTTCCCGAAGGCTGCTGTGGTAGGAGGCCAAGAACAAAGTTTCAGTGCATTAGTTGCCTTTGGATTTCCAGTTCAAAAACCATGCATCAGTACGTACCAGACATGTTAACCTTCCAAAATTTTTTTCAGAGAGATTGAAGAAAATTTTCAGGGAGATGACATGATTTTCAGGGAGATTTTTTTTTGCACGAAGAAGCCACGTGTGGATCAATTTTAAATACAAATTAATACCAAATACCCCCCCCCCCCCACTCTCCCACACACACAGACATAACAGGAAACAGTCCAACAACAATACATCAAAGGAACATACGCCAACGTTCTACTAACCGGTGGTGAGTGACCCAGACCTGTTAACCTCTCGAGGGGACTGTCAGTGAGATTTTGATGAGCTCCCAGGGAGACTTGGATGCTTTTCAGTGAGATTTTTGCACGTGGGCAGCACATCAATAATTTCCATGTTACCACCCCCCCCCCCCCTCCCCATACACACACACACACACACATACATTAAACATTCCACCCTAATGTGTTTTATTTGAACAATTTGTCCTTTCAAAATCCAAAACATAGAAATATAGAGAAAAACAGAAATCAAAAATATGGATGTGGTCAAGTGCCAATATCTGAGTTGTTCCAATGACATCCATATTTCAATGGTTTTATGTACAAAATGTTTGGAGATATTTTCGACCTTTTTAGCACTATATCAGTTTTGACGCTGTGTTGAAAGTTTTGGATCTATTTGGGAAATTATGGGTACTTGCGGCGACCTGCGGCGATCTGTGGTGTTTAGGCACACCCCGAGCCCGGTTGTTGTGGTAATTCGATCTGCCAAAGCCCAGCGCCCCACCTAACCACACCGGGTACTCACTGGAAGTAGTTGGTCATTTACGAAGGGGATTTGGAATGGGGTGATCATTTTTCAGTGAAACGTGAACATTATGCCACAGCCAGCCCAGGACGAAACATCTCCGGGATATTTAATCTATTTTGTTGTCCATTTATCACAACAACGAAAGAAAAAACGTCCAAGTGCCGTAAATTAGCAACTTTTTAGAGATTTTTTTCACAAAAAACATAATTTTTTTCACAGCCTGCTTTAGAAAATTGCGAATCGGAAATTTTTCCCAATATATTGAAAATTATGGCAACTCATATGTTTGAGCCGTTTGTCTGCAAAATTGGCTATAATTATCTGAAGTGAAAGTGAAATCCAAAATGCACAATAATAAATTTGTGCGTATTTTTGCACATGTTCGATTGGACAAAATTTATGCGTATGGAACTTATTTTTCGATTTGACTGCTACCTGTATACAAGAAAAGGTGTGCCTTTAATATATAATCAATTTCAGCAATTATCCTGCATCTCAAATTCATTTAATCCGCCTGTCAAACGTGTTGCAAATAATCACAACACGGCCATTGACAGAAATGAGATTGGTCACCAGTTCTTACGTAAGTGGTGACGTTTCACACAAACTTAATGACCTTGCCATTCAGAGTAGAGCACATGCTTTTGTATTTGTAAACAAAAGCTGGTGGATTCAGTATTTGTCTGGTCTGTCGACTTTCTGGGAGATTTTGGCCCAAATTGACTCCCGGGCGGGAGGGCGGGAGGGGATAGCTAATTCCGGGAGAATCCCGGACATTCCGGGAGAGTTAACATGTCTGGTACGTACATCAGTCACTGATGTGGTTACCTTGTAACCGTAACAGAGAGAAATGAATTGGGTTTCTTGATCGAGTATATTTGACAACTCAGTGGCTTCCTCACCCAAAGATTTCAAGGAAGCTCTGCTTTGGAGAACTTTTAGTATTCTACCCTTCCCTGTCCCAAACAGGCTCCTAGCTGTGTCACAGCCCAAAATGGCATGACCTGCATGTAAATATGGGATGATAGCATGATTAGCTCTGACAGTTTTCCGTATGTCAATACACTTTCTTTCATGAATAGGGGTTTCCATAGTCTTCAGAGCAACTCCGTTCTACTGCAAATAGTGATGCAGCAACAAAACATACACATTGGTGTTGTCTGCATACACAACTACACCCATCTGTTCATAAGAAACAACCTTAATAGCTTGATGAGTGATAATATTGTCTGCTTCTTCATGTGTTATTATCAGATCGAATTGTTTCCTCACTGATCCTTTGCTCAATTTGACAGGGGTTTCATTTTTGCCAGTTATCACCAGTTTATGCTTCATTGTATTCAACTTAAACAACTTGTCAGTGATAAATTGTTCACATATTATGGCTGTTAACTGCACCTTGTTAGCAGCGACCATCAAAACTTGTTTTTGTGGTGAGAGAATAGCTTTGGCCGCCAATTTGAAGACTTTAAAACTGGAAGAACTTCTGTCATCCCTGGTTATGGACTTGTTGCTGAAATCCACCTATCTGCCAAAGATCATATAGACGTCACTTGACTGCAAGTGCTGATTTATATGATCTTTAAACTTTTCTACAAAGTCCATAACTGTCGCCTGGTGCATTTTGCCCCAAACTGGCCAATGTGGAATCCACAATACTACACAGCCATCTATCACCACTGTTGTATGCCCCCTGCCAACCATTTTGTTAGACGAAACAACCATTGTCTTATTTTTTAAATCCGACTTTGATTTAGAAATCTGCATGTCACAAGTCTCGTCAAAGAGTGATGTAGGCAATGGTGACAATTCATAAGAGAGAAGTCCCGTAACATCGAAGTTGCGAGTGCTTGATAATAGTCTGATTACTCTGGAGTATATGAGGTTCATATCAGAAACGTTAACATCACCAACCTTGACAGAGTTTCTTGACATAGCCATGGTTTGGATCGTCATTGGAATAGGGCCATAGAATCGCCCAGGAAGATTCTGTTTGAACTTGATCATCAATGCTGAACCTAACTCTAGGACCTTGCCCACATTGATAGACCCAGGAATATCCTTTCCGGTTGCGATATTGACAATGGTTTCAGGATCTTGATACATCTCAAGTTTGGAGCGGAGACCTTTGAGGTCAACAGCATCGGAGGCAATTCGCTCTTTGCCCTCCACTTTGTGGAAAATTTGTGATCCTTCTGTGATCTTGTCCTCACGTATGGCCGATAGACTATGAGCTAAGGATCCACAGGCATGTAAACTAAGAACCCATATCTTAAGGGTTTCTGATTTGAGAGTAATGCCTATAATACCCGACTTATCATGCTCATATCTCATAAATGTAGTCTCTGTGAACCTGTCACTCCATAACCCATTCCAAAGAGCTGGAATGTGTATCATGACATGTTCATCTGTCATGAAATTGGCTTCAGAAAAGCATCCACCCACATATTTGTTGTTTGATTTTCATCACTTAAATCTTCCAATAAAGAGGACAGATCTTTCGGGCATTCAAAGTTGTTTTTCTTGAATAATTTACGGAGAAGTTCTTCTGCCACAACACGCATAGCTCTCATGTTCATTGGACATTTTTTCCAACTAGAAATTTTTCCACCCTTCCAAACACTGATTGCAGCACAGTGCTTATTTTCAAAACAAAATAACAGTTTGGGCCGAAACATGCACTTATTTATGCATTGAATAATGCCATTTGTGTCTACTTGAGTAAAACTTCTAGATTTTATAGAATGCCGATTATATATGAGAATTTCAGCACCAAGGCTAACTGTGCAAATTTAAATTGGATAGCCCTTTTCTGCGACGATTATCTCAAATTTCTCAATGCTGTCAGACATCCAGTAAAAGTTTTCTGAATCAGGAGATGTCCCACTATCAGAAACCACCAAGAAAAAAAACTTTGGACACGACTTTGAGATTTGGAAAAAAGTTGGCATTTGGCGGCTGAACTACATGGCAGAAACTTATCAGATTTTTATTAAGCTTTCTTAGTAGGGTCAGATTAAAATTTATTAAAGCCACATCCCTGGGTTCATGCTTGAGCTCCATATGAGAGCCCCAATTTTAACTTGGTCCAGTATGAGTAATTTTCTTTCAAAATCTTTTCAAACTCTACCATTTAGAATCGATGGTTGTCACTGAGCACTATTCAGAAGAAAATAGGAATTGAGGTTCCAACTCGAAAAATAATAAAACAAATGACCACAAAGTATCAAAGCGCTGTTTGATTTCGTACATCATAAGACGTACAAAAGTATCAAAGGATTAATGATTGCATCTGTTTGTGAGTGTGTAAGGACATAAAAGCAGAAAGGCTTAATTTGTCAAAAAAACCCCAAACTATTTCAGCGATGTCCTTATTGACTACGATTTCTCTCCATTCTCACACAACTGATGGCTTTTCAGAGGGAAACCCTTTTGTCATTTTTATGCCCCCCGACTTAAGTGTGTCCGTCTGTGTGTGTGTCCGAGCCAATAACTCGAAAACGGTTAGGGCCACAGTCATCAAACTTCACACAATTATAAAGGACCATGGGAGGATGTGTCACACACCATAGCCGGGTTCGTACCTTCAAGGTCAAGGTCACATTTCAAGGTCACACTAAAAATCGGTCATTATTCGTGTCTCAGCCATAACTCAGAAACGAATCATAGTACAATTGTTAAACTTTTTACAAATGTTAAGGACAGTCAGAAGGTGTGTCGCATATAATAGTTTCCACCGCATCTGCAAGGTGAAGGTCACAAGGAGGGGGGGGGGGGGAGGGCATGTGTTACCTTAGTAACATTTTTCTTGTTCAACATAATTTGAAGCCTAATGTAGGATGTATGCTAGGAGTAGGGATTGAAAAACAGACATTATTTTCAGAGCTTTTTGGGTGACAGTCATTGCAGTATACACACATGTATAAGGTTACACCTTGCCTCTGTCTTTCTAATCCCTCAACACAAATACCTGTATTCCTTGTAGACAACTTGATCTAGGTGAGTGTTTTAGGCTCACTTGAGCCTTGGATTTGTACAGAACCTGATTGATAATAAAACACAATATCTGTTTTCATGTAGGTTTCACAGATGCTGCCACATACATTTGCTGAGCAAATTCTAAGACTTTATTGCAAGGAATCTGATGAATCCATTCTAGATGCTGCCAGAAAGTGCTTTGATACTTGGTGTGCTAATCATGATCTTGCCAGACCTCAGGTGAGTTCTTTTATTTCTCATATACAGTATAACCCTGTTAATTGAATAGCCACATTTCTAATAGAAATATTAAATTAACAGGGGTATCCAATTAATCAGAAGTATGGAATTTTTCTTGCTTACCATTGAGATGTACTTTACAGCAAGAGAACATCATACAGTATGTCCTGAAGTGAGAACACTGTAACATAGGGCCCTGCAAATCATACATTTTTGATTCAACTTAAATCTCAAATCGAATCACCTCTATTATTTGAAATCGAAAAATCAAACCTCAAATCAAATCAGAGGCATCTTGAAGATGACCGATGAGGGTTGGGGGTAATATAAACGTGATTTGTTCTGACTGATGGCTCAAGTCCCAAGTGATAAAATAATCCAACTACATCATCAAAGCATGCCTTCATCAAAGGAATGCCTTGATGTAGTTGGAATATTACTCTGTCAGGATTATAGTTCACCGTCGACATTGCTTTTAAACTTTAAATTTGCATTTAACAATGGTAGGGGCTATTGATACTGGAATTGGCATAGTTGGTGGCACGAGTACAGTTGTTATTTATGTTAATGTAGTGGAAATTAGGCCTAGAAAAGTTAAAAATGCTGTTTCGCAAGCCCTCCTGCATGGTCCTTTTGTCTGCCGCATGCTTTCTTTTTATAACCAATGCAAACTTGAAAAAATAAAAAAATTAAATGGTTTATGTCTGATATTTTACCCAAATTAATAAAATGGATAAATTTGTCTCTTGAGTGCAACAAGGCTTTGCAATCATTGCAAAGCCTTCTTGCACTCAAGAGACGAAATAGACCACCACCCATACTATTCTGTAGATTATCAAGCATAAAATGTAAAACAAACCAAGAACATGAACTTTTGATGGCAAAGAAGTAATTACAAAAATAAAAAATAAAATAAAAAACTGCCCGCCCTCATGTAATTTTACTGAAAATGGCCCGAGAAACAAGATCTACTTTATGGGGCCTTACACCAGTTTTTATTTCATCATTATTTATGTACAATTTCCATCTGAACTATTTGTTTTGTGAGACGACAAAGAAGACTGATACCATGCTATATTCAGGTAAAGAAGATTTACTGTGATAAACTAATTCTGCTTTACTGGTAAAATAGGAACTGGTAATAACTTCCTGTCCTGTAAAGTGGGGGAGTGTAGAATAAACAGTCAGATAAACTTGACTTGACATATCCATAGATAGCCAACAATAGGCCCCACAAAGTAGATCTTCTGTTTCTCAGGCCATTATTTGTAACATTGCATGCAAGCGAGCAGTTTTTTATTTTATTTTTTATTTCTGTAATTATTTCTTTGCCATCAAAAGTTCATGTTCTTGGTTTATGTTTTAGGCCTCATAATCTACAGAATAGTATGGGTGGTGGAGTATTTTGTCCCTTGAGAGCAAGAAGGCTTTGCAGTGCTAAAGCATTGCAAAGCCATCTTGTACTCAAGGGACAAATTTATTAATTTTTTTAACTTTGGTAAAATATCAGACATAAACCATTTAATTTTTTTTTTTTTTTTTAAGTTTACATTATTTATAAAAATAGTGCATGCGGCAGCAAAAAGGACCATGCAGGAGGGCCTGAGAAACATATTTTTATTTTTTAGGCCATAAATGAATAAATAAATAAACTTTTATCACAGTATTTATATCCTTCACACTGCACATAATAGAAAGTAGAAGTACAGTCATTTCTTGGTCAAGCAGTAATTATTGGTATGAACTTTTATCATAAAATAATCTTATTATTTTTTGTAATAAATTCATCTTCTGTTTTGCAGTTCATAAATTGTCATGTATGGTAAGCATTGTTTCAATTCCAAAATTGTACTAGATATAAATGTGCAGTACAGTGCAAGTGAATTACTTCCAAATCACAGTCGGGTAGATTTTCCACCCAAGAATTATTCGCAATTTAAAAACAAACCCACAATTTGAATTTGCGCATTAGCCTGAAAACTCCTTAATCTTTAAGAATGCTTCAAACTTTTAATTTAAGTCTTAAAAATCAAGGATTTTGCCGAGTAAAATCTGATATATTGTTCTGTTAGATGTATTGTATTTTGACTGGTAAATAATCTTATTTTAAACCCTCTTCTTTTTCTAGTTTTCATTCATAATTGAAAACAGTCCTTTTTCTACTGATATCTGTATTCTTATAAGTTACCCAATGCTGTATGAAATTAGCATGGAAAAGACTAAAAAATTATCTAAAGTGTCTGTGAATGTACCTTGAAAATGTCCTTGAAAATCCTTGAATTAACCACATCTTTGAGTCAATGAGCCCTGTATTAGTCATTCAGCCAGTTCACCTCACCAATACCAAACAAAAGGACAAATTGCCATATATTCCATTATGAAGATTTAGTATAGCCATTCATTTTCGACAGCCAAGGTCACCTTGTGTCAGACAGTTTTACGGGTGGAGCCGGTGTCTTCAGAGAAAACCACTGATCAATGGTGAGCAACTGTCAGACTCCCCAATGTACTAACTCCACACAATCAGGGTTAGCATTGGTTGAAGACAAGTGAACCATCGACGTGAAGTACGCCTTAATACACAGCGCAACTTTGCCCCCACATGGGGAATTGGGATGAAGTGCCTTGCCCAAGGACACAAGGTAGTTACCCCTGGCGGGGATCGAACTGTGGACCTCTTGGTTTGAAGTTTAATGCCATAACCACTCAGCCACCACACTCTCTGATATTGCATTTAAATGTCTACACAAGGTGGCAAATTCAAACAAACTATGAAATCTCCTTGATAAAACGTTGTGTCAAAATTGCCTTGAAAATATTGTTGCAGACTCTCAATTTAAATAACTAGTGAAATAATGTTGTTATGTCTCATTCATGGAACAAAGGGAAGTTACAGAAACACTTAACAGCAATAATTTGTGTGGATGATGGAAAAATGTGATGACTTGGAATCCACTGCATAAGACAGTGGATGTCAGTTCTGTGTGGGAATGACTCTTCATCAAACAGAAAGGCTAAGAAAGAAGAGTTATCATTCACCACCCAATGCTTAATGATATCTTAACTCCGAACAGCTTCCGCCTGGGGAGGGGATATCCTAAGACATTTCCCCCAAGTGGAAGATGGCCAAGGACATCTGTCCAACCCTTGATATCCCTCCAACTGCCCCAAAAATAGCAAATTAAAACAACAAAAAAGATCAAGATTTGAATATTTGTTTAGTTTTTATGAGCATTTTCTTTGTTTTATCATGGAAGGAAAATATTTGAGATGTATTAATACAGCCTAAAACCATGGGTAAACTTAAATATGCTCAGAGGTGGGGAGGATATGTAGGCCAATATGTGGATTTTGGAGTGGAGGCCAGAGATAATCTAAAGGTTGTCTTATTGGTGTTGAAGTGATGGTTCTTCCATCTTGGTGGATTAGGGGTAATTGGAGGAAAAAGGGTATATTTATAATGTAATGTTTTTTCTTTTTCAAAAGTGTGTGTGAGAAACAGTTGTTTCATTGGTAAATACTCCTAGCTGAGAGGAAAAAGGTGGGGCGAATTGTTAAAAATGAAAATATGCAGATAGGACTAGAGGGTTTAAGATTTGTTTTAGATGTGTCAGACTAATATAACAATAACATGAGTTTGGAGAGTGTTACGGTTTATTAACGGCTCGAGAGGAATGAATAACAGCCCGAGGATTTATTACCGGCACGAGACGAAGTGGAGGGCCATTAATAAGCCAGAGGGCTGTTATCCATTCCTCGAGGGCCGTTAATAAACCGGGATGCTCGACAAAATCATGTCATTACTATTAATATCATGATCGGAAGCGGGCGGTGGGCTGTTAATGAATTTTGTTTTCATTAACGCCCACGGCTCGCTTCCGGTTGCATGGTGTCATCAATTAGTGAGTTTTACCGCCCCACTAAACTCCGTTAATATACTAGAGAATGCCCGTTAAAGTGGTAATAATGAAAGATAGAGTTGGGAGAAGTCTGATTTCTACTGATTGTTTCTCTGTCAGCGTGGAAAGCAAAAAAAGTCAAAATTGGCTGTTGTAGAATTGTTTTTATGTATTGGAATAGAAAGTGGGAAGTCAGTGCTTGAGAACATCTACTAACTTGTGAGATGGGAGACTGTGAGATCAAAATCTTTTTCTAATTACTTTGGGCATGTATGACTATGGTGATCATGTGACTTTGAGTAAGGTTTCCACGAGAGGGAGATCACCAGCCATCTCGGATAAGGAATTCCTGTGGTTATAACAGTAAGTTAATGGGAGGTACACTGTATGGGATCTGTTTATTGTATTAGCAGTATGTTGGTAAGAGTTGGTTGGTATTATACTCGGTAGGCCTAGTTAAAGTTTAGAGTACATTTGTGAGTATTTCAAAAGGAGCATCTACAGTTTTTCTAGCATTTTTGGTTGAAAACATAAAAGCCAAAACAGGTGTGTGGTTGGGTGGGGGACTCAAAATGTTTTAAATGATGTTGCCCATTTCACAATTGTTCCATCAACAGAATGACTTGCAAACTGATTCATTCTTCTAGGTGTTTCACATGTGCAGCAGATGAGCAGGCCTGAAAATAAGCCGTCTGACATTTGCAGAATGAGGTCCCCAGAGGGTGAATTTGATCATGCTGTCCCATACAGTGGGGCAATTTATCCTCTGGGTACCTCGTTCTGTTTAGTTTTGAGACCCTGATTCAGATTGAGGTTCACAGAGGGTAAATTTAGTGATGCTACCCTGCTGTGCATGGTAGCATCACTAAATTCACCCTCTGGGGACCTCATTTTGCAGATGTCAGGCTGCTTATTTTCTGGCTTGCAGATGATGATGTCAACGAAGTATCATTTAAATTACAAATCAGTTTATGATTTGAACTGAGATGGAGTGACCTCGATCTTAATCTGATTTATTGATTATTATTACTTTCCAAAGTATGATTTACTGGGACTTCCGGGTTTGATTATAAATGATAACTTCACAAGTAAATTATGCATTCAACAATTGTGTCATGTATCTGTGCATGCAAACGAAGACACTTTGCCGTGGGTGTAATGGGGACTTCATTGTTTTGTTTTTTTAACCCTTTACCTAACACGAAAAGCAGACGACACTTGCAAAAAAAATTCTTGAATAACTATTATTTTCATTTTTTGTCTCAAAAACATAGGTTATGACCCTTCATTCAAATGAGCTCGATGAGCTCATTCCAATGAGGGGTCATAACCTATGTTTTAGAGACAAAAAATGAAAATTAATTGGCGATTTTTGAGAATAGCGCTGGCCGGTTTTGGCCGTTACGTTAGGCAAAGGGTTAAATAATATAATTATCGTTAATAATGAAAAGTAATAAACAGAGTAATTGCTTGACTGGACTGGTTACGTGAAATGATTCATTTGAGGTGAGGGACTATATTGTAAAACGCTTGTGCACATTCGTGCACTCATGTTTGTACAATGTCCTCACCTCTCATGAATTATTTCACGTAACCAGTCCAGTGAAGCGATTACTCTCTATTTTGTCTAGTGAAGTCGTGGTTACACGAGAGGTTTATTTACTAAACTTGTTATTGTCAAAAGTTGCCTTTTTCATTTCATAATGTAGCTTTTGGTTATGGGTAGGATCTTTGCATCTGGGTTGAACATAAGCTCTCAGACCATGTTACCGTCAATTCATCACAATAACTTATATTATTGGTCCTATCAGGTCAAGGTAATTGGAAGTGGGAGAAAACTAGAAGATCATATGGGCATGTTGCCAGGATTCTATAGCAGGAAGTGCCTAACCATTTTATTTTTTAACTCAACTTTGGCGAAGCCAAATTTGAGGTATTGTCATGGCCCGTCGGCCGTCTGTCCATCGTGCCGTCCACATGCTCGGGCTAGAGGCCGTTTGTATTTATGAACTGATCTTTACGAAACTTCTTGGGTACCTTTGTTATCACCGTGAGACGAGAACAAGTGTTTTTGGGTCCGGTCCGAAATTCAAGACGTCCGCTGTCAGCCATTTTGTACAAAATTAGGTGCAATCAGATTTTTTGTGCATAACTTCCATATGAAAGCTCTGATTTGAATAATTTTTTGTATGAATGTTTAGTACCATGGGATACATCACATATAGTACAGGTTTTTTTCTCATGTGTAAATTATGCAAATTAGACTAACTGATTTATTTAGTGTTACTTAGTCAGTACTGTAAGTGCAAATGCCAATACGGCTTGTACTAGAGGCCGTATTTATGAACCAATCTTTACGAAACTTCTTGGGTGCCTTTGTTATCACTGTGGGACGAGAACGAGTGTTTTTGGGTCCAGTCTGAAATTCAAGATGGCCACTGGCAGCCATTTTGTACAAAATTAGGTCAATGAGGTTTTTGTGCAGAACTTGCATATGAAAACGCTGATTTGAATAATTTTTTGTGTGAATGTTTAGTACCATGATATGATACAGGTTTTTTTCTCGTGCATAAATTATACCAATTAGACTAACTTGGATCTATTTAATGTTACTTTCAGCACTGTAACTGCAAATGCCAATATGGCTCGGGCTAGAGGCTGTATTTATGAACCGATCTTTACGAAACTTCTTGGGTACCTTTGTTATCACCGTGGGACGAGAACGAGTGGTTTTGGGTGCGGTCTGAAATTCAAGATGGCCACCAGTAGCCATTTTGTACTTTATTCAGTGCAATCAGTTTTTTTGGAGAGAACTTCTGTATGAAAGTTCTGATTTGAATAAATTTTTGTATGAATGTTTAGTAACATGGAATACATCACATATAATACAGGTTGTTTCCTTTTTATGCAAATTAGATGAACTTTGATTTATTCTGTGCTACTTATACACAGTAAGTGCACTTGTCAATACGGCTCGGGCTGGAGTCTGTATTGATGAACCGATTTTCACGATTTTCACGAAACTTCTTGGGTACCTTTGTTATCACCTTGGGACGAGAACAAGTGTTTTTGGGTGCGGTCCAAAATTCGAGATGGCTGACAGTGGCCATTTTGTACCGAAATTAGGTCCATTCAGTTTTTTGTACACAACTTCTATATGGCTCAGGCTAGAGGCTGTATTTATGAACCGATCTTTACAAAACTTCTTGGGTACCTTTGGTATCACCGTGGGACGAGAACGAGTGTGTTTTTGGGTGCAGTCCAAAATTCAAGATGGCCGCCAGCAGCCATTTTGTACCAACATTAGTGCAATCAGTTTTTTGTACAGAACTTCTGTATGAAAGCTCTAATTTGAATAAATTTTTGTATGAATGTTTAGTAACATGGAATACATCACATATAATACGTGTTTTTTTCTCGTGCAGAAATTATGCAAATTAGATGAACTTTGATTTATTCAGTACTACTTATGCACTGTAAGTGCATGTGTCAATACGGCTCGGGCTAGAGGCTGTATTTATGAACCGATCTTCACAAAACTTCTTGGGTACCTTTGCTATCACCTTGGGACGAGAACGAGTGTTTTTGGGTGCGGTCCAAAATTCAAGATGGCTGTCAGTGGCCATTTTGTACCGAAATTAGGTCCAATCAGTTTTTTTGTACTCAACTTCTATACGTCTCAAGCTGGAGGCCGTATTTATGAACCGATCTTTACGAAACGCCTTGGGTACCTTTGTTATCACCTTGGGACGAGGACGAGTGTTTCTGGGTGCGGTCCAAAATTCAAGATGGCCACCAGCAGCCTTTTTCTACCAAAATTAGTGTAATCAGTTTTTTTGTACAGAACTTCTGTATGAAAGTTCTGATTTGAATAAATTTTTGTAGGAATGTTTAGTAACATGGAATACATCACATATAATACATTTTTTTTTTCTCGTGCAGAAATTATGCAAATTAGATGAACTTTAATGTGTTCAGTGCTACTTATACACAGTAAGTTCACATGTCAATACAGCTCGAGCTAGAGTCTGTATTTATGAACAGATCTTCACGAAACTTCTTGGGGTACCTTTGTTATCACCTTGTGACAGGAACAAGTGTTTTGGGGTGCCTTTGTTACCACTGTGCTATGAGAACAAATATTTTTGGGTTCAGTCAGACCCACTCTGGGACTCAAATATTTCTTTTCTAATTTAGCATCTAACTGTCATCCCACTTTTACAATACTTTACCTATATATTTGTTACAGGCTACAGTCAGCATTTATGTACAGACCGTTCCAATACTTTACATGTACCTTTGTTATCAGGTCATTACCTAGATGTTTGTCATTGCTGTGTCACATACTACATGTCTTAAACATGTTGAGCTACTGTGTCATTGACACTTTCATTGTGGGGGAGAATGGTGAAGTGGGAGTAGCCTTGTAAGTGCAAGGTCATTTTGGAGACTTTCCCTAAGAAAATTTGGAGAATTCAGTGTTCTAAGGCTGAATCAGAAGCATTTATAGAGTGTGTAGGCCACTATTGGAGATGATTTTAGGGCTCTTTATTATTACTGTTTTTTTGGAGGTGTGTGTGTGTGTGGGGGGGGGGGGGGGGTGGGGGCTGCAAAAATTGGTGAGGAGGCACCCTTCTTCCCTTAGCTACACATATGTAATGTAAGCTTATTGCTGGAAAGTGCTGTGAAAACAGCCTGTAGAGAGTAGCAGACATAAAAGATTTCTTTGATGAGATGTGGGAGGGAGGGAGGGAGGGAGGGAGGGAGGGAGGGGCTAATGATTACCGACTGTGAGGTTGGTAACTGATTTTTGGAACACCTAACATGCAATATAAATTTTGTTATCCCCTGATAAATTCACATCACTAGTGATATAAATCCAATTCTGATTGGAAAAGGTAAACCTACCATTTCAGCCCATTCATGACCTTTGACCACTTGAAGCCAAACTACTTTTTAGAGAATCTTAACATGTTAAGACATTTTTCTAATGCCTTTGTATGTATATCCTTCTATTTATGTTGAAAAAAGAAAATCAGTTGAGTATTTCAATAATCACTAAACAACTCAACCCTACCTCCAAACTAGTGCTGCACAATATTCAAAACTGAATACCGGTATCGG
Source organism: Pictodentalium vernedei (assembly GCA_031216915.1). NCBI lineage: Eukaryota > Metazoa > Mollusca > Scaphopoda > Dentaliida > Dentaliidae > Pictodentalium > Pictodentalium vernedei. The sequence continues at coordinate 631,072,758 of CM062295.1, read as the reverse complement.
TATTCAAAAAAATACCGCGGTATACCGGTATATCGAAAACTGTTCAGATATATGAACACAAGTACCACACTCGAGACTCGAGGCATCACAGTCGGATCCAATTAGCCTGCCTTGATGATGAGGTTTGAAGAACCTTTACCCAACGCAGACAATATCAAAATTTATTATTTTAAAAATTAGTTTATCAGATTTTCCCCAGATTTCAATAAATCTTTATCATGTGACCCCTCATTGGAACGAGCTCAACGAGCTCGTTCCAATGAGGGGTCACATGATATAGTTTTGTTGAAACTTTTGAAAATTATTTTTTCAACTGCTGAATTTGTATATTACGAGGGCACAGGCAGCCGATTCCTTGGATAAAGGGATAATATTATTCATTCGGGGATACAGTTAAAAAACTCAAGACATCTTGAAAATTAAATTGTGGGTAAATAAATAATGATGATAAACCAATATTTCTGTAATTACACCGGTATTCAATCGATATTGGTTTGAATACCGATATATATTGATTTATCGATATACCGTGCAGCCCTACTCCAAACCAGAACTCAGCATTTGGTGAACATGGAGTATGTACAGTATGGCTGTGGTCATTTTCCACGCATGAGTAATATTTCCACAGAAACAATAATATTTCTTTCCAAACTCTAGTTATAGGAATAATCATCAAATTATTAATAAACGAAGCATTGGGTATAACCCGGAGCTTCATTAATTAAAATTTTGCCGATGATGATTTTTATTCCCCGACAAACAAACGCTGGGGACATCACTGCCCACATGGGGATTACGACCAGCCCACAGTGAAAGTACTGTACTTGTTTCATATGCTTTTTTATATTAAGCTACCAGGTCCAATATGCTGTTATGAATTTTTATTATCACCATCCACCCTTCAAGTGAAAAACAACAATGGGAATTTGTTGATTTGTTTAAAATTTCCTGTTGCTTCTTGGGGTTTGTTCTCTGAAATTAAACATATTCATTGGGTGGAATACCATTCAACTGTGATCTAGTAGTAATCCACACCTGCTGTACTGTGTAACAGAAAATACAGAGTATCCAAACTTACCCACTAGTTAGCTACCAGCACCAACACTGTCGCTAGATTAAACTTATATATGTTCATGTCACTGATGTTTATGTCACTTGTGAAGTTGATTGAGGACTTTCTTTACACTCAGTGATTTTTCCTTGAAAAGTATCTTGTAAGAAAATGCTGTTTTCTTTTTTATACGCCAGTTTTGAAAAAACGGTCGTATTATGGTATACCGCTGTCCATCCGTCCATCTGTCCATCCATCTGTCCGTCCACACGTCGTACAATAACTCAAAAATGCTTCAAGCAATTTTTGTGATTTTTTGACGGAAAGTATATGTTGATGGCAGGAAGCTCCCTTTCGATTTGTGTCGCTGTCCGATTTGTCATTCCAGAGTTATGGGACTTTAGTCGTCAAAATATAGGCAAGTTTCCACCATGTCGGACAATAACTTGAAAATGTTTTGAGCAATTTTCACGATTTTTTGGTGGCAAGTATATGTTGATGGAAGGAATCTCTCTTTCTATTTGTCTCGCCGTCCGATATGTCATTCCAGAGTTATGGGACTTTATTTACCTTTTTTTTTTTAAGTTATTATCTCTATAGACATAAGATATATACATGAAATTCAAATAATTTATTTCCAAATTAATGAACACAGTATGTTGTTGGTTATGATTATTGTACAAGAATATAAAAAAAACCTGACAAGTACACATGTATACTCATATTGTGTGCTTCCCTCTTGCAGTTAATAACGAGCGTATCATGCGCTCATGGCGCAGCTGTTTACTAACTGGTAGAGTGCTAGAAGCCACTATCATGGCTCTATTGAAAAGTGCTGAAAGCCACTTTAGTGGCATTACACACTACATAGGCTTGTTGTTTCTTTTGCAGTAGAAAATAATGTTTATATCAAAATATTTTGGGTTCATCGATATGGCGCGAATGCCAGCACAGAAGGATAAAATGAGAGGCCGCAGGCCTAGACTTTTATCCTTCCGCGATGGCACAAGTACCATATTGATTAACTCATTCACACGTGTGTGTGTCATTCTGTGGTTATTACACGCCTTCACATCTATAAAAACAATTATTAGAAAGACACTTTCATTTCACAACTATCAACAAAAAGAACACATTTTATTGCCCACCAAATTTGCATGGGGAACCTGTGTTACTATTTCGTCCCCTTAGTTGCAATGTGTTCTATGTTCCTACTGGCACATAGAACACATTGGAACTCAGGGGACGATTTTTAGCTATCGCCAGCAACTCAAATTGTAATTGCAGTGCACAATTTGTAGAAAATTCCAGAGGAATTTCACCTCTTTATAAAAATAGTCTGTCAACAATTTCCATTCCACACACAGGTGGGGAATGGATTTTCATTTTCCGCATGGTTTAGTGTTGCTGTAGATAGGTATTTCATAGAACAGGCATGCAATAAAAGTTCAAGAAGGTTCTGCTTCTGATTGAAATCGCCTCGAAATCTGATTCGCAGGGCCTTAATGTATAGATAATCTTTTTTAACTGTTGAAGATATGGCTGGTTTTTAACCCTTTACCTGATGGAGACAGTATCAAAATTTATTATTTTAAATATTATTTTTCTAAACATTTCAACATAACCAATTCGTCAGACTCCCTTACTGGAGGGCGTTCCATTGAGGGATCACATGAGGTGGTTCTGTTGAAATGTTTTGAAAAAATAATTTTTTTTCAACAACTGAATTTGTATATTATGTGGGCAGATGCTGCCAATTCGTTACCACGGGTTAACCCATTACCCAATGCAGATGCTATCAAAATTTATTATTTTAAATAATAAAACCATATCATGTGACCCCCTCAAGAGAATGACCTCAACAAGCTAGCTCCATTGAGGCATCACATATGGTTTTATTGAAATTCTTTGAAAATTAATTTTTTTCCTGCTGATGAATTTGTATGTTTCGCAGGCAGATGCAGTTGATTGTTAGGTGAAAGATTAAAGTACCAGAACAGTGTCATAGTATACCAAAAATTATTGGTGGAAATATAAAATGGCTATCCTCTGTGTGGACATAGACACTCTTTGGATATGTGTGCTGTGCTATCACATCAGAAATCTCAGGATCAGTGCTTTGTTGGGAAAGTTCCAGAGGGGGAGGAGGACACATGATGATATGGTTTGGTTGAAATTTTTTGAAAAATAATATGTTTTCAACTGGTGAATTTACACACATTAAGCTGGTGGATGCCTCCAATTTGTTAATTAAGTAATGTAAAATCATTGACAGCCGTTGTCCTCAAATCTTTTAGGATGATGGTTAAGTGCAAGTTCTGAGGAATTTCCAAATTAACTTGAAAGTTGTATTAACTAACTCTTGTATGTTTATACATATTGGGATGATGGTGTGTCATGAACCAAGATTAGGTCCCTATATTCCATGGTTGACTTCATTGTAAAATCTTTGTAACATCTGTGGAACATATTCCAAAAGGTCATTTTTGCCCAGGGTTGCAGCCCAGGTAATTCACCCTCAGCAATCAGCAGTGCTGAGGAAACTAAAAATATCCACAGCAAAAATACTGCCAAGGATGGCTTCTTCAGAAAGCCTCGTGGCAGAAATTTCACAACTTCCAGGTCACACAAATCAAAACATGTGGGTTACACTATGCTGTATTGCTAATCTTACAATTTACAGTACACGTTGCAGCATAACCACTAGAAAATATGTGTTCTGCTTCTTCTATGTTGATAACACCAGAATCTGACATCAGTTTCTGGAAAGCTCTTATTGAGCTTTCCAGAAACTGATGTCAGATTCTAGTCTTACCAACATAGACGAAGCAGTGAGATACTTAGTTTGTGGTTATGCTGCATCTTATTTTCACTTTATACATATTAAGCAAGTCGCCTGCTTACTTCCAAGATTTTTTCTCAGCATTCACATAGCTCATGATATTGGCATGATTTGATTGAATGAAAGATTCTAAACACTGATTGTGATTATATACACATGTATCTCAAACTACTTTCACCTGTTAAAGTTACTTGAAAGTTTTCACTTCACCACATACTACATATACATGGCAATTGAGACTATGCCCTACACTCTGGTGATATTTACAAAATTGAACAGGCTTCACAGCAATTGCCATAAAACCACCAGTTTTCCACAGCATTTTTTTGATGAGGAAACAAGGATGTATTACCAGGACTGGAGTTGTTAGATTGGTATTTCAGCAGGGAAGCATCTGATTGGGAAGTTTCACATACTAAAATGAGACCATTTTCCAGCTTGTGGATTATATTATTCAGTGGCCGAGTGACATGCATGGTTTAGTATAGTTTCGCTAGGCAGTTCGTGCTGAAAGAAAATCTCCTGGCATGAGTTTGAACCCTCACTATGCGAGTTGAAATAAAAATCATTGTCCTTTCTTGCTTCTGCAGAATTCAGGAAATTTGAAAAATAGATGTTCATGCTGATTTCCAGTGAAATGCAGTTTGTAGAATTGAGTGATACATTCTTCTGAAATTTTCAGATTATTGTTTGGTAAAACTTGATCCCAAAATTATCCTGCCATTGTAGCACACCTGAGCAATGCTCAAAAGGTGCTTTAGTGATCACTTTCTGTCCGTCCGTTGTCCTATGTGAACTTTATTATCGATTTATCATAAACAACTGGGCAAAATTGAACCAAATTGGATATGCATATTCCTCAGTTTTGTCAAATAAAGTTGGATCAAATAAATCTGTCAGACCCATGGGGAGCCTCGCAAAGGGTATAACTGCTCGTGGCACTAACAATTTTAGCTCAACTTTGGCGAAGCCAAATTTGAGCTTATGCCATGGCCAGTCCGTCTGTCCATCTGTCTGTCAACAATTCAATACGGCTCGGGCTAGAGGCCATATTTATGAACCGATCTTTACGAAACTTCTTGGGTACCTTTGTTATGACTGTGGGACGAGAACGAGTGTTTTGGGGTCCGATTGGAAATTCAAGTTGGCCGCCAGCCGCCATTTTGTACCGACGATGCAGAAATCTGTTTTTTGTACAGAACTTCCATATGAAAGTGCTGATTTGAATAATTTTTTGTATGAATGTTTAGTACCATGGGATACATCACATATAATACGGGTTTTTTTCTCGTACGTAAATTATGCAAATTAGACTAACTTTGATGTATTTAGTGTTACTTTCAGCACTGTAAGTGCAGATGCCACTACGTCTTGGGCTAGAGGCGTATTTATAAACCGATCTTTACGAAACTTCTTGGTACCTTTGGCATCACCATGGGACGAGAATGAGTGTTTTTGGGTGCAGTCCAAAATTCAAGATGGCCGATGGCAGCCATTTTGTACAAAATTAGGTGCAATCAGATTTTTGCACAGAACTTCCATATGAAAGTGCTGACTTGAATAATTTTTTGTGTGAATGTTTAGTACCATGGGATACGTCACATATAATACAGGTTTTTTTCTCGTGCAGAAATTATGCAAATTAGATGAACTTTGATTTTTTCAGTGCTACTTACACACAGTAAGTGCACATGTCAATACGGCTCAGGCTAGAGGCTGTATTTATCAACCGATCTTCACGAAACTTCTTGGGTACCTCTGTTATCACCTTGGGATGAGAACGAGTGTTTCTGAGTGCGGTCCAAAATTCAAGATACCTGTCAGTGGCCATTTCATACCGAAATTAGGTCTAATCAGTTTTTTGTACACAACTTCTATACGGCTCAGGCTAGAGGCCATATTTATGAACTGATCTTTACGAAACGTCTTGGGTACCTTTGTTATCACCGTGGGATGAGAACAAGTGTTTTTGGGTGTGGTCCAAAATTCAAGAGGGTCACCAGCAACCATTGTGTACCAAAATTAGTGCAATCAGTCTTTTGTACAGAACTTCTGTATGAAAGTTCTGATTTGAATAAATTTTTGTATGAATGTTTAGTAAAATGGAATACATCACATATAGTACGGGTGTTTTTTCTCGTGCAAAAATAATGCAAATTAGATGAATTTTGATTTATTTAGTGCTACTTATACACTGTAAACGTGCACATGTCAATACGGCTCGGGCTAGAGGCTGTATTTATCAACCGATCTTCACGAAACCTCTTGGGTACCTTTGTTAACACCTTGGGACGAGAACGAGTGTTTCTGGGTGCGGTCCAAGATTCAAGATGGCTGCCAGTGGCCATTTTGTACCGAAATTAGGTCCAATCAGTTTTTTGTCACAACTTCTATACAGCTCGTATTTATGAACTGATCTTCACGAAACTTCTTGGGTACCTTTGTTTTCACCTTGGGACAGAAATGAGTGTGTTTTGGGGTGCCTTTGTTATCACTGTGCTATGAGAACAAATAGTTTGGGGTTCAGTCAGACCCACTCTGGGACTCAAAGATTTCTTTTCTATTTAGCACCTGACTGTCACCCAACTTTACCATACTTTACCTATACATTTGTTGCAGGCTACGGCCAGTATTTATGTACAGACCGTTACAATACTTTATATGTACATTTGTTATCAGGTCATTACCTAGATGTTTGTCATTGCTGTGTCACATACTATACATGTACATGTCTTGACAAGTTGAGCTACAGTGTCATTGACACTTTCATTTTAAAACTTCCAGAACCCCCCTCCTCCCCCCCCCCCCATACCCTCCCCCACCTCGGCCCCCCACCACCCTCCCGCTGGAAAAAGTGGGTGGGTGGTCAAGTGTCCCTAAAAATGTGTGTAAACAGTTAATGTAATTTTGTTCCTTTTACACCTGTTTTCACTATTATGGCATCGTTTGTGCCCCAGAGAGTAACAAAGTGTCACCAGTTGACCATAAAAGCTTATTTAAAAGCATTATTAACAAAAGTAACCCCCTTAATATGAAAACTATTGGAGGATTTCATCAAAAACTGACTTGAGGATGGGGGTGGGTGTCCAATATTGAATGGAAAAAAAATTGTCCAACACTTTTCTCCTAAAGTCAAGTAAAATATCCATTCAGTTCCCTTTTATGCAACCAATATTTGTAACATATACACGGTTATGGTATAAGCAGTAGTGAATTAATGATGGGCACAGTGCTCAGATATGCCTGCATGTCAAGCCTGAATATAAGGAACCTGTCATTTGCAAAATGAGGTTCCCAGAGGAGTGAATTTGCTGATGCTATCCCCTACAGTGGGCCAATTTATCCTCTAGGTACACCTTTCTGTTTTAGCTTGAGACCTTGATTCAGACTGAGGTTCACAGGGGATAAATTTTGTGATGCTACCCTGCTGTGCAGGGTAGCATCACCAAATTCACTCTCTGGGGACCTCATGAAGTGCATATCACTGCATATCTGAATAGCAAAATTAGGGAAAGCCTATTTAAATTTGATTTAAAATCAAAGGTTTCTGGGAAAAAGAATAATTGAGTTTCATTTGCAAGGTAAACACAGAGAAACTAGATTTGTAAGAATATTGTACTATACATTTAGTTTGTCTGACTCTGATCTGATTTGATTTCGATTTTACATCGCTTTCAACAACTTTGGCTATATGATTCCTATATCACAACATTGTTAGTTCCCAAAATGAAGATATAATTACATAAACAGATCCACTGGATGGCCGAAGGAATCCACCAACCACTGGGGAGGAAAGCTCATCCACGCAGAGACTTCGATATAAGGAGAAAACAAATTCCTTTGCTACATCAATATAGTAAAATGTCTATATGAACAGCCAGGCCATCGCTGCTGTGCATTAACAACCTGGCTATCAAATGTGGACCTATTACTTCCGGGTTCATACATGTTCAAGCTATACATTAATGTGTCTTTGTGAACTAATGTGAATCTGGTAAGTCTTGAAAAATGCATCTGATAGAGTAAATGGAAACATGTTTGAAGATATAAAAATATGCATTGAATTAGTGTGCATTACATGTTTCGAGTTGGTGTTTGAGTGCCGAAGTTTTGTATATAAAATGTATGAAAAGTGGGTGGGTCCCCAAAAATGTCATGTTTAGGGATGGGCTTCCTGTAAGATGCACAGACTATGTATGACATATAAAAATAAATATACACAGCTGGAACTTAATTAAACACCCCGTTTTTTTGCAGTGGTGTTAATAGAAATTGTCATTACTTTCATGTTATCTTCTAGATAGTCAGAGGTGATTGTTTGCAGAAAGAATGGTTTATTGACAAATGAAAGACAGCACAATGATGAAAATATGCAGTATTTTAATGGCGCTTATTACACATATCTGTCACTAGTGTTTTTGATGGAAAAAGTTTCTCTCAACAAGTGTGGTGCTGGAACTTTCCATGATGAAACAATGCTGGTAATTACTGACAAAAAATGTAACTTGTAATCTTCTGAACACAATAGCAGTGTCTGACTTCTGTAGCAAGTGTATTCACTACGTGCCCGGATGACAGCCTGGACCCTCCTCTTAATGTTACCAGTGAGCCTTCTGATATGATCCCGAGGCAATTGCTGCCACCCCTTGTGCAATGCCGCTTCCAAATTCTGTGCAGGTGGATCCCTTTCTTGCACACGACGTCCAAGAAAGTCCCAGATGTGTTCTAAGGGATTCAAATCGGGGCTCATTGCAGGCCAAGGTAGTGTTGTAATAGCACTGTCATGAAGGATTGCTCTCACTGCATGGAATGATATGGCCTTGCATTGGCGTCCATGAATACAGGGTGAGTAGCCACGGGTGGTTGTCAAATTGAGGCACAACAACCGGATTGAGAATGTCCCGGATGTACTGATGACCATTGAGATTCTCATGTACAGTCACCATATCAAGTTTACAATCATGAGAGACCCATCCCCAGATCATTAATGATCCTCAACCATAAGGAAAAGTAGTTTTGATGTTCCTGGGTATGTAAGCAGTATTTCTATGCCTCCACACTCTCATGTGACCATCTGTGATGTAAAGCAGGAACCTACTCTTGTCTGACCAATGGACGCTCCTCCATCTCCTGAGATTCCAATGTTGTTGTTCCATACACCACTCCAAACATCGTCTTTGATAGTGATTGTACAGAGCTGGATGCTTGATGACCCTTCTGGACCTCATACCCAGTGCTTTGAAACGGCTTCAGACAATTCTGTTGCACAAATGCCTGTTGGGGAGCCAAAGGCATTTCAAAATGCCTAACAAGGCCTGCCCGTCTCCAATCTTCCCAAGGAGAGGTCCTTATCATCGTTGGTTTGTTGATGTTTTTGGACAAGTCTACTGATGACAGAATGACTATAGCCAAGCAGCCTTCCAATAGCTTTGAATGACATGCCTGTTGCATGCATGCCAACGATTTGCCATATTAGTGCCTCTGACAGTCTCCTTGCCATGTCAACATTTATTGATAAAAGAAGTGACAAATTTTCTTGTTTTTTCCCAGATATTGCATGTGGATGATAGTGTTTTTTGTGACATTCGTGGGAAGCATGCTTCACATGGACGAGGGGAATGTGTTTGGGGTATGCTATCAACCAAAAACATGTTTCACTAAATGACATGTACTGCAAGACATAGCAATCATTAAAACATAATAATCAGTAATGGCAACTTCACTATCCTGAAACATTTCTGGGGGTGCTTAATTAAGTACCAGGTGTATATATATAGAATACTTTTCAGAATTTGTCTAACAGTTTTTTTGTTTGTTTTTTTTTAACTCTTCCCTTCCACTTTTACCCCGGATTCTTTTCTTTTCGGCTGGTATTACAAACCCGTTCAGTCAGAACTTGGCTCACTAGAACTTTTATCGCCACATTTCATTTCTTCCGTCATCTGTGTGTTTTTTTCTTCAGCAGTCAGCATATTTTCAAACATTTTAAAACATATTTTTTAAGAATCCACTGATCAGAATGTTTTTGACATTTGGTATACAGCATCCACAGGGGGGTGGGTCAGATACAAGTTTGTTAAAATGAAGCACATTGGTTCATATTTAGGCTCAATACATGAGCCCGAATTTTTAACTTATGGCAATATGGGGAAAAATCTTCTTCAGAACCACCAGTCTGGATGCTTTCATTTTTGGTATGTACAACATCGCTAGGGGGTCAAATTCAAGTGTTTTCAAATCAGGTCCCTGGGATGATATTTTTGCTCTCTGTTGGAGCCTAACTCAGTACAATATGAGGAAATTTCTTTAAAATCTTCTTCTTAAGATCTACCAGTCAGAAACTTTTCATATTTGGAATACAATATCTCTAGGGGGAGATATTTGGTATACAGCATCCTGTGAGGGCTCAGATTCAGTTTGTTAAAATAAAGTCCCTGAGTTGTTATTTGTGTTCCCTATGGGGGGAGCTGGCAAATTTTAACATTCTGCAAAATTGGTAATATTCTCAAAATCTTTTTCTACAGAATCACCAGTCAGAATCTTTTGATATTTGGTATACAACATCCTTCAAGTTTGTTCAACTTAAGTCCTTAGGTTGATATTTGGACTCAGTTCTCCATTACTGAAAACCTTGGCGTTACTTTTGTGGGAGCATTCCAATACTAGAAAAAAATTATATGGCAGGGACAGCAGAGTTATAAATAATTATTATAATAATAATAACTTCATTCCTCTAGACATTGATGGTATTTAATACTTCTTTAAACAACTTTGGTCAGGTGAGCGCCTCAGGCCCCATTGGTCCTCTTGTTTAAATCAAGTGCCTGGGTTCATGGTTAGGTTTTTTGCTCAACTTGACAACGTCAAGTATGAGCTATTTGGATGGGTTGGGATCCATCATTGTCCTGTCCATCCACAATTCCTTTAGCACACCCTATAGGCTGTGGTTCTCTCCCGATCTTTTCAAAACTTGATATGTGGCTTTGGGGCAATGTCTAGATGGAAGCTATCGAATTATACCAAATCTTGTTGAAAAACATGGCCGCCAGCATCCATCTTAGATTTGGCATATAAATTGTCAACATTTCCATTAGCACACCGTATAGGCTGCACCTCTCACCCAATCTCTATTAAATTTCATATGTAGTTTTGGTGTGATGTCTAGATGGGAGCTATCAAATATTTCTGAATTTTGTTGAAAAACCTGGCCGCCAGCAGCCATCTTGGATTTGGATATAAATTGTCAACAATGCCATTAGCACACCCTACATGCCACATCTCTTACCTGATCTTTTTTTAATTAATTTCATATTTAACTTTGGTGTGATGTCTAGATGGGAGCTATTTTCTGAATTGCGTTAATAAATATGACCACCAGCAACCATCTTTCATTTGGAATATGAACTGTCAACAATTCCATTAACACACCTTGCAAGCTGCATCTCTCACTCAATCTTTTTCAAATTTTATATGTAACTTTGGTATGATGTCTAGATGGGAGTTATCAAATTATTCTGCATTCTGTTGAAAAAGTTGGTCACCACTGGCCATCTTGGATTTGACATATAAATTGTCAATATTCCTTTAGCACACCCAACAGGCCTAGGCCCCCACCCCTCACCCAATTTTTTCAGATTTCATATGTAGTTTTGGTGTGATGTCGTTTCTGCAGAAACTTGAATGAATGACTTGGTATTACTGGACCTTTCTATTTAGTTCAGTCCCTTCCTGGACAAGTTGAACTACAGTGTCATTTACACTTTCATCTAGTGTTAACTAACCATAAAAGCTGAATGTTACATTATATACTTCTTTAACCCTTTACCCAATGCAGACGATATCAAAATTTATTATTTTAAATATTATTTTTTAAAATTTTTCCAAAAATTTCAACAAAACCATATCATGTGACCCCTCAGTGGAACGATCTCGACAAGCTCTTCCAAAGAGGGGTCAAATGATATGGTTTTGTTGAAATTTTTTGAAAAATAATATTTTTTTCAACTGCTGAATTTGCATATTACGTGGGCAGATGAGGCTGATTCATTGGGTAAAGGGTTAAACAGGTAAGTGATTAAGGCCCCTTGTTATGCTTAACTCTTATTCTTCAAGTTACAGAGTACTTTATTAATTTCAGTAGTCAAACTTGATCTATCTGTTTGATTACAGATTATCAAAGATTACCTGTAGACTTATTTATTTATATTTGGTGGTGTTTTAAGGTCACATACTCATGCACAATGGCTAATCGTGACCAGGCCTGAAAATAATTTTCATTGCGCTTCCAGACAAAATGTCAGACACCAAATCAATCATGTCTGTCATTTAAGAATGATATCTGACATATTACAAAATGGAGTTTGAGTATTTGAAATAATGTGTTTTAGGTGTACATGCACCTTCATCTTAAAACTTCTCAGAATTCATCCAACCATACCTTGTTTGGCAGGGCTCAGTGAGCCCTGCCAAACAAGGTATGATTGGTTTCATTCTGAATTGGAACTGAATTATCCTTCAGACATAATTTAGATACATGTATGGCTATATCAAATTGTATTCCTTCACATGCTGTTGATACTGATGAGCTGTACAGTCACTTTCTTCACACTTCCCAACTTGTCAGGACCAGAAATCACAATAATCATTAATTTTAGGATTGCTAGTTATGTACATGATTTCGAGCATGCATGATGTTCTGATCACTGAACTTCATTGATAATTTTGGCATCAGACATTTTGTCTGATGATTTTAAACCTCAGTCAGACATTGGCCTTTTTGCACCTGACATTGTCCTTGTCTGACCACTTATTTTCTGGATTGATCATGACCTTGACAGTTTTATGGGTGGTGGAAGCCAGAGTACCCGGAGAGAACTACCGAGCATCCATGAGCAACTGTCAGCTCCTCAACATTTTTACTCTGTTCAAGCTCTGCTCAAGCAGGGTTACAGCAGTTGAAGGCATGTGCACCATCAACATGCAGTATGCCTTAGTACACGGCGTCATCATTCCCCCATGTAGGTAAAATACCTTGCCCAAGGACACAACATGGGTCGTCCTGGACCTGTAGACTACTCATGATCTGCTCTAAAAAGTTTTGTGTGTGATCAAGATTTGCTTTTAAGTGAATTTAAAGCAGGCTGAAAGAACATGCTGCTTTTGTTGTGTCCTTATTTAAGACTGTCAGTAAGGGAAGAGGTTTGTAAAAGAAAGTAATAATATTTCCTTGAGTGGAAATGTCTTTGGTTTGAAAGTGTTCAGAAGTTCAAGGCATATTCTAACTGGTGGGAGGTGGGTCTGCACTGAATATATTGTGTGTTTTCAAGTGTTGCACTGAATGTCGTTTTTGTGTGTTGAGTTCTTTGGTATTATACTTTGAAGTGTTTGTGAATAATATTACATAATACTTGGTTATGTAATCTGTTGTTAGTCTGTTGTGTCTACATTTCATTTATCTTATAGAAAATAGAGATAAAGGTGACCTGGGAAAAGTTTTTTTTAACCCTTTGTGGTCTTATTCCAACTTTGATCACTTCACCCTTTGTACACTGATGTCAAAATGGCAAAGTTTTCAACAAAAAATATTTTCCATAATGCAGTTTGATATTTAACAAAATGTACCTTGTTTGACAGAGCTCAGTGAACTCTGTCAAACAAGACATAATTGGTTAAATTCATAGTTAAACAAGAGAAAAACGGAGTGACTAGAGAAAATTCTGTTGCACTACCAGAGTGCCAGGGGTAAAACAAGCAGGTACCCCAACATAAGTCTTCTAAGTACTTGGCAGTTGTTTTTAGCTGCGACTAGCAGATCTATAAGTGGCAATGTCGGTCTGTCTGTCGGTCTGTCTGTCGGTCGGTCGGTCTGTCTGTCTGTGACCAATGAGTTTCAAAAACTCAATAACTTTTGAAATACTTGATGGAATGACTTTATATTTGGCATGTAAATCTTATTGATGTCTAGCCACTGTTCAATGCATGTGTTGTTCCAAATATTTTTCTTGGAGTTATGGCCCTTGATAAACTTAGAATTTTGTGAAATGGCACCACCCGTCGCAGCTACGGCATCGATGTCGCGATTTTTATTTAGGTAACCAAGACTTGCCTAGACTCGACTGCAAATTCACAGGTGCAGACTGTTAAATGTAGCAAAAGTGTATTAACCCTTTACCCAATGCAGACGACATCAAAATTTATTATTTTAAATATCATTTTTTACAATTTTTCCAAAAAATTCTACAAAACCATATCATGTGACCCCTCGTTGGAACGAGCTCATCAAGCTCGTTCCAACGAGGGGTCACATGATATGGTTTTGTTGACATTTTTGGAAAAATAAAAAAATTTCAACTGCTGAATTTGCATATTATTCCGGCGGATGTTCCTGATTCGTTGGGTAAAGGGTTAATATCTTCAGGCCTTTAACCCTTAAGTGCTTGGACAAGAGTCCTGAATTCCCACCAGTCCACAGCCTTTATATGTCCAGAGGTTTAGCAGTGATTTCTAGTTATGTTTTGGCTGCCTTAACAGGGACTGTAACTAGAAACCACGGTGTAGATAATTTGCCTATTGTCAGCTGAACCTCCTCATGTTAGCATGCTGAGGGCATCTGTTCTGAGGTTGTAAAAGTCAGAAATAGGCCTTTAAGGGTTAACCTGTTTTCATCTACCTTAGGCAATATGCACTTTATTTCATAATTCTTTCAACCCTTTATCTTATATAATGACCATATTTGGCATGTGATATTCACCAAAAAAACCCTATTGAATTATGCCCCACCAAGTAGATCTTGTGTTTCTCAGGCCATTTTTTGTAAAATTGCATGTTGGCGGGCGTTTTTTTATTCCATTTTTTATTTTTGTGGAATTATTTCTTTGCCATCAAAAGTTCATGTTCTTGGTTTGTTTTATGTTTTTGGCCTCATAATCTACAGAATAGCATGGGTGGTGGTGTATTTCGTCCTTTGAGTGCAAGAAGGCTTTGCAGTGCTAAAGCATTGTAAAGCCTTATTGCACTCAAGGGACAAATTTATCACTTTTATTAACTTGGGTAAAATATCAGACATAAACAATTTAATTTTTATTTTTTTAAAGTTTGCATTGGTTATAAAAAGAGAGCATGGGGTAGCCAAAAGGACCATGTGGGAGGGCATGAGAAACAGATCTTTAACTTTTTTAGGCCTCACAACACCATGCACTTCTGTTATTTATCAGATATGATTTTCTTTCCCTGAATTGTCTGTTATCAAACATGGGAGATATGACTTCAAACTCAGCTGATATGATGCCGATCTTGAACCAAGCTAGAGTTGACCCCTTGATGCATTACTAGGCATAATCAGAATGTTTACATGGAAATCATGTACTGTTTTCACCGAAAGTAATCTGGAAAATTGGTGTGACAAGGCATAATGGCATGACTTGAAGCTGAGTTTTTGTATGATGAGGAATTAAAGGTGGCAGTAAGGATTGGATAGATGTAGAGAAGAGAGTTGTACAGAAATTTCAAAAAGGCAAACTAAGATTCAGAGTCGTAGATTTGTAGAAGTGAGAGAAGAGATAGTTCAGCAATCATTAACATTTTGTTTTGATTTAACCCTTTACCTAACATGAAAAGCAGACGACACTTGCAAAAAAAGTTCTTGAATAACTAATTTTTTTCATTTTTTGACTCAAAAACATAGGTTATGACCCCTCATTGGAATGAGCTCGATGAGCTCGTTCCAAAGAGGGGTCATAACCTATGTTTTTGAGACAAAAAATTAAAATAGATTGGCGATTTTTAGCCTGTCTAACTTTCAGTCAGGGGAGCTATTGTGATCACTCATCGTCCGTCATCCGTGAACATGGTGTTTGTGTCTTCTGCTCCCAAGCTGCGGAACCAATTTAATTAAAATTTGAGATAATAGTTTGTTATGACATCACATTCTGATTTTGTTCAAATCAAGTTGCCTCACCCCTCGGTAGGGCCACGCCCAAAAAGTGAGCTTAAATCTTAAAAAATCTTCTTCTCTTGAACCTTCTGTATCAGAGACTTGATATTTGGTGTGCAGCTTCCTTTTGAGGAGTAGACTTTGAACCTTCTGTATCAGAGACTTGATATTTGGTGTGCAGCTTCCTTTTGAGGAGTAGACTCCTATTTGTTCAAGAGAATTTCAAGGAGCTATATTTGCCTGCATTATGGGAGGGGCAAGAATTTTCTCCCTGCCCAAAATCTCTATTTTACAAAGTGAGAGGCTGATTTTTTATGTCACCCCATGGGAATCGTAGGAGCTAAAAATAGTAAAAATTTAAAACACCCATGTCTCCAAAACTACATGGCACTGAGAATTCTTATTTGGTGTAAAGCTTCCTTAGGACAAATAGAGTAGAATGGTAAAAAAAATTAGCTTTTGGTTTCATCATGGGGTACTTTTTGGGGACTTTGAAAAAGGATGGAGTCAGCATTTTTTAACACTGTGGTTAATGGAAAAAACATTTAAGACTACTTTTCTCCCAAACCACTGCTCCAAAAGCTTTCAAGTTTCACATATAACATCTTTGGAAGATTGTTTCACAGGTTTATTGAAATCAAATCCCTGGGTCCATATTTGGGCTGTCTATGGGTGCCCAAATGTTTAAATTAGTGCAGTATGAGGAATATTCTTTAAAAATCTTCTTCTTCAGATCTACCAATCAGAATCTTTTGGTATTTGGTATGCAGCATCCTTCATCCTTGGGGGAGGGGGGGATTCAAATTTGTTCAAGCCAAGTACCTGGGTTCATATTTGGGCTCACTATTGGCGCCCGAATTATAACTTAGTTCAAAATGAGGAATTTTCTTTAAAAATCTTCTTCTTCAGATCCAGCAGTCGGAATGTTTTGATATATGGTATGCAGCATCCTTAGGGGGTGAGATTCAAGTTTGTTCAAGCCAAGTCCCTGGGTTGATATTTGGGCTCCCTGTCGGAGCCCAAATTATAACTTAGTTCAGTATGAGGAATGTTCATCAAAAATCTTCTTCACATCCACCAGTCAGAATCTTTTGATATTTGGTATACAGCATCCTTACGGAGGTGAGATTCAAGTTTGTTCAAGGCAAGTGACTGGGTTTATATTTGGGCTCCCTGTGGGAGCCTGAATTATTACTTAGTTCAATATGAGGAATATTCTTTAAAAATCTTCTTTTTTTTTTTAGATCCACTGGTCAGAATCTTTGGATATTTGGTATAAGCTTTTCTTAGGAGGGGCAGTTGCAACATATTGGGATCAATTCCCTGGATTGATATTTAGGCTACCATGTCATGTGAGCACCATCAGGCCCCGTGGGGCCTCTTGTTGTGAATAGCGCTTGCCGGTTTTGGTCATCACGTTGGGTAAAGGGTTAATAAATCAAGAAGTTTGTATTTGATTAGTTTCGTATTGGCCGAGATATCAAACCTCAGTAACTTCACCCCAGCCTTTAACTTTCAGTTTCATGCTGATATGAGGTTACCTCGGGCAGATGCAATAAGATTATTACATGTCATCTGTTGTAGGGTGATCCTCAAAACTTATAAAGAATTATTACTTTTCAATCATTATGTCAAAATGATGACACCAGCATCGCAATAATACAACAGCACTGAAAATCACTTTGATTTGCCATAAATTGATGAATAGTAACACATTGCTGTACCACTGATTTGCAACAAAATTTATATTTGTCCACTTGACTTACACACAATTTCTTAAATATGCCATTCTATAGAATTATCTGCTAACATTAAAACATGATAGTTTAGCAAGCTGAGTGGATGGTCACTACATTCAGATTGCTGAACTGTTCATTAAATTATCTGCTTGGTTGTTGTCGTGTCTTCCCTTTTGGTCAATTCACTCTTGGTCAACACCTTTTATAAAATTTTCTGAGTATTATTGGTGAGGAGGACTTGTCAAATGAGACAGAAAAGAAGAAAAACAAAGCCGAATAACCATTTTCATATTTATTATACCCCCTGCAAACAAAGTTTGGGGGGGGGGGGGGTATATAGGAATCACCCTGTCTGTCTGTCTGTCCGTCTGTCCATCCTTGTAAGCGCAACTCCTCCTGAACCATTTGAAGAATTTTCATGAAACTGTACACAATGGAAGAACTCCATATGCAGATGTGCATGGAGCAATATAATTCCGTTCTGACATTTCCAAGGGGAGATAATCTAACTTATACCGTCTGTCCATCCTTATAAGCGCAACTCCTCCTAAACCGTTTGAAAAATTTTCATGAAACTTTACACAATGGAAGATCTCCATATGAAGATGTGCATGAAGCAATATGATTCCGTTCGGACATTTCCAAGGGGAGATAATCTAACTTATACCGTCTGTCCATCCTTGTAAGCGCAACTCCTCCTAAACCGTTTGAAGAATTTTCATGAAACTTTACACAATGGAAGAACTCCATATGAAGATGTGCATGAAGCAATATAATTCCGTTCTGACATTTCCAAGGGGAGATATTTTAACTTATACTGTCTGTCCATCCTTGTAAGCACAACTCCTCCTAAACCGTTTGAAGAATTTTCATGAAACTTTACACAATGGAAGAACTCCATATGAAGATGTGCATGAAGCAATATAATTCCGTTCTGACATTTCCAAGGGGAGATAATCTAACTTATACATTTCAGGCATGGGGGGGGGGGGGGTGGTATCACTTTGTGAGTTTGCTCACAGTACCTCAAGTTAACTTATTAACTTTATTTTTTATATATCAACATTTCAAACACTATCACTTCAAAATTATAGAACAGGAAAGGTATATAATGGTATACATGAACTAGGGTTATAACATGAAGTTTGCAAGGAAAAAAATATACTATTAAACTGATATGGTCTGACTTACAGTATGCTTTGAGAAGCATTTTCATTCCTCTATGAGGAGGTTAGTTTTTCTGCAATACCGCATATTAGTTTGTGTTACCAGATGTCTATAACATGGTAATGCATGAGATACCTAAAAATATTTGTATTACCCTTGTGATTGCCGATGTCATATAGTTATGTCTCTTTTTGACTAAAGAAATTGAAATTTTTTCCTTTCTTTTATAAATTTCAGATGTAGAACACTCACAGACTACAACTATAAAGTATATCATGTTAACCCTTTACCCAACGCAGATGATTTCAAAAATATCATTTTTTAAATTTTTAAAAAAAATTTCTACAAAACCATATCATGTGACCCCTCTTTGGAACAAGCTCGACGAGCTCGTTCCAAAGAGGGGTCTTATGATATGGTTTTGTTGAAATTTTTCGAAAAATAATATTTTTTCAGCTGCTGAATTAAGATATTACGCGGGCAGGTGCAGGCGATTCGTTGGGTAAAGGGTTAAATACCCAAAACTATAATTTAACATTTTTCATCTTAGGTCTATAAACAAAAAATTTCTTGTTTCTCAGGCAATTTTTGCTCAGTTTTATGATGAGGGAGGGAGGCTTTTTTTTATCTGTTCACAAGACAGTTCTGAAAGTAGTTGGAATAAGAAATTTAAATACTCATACTATTATGTGGCAAAACAATGTTTCCAGCAGTGAAAATTTCCCATAATATAGTTGAAACTTTAAGCAGCTATATCTTGTTTGACAGAGCTCTGCCGAACAAGGTACAGTTGGTTAAATATTTGTCGTACAAGTGCAAAATGGTGTCATAGAAGAGATTTCCAGCTGAAAAAAGGTGATGAGGCAGATTTTCTATGACGAACAAGATGCCAGAGAAATAAGAATTTTTTTACTACCCTTATTTTACAATTTTAGATACCTTGACAGTCCTTGAGGCTTTCATGAATATTGACTTTACAACCCTTTTTTCAATTTTTTTGACCTTCTTTTTTACCATGTTAATTAATTTCCCTCTTTAGAATTGTTTATATTTTTTTGTAGTAATTCACTTTCAGTTCTAATAATAAATAATCAATAATAATCTAATATATAAATGCGAATGTCTGTATCTATATCTCTATCTATCTCTCTCTCTCTCTCTCTTTGTTTTGGGTGAACTCCTCCATTTCTCGACCGATCGATCTCAAATTTTGTACACGGGGGTAATTCGTCCCTACGAGTAACATGGGATGGGTGCCGTGCCCGTGCGAGTGACCTTGACTTTGAAATTGATGACATTGACCTTTTATTTTGAAAACGGCTAGGCCGATCGGGCTAAAATTTCATATGTGCAGGTATATTGGCCCATCGATCATTTTGACTTTATCGAAGTGCCCGTGTGGGGTGACCTTGACCTTGAAATTGGTGACCTTGACCTTTTATTTCGAAAACGGCTGGGCCGATCGGGCTAAAATTTCATATGTGCGGGTATATTGACCCATCGATCATTTCGACTTCTTCGGGTTGCCCATGCAGGGTGACCTTGACCTTGAAATTGGTGACCTTGACCTTCTATTTTGAAAACGGCTGATATAATCATCTTCTCCCGTGAAACGCCGGGTATCACCCACTAGTAATTTATAAGCCTAAAATCCACAAAAGTGCTCTTTGGCTTTACAGTTGTTAATAGAATGCTTGTTGAAAGAGATGTGTTTTATTGCTCTTCTTAAATGAACTTGATGTCTGAATGGTTTTTATACTTTTTGGGAGCAAGTTCCACAAAGTGGGAGCAGCCACAGAGAATGCTCTATCGCCTGCAGTCATCAGTTTTGCCCTTGGCTGTGAAAGCAAAATTTTGTTACTGGACCTTAGGGTTCTGGCAGATTCATACCAATTTAGAAGTTCAAAGGGGTAGGATGGTGCAAAGCGATGAAGGCACTTGAACACCAGCAGACACAGTTTGTATTGGATTCTATGGTGTATTGGCAGCCAACACAATTATGTAAAGGACAGGTGTTATGTGGCATGTAGTAATACAACACTGAACTTTATTTACGAAACCAAACTTGGGGATATTATTTCAACAGCTTTTTTCCTTGAATGTTTTTTTTTCATGCAATTTCCACCAAAATTGCAGTTGAATTTTTTTTTTTTTTTATTTTACATTATACAGAAGCTTGAATAAATGCTCTTTGTCTATCATATGTCATGATTTCAAATGACTTTTTGTCTCCAAAAGAAATGGACAAATCCTGTTATTAAGTTGTTTGTCCATCAATTAATTTTTCTCTGAGTCTGGTGTTCACAACTTTTTCACGTAATATACAAATTGAGTCAAGGCCCATGCTATACTTATAAAACTGTCCTAATGAATGTTTTGTACTATAGCTCAAGCATTGTTTGTTATGTTTTGATGTCCTTTGGTGCAGTATGGGGAAAAGGATATACATGTATTGTAGGTTTTGTCCACACTTACTTACCCCAGTTATGCCCCTTGTTAGACTTAGAAAAACAGTCCTTAGCCACCGTACAGTGATTTTCTAGATCGGGAACATCGGAGGTACTTCAGTGCGCAATGTTAGATAACACAACAGTTGATGGCAGATTACATGGGGTGAGTGCATTCTTTTGCTTACATTCGTTGTTAATTATTTTCAAACTTCGTTTAATTTTTACAGTTTTAGAGGTCTATAGTTGCTCTATCCGTTTGTTAATCTGTTAGGAAATTGTATCATGCGTTCAATCAGTGAATGGCGATCGGAGCATTAGGTGCGCAATCTTAGGTCACAGCTGTGTATTGTGAGACCACTCCAGCAAGCCACATATGTTATCTTTGGTATTCTTGGACCACTCCAGCAAGCAGCATATGTTATCTTTGGTATTGTGGGAGAGGCCATATGTGATGCTTTGTATTGCTCTTTTTTCTTATATTACTATTGTAGTACCAGCCAATGGTGTGCTGTCCCCAAGGTACCGGTCACAAATAAAGCCCCCCCACCCCTCACCCCCAAAATGGGGGCATGTCCATTAATATGTTCAAGTCCATGTCCACATCGTTTCAATTGTGGAATGAGATACTCAGATGAAACTTATAACAGATTTAGCACCAGTAGACGATAAGTTGTCAACAGAACAGATCAGCATAAACATTAACATCTTCATGTTTGGTCAGTGACTTATCAATGTAATGCCTTTTCCTGATAAAATTCATGTCTCATATGTAGCAGACAACACTTTTATGTGAGATATCAAATGATGGCATAGCTAAATGCTCTTACAGTATTCTTATTATTCAATGCAAATTTATTTTATACATCCAGTATTGGTTTGCTTGATTGATTGATTGATTATTTATTTCACAGTACATGTATATACAAAATATACACAGAGGTAGTTAACAGTTATAGTATTGAACATATTTAAAAAGTGTTCATAAGCCTAGCTTGGATAGTCAAGTTCCATTTTGTCAGTAAAATCAGTTTTGGAAAGAATAGTTCTGAAATTAGCTACACTCTCTTCATTTATCATACGTTTCATTTGGGGCTCAATTTCTTCTGGTTTCTGAGTTTTTGTTTCATGGTAGAAGGTACCAAAATGATCAGATACGTCTGTAGTGATAATGCCTGAGGTGGATGGGGATGTAATGTTCTTGCTGAGTGTGTGGTCAATTATTATAGCTGAATGCTCAGTAACTAGTTGGTTTGGTAATATACAGTAGAAAAACCTAACTAAAGACTAAGTCGATGTAGTCCCTGGTTTTTGTATGTGATTCCCACATTACAAGATCAATATTAAAATCACCTACAATATATGCTAGTTTATTTTTAGCTCAACTTTGGCGAAGCTAAATTTGAGCTTATGCCATGTCCGTCTGACCGTCTGTCCGTCTGTCCGTCAACAATTCAATACGGCTCGGGCTAGAGGCCGTATTTATGAACCGATCTTTACGAAACTTCTTGGGTACCTTTGTTATGACTGTGGGACGAGAACGAGTGTTTTTGGGTCCGGTCCGAAATTCAAGATGGCTGCCAGCTGCCATTTTGTACCGACGATGCAGAAATCTGTTTTTTGCACAGAACTTACATATGAAAGTGCTGATTTGAATAATTTTTTGTATGAATGTTTAGTACCATGGGATACATCACATATAATACAGGTTTTTTTCTCGTGCGTAAATTATGCAAATTAGACTAACTTTAATGTATTTAGTGTTACTTTCAGCACTGTCATTGCAAATGCTAATACGGCTCAGGCTGGAGGCCGCATTTATGAACCAATCTTTACGAAAATTCTTGGGTACCTTTGGTATCACCGTGGGATGAGAACGAGTGTTTTTGGGTGCGGTCCAAAATTCAAGATGGCCGCTGGCAGCCATTTTGTTCAAAATTAGGGGCAATCAGATTTTTGCGCAGAACTTCCACATGAAAGCTCTGATTTGAATAATTTTTTGTGTGAATGTTTAGTACTATGGGATACATCACATATAATACGGGTTTTTTTCTCGTACGTAAATTATGCAAATTAGACTAACTTTGATGTATTTAGTGTTACTTTCAGCACTGTCAGTGCAAATGCCAATACGGCTTGGGCTAGAGGCCGCATTTATGAACCGATCTTTACGAAACTTCTTGGGTACCTTTGTTATGACCGTGGGACGAGAACGAGTGTATTTGGGTCCGGTCCGAAATTAAAGATGGCTTCCAGCTGCCATTTTGTACCGACGATGCAGAAATCTTTTTTTTGCACAGAACTTCCATATGAAAGCGCTGATTTGAATAATTTTTTGTATGAATGTTTAGAACCATGGGATACATCACATATAATACGGGGTTTTTTCTCGTACGTAAATTATGCAAATTAGACTAACTGTGATGTATTTAGTGTTACTTTCAGCACTGTCAGTGCAAATGCCAATACGGCTTGGGCTAGAGGCTGCATTTATGAACCGATCTTTACGAAACTTCTTGGGTACCTTTGGTATCACCGTGGGACGAGAACGAGTGTTTTTGGGTGCGGTCCAAAATTCAAGATGGCCGCTGGCAGCCATTTTGTTCAAAATTAGGGGCAATCAGATTTTTGCGCAGAACTTCCACATGAAAGCTCTGATTTGAATAATTTTTTGTGTGAATGTTTAGTACCATGGGATACATCACATATAATACGGGTTTTTTTCTCGTGCAAAAATTATGCAAATTAGATGAACTTTGATTTTTTCTGTGCTACTTACACACAGTAAGTACAAATGTCAATACGGCTCGGGCTAGAGGGTGTATTTATCAACCGATCTTCACGAAACTTCTTGGGTACCTCTGCTATCACCTTGGGACGATAACGAGTATTTCTGAGTGCGGTCTAAAATTCAAGATGGCTGCCAGTGGCCATTTTGTACCGAAATTAGGTCTAATCAGTTTTTTGTACACAACTTCTATATGGCTCAGTCTAGAGGCAGTATTTATGAACCGATCTTTATGAAATGTCTTGGGTACCTTTGTTACCACCGTGGGATGAGAACGGGTGTTTTTGGGTGTGGTCCAAAATTCAACATGGCCACCAGCAGCCATTTTGTACCAAAATTAGTGCAATCAGACTTTTGTACAGAACTTCTGCATGAAAGTTCTGAGTTGAATAAATTTTTGTATGAATGTTTAGTAAAATGGAATACATCACATACAGTACAGGTTTTTTTCTCGTGCAGACATTATGCAAATTAGATGAATTTTGATTTATTTAGTGCTACTTATACACTGTAAGTGCACATGTCAATACGGCTCGGGCTAGAGGCTGTATTTATCAACCGATCTTCACAGAACTTCTTGGGTACCTTTGTTATCACCTTGGGACGAGAACGAGTGTTTCTGAGTGCGGTCCAAAATTCAAAATGGCTGCCAGTGGCCATTTTGTACTGAAATTAGGTCCAATCAGTTTTTAGCTCACCTGACTTTCAGTCAGGAGAGCTATAATGATCACTCACCGTCTGGCGTCCGTCGTCCGTGAACATGGTGTTTGCGTCTTCTCCTCCCAAACCGCTGAACCAATTTAATTGATATTTGAGATAATAGTTTGTTATGACATCGCAATTTGATTTTGTTCAAATCAAGTTGCCTCGCCCGTGGGTAGGGCCACACCCAAAAAGTGTGCTGAAATCTTAAAAAATCTTCTCATGAACCAGCAGTAGCAGAGACTTGATATTTGGTGTGCAGCTTCCTTTTGAGGTGTAGACTCAGATTTGTTCAAGAGAAGTTTGTGGGGCTGTACTTGGCGTCGTTATAGGAGGGGTAAAATTTTTGGCCCCGCCCAAAATTTCTATTTTCCAAACTGAGAGGCTGATTTGAACCAAATTTTATGTGAGGGCTTATTGGGTCATAAGTACCTAATTTATGATGATTTTTGAGCTAAAAATAGAAAAAAATTAAAACGCCCATATCTCCAAAACTGCACAGCACCGAGAATTTTTATTTGGTGTGAAGCTTCCTTAGGACCAACAGAAAGAATTGGTAAAAAAAAAATTGCCATCGGTTTTATCATAGGGTACAGTTTCGGGACTTTGAAAAAGTGCTGAGTCAGCACTTTTTAACACTGTAGGCAATGGGAAAAACATTAAAAAATCTTCTTCTCCAGATCCAGCAGGCAGAATCTTTTGATATTTGGTATGCAACATTGTAGGGTGGATCTGATTCAAGTTTGTTCAAATTGGCCCTCTGGGGTCATATTTGGGCTCAGTATAGGAGCCCGATTTCGAACTTAGTGCATTTCAGGCAAATTTCTTAAAAAATCTTCTTCTCCAGATCCAGCAGGCAGAATCTTTTGATATTTGGTATGCAACATTGTGGGGTGGATCTGATTCAAGTTTGTTCAAATCGGCCCCCTGGGTTTGTATTTGGGCTGAGTATAGGAGCCCAAATTTGAACTTACTGCATTTCAGGCAAATTTCTTTGAAAATCTTCTCCAGATCCAGCAGGCAGAATCTTTTGATATTTGGTATGCAACATTGTGGGGTGGATCTGATTCAAGTTTGTTCAAATCGGCCCCTTGGGTTTATATTTGGGCTCGTATAGGAGCCCAAATTTGAACTTAGTGCACTTCAGGCAAATTTCTTTGAAAATCTTCTTCTCAAGATCCAGCAGGCAGAATCTTTTGATATTGGGTATGCAACATTGTGGGGTGGATCTGATTCAAGTTTGTTCAAATCGGCTCCCTGGGTTTATATTTGGGCTCAGTATAGGAGCCCAAATTTGAACTTAGTGCTTTTCAGGCAAATTTCTTAAAAAATCTTCTTCTCCAGATCCAGCAGGCATAATCTTTTTATATTTGGTATGCTACATTGTGGGGTGGATCTGATTCTATTTTGTTCAAATCGACTCCCTAGATTCATATTTGGGCTCACTATAGAAGCTCGAATTCGAACTTAGTGCATTTCAGGCAAATTTCTTCAAAAATCTTTTTCTCCAGATCCTGCAGGCAGAATCTTTTGATATTTGGTATGCAACATTGTGGGGTGGATCTGATTCCAGTTTGTTCAAATCGGCCACCTGGATTCATATTTGGGCTCACTATAGAAGCCCAAATTCGAACTTAGTGCATTTCAGGCAAATTTCTTCAAAAATCTTCTCCAGATCCAACAGGCAGAATCTTGTGATATTTGGTATGCAACATTGTGGGGTGGATCTGATTCAAGTTTGTTCAAATCGGCCCCCTGGGTTTATATTTGGGCTCAGTATAGGAGCCCAAATTTGAACTTAGTGCATTTCAGGCAAATTTCTTTGAAAATCTTCTTCTCAAGATCCAGCAGGCAGAATCTTGTGATATTTGGTATGCAGCATCCTTAGGGGGTGAGATTCAAGTTTGTTCAAGCCATGTTCCTAGGTCCATATTTGGGCTCACTGTGGGAGCTTGAATTGTAACTTTGTTCGAAATGAGGAATTTTCTTAAAAAATCTTCTTCTTCAGATCCAGCAGTCGGAATGGTTTGATATGTGGTGAGTAGCATCCTTGGGGGGATAGGGGGGGGGGGGGGGATTCAAGTGTGTTAAAGCCAAGTCCATGGGTCCATATTTTAACTTAGTCAATATGAGGAATTTTTCTTTAAAAATCTTCTTCTTCAGATTCAGCAGTTGGAATGTTTTGATATTTGGCATGGAGCAACCTTAAGGGGCTGAGATTGAAGTTTGTTCAAGCCAAGTCCCTTGGTTCATATTTGGGCTCACTATGGGAGCCTGAATGACAACTTAGTTCAAAATGAGGAATTTTCTTTAAAAATCTTCAGATCCAGCAGATGAATGCTTTTAATATTTTTTATGCAGCATCCTTAGGGGGGTAAGATTCAAGTTTGTTCAAGCCATGTCCCTAGGTCCATATTTGGGCTGATTGTGGGAGCTCGAATTGTAACTTGGTTCAAAATGAGGAATTTTCTTTAAAAATCTTCTTCTTCAGATCCAGCAGTCGGAATGTTTTGATATTTGGTGTGCAGAATCCTTAGGGGTGTGAGATTCAGGTTTGTTAAAGCCAAGTCCCTGGGTTCATATATGGGCTCCCTGTGGGAGCCCGAATTATTACTTAGTTCAATATGAGGAATATTCTTTAAAAATCTTTTTTTAGATCCACTGGTCAGAATATTTGGATATCTGGTTTCAGCTTTTCTTAGGAGGAGCAGATGCAACTTGTGGAAATCAATTCTCTGGGTTGACATTTAGGCTACCATGTCAGTGAGCGCCCTCAGGCCCCCTGGGGCCTCTTGTTTGTCACAACTTCTATACAGCTCGTATTTATGAACTGATTTTCACGAAACTTCCTGGATACCTTTGTTTTCACCTTGGGACAGGAATGAGTGTGTTTTGGGGTGCCTTTGTTATCACTGTGGTATGAGAACAAATATTTTGGGGTTCACTCAGACCCACTCTGGGACTCAAAGATTTCTTTTCTAGTTTAGCATCTGACTGTCACCCACCTTTACAATACTTTACCTATACATTTGTTACAGGCTACGGTCAGTATTTATGTACAGGCCGTTACAATACTTTATATGTACCTTTGTTATCAGGTCATTACCTAGATGTTTGTCATTGCTGTGTCACATACTATACATGTACATGTCTTGACAAGTTGAGCTACAGTGTCATTGACACTTTCATCTTGGTTCACTTTATCAGTTATTTTGTTAAGTTTCTGTAGAAAAAGATCAATATCAGCCTTGGGTGAAGTATTGGGCCTATATATAACACCCAGTATTTTTGAGCATATTTCCATTATAAGCTCAAGAAAAAGGGCTTCGATAATATGGGGAATAAATACAGTAAGATCATCCTAAACCTTAAAGTCAACCCCCTTCTTGGATAAATAAGCCCACTCCGCCTAACTGTTGTCATTGTCAGGGTGTGTTCTCTTTATTTATTTGTGATAGCCTTCTGTATTAAGGTTTATATTATCTGGAATATTGAATATTTCTGTCAGACCAATGACATCAAATGAGGTATCAGGTTCTTGTAAATGGAACAGTAGTTGTTTTAGTGAGTCCCAGTAAGGCTTTGACAATTGACACTAAAAAGTTTTGCTGACATATTTAAATGCACGATTAAAATTTGTTGGTTCATAATAATTGCAAACACAAGTTTGTTCTCTGAAGGGTGATTCTATCACCTTATCATCGATGCAGAGTTTCATTGAATAGATGCTTAACTCTTAACCCACTGAGTATTTCAAGATATTTTTTCATCAAATCTAGTCATGGCTGCTGTAAAGCAGCCATGACTAGAGTTGATGAAAAATTAATCTAAATATAACAAGAAATCATTGGTGAAAAAAATCCATTCAATTTGCGGGGAAAATATGTTTAAATATGCCCAAATTATACTTATATCAGCGGCAATAGAAACCCTGTTCTGGGCAGGAATATCTGCCAGCAGTATGGAAAGAGTTAAACTCCACACGGGTCTCAAGCTCGTCCAGATCTATATTACCTATTAAATACATGACAGCCATCAGGTGGCTCAAATATCTTGAATATGTTCAGTGATGTACATGAAAACAAACATGCTCTAATTTCAGCTACTTGTGTGAAATGTAAATTCATTTTTTTTTATGTGGTTTCGGTGTGATGTATTTGGTGAATGGTTGAAAAATAATAATAAAAGTCCAGTACAATTTGTGCTGATAAAGTCAGCATGGATTGTAACACGATAACAATGTAGAGTTATATGCAAGTTGAAGCTGTGCCTATATACTGCTTCCATGGCATATGTAGACAGCCTGACTCTCAAATATATTTAGCTTTTGGAGAAGAATGAAAATATTTTGAAGTTGTGGATCAACTAATACTCTCAATTGAGGATTAAGTAACTAGGGTTGTTTCGATGAAAGAGTTTCATTGTGTGAGTCAGTGGTTGCACATGTGGGATGCGTGCATGTGTGTACATTGTGTATACATGTGCGTCAGTAATACATTTGTGATAGACATAAGATCAAATTTAATTTGCTGCTTTAGGTTGGCATCCAGAACATAAGCTATTGAATTTTGATGTTGCAACTTGAAAGCCATGGCCTACAGTGTATTTTGCTAAACCCTTTACCCCTTCTCCTTACTCTGAACCACACATCCCTCAGTCAATCATCTTTAATTTAATAAACTCAATTAGAGTAAAACTGAGATGCGAGATGTCAAGTTCAATTACCATGGCTTGAAAGACATGATTGGCATATGATGGCGTTAAAATCCTTCACTTACCAAATAGCCCCTATTCTTTATCCAATCAAAGAAATGTCATATGCTGGTTGATACCAACTTGTAGATGGGATGAGTCAAGGTTTGTTTCGATATATAGATTTTATAGGATGTATATATATTATTGAAAGTGCTTAACCCCTTTCACGCTGATGTCAAAATATCTAAAGTTCAATCTGCAAAATTTTCTCATAATGCAACTAAGAATTTAACCAAATCAATCTTGTTTGACAGAGCTCACTGAGCTCTGTCAAACAAGACTGAATTGGTTAAGTTCCCAGTTACCCCGGTACATTATGGGCATATATTGGAATTTGAAATTTCATAATTTTGACATCAGTGTGCAGAGGGTTAAAAAAGATTGAACCTGTAATTCCAAGTCCTTGAAAGTCAAAATTTTAAAAAAAGGTTAATGGAAAGTTCTTGACAAATATGTTTAAGTAAATTAAGTGAGATCTTTCAAACAAGATATAAAAGAATAAACGACCAGATTATCACTAGAAGACAAAAAAATGATCCAATTCCTGTTAATTGTATACTCCTGTTAACCCTTTACCCAATGTAATGGCTAAAAGGGCCTGCGCTATTTACACCATTCAATTTTGATTATTTTTTCATTTTTAGCTGTGACGAGCAGCTCTATATGTGGCAATGTCGGTCTGTTGGTCGGTCTGTCACCAACAAGTTTAAAAAACATGATAACTCCTAAAAGACTTGATGGAATGACACCATACTTGGTATGCAAGTGTATCTTCATGATGTCTACACCCTCTCAATAGTGCATGTCATTCGGATGATTTCTGTCACATTTATGGACTTGTCACAAACAAGTTTTTTTGTCACCAAGGAGGTTTTTTTGTCACCAACGAGTTTTAAAACATCATTGGCATTGCACGAATCGTCGCAGTTTCAGCACTGTGACAGTGCGCTCTAGTTTGTTTCAATGAAGGGTCATAAGCTATGTTTTTGACGCCAAAAATGAAAAAACTTAGTTATTCAAGAATTTTATTTGGAAGTGTTGTCTGCCTTTCGTGTTAGGTAAAGGGTTCATTGAATATATTTCACAGACAACGGAAAGCACGGTGGCTCAGTGGTTACTGCATGAGACTTCAAACTGAAGATCCAGGGTTTGATCCCCACCAGGAGTGACTACGTTTTTGTCCTTGGGCAAGGCATCTAATCCCGAGTGCCCACGTGGGGGCACTGTGACTCTGTGTCCTGAGGCATACTGCACATTGATCGTGTACCTGTCCTCAACCAATGCTAACCCTACTTGTGTGGAGTTAGTACGTTGGGGAGCTTGACAGTTGCTGGCCGGTGCTTGGTGGTTTTGCCCACCCATAAAGCTGTCCGATACAAGATGACCCTGTCGTTAAAACTCCAATCAATAAATAAATAAATATTACATTAGTTATGCAATGCATCGCCACATGCAGTTGCTCTGCATGTCGAATATCGGTAGGGAAAGCTGTGGTCTCGTCTCACAGACCATGGAAGCAGTATATAGGCGCTGCTTCAACTTGCATCAAACTGAAGATCCACGGTTTGATCCCCACCAGGAGTGACTATGTTTTGTCCTTGGGTGAATTTGATGATGCTATCCCATACAGTGGGCCAATTTATCCTCTGGGTACCTCTTTCTTCTGTTTAGTTTAGACCCTAATTGAGATTGAGGTTCACAGAGGGTGAATTTAGTGATGCTACCCTGCTGTGCAGGGTAGCATCACAGAATTCACCATCTGGGGACCTCATTTTGCAGATGACAATCTGCTTATTTTCTGGCTTGAATGTGGGTGCATGGTGGCGCTGCGTACTAAGGCATACTGCACGTTGATGATGCCCTTGTCTTCAACAAATGCGAACCATGCTTGTGTGGGGTTAGAACGTCTGGGAGTCTGACAGTTGCTAGCCATTGCTCCGAGGGTCTCTCCTGTTACTATGACTTCCCCCACCTGTAAAACTGTCTGACCTGAGGTGACCCTGGCTGTTAAAAGTGTCATTAAACCCCAATAAATAAATTTCACGGGCAAAGAGGTTATTCAATTAACAAGGTTTCACTGCATTGGATTTTTTTCATTCAAAGCAGTGTTGATTCATATTTCCATCATGGTGTGTTTATTTTTTGTTAGCTCAACTTGACAACATCAAGTGTGAGCTACTGGGATGGATTGCAATCCATCATCCATCCATACATATGATCATCCGTCAGTATGTATGTCCCTCTGTGCACAATTCCTTTAGCACACCCTACAGGATGCATCTCTCACCAAATCAGTTTCCAATTTCATACGTGGCTTTCGGGTAATGTCCAGATGGAAGCTATCATTTTTTTCTGATTTTCAGTGAAAAACATGGCCAGTAATGGCCATATTGGATTTGGCATTTTAATTGTCAACAATTCTATTAGCATACCCTAAGGACACACCTCTCACCGACCTTTTTCAAATTTTATATGTAGCTTTGGTGTGATGTCATAATGGGAGCTATCAAATTTTTCTGAATTTTGTTGAATAATATGTCGCCAGAGGCCATCTTGTCATTGACACTTTCATTTTTGTTAGCTCAACTAATATGAGCTATTTGGATGGGTTGTGATCCATCATCCGTCCGTACATCTGTTTGTATGTCCATACGTTCCACTGTCCATCCACAATTCATTTAGCACATCCTACAGGCTGCAGCTGTCACCTGATTGGTTCCAAATTTCATATGTGGCTTTTGGGAAATATCTAGATGGGAGCTATTGAATTTTTTGGAATTTTGTTAAAAAACATAGCCGACAGTGACCATCTTAGATTTGGCATATAAATTGTCAACAATTCCATCAGAACACCCTACAGGCCGCATCTATCACCCGATCTTTTTCAAATTTCACGTGTAGCTTTGGTGTGATGTCTAGATGGGAGCTATCAAATTTTTCTGAGTTTTGTTGAAAACATTGCCACCAGCAGCCTTCTTGGATTTGGACCTAAATTGTCAACAATTCCATTAGTACACTGTACAGGCCACATCTCTCTCCTGATCTTTTTCGAATTTCATATATAGCTTTGGTGGCATGTCTAGATGGGAGGTATCAAATTTTTCTAAATTTCATTGAAAAACATGGCTGCCAGTAGCCATCTCAGATTTGGCATATGAATTGTCGAAATTCTACTGGAACATCCTACAGGCCGCATCTCTCACTTGATCTTTTTCAGATTTCATTTTTTTTTCTGTTGGACTGTCCTGTATACAATATCTTGCATGTTTTATCTCTTTGTTGCATGTTTATGTCTTGGCTCTGCAGTGCATTCTTTGTTGCATGTTATCAGAGTTCCAGATAAGATTGATTCCTCTTGGGAACCCCATAAAATAGAGCAGAGCTTATTTACTGTGGTAAACAAGTTCTGTTATTCTGGTAAAATACAACCCAATAACCAGTGCCGATGTAGCAGGATATCTTCCCCCCTCCACCCTGGTTATCTTCACCCCCCCCCCCCCTCCACACCTAAATTTTTAAATGTATTCATCTAATTTTGTTTCTTTTACTGTTATTTCACAATATTTGATAACATTTGATATTAAACAGCTAAGTTCTTGTATAAAATTAAGAACACATAACAAAATGTGGAATAAGTTAGGGTGAGATATATTTTGAATTAATTTTATAGAAACAATTCATCTTCCTCCACATCCTGTCAAAATCTCAAAAAGAAGTTACAGAGGTTCTAGGGTAGGCTGTTTGTAATTCATTAGTGTACAAATATCAGTACAGTATTCCAAAATTTGTTTTAACAGTTGATAAATATTTTGACAAGGTGAGAGGGAAGATAACCAGGCCTGGACATCTCCCCCTACCCCTGTCACCTTCTCAAAGTCCTGCAAACATTCATACAACCTTTACAACCATTGTTTGGACTTTGTTATGGTTGGGTGAGAGTGTAAATAAAACCCATTTATTTTTTTCAAATGGTTGCTATGGTTTTTGTGTGGGTGAGGGGGAAGATAATCAGGCCTGGACATCTTCTCCTCCACCCTCTTCCATTTTTGTCCAAAAAGTACTGCAAGGTTCTAAGATTGTCTATTTCTGATTCACTGCTCTCATTACTTAACAGTATACAATTGGAAGAATTTTTTTTCTTCCAAGTTTTCTATATTATATTTTGTCGTAGGTGGGGGGAAGATAACCAGGCCTGGATATCTTCCCCCAACCCCATGTCACCTTATCAAAGTCCTGTAAACATTCATACAACCTTTACAACCATTGTTTGTACTTAGTTATGGTTGGGTGAGAGTGCAAATAAAACCTGTTTATTTATTTTTTACAAATGGTTGCTATGGGAATGAGTAAAGGGGAAAATAATCATATTTTGACATGAACTTGAAAGGAAATGCATAAATGTTTGTATTCAAGCGTTTGAATAACTTTTTCAATGTTAATATGATGGAAATTCAGTAAATAAATGTTATGTTAATAGTTTTATTTTTTGGTGGTGGTGGTGGGGGGATATCCAGGGTGGGGGTGGATATCCTGGGATAACTTCCCCAAGAGGGGAATATATCGTAGGACATCTTTCCCCATGGGGAAGGTGTACAGGGAGGGGGAGGGGGGAAGATATCGTGGCACACCGGGTTGAAAGTCCTCTAAAGTGGACAGAATAGAAATAGTGGACTAAGCTTGACTTTATTCTTATGTTGTGGTTATGGTAGAGCCATAAATGCTGAAACTGTCCTAAAACATCAATAAGTAAATATTTAACAAATCCATATTAGCATTAACTCTTTACCTAACAAATCGGCCACATACAGCTGCCCAATTTACAAGATTGAGCAGTTGAAAAAAAAATATTTTAAAATTGTTTTCAACAATATGATATCATGTGACCACTCATTGGAACGAACTTGTGTAGCACGTTCCAATGAGAGGGTCACATGATATGGTTGTGTTGAAAATTTGGATTTAACCAAAAAATAATTAATACAACAAATTTTGATGTTTGTTGAATAAAGGGTTAACAGTTTAACAAACATGAATAGCAGATGACACTTGCTACAAAAAAATATCTGAATAGCCTGGAATAGCTATAAAATCTGTTTTCTGCCACAAAAACATGGCTTATATGTCATCTTCTCATTGTCACATTTTCTCCCTTATTGCCTCGTCCACTGGACAAGTCAGTAAGGGTGAAAATATGACAATGGGAACACAACATAGATTAGGCCTAAAAAAGTTAAAAACCTGTTTCTTAGGCCCACCCGCATGGTCCTTTTGGCTGCCGCATGCTTTCTTTTTATAACCTTTGCAAACTTGAAAAAGTAAAAATATTTTACCCAAGTTAATAAAATTGATAAATTTGTCCCTTAAGTGCAACTTAACTTATTCCAGATTTTGTTCTTGCACTCAAGGGACGAAATACACCACCACCCATGCTAATCTGTTGATTATGAGGCCTAAAACATAAAACAAACCAAGAAGATGAAGTTTTGATGGCAAAGACTTAATTATAAAAAATAAAATAAAAACCACCCACCCACATGCAATTTTACAAAAAATGGCTTGAGAAACAAGAGATCTACTTTGTAGGGACTTAGATAAATTTTATTCATTTGTTACCCGAATTTATGTTTTTTCTGACTCAATACTTAGTGACGAATCCCCCAGAACCCATAAGGATGAACCCAGTAGTGTTCAACTGATTACCAAGAATGGCTGCTGACTGATTACTGGTTATTTGAGCTCACAATCAGCCGATGCCGATTCTGATTGTAATTTCACGCACTACTAGACAGGTCAAGGCTCATGATGAACTACGTTAAATTGAACATATTTTACAGTGTTTACAGTCTGTTCACTACTAGATAAGTCGAGACTCAAAAGAAGTACATTAAATTGAAATATTTCTCTGTGTTACATGTAAACTCCATTGTCTCAGGCCCAGTAAAGTTACTTGGGTGGTAAACATGGCTCTGAGCCTCGAGTTTTATCCTTCCGCGATTGCACAAGTACCATATCGATTAACCCATTCACACGCGTGTGTCTTTCTGTGTATGAATGGGTAGACTGTATGTTTTTAAAAACAACTACTGAGATCGTATATTTTTTGTATATGCTCAGTCAGTGACAGAATGTTTGCTTACAACATCAAAGGAAGGCATTTATACATGAGGCTTTCAGATGTCATCGACACAAGTGTCATAAAAATTTAGTAGGCTGCATTATGAAACAAATCACACTGTGGATAACCAATATTTCGTTTTCATGAAAATGATGCTGAGCAAGCAGAGAAAATCTGACCACAAATACAGTTTGTAGTACATCTCATTTCTTTTTCAGATTTGTGCTTCTGCTTCAATACTACAGATACCGTCAACACCAAAACAGAATGAAAATGGAATATATTGTCACAAGTACACACCACAAACAGCTGGAAAGTTCCGTACAAGACTCGCATTTTAAAAAATCAGCAAGAACAATCATCATTTTATAATACTGAGAGTTCATTGTGAACCTCATTTTGTTAATTGTGATTTTATTTATTTATTAATGTCTTCCCAACAAAATTGGTTTTATTGCTTTTTATTATTAATATAAACTATTAGTTTATTTTGCTGTCTGTGAATTTTTATGTATTTTCGCTACACTTTGACAGTCTGTCTTCTGTAGCTTTACAGTTTTTCTAGACAAGTCTTGGCTGCCCATATAGGCAGCCAAGACTTGTCGAGAAACAACTGCCAAGTAACCTTGCACAAACCTGAAAATAAGCAATCTGTCATTTGCAAAATGAGGTCCCCAGAGGGTGAATTTGCTGATGCTATCCCATACAGCGGGCCAGTGTATCCTCTGGGTGCCTCTTTCTGTTTTGGTCTAAGACCTTGATTCAGATTGAGGTTCATAGAGGGTAAATTTAGTGATACTACCCTGCTGTACAAGGTAGCATAACCAAATTCACCCTCTGGGGACCTCAGATGACAGTCTGCTTATTTTCTGGTTTGACCTTGCATGTAACTTGCAAAATAACTCAAATACTACATTGTTGCAGTAAATATTGCTCAAAGTTAGAATGACATGTTTAAGGATTAAACCCTCATCTGGTTCAGTGTTGAGGTGATATAGAAATGACAGTTTTGGTATGCTTGACACTATTTCTCCATGTAATCTTCCAGAATATACGTGTGATAATACCATGACCAGTGATGTGTGACCATCATTCTTTGTGTGACTCAAGAACATCACAATGAAAAAATTCTTTTTAATAAAATTTGATTCATGTGCATAAAAGGGAATTTATAAAACTTGTCCATAAAGTTCTGTTGGAGCCTCAGTGGTCATGATATAAGTATAGATGCGGAACGTGACCTTAAACACCAATAAATAAATTATTAATATAGTCTTTTATATAAAACACCCAATAAATAAATCAATATTATAGTCTCTCATATAGACACAGTAGGTTATTTATTGAAATCCTTGTTTTCTGTTTTGTTATATATTTTTATTTTTATGAATAGAAGGTTGAGAAGATTTTAACAATCTCAGTACAGTGTCTTTGAGGATTTTTAGGGTTAAATTTCATCAAATGCTAATTTTTGTGTACACAAACAAAACAGTGTCAGGTCCCAGAATGTAGATCTTCTGTTCCTCAGCCATTTTTTTGTAAATTTACATGCTGGCGGGCATTTTTTTAATTTTTTTTTTATTTTTGTAATTAGCTCACCTGACCACAAGTCAATGGGAGCTATTGCCATCACTTTTGTCCGGCGTCCGTTAACTTATTGCAAACTTGACATCTTCTTCACAACCACTAGGCCAAATTCAAACATATATTGCACAGACCATCTATGGAGTTTTCCCTTTCTATTGTTTAAATGAAGCAGCTGCTCTGGTTTATGCCCTAAATGCTTAAAAACCTTTAAAAATCTTCTTCTCAAGAACCACCAGAGGGAATGCCTTGATATTTGGTATGGAACATCCTTTGGTGTAGAAGATTAAACTTTGTTCAAAGGAAGTTGATAGGTCAGTATCGATTGTAGGTCATTTTCCCATGGGACCATTTCCCCACAGCCTCTTAATTAGAAAAGTGACCATTTCCCGCGGCACTAAACACACAATGGTTTCCCCACAGCGCTAAATTCGCAATGGTCCAATTCCCCATGGTGCTAAATTCACAACGGTTCAATTCCCCACGACGTCAAATTCGGCGGCTAGAAAAGAAAACGCTAAGCATTTTTGCGGCAGTGGTTAGCAATAAGGGTCCATAATCTTAGTCTATTCTGATGCTCGTTGCTTAGTATTACGGTCCGCGATCCTGAGAAACAAGGACCAGAATAGACTAAGATATTGGCCCTGTATTGTTATAGCCAATGCGTAAAAATAATGTTATATGAAGTTCTGTTTGTTAATATAAAAAAGGAAGAGTATTGAAATTATGATATGTTTTTTATTAAGACAAAATAAGATGTGGCCTACAAATAACATGAAAATATAACATACAATAAAATAACAAACATCTACCTTTACCAACCCAGAATATAATATTATTTATTTTACTGACTTCATGCCAAAACAGATTGCCTGGAGCTCATTCCAATGAGTGGCCATAATACAGTAGAACCTGTCTTGAGAGACCGCCCTTTGGGCCACACAAAAGTGGTCTCTCAAGTCAGGTGGTCTCTCATAACAGATTTCAGGTTTTCTCAAGTCAGTGAATAACCAACCACAAAATTCAGAAATGGAGAAGAATGGGTTTTTGTAATTACTTTGTAGTTGTTCTTTTTTATGAAGTTTTTGTAACAAATTGAAATGGACTGTTATAAAAATTATAAAAATAAATTAGTGTTGAAAATCTTCATTGAAGATTTTCAACACTAATTTATTTTTATAATTTTTATAACAATCCATTTCAATTTGTGACAAAAAGATTTTCAACACAAATTTATTTTTATTCCTATCTGTCACATTTCAGGTATGTATGAAATTGTTTATTCTGCAATAATCCTAATCTTTTCACAGGGGTCTTATAAGAACATCTCAATCTTTAATGAGTTAGCAATTAAAACCCAGTTAAGAGCTTTTAATACTTTTAATTATGTTGGTATAACCACAACAGATTTTCCAATTCCAGAACAGTTAAAAAGTTTTGGTCATGGTTTCAGTCTTTAAAGGGGCGATCTCTCAAGACAGGTCCATTATGGCATAAAAATACAAGTTGGTACCAGGTCACAGTGGTCTCTCAAGACAGGTGGTCTCGCAAGACAGGTGGTCTCCCATAGCAGATCCATTATAGAGTAAAACCAATCGGTGCCTGGCAGATGTGGTCTCTCAAGACAGGTGGTCTCTCAAGACGGTGGTCTCTCAAGACAGGTTTTACTGTATATGGGAAGTGTTAATAAATAATTAATAATTAATATATTCCGGGTTGGTAAAGGCTTAAGCTGGAGATCGTTCCACTGAGGGGTCATAAGCTATGTTTTTTGCGACATTTATGCATTTACACAGTAAACTAAGGAAAATCAGAAGCGTTTTAAACGAATGAAGTGTCCAGCAGTGTCGATAAGCTCAGGAACCTCTTTCTCACCCTTTCCAACCTGCATGCATAAATTCTTAAGTCTCTTTTGTATTGAGTGACACAGTCCTGGTTTGTCATGGCCCACGAGGTGATTGTGTCCATTATTCACATTTTTTTGTCTTTAACAATTTGCACAGTCTTGCCACGATTAGAAGTAACAGTATCTTTAATACTTTGTCGGACTTTGAAAGCTTCGATTGCTACTTGGTCGCTCTCATGACAGTGTGGAGATGGGGGTGTAATAGTTGTGATCTGAAATAGAAAGGAATTACCATTACAATATACCAATATTGTCTCTCTCTCTCTCTGTTTCTCTGAGACTCCCTCTTTCTCACTTTCTCTCTCTGTTTCTCTGAGACTCTCTCTCCCTCTCCTCTGTCTCTCACTCTTTCACATACGCAAGTAAGCACAGATTATGACTTACAACTACTAACCTCATGATCTGTTGTCAAGCCCCCTTTACAATTCATCGTGTGACGTTTGGAACATTCCCAACAAATACATGATTTGTTAACCTTTTTCTTGGTATGTGAGTAACCATCTGCACATAGCTTTTCACCACCTCTATTATTTTTTATGACTTCAGTCATTGCATAAGTTATTATGAAGGTCAGTATGGGGTGGACCAATATTTATAGAAAAATGCTAAAATAACAGAGTCTTTTTGAAAACAGTCCATTTTTGATGTACACATTAAATGAGATGTTTAACACAATCACATTTGAAAACAGTCTTTGATGCTTGGTAATCAACATAAGTGGTCAACCTAATCAGTAATCTGTATGGTATCATTACATGTTATCACTCCCAACAATGTTCACTAATCAGTGTGGTATCACTTTTTGTCAAAACATAAACTTTCAAACATTGCTCACTTATCACCAATGAGAGAAACCGGGCCGTGGGGAACTGGTCACCTTTGCAAAACAAGCCATGGGGAACTGGTCACCTTTGCAAAAAGAGGTGTGGGGCACTGGTCACATTTGCAAAACATGCTGTGGGGAACTGATCCCCTTTGCAAAACATGCCGTGGGGAAATGGTCACCTTTTGCCGTGGGAAATTGGACCGTTGGGAAATGACCAGCTTACGTCAGTATCTGGGCTCTGTGTGGGGGGCATATCCATTTTGGGCTCTGCAAGAAGCGGTGGGCCAATTTCAACCAAATTTGGCAGAGAGAACCTCAGTAGTTGAAAACAAAACAAAAATTCACAGAACGGAGCTTGCTAGAAAGCTTTCCTAGGACCAACAGAAATGAATGGCCAAAAAAGTTGCCTTTGTGTCATAGCAAATAAAAAAA
This sequence comes from Pictodentalium vernedei, assembly GCA_031216915.1. Classification (NCBI taxonomy): domain Eukaryota; kingdom Metazoa; phylum Mollusca; class Scaphopoda; order Dentaliida; family Dentaliidae; genus Pictodentalium; species Pictodentalium vernedei. Next base: position 631,032,472 of record CM062295.1, on the reverse strand, counting down.
TTGCTCTTGCTGCTGATCACTTATTGATACACTCATCTCTTTTGACAACTTAAGCAAGGTGAGTGTTTTAGGCTCACTTGAGCCTCTGGTTATTTCTTTGCCATGAATTATTTCTTTGCCATGAAAAGTTCTGAAAAATCTGTTTCTCATCCCCTCCCACATGGTCCTTTCAGCTGCCACTTGCCCTCCTTTTATAACCAATGCAAACTTCAAAAAAATAAAAATTAAATGGTGTATGTCTGATATTTTACCCGAGTTAATCAAACTGATAAATTGGTCCCTTGAGTGCAACAAGGCTTTGCAATGCTTCAGCATTGCAAAGCCTTCTTGCACTCAAGGGATGAAATACACCAACACCCATGCCATTCTGTAGATTATGAGACCTAAATCATAAAACAAACCAAGAACATGAACTTTTGATGCCAAAGCAAAAATTTTTACAAAAAAATGACCTGAGAAACAGAAGATCTACTACATGTGGCCTTATACAGACTCTTTCAGGCCACTGATTCGACATGGGACATACTGGAAGGGTTGAAAATGTTAACCCTTTACCTTTTACGCCTTTGTAATTTTCAAACGGAACAGTTGGAAAAAGTTATTTTTCAAAACAATTAACAAACCATATCATGTGGCTCTGCACTGGAACACACTCATTGGGCTTTTTCCATTGATACGGCTTTGTTGAAATTTTGTGAAAAATTAGAATTACAAATTTTAAAATCGTGTGAGTTGGATTAATAGAACTTCCCCATTTCTGTTCATTTTAGCAGACTCCTTGATTGATTTTGTGATCTCAAAGATTTTCTTTTGTCATGAAAATTATTGCAGATTATTTTAGATTTGAAGCATTTCCATGATCTATTTCCATGCAATATTTCTAATGTATATATTCAGTGCTGGAAATTAACAAAATTGATGGGTGCAGTTTTAAGCTCCCGTGAAATTAGAGACGAGAGTAAATAGCACCCGTAAAATGTTGGTATATGAATTTTCGAGGGAATACTGTCACCAAACACCAGAAACCATAACCCTTTGAAACCAAGCGGCTGCTTCTCCATCCAGGGACATGATACGTCATAACGTCATTAAATAGGATGGCTGTTCAGTAAATGTGTGGGGTAGACCAATCAATATTTTCAATGTGCAGCCCTGAGGCTGCACGTTGAAAAAATTGATTGGTCTACCCCAAATAATGAATATGGACTCTTCTAATTGCTGCCATTTAACTGGCATGGCAGCTACCGATAGTTTTGAAAGGGTTAAATATATAAGTAATTGCTGAATTATGACAATAACTTGCCACTGGCCACAGAGTTCTGCTTTCTCAAAACAACACACATTTTATGTGCCCTCACAGTATATTAGTGCTCCACAATATTTTTCAACGAGTGCATTTTTTAGCTCCTGTAAAATAGAAAACACAGGTGCTGATGGGAGCAATTGCACTCGCACCCGTCTCATTTCCAGGACTGTATATATTGCAGTTGTATGTTTTCCTGTCAGTGGTTTCTGACTTCTCATTTCAGTCATCTCAGGTTGAAATGTTGAGTTTGACTGAAACACTTGTGGGAGGGAACTCCTGGTGTCATTCCAGATAGATGCTATTTCAGTGGATGTTTCCCGGATAGATGATCCTGGATAGACATGTCCAGATAGATGTCTCCCAGATAGACATATCCCTGATAGATGTTTTTCCAGATAGAGGCAACTCCGGTAGATAAGTCCCAGATGGATGTTTACCAGATAGTCTCTGGATCTGGAGGAGAAGCTTCCCAAATAGATGCTAAAAACAGGAAAATTTTTGAAATGGATGGGTCCCAGGTGGAGGCTTCGAAGGTAGAAATAAAATAGATAAGTAGACTAAACGATAATCATAATGTACATTTTTTATTTAATTTCCTTAACATTTCTTCACATCAGGTCGTGACATCAACATTATGCATTTTTTATTTGGTGAAAGAGATAATTAATATGACAAACGGAAGAAATACATGTAACTGGTTCTTTATTTTAACCTTCTGTGGAGTACTGTATTGAATAGCAAAGTATCTTACAGACTGTAGATGTGCTTGCCTGGTGCTCAAGTTTCTATTGGTCAAGAAAATAAAGGAGGAGAAGGACCAAATTAGCATATACATTAAGAGTCCATCTGGGACACAGCTATCTGGGAAGAGTCCATCTGGGATTGCACTATATAAGACACCGTGGCAGCGGCGATCACATCAGTGGTAGTACGACCCGTTGTTACCCCCTGGATTGAGAGGGGGTGTGCTGCTGCTGATTTGGACACCATCATAACACGTCTTCCTGCTTTACTTTACCGATATATGAACAAATTAAAGACCAGATGGAAAGACACCTTGTCCCCCAAGTAGCTTTACCCACCCTGCTCACGTTAAATGACCTCGCCTGGGGATGTCTTAGAGCTGTGGGCTGCTCTCAAGATAAATAAAGGATTGAAGCAAATTTATATATCTCTTTTACTCGAACTGCTGAATTTAGGTCGCTTCATTTGCAGCACACAGTTAGAAAGCCCCAAGCTGAAAGTCATCCACAAGAAAGCACTTTAACTGCCAAGTCTAGCACAACCCTTACATAGTAAATTCTCTATAACCGATGAGATGATTTTTATAAGAACATCGACAGTCTGGGCCCGTAAACAGTATTGCAATACATTCCTTAGGGAGATGACTGGAAGACAGCCAATCTGGCTATGTCATCTCCCAGTAGGAAACAAAATGTTATATATTAATTGAACTATGTGGTTGAAACCATTGTATTTCCTGTATGCTACTGAATGAATAAATATCTATCTGGGACATGTCTTTCTGGGGTGCAGCCATCTGGGACAAATCTCTGGGGAACTTCCATCTTGGACACTTCTTTTTGGAAACCATCTAGCTGGGAAGTGTTTATTTGGGATCATCTGTCTGAGAAACATCTATTTGGGACTCTATCTATAGTACGGTCACCGTGGATTGGTCACCTTACATGTGTGGACAATATGTCCACGGCTGCATTAATATTAGATTACAAACACAAAATATAGGACAAAAATTTAATTAATGAAGCACCAGATACAACCCTTTGCTTCATTAATTAAAATTTTGTTGATGTTGATTTTTATTACCTGATAAACTCATACTTGGACATCACTGCCCACGCGTGGATTACAGGCAAGCCTGAATATAAGTAACCTGTCATTTGCAAAATGAGGTCCCCAGAGGGTGAATTTGCTGATGCTATTCCATACAGTGGGCCAATTTATCCTCCAGGTACAACTTTCTGTTTTGGCTTGAAACCTTGATTCTGACAGGTTCACAGAGAGTAAATTTTGTGATGCTACCCTGCTGTGCTGGGTAGCATCACCAAATTCACCCTCTGGGGACCTCATTTTGCAGATGATAGTCTGCTTATTTTCAGTCTTGATTACGAGCAGTCCACAGTGACTACTGTAGGATGTAATCACACTCATAGTACCAAAAAATTGTATTGGTGTGGTAAATCCATACATTTGAGGTACAGTTGCCCTCCAAATTTGTGTTGGGTATATCATACAGCTCTAGTGAGGGTTACTGTATGTTTGATAGGAAGAAATCCTTATTTCAAAAATCAACATAGACACTGGAATGGTTTGTTAAAAAAGTAATCCTTTATTATATTGTTGATTTAATTTAAAATTATTTATTATGTATATAGATTTTGTTTTAATTGATGTTTCGTCATTATCCATCTTACTAAGCAAGTAGCTTGTTCATTTTCATTGTCACAAATCAAATGAAACTTGTGAATGACATAACATATTTGGTTCAGCACCAGTGCTGTTGCTATGGGGGAGGGGGTCTTGCCTCTCCTCCCCCCAATTCCAGCCAGACCCCAAAAGATCCAGAATTGTATGATCTGTGTGGGGCATCAAGTAATGATATGACAGATATCATACAACACTTAACATTCTTTTGAGCTTCAAAATCTCTCCATATGTTTCCATTTGGGGCATATTTTGGAAAATCTAACCCTCCACAGCCCCTTCATTATGGCAGGGACCACCTTCAAACATTTCCAAGTCAAGACTTTGATTGATCTTTGTGATATGCCTGCAGTATAAATATCCCTGAACCCCCTCTCCCCAAAGATCCATATTCCCCCTCACCTAATATAGATACCTGATTGCGTGCCTATACAGTACCACTTGAGTTGACTGCCAGCAATGGAGAGTGATCGCTCTCATTCGTCATCACTCTCCTAAAAATTTCAGTAGGGTAGCAATTAATCACACACCTTCATGATGTGTGTGGAAATTATGTTTAAACATCAAGTTATATATAGCATTTCAATCATCCGTTACCTGATCAACTAGGTTACCTGACCTAACTCGGAGATGAAACTTGCAAAAAATACTTGCATAACTAGAATCTTTCATTTTCAGTTTAAGACATATATAGCTTATGACACCTCATCAGAACAAGCTCAATGAGCTTGTTCCAATGATGGGTCAAAAGCTATATTTTTAGAGCAAAAATGAAAACAATGTATGGTCATTTTTGTGTATAGTGCTGGCCAGTTTGGGCTGTCATGTTAGGTAAGGGGTTAAAAATCACTTTCCTGAATTCTTCGCTCTCGCAAAATCAAAATGAGGAGAGTGATTATTCACTTGCCTGCATTTTCTTCCCGGCAGTCACTGGATAGTTGTAAAAAATTCATTTTTTTGCATGGATGCTACATAAAGCAGCATATGACATGGTTAGTATTGGTTACCAGAAAATCTGACAAATTGGACTTTATTTTCTTAAAATCTTGATCATAAACAAACAGTTCATGAATGTCTTAATCCGCTGTAAACGGATGTTAAAATTCCGAAATTTTAAGCAGCAAATTTTTCCCATGGTGCAACTAGGAATTTTAACAAATTCTATCTTGTTTGACAGAACTCAAGGCAAGACTGACTTTGTTAAATTTGTTTTTGCATTATGGGAAAAATTTGCAGGTTGAAATTTTAGTTTTTCGACATTAGTGTGCTGAGGGTAAAATGAGTTTAACCCGTAAGGGCCTAATTCCGACTTTGATCACATTTTTTGCAACAGAACAAGTGCCCCATCATGCAATCTTTGCGTAACTCACCAGTTTCATTCTAAGCACCTTGGTAGTTGTTTTTAGGTAAGTCTTGGCTATCTATATAGGCAGCCAAGACTTGCCAAAAACAGCAGCAAAGTCATCGCAGACATCAAAGTGTAGCAAAAGTATGTAAAAATCTAAAGGTCTTTAACCTCCTGCACACTGATGTCGAAAAATCTAAAGTTATGGGTGCAAATTTTTCCCATAATGCAACTGGAAATTTAACCAATTCAATCTTGTTTGACAGAGCTCATTGAGCTCTGTCAAACAAGATTGAATTTGTTAAATTCCCAGTTGCATTATGGGAAAAAATGGACTTGAAATTAAGATATTTTGACATCAGAGTGCAGAGAGTTAAGGGATCATACAGTGTACTTTTTTGTCTGTTGGTGTTTAGCTCTTGACCTGATGAGCATTGTCAAACTATTTACCACCAAATGTAGTCAAGGCTGCTGTAAAGCAGCCATGACTAGAATTAGTGAAAAATTCATCTGAATTTAACTCAAGAAATCATTGGTTGAAAAATCCTTTTTAATTTACCACAGTAAATTTGGTTAAATGTGCCCAAGTTATACTTATTCCAGTGGCAAGAGATTTTGCATTGGCGCCCTGTTCAACAACGTATCACTTTCAAAATTCTGGTTTTGGTCTTTAAGTGTATTAATGGATCTGCTTTACAATATCTTCAAGACCTTTTGACTGTTCAGTCATCGAAACGGAATTTCCGCTCATCCGAACAGCTTCGGTTACATGTTCCTTTTTCCCGTTCTACCTTGGTGAACAGCAGGGCCTTTTCCTTCGCAGGTCCACGACTCTGGAACTCATTGCCAACACATATCCAGTCTTCCAGAAGTTTAAACGAGTTTAAAATAAATCTCAAGTCCCACCTTTATCAAGAGGCTTACGAGGTTTGAGCTACTTAGATTTGATCTGTTTGTTTACTTTTATGCATATAGTAGGGAGCTTGAATGTATTTTTTTTTTCATGTAAAGCGTTTTAGAGCACAACTATGTGGTTTTACGCTATACAAAAACTCCCTATTATTATTATTATTATGTGTACCCATACTATGTATGGTTCACATAATGCCGGCATCCAGGGTGACCAGCCGTCGTTCGTCCATCCTTTGTCCGTCCGTCTGTCCATCCATCTGTCTGTCCGTCCGTCTGTCCGTCCGGCATCCGTATCCATTTCTTTGGCATTCGATAACTTGAAAAATATTGCTTGGATTGTCACGTTACTTTATATTTGTGTTCAGGTTACTGATGTGCCGAGCTGTATAGTTTTTGGTGTAAATCGGATAATTTGATCCTGAGATATTAACCCTTTATCCTTCAAATTGAAAATTCCTCCAATCCCTTTGGCATTCGATAACTTGAAAAATATTGCTTGGATTATCAAGTTACTTTATATTTGCGTTCAGGTTACTGATGTGCCGAGCTGTATAGTTTTTCGTGTAAATCTGTTATTTTGATCCTGAGATATTAACCCTTTATCCTTCAAAATTGAAAATTTCTCCAATCCCTTTGGCATTCGATAACTTGAAAAATATTGCTTGGATTGTCAAGTTACTTTATATTTGTGTTCAGGTTACTGATGTGCTGAGCTGTATAGTTTTTTGTGTAAATCTGATAATTTAATCCTGAGATATTAACCCTTTATCCTTCAAATTGAAAATACCTCTAATCCCTTTGGCATTCGATAACTTGAAAAATATTGCTTGGATTGTCAAGTTTCTTTATATTTGGGTTCAGGTTACTGATGTGCCGAGCTGTATAGTTTTTGGTGTAAATCGGATAATTTGATCCTGAGATATTAACCCTTTATCCTTCAAATTGAAAATTCCACCAATCCCTTTGGCATTCGATAACTTGAAAAATATTGCTTGGATTGTCTAGTTACTTTATATTTGTGTTCAGGTTACTGATGTGCCGAGCTGTATAGTTTTTGGTGTAAATCTGATGATTTGATCCAGAGATATTAACCCTTTATCCTTCAAATTGAAAATTCCTCCAATCCCTTTGGCATTTGATAACTTGAAAAATATTACTTGGATTGTCAAGTTACTTTATATTTGTGTTCAGGTTACTGATGTGCCAAGCTGTATAGTTTTTGGTGTAAATCTGTTATTTTGATCCTGAGATATTAACCCTTTATCCTTCAAATTGAAAATTCCTCCAATCCCTTTGGCATTCGATAACTTGAAAAATATTGCTTGGATTGTCAAGTTACTTCATAATTGTGTTCAGGTTACTGATGTGCCGAGCTGTATAGTTTTTTGGTGTAAATCTGTTATTTTGATCCGGAGATATTAACCCATCCATTATCCTTCAAATTGAAAATTCCTCCAATCCCTTTGGCATGAGATAACTCAAAAAATATCACTCCGATTGTCATGTTACTTTATATATTTATTCAGGTTACTGATGTGCTGTGCTGTATAGTTTTTAGCTCAACTTGACAAAGTCAAGCTGAGCTATTGCCATCACTTCTCGTCCGTCGGCGTACGTACGTACGTATGTACGTACGTACGTTAGTACGTACGTTAGTACATACGTCCACAATTTCCTTTGGCACACCTCACAGGTCACATTTATGATCAGATTACTTTGAAACTTCGAATGCTTGTTTGGGGTGACCTCTAGATGGGAGCTATCGATTTTCTTCAATTTCCGTCAAAAAATGTTGCCGCGGCCAACGTTCTTAGAACTTAGTTTAGTCAAACCACAATATTTCCCTTTGGCACACCCTACAGGGCACATTTATGATTTGATTGCTTTGAAACCTGGTATGCTTATTTAGGGTGACCTCTAGATGGGAGCTATCAATTTTCTTCAATTTCCGGCAAAAAATGTTGCCACGGCCAACGTTCATAGAACTTAGTTTAGTCAGACCTCAATATTTCCCTTTGGCACACCCTACAGGGCACATTTATGATCAGATTGCTTTGAAACCTGGTATGCTTGTTTGGAGAGACCTCTAGATGGGAGCTATCGATTTTCTTCAATTTCTGTCAAAAAATGTTGCCGCGGCCAGCATTCTTAAAACTTAGTTGAGTCAGAAGACTCAATATTTCCCTTTGGCACACCCTACAGGGTACATTTATGATCGGATTGCTTTGAAACCTGGCATGCTTGTTTGGGGTGACCTCTAGATGGGAGCTATCGATTTTCTTCAATTTCCGTCGAAAAATGTTGCCGCGGCCAACGTTCTTAGAACTTAGTTTAGTCAAACCACAATATTTCCCTTTGGCACACCTTACAGGGCACATTTATGATTTGATTGCTTTGAAACCTGGTATGCTTATTTAGGGTGACCTCTTGATGGGAGCTATCAATTTTCTTCAATTTCCTGCAAAAAATGTTGCCACGGCCAACGTTCGTAGAACTTAGTTTAGTCAAACCTCAATATTTCCCTTTGGCACACCCTACAGGGCCCATTTATGATCAGATTGCTTTGAAACCTGGTATGCTTGTTTGGGGAGACCTCTAGATGGGAGCTATCGATTTTCTTCAATTTCTGTCAAAAAATGTTGCCGGGGCCAACGTTCTTAGAACTTAGTTTAGTCAGAAGACTCAATATTTCCCTTTGGCACACCCTACAGGGCACATTTATGATCGGATTGCTTTGAAACCTGGCATGCTTGTTTGGGGTGACCTCTAGATGGGAGCTATCGATTTTCTTCAATTTCCATCAAAAAATGTTGCCGCAGCCAACATTCTTAGAACTTAGTTTAGTCTGACCACAATATTTCCCTTTGGCTCAGCCTACAGGGCACATTTATGATTAGATTGCTTTGAAACCTGGTATGCTTATTTACGGTGACCTCTAGATGAGAGCTATCGATTTTCTTCCATTTCCGTCAAAAAATGTTGCCACAGCCACTGTTCTTAGAATTTAGTCTAGTCAGACCACAATATTTCCCTTTTGTACACCCTACAGGGCACATTTATGATCGGATTGCTTTGAAACCTGGCATGCTTGTTTGGGGAGGCCTCTAGATGGGAGCTATCGATTTTCTTCGGTTTCTGTCAAAAAATGTTGCCACTGGCAAAAAAATTACATTGGTACCAATGATCTTCAACTTTGCCATTTCATTTATAACTTACCAAGTTCAAGTTTGTCAAGTTGAGCTACAGTGTCATTGACACTTTCATTTATGTAAATCTGATAATTTGATCCGGAGATATTAACCCTTTATCCATTAAATTAAACACTCCTCCAATCCATTTCTATATGTACCCATCCCTTGTATGGTGTACATAATGTTGGCATCTGTGGTGGCCCTCCGTCATACAGCTTTCTACTAGTTGCGCATATGGGTACACATCTGACAATTTCATCGGCCTATTTTTAATATCTGTCAGTAGCATGCAAAGAGTTAAGGTCACTTCAGGCAACTATGAATGCACAGTGGTGATTTTCTGGGGGAATGCCCTCCCCCTACCTTTGTTTAAGTGGAACTCCATTCCCATACAATTTCAAGACCTGGAATAGCTTAACCTTTACCCAACGCAGACGATATCAAAATTTATTATTTTAAATATAATTTTTTAAAATTTTTTCAAAACATTTCAACAAAACCATATCATGTGACCCCTCATTGGAACGAGCTCAATGACCTCATTCCAATGAGGGGTCAGATATGGTTTTGATGAAATATTTTGAAAACTTTAATTTTTTTCAACTGCTAAATTTGCATATTATGTGGGCGGATGCGTCGATTCGTTAGGTAAAGGGTTAACCTTCATGAATATCAAACACAGGGAGAACTAACTCATCTTGTACTTAACTCATTTTAGGCATGTGTACCTCATGCGTCCCACTCAGACAACAATACCCGCTAATTTGGAAGTGTTTTGGTTACTAAATTTAAAAACATTTTCCCAAGGTGGACTCCGGACCCACTACTATGAGAGCGACACACCCTCTCTTAAGCTGTCATCCAACACTGCATCCTGCATTGTCTATCATTTTGCATTGGAGTTCCTGTTCAGAACGGGTGCCCACCACGCAGCTATAGTCAACACGTGACATGCACCACGACCCCACTCCAGAATTTCTTGAAGCATCACTGCCGAGATGTGAGCATAAAATCAGGTTTGGCCAATTGCTTGGCATGTGCTACCCTGACTTTGAAAAACTCACACTCCAGACATTGGTTTATCTGGCATATCATATTTGTGAAATAGGAGTGAGAACTTATTTAACAAAGTAATCAAGCACTGCCTTACTTAGCAGGGTTCACATGTGGAGCATTCTGGAATGTTAATTTTCCCATGGAAACCTCAGGTAGTGGAGCAGTAAACAAGTTCTGTTGACAGGGAAAATAGGATCCAGTAACCAATGCTTGGGGTGGAAGTCTTCAAAAGTGTACAGCAGACGTGTTGGCAGGGACATAGCAAGGCTAAGTGAAGGGGTGGGGGAGAAAATATTTTTCCGTGCACTCCATTTCCCCTAATAATGGGTCAACTTAGCTGGAAGCCACTATCAGGTCTTTCAAAAAAAAAATAAGGGTACCATAGCAAAAGCTGACATTTTCCATGCTCGTGTTTCATATTAAGTCAAACTCAATATTTTATTTATATAATTATATATTTGTTTTATGACAAATTATTGGAGAGTGCCTTGGGTACTCTCCAATAATTTGTAAAAAAAAAAAAAATTTGAATTACAACTTCAGACTACCAAAAATAATCTAGCTTTCAACAAGTTAAGAGTGTCTGTCTGATTAACTTTTCATGCCAGTTGGAGCACCGTGAAAACATTTTCATGCCTTAAGTACCCAAAATATGGACAAATAAGTAGAGTAAAATGACCCAAGAAATATCAGGGTGAGAATACATGCATGAACCAGTCTAGGGGATTTCAAGATTGCATGAAGATAAGGTTCATATTTTTTCAGAAAGGTGGGTGGGGTTACACCACTTAGCTGCATAGGTATAAACAATTAAGTAAACTGAACTGCATACAGTAGGGCCGCCGTCAACGGGTCCTCTCCAATATTTTCACGTACACAATAATATTAGATTCCAAACAGTAATTACAGGAATAATCATCAAAAATTTTATTAATGAAGCACCGGGTATAACCTGGTGCTTCATTAATTATAATTTTGCTGATGATGATTTTTATTTCCTGGTAAAACAATGCATCGACACTATTACAAACGCATGGCTTACGACCAGTCCACGGCTGCCATGCTGTTTTTGTGTTACTGCCGTGATAGGATTATTGCTGTTGTCAGTAACTCCAAGAACCAATAAATGAATAAATGTTTAGTGGAAGGGTTCAAATTAACTCATTCTTCTCATGTTTTGTGATATTTTGTTCTGGTAATCACCTTGTCTTTCTCAACTGTACAAAAGACTGTGTTTTTGTTAAGCTAAAGCCTTCTGTGGATGTTAGAAGAGTTGGCTGTTTTTTTCTTTATATAATTTATGAAAAAGCTGTGCTTATTGTCTGTATATTTATTCAATATTTATGCAATTTATTCTCTTTTTTTAACACTTTACCCAACGCAGACGATATCAAAATTTCTTATTTTAAATATCATTTTTTTTAATTTTTCAAAAATTTCAACAAAACCATATTATGTGGCCCCTTGTTGGAACGAGCTCGTTCCAACAAGGGGTCACATGATATGGTTTTGTTGAAATATTTTGAAAAATAATATTTTTTCAACTGCTGAATTTGCATATTACGCGGGCGGATGCGGGCGATTCGTTGGGTAAATGGTTAAAAAAGAAAAGGGATAAGTGTTGTTGGAAAGTTTGAGTAAATGGTTCAACTCAGAATAAGTTGTAAGTTAACTGTCTGAAAGTTTTATCCCTTTTTCTTTCATTGAAAATGTCACTGCTGATGCCATTCCTGTGCTTTGGTCTGTAGAATTGAGAAAGTTATTTGAATAGATATTTATTCCAACAGTAAAAAAAAAATTTTTTTTTTTTAAAGGAAATAAATTGAGGATATCTGATGAGTTACGATTTAATGTGAAATTTCTTAACAGAATTCACCTAATTTGATCTGAACCGAGGTTTACCGGGGCTCAGATTGGTTTTGGCGAATGAGGTTAAGAAACCTTGTAACAGATCATGATGAATTTGAGATTCTTTTAACCCTTTACCTAACATGAAAAGCAGACGACACTTGCTAAAGAAATTCTTGAATAACTCATTTTTTGTCTCAAAAAAACATAGGTTATGACCCCTCATTGAAACGAGCTTGACAAGCTCGTTCCAATGAGGGGTCATAACCTATGTTTTTGAGACAAAAAATAAAAAAATAATGAAAATCAATTGGCAATTTTTGAAAATAGCACTGCCCAGTTTTAACCGTTACATTGGGTAACTGGTACACAAAAATCATCAACCAAACTTTATTATTTTTTCATTTTTTATCCTCCTCAAATTCATTTCAGTGAGGAGTCGTAAGGTATATGTTTTCAAGTCAAATCAAGAAATGTTTAGTTGTTCATGACATATTTTTTGCAAATTTTGTCTGCTGGTCATGGTAGGTAAACAGTTAATGAAATAAATGATTCTCAAAAACCAAGAAGATGAACTGTCATACACTGAATGTCTCAATGTGTGAATGTGGTCATCAAAACAGCACAATTTCCAGCACAGAAGGATAGAACAAGAGATGCAGCCTTGAGTTCTATCCTCACGTGATGACATGAGAGCTGTATTGACAAATGCATTAACACATCATGGCATTCTGTGTTTATTACATGTCTTTATGGCATAGAATCATTAATTTAACCCTTTACCCAACGCAGAGAATATCAATATTTATTATTTTAATTACTATTTTTTTGAAATTTTTCGAAAAATTTCAACAAAACCATATCATGTGAAACCCTCATTGCAACGAGCTCGATGAGCTCGTTCCAATGAGGGGTCACATGATATGGTTTAGTTGGATTATTTTGAAAAAATTACTTTTTTTCAACTACCCAATTTGCAAACTACGTGGGTGGATGTGAGGGCGATTCGTTAGGTAAAGGGTTAAAGAATTCAAACATCACACACACAAAATTTCAAAGCATTAAAACTGTTATTTTTCCAGTTGACATTCAGATTACCGGCTCTCGTCACAGCCTCCAAATTGATCTGGATCAGAATGTGATGTTTTGATTGGCTGATTACAAAATGGGTGGAGATTAGTTCGTTGGTGGATCCATGATGTCAGGTGGAAAAATAGTCCATCAACAGAAATCCATATGGAACACGTGTTTTGTATGGATCTGCAAATATGGAACTGGAGGAAAAGTAATAGGAATGTGATAAAGTTCAGAAATCAATTAGGCCTAAAAAAATAAAAAATCTGTTTCTCAGGCCCTCCCGCATGGTCCTTTTGGCTGCCGCATGCTCTCTTTTTATAACCAATTTAAACTTAAAAAAAATTAAAATTAAATGGTTTATGTCTGATATTTTACCCAAGTTAAAAAATTTGATGAATTTATCCCTTGAGTGCCAGAAGGCTTTGCAATGCTTTAGCATTGCAAAGCCTTCTTGCACTCAAGGGATGAAATACACCACCACCATGCTATTCTGTAGGTTATGAGGCCTAAAACTTGAACCAAGAACATGAACTTTTGATGGCAAAGAAGTAATTACTGAAATAAAAAATAAAATAAAAAAACGCTCGCCCGCATGCAATTTCACAAATAATAGCCCGAGAAACAGAAGATCTACTTTGTGTGGCCTTAACTTATGCAATTTTACAACATCACTCTGATTTTTCTTTATTAGATGTGTTGCAAACATTTTTCCGTAATGGGCTTTTTGATAATGAGTAAGTTATAATACTGTTATTTTTATGATGTTTGAAGGAGCTCAAATAAAGAAAATTGAAAGCCAATACATTGCATTCCTTTTAAATGGATAGCCGCTTTGCCATCATTAAAAATTACTTATTTAGTAACTGGTCAGGTGCTAGAAGCCCATATTTAGGCTCTGTTGAAAAGTTCTGGTCGGTACCTCAATTAAGAGGCTTAAATTTTGATCAAGTTGTGTTAACAACCGAGACCTATTGTTTGGCGATGGTGGGTGGGTTGGTGTCTGAGCATCCTCACACTGTTAACGCAATAACTTGAACAAACGTTCTCTGATTTGACTGATATGTGCCATACAGGTCTTTTGCAATAATATCTCCAGCCATTTCGAAAACTGGCCAGACCTAATTTTTCATTGCAGAGTTATGGGCCTTAATTAGTCAATTCTTACAAATTTTGAGCCTGTTACCGCAATAACAAATGTTCTCTGATTTGACTAATATTTGCGCAGAAGTCTTTTGCAATAATATCACAATCAGGTTCGAAAACTGGAATATCAGAGGTGGTAATTTCTAATTCCCTTACTTATATAGCACCTTAAATTCATATCATTTTCAGTTTGTTTTTATAAAATGGGGGGTATACTGGATTACATGCGTCCGTCCGTCCATCCGTCCGTGTGTGAGTCCATCCAAGAATTTTCATAACTTTCATATCCTAATAACTTAAGTATTTATTACTTGTTTTAATTCATTTTTGCTTCATCAGTCCAGCAAAGCAGTGGGGTATGAATTGTCTTCAGCAATAGCTCTTGTTATATTTATGTTTTCTATTTTGTTGTGGAGTTCTGAGTATGCATAATCATTTGTTTATCTGGGATAAAATGTTTTGCATTGAAATATTTATGATAATTTACACTCATGACTATCCATCCATCTGTTCAACTTTCCATCAATCATTTGCTTGTGCTAAGTCACTGATGGCTAAAATCAGGTGCCTTTTGATTTGATGCATGAAGTGAACTTTATGTTTGTTTGTTGGAGTTTAATGCCTCCTTTCATAGCCAGGGTCATATTGTGTTTAACGGTTTAAAGATGGAGGCAGCCCATGTATCCAGTTAGAAGCACCAAGTAGTGGTAGGCAACTATCAGGTTTTCCAAACTACTAACCTGTTAATGGCATGGGTATCATTGGTTGAAAGTTATGTGCTGTAAGTTCAAGCCTGGAAATAAGCAGACTGTCATCTGCAGAATGATTACCAAATTTCCCCTCTGTAAACCTCAATCTGAATCAGGGTCTCAGGTTTTAACAGAAACAGGTTCCCAGATGATACATTGGTGGATTTTAGCCCATTGTATGGGATAGCACCAGCAAATTCACCTTCTGGGGACCTCATTCTGCAAATGACTCATTGCTTATTTCCAGACTTGTGGACATTCAATCGGGATTAAGTGTTTTGCCAAAGGACACAATTTCAACTCAATTTCAAGTCGATTACACTAATTAGCTTCTATGCTCCTAGAACTTTTTGTATAAATCTTGTAGAAATGGGCATATTTTGTCCCACCCGCTGTTCCATTTGTCATGTCCAGTGTCGAAGGACAGGCATTTTCACTCCATTTGAACTAACCTTTATATCTGGATCTCTGTTCATTTATTCCAATATTCAATGATTCTTTTCAACTTTGTCACTCCCAGTACTGCAGCACAGGCAGGGTTAGATTTGTTGAAGACATGTGCATCATCAACGTGCAGTACGCCATAGTACACAGCGTCATTGTGCCCCCATGTGGGCAATCTGGGTTAAGTGCCTTGCCCAAAGATATAATGCAGGAGATCGAATTGATCACCCAGATGGTCACCCATCCAAGGACTAACCAGGCTTGACGTTGCTTAACTTCGGTGATCTGACGAGAACCGGTTACCGCAATGCCACTGCACCCCCAAGCAAATAACTTTATTTTGTTATAATTGTAATGAAGAGTGCTTATGGGTACTCCCCAATATATTATGACACGCTTATTCTTAGACAAATTTGACAACCAAAAAGAATTTATCGCTCCCCCATTTAACTGGTAGATGCTTAACTATTTTTGGCTGTCAACATTTGTTTACATGTCTTTGCCTTGTTATCATTGATTGGTCAGGACCTATATAGGCCCTTTTCCTTTTTTAATTGGGGTTTAATGACACTTTTAACAGCCAGGAACAGCTTGTCTTGAACAGTTTTATGTGTGGAAGGAAGCCAGAGTACTTGGAGTGACCCACTGAGCAACTAGCAGACTCTGCACAAGCAGGCTTAGCATTGGTTGAAGAGAAGTGCGCCATTGACATGCAGTACGTCATAGCACACAGCACCACTGTGCCCCCACACGGGCAATCTGGATTAAGTGCCTTGCCCAAGGGCACAACACAGTTACCCCTGGTGTGCATCAAACTGTAGACCCTTCAGTTTGAAGTCCCAGTTCCATAACAGTTGAGCTGCCATGCTCCTGGCACGCTCCCTTAAATTGTAACACAGTAAATTCATACAGACTAAATAATTTCACTTCAAAGATAGTCTGACACACATCCACTGAATTTGAAGCTTTTAACCATTAACCCACTGAGTATTACTAAAGATATTTTTCATAAAATCTAGTCATGACTGCTTTGAAGCAACCTTGACTTCATGAAAAATTCATCAAAATTTAACTCCAGAAATAATTTGGTGAAAAAATCCAACCAATTTTCAGAGAGGGAAATTGGATTAAGTATGCCCAGATTGTAATTATTTCATTGTCAAAAGAAAAAACTATCCTGGGTAGGAATGTCCACTAGCAGCAACAAGGAGTTAATTTGCTGTACCTGCATTTCACAATAAAGCCCAAATACACACAACACGCATGTGAATGGGTTGATCGGTATGGCACGAGTGCCAGTGCCGAAATATAAAATGAGAGGCCTCAGGATTCAAGTTTTATCCTTCCACGATGGCACAAATGCCATATCGATTAATCCATTCATACACGCATGTTGTTCTGTGTTTATTGCATACCTTTACGTCTACAAAAACAATTATTAGAAGGAAGGACACTCAGCAATTCATTTGACACCTATCAGCAAAAAGAACACATCACCAATAAAATTTTCGAGGGGAACCCGTGATACTATTTTGTCGAGTTCCAATGTGTCCTATGTGCCTACTGGCATATAGAACACATTGGAATTCAGGGGATGATTTTTAGCTATCGCTAACGATTATAATTGTAATTGTGGTGCACGATTTGTAGAAAATTCCAGTGAAATTTCGCTTCTTTATAAATGTAGTCTGTCAACGATCTCTGTTCCGCGCATATGTGTGGAACAGATTTTCATTTTCCGCATGGTTTAGTTAGTGTTGCTGTAGATGGGGAATTCATAGAACAGGCATGTAATAAATATATCTTCCTGCACTCTACTAGTTATACCCCACTCAATGAAGTTGCTGGGGTATAATGTTTTTGATTGGTCCATCCGTCAGTCTGTCAGTCCGTCAGTCCTACTTGTTTTCAGGACTTTTTTTCCTGCACGCTTCCAGATATTGAGCTGATTTTTGGTATGTGAGTCTAACATGGTGGCCTACAGATCAAGTTTGCATTTTTTTTGCGCTCCACTGATTTTTACCGAAATTACAGCCCTTGGACTCTGAAAAATTCATCAAAATTACAGTTTTCCAGACTTTTTTTCTACACGCTTCCAGATATTGAGCTGATTTTTGGTATGTGAGTCTAACATGGTGGCCTACAGATCAAGTTTGCATATTTTTTCCACTCCACTGATATTTACCGAAATTACGGCCCTTGGACTCTGAAAAATTCATCAAAATTACAGTTTTCCAGACTTTTTTTCTACACGCTTCCAGATATTGAGCTGATTTTTGGTATGTTATTCTAACATGGTGGCCTACAGATCAAGTTTGCATTTTGTTCCACTCCACTGATTTTTACCGAAATTACTGCCCTTGAACTTTGAAAAGTTCATCAAAATTACAGTTTTCCGGACTTTTTTTCTACACGCTTCCAGATAATGAGCTGTTTTTGGGTATGTTAGTCTAACATGGTGGCCTACATATCAAGTTTGCATTTTGTTCCGCTCCACTGATTTTTACCGAAATTACGGCCCTTGAACTTTGAAAAGTTCATCAAAATTACAGTTTTG
The DNA here is from genome assembly GCA_031216915.1 of Pictodentalium vernedei. Classification (NCBI taxonomy): domain Eukaryota; kingdom Metazoa; phylum Mollusca; class Scaphopoda; order Dentaliida; family Dentaliidae; genus Pictodentalium; species Pictodentalium vernedei. Next base: position 631,014,399 of record CM062295.1, on the reverse strand, counting down.
CAGACTTTTTCCTACACGCTTCCAGATATTGAGATGATTTTTGGTATGTTAGTCTAACATGGTGGCCTACAGAACAAGTTTGCGTTTTGTTCCGCTCCACTGATTTTTACCGAAATTAAGACCCTTGGACTCTGAAAAATGCATTAAAATTACAGTTTTCCGGACTTTTTTTCTACACGCTTCCAGATATTGAGTTGATGTTTGGTATGTTAGTCTGACATGGTGGCCTACAGATCAAGTTTGCATTTTGTTCCGCTCCACTGATTTTTACCGAAATTACGGCCCTTGAACTTTGAAAAGTTCATCAAAATTACAGTTTTGCAGACTTTTTTCCTACACGCTTCCAGATATTGAGCTGATATTTGGTATGTTAGTCTAACATTGTGGCCTACAGAACAAGTTTGGGTTTTGTTCTGCTCCACTGATTTTTACCAAAATTACGGCCCCATAGACTTTGAAAAGTTCATCAAAATTACAGTTTTCCGGGCTTTTTCTCTGCTTGAATTCTTTCAATACCGTTGAAACTACAGAACACTGTTTTCTGCAGTATTCCTAGAATCTATGTTTATTTTTAAAAAATGATAAGAGCTTGAAATATCGGGGCACGTGGAGTATGTGAGCGTGCTCTCTAAGGTTCTATATTTAAGCAAAAATTAAGTTTTATGATATTGCTTATTCTCAAAAAGGCAGCAGTTTTAACCAGACTTTGGAGATCTTCTGGGGTTTTTTTTCTTCGAACTTATTGGCTGGCTCCATGCAATGTGTACAATCAACCAAAAACTGGGTTTGTTCACTAATTCTGCTTTGGATAATGCCTGCAAGAGGTTGATGCTGGGAAATGAATGACTTGTTCATATTATATATAGTCAAATTTAAAAATCATGAAAAATAAGAAATATGAAATATAATTAAGAAAACATGAGTGCCTTATTGACGAGATGCTGAGTCATATTATTACCACGTTAGAGGACATTCACTAGTATAGGCCACACAAAGTAGATCTTCTGTTTCTCAGGCCATTATTTACAAAATTGCATGCGGGCGAGCGGTTTTTTATTTTATTTTTTATTTCTGTAATTACTTCTTTGCCATCAAAAGTTCATGTTCTTGGTTCAAGTTTTAGGCCTCATAATCTAAAGAATAGCATGGGTGATGGTGTATTTCATCCCTTGAGTGCAAGAAGGCTTTGCAAGGCTAAGCATTGCAAAGCCTTCTTGCACTCAAATGACAAATTCCACAATAGTTTTAACTTGGGTAAAATATCAGACATAAACCATTTAATTTTTATTTTTTTAAAGTTTAAATTGGTTATAAAAAGAGAGTATGCGGCAGCCAAACGGACCATGCGGGAGGGCCTGAGAAACTGATTTTTTATTTTTTTAGGCCATATTAACAGAGTTTAGCAGGGCAGTTAAACTGGGTCATTCATGATGTCATGCAACTGGATTAGAGTGGTGTGCCATTAATGAAAACAAAATTTATTAACAGCCTGTCACCCTCTGCCAGTCAAGTTAATAATAGTAATAACAAGATTTTGTCTAGCGTCCCGGTTTATTGATTTTTCGAGGAATGAATAGCAGCCCTCTGACTTATTAATGGCTGTCGACTTCATCTTGGGCTGGTAATAAAGCCCCAGGCTGTTATTCATTCCTCTTGGGCTTTTAAGGCCCCACAAAGTAGATCTTCTGTTTCTCAGGCCATTTTTTTCCAAAACTGCATGTGGGTGGACATCTTTTAATTTTATTTTTGTAATTATTTCTTTGCCATCAAATGTTCTTGGTTTGTTTTATGTTTTAGGCCTCATAATCTACAAAAAGCATGGGTTGGTAGTGTTTTTCGTCCTTTGAATTCTTGAAGTATTGCAAAGCCTTGTTGCACTCAGTGGACAAATTTAGCAGTTTTATTAACTTGAGTAAAATATCAGACATAAACACTTTAATTTTATGCCCCCGGCCTCTTTGACGAGCATCGTCCATCATCCGTCGCCGTCCGTCCATTAACTTTTCGCATTCCGTCAATTAACTAAAGTTCTACCAACCAGATCTTTACCAAACTTCATATGTGGGTTAGGTATGATGAGTGGAAGAAGCCTATTTATTTTGACCATGGTGTGCCAAGGTCAAGGTCACAGTGACCTCTTGTGTTAAATACACTTGAAATTGCTTTCCGCTCTATAACTAAAGTTCTACCAATCAGATCTTTACCAAACTTCATATGTGGGTTAGGTATGATGAGTGGAAGAAGTCTATTTATTTTGACCATGGTGTGCCAAAGGTCAAGGTTACAGTGACCTCCAATGTTAAATACACTTGAAATTGGTTTCCACTCTATAACTAAAGTTCTACAAACCAGATCTTTACCAAACTTCATATGTGGGTTAGGTATGATGAGTGGAAGAAGACTATTTATTTTGACTATATGCCGAAGGTCAAGGTCACAGTGACCTCCAATGTTAAATACACTTGAAATTGGTTTCCGCTCTATAACTAAAGTTCTTTAACACTGATCTTGGTTTTTTGTAATTCTATCCATGATATTGCAGGAGGGGGCATATGCCATGCTTCGTGCTGCTCTTGTTTTAAATTTGCATTGTTTATAAAAAAGAGAGCATGCGGCAGCTAAAAGGACCATGCAGGAGGGCCAGAGAAACAGATTTTTAATTTTTTTTTATTCCTAATAAAATGCCCTTCAATCTTTTGTTATTGTTTTATTACTGATAGGTGGAAAAAGTATTTCATACATATCTAGAAGCATGGTGACTCATGGTTAGACCATTGGATTTCTGATCAAAAGTGTGTAGATTTGATTCTGACCTGTGTTATCTGCCATGTGTTCTTAGTTAAGACAATCAATCCCAATTGCTCCAATGGGAGCGTGATGGTGCAAAGGTGAACTGCAACTGATGCTAGAAACTGCTAATTTTGAGTTAGTAAGTTGGATTGTCAGACATTTACTTGGTGGTTCTCTCCATGTCTCTGTCATTCTCCATCCATAAAACTGTCCAAATCAATATGACCTTTGCAGTTGAAAGTGTCATGAATGGGTTGAGTGCTAGAAGCCACTATCATGACTCGACTGAAAAGTGCCAAAAGCCACTATTATAGTGGCTTTACATGGTACACATTAGTTTGTTGTTTTGTCAGCAGTAGGAAAATAGTTCATATTTATTTTTATTATATGTTAGCCTGTGAATTATTGCAAATTATCTAAAAGATATTTCTCTCTGTCCATCGACTTGATGGATATCCCAGAATATCCCTCAGTAGCTTCCTAAATGACATCGCACTTCAGCGCATCATGTCGCCTTGAAGGAACAATCAGCCCATCTTTGTTATTGATTTAAAACAGACATGTTTGCAGTCAAATTGGGCTGAATATTACACAGTAAAATGTCACATAGCATATGATAAAAAGAAAATCTACCCTATTTTAGTTGGGCGTTAAAGCGCTCCTGAAAAAACTTTCAGGTCCACACATGAGATAATTCCCGATATTCACTAAAATAGTGTAGATATCCTCTATGTTTTATTACAATTTATTGGAGAGTGCTTTATGGCACTCCTATAAATTGTAACAAAAGAATTATATGAGTACAAAATCTTGCTATACTAAAGTAACTCTTACTAGTAGCATGGTATATTTAAAAAAAAATACTCATGTTGCAAATCACCTTTGAGAAATAATTTAGCCCTCAACCAGTTAAGCCCCAATAAATAAACAAATTTCATTCATATCTGAATAAACTTTAGAAGTAAGATACGCATGTTATTTATAGAGAAGTGTAAATGGTATATCTCATTTATAGATGTTTTCACAAATTATTTACAGAATTATATAATCACTACTAAGAATACTCAATTTGTTTTCAATTAAAAGTTGTATTTTTTAATTTAAGGGAACTCAATGTTTGCTCAGTTGCAATATGTTTGGGTTTTTTAGCTTTTGGAGGAGCTTCAGTGATCACTTTCCATCATCATCAGCCCATCCAGTGTCGACGACGTGAACTTTTTACATTATCGACTTCTCACAAACTACTGGGCCAAATTGAACCAAATTCCATATGCATATTCATCATCATATGTCAATTAAAGTTTTTTCAAATAAAGTTGTCACGCCCAAGCGGAGCCCCAGAGTGGGCATAACTCTGTTAGTACCCCTACAACTTTTTAAAAATCTTATCCATAGCCACCAATTAGAATCTTTTGTTATTTGGTATACAACATCCTTCGGAGGATCTAATTCAAGTTTGTTCAAATCAAGACCTTGGGTTACCCAAATTTTAACTCAGTGCAATGTGAGAAAAAATTCTTTGCAATACGAAAACAATTCTTTTAACTGGTAGAGTGCTGAATTATTTTTGGTCAATTAAAATTTGTTCACAAGACTTTGCCATGTAACAATTTATGGGAGATTGCCTGCACTCTCCCATAAATTGTAGCAAGGAATAGCCATACAGACTAAATAATTTAGATTTATAGATAATATGGAGTACATCCAAATAGTCTGAAGCCTTTGAGTTGCAGTACCTGCATTTTGGAGTGATGCCCAAATTTGGGCGTTCAGCACTCTACCAGTTAAAATCATTTTCAGACCCACCGTTCTGAATCTTTTTGTGATATTTGGGATGCACCATCCTTATGGGAGTCAGATTAAATTTGTTCAAATTAAATCCATGGATTCATATTTGGGCTATATGAGGAATATTCTTTAAAAATCTTCTTCAGATCCACCAGTCAGAATCTTTTCATATTTAGAATTCAGCATCCTTGGAGAGGGGGGGGGGGGGGGGGGGCAGATTCAGATTTGTTAAAATTAAGCCCCTGGGAGCCCAAAGTTTTACGTAATGCTCTAAGAGAAAAATCCTGTAAAAGTTCTCTTCATTGCCACCAGTCAGAATCTTTTGATATTTGATATACAGCATCATTGTGGGAATCAGATTCAAGTTTGTTTAAATAAAGTCCCTGCAGCATATTTGGACTCCCTATGGCGGGGGGGGGGGGGGGTCCCAAGTTTAACCTAGTGCAGTATGATGTACATTGTACATTCTTTTAAAAGTCTTCTTCAGATTCACATGCCATAATCTTTTCATATTTGGTATTCAACATTCTTGGGAAATCAGCTTCAAGTTTGTTCAAATGAAGTCCTTGGGTTAAATCTTAATGTGAATTTTCTGCGTGTTGTGATGAAGTAAATTATACTAAATATGAAGAATATTCTTTAAAAATCTTCTTCAAATTGAGAGGATTAGAATCGTCTGATATTTGGTATACAACATCCTTCAGGGGTGGGGGGGGGGGGGGGCATAGATATTTTGCCAGAGATAATAATTCGTTTAACAGGAGTACTCAGTTAACTAGTATTTGCCTGCTTTCATGTGTTTTAGATTTAAACTGAGTATTTATTCTATTCTATCTTGTTTGACAGAGCCCATTGAGCTCTGTCAAACAAGATATAATAGATTAAATGCCTAAATTGGATGTACTGATCCCAGCAGGTCTATAAACAAGGGGAATTCTGAAACTATAAGGGTAATGTTTCAACACATTGTAAGATTTTTTATTCAATTAATAGGAGTTGACTCTATAACCCATTTACAAATAACAGGTCCAAAATTTGTAACTACAATATGGTAAATGGCTTTGTATTTAAAGTTTATTCTCAGTTAACAGGGTTATTCAGTTAAGAGATATCCAATTAAGTGGGCTGCAGCTCTACTGTAATAGTGTAGTTGCCTCACCAGGGATTAAGACATTTACACACTAAATGCAATGTGAACATTCTTGAGCGTTGCAATAAAGTAAAGAATATCAAATTTTCACTCCAATTTGCAATCTCTATATGGTGTGATACGCTTATGTGAGCTTTGCTGTACAAAAAGTACCAAACGACGGTACTACAATGAGGCCAATGTGTAAACTCGAATTATTGCATTAAAATTAAATTCATTGATTATATTTTCCATATACACACATTGGAATAAGTTCTGGTGATTATTGTCTTTCTTCTATAGCAAATAAAAAATCAGAGCCAAAATATTGTGTTGAAATAGCAAAATGAGAAGAAAAATTATTATTTTTTACCCAACTGCAATACTTGGAATGCTCCATTGCGGTGTAAAGGCCTTAACTAGTTGCCTTGCACCTACTAAATTATTATGCAACTGTGAACACCAGTGATCAAGCTCTCAGGGCACCAGTCTAATTCTGTAAAGAATCCAATGCTGTTATTGGCTGGTTGTTTACCCACTTTCTGAGGAGTTTCTGTGCAGACTACTGTTGATTCAATTTTTTTTTTATTAGACCTTCACTTACAAAGAAAAACAGATATTGCCTCAGTTATAGATATTTCAGTCAGTAAATACAGTACGTGGAAAGTGTATTATCACCAAATCACCCGCAGAGTGGAGATTCCACCCAAGCAATAATTGCAAATTTGTTGCAAAGCATAATAAGCACAGGCAAAGTTTCAACCAATGGACCTCCGGGTTAAACCCGGAGGTCCATTGGCTGAAGCATTGCTTGTGTTTTTGCCCATATGTACAAAATTTAAAAGTTATAGTTTGGGTGATATCTCCACTCTGTGGGTGATTTAGTTACAATCCACTCTCCACGTACTGTAGAAGATATCTAATGTTTTTTAGTGGATACCGAAAATTATCTTACACGTGACCGAGACAAATGGTTATTTTTCTTGGTCATTTGTGAGATAATTTTCGGTTTCCACTCAAATACACTAGATTTTCTTTTTATTTTACACCTTTTATAAGAATCTGATCATTCCTCTCGATAATTCCACTCGTTTCAACCTTGAATTGATGCATGAAAGGAAACAGCTGATGCGCATTGATACGCGGAAGTGATTTGATCGATCCTCGGAAAGCTAGCGTCTTACGATCTGATTCAGCTGGTGGGTTTCATGCATCAATTCAAGGTGAATACGTGTTGAATTATTGCTGGAAATGATCGGTATCCACTCAAAAACACTAGATTGTTTTTCATTATATGTTTTTAAAACAAATTGATCATTTCCAGTAATAATTTGAGTCGTATTCACCTTGAAGTGGTGATTTGAAATCCACCATTTTGAAAGTGAAAATTTCTATATCTTCAGAATGGGGGGATACGATTTCTATCTTTCCGAATTTTTTTTACAATCTATCGTTTAGCGTATAATAAATATTTATTTTGCCTCAAAAACATCAAGATATTAACATAATTGCTGGAACTCTGTGGCGTAATCATAAAACAACAATCGTGATGATTCTTCATGCATAAGTATTCCAGTTAACAAACATGTTTAACAGGATTGTACTGCCATTAATGATTTGTTTAACTGTGTTCTCGATTGTGAATTTTTTTTCATTGATTCAAAAAAAGGAATGTTATTGATACTTTTATAATATTCAATCGCCCTGAATTGTCTGGAATATTTAAGTTGATCTAAAAAGCAACCAGTAGAGTAGGTTCTAATCTAAATATAGGTGATTGGGGGGGGGGGGGGCACGGTGGATCAGTTGGTAGAGGTGCAGGCTGCAAGCCGAGAGGTCCTTGGTTCGACTCCCACCTGCGGCAACCGTGTTGTGTCCTTGAGCAAGACACTTCACCCTTAAACACCGATAGATAAATAAATAAATATATGTGATGGACCAGTTACGAACTAAACTGGCTCTAGGCAACAGCAGCATTGAATTCCTCACAAAATTTTACTTTACTTGTTGCTGGAGAACTTGACCAGCGATATTAATTTTTGTTTTTCACTTTTAAGTTGTTCATTACAAATTAAAGATTTGAAATTGAAGATATTTGTTCATTCTCATTATCTTCCAACAGCACACAATAGTGGAAATATCACAACGACTTTCTCGTCAAATTCTCGAGGTTATAATTCAAAATATTGTCACCATGTCAGGTACAGTGGATGGTAGCTTTGATCGAAGCGGTTTGGGAATTGTGGGGTAACATTGAAGAATAGCAGACCCAGCAAATTAATAAGCAATTACAAAATTGTTCTAACTTTTCCTGACATTCTTTGAACCTTGATTGTTTCCTTAAGCTAGTTCTGTGTCAGCAATTGGAAGAGTCCATATTCATTACAGGGGGTAGACCATTCAATATTTTCAACATGCAGCCTTCGGGCTGCACATTGAATATATTGATTGATACCCCCACACATTCACCAAGCAGTCATCCTAATTGATGAAATTATGTTGTATCATGTTTCGGATCGTGAAGTCTCCTTTAGGGTTCAAAAGGTTAATCCTAGTTTTCCAGTGTATTTGGGTCTTTATTTTACCATTTTATTGTGAAACACAAGAATCATTTGATCGAGTTTATCACTGTTCTTTTAAGGCCTCGGGTATTCGTTGAAAGCTGAGAACTGGGAAAATGATGTTTGATAACCATTTGATGATTGTTCCTCTTTAGTTTAAACAGTATTTATTTCAAAAGAATTTCCATGGTTATACGTAGCTTACATTATCATTGGGTGTGGATTCGACAGGAAGCTGTTAGCTTATCTGTGGTCGTTTCCACTCATAGTAATTTTAACAGGTAGCAAACGAGAAGACAGTGAGACCAATTCCTTCTATCAAGAACGTGTACAATAAGATACCTGTTGACACAAATAATTCGCTAATAAAGAAAAAATAGAAAATGCTATAAAAAGATACAAATTGGTTAGATTTCCCTAACTGATATAGAGTAAGAAGATAGAAGTACAGTTCTTAGGAAGAGAAAGAGTAAGGAGCGCCTAGTCCGAACCGAACCACCTCCATGTTTGTACCTTGATACTGTAACAAGCGAATTCTAAATTTTAACGTTGTTGGACTATCATAAGAATATATACTCTAGTGGGGGAAATGGCCGGGAGTTAGTTTATCGTGGTACAATAATTCTGAGCATATTTTGGTGGATTTTCACAGTTAAACAATAGTAGCATAAATAGATTTCGGCGCCCGGATACCAATGCGTTCCATGTCCCAGTGGTACATACAACCATTAACTCTCCGGCGACGAATTATACTTTCATCGATCATTAGCGACAACCTTAGGGGACGGACCATGTATTATTCCCAGATGCGAGATGCACTTTATTGCTTTATGCTTGCAAGTGGGAGTCCAAACATAGAGACGGTCCGATAATTCCAGTTAGCCCATGTCGGGCTTGCACTTGAGTTTTTGTTAGTAAAAGGCACAGTAGGAAGATAGGAAGTAATCTCCACCAGTCAACAATGGCCTCCGCCCGGTCACGGTGATGTGGTATAGGTGCGATGTGTCCTAGCACCAAGACATTAGGAATGAACACCAGGTGGAACGCACGGCAATTATGAGGCAAAGCAGAGGACGGGTGTTGGGTTGCATAATGCGTGTATGAATATGCATTCAATCTGTATTATTATTCTTTTCCAGAAATATATTCATAGGGTTATAACACTAACTATTCACTATGATCTGAGGGTCATCCAAAGTAGTTAACTAAATCTCGCAGAACTAAGAATGTACATATGAACTGTTTTAAAAACTAAATGGTTTTCGTCATGAGTATAAAATTCGGATCCATACAGTAATGTATTGCAGTCAGTTTGACTGGGAAGTAGCCCGAGGGTCTCACTTCGTATACGGTCATAATTAGGGCATTTTAATAAAAAAAAGTGTTCTGTTGTCTCACGTTCACCGCATGAGCAATTCGGTGACACTGCCAGGTGTTTAACAAAAAGATGCTCATTGAGATGACTACATCGAAGTCGTAACCTGCAGTGGTATACTTGAGCTTTACGGGACATTGATTTGACAAAGTAGGCTGGGGGACGAACAAGATTATGGTTTAAGTATTTTCGAAATTCTGCGAGAGAGTAATTTTCTCTAACGTTAGGTGGAATTTCGTTCCAAGAATTCGTTGTGGATGGGACAAAAGATCTTTGGTAGCATGTGGTTCGGCAATAAGGAACTCGTAGGTTAGTTGCGGTTCGAAGTTCGAAATTCTGGGTTATCGAAATAGGGGATGGGACTAAACAGGAAATATATGGCGGGGAAATGTTATGGTACATTTTGAAGAACTGTATGAATTTGTGCTTCTGCCTTCTTGCTTGTAACGTCTCCCACCCAGTTTCAACGTAGAGTGATGCCTTGCTCGCACTTAAAGTTGCACCCGTAACAATACGAGCACTCGCAATTTGGATTCGTTCAAGAGTTGTCAGATTTGTTTCGTTGCAGTTATCCCAAACCGTGTCTGCATATTCCAATAAGGGCCTAACAAAAGCAAAGTATATCTTCTCGAGAATTTTCCGGTCTAAGATCAATTTATTTCGTCTCATAAGATCCAGATGTGACCATGCTTTTGAGGAAACACGTTTTATGTGGTCATCCCACGAACAGTTTGAATTGAGAATGACACCCAAATGCTTGTGCTGCATTAGTTCTTTAATGGGAACATTTGCCATTACAAGGGGTGTCTGCTGTGCGGGATCTGTTCGGCGTGAAATTGTCATAGTTTCGGTTTTAATGGGATTGAATTCTACCAACCACGTATGTGCCCAGTTTTCGATTGTAGTAAGATCATTGTTCAAAATAACAGCAGTCTGGTCAGGGGTTTCAATTATTAAATATATGGTTGTGTCGTCTGCAAAAAGACGAATACTGCTGGTTAGACCTAGGGTTATATCGTTAATATAAATAAGAAACAACAGTGGGCCAAGAATAGATCCTTGAGGAACCCCCGACGTCACAGGTTTCCAAGAGGACTCCTCGGAGTTGACCACCACTCTTTGCATCCGATCACAAAGGTATGACGCAAATAAGTCGAGAAGTTCGCTGGTTACTCCAATTTTTTCAAGTTTGAAGATTAGACCTTTGTGCCAGACTTTGTCAAAAGCTCTACTGACGTCGCAAAATACCACCCTCACATCTTTTCCTTCATCAAGTGCACGGCTAAATGTGTCATAGATATCCGTAAGCTGCAGTACAGTTGAGTCACATGGAGTAAACCCCTTAATAGTTACATCAATGGTATCACAGCACTAAACATTTTCCCATAGGCGACCATTTTTACATTCAAGCGAAAAAATTATGATCGCATCATTTTAATTTTGCCATTAAAATATCTTTGTCAAGTGTAGCCCTTCAGACAGCTTTTTCTGACGACCCCAAAACAGGGGGTAATGCAACAAATATGAGAGAAAAACTGACACGAAAGGAAGTACCGGTTACGTGCACATTATGTTTTGGGAATTCCCAACAAAACCACACCAAAAGTCAATTGTATTTTTTAGGTCCAAATGTCATCAAATCACCCTCTTCGTTTATCTGGAATATTCAACAATAATGCAAGATGTCATTAAAATGTTTCAAATGTTTTTTGAAATCAATATATTTTTCCAAGGATGCGGGGAAAATATATGCGTCAAATTGTTTCCGGACTCAAGGCGGAGGTGGGTGGATTGGTCCGCGGCTCTGAAAACTCGTTTTTTCCATGCCTTGAAATTTTTTTCCTATGAGCTCTTATCTTTCAAATAAGTCATGCATATTGATTAGGGAAGCGTGTGTGGGTTTTTTTGCCACGACTCCATCCCCCTTCTGGGTCAACAGGGGGGTGATTAGTAGTACAGGATAGGTGATAGCAGCAAGGGAATGTGGACAAATGTTCACCGTTCCCTGTCACACCATCAGTAGTTCACGATTCTGAAAAAAGTTAAAGCACTTTATACGAAGTATCATTTATGTAATTGTAATCTAACATTATTAGGCCACACAAAATAGATCTTCTGTTTCTCGAGCTATTATTTGTGAAATTGCATGCGGGCGAGCGTTTTTTTATTTTATTTTTTATTTCAGTAATTACTTCTTTGCCATCAAAAGTTCATGTTTTTGGTTCAAGCAAAACAAGGGGCCTGCGGTAATTTTGAGGGACCTGCGGTAATCTGCGGTAAAATCGGGGACCTGCGGTATAAAGGCGCACCCAGTTTTAGACCCCATAATCTACAGAATAGCTTGGGTGGTGGTGTATTTCATCCCTTGAATGCAAGAAGGCTTTGCAATGCTGAAGGGACAAATTCATCAATTTTTTTTAACTTGGGTAAAATATCAGACATAAACCATTTAATTTTAATTTTTTCTAAGTTTAAATTGGTAATAAAAAGAGAGCATGCGGCAGCCAAAAGGACCATGCGGGAGGGTCTGAGAAACAGATTTTTTATTTTTTTAGGCCTTATAATCCCTGATGGGTATGGGTGTGGGATGGGAAAATCTCACCCGAGGGCAAGATATTTGGGCCAGACACGAGGCTTGCCGAGTGTCTGGACCAAATATCTTGTCCCGAGGGTGAGATTTCTCCCCCACCATACAGCGGTAACATTAGCCAGAGGTAATCGGCGGTCACGTGCTGATATAATCAACTCATTTGGTATTCGTTGTTTTGAAAATCTAATGACACCATCGGAAAGAGCATGCAAAAGTTACGTATATACCAAAGGTATATACCACGAAATCAATTAGGAAGGTAGCATCTTGGGGTTTAAAGAGTTTTAGAGCATCAAACTTTGATCACGCGGCATTCTGATGACGTCAATATGAATTAGTTGGTAGCAAAAAACAGATACGATATGCATAACGTCATAATAACGTTATAAATGTATAACGTCACGTGGGTGGAGTGGGATACATCTGTCTCTCCCTGCTATCTCACCCTGGACAGACGTATGTTACACATGCAGTGGGGGAGAAAAATGAAACCTTACCAGATCTGACAATAAAAGGACTCTTTTCACCATGAATAGTAGACATCATACAGTGGCATAATGCCATTTCCCAATGCGGCGGATAACTTTCGCGGATTCTCGTTATGTAATTATGAATTTTAGTCGACATATACTTGTATGAGCAAAATGTAGGGTTATTATTGATCATTCAAGCCTTGGACTTGGTGGGTAGCCTTCAAACTAATTCCCTTCAATTTATGATATACTGTCAGAAAAGGCTGTACCATCAAATAGGCCATCATATCTTATTGATAAAGTTTATCAACAGGGAAACTGATTCCCTGTTAACAAACTGTTTAGTGTTAACAGTTTGTCAATAGGGAATCAGTTGAGTTAACATGAATTTGAGCCATTTACCCCTGCACCATAGTGTATTGCACATGTTGAGAAAGATTGAGATCTGAAAACTTTGCTAACACAAGACACCTGGTTGGGTTATCTAAAAATAGAAAGAAAATTAACTTCTTTTAAAATAAACTATAGCAATCTACTGTGACAAAGAATAAAGTTAAATCATAGAATAGAGTGTGTTGGGATCAGCTGAATCAGAAAGGATATGCATGTGTTTTTTGTTTCAGTGAGATCAAGCTGAATATTGTAACAACCAATTGGAAAGTTACTGTTCTGTCACTGATCCTGTACCATATTTTGAGCAAATAGGTTTCAAGCCTTAGCTGAATGAACAGCCCCTAATATATTGCAGGATAAATCTGGCATTCGTTGCGTAAAGGGTAATTACAGGGGCATCGCTCGACATATCAGAGCCCTCAAATTTCTATAATGCATCCTGACCAAATTTGGAGAGATATGGTAGACCTTTTCAACTTAAAGTGGTCACCATTTCTTTCGCACTTTATCATCTGACTTGCAAAGATGAATCAATCAAAGCTTACTAACCGTTCCATCAAATGATGCAATTCGTACAAGGTACAACAGTGCAGTTTATGAGGGATGGATTACCGATACCAAAGAATCACCCGGCTTCATCATATTGACTATTGACAGGCTCAATACAACATTGAGCTGACTGCCTCTACGAATTGTGCACTTGATAATGCTTAATAAATTCACATTAGACTGATGAAACTAAAACTAAGTGTAGAAATGGGTAGAAACAGAAAGAAGTAGTAGAAATAGCGGCAATTACAGTAGTGAAACCAGGTAAAACATCAAAATGTTCAACATATTTCACACCTGTTCCAACTTCACCTGTCTTAATTCGTAATAGATATATCACTATTTTGTGTACTATATGGGTAAATAATTGTACAGCTGTGCAGGTGTCCGGAGATATTTTGGACGAGGCGAAGCCGAGTCCAAATATTGGAGGACACGTGCACAACTGTACAATTATTTACCCATATAGTACACAAAATAGTGATATATTTGATTTAATCCACAGCCCCTCAATGTTAACAAAAGTAAAAAAAATATATTTTAGAAAGTTTGACACGAGTAAAACCACATTTTAAAACACTTTTTGCTTGCTCTACCCCCGAAAAACAAAATGGGCATAACCCATTGTTTGCTTGCTGGAAAGTCTATTGAAGTTATGACGCGCAAGCAGTATATTGTAGAGCTTTTAGGCCTGTTCTGGGGGAGCAGGGTGGGGGAGAAGGGGGAGAAGGGTGGATGATGTCATCTTAATTAAAATGTTACGTAAGGTAATTAATGTTACTTAATGATTTTTTTTAATCACTTTAATAATTGTTGATTAATTAATTTTAATTAATGACTGTTGCATAATTAATGTAATTAATGTAATTAATGAGTGTAATTAGGGTTGATTATAATAATTAGTATATTAATAAATGAATTAATATTGACGTACTGGACATATATATGAATGCTATCGACTGACTTTGACCTGGACACCTGCAAAGATAAACAGTTCATCGCATGTTTAGGTGTAATTAAATCGATTTTTCTTTTCAAACGCCAACTACTGTACGAGACAGATGTTGAAGCAATTAAATCTATTGTCACACTTTAACGACCGGTCATAAATATCATTAGACTGGACATGCTATCATGTATTTAAAAATCGATGATGATCTCACGCGACAAGATGTGTCTTGCTTTTAACTGAAGACTGTGAACGACTCCATTGTGGCTATTTTTATAGGTGTAATTGGATTTAATAACTTGGCGTGATTCTTACATATTTATAATGCAAGTTTTTTCTTCTCGTTTTTATGGCTGTCGAAAAACTCTCATACACCAAGGTATTCTGATTTTACGCCTCACGCGATAAAGTAATTTTTTAATCTGATGACCACATGAACAAATAACATTTCGGTTTTTGAAAAGCAGGCATGTTTGTTTTTTCCCCTATAAAGTCCGACGATTCGAACCTCACTCTCATTAGAAACTGAGTAAGAAAAGCCAAGATGACAAGCATTGATAATACTTCCGTGAACAGCTATGAGCGAACCAAGAAGCAGCGAGCCAACGAAGAATTTGCATTAGCATTAAAAAAGTGGTGGTCAGCGACGCTCCCATGAAGGAACAAGAAAAGATACTAAAAGACTACCCTTTTGTTGAGGCTGCCAGACGTCCTTTCGGGGAGATCCAGTACAGAAATCGACCCAAACACTGGTTCGATCTTCCTGTACACATGCAGGAGGAAGCACTAGTAGGGCCACCAATAACAGATGACGAAGAGTGGGAAAAGGAGTTCTTCACCGAGGCGGAGATAGGAGGAAAAAAATAGCTTTCTATGGAAAGCAAAAAAAAAACGGCCCTTTTCAGGGCCACCATAATCTTAAAAAGAGTTGCTTTGTCACAAACACACACTTTTTCAACCAATCAGACACCTCCATTATCCCACGCCCTCACCGTTACACCCCTGTATCCCCTCACAGTACCTAAAACTTTCATGAACTCCCCTCCTCCAGGTCAACCAATACTAAAAAAAACTTTTGGAAACCTCTCCCCCCCTCCCCCAGCCCTCACAATAGCTAAATTATCTTGAACCCCAGTCCAGTTCTCTAAATGTAATGGACATGTAAGGCCCCCACAATTTTGAGCGATCAAATTACCCCGATTAGTCTCCTCTCATAACTTACCACACTCTTAACCCGTATTTACTATGAGATTGTCCCCCTAATAAAGAGCATATGTTCATTTAATATAATATATTAATAATTTTCGTTAAATAATTCATTCCACAAGACACTTGTCGAAAAAACAAAATGGGGGATTAGTTTGACAGAAATACGCGTATCGATTTATTCAGGAATGTCTGTCGGTTGTGTCCTTGGGCAAGACAATTCATCCCTATTGACCATGTGGGGGCATGCTGATGCTGTGCACTAAGGCGTACTGCACGTCGATGGAGCACCTGTCTTCAACCAATGCATACCCTGTGTAGAATCTTGACAGTTGCTTGCCATTGCTCGGTGGCTTTCTCTGGCTTCCCCCACCCGTAAAACTGTCGTGGTCATGATTAGTCATCGTGCAGACCTTAAACACCAATAAATAAATACAAATAAATAGTCGGTTATCAAAACAGCCCTTAAGTGTTTAACAGTTAATTGTGGACCAGTGCATTTAAAAATGAAAAATTTGGGTGATAGCACTATGGACTGTGTTTAATCATAGAAAAATCACACCCGCGCTATTACTAACCCGTATGATTTATTTTTGAACGTTCACTGAAGAATAACCCACCCATCTAAGTAAAAGCATGAAAGAGCTACCATTATCTAATTACCTATGTGGGGGTGGGGGTGGTCAGTAATGTTGTGTACTATGGCGTACTGCCTTCAGCCAATGATAACCCTGTGTAGAACTTTGACAGTTGTTTGCCTCTGCACGATGGTTCTTTCCAGATTGCTCCAATTGTCGTTAAATAAATGAAAAAAAACTACAATTCTATAATAACAGGCCAAGCCCCCCTTATCAACAACAGTACTTTCACCCCTCCCCCCCCCCTTATTTTAATAGTTAAAAAGCGCTGTTACTCGATCAAAAAAAAATGGTAAAAGGATATGCGACTCTGTATTAGCCACCCAAATTTGTGAGACTTGGGAAAATATAACCCACCTAGAGCTGCACGAAAGCTACATACACTATTCGAACTTCCGCACTGTGTCCTGGGGCAAGTTAATTTACCCCGATTATCTACATGGGAGCACGATGATGGCGTGTAATAAGGTGTACTGCACGTCGGTGATACGCATATTTTAGAACAATCTACCCCTGCTTGTGCGGATTTCCAACGTTGGTGAGATGACAGTTACTCGTCGTTGCTACCTACTGTAAAATTGTCACGTTTAATTATAACTTGAACTTGATGTCCAGGTGTAATGAAATAGTGTATTTTTTGCAGACATTCTAAATAAACGCAGCTGGTTTACAGACCTGCATATCTTCTTTTCTTTTCAATTGAGTAAAAATATATGATAATTACTGATGTAACACGCCGATTAGTATGTTTAATGAATCTAACTACACCAGCCCGACCGACCCTTTGCCCACCATGATCACAACAAACGTTTCAATTCTCTCTCCCTCTCTCTCTCTCTCCCTCTCTCTCTCTCCCTCTCTCTCTCTCTCTCTCTGTCTCTCTCTCTCTCTCACCGATACAGTACAGGTGGAAACTAATTGCGTTCAAGCTGTTGTTTTTTTCTAGGTTTTACCACCCTCCTTACAGCGCAAATCGAAATGAAATCTGATTCATTGAACCATACTACAGTGCATGTCAAAATTAATCTTTTGAACGACATTTTTTCTATGTGCCACTATCAACAGCTATGACCATAGCGTAACTTTGTGGTAAAATGCCTATTTTTGTAAAAACTCAAGACCTTTCTCTGACAAATGCCTATATAAAAACAAGATAATATGCGAGAATGCCTTGTGTGCCTACTTTTTGTTGATAAAATATGTCATGACCACATTCCTGGATATTAATAATGTACCCGCTTAATAACAGCCAAATTTTTATCGAATCACAGTTTTTGATTTGAATAATTGCTGAATTTTTTATTAAATCACATTCAGTAATTTATGTAGATTTCCTGAACTGGGCGAATGTCAAGAAAGGCACTCTGTAGTTTAGGAGACACCACAAATAAAACAATGAAAAAATCATAGATATATTGCATTTTTTTAATTATCCATATTAACCAGAAATCAAAACTAGTCAAATTGATTAGTATTAAATTACAAATGGATATGAAATTTGCAGTAAAATGAACACTGGTATATTCTGCTAGCCACATTTTTAGTTGTCTGTAATGGCTGTTGTTCAGAATGTCACCCTATTGGTGTGAGTTTTCGCTTTTTCGTCCAGTTTCATGAGAGCTTCCACGAAGTCCGTTCCACATTCGCAATATTTTCCAGGGGCCATTCTGCAGAGGCTGGTCCATCGCAGCTTTGCAGAGATATTGTTTTCTGGTCAGACCCCTTAGGATATTTCGATCTTTAAGGATGTTTGCCAAAATTTTTCACCCTGTCGGTTGAAAATCTTTTTCTTTTTCGCAGCAGATTATTTATTAGATCACACATATTGGAGCCCGAAATTGTAATGCCGTTATACACGAGTAGATCTTTCTCATCCTAGGATAAATTGGGTATATTCTTTATTATCTGGAGTAACAAAAGCGCCTTCTGCTGCATGGAATCTGGTATAACGGCTAACCAGTCCGGATGATTTTCCACTGAAAAACTAGTTGTTAAGGAGTGTGGTTTGGTGTTTTCTTTGCGTAAATTTGAATGACGCTGAAAGATTGTCTTAGAGAACAGATCTTTCTCTGCAGAACTCGATGTTGAAGATTCAGTAATTGGTCTCATACCCTGGTCTATGGGCGGGACAGCTACAGCATTCAGGTGTGTGCGTATTTCCTGCAACTGTTCACTCCCCGATGGTTCAATACACTGAATTCTGCTTGAGGGTAGGTTGGTTGAGTCATCTATAGGTTTTTTCCCTCAGTGATTTCCCCATCAACGAACGAATTGAAGGATTGATGTGAATATAATAATAAGTAGAGAGAGAGAAACAAACAAACAAACAAACAAAAAAAAATAAAACAGTAAATTCTTACACTAGAATAATAAAAGTATTTAAAAATGACAAAACGATTTACCAGTGAAAAAAACACAAAATATATCATAAAAATAAAATATGTTGGTGATAAAGAACAGGGGATACGTCAGGACTTACGTTCAAGGCGGTTCTGGCATCGTCGATTCTATAATGTGAGCGTTCATGAGCAATGCGGGTAGAAAACTTGCATCGACCACGTTTGAGGTCGGTAAGAAGATGGCTTTGGATGCTGGTAAGAAAGCCGCTTCCGAAGCCAGTGGTAGGATAGCTTCTGTGGCTGGCAAGAGGGCAGCCGACGCGTTGATCAACAAGTTGATCAGTCCGCCGGCGAAGCGAGCTGCGTTAGAGCGAACGTCGAAAAGTTGGAAAGATTTTAGGAATGCCGTGGTGCCCATACAAGATTTAGCCAAAATGACGAGTGGATCCGGATTGAAGAGAACTCGCGACGGTGCGATATAAACAAATAATAATAATAACAACATTAAAAACAGAGTTTGAAAAAAAACATAAAAAATTTGTGTTTGAAAAGAATCTAAAATAACAGACAAAAAAAAAAAAATAAAACAAAAAGATGAACATTAAAGATATGTCTTGGAACGACGCCGCGACCAAGAGGTCGAATAACGAGTACTTTCCCAAGAGCATAAGAGGTTTGATAGTGGGAAAATCGAATTGTGGAAAGACCAATCTGTTGATGAATCTGTTGTCCCGACCCGACTGGTTGGATTACGACAGATTGTTCGTGTTTGGCAAGAGCTTGTTTCAACCTGAATACAGATTGCTTCGAGAGTGCATGGATCGTAGATTGTCCAAGGACGTCATAGCCAGAATCTTTGACAGCAGGGAGGAATTCGACAAGTGCGGAGCTCCGCTCTCGACCATTTTGGATGGCGTGGCGACAGAGCTGACGAAGAGAAATGCATCTTCGAACGTCGAGTGTTGATTTTAAGAGAACGCTAGCGACGTTCCGGATCCTAGGGAACTGAAATCGGAAGATAAGAATCTCATGATTTTCGATGATCTGCTTTTGGAGAGACAGAACCGATGCGAATCGTATTACGTTAGGGGTCGACACAGCAACGTGGACTGTTTCTACCTGTCGCAGAATTATTTTCGATTGCCCAGACAGACGATAAGGGAGAACGCTAATTTTCTGTGTCTCTTTCGCCAAGATCTCAAGAATCTCAATCACATCTACGGCGATCACGTCGCGAACGATATGAGCACTGTCGAATTCAGGAGATTCTGCAAGAGGGTTTGGGATGGTGGACTTTACAATTTCATCGTGATCGATTTGACGAGCGAATTTAATCACAGAAAATATCAGTGTGGATTCGACAAGTTTTATGTTCCCGATGGTGATGATAATAATAAGATAGAGCGTGAAAAAATAAAAAAATTAGAAAAATAAATAAATCTTCAAATAATTAGTTTTGAATAAAAAAAAATAAAATTAAGATATAAAGTTCCAACATGGAGAATTGTTAGAACGGATAGCCGAGAATATGGCTGCGAAACAATCCATTCAAATCGTGGTGAGTGGCGATTCAACTCGATTCGCTATGAAATTCGAACCTTTCATCGAATCGAACAGAGAGAAAAGTTACGAGATGGCGTTGGTGAATCTGGAGACTTATTATTCCTTTCCCAACGTCACCGAAAAGAATAACTCGTTCAAGTATTCCGACGGAGTGGATTGGTTGGAGATTCAAATTCCGAAAGGGAGTTACGACATAGACGATTTGAACCATTAGATTCAGACGCGAATGAAGACGGATGGAAAGGGAAGCAACAAGATCAGACTCGCTTCCAATCCTAATACATTACAGACGATGTTGGATTTGGAAGATAATTTTCGTGTGGATTTCAACACGGACGATTCTATAGGCAAGATGTTGGGATTCGATCGAAAGATGTATCGAGGCCACGCGGCATCTGAAAATACGGTCGACATTCTCGCTGTCAATAGCATTCTGGTGAACGTGGACGTGATTGCTGGAAGCTATGTGAATGGTAGCGCTCAGCCGACGATCTATTCCTTCTTTCCAAATGTGTCGCCGGGTGATAAGATCGTGGAGCGACCTCGAAATTTAGTTTATCTACCAGTGATTTTAGACACGTTGTATAGTCTCAAAACCACGTTGACGGATCAAAATGGTGAACTGTTAGATCTTCGCGGAGAGAGAGTGACGATACGATTTCACATAAGAGAAATATAAAAGCAAAAAAAAAAAATTATATATATATAGATAACAAAAATAAAATAAACGGTAATATTAATTTTTTTACGAAATTATTTTAATATAATTATTAAACAAGAAACAATTGAAGTAAAATATATTTAAAAACAAACAAAACAGAATTATGACACAATACATGGTTAAAAACGTGAACATATCCGCAGGATAGAAGAAGAAACTTAAGAGAGCTTTAACAACTCGAGGTGAGGCGGTGAGATTCAAATTCACTCACGAAGATCTGACGAGAGGCGGACAGGATTCGATCGCCTGGACCAGAAGTCAAATCAAAAGGATGGAGAAAGCGATTCGTGATGGAAGAGGGTTGGCGGTGAGATTGAGTCCCGCTCAATTGAGATACAATTTGAGAATGAAAGGCGGTTTCCTACCGCTATTAGCAGGAATCGCCGCAAAAGCATTACCCTTCGCCGCAAAGGTGCTACCCTTTCTCGGAAAGACTCTCGGCGTGGGAGCTCTCACAGGACTCGCTAGTTCGGGAGTTGAGAAATTAATGGGTGGCAATGGACTGTTTTTGAAGAAAGGAGGAGCCGTGTGTCGCGTTCACGTAGACAACAGCGGTAAAGGATTGTATCTAGAACCCGTTAGAGGTGGCAACTCTCTGAGAGGAAACGGTCTCTTTCTGAAGAGTGGACGGAACGTCAAGCGATACGGCAAGGGTTTATTGCTCGGTGACAATTCGCCATTTAAGAATATACCAATTTTGAATATGTTATTATAAATATAAAAATTATATAAAATATATAAAATCATAGAAAGTATAAAATAATATATTTTTAAAATGGGTGAAGAGGTGGAGAAACAAATTTATCACCTGGATGAATTTGACGATAATGACGAACATCGCAAGTCAGAGAGCGAAGAAATAAAAAAATGGTTAGACGCTAATGATGGATATCTAAGGAAAGAGATAGATAAAGCGCGGGATATACGGTTGGGAATGAGACGATGCTTTCCACGGTCACCACTACCTTCTGAAGCAAGTGTTACCAAGAGATGCACAACATTCGTTCATAATTATGATTCGGATAAACAAAAATGTTACCATGAATGTATCACATCACAGAGAAAAAGAAAAAAAGAAAAAGAAGAAGAATCAACACAGAAATTTGAGAGAAAAGGAAACGTTATTATAATATATTATGATGATAGTGAAGAAGGAAAACAAAAAAACAAAAAAAAAAAGTAAATGAGATCTCATTTACTTTTTTTTTTTTTTCATTTTTTCTTCGCTAAAAATCAATCGCTCTATTGTTTATATTTCCAAGTCTGTTATTAGCATGTTGACGCTCGTGTCTACTCCTTTTTCGAAAACGTGTTGAATGTTTATCTTTACTCTTTTGAGTTTTTTTACATCGGTCAACTCGCTCTCACCACCCAATTTCTTCATGAGTTCGAATGAGATGTTTGGAAATATGTAATTTCCATAGGGCAACGACAAATCGTCCTTGTCGAATTCTCTATCTTCGGCGATGATGATGTTCTGCAGATCGCTTTGGTACTCGTAAATCAAATCGAGCGCAGCTTCATTCAATTTCAGAGGCATCTTATATTTCTCGTATTTGTGCTCTAAGCCCTTCGTCTCGACATCATTCAATTCAATAGGATCGTGTCGTTGTAATCTATAGATTTTATGACCGAATTTCTTATACGTTTCAACTCGTTTCAATTTCAATTCGCATCTTTTAGGTGTTGTTGTCTTCATGATCGATTATTTGTTTTTTTTTGTTTTTACGAATTCTTGCAATAATGTATATTTTAAATTTTGTATTTAAATAATAATTTGTTAAAAAAAAAAAGTTTGTTATTTTTTTTTACTCTTTATATATATAAAAAAGTTGTTTTTTTAATTTTTAATTTTCTTTAATGTAAAAATTTTTTAGTAAAAGTTTTTTTTTCTCTTTATATATATAAAAAGTTTAAATTTTTTTAATTTCAATCTCTCTATTGTTTATATTTCCAAGTCCGTTATTAGCAAGTTGACATTCGTCATTTTTCAACATACGAAAATGGTGTGAATGTTCATCTTTACTCTTTTGAGTTTTTTTTTCATAGGCGAATGCGCTCTCACCACCCGATTTCTTCACGAGTTTGGGTGAGATTATTGGATATATGTAACCTCCATAGGACAACAATAAATCATCCCTGTCGAATTCTCTGTCTTCGGCGACGATGATATTAATCAACAGTTCGCTTTGGTACTCGTAAAACAAATCGAGCGTGGCTTCATCCACTTTCAAACACATTCGATATTTGTGGTAGTAGTGCTCTAAGTCCACCATCTCGACCTCATTCAATTCGATGTGATCGTGTGGTTGTAATGTATAGATATTAAAACTGAATTTCTCATACCTTTCGTCTCGTTTCAATTTCAATCCACATCTTTTAGGTGTTGTTGTCATGATCGATTATTTGGTTTTTTATGAATTCTTACAAATAATGTTTATTTTAAATTTTGTATTTAAATAATAATTTGTTAAAAAAAGTTTCTCTTTATTTCTCTTTATATATAAATGAAAGTTAAAAAAAAAAAAATTCTTACAAACTCAATTTTGAGGTAAAAACAATGATCAAGTCCAAACATACGAATTATAGTCTAGAACGTGCAAGACTTCAAACGTTTAAAAATTGGCCTTCACATCTCGCTCAAAAACCTGAAGATTTAGCCGCTGCGGGTTTCGTTTACGTGGGTAGAGGTGACAAAGTCAAATGTTTTTGTTGTGACATACATTTGATGAATTGGGAACCTCACGACGTACCTTTACTAGAACACATAAGTAATATTAAAAAAGGCGACTGTGATTATTTAAACAAGATCCTAACGTTAGGATTGATCAAAATCCAAGTCGAAGAGAGAGATAGAGATAAAAACCAAAAATTATTAATGGATATGTTACAACTCGGGCACCAAGGAACAATTGTACGATGCGTTAAACATCGTGAACAAGACCCTGTCTCAATTCATAACTTTAGAACATCTCATCAAATTCATGGCGGAAGCGGACGAGTTATCGTCACTCGTCGAAAACAAACCGAGTAAAACGTCCACCACCAAGTGTCTGGTCTGCAAAGGTGTTGCAAACGTCTTGTTTCTACCATGTGCACACCTGCGTTACTGTAGAGAATGTCATTCCAAAGACGAGAAAACGTGTTCGGTTTGCGAGCGAGAAATAAAAGCGGTCTTAAATTGTTTTTGAATAAAAACACATTAAAGAAAAAAAATTGAATTTTAAAATTTAACTTCTTTTTCTATTATATATATATAAAAAGAGTAAAAAAGCAAAACTTTTTTAACAAATTATTTAATACAAAATTCCCCCCCAAAAAAATATTCTTACAAATGAAGCAAACAGATAAAACAATGGTAAATTTAAATGAGAAAACCGTACCTCAGTTAAACGAGATTTGTAGTCTATTACAAATTTCAGATTTTAGAAAGCATAGAACTAAAGCAAAAAAATTGAAGTCATACAAGAATATTTGCGAAACGCTAGAAAGGCAAACGAAATGTCGATAGCAACGACGTCAAAACATGCGTCGGTTGTGAAAAATAAGAAGACGACTAAATGAAAAGCCGTTGAAAAACATCAAGTTTCCAAAGAAAGAAAAAGAAAAACTAAAACGAAAATGAGTGATGCACTTCAGATTCAAGACAAACGAGATATATCAAGTGAAATTCAACGAGCAATCGACGAAGAGAAAGGAGAAGAATATGTAAGACGACTCATTGCGGAACTATTCCAATCGAAACCCGTAGAATGGGAGAGTGCAATCGAAGACATTTTTAAAACTTTCGACGTGTTTCCCTCGTCGAAGAAAGTCGATCCGAAATGGTTCATGGAACGGGTGAAGAAAAAAGTATTGGATTTGTTTCACGAATACATGAACTTGGGATTAAAAATTAAGATGATACTCCATTGCATAATGAATAAAATCGACGTGAAGTCCGGCGAGAGCATCGTGAAAAATGCATATTTCAGATCTAACGTCGAACCCGTATTTCATGGTTCAGATCTATCGGATGTTTTCGAAAAGATGAAAGACAAGATGTTGACATCTCTCGCGAATTATCAAAATGAAGGTAGTAATTGGACGTTCGGTGAGGTGTTGAAACTCGAAATTCACATGACTAAAAACAAACCGTTGAAAGGATCTTCCTACTTGGAATTACCGTATTTCTTGGCTAAGAAACGTGCCGTGGTCAACGTGAGAAATAAAGATGATCAGTGTTTTAAATGGGCAGTCACCTCCGCTTTATACCCTGTCGAAATAAACGCCGATAGTTTCTCGTTACGAGGAAACTTCTAAAAATCTCGATTGGACCGGAGTGACTTTTCCAACAAAGTTAAAACACATCGAACATTTCCAGGTTCAAAATCCCACCGTAGCGGTGAACGTCCTAGGATACGACAACGAAAATCAAAAGATCTCAGACGGACTTTGTATCGCGGAAGAGAAAAGACGATTATTTTATTATCGATTTCGAATGGTGACAATCGTCATTATTGTTGGGTTAAACATCCGAGCCGATTACTGTCGAGACAAAATAATAATCATAACGGAAAGATATCTTTATGTTGCAACTGCATGAACATGTTTAAGAGCGAAAAATCATTAGCAAAACATCAGGAATATTGCAACGAAAATCAAGGTGTCGCCGTCGAAATGCCCAAACCCAACACCAGCGTGAAGTTTGAAAAGCACAACAGAAGGTTAAAAGTACCATTCGTCGTGTACGCCGATTTCGAATGTTTCACCGCAAAAATGAGTTCCTGTCAACCCAACGCTCTTCAAAGTTACGTTGAAAGATATCAAAAACACATACCTTCGGGCTTTTGCATTTACGTGAAATGCGCTTTCGACTCGCAAGACAACATGGGTCCCTTCACCTACACGAAACCGCGCAAAGACGAGGACGTGGCTCAAAGGTTCGTGGAAGAGTTAGAATCGAAAATTCAAATGTTATATGACAAATTCAAAACTCCGGCGAAAATGATCATCACGCGAGAGCAGCAGGACGAAAATAACAGAGCCACCGAATGTCACATATGCAGACAATCGTTCGACGAGAATTCGGAGGAAAATAAGAAGGTCAGAGACCATGATCATTACACGGGTCTGTATTGCGGTCTGGCTCACAGCAAGTGTAATTTAAAATATCGAGACGCCACTTTCTATCCGGTGATGTTTCACAATCTCTCAGGTTATGACAGTCATCTGTTCGTGAAAAATCTTGGCACCTCGCATGAAGAATTAAATTGCATCGTGAACAGCGAAGAAAGATACATTTCCTTCACGAAATGGAAGCTCATGGAGAGGAAAAGAGTAATCGACGGAAATACGTTGAAAGAAAAAACGAAATCCATTCGTAGAGGCATACGTTTCATCGACACTTTTAAATTCATGTCGACCGCTCTGGAAAAATTAGTCGATAACATGAGCAAGGATAAATTTAAAATCACGAGCGAACATTTCGGAGAACGAGTAGACGTCATGTTGAGGAAAGGAGTCTATCCTTACGATTACATGAACAATCTAAAGCGAATCCGACATTTCCGATGAGAATTACGAACACGCCAAAAACGTGTGGAAATCATTCGATATGAAAACCATGAGAGATTATCACGATCTCTATCTGAAGACCGATGTTCTGCTCTTGGCAGACATGTTCGAAAATTTTCGAGATGTCTGTCGTCGAAATTACGATCTGGATCCCGCTTGGTATTTCACCGCACCTGGTCTGGCATGGGACGCTCTGTTGAAGACCACCGAAGTTCAATTGGAATTATTATCCGACGTGGACATGTTGCTCATGTTCGAAAGGGCTGCGAGAGGTGGCGTCTCGATGATCCCTCACAGACATTCCGAGGCTAACAATCCCTACATGAAAGAAGGTTTCGATTCGAAACGGTCGACTAAATACATACAGTATTGGGATGCCAATAATCTGTATGGTTGGGCTATGAGTCATCCTTTACAGATTGGAAATTTCGAATGGGTGAAGGAACCGGAAGAGATGCAAAAATGGAGAGACTATCCTTGCATTTTAGAAGTCGATTTGAAGTATCCGGAAGAATTACACGATCCGCACAACGATTATCCGCTGGCTCCCGAACGAATGGAACCGAACAAAGGAGACAAGGAAAAACTCATTCCCAATTTATTTAACAAACGTAACTACGTCATCTACAGCGAGAATTTGAAACAGTACGTCGATTACGGGATGAAATTAGTCGACATACATCGCATCGTTCGATTCGACGAAGAGCCTTGGATGAAAAAATACATCGATCTCAACACGAATCTCAGAACCCGAGCCGAGAACGATTTCGAAAAAGATTTCTTCAAACTCATGAACAACTGCGTGTACGGCAAATCGATGGAAAACATCAGGAAGAGAACCGACGTTCGACTCGTCACGTCTGAGAAAAAAGCAAAAAAATTAGTGGCGAAACCCAATTACAAACACCGAACCATATTCGGCGAAAATCTAGTGGCCGTTCACATGCAAAAGATGCACCTGAAGTTCGACAAACCGTATTATCTCGGACCGATCATCTTAGATATCAGCAAGCGATTGATGTCAAACGAAAATTTGGCGACAAAGCCAAACTACTGTTCACCGACATGGACAGTTTAGTTTACGAGATAGATACGAAAGACGTCTACCGAGACATATCTCCGGACGTGGCCGAGTGGTTCGACACGAGCAATTATCCCGTCGATCACCCGTCCAACATTCAATCGAACGACAACAAGAAGGTGTTGGGTAAATTTAAGGACGAGAGCGGCGGTAAACAGATCGTCGAATTCGTGGGCTTGAGACCCAAACTGTATGCTTATCGTCTAGAAGATGATGAAGAGATCAAGAAGTGCAAAGGAGTTAAAGCGTGCGTGGTGAAGAAAAACATCTCTTTCCAAGAGTATAAAGATTGTCTGTTAGGAAGTGGTCCGGTGTATAAGACTATGAAATCGATTCGAAGCAAAAATCACGACCTGTATACCGAAATAGTCAACAAGATTTCGCTAACGGCCGACGACGATAAGAGATTCGTATTAGACGATAAAATAAGCACTTTGGCACTCGGACATTGGAGTTTGCATCTAATTTCAGACGATATGAATGAGGATGATTGTATTCCAGATATGATTGTAGATGATAAGATTCCAGATACGATTGTGGATGATAGGATTCCAGAAAATCAAGAGGAATTAGATGAACATAAAATTATGGAAATCGATAGTGACATCGAGAAAGTTAGTTTAAAAGAAGAATTAGATGAATCCAAGATTATAGAAGTCAAGGAATTCGACGGATTCAAGATTGTAGAAGTCGACAGAGTCAGTTTAAAAAGAAAGAGAAAAAAACAAAAAAAAATAACGTCATTTTTTAGTGAATTATAATAAAATAAATAAAAAAAAAAAAATATATACTTATTTATGAATAAGAAAATAAAGATATCCGTAGAAGGTGTCGTCTTACGAACGAACCCCTATCCAACATCGATCTGTTGAATGCGGCAAAAGATTTGAAAATCGAAGATTTTCTAGGAGTGTTTTCAAGAGATGCCTTGCCGAAGAGAAGACCTCGACAATCGGAATACGGAATTTTAAATCTAGACGATTCATCGGGTGAAGGCACTCACTGGGTGGCGTGGTTCAAGAACGGGAAGAAGAAGAAGAATTATTATTTCGACAGCTACGGAATCTCGCCGCCGAAAGAAATAAAGAACTATTTCAACAAATCGATGGTTCTTTACAACACGGATCAAGTGCAATCGCCAGGTGTTTTGCGGTCACCTGTGTCTCTACGTTCTCAAGAGATGGTCTGAAGGAGATGAATTTTAAGACATTCTCAATGACTTTCATTAGAGAGAAAATTTTTTTTTTATAGTATATATATAAAGATAAAAAATTATTTTAAAAAAATTTGAATCGAATAAAAAACGAAAAATAAAATAACATAATTCATTTTTTAATAAACTGCGTTTTGAACACATTTTTTTTTCTAAACAACAACAAAAAAAAAAATCCTACAACAACATGACAGTCGATAAATTTGGTAGAAGTGACGACGAAAAAGTCAACCCGAGAAAGAAGAGGAAGACGTTCGAAGGTTACGATGTTGCCAACTTGTTGGATGAGCGTTACGTTCGGAGATACGAACCTCGAGAGGAACCTCTGAACATGAGCGATAAGAAGCTCTACAATCTTCCTCAGCCAATAGATCTCGCAGATGCCGGGACTAAAAAATACGTCGACAGGGGGAACTCCGATTTTGAACGAATCCTGCTGGATAATTACGTGGATAAAACCATGACCGACGATCTCGATCTGAAATCCAAACGTTTGGTGAACGTCGCGAATCCTGTAGATCCCACCGATGCCGCCACCAAGCGATACGTGGACGACTCTCACGCGAGATTCAGCGAACACCTGAGAAATAGATACATTCAGAAAATGATGCACTCGGAATTGAACGCTAATAATAACAAGATAACGAACGTGGCCGCTCCCACGAATCCTAAGGACGTGGCGACCAAACACTACGTAGATCTGGAACAGAGAAAGTCTGACAGACGTGAAATGAAATCGGATCTGAATGCTGGATTCCACAAGATATTGAATCTGTCGAAGATCGACGACGCGGATGCAGACTCAACTGCGGTCAACAAGGGCTACGTGGATTCTGCCGTGATACGATTGCAAGAATGCATAGAATCACAAGTGGACGATCTCTACCTGAACAAACAATCTGGCGGAACCATGGAGGGTGGCATCAACATGAACGGTGAGAATTTATTCGGTCTTGGTCACAATCCCGAATTCGATTCCAGCGCAGTCAGCAGAAAGTACGTGGACGACAACTCGGTCTGGACAAAGGGCGACATCATGGAAGGTAAACTAGACATGGGTGGACATGCACTCACGAATCTACCGGAACCCGTGAACATGACGGACGCCTGCACCCTGATTTCGGTGGTGGAGAGAGTCAAATATGCCAGACAATTGATCACCGTGTGGGCCAAAGAGGCCGGCACCTTAGATGAAGGAAAAGCCGAGTGGTCTTTCGGAAATGGAGGTAGCGGATCGAAACACGGCCAGGTTGGATATCCCATGCCGTTGGGAGGTGAAATCCTTCGAATGAGTCTGGCTTCCTCGGATTTGAATAACAGAGCAGTCGTCAATCTCATGGTGAATGGTGTGGAGAGCGATAAGAGATACAGCATCGAAAAGACCGAGAATCAACACACGAATGTCAGCACGTTCGGCACGCCTCTCAAAGTGAACACCGGAGACAGGATTAATTTCATCACGAAAACCAATAATCCTGAAGCCACCACTTCCGTGGTGAGTCTACTGATCGAACTGGATCCTTTGAACAAACAGTGAATGCGTGGAAAAATAACAAATTAAAAAAAAAAAAAAAATAATGTGTGATTATTAAAAACAAAAAAAACAACAAAAAAAAAAAGTAATGAGATATAGAGAGATGTTCAATCTCTCTATATCTCATTACTTTTTTTTTTTTTTTTTTTTTTTTTTTTTCAATTTTCTATCCATTTATGATTACAATTTATACACTTTGAGAATACGGTTGTTGGTTCATCACCAGATCTAGTTTGTTGAGATTCGATTTTTATTTGACGTTTCTTACATTTGCGACATTTTAAAATTGTATTTTTTATAATTTCTTCATTAGATCTTATGAGATCAAACTCTTCTTTTTCTTTTAAACGATATTCGTTAAAATCACAACTATTCCATCCTTTTTTTGTGTTACGTTCTTCATATTCAATTTGAATCCATTTTTCCAAGTATGTCATTTTAACGTCGTAGTAATCTTAAGTGAACAGATGATTTGTTGTTTTCGTGTCAGAAACATTCATTTTGTTTTCGAGATTTTAGTTTTTTAATTAATCTTACATCCACATTTTTAACGTTTATTAATTTTTTTTTTCACACACTCGTCTCTCATCGAATGATCGACATCTTATTTCTGTCCGATTCGAATTGTAATTCCCTGTCCGACAGGACCAGGGTGAAGGCTTCGGTTTTTCTCGGCACGTTCCTATCGAATTGCATCTTGATCTGAATGTCTAACACGCTACTCTTGAGTCGTTCGCTCTGTTTACTGATGTCGAACACGAACATAGGATACATCGACTTGTATTCGCCAGGAGATATGTTGGGATTGCTCATCAATTCATCTAGACCGTGATACTTCTTTCTAAAATCGGCGGCGTCGCCGTACAGCCTGCAGAAATCGTTCTTGTCGAACGACGTGTTGTAATTGATTGCCGGATATCTCGTGGCGTTCAGAAACACTTGCATGTTTCTCAAATTGCAGTGATCGAACAGCGACGCATTCTTTTCCTGAGACCTGTCCCTATCGGTCTGAAACGCGATCACAATGAAACGCAGTCTCTCGGAAGCGGATTTCACCGTCAATCTCCAATCGAAGTGATTCATGGAGGGAGGAATGCTAGCCGTGTCGCACTGTCTCATTCTAAATCCCACGGGTAATTTACTCTTGGATTGTATGATCTTGTAGAGATGCGTTTTCTCATCCGTCGTAGGCTCCACGTGCGGAACGAACCACGATATCTTGTGTAGAGTTATCTTACCCGCATCGGTCGCAGCTAGTTTCACTATTGCGTCGTCGTTTCCTTTTCTAATCAACGTCAGATTGTGTTTGAATCCGTACATGATCTTGTTGTAATCGTCCACGAATCCGAAGATGTGTTTCAAAGGTATCCTGAACGAAAACGTTCCTTTTGGTCTGGACGTCTTGACGATGTAGTCGAATATCGTGGCGGTTCCGGCGCTAGCAGGGCCGATGATGTCTTTCACCCACAACTGATTAAGTCCTCTGGATTTCGAAAAATCGTCTGGATACGTCAAGAGTCCGAACATCGTGGTGGCCTGACTGGGATGAAAAACAGATTCTATCTCTTGTCCGGATAGCATGTATTTTATGTTACTGAATAGATGCATGATGCCATTATTGGCTAGAGTGACCGTGTCATCGTTGGCGTACTCGCTCCAATCTTCCTTGGTGAGACGTCCCTGCACCACTATGTAACTCTCGCTAGGATGTACGAATAGATCTTGAGTTTCGACGATGATTCTTATCTCTCCCGCATTGTTCAAACTCGTTCGGGTTACCGGTTCGTATTCGTGAACCTCATATTCTTGAATACTTACATCTTTCACTATGCTTTGTGTTATATCTAGTATATTTGTCATTTTAAAGGATTTTTAGGTTTTATTTGTTTATTAATTCACTTGCTTTTCTTTATCTAAAAAAAATAGTTTTTAATTATTTTTTATTATTATTTATTTTTTTTCTCTCTTATATATATATGTGTGTGTAAACAAGAAAATGTCAAAGAGAGTAAATAAAAAAAAATTTTTTTGCATTCTTCATCAAAACTTCGTCTTCTGTAATTGTTGTTCGTAAAACTTTCCGATGATCTCTTCTCCATCCAAAGCTTCGATTTCGTAAGTCACCGGATCGGTGTGAAATATTTTGATGATCATGAAGATTTCCGAGGTCCATCGAGGAGTATAACCCTTTTTGAAGTGCTTCTTATAAGCGTAGATTCTCACTCGATCGCCGACCGCAAATTTCGGCGTTCTAGACTTCTTCTTCCCGATCTTAGATCTCTCAGGATATAGATTCGCGTAGACCCATTTTTCGTTTTGAGGATCGCTAGCTTCCACGGGAGTCATCTTGATCGATCTGTGTCGCGTGTCGTTGTAATCTTTCACCAGACCGTTCAGAGCATATATGTATTTCTTGGTCGAATTTGCCGTGAAGTATCTGTACATCTTCTCCTTCATCGTTCGATTCCAACATTCCACCACGCTGGCTTTCTCTTCGTTTTCGATCGAGTAGAGGTCTACCAATCGATGAACGTCCTTGTTGTAGAATTCCTTTCCCTTGTCCACCCACAATTTACTCGGTTTTCGAGAGGACGAGTCGAACACGCTCTTCAGAGCCTCAGCAATGCAAGGTCCCGATTTATTCTTCAAAGCTCTGATCCAACCGTATTTGGAAAACACGTTGATGACCGTCAATAGATATTTGATGCCCTCGTTCCACCTCGAAAACGATCTCATGTCGACCAAGTCGGCGGACCAAATGTCATCCAGACCCTTCACGAACACCCTTCTCTTTCGAAATTTACGCACTATGGGTTTGTGTAACTCCTCGGCCAATTCGCTCGTCAATAATCGTTTCTTCTTCTTATCTTTTTCAGATGCGCTTTTTTTTTGAACGCCCCATCCGAATCGACGTTTCGCACCGATCAGATTGCCGACTAGCGAACGTTCCATCTTCTCTCTCCTAGTCGGATTCGATATGCCTTTCAGTCTCCCCAACATATTTTTGTCGCAGACGTCGTTGCGAGTCTTGGTGTCGGGATGTCCAGCGTAGCACAGATCGTGATCGTACGCGGCTGCGTCCACCCTATTCATGGGTTTGCTCCAAGATTTGGGTGTTAGATCGGCATTGAGTCTCTTGTTCAATTTCGTTCCTGGTCCCGTGAAACTGTGACCGGGCAGATGCATTTCGAAAGGTAGATTGTTGATCATTTTATTCACGATGCCTTTGCCTTTGCTCACGTTCTTTTGTTTGACGAATCGAGTCTTGATAGAACCACACACGTCGCAAATTCCGCGAAGCATCCGTCTGTCATTTTTAGTTCGCACTTCTCGAGAATTACTCGTCTCGGTAACTCTCTTACACTTTACGCAATACATTTTTTTGAAGAGTTAATTTAAATTAATATCGTTTTTTTTATTTTATATATGAAATTAATTTTTTTTTTTTTTAAATTCTGTTCTTATTACATATATATATATATATATTTTTTTTCAATCGCTACCTTTGAGTTCTATCATCTTACTGAATTCCTCCCTGGCCTCTTTCCTACCCTTTTCCATGGGAGAATCCTTCAACTCTTCCTTGGTGATCTGACGAGTCTTGATTCTCACGGCTTCTGTCATGGCATCGTATTTCGTTTTCTCGCTCAATATCGCGAAGTATTCTCCGTCTGATATCCTACCATCTATCAACGCCATAGAGATCATTTCGGATATCGTATCAATCTTGGAGTCGGCCAAGACGCGAATCTTATCGTGTTTCCTCGCCTTCAGATATAATTTCCTACTCAAAAAGTTTCCGAGCGTACTGAACAATCCGGCGGCGAGAGCCACTCCTTCCACAGTCAGCACGATTGGAATGCCGACCGCGGTCGACAACAATCCAATGCCGGCCGCATGTAAACCCATGAAAATCGTGATGAGTGTCATGTCGATCCCGTTGATGAATTTCATGAAACGCGAATACTTCTTCTTGAGGGAACGACGAGAATCTCTCTCTCGAGTCAGATATGATTGGATTCTACTGATTTGATCGATGCGATACCTCTCTCCTCTTCCATTCGGCTTCTCGTCCTAGTCGTCCACTAACGTCGGATACAATTTATTTCTGGTTCTCATTTTTTTTTTGTGTTTTTTCTTTCTAATATTAGATAAAAAAATTCATGTGTGTATTTATTTTTTTTTTTTATTTTCTACTCTCCCTTATTTTTTATATCAACAAAAAACAAAACTTAGACGTATGCTTCGTTCAGCAATAATTTCTTGATGCATCCCTTATCTTCTAAAGTCAAACTTCTACGTGCCAATTTCAGTTCCTCTGAATCTGTGGGCCTGTCTCGATTCTTACAGTAGATTAATCTCTTCCAAAACGGTATCACATCGTCGAATTTAACGCGTTCGAATGCCGGTTCGAAATACATGACGACCATATCTTCCCTTTCCATCGTCAGACACGAATGATCCTCGTGATCGAAGTCTAGATGATCCCGACATCCGACGCATCGTTCTAACAAGATGGGATGTAGTTGTTCGTTCACGCAGATTGCGTATGCTCTCATCAGCATGTTTAAAAGAAACCTCGCTCTAATCATCTGAGAATCGCTCATGATTTACGTATTTTTTTTTTTTATTATCTATTCGATTTGATATATTTAATTTTCTAAATAACTATTTATTTATATTTTCTTTCTCCCCTATATTTATATCAATCAAAAACCCACTGCCTCAAAAGCAATTGAGAGTTCTAAATCATCTGTTCCAAAGCAATTGACAGTTCTAAATCACTGATTTAGAACTGCAAAAGCTGTTTTTTGATGATCACCCAAAATCTTTTGCCTTCGCTCGCGTTCGTCAACGATGGATCGGTGGGTCTGACCTGCGATGCGAATGTAGACCAAAAATCATGTACACGATACAACTGAAGATGTACAACACACGCACACGATGTGTTCACCACGAGTATTTGAACGCTAAAAGCGCGATCTAGGAGTCACTGACTGTACATGAGGGATTCTAAATCACTGTACAGTTTTTGTGAACAAGCGTGTGATTTAACACTGAATTCCACGTTGGTGAACACATCGTGTGCGTGTTTTGTACACGTACATGTACAAGTGATTTGGAACTCTCCCTTTACACCTACTCACCCTCACTGCACTGTTTAATCCGATAATCCCTTTAATCAGATAATGAGTGATCGCTGATTTTAAAATTCGATGAAATGGTTTTTAGTGATTTTACAATTTGATAAAACGGTTTTTAGTGATTTTACAATTCGATAAAACAGTTTTTAGTGATTTTACAATTCGATAAAACGGTTTTTAGTGATTTAAATCACGTAAAATGATCACTAATGATTACTATTACGTCACGTGATGTCAAGTAAATGATCACTATTATGTCACATGATGTCACGTAAATGATCGCTATTACGTCACGTGATGTCACGTAAATGATCACTAATGATCACTATTACGTCACATGACGTCACATAAATGATCACTATTATGTCATGTGATGTAATAGTGATCATTAGTGATCATTTATGTGACGTCACGTGACATAATAGTGATCATTAGTGATCATTTACCTGACGTGACGTGACGTAATAGTGATCATTAGTGATCATTTTACGTGATTTAAATCACTAAAAAACGTTTTATCGAATTGTAAAATCACTAAAAAGCATTTTAGCGAATTGTAAAATCACTAAAAACCGTTTTATCGAATTGTAAAATCACTAAAAACCATTTCTTTGAATTTTAAAATCAGCGATCACTCATTATCTGATTAAAGGGATTATCGGATTAAACAGTGCGGTGAGGGTGGTTCAGACATGCTACTTCGGCTTGTCATGAATGTGACTTTGATGTTTCTTTTTTTAAGTAAACTATAGCAATTTGTGTGAAGTTGAGCAAAAATCTATTTTACCTCAGAGCTCTATCACTGTAATTTCCCACAATGCACTGTGCGAGAATTTGAAGTAACCAATGATCAACAGGTGGGGTAGAACCCACCTTATCTTGGTATATAATTAGCCAATCAGCGATTAACAGGTTGGGGTGAAACCCATCCTATTCATACATATAAATGGAAGAGTGTTGGAACAGTATTGCCACTCTATTAACTCGCTTCTGAAAAGGATGAATTAACGCTACGTCTGTGAATTGTGTCAAAAATCTTACTCTCATAAAACTAATTATTATCGACACAGACGAAAATTACACAAAAATGTAAATTTTAAACACACTATAGGGGGAGGGAACCCAAATACAGCCGAGTTAACAACAGATCTGTCTGTAACCAGCCACCCTATCCTCCAGTGTATATGAAATAAGCCTTTAGTTGGAACAATGCATTAACAAGTGGAAATATTTTGGGGCTTGCAAATAAGCTAGAGCCAGTAAAATCGTTAGTGATGGGGAAATCACTGAGGGAAAAAACCTATAGATGACACAACCAACCTACCCTCAAGCAGAAGTCAATGTATTGAACCATAGGGGAGTGAACATTTGCAGGAAATATGCACACCCCTGAATGCTGTAGCTGTCCCGCCCATAGACCAGGGTATGAGACCAATTACTGAATCTTCAACATCGAGTTCTGCAGAGAAAGGTCTGTTCTCTAAGACAATCTTTCAGCGCCATTCAAATTTACGCAAAGAAAACACCAAACCACACTCCTTAACGACTAGTTTTTCAGTGGAAAATCATCCGGACTGGTTAGACGTTATACCAGATTCCATGCAGCAGAAGGCGCTTTTGTTACTCCAGATAATAAAGAATATACCCAATTTATCCTGGGATGAGAAAGATCGACTCGTGTATAACGGCATTACAATTTCGGGCCCCAATATGTGTGATCTAATAAATGATCTGCTGCGAAAAAAAAAAGATTTTCAAACGACAGGGTGGAAAATTTTGGCAAACATCCTTAAAGATCAAAATATCCCAAGGGGTCTGACCAGAAAACAATATCTCTGCAAAGCTGCGATGGACCAGCCTCTGAAGTATAGCCCCTGGAAAAGATTGCGAATGTGGAATGGACTTCATGGAAGCTCTCATGAAACTGGACGAAAAAGCGAAAACTCACACCAATAGGGTGACATTCTGAACAACAGCCATTACAGACAACTAAAAATGCGGCCAGCAGCATATACCAGTGTTCATTTTACTGCAAATTTCATATCCATTTGTAATTTAATACTAATCAATTTGACTAGTTTTGATTTCTGGTTAATATGGATAATTAAAAAAATGCAATATATCTAAGATTTTTTCATTCTTTTATTTGTGGTGTCTCCTAAACTACAGAGTGCCTTTCTTGACATTCTCCCAGTTCAGGAAATCTACATAAATTACTGAATGTGATTTAATAAAAAATTCGGCAATTATTCAAATCAAAAACTGTGATTCGATTCAATTTCGGCTGTTATTAAGCGGGTACATTATTAATATCCGGGAATGTGGTCATGACATATTTTATCAACAAAAAGCAGGCACACAAGGCATTCTCGCGTATTATCTTGTTTTTATATAGGCATTTG
The DNA here is from genome assembly GCA_031216915.1 of Pictodentalium vernedei. NCBI lineage: Eukaryota > Metazoa > Mollusca > Scaphopoda > Dentaliida > Dentaliidae > Pictodentalium > Pictodentalium vernedei. Next base: position 630,976,405 of record CM062295.1, on the reverse strand, counting down.
TCAGAGAAAGGTCTTGAGTTTTGTACAAAAATAAGCATTTTACCACAAATTTACGCTATGGTCATAGCTGCTGATAGTGGCACATAGAAAAAATGGCATTCAAAAAATTAATTTTGACATGCACTGTAGTATGGTTCAATGAATTAGATTTCATTTCGATTTGCGCTGTAAGGGGGGTGGTAAAACCTAGAAAAAAACAACAGCTTGAACGCAATTAGTTTCCACCCGTACTGTATCGTGAGAGAGAGAGAAAGAGAGAGAGAGAGAGAGAGAGAGAATTGAAACGTTAGTTGTGATCATGGTGGGCAAAGGGTCGGTCGGGCTGGTGTAGTTAGATTCATTAAACATACTAATCGGCATGTTACATCAGTAACTATCATATATTTTTACTCAATTGAAAAGAAAAGAAGATATACAGGTCTGTAAACCAGCTGCGTTTATTTAGAATGTCTGCAAAAAATATGCTATTTCATTACACCTGGACATCAAGTTCAAGTTATAATTAAACGTGACAATTTTACAGGTAGACTCCGGAATATCCAAAGAGAACCACAGAGCAACAACGAGTAACTGTCATCTCACCAACGTCGGAAATCTGTACAAGCAGGGTTAGATTGTTCTAAAATATGCGTATCACCGACGTGCAGTACACCTTATTACACGCCGTCATCGTGCTCCCATGTGGATAATCGGGGTAAATTAACTTGCCCAAGGACACAATGCGGGAGTTCGAATAGTGTACGTAGCTTTCGTGCAGCTCTAGGTGGGTTATATATTCCCAAGTCTCGCAAATTTGGTTGGCTAATACAGAGTTGCATATCCTTTTACCATTTTTTTTTTGATCGAGTAACAGCGCTTTTCAACTATTAAAATGAGGGGGGTGAAAGTACTGTTGTTGATAAGGGGGGCTTGGCTTGTTATTATAGAATTGTAGTTTTTTTCATTTATTTAATGACAGCTGGAGCAATCTGGAAAGAACCATCGTGCAGAGGCAAACAACTGTCAAAGTTCTACACAGGGTTATCATTGGCTGAAGGTAGTACGCCATAGTACACAACGTTACCGACCACCCCCACCCCCACATAGGTAAATAGATAATGGTAGCTCTTTCATGCTTTTACTTAGATGGATGGGTTATTCTTCAGTGAACGTTCAAAAATAAATCATTAGTTAGGTTAGTAATAGCGCGGGAGTGATTTTTTTATGATTAAACACAGTCCGTAGTGCTATCACCCAAATTTTTCATTTTTAAACACACTGGTCCACAATTAACTGTTAAACACTTAAGGGCTGTTTTGATAACCGACTATTTATTTATATTTATTTATTGGTGTTTAAGGTCTGCACAATGACTAATCATGACCTCGACAGTTTTACGGGTGGAGGAAGCCAGAGAGAGCCATCGAGCAATGGCAAGCAACTGTCAAGATTCTACACAGGGTCTGCATTGGTTGAAGACAGGTGCTCCATCGACGTGCAGTACGCCTTAGTGCACAGCATCACCATGCCCCCACATGGTCAATAGGGATGAAGTGTCTTGCCCAAGGACACAACCGACAGACATTCCTGAATAAATCGATATGCGTATTTTTGTCAAACTAATTCACCATTTTGTTTTTTCGACAAGTGTCTTGTGGAATGAATTATTTAACGAAAATTATTAATATATTATATTAAATGAACATACGCTCTTTATTAGGGGGACAATCTCATAGTAAATATGGGTTAAGAGTGTGGTAAGTTATGAGAGGAGACTAATCGGGGTAATTTAATCGCTCAAAATTGTGGGGAAGGCGTATTCAGGGGCCTGACATGTCCATTACATTTAGAGAACTGGACTGGGGTTCGAGATAATTTAGCTATTGTGAGGGCAGGGGGAGGGGAGAGAGGTTTCCAAAAGTTTTTTTAGTATTGGATGACCTGGAGGAGAAGAGTTCATGAAAGTTTTAGGTACTGTGAGGGGATACAGGGGTGTGACGGTGAGGGTGTGGGATAATGGAGGTGTCTGATTGGTTGAAAAAGTGTGTGTTTGTGACAAAGCAACTCTTTTTAAGATTATGGTGGCCCTGAAAAGGGCCATTTTTTTTTGCTTTCCATAGAAAGCTATTTTTTTCCTCCCATCTCCGCCTCTGTGAAGAACTCCTTTTCCCAATCTTCGTCAGCTGCTGTTGGTGGCCCTACTAGTGCTTCCTCCTGCATGTGTACAGGAAGATCAAACCAGTGTTTGGGTCGATTTCTGTACTGGATCTCCCCGAAAGGCCGTCTGACAGCCTCAACAAAAGGGTAGTCTTTTAGTCCCTTTTCTTGTTCCTTCGTGGGGAGCATCGCTGACCACCACTTTTTTAATGCTAATGCAAATTCTTCATTGGCTCGCTGCTTCTTGGTTCGCTCATAGCTGTTCACGGAAGTATAGTCGATGCTTGTCATCTTGGCTTTTCTGACCTAGTTTCTAATGAGAGTGAGGTTCGAATCATCAGACTTTATAGAGGAAAAGACAAACACGCCCGCTTTTCAAAAACCGAAATGTTATTTGTTCATGTGGTCATCGGATTAAAAAATTACTTTATCGCGTGAGGCATAAAATCAGAATACCTTGGTCTATGAGAGTTTTTCGACAGCCATAAAAACGAGAAGAATAAACTTGCATTATAAATATGTAAGAATCATGCCAAGTTATTAAATCCAATTACACCTATAAAAATAGCCACAATGGAGTTGTTCACAGTCTTCAGTTAAAAGCAAGACACATCTTGTCGTGTGAGATCATCATTGATGTCCAGTCTAATGATATTAATGACCGGTCGTTAAAGTGTGACAATAGATTTAATTGCTTCAACATCTGTCTCGTACAGTAGTTGGCGTTTGAAAAGAAAAATCGATTTAATTACACCTAAACAAGCGATGAACTGTTTACCTTTGCAGGTGTCCAGGTCAAAGTCAGTCGATAGCATTCATATATATGTCCAATATGTCAATATTAATTCATTTATTAATATACTAATTATTATAATCAACCCTAATTACACTCATTAATTACATTAATTATGCAAAAGTCATTAATTAAAATTAATTAATCAACAATTATTAAAGTGATTAAAAAAAAATCATTAAGTAACATTAATTACCTTACGTAACATTTTAATTAAGATGACGTCATCCACCCTTCTCCCCCACCCTGCTCCCCCAGAACAGGCCTAAAAGCTCTACAATATACTACTCACGCATCAGGAGTTCAGATATTGTGAACAGATCTGTGGCTTCGAAGTGAACTCACATGATGATGTAATTTTTTCTCTCGCTAATATAATGTCTCAGCTCAAGGGTGGAATAATTTCACACATTTCGTCATCTATCATTCGCACCTCTGAACTCAGAGTGCGAACATCCTAATTATCACCTTAATTATGGAAACACTGGAACTACCAGCGCGACCGAAGAGAACAATAGCAGCTCTGGGCATCTCTTGCCCTGTCACCTGGACTGTCCAGGAGACAGGCAAGAGAGTCCATCTGAAATTGGAGTTCATCGTTGAAGAGCACAACACCACCACACCTTCTTCGGGGAGAGGTAGCACCTTTTGTGAGAGGAATCCCTCTCACACTGGTCTTCACCCGAAGAAGCCTGGACCTGTCCCTGAAAAGGAAAAGAAGAAGAGCAAGAAGAAAAAGAGCCCATCCACCAGGAACCGGGATGCCCGGCGGCTGGAGACGTTCCTGAAAAAGAAGAAGGAAGAAAAAGCGGAAGAGAAGACGGAGGAGACCACTACCATTTCCTCCCCTCCAACTCCTGTGACTCCAATCCACTCCCCAGCTGCCTCTCCTTTGAGGGGCAACCTGGAGGATGACGATGTCACCAGCGAGTCGGAGACGGAATCGGAAACTGGTTCTCTGTTGTCTCCCTCTCCAATTTCATCCCCCTCTCTGGTTCAGGTACAGGCACGGATACTCTCTGAGCAAATTCGCAGCCTAAGAGAAGACATTAGGGCAACAATTGAAGAAACTAAAGACAACAACAAGACCACGACGGCACTCACAGAACAAAGCAACAGCCACAGCACCAACACCCCTGAAGCAGCAAGGACTCGACCATTCCACCCCAGTCAGTCCTCCATTATCAACAGCCCAACTACCTGAACCTGAACCTTCTCCTCCTTTGACACACCTAGACATATGAAACCAACCATCTACAGTCACCGAGGGACGAAAGGGGCTTATCCCTCAAATCGTCCCTGCGCGCCTTCGGCGCGTCAAACCATTTCGTTCGTGGAACACTTATTCAATCCCTCATCGAAAGTGCGACAGATAAATTTAATAATCGTTCATTTTTAAAGCATTTGGAAGAATAATTCTTTTTTTATCTGAAGAAGAGGTTCGCTTTCCCTCAGGGGTGAAGGGTGGTGGTGCCTGATTGCCGTCTTAATATCTGAAAAAGGGCGTTTTTTAGGTTATTTATTTATTTACTGGTGTTTAAGGTCACTTTTCTGCAGCTATGGCTAATTGTGACCGAAAAACAATGTGTAAAGTCAAGTTTCAAGTTAGCCAATCGTTTACACCCATGCTGCTCATTTTAGGGGACTTCTACCCCGGGCAATGGTGACCAGGTCCTATTTTACCAGTAAAACTGAACTTGTTTACCACAGCAAACAAGCACTGCTTCACTTCCGAGGTTTCCACAGGAGTCCTTTTTAGGTTACCAGGGCTGTTGGTTATTAAAAGCAACAAGAATCTCACTTCAGTAGTAGTGCCACGCATTAATAGTGTGTTTTCACTTGTTGCAAGATGGAGAGTCCTCCCTCGGAGGAATGGGGTGATCCCATATGTTCCCTACCACAATAGGCTGGAGGGAGCCAAATTGTGAATGTTTTGTAAAAATTAATACCCCTAATCGGCTTTGTAAGAGAAATGGTATAGCGTCCGTCCCTGATTCGACTACTGTAAGGCTATCCGAGATCACTATTTGGCATCTTGTGTCTGTCGCATTAGTGTTGCTTTTGGTCCTGCTAATGTCTGGAGATATCGAAACCAACCCAGGACCAGCCTCCATTAATGCTAACATCACCTCAAATGGATTGAAAATCTTTCACGTAAACATTCAAAGCCTAAAACCAAAACTGAACGTCATAGAGTATGTATGAATCACCCCCCTACGATATATTAGCCCTTACTGAAACTTGGCTACAAAGCTGCGACATAACATCCGATATTATGATTTGTGGATTTCAGGAACCATTGAGATATGACCGTTCAACTAGAGGGGGTGGCATCGCCATTTACATAAAATATGGTTTGAGCTTTCGGCAAAGACCTGACCTTGAAATGAACGGCGTCGAATGTGTTTGGGCGGAGGTATTTACAAAATATAAAAAGTCACTACTCTTAGGAGTATTCTACCGCCCACCGAATAGTACCCCAGACGTATGGAATAATGTTATGGCCTCCATCGATAAAGCTAAAGACACTCTAATTTCTGATATCGTTATAACTGGAGATTTCAATGACAATCAGTATGGTGAACCTCGAGGGCACTTCCGCGACATAAGCAATCAGTTTAATCTGAAACAACTTATTAGAGAACCAACGTGCTTTACCGAATCAACGGCTACATTGCTTGACCTCTTTGCTGCTAGCGACAGTGTTAATGTTCTAAGATGTGAAGTCCTCGAACCCCTTGTACCCGATATGACACGGTATCACTGCCCAATTTTTATAGAACTGGATTTCCAAAAAGCGCCTTGTAATAATTTTAGGAGACTTATTTGGCAGTACGCTGGGGGTAATTACGATGGGCTGAACAATGCCTACAACAATTTAGATTGGGACAGTGTGTTTAACCACTCTTGTCTTGACACGTTAGTTGAGAATTTTACTGAAAAAATACTTGACGTAGCATATAAATTCATTCCCTCTAAACATATAACCTCAAGGCCCAATCAACCAAAATGGATGCATAATAATATACGTTTACTTATAAGACAGAGGACTCGATTATATCGCCGGGCAAAGCGCTCTGGTTTATTACACCACTGGGATAAATATAAAACTAAACGTAACGAAGTTGTTTCCGCGGTTAGAAAGGCCAAAGTCGAGTACATTTCTAAAGTACAAGCAACGTTAAGTGCTCCAGAAACATCTTCATCTAATTGGTGGAAAACATTAAAAATATTCATTGGCAAAACAAGATTAGACACCCCTACTATAAGCCATTTAGGCAATCTTTATTCAACTAATCTCGAGAAGGCAGAAGTGTTCAATGAATATTTCTGCTCTATTTCTACCCTGGATGAGACGACTGCGTCCTTGCCAGGGTCACCCCAGCCAGCCCCGGCACATCTTCGGAAAATAACCTTGGAACAAACAGAAATACTCAAGGCAATGAAGAATATCAAAGTGTCCAAAGCGTCTGGACGAGACCAAATAAGCCCACGACTTCTGAAAGAATGTAGACATTCGTTGTGTATGCCATTAACAACTCTGTTTAATGTCTTACTGGACAATTGTTATTTCCCTAAACTGTGGAAAAAGGCCAATGTATCCCCAGTATTGAAAAAGAACCCCTCTAACATAATTACCAACTATCGACCGATATCACTGATTAGCTGTACTGGTAAGCTGCTTGAAAAATGTGTTTTCAAGCGGTTGTGGAAGTTCCTATGTGACAATAATATACTGAGCCAGTTCCAGTCCGGCTTTATCTCGGGCGATTCTACGGTCTTACAACTGACTGACCTCTATGATGAGTTTTGTCATGCTCTTGATGATGGTAAGGAGGTTCGAGTTGTATTCTGCGATGTCAGTAAAGCATTTGATAAGGTGTGGCACGCTGGGCTCCTTTATAAGCTTGAGAAAATAGGAATATCTGATGACCTCTTAACTTTCTTAAAATCCTACACGTCCGACCGGTATCAAAGGGTAGTGCTGGGCTCCGAGTCGTCTCCCTGGAGACCAGTAATGACTGGTGTTCCGCAAGGTTCAATCCTTGGCCCTTTACTATTTCTGATATACATAAATGACATTACTGATAACTTGTCCAGCAGTATCCGTCTCTTTGCCGATGACACATCATTATACCTTATCGTCGAAAATCCTGACCAAGCTGCACTCATAATCAATCGTGATTTGGCAACAATCGAACATTGGGCCAAAACATGGTTGGTTGAGTTCAATGCTCAAAAAACTGAAACGATGCTAATATCACGTAAAGTAAATGCTCCGGTTCACCCAGAATTATATTTAGGAAGGACCGAAATTGCCGACGTTACTCGTCACAAGCATCTAGGTGTAATTTTGAACAAAAGTTGCGCGTGGAACGACCATATCGAACACATAAGCTCCAAAGCCTGGAAACGCATTGACATGCTGAGGGCCCTCAAGTTTACCCTGGATAGGAAGATTCTTGAAAAAATATATTTTGCTTTCATTCGTCCCCTTTTAGAATATGCTGACTGTGTCTGGGATAATTGCTCTTTAACGCAGTCTGCTGAGCTAGAAAAAATTCAAATAGCCGCAGCGCGAATAGTCACTGGTGCCACTTTGAGCGCCAGTAAGAATCGTCTCTATTCAGAGACTCAGTGGGAAACACTACTGGAACGACGCCGAAAGTATAAACTAATTCAGTTCTTCAAGATGTACCACAAACTAACACCCACGTATATCTCGGCAAAAGTTCCGCCTCTGAATACAGCCATTAACCAAAATCACAATCTCCGAAATGCAAGTAATCACCGTGTCCCATTTTGCCACACCAACTTATATCAATCATCGTTTATCCCGGAGGTAACCAGTCAATGGAACAGACTGCCCCTTTTGGTCAGGGAAAATCCTTCACTCATAGATTTTCGAAAATTCCTCAACAATTCAACCATTCGGCCACCAATATTTTACACAGGGGCCAAATCCAGAAAAGCCCAGATATACCACTGTCGACTGCGTTTGGGATGCAGCAACATTAACACACACTTATATGAAAACCACTTATCGGCAACCCCACTCTGTCGATGTGGCGATTTAGAGACAGCTGAGCATTTCCTCATGCATTGTACATTATTTGATGTTGAACGCGACTTGACAATCAATACATTGCCGTTTACACTGGACCTATCTACACTCTTGTTTGGATCCGAATGGCTGTCCAATACTGAAAATGCTCTTATATTCAGTGCTGTACAAGATTATATTATATTGAGTAAACGCTTCCAGTGACAGGTTGCGCACGCTCAAATGGCTGCGTGATGTGGTATCTTAACAACAACGGGCAGCCGTGAATATGGGCGCACCCTGTCAACCGTGCGGGAACACATACAAGGTTTGGATACGGTATAAATTGAGAGATGTCCATCCTGTAGAGATACCCCCAAGTTCCTACTCTAGGTCACTACGCTCATACAATGATACTCCTGCGACAACGGACCTATCTGCACTAGGGACACTGAAAACCAAGCGTCGCTGTACGTTGCATCTGCCGACTCACGCCAGTTGAAAACTTTGAGTCCAGGTTGGTTAGTAGAAACTTCCTCTTCTCGATCTTTTTCTATTTTCTTAACTTTCGTGTATGCTTCCCTAAGTCAATCAAAATTTTAACTCAAATTCGTTCTTCTTCCTTCTTTCTATAACAAAACAATATTTACGCAGTGCTTGCATCCACCGCCTAGTCATTTTCGTTATTATGTTGCTTTGGGAGACGGCTTAACATAAGCTCACAGCTTTCTGCCGAATCCCATAAATTTATTCTTGTGTTAATCATTTCTATTCCTATACATACAACTGTTCGTGTAGTTGTAGTCATGTGTGCTTGTTCTTTTTTTCTATAGTCTTGTATGTATAGCTCATGTACTTTTTCTGAATAAATATTGTTTAAACTAAAAGCAACAAAAAATTAAAAAGTACATTATAATTTTGACGCGATGCACACTCAATTCAGTAGCTCTGTCGAGAAAAGCTTGTCGATAATTCATGTGTTAGAAAGTTTTTCACACCTCCTTTACAGCATCTTTACTTTTGAATGGTTATGATTACAGTACCGTGACAATCGTACAAATATCTAGTTATTGGGACTGTTTCAAAACCGTCCCAATATCCAGATATTGGTACTGTTTTACTGAGCTGTTCTCATCAAAACCGTACTTGGTGTGATTTTATAGGGCTTGTTTTCATGAAAGGGAACAAAAGAAATATTAGGAAGCTGTGGATTAATGTTCAGGTAGAATGACGGTATAAGCTATGTACTCACCTGATCACCTATGTATGTACTGACTGTCAGTGTCTTGTGAGAAAGTTTGAATAAATTCATAAACTTGCCAAGAAACTGGACCATATTCCGACCAATCTTCATCAGCTGGTTGTGGGTAGATTAAATGTCGGGATGGTTACTGGAATAATACAAACCATGTTCCAGGAAAAATACCCTTCGAAATTGCCAATCTTGAGCAGTTTATGTGCGATTTACTCTAATTTTGGGGATGGGTACCAAATTTCAAAATGGAATTTTTTTTTCTTCAAAAAGGGATGCATTACGTGAACCTCTCATTTAAAACTGACGCCAATATTGCTGATTGCTGTTATGTAACAGTTATGCTAAAAATAGACTATTCAACCTGACTCTGTGCTGGAAACGTTTTCGGGATCGCCACGGTGATTAGTTAAACAAAAACAAATCAGATATAAACTTAATTACAATTCATTCCCTTCCTCAGTCTCTCTGTCTCTCTGGTAACAAATCATTTGTCAGAATTGTTAGATTGCAGGGCTATGCAATTAAACTAATCATGATTGAATGGATTAATTAAATTACATGCAAACTGAATTAACCACTACTTGCATAAGGTGTGAAATAACATTTGCGTGGCGCGACAAAGCAACAGAAGCTTTTATCCTCCAAACAAACATCTGTTTTAACACCTCGGCATATGACATAATAATAATAATAATGCAATGTTAATCTCTAGACTTACATTATTACACCGACATGGTTGAGGAAAAACACGAGACTGTAGTCAACATTTTCAATTATTTTTATTATCATTTTAGCCTAATCATAATTATTTATTGGTGTTTAAGGTCACATACTTAGGCACAATGGCTAATCGTGACCGTGACAGTTTTACGGGCAGAGGAAGCCGGAGTGCCCGGAGAGGTGTCTTCCCAATAGACCAATTCCCTTTAGACCAACTCCCACTAGGCCAATTCCCAAAAGACCAATTCCGAAAAGACCAATTCCCCTTAGATCAACTATTTACTGTTACTGATTAAGGGTTGATTAAGGATAATTAGGAAAACATTTATTTACTGAAAAAACACTTTATTTGATAAAAAAATATTTATATGCATAACATTATTGTTATTGATTAAGGCTGCTTAGGAAAACATATATTTAATACAAATATATTTTTTTTGGTATTTGGGAATTCTCACAATTTCCGAAATATAAAAAAATATAGATTTATGACATGACATTTCTTTGATACACATGATGTGGGAAGATGCATCTGTACCATAACCCTCAACAGAAATACATGCGACATTTATACTGAGCACAAATACTTGGCTTGTTCGAGAAATCATTCTGCATTGATCTCCCCATTTATTGGCTCACATCATTTCAAAGTTTGTGATTATGTAATGTCTGTAATTTATAAGTTGTGAAAGGCAAAAGCAATAATTATGCCACATTACTACCACCAAATAGAATCCGAACACACTAAAAACTAAAGTGTTAAAACTGACACTTTCAAGGTGTTAAACCCATTCTAACTCTTAGGGTTTGATTTTAATACTCAAAGTGCAATGGTTTAAGCACTTAGACATTACAATCGTCAGACATCTGAAACTTGAATGGATGGCACTTCCCATGTGTCTAGCATTGGTGGTTCTTCCAGAATCGTCCATAATTTGATTTGCGCTTGGTGGGTACAAAATTAAAAGGACACAATTCAGATGACGCGGATCAGGCTCGAGAGTTCGAGCCTGATCCGCGTCATTTGTGTTGTTTCCTTTTAAGTGTCGCGACATTACACTTGTCAAGTGGTATTATTGTAACACCTGTAAAAGTTCTGGGATGTCTACACTTGAACAAAGTGCAAGTTCAGCACTTAGTTAGTGTTAAATACAGCACTTCAAGTGTAGTTTTTAACACTTTAGTTTTTAGCGTGAATAAATTATGACATATTTCACATGTAAATTTGTTATTACGGAGCCCCTCATTCGGTTTATTCCCAACAAGACGAATGGCGAAATTGGTCACCCCAACAAGATAATCTAAACCAGGTAGAAACAAATGAGTTTTCATAAAAAGAGCTGACTGAAAGTTTGTACTGCATTTAGTGAACACAGAGTATTGACAAAGTAAGTTATTTACTGCTGTTTACGGTCACATATTTCTGCGCAATAGCTAATCATGACCACGACAGTTTTACCGGTGGAGGAAGCCAGAGTACCTGGAGAGAACCACCGAGCAATGACGAGCAACGGTCAGCTCCCCAATATACTAACTCCGCACAAGCAGGGTTAGCATTGGTTCAAGACAGGTGCTCCATCGACATGCAGCACGCTTTAGTACACAACGCCACCGTGCCCCCACGTTGACAATGGGTTGAAGTGTCTTTCCTAAGGACACAACGCGATTGCCTGACAAAGTAAGACTTAAGGATATAACAACTGAACTCACGACGGAAATAAACTCGTGCTCAAGTCAGATAGTGAATGTGGGCGACCAAGATGAAAAATAAAAATATTAATAATAACTGCTCAGCAACTACTAAAACAGGTGAAACAACCATCCCAAAAGAGAGTAATTATACATGAGCTTCCCCTTTCGTTTATGAAAAAAGAAGTTTTCACACCCATGATCACCGTACCACTCCGTAGAAAAAGCATAGTAGGCCTAATGCAAGCACAACAGTGGAAATAAAGGCAATATTCCCATGCTGTTGGGGCTTCTTAATTTTTTAACATGTTTCGTTTTTATAATGTTTATTTGTTGTGCAACAACCTCTTCCTTTAAACCCACTTTTACGGTAAACCCACCTACATGAAAACATCCACACATAGTATATTTCAAACTGAGAAAAAATGCCAAGCTGCCCAAGCTCAAGCATTCTGAGCAAGAGTAGAGGTGAAGGTCCATGCTTGGTAAAGTTACCGACGATTTGATGCTGGTTTCAACCCATCTGATTTCCTTAATTTTACCCTTCCTGAATCGATCTTTAATGTTTGCAATTTCAATGCGAAGCCTTTTCTCCCGTACAGCTTTGATTGAATTAATGACATCAACAAGGGAGCAACTATCAGTTATACAATGAATTCAGTGGCAGAAGACAATTGTCAGGATTGCCAGTACAAAGTTCATTGAACAGACTACTCAAAAATACTTCCGTGCTCATAGCATCTGATTATGCTAACATCTCTCCTGCGTACGTGCTTCTAACAATCTGGCGTATACGTTTTGACGTCAAAGTGATAGGTGAGAAACAATAGTCCAGTCAATCAAGTCAAATTATACCCCAACCACCAAGAGATTGCTATACAAATGTTTGCATTATTTTGGGCAGGAATTAGTATACAAACAAAAAATCCCCAATAATCCCATCACCGGAAAGGGGTTATGTATTTTGGGGTGAAAACATTAAAAAATTCAGTAAAATCATCGAAAATTGGAATTTGCTCAATACTCATTAACCCTTTACCTAACGTAACGGCCAAAACCGGCCAGCGCTATTCTCAAAAGTCGCCAATTAATTTTCATTATTTTTTTCATTTTTTGTCTCAAAAACATAGATTATGACCCCTCATTGAAACGAGCTCGTTCCAATGAGGGGTCATAACCTATGTTTTTGAGACAAAAAATGAAAATAATAATTATTCAAGAATTCTTTTTGCGAGTGTCGTCTGCTTTTCATGTTAGGTAATGGGTTAAAAGAGTTCAGACAACAATCATTTCCATGGTACTTAGATCAAAATAACCGTGTGCAATATTATACTTGAAATCCCAATTACTGATCACAAGAAAATATGTAATTTTGGGGTGAAAATTGATTGTGAAAAAGTATGACATGCTAGGATCCCTTAGAGACCACTATCATTTCTGTAATAGAATACTGCTGGATCCAGTTTTGAGAGCACAGCACCACTATCAATCATAACCTCATAAACGTTTTCGTACCATTTAAGAGAGGAATCTGTGAGCCCATAGGCTAGCTGGAGTTGAAACGCTTAACTGATTAATCGATTAACCAATGATCAAAGTCTTGATCGATCAACAAACGTAATTGATCGATTTACCGTTGCCTTAAACTACTGTATTATATGGGTTAACAAAGGAACAAACTTGCTCTAAAATAGGTAAACCTTGTCACACTGACTTGATCATTCTTAACTCTGCCCGTTGCGGACAGCAGACGATACTTGCAAAATAAATTCTTGAATACTAAAATTTTTAAATTTTTGCCTCCAAAACATAGCTTATGACCCTCCATTGAAACGGGCTCAACGGGCTCGTGCCAATGAGGTGTCATAAGCTATGTTTTTGAGACAAAAATTAAAAACATAATAAAATTTGAAGGAGATTTTTATATGTTGCGCCTGACGGTTTTTTCCGTTATTTGGGGTAAAGGGTTAATGCTATAAATCATCAACGGTTCGGCAATAATTCAGCTACCTACTAAAACAAGTGATTAATCGGTTAACCAAGGTTAATCCATATGATTAATCGATCAAGAAAACCCTTTAACCGTTTCAGCTCTACCATAGGCACAGTTTTTTTTAAACGCCAAACAGTTCCTTTAGCATTCGCCTCAGGTCGGAGTTTAGTGTATATATATAGACAATAAACATATAGTGTGTTTTTATATCTGTGTTATACAACGAGTTGAAATATGTTTTATTTTTATCTGATAACAAACAGACACCCGTCTCGTGCGTCTACCCGACTTATATATGCTTCCCACGGGCCTCCAAAGAAAACCAGTCTACGAGACAAAAGAAATAGGACAATACGCATAGAGTTGTGTCCCTTACATTACAAAATCGATGACGGCGATTGTAAAGTGCGATTGCACTTCTTGCATCATGTAACTGCGCTGGAACAAAATAAATTTCAACTATTTTATTAACAGTAACAAAACGGTGTTTCAGTAGAGTTATTCTTTTTTTGACATAGTTCCAGTTTTCTTCCGTGTTTTATGCTGTGGTCCCAATATAACAAATAATTTTGCGTTTGTTTACAATTTTTACGAAGTGTTTTTTATCAGGTAGAGAAGACGAACTTTTAATTAGCGCAGTTCCGCGAGTACTTTTGATCGAGGCCGTGACTATAAATAGTTCGCAGTCGCCGCATACTAATTACTATTAACATTCAAGTAATTTCTACAATGTTTTGAAGCAAAATTTTAGGTTGCCTTTATTGAAGCAAAATAAATAAGAAATGACACCATCAGAGGATTTTGACAAAGTGCAATAAGCGTACAATTAAAACCTGCCCTGTGATATAACGATGTTTCATGAATGAATGAATGAAAATGGAATTGAAAGAGGTCAAAGGTCGTTCGCATAAATTATAATTATACACAACACCCGTTGTATATACTTCAAGTATATACAACGGTTGTTATACTCTATGGTTATCAGATAAAATACTCAAAGTTTGCTAAGCACCAAGTATATCCAACTACATGTTTTACGTTTTAGTTGAAATATTGTAATGAAAAGTGTATATATTTTTTATTTAATTATATCTTTAATGCTTTAAGTACAGAAATTAAGATTTTATTTGTGTTTGACATAATTTTTTAGCTTTTGAATACCATGGAAAATGGATATTATTGGTAAAAGAGGAAATTTTTCAATTTGCCAAAAAGTTGACGGAGCGAACTGGTATGGGTTCAATATCGAGTATGAGACTTATTACTGTTAATTACAGCTTGACAACGCCTTCTCATGCTCCCAATCAGGTTCCTGGTGGTCCTTTGTGGGATGTTGTTCCATTCTTGGACCAGCATGGCACCAAGCTCCTGGACACTTCTTGGTTGGACTGGACGGACTGAAATTGCAAGATGCAACTCATTCCAGACATGTTCGATTGAATTGAGGTCAGGGGATCTTGCTGGCGAGTCCATACGCTCAATCCCCTCCCCCCTTCTGTCGGTACTTCCAGACAGCATGGGCAACATGAGGACGGGCATTTGCGTCCATCTGAATGAATCTATCACCCACTGCACCTGCATACAATCTGACGTGGATATCCAGGATCTCATCAACATGCCGCTGTGCATTCAATGTACCACGTTCAAGGACACAGAGCTCTGTACGTCCATCCCCGCTGATGCCGCCCAGACCATGATTGACCCTCCGCCATAGCGGTCATGCTCAGCAATGTTGGCTGCATGGAATCGCTCTCCTGGTCTTCTCCATACCCTAGAACACCTATCTGTGTCTTCTAGGTAGTACCTTGACTCATCTGTAAAAAGTACAGGTCGCCAATCTTCTCTGGTCCATCCAACATGGTCCATGGCCCATTCATATCGTGCCTGGTGGTGGTTTTGGGACAGTGGAATGCAAATACATGGTCTTCTCGGCCGGAGACCACCTTCATGCAACCTTGCCCGAATAGTCTGCGTCGAAACATTTACCCCGGATGCATTCTGAAGGTCACTGCGAAGCTGGTTTGCCATATTTAATCATTAAATCACAAGGGTTTGTGTTGAAATGAAGATTGAATACCCTACACATGTCATGTACATGTAGACAGTACACGAAAACATCATGAAAATCAAGGGGTACATGCTTTCCATGACTGTCACAAAACGTCTGTCTGTCAAGAGAGCTAATGTAAACACTGGGGACCATCTCCATACATTCCCCAATCATATCCACCCAAAATATCGCAAATATGTCACAAGCAAATTTCAGAATGATGTGTCAAATATTTGGTAATATTAGCAAACTTTGAGTAGTATATTTCTACCAATGTCATATTCTTGCAAAAATGCTGCCTTTACATCAATTGAGGCTGGGACCCAGTGTTTTTGAGCAAAGATAGCTAAAATTATGTGAAGCAAATGGCTTGAACAGGCGGGAGAATCTTTCAAAACTTGGTGACTAAACGTGCTTTAGGCAGATATTATTTATTTATTTATTGGTGTTTAAGGTCGCACACTTATGCACAATGGCTAATCGTGACTGTGACAGTTTTACGGGTGGAGAAAGTCGGAGTACCCGGAGAGAACCATCGAGCATCGACGAGCAACTGTCAGCTCCTCAACATTCTAACTTTGTTCAAGCTCCGCTCAACCAGGGTTAAAGCGGTTGAAGACATGTGCACCCTGGACGTGCAGTACGCCTTAGTACACGCATCATCGTGCCCCCGTGCAGGCAATCGGGATAAAGTGCCTTGCACAAGAACACAACGCGGGTCGTCCCAGACGGGGATCGAACTCGGGACCTCTAACATAGAAGTCCAACAGTCTACCACTGAGCCACCCTGCTCCTATTTAGGCAGATAACCATCAGAAGTTTCTTTAAAAATACACACCCAAATGGGTCGAAATAAATATTTGGTGTTCATAGGGGACCTCTTAATAAACATTATTATTTTAACAGTTTTGAAGATCATATTTAACATGCTCAAAAATGTATTTTTCAACAATGAGACATGTTTCATCTGAAGTTGTCAGTTCATGTTCATCAGTTATATCAATGTAGCATAATTTGCACCTGAATTTACTCCTCCAAAATGGAATCGGCAATTAGAATGGTAAACAGGTCAGAAGAGTAAGGAGAACCGGTGACGTCACCAAGAGAAGTGGTATAAAACCTGGATCGAGAGAGAGAACCCAGATTAGATAAGTCACACCTCCGAGAAAGTGATTTTCATCATATTTCGGTCATAAAGAGTTAAACTAAACACTATACGTTTGTCTATAAAACTAGTACCTTGCATCAAAAAAATGTCTCAGAATTATAAGCATCAGGCCACGGCCACAGCAGCTACCATCAAGGATAAAAAGAGGGAAGAAAAGAAGGACGACAGAAAATCCAGAAGAGAAAGAGAAAGAGCAGCTAGGAGGGCCTCTACGGGAAAGGTTAGTGGATTTACTAATAAAGAATCTAGGGAGGGACCCAGTCCGGTAGCGGAGCTTGCCACTCTAACCCAAACTGTTAACACCTTAAGTGCACAGTTAGATGGTCTCAGGAAGGATATCAAGGCCAAAGATGCGGAAATAGCTAGGCTCAGTTTAGTTGTTGCAAATGCTACCAGGCTTAATGTTACGAGCAGTATGCCTGATACTGCCTCGGAAGTAGTTCCACTCACCCCTGGCTCTCCTCCAAGGGAGATTCAGGTGGTGGTGGATGTTCACCCACTCCACTCCCCACTCTCAGACAGTGGTAATAACTCCTTAGCCATAAAAACAAATGACAGTAGCAACAGCTGATAAATCCAGCAACTCCAGCAATCTCCGCATCGGTGGAGGGCATAAGCCCAAGATCGTATGCAGAGGTTGCTGGGGCTGCTGGGAAAAAGGCAATCAACAGGAGCCTCTCCCTTAAGGATCCGAAGGACCCTCTAAATGCCAAAAGCTTCAATCCTGACAAGCCACTGTCGGAAATGTTCAGTAACAGCCTGGAAGGTCCAAATGATATTAGCCTATCTGATAGGAGACCCTCCTCCAACAAGGATACTGAAAGTAGAGTCCACACCCACAGTAAAACTCCCCCAAAAAGGAAATTAAACAGGGACAACGCAGACTCAGATACAGAGCTGCAGGAGATCACGAACGAGGAGGGCTTCAACACCATGATTGAACGGAAAATCAAGAGGTGTAGGTGCTTAATTCCTCGCCCGTGCTCTTCTGGTTCTGGCTCTGCCCCAGTTCCGGACCATTCCAATATTGGTACTGAAACAAATAAAGCAACTGATACCAATAGTGTCTTCAGCCTCTCTAACACATCACCTGAAGTACCTAAGGCACTAGGCCAGCCAACTCAGTCAACGCCCAGAAAAGCGCCACTGCCAACCCCACTTATGGAAATGAGCTTCTCCGCGGCGGTCAAAAAGAATGCTGGCGGCCTAGGACAAATAAGAGACGCTAGGAAGAAAGTTGGTAACCCCGCTCCTAACAAAACTAACAGCACCAGGGAGGGCAGGGTAACAACCCGTCTAACCTCAGTGCGGTTATAACTAGGGTCCATCCCGACACTCCCAGAGAAGCAATTAACCTTAGCATAAATAACTGCAAATGGGAGAGATTCCACTCCAAAGCCACGGGCAAGGTCACGTGGAAAATTAAAGTTACCTGCCCCGACAAGGAAACTAAGGTAAAAATAATCAGAGATGGGATCCACATCAATGGCAGGTGGCACGCTGGGGAGGAATACAATACCTCCCCAGCGCCCATACAGTGCCACAAATGCCAAAAGTTCGGGCATATGGCCAACAAATGCAGAGGGAATCTAACCTGCATGAATTGCGGAGAATCACACCTCACCAAATCATGCAGGCTAAAGCCCCCCTCCTGCCCCAACTGTAAAGGAAGCCATCCTAGCAGCTACCGGGGGTGTCCTCATTTTAAAAAAGTAAAAACCGCCATCCAGCTGAAAAACCTAAATCTCATCAAGCCTGACAATGCGTCATCTCCTCATACTGTCAGCTCCCTTATCGCCGGATCCCTTTACTCAGTACTAAGTAAACACGTCAAAACCAATCTGTCTGACATCTGCCAAGATGTCAGCCGATCGGCGTCCAGACTTTTCAAGACGCATATTTCGGAATCACTAATCAAAGCCGCTGTCAGCTCAGACTAAAGCACCTGTCTAACCAATATCTAAAGTACCGCTACTAATTCCCTACCCCTGTCATGAATAAGCTACAAATACCCGTGTGGAACGCTAGAAGCGTTAATAACAAAAAACTCCAAATGGGACAATACTTCGCAGATACAGACATTATCTGCATCTGCGGAAGTTGGCTTCAACCCAGCAAAAACTTCTCAGTAAGCGGATTCAGCACTATTAGAAGAGACCGACGAATCACCACAGGTGGCGGCGTCGCTCTTCTAATAAAGCAGAACATCAAAACCAAAACCATAAAAACTAATCACCTCGATGCAGAGGAGATTGCTACTGAAATCACTGTTGACAATAAAAACATCGCGATTGTTTGTTATTATAACGACCCAAGCAAAATTGTTTCTGACACTGTCTTTCAATTCTTTACGAGGAAATACAAACACTGCATTTTCCTCGGCGACTTCAATGCCAAACACCTGTACTTTGGCTGTAACAAAACCACCCATAACGGTGAAGCCCTCCTTGAAATCACAAAAAGCATAACCTTCATGTGGTTATGAACGACAGTTCTGCAACTTATATCAGTAATAACCCATTATTCTCATCTGAGATCCTTGATCTAATTATTGCCAGTGACTCCCTGATTAATTACATCGATGACCACAGGGTCGGCGATGACGACTTAGGCAGCGATCACATCCCGGTCCATGCCTCACTGCAGCTAGGAAATGGCCCACTCAGGTACCCCCCACTCTCCGCAGAAATTTTAGAAAAATTAATTGGAACCTCTATCGTGACATCATCGATGTCCAACTCACAAACACCCCCCCCCCCCCACACCCATCCAATGCAGCGGAACTCGAAACCCAATGCGAGGGCATAGAAAAAATCATTAAATCAACCCTAAACGAAATATGCCCAAAAGAAGAAGTACGCCCCTGGAGAAATACTATCTCGGGCGACACACTCTCACTAATCAAAACTAAACGGAAAGCTCTTCGCGCTCTTAAAACCGAAACTGACCCCGGTAAGAAAGCTGACCTCCAAAAAACATACAACCGCCTTCATGGCGAGGTCAAAAAAGCCCTCCAAGCTGAAAAACAAGCCAACTGGGAAAAGGCAACAGCCGATCTAAACGGAGTCCAGGATGCGAAAAAATTCTAGGACTCTTTCAAAACCCTAACTGGGCAAAAAAAAAAAAAAGCCACAAAGCCGCAGGAAAACCTCTTAAGAAGGAAGACGGTTCCTTCACGCGCACTGACAAAGACAAGGCCGACACCTTTGCCGACCTCCTAAGAAAAACCCATCGCCCGCATCAAGGTGCGGGCAACGATGACGCCGCCATAAACGCCATTGATGACCTCATCAATGCACACCCTGATATCTACCGTGACCCCAAATTCGATAACGAGCCAGAAGACGGGGATGACGATGACCTCGTCATCCCCATCACTAATGACGAAATCATCAACGTCATAAAAAAATGCAAAAATTCTTCCTCACCCGGCGAAGACGAAGTAAGCTACAAAATTCTAAAACAAAGCCCATACTCCCTAATCGAAAAACTAAAAAAAACTGTTCAACGCATGCCTCACCCATGGCTATTTTCCAAAATGTTGGAAAAAGCCATCGGTGTCATGATACCAAAACCGGACAAGGACCCCTCCGATGCAGCCAGCTACCGCCCAATCAGCCTACTCAGCTGCATTGGTAAGACATTCGAACGAATCCTCACCAATCGGCTCAGGGAGCACCTTGAAGACAACGATTTTTTTAATAAATGGCAAAGAGCCTATAGAAACCGCAAAGAAGGCATCGAACATGTCTACCGACTAGTTACCCAAATGAAAGCCGCTATCAACAATCAGCAAATAGGCGCGGCAGTCCTGTTAGATGTCGAAAAAGCATTTGACTCCGTCTGGCACAATGGAATGCGCTACAAATTATCAGAAATGAAACTCCCCAAGAAACTGCTCAGATTACTATCCTCTTTCTTAAATGATCGCGAAATTAAAGTCAGAGTGAACAATGAAATGTCTGACCGTGTCCCCATTGAAGCAGGCACCCCCAAGGATCCGTCCTGAGCCCCCTCCTTTACATCCTCTATGTAAATGACCTTAAGTTCTCCGAAGATCGTGTACAAGTCTCCCAGTTCGCGGATGACAAGGGCCTCTGGTACTCTAACAATACGGCCAATCTGCTCCAAAACCCCCTGCAACGCGCTCTCGATGACCTAGAACAATGGTGTGCCAAATGGAGAATTGAGCTAAACGCCAACAAAACCCAACGAATCACCTTTACTCGCAAGAAAAATAAACGAGATTTTGACCTAAAACTTATGGATAACACCCTCCCAGAATGCAAAGAAGCGAAATTCCTGGGCATCACCATTGATCAGAAACTGTCCTTCAACAAACATACCGACGACATGGCGAAAAAAGCTACTAAACTAATTAACTTACTGAAAATGCTCAAGGGAACTTCATGGGGGGCCAACCAGTACACCCTACTTAAACTATACAAATCCTTTGTGCGCCCAGTACTCAAATACGGTGCAATAATACTAACTGACCTGAACAAACCTAATATGGGAAAACTCCAGAGGGTCCAAAATCACGCGCTTAGAGTTGCCCTCCGCGCCACATGGGACATACCCATAAAAACACTCCACGACAGGGCCGATATCCCCACCATTAAAGACCGCCTAGCCACCCTGGCCGCGAAAAATCTAGACCGGTTAGCCGACAGCGAACTAATCTCCGAACTTGGAGTAATTTGCGAAAGCCGACAAAAGCCCAAAAATTGCAATCAAAACTAAGACCGCTCGAATAAAAACTAGGGAATGACAAGGTGAACTGCGATCCCCGACGCCCCCGAATACCCCTAAACTAGATTAAAATAAATAAGTCCGCAACCAGCGAAGGGTACAACAGGAAAGAAACACCCTCGGGTGTGGTCTAGTGTGCTAGACCTGTTGCCCTCCCGCTGACAGCCTCGGAAGCTCAACCCGCATTAAACGATCGCGATCCCCGTCACCCTCAACTTCAAATAAACTTAAACTGACCTAAATAAGGCCACTTCCTGCGAAGGACACAACAGGAAAGAAACACTCTCGGGTGTGGTCTAGTGTGCTAGACCTGTTACCGTCCCGCTGCAAACTAGGAAGTTCAGCCCACTTAAAACGCTCGCGATCCCCTGCACCTTAAAACTAAATAATAAATAGGGTACGATTGGGGTTCCAAGCACGAGAGTATGTTACTGCTCTTACGAATGTAAAGATTCGTGCATTTCATACTCTCCCCCATAGCGACAAGCACACACACAGCACAATACCACACGAGAGTATGTTACTGCTCTTACGAATGTAAAGATTCGTGCATTCCATACTCTCCACACACACACAGCAGATACCACAAGGACACGCAACTAAAGAGGTGCTACTTTTATCTTTACAGTTTACATATTCTAATGAAAACTAATTCTACCTTCTTCTTTTAAGCAGGTACACAGAAGATGTTTTTTGACCAGCACCCCAATAACCGCTACAGACAGTCTAACCGTTATGGAAACAGTCACCCCCACGGTTCCTGAACATCTTCCGCTCCATCCCTAAAAGTGGTCAACCACCTTAAGGGAGGCGAGCGTTGGTCCTGCGTCCCGCCTCTGCCCCTTTTTGTAAGCGCAATGCGCATCTTTTGTCCCAACCCAATAGGATTACAATGCAGGCCTGCCCCCGAACCAGGGAAGTTCGGGTCTTCTTCTTGGTGGTCCCCGAAAGGGGTCGTTGTTGTTTTCCTCCAAAGAGTCCAACTATAACAGAGACAGCCTGAGGCAGATTATACTTGTCAGTGATGGCCATCACTCATTATCATCCTCGAAGCGGCAGACTATACTTGCCCAAAAATCCAGAACGACTGCACCCTCGGGAGAGGTAGTACCTTTGTGAGAGGACCCAACCTCCCACACTGGTCCTCACCCGAGGGTTCAACCGACATCTGCCAATGATACTACCCATCCACAACTGGACACTACTGGAGACACCTGCCGAGTACCGGATCCTTTTCCTCCTTCAACACGCCTTGACATGTGAGAGCCATCCTATACAGTCACAGAGGGTCGAAAGGGGCTTGTCCCCCATACCGTCCCTGCGCGCCTTCGGCGCGCGAAATCATCATTTCGGCGAGAACCCAGATTATACTTGCCAGTGATAGCCATCACTTAAAATCATCTCAGAAGTGGCAGACTATACTTGCCCGAAAATCTATATCGACTGCGCCCTCGGGGAGAGGTAGTACCTTTGTGAGAGGACCCAACCTCCCACACTGGTCCTCACCTGAGGGTTCAACCGACATCAGTCAACGAGACGGCCTAACCACAACTGGAGACACCTGCCGAATACCGGAACCTTTTCCACCTTCAACACGCCTAGACATGAGACAGCCAATCATATACAGTTACCGAGGGTCGAAAGGGGCTTGTCCCCCATACCGTCCCTGCGCGCCTTCGGCGCGCGAAATCATTCCTTTGTTGAACCCAGTTCAGTAATCACCATGGACATCCCAATTAAGCTACAGAAAGCTTTGTCAGCTCTGGGCGTCTCTTGCCTTCTCAACTGGACTCTCCAGATGAGAGGCAACAGCGTTCATCTGACGCTGTAGTTTGATGGAGAGGAGAGCACCACCACACCTTCTTCGGGGGAGAGGTAGCACTTTTTGTTAGAGGAACACCTCTCACACGGATCCTCACCCGAAGAAGCTTGGACTTGGCCCTGAAAAGAAGAAGAAGAAGAGCCGATCAACCAGGCGCCGTGATGCCCGGGGGCTGGATGAGTTCGTGAAAAGGAAGAAGGAAGAGAAGGTGGAAGAGAAGATAGGGAAAGCCACTACCATTTCCCCACCTCCAACGCTTGTGACTCCCATCTACACCCCAGCTGCCTCTACTATGTGGGGGGGGGGGGGGGGGGGGGCAACCTGGAGGATGGCCACGTCATCAGTGAGGCGGAGGCAGAAATGGAACATGGCTCACAGACGTCTCCTACTCCAACATCTCCTCTTCATCTGGATCAGGAACCTGGATACCTGGACCTAATGAAATATTTGGAAAGCTTGATGGATGAAGTCAATGATGTAACCAGAACGGCAAAGGAAGGCACGGAAAAATCGAAGGCACTAATGGCAGAACTCAATATACAGCACACTCCTACGGCAGCCAGGACTAGACCCTACCACCCAAATCAGTCCTCCATCATCGACAGCCCAACAACACTAACAACCACTATAGTATCACCATCTCAACCTCCTCCAACAAAAAAGAAGAGCAAAAAACATAGGCGTCGCTAAACAGTCAAAGAAGGTCGAAATGGGCTTGACCCACACCGTCCCAGCGCACCTTCGGCGCACGAAACCATTTCATTTCGGAACCCATTTGTTCATTGTACATGGTTGCTGTAACATCATTAGATGAGTTTAAAGTACCCGTCCGAAGGAGGAAATGATCCACTTGGCGAGCTTCGTGACTAGTTGGTGAAAAGTAGTAGAGTAATATGATATTATAATGAGATAATACCCCAAAAATTACTACAATTGGCACTGCGAGCAGGGTTTGAGGCCCAGGGGGCCAATTGGCGAGATGGATGGAGGAGCTAAGACAGCATGACTTCACAATTCAGCACCGCCCAGGGAAGAAGCATCAAAATGCTGATGTCTTGTCACGACGTCCAGAGGAAGCCTTTTTCAAGAAGTACAAAGCAGGGGTGCCATTAGAACAACTTCCCTGTGGGGGTTGTAGATATTGTAAGAGAGTAGACCAAAATTGAGGACATTTCTTTGAAAATGTTGATGATAGTTATTCTCCTACCGAGCAATAGAAGTCGAGCAGAAATTAAAATAGCTTTGGCCGAAAAATACAATGATTCCAATGTCTTTCATGTAAAAACAGAAATATGTTCCAATATTGCTTCCAACACAAGAGATTTTATCAATTGAAACTTCAGAGAACAGTTCAGGTAATAGAGTTAGCTTCCTTGATCTGCTAAACTCCAGAGTTATGGATAAAACCCTCACTGAACTGTTTGTCCCGGGGGGGGGGGGGGGGGGGGGGGGGATGTTTCACGTGAATCCAAGAAAGAGCGCGAGGGAGTGGGCATTACAGTTATTGCAGACTCCGATACCAATAATTCATAGGCAGGGAAAGACAGTGACCCACCTGAACTAGAATTTGCTTTTAGGTTACAATACAGTGTTTTTTCCATTGACGACAGTACTAATCTTTACTCCTCTCCCATCTCATCAAGCTGATTTGGGCAAAAACAACCATCTATCCATTTAGTTTATCATTTCATGAAAAAAGATACAAAAAAAAATATAGGTCGCCACGTGAATTTTGCCTTTAAATTGGGAGCTTTCTGTACTCCCGTCCAGTTTCGCACTGAATGAAATAGACATATTTTTACCTACTCCCACCCGATTTTAATCTTCTCTCACACATTTCAGAAGACAATAGTCACCAATATTTTATATCTTTTCCAAAACATGCACTTTAAAAATTTTATTCACACTTACAAGCTCGGTTCATTTTCCACCAATCGGATAATTCCAGGAACTTTTATCCTCCATTAGAGGCGCTGTTTGCACGAAAGCACTGTATTGTAACCTAAAGTGGTCAAAAATATGAAGAAATTCTGGCTAAACAGGAAGAGGATGTTGATTTAGAATTTCTTAGAAATTGGTTAGATAAGGGGTAAATATCTTCCCCCGATACTCTTTTTCAGGCAAGTGCCGAATCCAAGTTCTTTTGGAATCAGCGGGAAAGGTTTTCCATGATTAGAAAATTGATATACAAAAAGAGAAAAAAAATGGCCACTTAGTTTTGATGATACCCCATCCCCTACGCTCGGAGCTTATGTATTCAAATCATGGTCTGCCAACGGCTGGTCATCAGGGAATTAACCGTACCATGAAGAAAGTGAAATCCAGATATTATTTGCCAGGGCTAACTTCCAATGTTGAGACTTATGTTAAAGCCTGTACTAAGTGTAATAAACAAAATAAGCCTTCTTTTCAGTTCCGTCACAAAATGCTCCCCTACCACGCAGGGTCCCCAATGGAACGCGTTCCTTTAGATTTTTTGGGCCCTTTACCAAAAACTTCTAGAATACATTCTAGTAATAACTGATCAGTTTACAAAATGGATGGAGTGTATTCCCCTCCCTTCTCAAACGGCCGAAGAAACTGCGACTGCAGCAGTCAATGAGTGTTTTTCTCGATTTGGCTCCCCATTGGAAGTTCATACATATAGAAGGGCAAATTTTGAAAGTGATTTATTTAATGCTGTTGGCAAATTATTACAAATTCACAAGGCAATAACAACAGGTTATCGCCCTTCATCCAATGACCAAGTGGAAAGAGTAATCAGAACCTTGATGGATGCCCTTAGATGTTTTGTGGGAAATAAACAGTCCACATGGGATTTGCGTGTCCCGCAGTTAGCAGAGACATTAGGATCTTCTTTGAACCGAAGTACCGGATTTACTCCAAATAAATTGATGCTTGGGAGGGAGGTGGTACAACCAACAGATCTAATTTTCGCCCCCCCCCCCCCCCCCCACCAAAATGAAACATTTCACAATACAGCCGAATTTGTTCTTGCTTTGAAGAATTCTATTAGAACATCTCATAATTTGGACCGTGGAAAATGAAATCTCAACAGAAATTAATGAAGAAATACTATGACTCTACAAAACTCAGACATTTAAAGTGGGAGATATTATTTATTTCCTTGATTTGGCAAGTAAACCTGTCCGTTGTAAAAAAATTAAATCCCATTTGGAAGGGGCCAGGGATAATTATTCAATGTATTTCTACATTTCTGTTCAAAGTACAGATGATCCATAAATTAAAAACAGTGAATCATGATAAACTCAAACATTGTACTGATGGAATTCTACCACCTTGGACTGAGCACCATAAAAATCTTTCAAAAACTAGAGACTCAACTGTTCCATTGTACTGTGCCTGTAAGAAACCTGAGACAGGATCTTTCCTGATACAGTGTAATAGCTGTTTGGACTGGTTTCACACGCTAAAAACTAAAGTGTTAAAAACTACACTTGAAGTGCTGTATTTAACACTTAAGTGCTGAACTAGCACTTTGTTCAAGTGTAGATATCCCAGAACTTGACAGGTGTTACAATAATACCACTTGACAAGTGTAATGTCGCGACACTTAAAAGAAAACAACGCAGATGACGCGGATCAGGCTCGAACTGTCGAGCCTGATCCGCGTCATCTGCGTTGTGTCCTTTTAATTATGTACCCACCAAGCGCAAATCAAATTATGGACGATTCTGGAAGAACCACCAATGCTAGACACATGGGAAGTGCCATCCATTCAAGTTTCAGATGTCTGACGATTGTAATGTCTAAGTGCTTAAAGCATTGCACTTTGACTGTTAAAATCGAACCCTAAGAGTTAGAATGGGTTTAACCCCCCGGAACTGTCAGTTTTAACACTTCAGTTTTTAGTGTGCGTGGTTCTTGTGTGCAAGTTACCAGGCAATCGGCCCAAAGAATTGATCTGTATAATTGTCGATATTGTAAAATTGTAAATCCCCAATGATTATTAAAATAGATGGAGAACTCAGACGATTTTATTTCTGTTTCTTTGAACAGATATTGACAGATTACCAATCTAAGATAATAGTATCCACAATGAGGTCAGATGAAGGAAGTACATCCCCCAAGAGGTCATGGACGGAGGTCCGTAGAAAGGGAAGGACAGGGACAAAGGAGGGTCGGGGAATACGACCTTCGAACCCAAACCCGGAATGTCAGATTAAAAACTGACAGCAACCTACAGGTGGTTAGGTTTATTGGAGATAGGAAGGTAGAGGGGACTGTCTTTTATCCTTCAGTCTCCAAAACCCATGTCTCTGGAACAACTGGGAACTTGGTTCCCGGAGCTCAGGTTCCAGTGATCCCGGTAAGTTTCCCAGTTCTGGGAGAGTCGGTCTCCCTTATTCCTGCAGGCAGTGAAAAGTCGAGGGTGCCTTCACCCCTCAGTGACAAAGATACATTAAAGGTGCCAGCTACTCAGGCAAAGAAGAGAAAAGTGATTCTCTTCCATACTGGAAGTTGAAAGGAAAGATGTTCCCTTTCTACCTAAATCGCTAGAATTGCCTCCCAAACTAAAGGGACCACCCTCTGTGTGTCCCAATCCAAGTTGTAGAACCAGAGTAAAGCAATTGCGTAAGGACTGTCAAGGGGACCATCTCTCCACTTCCTTATGGATGCCGCAATCGGAGGGGCAATTTTTTAGTCCGGTAGCTATCTCTAAGGATTTTGAAAATATGGTAGCTCCCCTTAGATTAGGCAGATTAGGTTACATTGAGTTGCAGAAGCTGGTTAATCGGGAATATTCCCTATTTTCCATTGGAAGTTACCGCTCATTTTATTTAGCGGATGCAGGAGATGGAGAAATTTTTTAAGTGGAAGCAATTGACCCAATTCCCTCCAACAGGGAGTCTTGATTGCCTAGCCACTCCAGTGGGGTTTGTTCATTGGGGGATTCTGATGTTTTTAAAGATCGAAATTGAGGAGACAAGGAGACAACGTCCCTCCGGGCATAAATTTCAGAAACCACTGAAGCAGGTGCCCAAGAAGGTAACTAGATTAATGGATCAGTGCCCCCCAGAATATGATTCCAGGGTGACGTCTTCAGTTCCACCACCTCCCAAACGCCAAATAGTGGTCAGGGAGGATTCTCCTTCCCAACTAAAGTATACATGTGTTTGTAGAAATTTCAATAGGATAGAATTATTTAGAATCCCGAGTGTCTGTAAGGAACTCTGCTTACTCATTTCTTAGGCACATCCTCTTTAATTACAATCACGTTTGCACAGATGCAGATGTAACCTCCTACATGTACAATACTGGGGATTTATCCCCACTGCTAATACAATGAAAGTGTCTATGACATTCACTGTAGCTTAATTTGTCTGTGTGTTGTGTTTGATGAAAAGGATAATGTTCAATGTTTATGAAAGGATTATGAAATAAGACAAGAATTGTGATAATTGGGAATATGTTAATTTCTGTTACCTGTATGCTATGTTTATAATAAAAATAATATAGGGTGTACACTGTGCTAAAGAGCTGAGGGGTGGGTTAATATGACCTCACACTTAATGTATGTGGCCCTCACAGTTAACGTATGTCAACGAAAGTTAACAAGTTACAGTGAAATTATTCCAAAACGAGTCGTCCTGTCAAGTTACATTGAAATCCCTTTATAAATGTGGCCTGTAGACTGTGCTAAAGGTTTTCGGGCTTCAGGCCTATGTAGCCATGACGGTAGACCGATTGCAACTAAAAGGGGACGTCCTCATCTCGACATTATACTGAGTCATTCTACTAAGTTACAATAAAATCCCTTCACAAATACAACCTATAGTCTGTAATAAAGTTTTTTGGGTTTTGCGTTCGGGAAGCCATCATGGTTGAATGATCGTGACCAAAAGGGGGCGTTGTCATCTGGGCATAATCTGGAGAAATCCTACGAAGTTACAATGAAATCCCTTCTTCATATATATGACCTGTTGACTGTGCTCAAGGTTTTCGGGCTTCGAGCCCCTGAAGCCGTCACAATTGACCAAACACGACCAAAAGGGGATGTCATCATCTAGGCATTATATGGAGTCAACCTAACAAGTTATAATGAAATCCTTCCACAGATACGACTTATAGACTATGCTAAAGGTTTTTGGGCTCGGGCAGCCATCAAGACTGAATGATCGTGACCAAAAGGGGACGTTCTCATGTAGACATTATTTGGATTCATCCTACCAAGCTAAAATGAAATCCCTTCATAAATATGACCTACAGACCGTGCTAAAGGTTTTCGGGCTTTGGGTCCCTGTAGCCGTCACAGTTGCCCAATTGCATCCAAAAGGGAACCTTCTCATCTAGACATTATATGAAGTCAACCTACCAAGTTACAATAAAATTCCTTCATAAATATGACCCGAAGACTGTGCTAAAGGTGTTTGGGCTTTGGGCTCGGGCAGCCATCCTGGTTGAATGAGCGCAACCAAAAGGGGACGGACATTCTCACATGGACATCATCTGGAGTGATCCTACGAAGTTACAATGAAATACCTTCATAAATATGACCTGTAGACTGTGCACAACGTTTTCGGGCATCGGGCCTCTGTAGCTATCACAGTTGACCAATCACGATCAAAAGGGGATGCCATCATCTAGGCATTATATGGAGTCAACCTAACAAGTTACAATGGAATCCTTCCACAAATACGACTTATAGACTATGCTGAAGGTTTTTGGGCTCGGACAGCCATCAAGGCTGAATGATCGTGCCCGAAAGGGGATGTTCTCATTTAGACATTATATGAAGTCAACCAAGTTACAATGAAATTCCTTCATAAATATGACCTGAAGACTGTGCTTAAAGGTTTTCGGGCTTCGGGCTCGGACAGCCATCATGGTTGAATGATCGCAACCAAAAGGGGACAATCTCATCTGGGCATCATCTGGAGTGATCCTACGAAGTTACAATGAAATCCCTTCATCAACTTGACCTGTAGACTGTGCTCAAAGTTTTCGGGCTTCGGGCACCTGTAGCCGTCACAGTTGACCAATCACGACCAAAAGGGGATGTCATCGTCCAGACATTATATGGAGTCAACCTAACAAGTGTCAATGAAATCCTTCCATAAATACGACCAATAGACTATGCTAAAGGTTTTTGTGCTCTGGCAGCCATCAAGGCTGAATGATCGCGACCAAAAGGGGACGTTCTCATCTAGACATTATTTGGAGTCATCCTAACAAGCTACAATGAAATACCTTCATAATTATGACCTGTAGACTGTGCTAAAGGTTTTCGGGCTTCAGCCACTGTAGCTGTCACAGTTGACCAATCGTGTCCAAAAGGGGACGTTCTCATCTAGACATTATATGAAGTCAACCTACCAAGTTACAATGAAATCCCTTCATAAATGTGACCTCTAGACTGTGCTAAAGGTTTTCGGGCTCGGGCAGCCATCATGATTGAATGATCGCAACCAAAAGGGGACATTCTCATCTGGGCATCATCTGGAGTGATCCTACGACGTTACAATGAAATCCCTTCATAAATGACATGTAGACTGTGCTCAAGGTTTTCGGGCTTCGGGCAGCCATCAAAGCTGAATGATCGCGACCACAAGGGGGCGTTCTCATTTAGACATTATTTGGGAGTCATCCTACTAAGTTACAATGAAATCCCTTCATAAAAATGCCCTGTAGACTGTGCTAAAGGTTTTCGGGTTTCAGGCTCCTGTAGCCGTCACAGTTGTCCAATCACGTTCAAAAGGGGACTTTCTCATCTAGACATTCTATGAAGTCAACCTACCAAGTTACAATGAAATCCCTCCATAAATATGACCTGTAGTCTGTGCTAAAGGTTTTCGGGTTTTGGACTCGGGCAGTTTGTCACGGTTGACAGATCGCGACCAAACGGGGAAGTTCTCATCTAGACATCATACGGAGTCATCCTACCAAGTTACAATGAAATCCTTTTATATTAAACATGACCTGCAGAGTGTGCTAAAAGTTTTTGGGTTTCGGGCATGGGCAGCCATCAGGGTTGACAGATCATGACCAAAAGGGGACGTTCTCATCTAGGCATTGTACAGAGGCATCCTACCAAGTTACAATGAAATCCCTTCATAAATACGACATGTAGACTGTGCTAATGGTTTTCGGGTTTTGGGTTCGGGCAGCCATACCGGTTGACCGATCATGACCAAAAGGGGACGTTCTCATCTGGACATGACCTCAAACCTGCATATGAACTTTTGTGACGATCAGACAAGAACTACGGGGTGTAGCCTGTGCTAAAGGAAAATGTGCACAGACTATCAGACTTCCGCACGCGTGATAGCAATAGCTTATCTTGACTTTGTCAAGTTAAGCTAAAAATAATAATGCTGAATAAAAAAATATCTTAAATTTGAGACCTCTCCCCTGGTATATATGTAAAAAAAAATGGATAAAATAAACATGGAAAGATGATGAAATCCAAAACCAGTAACTTGATTTTGAATGACAAAGTTGATAAGTTGAAATGGTTTTATTTCTGATGCCATGTTTGGTATATTTCAACTTTGTAAAGTTTTGTAATTTATTAGTATAATTTTGTTGGTTTCCTGGTGCAGTTAAAATATGGAAGGGGAGGAGTGTTAACTTAAAAGCAATAGAGGGTGGGGATTGGTAAGAAAAGTTAGAAAATTGTGTACAGTTTTCATGGGTGTCTATCTTCGACCCTTGGTTAGTGAAAAGTTAGGGTATCCATCTCTTGGGTTGCCCATGGATCCCTTTTTTCTGAGAATTACTCTGCTGATCCTTTTTTGATTAATTAAATGAGGGAGTTTTAGTCTCCCTACAAGCTTTTGTCCTTAAAGGTGGAGACTTTACTATGATCCCTTGGGTTATTTGGATGGGGTTTTATTTAGAAAACTGGGGGGAATGTAGCATAATTTGCCCCTGAGTTTACTCCTCCAAAATGGAATCGGCAATTGGAATGGTAAACTGGTCAGAAGAGTACGGAGAACCGGTGACGCCACTAAGAGAAGCGGCATAAAACCTGGATCGAGAGAGAGAGAGAGAACCCAGTTGTTCATGGTACATGGTTACTGTTACATCATTAGGTTAGTTTAAAGTACCCGTCCGAAGGAGGAAATAACCCACTTGGTGTGCTTGGTGACTAGTTGATGAAAAGTAGTAGAATAATATGATATTATATAGAGAGTAATCGATTGACTGGACTGGTTACGTGAAATAATTCATGAGAGGTGAGGGACGTTGTACAAACACGAGTGCCCGAATGGGCACGAGTGTTTTACAATATAGTCTCTCGCCTCGAATGAATTATTTCACGTAACAAGTCCAGTCAAGCGATTACTCTGTTTATTACTTTTCATTATTAACAATAATTATATTATTTAACCCTTTACCTAACGTAACGGCAAAAAACGGCCAGCGCTATTATCAAAACTCTCCAATTAATTTTCATTAGTTTTTCATTTTTTGTCTCTAAAACATAGGTTATGACCCCCTCATTGGAACGAGCGCGCCGAGCTCGTTCCAATGAGGGGTCATAACCTATATTTTTGAGACAAAATATAGTCTCTCGCCTCGAATGAATTATTTCACGTAACAAGTCCAGTCAAGCGATTACTCTGTTTATTACTTTTCATTATTAACAATAATTATATTATGTAACCCTTTACCTAACGTAACGGCAAAAACGGCCAGCGCTATTATCAAAACTCTCCAATTAATTTTCATTAGTTTTTCATTTTTTGTCTCTAAAACATAGGTTATGACCCCCTCATTGGAACGAGCGCGCCGAGCTCGTTCCAATGAGGGGTCATAACCTATATTTTTGAGACAAATATGAAAATAATAGTTATTCAAGAATGTTTTTTGCAAGTGTCGTCTGCTTTTCATGTTAGGTAAAGGGTTTAAAAAAAAAAAAAAACCCAAAAAACAATGAAGTCCCCATTACACCCACGGTAAAGCGTCTTCGTTTGCGCGCACGGATACATGACCCAATTGTTGATTGCATAATTCACTTGTGAAGTTATCGTTATTATCAAACCCGGAAATCCCAGTAAATCACACATTGGAAAGTAATAAAAAGAGATAACACCCCAAAACTTACTACATCAACAGATTTTTCTTAGGAAATATCTGCAAATTCTGTACTTGACTTTGGTCGACAGATATTTTGGAACCTTCTAAATTATGAGGTTTATGGAAAATCAAATTAAACCAATTTCTAATCTTACCAGTGGGTTTTTCTGCACAACCTAAAATCTGAGCTTCTATGAGTTATTGATTATCAACACTAACCTACGTAATTGTCTGCCCTGGTTTAACCCTTTACCCAACGTAACGGCCAAAACCGGCCAGCGCTATTCACGAAAATCGCCAATTAATTTTCATTATTTTTTTCATTTTTTGTCTCAAAAACATAGGTTATGACCCTTCGTTGGAACGAGCTCGTTGAGCTCGTTCCAACGAGGGGTCATAACCTATGTTTTTGAGACAAAAAATGAAAAAAAATAGTCATTCAAGAATTTTTTTTGTCGTCTGCTTTTCATGTTAGGTAAAGGGTTTTAAGTTCAGTCAATGAAACAGGTGTTACAAGTTCACGGCTTTGTTCAGAAGATGGGTCAGAATGCTCAGAAACATTGCCTTCAAAAGAAACAATATCTGATGTCTCTTCAGGAGGCAATGAATCTGGACGATGAAGTTCATTATCATTATCAGACTGAAAGGAATCGACTTCTATTCCATTAAAATATCAGACAGAAAAAAAAGTGCAGTTCAGTTGCCGTGAACTGGTCGTACTCCATGCGTCGGCAGTGATGTCCAATCATGCATTTACCAGGTAATAAAAATTATCAGGAAAAATTTTAATTAATGAAGCACTGGGTTGTACCCATTGCTTCATTAATAAACGTTTTGATGATTATTCCTGTAATTAGTGTTTAGAATCTGTTATTATTGCATCCGTGGAAATATTGCCCACCTGCGGAAAGTGATCAATTCAGGGCGGCTGTACTGTTGGCCTAGACATTTTGACCAAACTACTTCACTGACTTGGTTTTGTCATGTTATTTTGGTTAGCCATAAGGCCTAAAATGTAAAAATTCTGTTTCTCAGGACCTCCGACATACCCCTTTTGGCTGCCGCATTCTCTCTTTTTACACAACGCGGGTCGTCCCAGACGGGGATCGAACTCGGGACCTCTAACATAGAAGTCCAACAGTCTACCACTGAGCCACCCTGCTCCTATTTAGGCAGATAACCATCAGAAGTTTCTTTAAAAATACACACCCAAATGGGTCGAAATAAATATTTGGTGTTCATAGGGGACCTCTTAATAAACATTATTATTTTAACAGTTTTGAAGATCATATTTAACATGCTCAAAAATGTCTTTTTCAACAATGAGACATGTTTCATCTGAAGTTGTCAGTTCATGTTCATCAGTTATATCAATGTAGCATAATTTGCACCTGAATTTACTCCTCCAAAATGGAATCGGCAATTAGAATGGTAAACAGGTCAGAAGAGTAAGGAGAACCGGTGACGTCACCAAGAGAAGTGGTATAAAACCTGGATCGAGAGAGAGAACCCAGATTAGATAAGTCACACCTCCGAGAAAGTGATTTTCATCATATTTCGGTCATAAAGAGTTAAACTAAACACTATACGCTTGTCTATAAAACTAGTACCTTGCATCAAAAAAATGTCTCAGAATTATAAGCATCAGGCCACGGCCACAGCAGCTACCATCAAGGATAAAAAGAGGGAAGAAAAGAAGGACGACAGAAAATCCAGAAGAGAAAGAGAAAGAGCAGCTAGGAGGGCCTCTACGGGAAAGGTTAGTGGATTTACTAATAAAGAATCTAGGGAGGGATCCAGTCCGGTAGCGGAGCTTGCCACTCTAACCCAAACTGTTAACACCTTAAGTGCACAGTTAGATGGTCTCAGGAAGGATATCAAGGCCAAAGATGAGGAAATAGCTAGGCTCAGTTTAGTTGTTGCAAATGCTACCAGGCTTAATGTTACGAGCAGTATGCCTGATACTGCCTCGGAAGTAGTTCCACTCACCCCTGGCTCTCCTCCAAGGGAGATTCAGGTGGTGGTGGATGTTCACCCACTCCACTCCCCACTCTCAGACAGTGGTAATAACTCCTTAGCCATAAAAACAAATGACAGTAGCAGTACAGCTG
Source organism: Pictodentalium vernedei (assembly GCA_031216915.1). Lineage (NCBI taxonomy): Eukaryota > Metazoa > Mollusca > Scaphopoda > Dentaliida > Dentaliidae > Pictodentalium > Pictodentalium vernedei. Next base: position 630,940,828 of record CM062295.1, on the reverse strand, counting down.
ATAAATCCAGCAACTCAGCAACTCCAGCAATCTCCGCATCGGTAGAGGGCATAAGCCCAAGATCGTATGCAGAGGTTGCTGGGGCTGCTGGGAAAAAGGCAATCAACAGGAGCCTCTCCCTTAAGGATCCGAAGGACCCTCTAAATGCCAAAAGCTTCAATCCTGACAAGCCACTGTCGGAAATGTTCAGTAACAGCCTGGAAGGCCCAAATGATATTAGCCTATCTGATAGGAGACCCTCCTCCAACAAGGATACTGAAAGTAGAGTCCACACCCACAGTAAAACTCCCCCAAAAAGGAAATTAAACAGGGACAACGCAGACTCAGATACAGAGCTGCAGGAGATCACGAACGAGGAGGGCTTCAACACCATGATTGAACGGAAAATCAAGAGGTGTAGGTGCTTAATTCCTCGCCCGTGCTCTTCTGGTTCTGGCTCTGCCCCAGTTCCGGACCATTCCAATATTGGTACTGAAACAAATAAAGCAACTGATACCAATAGTGTCTTCAGCCTCTCTAACACATCACCTGAAGTACCTGAGGCACTAGGCCAGCCAACTCAGTCAACGCCCAGAAAAGCGCCACTGCCAACCCCACTCATGGAAATGAGCTTATCCGCGGCGGTCAAAAAGAATGCTGGCGGCCTAGGACAAATAAGAGACGCTAGGAAGAAAGTTGGTAACCCCGCTCCTAACAAAACTAACAGCACCAGGGAGGGCAGGGGGAACAACCCGCCTAACCTCAGTGCGGTTATAACTAGGGTCCATCCCGACACTCCCAGAGAAGCAATTAACCTTAGCATAAATAACTGCAAATGGGAGAGATTCCACTCCAAAGCCACGGGCAAGGTCACGTGGAAAATTAAAGTTACCTGCCCCGACAAGGAAACTAAGGTAAAAATAATCAGAGATGGGATCCACATCAATGGCAGGTGGCACGCTGGGGAGGAATACAATACCTCCCCAGCGCCCATACAGTGCCACAAATGCCAAAAGTTCGGGCATATGGCCAACAAATGCAGAGGGAATCTAACCTGCATGAATTGCGGAGAATCACACCTCACCAAATCATGCAGGCTAAAGCCCCCCTCCTGCCCCAACTGTAAAGGAAGCCATCCTAGCAGCTACCGGGGGTGTCCTCATTTTAAAAAAGTAAAAACCGCCATCCAGCTGAAAAACCTAAATCTCATCAAGCCTGACAATGCGTCATCTCCTCATACTATCAGCTCCCTTATCGCCGGATCCCTTTACTCAGTACTAAGTAAACACGTCAAAACCAATCTGTCTGACATCTGCCAAGATGTCAGCCGATCGGCGTCCAGACTTTTCAAGACGCATATTTCGGAATCACTAATCAAAGCCGCTATCAGCTCAGACTAAAGCACCTGTCTAACCAATATCTAAAGTACCGCTACTAATTCCCTACCCCTGTCATGAATAAGCTACAAATAGCCGTGTGGAACGCTAGAAGCGTTAATAACAAAAAACTCCAAATGGGACAATACTTCGCAGATACAGACATTATCTGCATCTGCGGAAGTTGGCTTCAACCCAGCAAAAACTTCTCAGTAAGCGGGTTCAGCACTATTAGAAGAGACCGACGAATCACCACAGGTGGCGGCGTCGCTCTTCTAATAAAGCAGAACATCAAAACCAAAACCATAAAAACTAATCACCTCGATGCAGAGGAGATTGCTACTGAAATCACTGTTGACAATAAAAACATCGCGATTGTTTGTTATTATAACGACCCAAGCAAAATTGTTTCTGACACTTTCTTTCAATTCTTTACGAGGAAATACAAACACTGCATTTTCCTCGGCGACTTCAATGCCAAACACCTGTACTTTGGCTGTAACAAAACCACCCCTAACGGTGAAGCCCTCCTTGAAATCACAAAAAGCATAACCTTCATGTGGTTATGAACGACAGTTCTGCAACTTATATCAGTAATAACCCATTATTCTCATCTGAGATCCTTGATCTAATTATTGCCAGTGACTCCCTGATTAATTACATCGATGACCACAGGGTCGGCGATGACGACTTAGGCAGCGATCACCTCCCGGTCCATGCCTCACTGCAGCTAGGAAATGGCCCACTCAGGTACCCCCTACTCTCCGCAGAAATTTTAGAAAAATTAATTGGAACCTCTATCGTGACATCATCGATGTCCAACTCACAAACACCCCCCCCCCCCCCCCCCCCCCCCATCCAATGCAGCGGAACTCGAAACCCAATGCGAGGGCATAGAAAAAATCATTAACTCAACCCTAAACGAAATATGCCCAAAAGAAGAAGTACGCCCCTGGAGAAATACTATCTCGGGCGACACACTCTCACTAATCAAAACTAAACGGAAAGCTCTTCGCGCTCTTAAAACTGAAACTGACCCCGGTAAGAAAGCTGACCTCAAAAAAACATACAACCGCCTTCATGGCGAGGTCAAAAAAGCCCTCCAAGCTGAAAAACAAGCCAACTGGGAAAAGGCAACAGCCGATCTAAACGGAGTCCAGGATGCGAAAAAATTCTAGGACTCTTTCAAAACCCTAACTGGGCAAAAAAAAAAAAAAGCCGCAAAGCCGCAGGAAAACCTCTTAAGAAGGAAGACGGTTCCTTCACGCGCACTGACAAAGACAAGGCCGACACCTTTTCCGACCTCCTAAGAAAAACCCATCGCCCGCATCAAGGTGCGGGCAACGATGACGCCGCCATAAACGCCATTGATGACTTCATCAATGCACACCCTGATATCTACCGTGACCCCAAATTCGATAACGAGCCAGAAGATGGGGATGACGATGACCTCGTCATCCCCATCACTAATGACGAAATCATCAACGTCATAAAAAAATGCAAAAATTCTTCCTCACCCGGCGAAGACGAAGTAAGCTACAAAATTCTAAAACAAAGCCCATACTCCCTAATCGAAAAACTAAAAAAACTGTTCAACGCATGCCTCACCCATGGCTATTTTCCAAAATGTTGGAAAAAAGCCATCGGTGTCATGATACCAAAACCGGACAAGGACCCCTCCGATGCAGCCAGCTACCGCCCAATCAGCCTACTCAGCTGCATTGGTAAGACATTCGAACGAATCCTCACCAATCGGCTCAGGGAGCACCTTGAAGACAACGTTTTTTTTAATAAATGGCAAAGAGCCTATAGAAACCGCAAAGAAGGCATCGAACATGTCTACCGACTAGTTACCCAAATGAAGGCCGCTATCAACAATCAGCAAATAGGCGCGGCAGTCCTGTTAGATGTCGAAAAAGCATTTGACTCCGTCTGGCACAATGGAATGCGCTACAAATTATCAGAAATGAAACTCCCCAAGAAACTGCTCAGATTACTATCCTCTTTCTTAAATGATCGCGAAATTAAAGTCAGAGTGAACAATGAAATGTCTGACAGTGTCCCCATTGAAGCAGGCACCCCCAAAGATCCGTCCTGAGCCCCCTCCTTTACATCCTCTATGTAAATGACCTTAAGTTCTCCGAAGATCGTGTACAAGTTTCCCAATTCGCGGATGACAAGGGCCTCTGGTACTCTAACAATACGGTCAATCTGCTCCAAAAACCCCTGCAACGCGCTCTCGATGACCTAGAACAATGGTGTGCCAAATGGAGAATTGAGCTAAACGCCAACAAAACCCAACGAATCACCTTTACTCGCAAGAAAAATAAACGAGATTTTGACCTAAAACTTATGGATAACACCCTCCCAGAATGCAAAGAAGCGAAATTCCTGGGCATCACCATTGATCAGAAACTGTCCTTCAACAAACATACCGACGACATGGCGAAAAAAGCTACTAAACGAATTAACTTACTGAAAATGCTCAAGGGAACTTCATGGGGGGCCAACCAGTCCACCCTACTTAAACTATACAAATCCTTTGTGCGCCCAGTACTCAAATACGGTGCAATAATACTAACTGACCTCAACCAACCTAATATGGGAAAACTCCAGAGGGTCCAAAATCACGCGCTTAGAGTTGCCCTCCGCGCCACATGGGACACACCCATAAAAACACTCCACGACAGGGCCGATATCCCCACCATTAAAGACCGCCTAGCCACCCTGGCCGCGAAAAATCTAGACCGGTTAGCCGACAGCGAACTAATCTCCGAACTTGGAGTAATTTGCGAAAGCCGACAAAAGCCCAAAAATTGCAATCAAAACTAAGACCGCTCGAATAAAAACTAGGGAATGACAAGGTGAACTGCGATCCCCGACGCCCCCGAATACCCCTAAACTAGATTAAAATAAATAAGTCCGCAACCAGCGAAGGGTACAACAGGAAAGAAACACCCTCGGGTATGGTCTAGTGTGCTAGACCTGTTGCCCTCCCGCTGACAGCCTCGGAAGCTCAACCCGCATTAAACGATCGCGATCCCCGTCACCCTCAACTTCAAATAAACTTAAACCGACCTAAATAAGGCCACTTCCAGCGAAGGACACAACAGGAAAGAAACACTCTCGGGTGTGGTCTAGTGTGCTAGACCTGTTACCGTCCCCCTGCAAACTAGGAAGTTCAGCCCACTTAAAACGCTCGCGATCCCCTGCACCTTAAAACTAAATAATAAATAGGGTACGATTGGGGTTCCAAGCACGAGAGTATGTTACTGCTCTTACGAATGTAAAGATTCGTGCATTTCATACTCTCCCCCATAGCGACAAGCACACACACAGCACAATACCACACGAGAGTATGTTACTGCTCTTACGAATGTAAAGATTCGTGCATTCCATACTCTCCACACACACACAGCAGATACCACAAGGACACGCAACTAAAGAGGTGCTACTTTTATCTTTACAGTTTACATATTCTAATGAAAACTAATTCTACCTTCTTCTTTTAAGCAGGTACACAGAAGATGTTTTTTGACCAGCACCCCAATAACCGCTACAGACAGTCTAACCGTTATGGAAACAGTCACCCCCACGGTTCCTGAACATCCTCCGCTCCATCCCTAAAAGTGGTCAACCACCTTAAGGGAGGCGAGCGTTGGTCCTGCGTCCCGCCTCTGCCCCTTTTTGTAAGCGCAATGCGCATCTTTTGTCCCAACCCAATAGGATTACAATGCAGGCCTGCCACCGAACCAGGGAAGTTCGGGTCTTCTTCTTGGTGGTCCCCGAAAGGGGTCGTTGTTGTTTTCCTCCAAAGAGTCCAACTATAACAGAGACAGCCTGAGGCAGATTATACTTGCCAGTGATGGCCATCACTCATTATCATCCTCGAAGCGGCAGACTATACTTGCCCAAAAATCCAGAACGACTGCACCCTCGGGAGAGGTAGTACCTTTGTGAGAGGACCCAACCTCCCACACTGGTCCTCACCCGAGGGTTCAACCGACATCTGCCAATGATACTACCCATCCACAACTGTACACTACTGGAGACACCTGCCGAGTACCGGATCCTTTTCCTCCTTCAACACGCCTTGACATGTGAGAGCCATCCTATACAGTCACAGAGGGTCGAAAGGGGCTTGTCCCCCATACCGTCCCTGCGCGCCTTCGGCGCGCGAAATCATCATTTCGGCGAGAACCCAGATTATACTTGCCAGTGATAGCCATCACTTAAAATCATCTCAGAAGTGGCAGACTATACTTGCCCGAAAATCTATATCGACTGCGCCCTCGGGGAGAGGTAGTACCTTTGTGAGAGGACCCAACCTCCCACACTGGTCCTCACCTGAGGGTTCAACCGACATCAGTCAACAAGACGGCCTAACCACAACTGGAGACACCTGCCGAATACCGGAACCTTTTCCACCTTCAACACGCCTAGACATGAGACAGCCAATCATATACAGTTACCGAGGGTCGAAAGGGGCTTGTCCCCCATACCGTCCCTGCGCGCCTTCGGCGCGCGAAATCATTCCTTTGTTGAACCCAGTTCAGCAATCACCATGGACATCCCAATTAAGCTACAGAAAGCTTTGTCAGCTCTGGGCGTCTCTTGCCTTCTCAACTGGACTCTCCAGATGAGAGGCAACAGCGTTCATCTGACGCTGTAGTTTGATGGAGAGGAGAGCACCACCACACCTTCTTTGGAGGAGAGGTAGCACCTTTTGTTAGAGGAACACCTCTCACACGGATCCTCACCCGAAGAAGCTTGGACTTGGCCCTGAAAAGAAGAAGAAGAAGAGCCGATCAACCAGGCGCCGTGATGCCCGGCGGCTGGATGAGTTCATGAAAAGGAAGAAGGAAGAGAAGGTGGAAGAGAAGATAGGGAAAGCCACTACCATTTCCCCACCTCCAACGCTTGTGACTCCCATCTACACCCCAGCTGCCTCTACTATGGGGGGGGGGGGGGGGGGGGGCAACCTGGAGGATGGCCACGTCATCAGTGAGGCGGAGGCAGAAATGGAACATGGCTCACAGACGTCTCCTACTCCAACATCTCCTCTTCATCTGGATCAGGAACCTGGATACCTGGACCTAATGAAATATTTGGAAAGCTTGATGGATGAAGTCAATGATGTAACCAGAACGACAAAGGAAGGCACGGAAAAATCGAAGGCACTAATGGCAGAACTCAATATACAGCACACTCCTACGGCAGCCAGGACTAGACCCTACCACCCAAATCAGTCCTCCATCATCGACAGCCCAACAACACTAACAACCACTATAGTATCACCATCTCAACCTCCTCCAACAAAAAAGAAGAGCAAAAAACATAGGCGTCGCTAAACAGTCAAAGAGGGTCGAAATGGGCTTGACCCACACCGTCCCAGCGCACCTTCGGCGCACGAAACCATTTCATTTCGGAACCCAGTTGTTCATTGTACATGGTTGCTGTAACATCATTAGATGAGTTTAAAGTACCCGTCCGAAGGAGGAAATGATCCACTTGGCGAGCTTCGTGACTAGTTGGTGAAAAGTAGTAGGGTAATATGATATTATAATGAGATAACACCCCAAAAATTACTACAATTGGCACTGCGAGCAGGGTTTGAGGCCCAGGGGGCCAATTGGCGAGATGGATGGAGGAGCTAAGACAGCATGACTTCACAATTCAGCACCGCCCAGGGAAGAAGCATCAAAATGCTGATTTCTTGTCACGACGTCCAGAGGAAGCATTTTTCAAGAAGTACAAAGCAGGGGTGCCATTAGAACAACTTCCCTGTGGGGGTTGTAGATATTGTAAGAGAGTAGACCAAAATTGAGGACATTTCTTTGAAAATGTTGATGATAGTTATTCTCCTACCGAGCAATAGAAGTCGAGCAGAAATTAAAATAGCTTTGGCCGAAAAATACAATGATTCCAATGTCTTTCATGTAAAAACAGAAATATGTTCCAATATTGCTTCCAACACAAGAGATTTTATCAATTGAAACTTCAGAGAACAGTTCAGGTAATAGAGTTAGCTTCCTTGATCTGCTAAACTCCAGAGTTATGGATAAAACCCTCACTGAACTGTTTGTCCCGGGGGGGGGGGGGGGGGGATGTTTCACGTGAATTCAAGAAAGAGCGCGAGGGAGTGGGCATTACAGTTATTGCCGACTCCGATACCAATAATTCATAGGCAGGGAAAGACAGTGACCCACCTGAACTAGAATTTGCTTTTAGGTTACAATACAGTGTTTTTTCCATTGACGACAGTACTAATCTTTACTCCTCTCCCATCTCATCAAGCTGATTTGGGCAAAAACAACCATCTATCCATTTAGTTTATCATCTCATGAAAAAAAGATACAAAAAAAAAAATATAGGTCGCCACGTGAATTTTGCCTTTAAATTGGGAGCTTTCTGTACTCCCGTCCAGTTTCGCACTGAATGAAATAGACATATTTTTACCTACTCCCACCCGATTTTAATCTTCTCTCACACATTTCAGAAGACAATAGTCACCAATATTTTATATCTTTTCCAAAACATGCATTTTAAAAATTTTATTCACACTTACAAGCTCGGTTCATTTTTTCCACCAATCGGATAATTCCAGGAACTTTTATCCTCCATTAGAGGCGCTGTTTGCACGAAAACACTGTATTGTAACCTAAAGTGGTCAAAAATATGAAGAAATTCTGGCTAAACAGGAAGAGGATGTTGATTTAGAATTTCTTAGAAATTGGTTAGATAAGGGGTAAATATCTTCCCCCGATACTCTTTTTCAGGCAAGTGCCGAATCCAAGTTCTTTTGGAATCATCGGGAAAGGTTTTCCATGATTAGAAAATTGATATACAAAAAGAGAAAAAAAATGGCCACTTAGTTTTGATGATACCCCATCCCCTACGCTCGGAGCTTATGTATTCAAATCATGGTCTGCCAACGGCTGGTCATCAGGGAATTAACCGTACCATGAAGAAAGTGAAATCCAGATATTATTTGCCAGGGCTAACTTCCAATGTTGAGACTTATGTTAAAGCCTGTACTAAGTGTAATAAACAAAATAAGCCTTCTTTTCAGTTCCGTCACAAAATGCTCCCCTACCACGCAGGGTCCCCAATGGAACGTGTTCCTTTAGATTTTTTGGGCCCTTTACCAAAAACTTCTAGAATACATTCTAGTAATAACTGATCAGTTTACAAAATGGATGGAGTGTATTCCCCTCCCTTCTCAAACGGCCGAAGAAACTGCGACTGCAGCAGTCAATGAGTGTTTTTCTTGATTTGGCTCCCCATTGGAAGTTCATACAGATAGAAGGTCAAATTTTGAAAGTGATTTATTTAATGCTGTTGGCAAATTATTACAAATTCACAAGGCAATAACAACAGGTTATCGCCCTTCATCCAATGACCAAGTGGAAAGAGTAATATCACCGGAGCGTGTACAGGCCATGATGAACTTTCGAATCAAAAAGACAAATTTACTATTATTATACTGCATTCACAATCTACTGTTCGCATTTTGTTCAATTCAATTTCATTTGTTTCAAACTTGGCATATTTCTTCATCGTCGTGTGACAGCAAGCCTCTCTTATAGAAGTTGTTAACAAGTTGCCTCTATTCATTGTTTTCCTCCATTGTTTATTTAAGCTCTATTCACTAAGTTAAGAAGGCATATCATTAAGACCCAGTGAAAGCTTACTTTAATCTTTATATCAAGTAAACTTGTTATGACATGACGCATTTATTATATTGTATATATAGCCTTGATCACAAGTAAGAATTCAGTTATAGTTTGGATTTCCAAACGTTACTCTGCTTCATTTTACTGGGAAATCCCACGAGCTATTATTACGGTGATATTGTTCGGATATCCAACAAGACCAGTTGTTAAATGTTTGCCGCTGTTAGACATTTGGAATACCAGATTCAATATTAAATTGTTATCATCTTTAATTTGTCTCCGAGTCATCAGTTGAAATCCAGAGTTACACAAGAGACACCGACAGTTATTCCCCACGGTCATAATTGGTGAGAGAATCCGCGACTGGACATCTTTTCAGCTTGTCCAAACGATCCAGGTACCACGTTCCAACTGATACTATAAATTTAAAGATGTTCAACAAATTACCCGTCAATATGCAGACAATCCTTGATAATCTTCATCTGGATAAAATGAAGATGCAATGGACTCTCCAGACTAGTGAAGATTCCACCACGTTGGTATTGTCATGGAAAAAACCACCGCAAAAATCCACTGCAAATAAACTCCGAGATGAGCGGCGTATGACGGACTACAACAAAAGGAAAAACACCGAACAGCTACAACAACAGACTTACAGGCATCAGAACATTCAGTTTCCACAAAGTTCCAACAAATCACCAGAAGTTAGTGTATGTGCTTCAAGTGTTTTTACAGAAACAGACAAACACATCCACAAAAACTCAGTGAGTACTCAAATTTATATTAACTCTCCATTAAAAGTCGACGTCAGTGTCAACGCAGTACCAACTTCCACCGACACGCCTGTTCAATGTTCCCCCCAGATGAAAAACATTTCAATTCAGACGCCGCGGGAGGAGTGCTCAGCTCTATCCGTCCACAACCGTTCGAAAAACACTGTCCAGCCAAAAAGAGTTACTGAGACTGTGATCAGATATTGTAGGTCCGTGCAATTTGGCCTTCAGTATCTGATTAAATGGAGAGACCATCCAGATGCTGATAACTCATGGGTTAAAGACTGTGAGTTGGACGAGGCAGCTCGAGAGTACATCCGGGACAATCAGAGTAGAATCCCGGGCCTTCGTCCAACTTTGTCAAGACCGGGAACTCCTGAACATAAGAGACACCGGCGGTACAAGCGACCATAATTTTTTTGTATTTTGGAATTTTGGGACGTTACTATTTTAATGGCTTAAATGTGTTGCTGCGGGTCGCATCAATTGGAGCGGCAGAGATTATATCACCGGAGCGTGTACAGGCCATGATGAACTTTCGAATCAAAAAGACGAATTTACTATTATTATACTGCATTCACAATCTACTGTTCGCATTTTGTTCAATTCAATTTCATTTGTTTCAAACTTGGCATATTTCTTCATCGTCGTGTGACAGCAAGCCTCTCTTATAGAAGTTGTTAACAAGTTGCCTCTATTCATTGTTTTCCTCCATGGTTTATTTAAGCTCTATTCACTAAGTTAAGAAGGCATATCATTAAGACCCAGTGAAAGCTTACTTTAATCTTTATATCAAGTAAACTTGTTATGACATGACGCATTTATTATATTGTATATATAGCCTTGATCACAAGTAAGAATTCAGTTATAGTTTGGATTTCCAAACGTTACTCTGCTTCATTTTACTGGGAAATCCCACGAGCTATTATTACGGTGATATTGTTCGGATATCCAACAAGACCAGTTGTTAAATGTTTGCCGCTGTTAGACATTTGGAATACCAGATTCAATATTAAATTGTTATCATCTTTAATTTGTCTCCGAGTCATCAGTTGAAATCCAGAGTTACACAAGAGACACCGACAGTTATTCCCCACGGTCATAGTAATCAGAACCTTGATGGATGCCCTTAGATGTTTTGTGGGAAATAAACAGTCCACATGGGATTTGCGTGTCCCGCAGTTAGCAGAGACATTAGGATCTTCTGTGAACCGAAGTACCGGATTTACTCCAAATAAATTGATGCTTGGGAGGGAGGTGGTACATCCAACAAATCTAATTTTCGCCCCCTCCCCCCCCCCCCCCACCAAAATGAAACATTTCACAATACAGCCGAATTTGTTCTTGCTTTGAAGAATTCTATTAGAACATCTCATAATTTGGACCGTGGAAAATGAAATCTCAACAGAAATTAAAGAAGAAATACTATGACTCTACAAAACTCAGACATTTAAAGTGGGAGATATTATTTATTTCCTTGATTTGGCAAGTAAACCTGTCCGTTGTAAAAAAATTAAATCCCATTTGGAAGGGGCCAGGGATAATTATTCAATGTATTTCTACATTTCTGTTCAAAGTACAGATGATCCATAAATTAAAAACAGTGAATCATGATAAACTCAAACATTGTACTGATGGAATTCTACCACCTTGGACTGAGCACCATAAAAATCTTTCAAAAACTAGAGACTCAACTGTTCCATTGTACTGTGCCTGTAAGAAACCTGACACAGGATCTTTCCTGATACAGTGTAATAGCTGTTTGGACTGGTTTCACACGCTAAAAACTAAAGTGTTAAAAACTACACTTGAAGTGCTGTATTTAACACTTAAGTGCTGAACTAGCACTTTGTTCAAGTGTAGATATTCCAGAACTTGACAGGTGTTACAATAATACCACTTGACAAGTGTAATGTCGCGACACTTAAAAGAAAACAACGCAGATGACGCGGATCAGGCTCGAATTGTCGAGCCTGATCCGCGTCATCTGCGTTGAGTCCTTTTAATTATGTACCCACCAAGCGCAAATCAAATTATGGACGATTCTGGAAGAACCACCAATGCTAGATACATGGGAAGTGCCATCCATTCAAGTTTCAGATGTCTGACGATTGTAATGTCTAAGTGCTTAAAGCATTGCACTTTGACTGTTAAAATCGAACCCTAAGAGTTAGAATGGGTTTAACCCCCCGGAACTGTCAGTTTTAACACTTCAGTTTTTAGTGTGCGTGGTTCTTGTGTGCAAGTTACCAGGCAATCGGCCCAAAGAATTGATCTGTATAATTGTCGATATTGTAAAATTGTAAATCCCCAATGATTATTAAAATAGATGGAGAACTCAGACGATTTTATTTCTGTTTCTTTGAACAGATATTGACAGATTACCAATCTAAGATAATAGTATCCACAATGAGGTCAGATGAAGGAAGTACATCCCCCAAGAGGTCATGGACGGAGGTCCGTAGAAAGGGAAGGACAGGGACAAAGGAGGGTCGTGGAATACGACCTTCGAACCCAAACCCGGGATGTCAGATTAAAAACTGACAGTAACCTACAGGTGGTTAGGTTTATTGGAGATAGGAAGGTAGAGGGGACTGTCTTTTATCCTTCAGTCTCCAAAACCCATGTCTCTGGAACAACTGGGAACTTGGTTCCCGGAGCTCAGGTTCCAGTGATCCCGGTAAGTTTCCCAGTTCTGGGAGAGTCGGTCTCCCTTATTCCTGCAGGCAGTGAAAAGTCGAGGGTGCCTTCACCCCTCAGTGACAAAGATACATTAAAGGTGCCAGCTACTCAGGCAAAGAAGAGAAAAGTGATTCTCTTCCATACTGGAAGTTGAAAGGAAAGATGTTCCCTTTCTACCTAAATCGCTAGAATTGCCCCCCAAACTAAAGGGACCACCCTCTGTGTGTCCCAATCCAAGTTGTAGAACCAGAGTAAAGCAATTGCGTAAGGACTGTCAAGGGGACCATCTCTCCACTTCCTTATGGATGCCGCAATCGGAGGGGCAATTTTTTAGTCCGGTAGCTATCTCTAAGGATTTTGAAAATATGGTAGCTCCCCTTAGATTAGGCAGATTAGGTTACATTGAGTTGCAGAAGTTGGTTAATCGGGAATATTCCCTATTTTCCATTGGAAGTTACCGCTCATTTTATTTAGCGGATGCAGGAGATGGAGAAATTTTTTAAGTGGAAGCAATTGACCCAATTCCCTCCAACAGGGAGTCTTGATTGCCTAGCCACTCCAGTGGGGTTTGTTCATTGGAGGATTCTGATGTTTTTAAAGATCGAAATTGAGGAGACAAGGAGACAACGTCCCTCCGGGCATAAATTTCAGAAACCACTGAAGCAGGTGCCCAAGAAGGTAACTAGATTAATGGATCAGTGCCCCCCAGAATATGATTCCAGGGTGACGTCTTCAGTTCCACCACCTCCCAAACGCCAAATAGTGGTCAGGGAGGATTCTCCTTCCCAACTAAAGTATACATGTGTTTGTAGAAATTTCAATAGGATAGAATTATTTAGAATCCCGAGAGTCTGTAAGGAACTCTGCTTACTCATTTCTTAGGCACATCCTCTTTAATTACAATCACGTTTGCACAGATGCAGATGTAACCTCCTACATGTACAATACTGGGGATTTATCCCCACTGCTAATACAATGAAAGTGTCTATGACATTCACTGTAGCTTAATTTGTCTGTGTGTTGTGTTTGATGAAAAGGATAATGTTCAATGTTTATGAAAGGATTATGAAATAAGACAAGAATTGTGATAATTGGGAATATGTTAATTTCTGTTACCTGTATGCTATGTTTATAATAAAAATAATATAGGATGTACACTGTGCTAAAGAGCTGAGGGGTGGGTTAATATGACCTCACACTTAATGTATGTGGCCCTCACAGTTAACGTATGTCAACGAAAGTTAACAAGTTACAGTGAAATTATTCCAAAACGAGTCGTCCTGTCAAGTTACATTGAAATCCCTTTATAAATATGGCCTGTAGACTGTGCTAAAGGTTTTCGGGCTTCAGGCCTATGTAGCCATGACGGTAGACCGATTGTAACTAAAAGGGGACGTCCTCATCTCGACATTATACTGAGTCATTCTACTAAGTTACAATAAAATCCCTTCACAAATACAACCTATAGTCTGTAATAAAGTTTTTTGGGTTTTGCGTTCGGGAAGCCATCATGGTTGAATGATCGTGACCAAAAGGGGGCGTTGTCATCTGGGCATAATCTGGAGAAATCCTACGAAGTTACAATGAAATCCCTTCTTCATATATATGACCTGTTGACTGTGCTCAAGGTTTTCGGGCTTCGAGCCCCTGAAGCCGTCACAATTGACCAAACACGACCAAAAGGGGATGTCATCATCTAGGCATTATATGGAGTCAACCTAACAAGTTATAATGAAATCCTTCCACAGATACGACTTATAGACTATGCTAAAGGTTTTTGGGCTCGGGCAGCCATCAAGACTGAATGATCGTGACCAAAAGGGGACATTCTCATCTAGACATTATTTGGATTCATCCTACCAAGCTAAAATGAAATCCCTTCATAAATATGACCTACAGACCGTGCTAAAGGTTTTCGGGCTTTGGGTCCCTGTAGCCGTCACAGTTGCCCAATTGCATCCAAAAGGGAACCTTCTCATCTAGACATTATATGAAGTCAACCTACCAAGTTACAATAAATTTCCTTCATAAATATGACCCGTAGACTGTGCTAAAGGTGTTTGGGCTTTGGGCTCGGGCAGCCATCCTGGTTGAATGAGCGCAACCAAAAGGGGACGGACATTCTCACATGGACATCATCTGGAGTGATCCTACGAAGTTACAATGAAATACCTTCATAAATATGACCTGTAGACTGTGCACAACGTTTTCGGGCATCGGGCCTCTGTAGCTATCACAGTTGACCAATCACGATCAAAAGGGGATGCCATCATCTAGGCATTATATGGAGTCAACCTAACAAGTTACAATGGAATCCTTCCACAAATACGACTTATAGACTATGCTGAAGGTTTTTGGGCTCGGACAGCCATCAAGGCTGAATGATCGTGCCCGAAAGGGGATGTTCTCATTTAGACATTATATGAAGTCAACCAAGTTACAATGAAATTCCTTCATAAATATGACCTGAAGACTGTGCTTAAAGGTTTTCGGGCTTCGGGCTCGGACAGCCATCATGGTTGAATGATCGCAACCAAAAGGGGACAATCTCATCTAGGCATCATCTGGAGTGATCCTACGAAGTTACAATGAAATCCCTTCATCAACATGACCTGTAGACTGTGCTCAAAATTTTCGGGCTTCGGGCACCTGTAGCCGTCACAGTTGACCAATCACGACCAAAAGGGGATGTCATCATCCAGGCATTATATGGAGTCAACCTAACAAGTGTCAATGAAATCCTTCCATAAATACGACCAATAGACTATGCTAAAGGTTTTTGTGCTCTGGCAGCCATCAAGGCTGAATGATCGCGACCAAAAGGGGACGTTCTCATCTAGACATTATTTGGAGTCATCCTAACAAGCTACAATGAAATACCTTCATAATTATGACCTGTAGACTGTGCTAAAGGTTTTCGGGCTTCAGCCACTGTAGCTGTCACAGTTGACCAATCGTGTCCAAAAGGGGACGTTCTCATCTAGACATTATATGAAGTCAACCTACCAAGTTACAATGAAATCCCTTCATAAATGTGACCTCTAGACTGTGCTAAAGGTTTTCGGGCTCGGGCAGCCATCATGATTGAATGATCGCAACCAAAAGGGGACATTCTCATCTGGGCATCATCTGGAGTAATCCTACGACGTTACAATGAAATCCCTTCATAAATGACATGTAGACTGTGCTCAAGGTTTTCGGGCTTCGGGCAGCCATCAAAGCTGAATGATCGCGACCACAAGGGGGCGTTCTCATTTAGACATTATTTGGGAGTCATCCTACTAAGTTACAATGAAATCCCTTCATAAATATGCCCTGTAGACTGTGCTAAAGGTTTTCGGGTTTCAGGCTCCTGTAGCCGTCACAGTTGTCCAATCACGTTCAAAAGGGGACTTTCTCATCTAGACATTCTATGAAGTCAACCGACCAAGTTACAATGAAATCCCTCCATAAATATGACCTGTAGTCTGTGCTAAAGGTTTTCGGGTTTTGGACTCGGGCAGTTTGTCACGGTTGACAGATCGCGACCAAACGGGGAAGTTCTCATCTAGACATCATACGGAGTCATCCTACCAAGTTACAATGAAATCCTTTTATATTAAACATGACCTGCAGAGTGTGCTAAAAGTTTTTGGGTTTCGGGCATGGGCAGCCATCAGGGTTGACAGATCATGACCAAAAGGGGACGTTCTCATCTTGGCATTGTACAGAGGCATCCTACCAAGTTACAATGAAATCCCTTCATAAATACGACCTGTAGACTGTGCTAATGGTTTTCGGGTTTTGGGTTCGGGCAGCCATACCGGTTGACCGATCATGACCAAAAGGGGACGTTCTCATCTGGACATGACCTCAAACCTGCATATGAACTTTTGTGACGATCAGACAAGAACTACGGGGTGTAGCCTGTGCTAAAGGAAAATGTGCACAGACTATCAGACTTCCGCACGCGTGATAGCAATAGCTTATCTTGACTTTGTCAAGTTAAGCTAAAAATAATAATGCTGAATAATGTCTTAAATTTGAGACCTCTCCCCTGGTATATATGTAAAAAAAAATGGATAAAATAAACATGGAAAGATGATGAAATCCAAAACCAGTAACTTGATTTTGAATGACAAAGTTGATAAGTTGAAATGGTTTTATTTCTGATGCCATGTTTGGTATATTTCAACTTTGTAAAGTTTTGTAATTTAGTAATATAATTTTGTTGGTTTCCTGGTGCAGTTAAAATATGGAAGGGGAGGAGTGTTAACTTAAAAGCCATAGAGGGTGGGGATTGGTAAGAAAAGTTAGAAAAATGTGTACAGTTTTCATGGGTGTCTATCTTCGACCCTTGGTTAGTGAAAAGTTAGGGTATCCATCTCTTGGGTTGCCCCTGGATCCCTTTTTTCTGAGAATTACTCTGCTGATCCTTTTTTGATTAGTTAAATGAGGGAGTTTTAGTCTCCCTACAAGCTTTTGTCCTTAAAGGTGGAGACTTTACTATGATCCCTTGGGTTATTTGGATGGGGTTTTATTTAGAAAACTGGGGGGAATGTAGCATAATTTGCCCCTGAGTTTACTCCTCCAAAATGGAATCGGCAATTGGAATGGTAAACTGGTCAGAAGAGTACGGAGAACCGGTGACGCCACTAAGAGAAGCGGTATAAAACCTGGATCGAGAGAGAGAGAGAGAACCCAGTTGTTCATGGTACATGGTTACTGTTACATCATTAGGTTAGTTTAAAGTACCCGTCCGAAGGAGGAAATAACCCACTTGGTGTGCTTGGTGACTAGTTGATGAAAAGTAGTAGAATAATATGATATTATATAGAGAGTAATCGATTGACTGGACTGGTTACGTGAAATAATTCATGAGAGGTGAGGGACGTTGTACAAACACGAGTGCGCGAATGGGCACGAGTGTTTTACAATATAGTCTCTCGCCTCGAATGAATTATTTCACGTAACAAGTCCAGTCAAGCGATTACTCTGTTTATTACTTTTCATTATTAATGATAATTATATTATTTAACCCTTTACCTAACGTAACGGCAAAAAACGGCCAGCGCTATTATCAAAACTCTCCAATTAATTTTCATTAGTTTTTCCTTTTTTGTCTCTAAAACATAGGTTATGACCCCCCTCATTGGAACGAGCGCGCCGAGCTCGTTCCAATGAGGGGTCATAACCTATATTTTTGAGACAAAAATGAAAATAATAGTTATTCAAGAATGTTTTTTGCAAGTGTCGTCTGCTCTTCATGTTAGGTAAAGGGTTTAAAAAAAAAAAAACTCAAAAAAACAATGAAGTCCCCATTACACCCACGGTAAAGCGTCTTCGTTTGCGCGCACGGATACATGACCCAATTGTTGATTGCATAATTCACTTGTGAAGTTATCGTTATTATCAAACCCGGAAATCCCAGTAAATCACACTTTGGAAAGTAATAAAAAGAGATAACACCCCAAAACTTACTACATCAACAGATTTTTCTTAGGAAATATCTGCAAATTCTGTACTTGACTTTAGTCGACAGATATTTTGGAACCTTCTAAATTATGAGGTTTATGGAAAATCAAATTAAACCAATTTCTAATCTTACCAGTGGGTTTTTCTGCACAACCTAAAATCTGAGCTTCTATGAGTTATTGATTATCAACACTAACCTACGTAATTGTCTGCCCTGGTTTAACCCTTTACCCAACGTAACGGCCAAAACCGGCCAGCGCTATTCACGAAAATCGCCAATTAATTTTCATTATTTTTTTCATTTTTTGTCTCAAAAACATAGGTTATGACCCCTCGTTGGAACGAGCTCGTTGAGCTCGTTCCAACGAGGGGTCATAACCTATGTTTTTGAGACAAAAAATGAAAAAAAATAGTCATTCAAGAATTTTTTTTGTCGTCTGCTTTTCATGTTAGGTAAAGGGTTTTAAGTTCAGTCAATGAAACAGGTGTTACAAGTTCACGGCTTTGTTCAGAAGATGGGTCAGAATGCTCAGAAACATTGCCTTCAAAAGAAACAATATCTGATGTCTCTTCAGGAGGCAATGAATCTGGACGATGAAGTTCATTATCATTATCAGACTGAAAGGAATCGACTTCCATTCCATTAAAATATCAGACAGAAAAAAAGTGTAGTTCAGTTGCCGTGAACTGGTCGTACTCCATGCGTCGGCAGTGATGTCCAATCATGCATTTACCAGGTAATAAAAATTATCAGGAAAAATTTTAATTAATGAAGCACTGGGTTGTACCCATTGCTTCATTAATAAACGTTTTGATGATTATTACTGTAATTAGTGTTTAGAATCTATTATTATTGCATCCGTGGAAATATTGCCCACCTGCGGAAAGTGATCAATTCAGGGCGGCTGTACTGTTGGCCTAGACATTTTGACCAAACTACTTCACTGACTTGGTTTTGTCATGTTATTTTGGTTAGCCATAAGGCCTAAAATGTAAAAAATCTGTTTCTCAGGACCTCCGACATACCCCTTTTGGCTGCCGCATTCTCTCTTTTTATAACCAATGCAAACTTAAAAAAATAAATAATAAATGGTTTCTGCCAGATATTTTCCCAAAGTTAATAAAACAGATAAATTCGTCCATTGAGTGCAACAAGGCTTTGCAATGTTCTAGCATTGCAAAGACTTGCTGCACTCAAGGAATGAAATACACCACCACCCATGCTATTCTATAGATTATGAGGCCTAAAGCACGAAACAAACCAAGAACATCAACTTTGATGGCAAAGAAATAATTACAAATATAAAAAATAAAATAATAAAAAAAAACGATATGGGAAAGAAAAGTGGTACCAAAGCACTAAGAAAAAAATAAGCCCAAACTGGCTTCTCTTCTCCTTGTACTAATCCACGGCTTCCGGAACCAGTGCGCAGACGTATAACTAACGTGTCATTCTATTAAATTCGCCTACATTGGAGTTATATGATTAGCGCATTATTCTTGCCTTTTAAATATCATTTCATCATATTTGAAACCTCATTTATCATTTGTTTTTAACATGCGTTACTATAAAGAGTAAGAAGAGACAGAAATTCTGAGACTTTCACCACGTGAAAGTGGTTTTTAAATTGATTTTAGCATTTTCATCTGATACTGATAGGCAGCCATTTTTATCTCCATTCATCATCACGACCGCCATCTTTTAAAATTGTAAAATGTCACCCAAGAACCAACAGAGTTCTTGGGGTTTTAGCATTCATGTATTGTTAATCTCATTGATAATCATTAAACAATCACCCTCATCTGTTTTTAAATTGAATAGGAACCTAACTTTTAGTGGATACAGGCTTGTGAACTTCAACCTTCACCTTGAATCTCTCCGTAAACAAAATACGCGAGTATTTTATCAGTCGACAGGTAGGATAAATATTGCAATTCTTTTGATAATTGCTGAAGATATTGAACAAAATCCAGTCTATGTCAGAACTAAATGCCCAACCTGTAGTGAGTTTGTTAGGAGACAGGATAAGGCAATTCAATGTGACTCGTGCAATGAATGGATACACACCAGATTTCAAAACATAAACAACAACAACAACAACAAAAAAAAAAAAACAAAGTTCTTCAAAACTCTGAAGAATCATGGTATTGTCAGAAATGTTGTGCACCGTGTGGCATGTGCTCAAAAGGCGTTTTTAATTCAGATCCCGCATTTCAGTGCGATACTTGCAATTTTGGGATTCATAATAAATGCGCTGATATTGACGAATAGATGTATAAAACCCCGCAGTCGTCGTTATGCATGTGGGTTTGCCCTCAGTGTAAGACGCTGAATTTTACTGATTCATTCTTTCAACCTTGCATTTGTGAAGTTCAAAACCAGTTTTCAGTGTTAGCGGATTACTCGCCAACACAAATAGGGCATAAAAATTCTAAAAAGCCGCAAACTCCTCATAAAAAAGTTTAAAAATGCATAAACGGGTAGGGAAATGTTTGAACATTCACTCACTTTTCATAAATAGCATTAAAGGGAAAAAAATTGAACTCCAATCATATTTAAAAGAATATAATCCATACACCCTGGCTATACGGCAAACTAAATTAGATAAAACTATTTATACAGTGGAAATATTCCCCGAAAAACTTGAATATTGCATATTAAGACATGATAGCACATCAAATGGTGGGGTGTATTATTAGCAATTAAAAAAGACCTCGAACCTATGCAAATAAATGACATAAATAATGCATCAGAATCTGTTTGGGCGAAGATTGAATTGTTTGGCAAATCACATTATTTGTGATAATAGCCCTCACGAAGAAATTTACCTTCTCAGTGAACAATTAACTAAGATTAAGATTGACACTCACAGAAAAACCAACCTGATCGAAATAAATCTTTTTGGTAATTTTAATTTTAATAAAATAAAATGGAATGCACTAATAAATAAGGATGGGGCGTCTTTGATGTCCTCTGAAGGCCAGACTCTGATAGACAAAACCCGCGATCACTTTATGGAACAAATAGTAAAATTCCCTACCAGACTTGACAATACCCTAGACCTAATTTTTACTACATTACCAGGTCTAGCCAAAGATGTAAAGTCCCCAGGGTGCTTAAGTGACCACATTGCCGTTGCATTCAGTCTTGACGTGAAACATCAACCCAAGAAGCGACCTCGAAGGAAATATTATTTGTATAATAAAAGCAATTATGACTCGGCTAGACTAGATACCTCAAAATTCTGAGAAAAAACACCCCCTCTTACTTTAATGGTGAAGAGACAATTAGGGACATAAACTCCGATTGGGAATTAATAAAACAAATTTTACGGGAAGCTTCTGAGAAAAACATCCGCTCTAAACTTTCCAAATCACATTCTTCGTTACCGTGGCTAACTCCCAAAATTAAAAGGCTCAATAGGAGAAGAGATAGAACTCGTGCCAAATCTAAAACAGTTAAAAGTGATAAACTTAGAGAAATCACTTAGAGATCACTGAGACTCCTGACTAAGAAAGACTTCCAAATTGCTCACCAAACATATGTAAACGAAATGAAGGGAGATATAAAAACTAACCCCAAACCATTTTGGAAATACATTTCATCTAAAAAGAAAGATACAGAAGGAATTCCTCCATTAAAAAATAAAGTTCCACAGCCTTGTGCTACTACGGATGCGGAGAAAGCGGCGATATTAAATGAACAATTCTGTAGCGTATGTACCAAAATGGATAATAATGCCCTACCATTTATGCCATGTAGTTTTCCATGTGTGCCGGATATTTCTATAACGGCATCAGGAGTATCGAAAATATTTAAAAACTTGAATGCATCCAAGGCATGTGGTCCAGATGATATTCATCCAAGATCGTTAAAAGAATTGTCAGAGGAGTTAGGAGCCCACCTGTTTCAAAAATCAATAGATAAGGGTGTGGTACCCGATGATTGGAAACCTGCAAATATTTGCCCCTTTTCAAAAAATGATAGATCATCTCCGACAAAATATAGACCAGTATCTCTAACTTGCATACCGTGTAAAGTCCTTGAACATATAGCCTATTCAAACATGATGGGTCATCTAGAAGAACATTCAATATTATCCGCGAGGCAACATGCATTTAGAAAAAAAACATAGCTGTGAATCACAACTTATAACTGCTGATGATTGGGCAAAATATTTAGACCAAGGGAAGCAAGTTGATATTTTCATATTGGATTTTGAAAAAGCCTTTGATACTGTCCCATGAGTTACTGAAATCAAAATTAATTAAATACGGTATATCCCTAAATGCATCAATTGGACTGACTGCTTTTTGTGATATAGGAAGCAATGTGTTATAGAAAATGGGGCAAAATCAGAATGGTCTCCGGTAGTATCCGGGGTACCACAGGGTACAGTCTTAGGACCCATATTGGTTTCATTACACATAAATGACATCCAGAATAATATTAGCTCAGGAATTCGTTTATTTGCCGATGTTACAGAACAATAAATTCAATTAAAGATTCAAAATTGTTTCAGAACGATATAAATTCATTAGGAAATAGGGCCCGTAAATGGGGTATGAGGTTTCAACCAACTTAATGCAACATAATGTACCTAACGTTCCAAGGAAAAAGAAAAATTCAAACAAATACACTTATACTTTAGAAGGAACGGATCTTACACCTCTTAATGCCATAAAGTGTTTAGATGTTATAATAACTAATGACCTTCATTGGGATAAACATATACTGAGTCAAAAAGATAATAATAAACTTTGAGGAGCATTTTTTTTAGTATTATCGGCTTTAATTCCAAACAAATTATTGTAAATTCATATTTCGTGTCTAGCTGTATGAATTTGCATAATTTCCTGTTCTTACTGTTGCCAGCGTCACGTCAGGACGCCGCAATTCAGACATGGGGTGAAACGAAAAGTACACACGTGCAGTCCAAAGCATGTATGTCCACCGTTTGCCTCTTGGATGGCAAGACATCGACGGCGAAAGGACCTGATAAATCTCTGGATGTCACCCTGTGGAACTGCGTTCCACTCCTGCCTGAGAACATTACGTAAATCGCCTAACGTCTGAAGATCATGAAGTCGCACCCGACGGTCCAGTGGATCCCAAAGATGCTCGATTGACGATAAATCTGGCAAAAGTGGGGGTCGGGGAAGAAGTTCGATGCTCTGCTCCTCGAGAAAGTCACGAAAGATACGCGCCACGTGACATCGGGGATTGTCTTGCTGGAATAACTGCAATCCGACGTTAGCGTTGAACAACGTGACAACAACAGAATTTCGTCCCTATATCGCTGCCCATTCAGATTACCTTCGATGAAGATCAACTGCGCTCGATGGTGCGAGGAAATTCCTGCCCAAACCACGACACTTCCCCCGCCGAAACGGTCGCATTCCCGTACGCAAGCATCAGCAGAAAGCCTTTCTCCTCGTCGGAGATACACTCTTGCCCCACCGTCAGCGTACCGTAGACAAAATCGTGATTCATCACCAAAAAGAACTGTGCCCCAACGCGAACACGCTGACGTACCCATTCCATTCTGACGGTACGATGACGTTGGGTAAGGATTGGTCCTTGGTGTGGACGCCTACTTCGGATGCTGTGTTCAGCGAGTCAGTTGCGGACAGTTTGTGCACTGATTCTATTGTTAGTTCTACCGGGAGTAATTGCTGCTGTCCTCGTCGCCGGAAGGAATCGATCCCGCAAGTGTGACGTCCCGATGCGTCGGTCTTGTGCAGGGGTCGTCACTTTTGGTCGACCTGAACGCGGTCGGTCGCCAGTAGATCCAGTGGTTCTATACCTTTCAATGAGATGGTAAACAGTGGTCACAGTGACTCCAAACTCAGCAGCGAGCTCACCTGGATGTATCCAAGCCTCATGCATACCAATGGCACGCAACCTCCGATTTTCGGTTAACCTTGGCATTTTTTAAAATGTCGGAAGACAAAAACTAGCGTTTTCTCAATAACCCAGGCTCTTTAGCACAACATAACACAAAGAAAATCGTCGGTCACCCATTGAATTTAACATTCTCGGGTAGCACGTGCTATTTTGAAATCCGCAGCAAAATTGTATACGGTTGGGTGGATAACAACATGTCATTAAACTCTTTGCACGACTTCTTGTCCACAAACATACAACATTAGAACTATACTACTCAAAGTTTGCTAAGCACCAAGTATATCCAACTACCTGTTTTACGTTTTAGTTGAAATATTGTTATGAAAAGTGTATATACTTTTTATTTAATTATATCTTTAATTATTTAAGTACCGAAATAAAGATTTTATTTGTGTTTGACATTATTTTTTAGCTTTTGAATACGATAACCATGAAAAATGGATATTTTTGGTAAAAGAGGAAATTTTTCAATATACCAAAAAGTTGACAGAGCGAACTGATATGGGTTCAACATCGAGTATGAGACCCATTACTGTTAATTACAGCTTGACAACGCCTTCTCATGCTCCCAATCAGGTTCCTGGTGGTCCTATGTGGGATGTTGTTCCATTCTTGGGCCATCGTGGCACCAAGCTCCTGGACAATTCTTGGCTGGACTGGACGGGCTGAAGTTGCAAGATGCAACTCATTCCAAACACGTTCGATTGGATTGAGGTCAGGGGATCTCGCTTGCCAGTTCATACACTCAACCCCCTCCCTCTGTCAGTACTCCCCCGATAGCATGGGCAACATGAGGACTGGCATTATCGTCCATCAGAATGAATCTGTCACCCACTGCACCTGCATACAATCTGACGTGGACATCCAGGATCTCATCAATATACCATTGTGCAGCCAACGTACCACGTTCAAGAACACAGAGCTCTGAAACGTCCACCCCTGCTGATGCCGCCTAAGACCATGATTCACCCTCCACCATAGCGATCATGCTCAGCAATGCTGGCTGCATGGAATCACTCTCCTGGTCTTCTCCATAACCTAGAACGCCTGTCTGCGTGGTCTAAGCAGTACCTTGACTCATCTGTAAAAAGGACAGGTCGCCAGTCTTCTCTGGTCCATCCAACGTGGTCCATGGCCCATTCATATCGTTCCCGGCGGTGGTTCTGGGACAGCGAATACGAATACATGGTTTTCTCGATTGGAGACCACCTTCGTGCAACCTTGCCTGGATAGTCTGCGTCGAAACATTTACCTCGGATGCATTCTGAAGGTCAATGCGAAGCTGGGTTGCTGTGGCAAAACGGTTCTTACGGGCCTGAATGATCAACAAGAGCACCGCTTAGCGGGGCAACATACGCCCGTGGTGATCACCATGTGTGCAAAGTTTGAACAATATAGCATGTAAAATGTTGAAGGAGTAGGCGACACAGTACTGTAATGTTTTAAGTACTAAAAGGGGGCATAACTCTGGAAATACAAAACAGAGTTACCCGCTCTTGTCACATGCACAATGGCAATTGGTGATCAACATGTGTGCAAAGTTTGAACAATATAGCATGTAAAATGTTGAAGGAGAAGGTGACACAATACTGTAATGTTTTAAGTACTGAAAGGGACAAAAGCCTGGAAATACAAAATGGAGTTACCTGCTCTTGTCACATGCACAACGGCAACTGGTGATCACCATGTGTGCAAAGCTTGAACAAAATTGCATGTAAAATGTTGGAGAAGTAGGCGACACAATACTGCAATGTTTTAAGAATTAAAAGGGGGGCATAACTCTGGAAATACAAAACAGAGTTACCTGCTCTTGTCACATGCACAGCGGCAATTACTGATCAACATGTGTGCAAATGTTGAAGGAGAAGGCGACACAATACTGTAATGTTTAAGTACAAAAGGGGCATGGAAATACAAAATGGAGGTACCTGCTCTTGTTACATGCACAATGGCAATTGGTGATCACCATGTGTGCAAACTCTGAACAATGTAGCATGTAAAATGTTGAAGGTGTAGGCGACACAATAGTGTAATGTTTCAAGTATTAAAAGGGGGCATAACTCTGGAAAAACAAAACAGAGTTACCAGCACTTGTCACATGCACAACGGCAATTGGTGATCAACAGGTGTACAAAGTTTGAATATAGCATGTAAAATGTTGAAGGAGGAGGACTCAATACTGTAATGTTTCAAGTACTAAAAGGGGAGTAACTCTGGAAATACAAAATGGAGTTATCTGTCCATGTCACATGCACAACGAGAATTGGTGATCAAAGTTTGAACAATATAGATCTCGTTTCTCCTGGAACTGAGAATTTAGGACCTTATTTGATTTCACGATGGTGTGGATCTAGTAAATAATGACCATCAGTGTTTATATGCTCCCCTAAATCTACTGTTTGGGTTTGAAAATGGTATACGGTTATATGCATTTTGGTTAGAGGTCAAGTTCACATAGGCTTGTTGATTGTGTAACCAAGACCATACTGTGGACTTATTTTTCACAGGTGAGAAATGGGACAATTTTTCATCAACTTCTTTTGGTGTGCCTTCTTGAAATGAAAGTGTCAATGACACTGTAGCTCAAATTGACAAACTTGAACTTGGTAAGTTATAAATGAAATGGCAAAATTGAAGAGCAGAGTAATCCATCAATTTTTAAATGTAAACTGTAAGACTGGCTAAAGGAAGAATGTTGATACACAAATGCAGTATGTTTAGAGGTTACTGTAAATGGCAACTTTTTTCACAGAAATGAATGTTAATCAATAGTTCTTATCGAAAGGTCTTGTCTAATGAGCACACTAAGTTAAACAAGCATACCAGGTTTCAAAGCAATCCAATCATAAATGTGCCCTGTAGTGTGTGCCAAAGAGAAATATTGAGGTCTGACTAAACTAAGTTCTAAGAACATTGGCTGCGGCAACATTTTCTTACGGAAATTGAAGAAAACCGATAGCTCCCATCTAGACGTCTCCCCCAACAAGCATGCCAGGATTCAAAGCAATCCGATCATAAATGTGCCCTGTATGGTGCCCCAAAGGGAAATATTGAGGTCTGACTAAACTAAGTTCTAAGAACGTTGGCAGTGGCAACATTTTTTGACGGAAATGGCAGAAAATCGATTGCTCCCATCTAGAGGTCACCCAAACAAGTATACCAGGTTTCAAAGCAATCCGATGATCATAAATGTGCCCTGTAGGGTGTGCCAAAGGGAAATATTGAGGTCTGACTAAACTAAGTTCCAAGAACGTTGGCCTTGGCAACATTTTTTTGACGGAAATGGAAGAAAATCGACAGCTCCCATCTAGAGCTCACCCCGAACAAGCATGCCAGGTTTCAAAGCAATCCGATCATAAATGTGCCCTGTAGGGTGTGCCAAAGAGAAATATCAAGATCTTCTGACTGAACTAAGTTCTAAGAACGTCGGCCTTGGCAACATTTTTTGACGGAAATGGAAGAAAATCGATAGCCCCCATCTAGAGCTCACCCCAAACAAGCATGCCAGGTTTCAAAGCAATCCGATCATAAATGTGCCCTGTAGGGTGTGCCAAAGGGAAGTATTGTGGTTTGACTAAACTAAGTTCTAAGAACGTTGGCCGCGGCAACATTTTCTTACGGAAATTGAAGAAAATAGATAGCTCCCATCTAGAGGTCACCCCAAACAAGCATGCCAGGTTTCAAAGCAATCCGATCATAAATGTGCCCTGTAGGGTGTGCCAAAGAGAAATATCGAGGTCTTCTGACTAAACTAAGTTCTAAGAACGTTGGCCGCGGCAACATTTTTTGACGGAAATTGAAGAAAATCGATAGCTTCCATCTAGAGGTCACCCCAAACAAGCATGGCAGGTTTCAAAGCAATCCAATCATAAATGTGCCCTGTAGGGTGTGCCAAAGGGAAATATTGTGGTTTGACCAAACTAAGTTCTAAGAACATTGGCCGCGGCAACATTTTTTGACGAAAATTGAAGAAAATTGACAGCTCGCATCTAGAGGTCACCCCAAACAAGCATACCAAGTTTCAAAGTGATCTGATCATAAATGCAACCTGTGAGGTGTGCCAAAGGAAATTGTGGACGTACGTACGTACACCGACGGACGAGGAGTGATGGCAATAGCTTTGCTTGACTTTGTCAAGTTGAGCTAAAAATGAATAAGAAAACCACTTTTTTCTTGATTAATTTTGAGCTGCCGATGCCATAAAACAATTGAGGAACAATGAAAAAGGTCTATAACACCGTTTTCGCGCTGTGCATGCACGAAATTGGGAGACTTTTGCCCTTTAATGGGTGAATTTTGACAATTTTACACGTTTTTCAAGAAATTAACTGGTTCATTTGGACAAGTGTATATGAATGATGTATTAAAGGTTCTATATTGTGTTATAATCTGCTGGGTAGTCTAAAAAGAGATCTTTCTGAAAATGTAAAATCCTGTGCACATTTGGTGTAAGGGAGATAACTCAAATGTGAATTCATTTACGCTGCTCCATTGAACACATTTGACACTTGGTGAAAACATGCATTTTCAACAGAATAACTGTAACGAGACCATAACATGTAAAATATTGAAGGAGTAGGCGACTCAAAACTGTAATGTTTTAAGTACTAAAAGGGGGCATAACTCTGAAAATACAAAAGGAGTTACTTGCTCTTGTCACATCCACAATGGTAATTGGTAGTCAACATGTGTGCAAAGTTTGAACAATACAGCATGTAAAATGTTGAAGGAGAAGGCGACACAATACTGTAATGTTTAAGTACAAAAAGGGGCATGGAAATACAAAATGGAGGTACCTGCTCTTGTTACATGCACAACGGCAATTGGTGATCACCATGTGTGCAAACTCTGAACAATATAGCGTGTAAAATGTTGATGGAGTAGGCGACACAATACTGTAATGTTTTAAGTACTAAAAGGGGGCATAACTCTGTAAATACAAAATGGAGTTACCTGCACTTGTC
The DNA here is from genome assembly GCA_031216915.1 of Pictodentalium vernedei. Taxonomy (NCBI): domain Eukaryota; kingdom Metazoa; phylum Mollusca; class Scaphopoda; order Dentaliida; family Dentaliidae; genus Pictodentalium; species Pictodentalium vernedei. The sequence goes on along the minus strand of CM062295.1, from coordinate 630,912,016 downwards.
ACATGCACAACGGCAATTTCTGATCAACATGTGCACAAAGTTTGAACAATGTAGCATGTAAACTTTTGGAGGATTTGGCGGCACAAAAATTGTTTACAGACGGATGGACAGACGGATGGACAGACAGACAACGCCATAACATAATACGCCCGTTTTTTTCAAAATGGGCGTATAAAAACCGGTCTTCAGCTGCAGATGTTGCCCTGTCTCTGCCACCACCATGCCATCTTACTGATGTGCCATACTGCTATCTTGCCCAGGCTCTGGTGATCATCGTATGGTGCACACCAAGGGCTTCACTAACCTGACAACGGGTAGCCCCTTGCTCCACCATCCCTACAGCCCGCCACATTTCTGCTTTAGACAAATGTATTCTTACATTTGCATTTGCCATATTCAATCATTAAATCACAAGGGTTTGTGTTGAAATGATGATTGAATACCCTACAAGTCATGTACATGTAGACAGTACACGAAAACATGAAAATCAAGGGGTACATGCTTTCCATGACTGTCACGAACAGTCTGCCTGTCAAGAGAGCTAATGTAAATTCTGGGGACCATCTCAATACATTCCTCAATCATATCCACAAAAAATATCGCAAATATGTCACAAGCAAATTTCACAGTGATATGTCAAATATTTGGTACTTAGCAAACTTTGAGTAGTATATTATATTTCATCCTTTATGCTATTTTTTCACATCTGTTTCTGTTATACTTTCTTTTTTGACTCAGTATATGAATGATATATGCGCTGAGGCAACTCGTACATTAGGCCTTATTAAAAGTAACCTTGCCCAATGTACTATAGATGTCAAGGAAACGGCATATTAGGGGTTAGTTCGTCCAATCCTGGAGTATGCGAGCCCTGTATGGGATCCATATAATAATAATCTACAGGGGGAAATTGCAAAGGTCCCACGTTGAGCCACTAGATTTGTTTTATGCGATTATAATTATGAAATAGGCTACTATTTTAAATAAGTTAAAATGGAAACCACTTTTAAAGAGAAGGAAAGAGAATACATTAATTTTGCTATACAAAAGTAATCAAGGTCAAGTTGCAATTCCAACGATATGGGAATACATCCAGGGCTTCTGTGAATCCACTCCATGCTGAAATGAACAGAAAAACGATTATTACAGAACATAGTGGAGTCAATGTTGACACACCTTCATTCCAAATTTCATTTGATTTGGCCAACTATAACTAAAGTTATCAGGAAATCAAAGTGGGACAGATGCACAGATGGATGGGTGCTCAGATGGACAGTCAGACAGACATCGGCTTTTTAATTAATTTGGGGGGGGGGGGGGCAAAAAATAGCTATAGAATTGCCGTACAGCCACAAGTTACCCAGGCTTCTGAAGGGGAGATTTGCCAATTGATTTTCTTCTGGGAAGCATAAAGACCTGCAAATTACTGTAAACACACATTTACTGATCAAAGAGCCAAAGTGGACGTTTACTTAGTGTTGCTTTGTGTGATACTGACAGATATTCTTAATGACGGATTATCTTGTGTAATTGTAAAAAACCAGGTTTCCTTTTGTAACCTTTGATAAACGAAAACAGCAGACAGCCCCTAGAGCTTTGTGTTCTTTTCATTCATGAAAAGTAACAAACAGACACTTGGCTTTATTTTCTGCTGATGTCATAGGCTTTTTTCAACAGTTACTTGCCTCTTAATTGAACCTTTATTGCTTGTACAATAATTTCAAGGGAGATCTTTATCGAAAGTCGATTTTCACAACGATTTTAGTCAGGGATGAACACATGGTACCCATGTACCTAGCGTAAGAGCCCGAAAGCAGAGCACAAGTAATCAAATTCCCTGATCGCATCTCACAAGCAACGATTTTCCGCTCACCATTTCTTTTAATTCTCAAAAAGATCACGATGATGTGTCTCCAAAAGAGAAATTCGGGCTCAGAATATTTTCCATTGGAAAGAAAAAATCTATAAAATCCAGGCATAGTCCGTAAAATGCACCACTGGATTGAAAACTGTAAAGTTTTCGGAAGGTGGCCTCGACAGGAGTCGATCCTGGGTCTATGGTACCCAATCACCTAGCCAATGCTCTGCCACCATACCAACTGAGCCAACGGCAACCCCCCAAAAAGGTTGTAATTGACTCAGCCAGTATGTTAGTTCACATTTTGACCCAGACTCAACTTGAGGCCACCTTCTGAAATACTTTACAGTTTTCAATCCAGAGGTAGGCACGGTGCCAGGACTCTGTCTGGTGGAATGCCTACTTGACATAGGCGATATAAAATTAAATTCAACCAGTTGCATCTTCACAGATCTTCTATTAATTGAGATTCCGGAGTTTTAAAAGCTGGGATCATAGACCATGATGAATATATATATCATGATATATTACTTGGTTAATGTATAATTTCAGTTTGCAACAAAAGTGGGAAATTTGGCCAATTGCTTATAACTGAATGCTGTCCAATTTAACCCTTTACCTAACGTGACGGCCAAAACCGGCCAGTGCTATTCTCAAAAATCGACAATTAATTTTCATTATTTTTTGTCTCAAAAACATAGGTTATGACCCCTCGTTGGAACGAGCTCGTCGAGCTCGTTCCAACGAGGGGTCATAACCTATGTTTTTGAAACAAAAAATGAAAAAAATTAGTTATTCAAGAATTTGAGTGCTAGAAGTCACTATCATAGCTCTACTGAAAAGTGCTGAAAAAGCCACTTTAATGGCTTTACACTGTAAGCGTTAGCTCATTATTTGCTCAACAGCAGCAATGTTTTTATATAAAACTATTTTATTCCTATTTATTGGAGAGTGCCAATAGGCACTCTCCGATAAATGGCAATAAAACAATTATATTTGAATAATATTATAATATTTTGATAAACTACGGCTCCCCTTTCTGGTAGCATGGTATGTTCGGAAAAAAATAATCATGTTACAAATCACTTTTGAAAAATAATTTTGCACTCTACCAGTTAACCATTGACCAATGTCACATCACAAGAAATATGGCCTGCAGAAATGTCCATTTCTCGAGACCTAGTGCGAAATGAATGCAATTATATCCATGTATATAACAGACTGGGCGTATCAATGGGCCACTCAAATTTTGTCTATAGAAGTCTGGCACTCTTTATTACAATTCAATGGGCAACTTATGTTTTTAATCATGAGCCAAGACTCCCCCCCCCCCCCCCCCACCACCCATTCGCTCGATTATTACTCTTGTTCCCATGCCCACTCACTAAACCTCTATCAGAGGTATCCAATGAGAGGCTCAAACCAGAGGCTCAAGTGAGCCTAAAATGTTCATCTGGAGCAAGTTGTCTACAATGAATAAGGGTGTTCGTGTTAATGGATCAGAAAGACTGAGACAAAAAGGAAGAGTTAGCTTGCATATGCCTGCATAATGTGTACAAAATATCATAAGATTCTGACTGGTGTACCTGAAGTTAAAATTCGGATTCCTACAAGGAACTAAAACATAAATCCATGGATTTCCTTTGAACAAATTTGAATTTGGTCCATAAGGATAATGTATACCAAATATCAAAAGATTATATCTGGTGGATCTGACGAAGAAGATTTTGGAATGATATTCTTCATAATGCACTAAGTTGGAATTCAGGCCCCAATGAGAAACCCCCCAAAAGAACCCACAGACTTGATTCCGGTAGTTGCACGATTCAATGCACTTGTACAGTCACTCCTCCGTTGATTTTACAGAGAACCCTGATTAATTCATTGCGGGGGTTCTTTATACAGGTAATGAAGTACACTATATACAAGGGGGGAATCGGGGGAATTTTGCCGAGCTGAAACTTTTTTGCCACAGTAGGGTTCCTTAACGTGCACAGTAATTACTGCACACGCGAAAGCCATTTACGTCCTCACCCGATAGGACAAGCATAGCACCATCCCCGAACATGGCACTATGGAGGAGCAGAGTGGTTTTGAATCCACGCTGGTATTGCATTACGTTACATTTCCCCAAGACTGAGGGGTTCGAACTCGCAAACCTTGGGCTCCGAGCCCAAAGCGTGACGCTCTCGGCTACCGCATCCTTGAATTGCAGGCCTCTTAAAACATCATATACCAAATATCAAAAAAATCTGACAGGTAGTTCTGGAGGGAGAAGAAATTGTTTTTAATTTTTGAAAAATACTGACTCACAATGTTTCCATTACACCTCCATTCCTCCTCACATATGGCACTGCATGATACAACCGACTGTAATTTTCTTCCCATTCAGTACTACTTGCCTTAAGGATGCTTCATACCAAACTACAATTCTTTGTTCTCTGCAGTTTTGGACACATGAACATTTGAATTTTTTTCTATTTTTAGTTTCTGAGGTTCCTATGACGGTATAAGAAATTTTTATCTGGGAATAAATTAAGTATATGTCCCTTCATACTACTGCAATCAAATTTGGTTGAAATTATCCCACCAGCTCAGAAAATAGAAATTTTAAGCTGCGCCCAAAATTTGGCCTCTCTCAACACAATCCTAAATATTGCCCAAAACACTTTCTTCATGGAAACTTGAATCTTGAGCACATAAGGAAGTTGTCTACCAAATTTTAATTTCAAAGCACTATTATTAGTGGTTTAAGAGAAGATTTTTGCAGAATTTCAGGCTTTTTGGGCACTGCTCTAGTTCGTCAGGCTTTCCTAGCTCCATTGAGCAAACTTGGAAGAGTATCCCCCAAAGATTATTTGTGCCATGTTTGGTCAGTTTGGTCCAATGGTTCTGAAGATGAAGAATGATATGGATAGTTAACAAACACCTGACAATGTACAATTTATGTGATGTGACAGAAAAAGCTCATGCTGACTTTAACCCTTTACCCAACGCAATGATGCACAATTTTTTTATTTTAATTATTGTTTTATAAAATTGTTAAAAAAAACAACAAAATGATATCATGTAACCCCTCACTGGAATAAGTTTGAGGTCACAAGATATAGTAGTTAGGGCCATTTTTTTATAAAATTATAGGTTTTTCAACTGATTAATTTGTAAATTTCACAGGTGGATGCAGCCGATTCTTCTTTGGGTAAAGGGTTAAGTCAGGTGAGCTAAAAAGTATAAGAAAACGAGTTCGTAAATAAATGTATCGTAATATTATTTATTTATTTGCAGAGTAAACAAAAACAATAACATAATGAACATAACGACTGTTCATAATTATACATTATATAATTTTTCCTATCAAACGTGTTACCCTAAATAAATCTTGTGATTCAAGCAGGCATGTGACTGAATGTTGTTTTTTTTCATATCAACATAAAATAAAAAATTTCTGGAAGTCAATTACACAAAAAATAAGACACACATATTTATATAACATTGAAGCCTATTTAACCCGCTGTATTTAGAATCAAAACATCCAAGCTGTAAATTTTTCTGATACAAAGTAGATCATTTTTTTGTAAAATTGCATGTGGGCAGTCAGTTTTTTATTTTATTTTTTATTTTTGTACTTATTTCTTTGACATCAAAAGCTCATGTTCTTGGTTTGTTTTAGGTTTTCAGCCTCATAATCTACAGAATAGCATGGGTGGTGGCAAATTTTGTTACTTGAGTGCAAGAAGGCTTTGCAATGCTAAAGCATTGCAAAGCCTTGTTGCACTCAAGGGACAAATTTATCAATTTTATTAACTTGGGTAAAATATCAGACATAAACCATTTAATTTTTATTTTCTAAAGTTTACATTAGTTAAAAAAGAGAGCATGCGATAGCCAAAAGGACCATGCAGGAGGGTCTGAGAAACACATTTTCAATCTTTTTAGGCCTAATACAGCTTGGAATTGTTTTATTAGGCCTAAAACAGTTATGTCAAACAAGATTGAAATGGTTAAATTCCAAGTTGCATTATGGGAAGAATTTGTTAAATGAACGTTCGATATTCTGACATCAGTGTGCAACAAAATAAATTTTGATATTGCACGCAATGGGTAAAGGGTTAATCTTTTTAGGTCCCTTTATCGAATTTAAAACACCAAAACTGGCAAGCATTATTCATACAAATTGTCATTCAAATTCTGTACACCTGGAACTTAAGCACCCCCAAAAATGTTTCATGACAGTGAAGTTGCTGTTACTGATTATTATGTTTTAATGATTGCTATGTCTTGCAGTACATTTCATCTAGTGAAACATGATGATTCTGGGTGATAGCGTATCACAAACACATCTCCTCGTCCATGTGAAGCATGCTTCCCATGAATGTCACAAAAAACACTATCATCCACATGCAATATTTGGGTATAAAACATGAAAATTCATCACTTCTTTTATCAATAAATGCTGACATGGCAAGGAGGAGACTGTCAGAGGCACTGAGAAGGCAAATCGTTGGCATGCATGCAACAGGCATGTCATTCAAAGCTATTGGAAGGCAACATGGCTATAGTCATTCTGTCATCAGCAGACTTGTCCAAAAACATCAACAAACCAACGATGTTAAGGACCGACCAAGGCCTGGACAACCCCAAAAGACTTCTCCTCGGGAAGATCGGAGTCTGACACGCCTCATTAGGTGTGAACCCTTTGCTTCAAGTGGGGTTTTGAAATGCCTTTGCAGGCATTTGTGCCACAAAACGGTCCTAAATTCTCATTTAAATGACAATGATCTGTCATCTACCCCATTCCGTCAGTGCGGGATGTGTGAGACACCTGAGCATTTTTTCCTACACTGTCCAATGTACTCAAATGTCCATAATAGTACTATCAATCTTCTGCCATTTACTGTAAATATCTTGACACTTCTTTTTGGATCTGTATTTTTGAATAGTCGGGAAAACCATCTTGTTTTTGAAGTGGGCGTTTCTACGACTGCTAAGAATCAAACCACCGCGTACAACTACTACTATATGACGAATTTACCGCCAATCCTATAATCCTGCTTTTCTTTCCGTTTTCTTCGCATGGATCACCATCAAGGCTACTTCCGATCCACTTCTCACTAACTGTGCTTCTGCTGCCTACTTGCGAGTGTCTTGAATGCAAAGGCAATGTATTGTGCTTTCAAGCTGGCATCCCCTGTTTTCTATTGCTCCTTTTCTTTGTACTTTCTTTTCACCTTTTCCTTCATTCACAAGCAAGGTTTATACAATATCATGTGCCGCCGCCTGGTAGTTTGACTCCCTGTGCTTACCTTTCTTTGGCTAGAATTACCACCAACTTTCTCATCGGTTTTGTGCCTGGCCGGGGTGTCGTGTCCTTGCACTTGAGGTTACCTGCTAGTGTCGACAACTATGATGACAAATCATATCTGAATAATCTCTCGGGTATTTGCCCCCAGGTCTACATTCTTAGGTCCTATAGGCAGCTCGCACTGTGTGTATGGATGCGGTGCTCTGGCTTGGCACGTGGCTGATGATCAAGCTGGCGATCGACCACAGGCCATGGGTTCCAGGTGGCGATATATAAGTCCATCTACTATATTATACCACTCTTTTATGTAAATTTATGAATGACGCTGGGAGATAATAAGCTCCCAGCTTTCTGTCAGATCCCCCATTACTTACTAATATGGTATTTTGTTAGTATATGTTATATTCTTGATGTTCTCTATATATACTGTCACTTTTCTTGGTGTAATTATATTGTAACATATAGCATACTTATTGAATAAATATTGTTTAAACAAAAAAAAAGAATGGTCCAAAACCATCTCAAAGCACTGGGTATGAGGTCCAGAAGGGGCATAAAACATCCAGCTCTGTCCAATCAGCATCAAAGACGATGTTTGGAGTGGTGTATGGCACAACAACATGGGAATCTCAGGACATGGGGGAGAATCCATTGGTCAGACGAGAGTAGTTTCCTGCTTCACGTCACAGATGGTTGCATGAGAGTGTGGAGGCATAGAAATACTGCCTACATGTCCAGGAACATCAGACCTACTGCTCCTTATGGTGGAGGATCACTGATGTTCTAGGGATGCCTCTCTCATTATTGTAAACTTGATGTGGTGACTGTAAGTGGGAATCTCAGTGGTCATCAGTACATCCCGGACATTCTCAATCCAGTTGTCGTGCCTCATTTTGGCAACCACCCGTTGGCTACTCGCCCTGTATTCATGGACGACAATGCAATGCCACATTGTTCCCATGCTGTGAAAGCATTCCTTCAGAACAAAGCTATTACAACACTACCTTGGCTTGCAATGAGCCCCAATTCCAATCCCTTAGAACACATCTGGGACTTTCTTGGCTGTCATGTACAAGCAAGGGATACACCTGTACAGTGTTTGGCCGATTTGGAAGCCGCATTGCATGAGAAGTGACAGCAGTTGCCTGAGGACTGTATCAGAAGGCTCACTGTTAGAATTAGGAGGAGGGTTCAGGCTTTCATCCGGGCACGTGGTAGACTCACTTGCTACTGACATCAGACACACCTATTCTGTTCAGGAGATCACAAGTTACATTTTTTGTCAGTAATTACCGCCATTGTTTCATCATGGACCGTTCTAGCACCATACTTGTTGAGGAGAACATTTTTCCATCAAAAACACTAGTGACAGATATGTGTAATTAGCACCATTAAAATACTGCATATTTTCATCATTGTGTTGTCTTTCATTTGTTAATAGACCATTCTTTCTGCAAACAATCACTTTTGGCCATCTCAAAGATAACAAGAAAGTAATGACAGTTTCTATTAACACCACTGCAAAAAAAAAACAGGGGGTGCTGAACCCTTTACCCAATGCAGACAATTTCAAAATTTATTATTTTAAATATTATTTTTTAAATTTTTTCAAAAAATTTCAACAAAACCATCTCATGTGACCCCTCTTTGGAACGAGCTTGACAAGCTCGTTCCAAAGAGGGGTCACATGAGATGGCTTTGTTTAAATTTTTCGAAAAATAATATTTTTTCAGCTGCTGAATTTGCATATTATGCAGGCGGGTGTGGGAGATTCGTTGGGTAAAGGGTTAATTAATTAAGTTCCAGGTGTATATTATTTTTTGTCTCAAAAAATAACTTATGGCTTCTCGATGAAATGAGCTCATTCCAATGAGGTGTTATGATATATGTTTTAAAGACAAAAAATGACAAAGAGTTTCAAGAAATTTATCTGCTAGTGTCATCTGCAGTTTGTTTTGGTTAAAGGCTTAATATGATGTGGATAAGCCTGTGGATAAGCCTGGACTTTTCTTTGATGACTTTATTTGACATATGTAATACTCAAAATGCAATCAATTATATCTCCTTTGAGGAGCATGTGGTTACGGCACTGGACTTCAAACTGAAAGGTCTAGGGTTCGATCCCCACCAGGGGTAACCACGTTGTGTCCTTGGTCAAGGCACTTAATCCTGATTGTCCACATGGGGGCACTGTGTAATAAGGTGTACTGCACGTCGATGGTGCACTTGTCTTTAAGCAATGCTAACCCTGCTTGTGCAAAATATGTTGGAGAATCTGAGTTACATGTCACAGCATGGTTGTTCTCTCCGGGTTTTCTGGCTACATTCCCCTGTAAAACTAGGCTCCTGCTATAATTCAAAATTTGCTTTGAAAGTCAATATTCGATTCGATTCAAAATCGGAAATTCGAATATTTTCGAATATACTTTGGCCACCACCATGAATGTTTACAGATTATAAGTGATCACATTTTTTATCTCACAATCGGGGTGTTTTTGCACTGTTACGCAATTAAAGTTTAATGTATCTGGGCCCTTGTTCCGAATCCGTATCAAGGGCCCCTGATACAAGCATGTGATTCTGCTGTTGCCAAAACAACGGCATTAATATCATTGTTCGATCGCTTCACATTTTTCCCTTCAGAGAAAACAATATTAGGTGAGGCGAAGCCGAACCTAATATTGTTTTCTCTGAGCCGTATATGACAGTGTATCTGCCAATTAAACGCCCGGTGATGTATTTATTATGCACGGCATGCTAAAATGTCACTGTGGAAGTTAACTCAACGAATAGTTAAATTATGCACACTTTTCGGCATCTTGGGCTGGTTTGTAGCCTGTTATTGGGATTTTCCTGAACGCTTGAGTCAAGGCTTCTCTCTTGAAGTTAAAGGATTAGCTTTCGCTATGAAATGTGGAAATCTCCATCTCAATAAACGATGAACAGCATATTTTAAAATATAATAAACCTTTACACCAAGAGGGATATTTAATTCACCAGTAACTGTTGCAAAAGTTACAACCAAATTCACGTTGACGAAACACATAGTTGCTCCACTTCGCAAGCAGTATTCAGTAAAGTGAATCCCAGTGACGTAATTTTCTCTGAAGCGTAACGTCATCACTGACCTCAATATGGAGTTCCATGAATGCTATTCTATTTTTCAATTTGCGTCTTTCCGTCGATAAGGCAAATGAAAAAGTTAATCTTAAAATAGTTTTATAACACATTTTGTGGTGAATATTGTGAGATAAATTTATCATCACCACAGTGTGTGTCTCCGGGAATTCAGATCAAGTCTTGTTGTAGGCACAGAATCGCATTTCGACTCGCACTAATGGGCTCGTCAAAACACTGTTCTGTTCCTACTACTCGACTTGATCTGAATTCCCGAGAGACACACACTGTGGTGATAATCTGTATATATTGAGTATTGTTCTGAGTAGAAACGCAACTGACTTGTAGCGGTAACAGTGTTTGTAGCAATGTAGCTACAGCTGTAAAATCGCTACAACTGTTCATTTCAACTTATTGTGAATTAGGACCTGTGACCATTTATAAAAATTTCAAGTTTTGAACTTTAAAAGTTATTCAGCTGTTCAACTTTAATAAATGATTTGTTCTACAACATGATCACATTATTTTATATTGAGTATTATTCTGTGCGATCACAGTTACTGGACACATCGCCAAAAGCAATGGTTTTCTTAACGAATACCCCTGATTATTATATAAACAGAAGTAGGGCAGGATTTAATTTACAAGCAGATCAATTCCATTTGACATTGAATTGTCGTTTCATTTTAGTCATTATTTATTTATTTATTTATTGGTGTTTAAGGTCACATATTTCTGCACAATGACCGTGATAGTTTTATGGGTGGAGGAAGCTGGAATACCCAGAAAGAACCACCGAGCAACGGCGAGCAACTGTCAGCTCCCCAACATACCAACCATTTTAGTCATTCCACATTTTTATTTAAAACAAATGGCTTCACGAAAGAATAGAGTCGATCCAATTTGAGGCAAAGTTTGTTTCCCAGAAAACATGTGATAAAAGTGAGGTATCAGCCCTATCAGTCAGGTTCCCTTAAAAACTTTTTATTGCTGCAGTTTCGAAGCTACAAAGTCATCAATTTGAACAGTTTCAATCTATAGCTAGTATATTGGTTAATATCTCAGTTTATAGTGTGGGAAGTGGTGTGGCGAAAAATGCTCTCTACATAACTGTGTGTCTTTTAATAATTGGGGGTATTATTTTAGAAAAAAACCTTTTCTTTTGATGACGTATCCATTAACTGTGATTCGATTTGAAGTTCAATTTGAAATTCGATTCATTTTCTCCATTTCGATTTGATATTCGATTCGATCGAAATCGGAAATACGCAGGTCCCCATGTAACAGCCTAACACCCAGCTGAAAGTGTCATCGAATCCCAATAATAAATAAATAAATAAATATCTCCTTTAACAGAACTCAAGATATCAATGGTTAATTTTCCAAAAGCATTACGAGAAATTTTTGCTGTTGAAAACTTGAGGCTTTTATTCAAATTCTAGATGATTTGTGTTGCTAACCCTGAGACAGACAGCCCCCTCCCTCCACACCCAATCCTGTTTTTACTAATAAAAAAATAACTTATGACTGTTCATTGGAATAGGCTCATTCCAATGAGGGGCATGAGCTACATTTTAAAGACAAGAAATGAAAATTTTAAGTTATTCCAGAAAGTTAAAAAATTTATAGTAATTTATATATTTTTTATACTTACCAATGACCCAGACATAGCTGGTGCTAACTCTTAAAATATAGGGCCAAACACAAATTTTGCCCCCCAATCCCAAAAATTTGCATCTAAAACTAAAGAAAACATGTCCTGAAAGGCCCTCCACACTTCGCCCCTACTGCGCATGCGCAGTGTCAAGGACGTTCCGAAATTGGCGCCATTAATCATTCTAATAACCAGTGCCTGGTAAGCGCTATGTACTCAGCGGGGAGGCAAGAGTTCCCAACTCCTGGGAGGGCCATCCCCGTCTGGGTCATTGGTAAGTATAAAAAATATATAAATTACTATAAATTTTTTAACATTTTTATACTGTACCAATGACCCAGACATAGCTGAATAGTAAAAAGGCTGGAGGGCCAAGGACATAGAGCAAAATGGAATACGCTCAATAAAATAAAATAGAGTCATCCCCTGTAGGGAAAAAGAAGTAATAGGCCTTACATGTATCTTTCTTATTTATGATAAATTAGAAAGATACAACACCTTCCAAAATTGAGCTTCATACATCCATGTACTCTATTAATATCCAATATAATCCTTATACTAATAATTTTTAAAGTAAGCCAATAAATAAAGTAAGTCTAGAGAATAGAGACTCTTATACTCCTAAAAGTGTCTGAGGATTGCATAATCATGTCCGTTGACATATGCAATATTCAAAAGCTATACTTTAAAAACTAAGACTTGAATGAATTTGAAAAACCTAAACTTCTCACTAAACAACCATCCCAATAACAGCTCAGAATTACTAACTCCGGAGGAGGTATCCCCTTGTTTTCATAGTAAAACAGGTGACCCAAGGGAACACCCTCCCCCCCCCCCTTTTTCTTGCCCTGGGTCAAATAGCCCAGAGCGAAGAGGGCAGCCGAACGGAGACACTGCCGAAACAGACAGCCTACCTAGCTATAGTAGCAACTGTTAAGTGAATGACATTCTGAGCAGTAGATAATAGACCTAACAATAGAGGCCTCCAGAAATGGACTCGATATTTCTAAGATAAAATTCATGAATGTGGATGGCTGAGTGCAATGAGCGGCCTTCAAAAATCTATAATAGCGACACTATTAAAGTAAGCCCAAGAAGTAGAAGAACTCTTACTTCATGAGCCGAAAACTTAAGCACAACTGCTAAGTCAATGATATACCATAAGCAGTACCGATAGTTAATAGAATCCATTAACAATAAGATGGAGCGTAACGTCCTTCTACTAGACATCAAAGACAGAAGAAGCTTACGCCCTTTGTAATAAACAGATATCTGTTTATAAATACATAAACTGTACCCGGAAAGAGTAAGGGCCTATGCCCATACGAAGACGGAAGGACCTTAAAATAATAGGTTCCGGATAATAGGAGCCTAACTCTTATGCAACAATCCAACCTAAATAGTAACGGAAGTATTGATTCCGAAACTATGAAAGTGAAAATCATCCATCGATAGTGCATGAAACTCACTGACTCTACAGTAAAAGAGAAACCAACAGAATTACTGTCTAAAAGGTCAGAATTTGAAAACTACTGTTTCCAGAGGCTCAAATGATTACTTAGCTAAATAAGAACCGAAGTTAAAATCCGTATAGGAATTTAATCTAAAGATTCTAAGTCTATTTATCAAAAAGTTACTAACTGACTTAGATAAAGAGACAAAAGACTCAATTGTAAACTATCGTAGAGTGCATAGGTATGAGGTAACATAAACCTATAACCTAAATAATAACAGGCTGCAGTAGATCTTGTGAAACAAGTATACTAAAAAATAGCAATGAGTAGTATGGAGGGATCAACAATATGAACATAATGATCCCTACACCACGACGGAAGAGCCTCCACTTTAGCCGCATAGAATAGCGAAGAAGAGGATCTCCTATAGTAAGAAATCGCGTCCAAAGCTCGTCCAGTACAGTGCTTACAATGCAATACGGACCACACAACGGAATACATGAAGGTTGCAACCTTGCTGGTTGTGATAAAGATGACACGATTTACCCAGTGAAAAAGATCCTCACATAGAGGAAGATTTCACGTTAAGACCCACAGTAGACAAGAGAGTAAATTACTCATGATCTCTGTGAAGATAGAGATGCTATCAACAGAAATGTATTGTGGTTGTTTATCTTAGCAATACCTGCTAAAACAACAGCGCCGGAGGATACGCGTATCCTATCATTCCGTCCTATAGATCAATAGAGCGTTAACAATATTAGCTCAGAGATCTGGACAAGCTAACACATACGTCTGCAATTGATTAGCAAGCTGTGTCATAAATAAATCATCATTGGGCGCTCCCATAGATAGCAAATCTGATTGAATACTTGTTTGTTGAGAGTCCATTCTGACAGCAACAAGCGACCCGTAAGAGAACGGGAGTCCGATAAAACAATCAGACGACCCAGAATATGACGGACCAAAACTGAACTTGGTGTACTATAACCAACAGACGGATTCTTTCCATTAAATTGAATAACGGAAAGGAAAGAGTGCCTCCCTGGTTCCGGAGATACGCCACTACTGTCGAATTAAAGGACAGGAATTTGGGCCTGCGTTTCTGAATAATGTTCATGCAATGACATAAAGCAAGCCTAAAAAACATTATTCCGCGGAAGTTAAACTGATTGCTAAAAGACTGCGGAACCCAAAGACCCTGGCACTTCGAATCCGTAGGGATCAGTATTATATCCCAATCTGTTTGACTGGCAACCGTCATAACAGCCACACTCGGGTCCGGCAACTGCGGCGGCACTCTCTGAGTCAACCACCGAATGTTTGCCCCAGTCTGAATCTCTTGTAACACTAGATAGACAAGAGAATGTATAAATCGAGCAATTCATGGATTGCCGAAAAGTTGCCGTCGAAGAGAAGCTCCTCCGAGAACGAAGCGACTCTGAGAGAGTTCTTAACCTTACTATCCACGCGTGTGGATGTAGCTAGGGCTACGTCACGTCTAACTAACTCCAATCAGCCACTGAAGGGCGGAGTTATACGTGAACAAACTACTGCCCTCAAAAGAAATTACATTGAGAATAATATCCCGTAAATCTTTTCTTGAAGACGTAATGATAACGCCTCAGTAAGGCGGATTACGTATAATAAAGCGTCTAAGTTAAGTCTACTATACATAATGTCGTTCCCAACATTGAAATTGGAAAAGACATAAACGGCGAAAAAGAATATATGCAGTCTTTAATCACACCGTCTAGACGCATATGAACTCTCGGTATGCCCTGCTCTGCCAAAATAAACTATTTGTATAAATGATAAAATGGCAGAAATGAGCAACGCGGACAAGAAACTAAACTATCATGCTTAGTAGCAGGCTTGTATATATATATATATATAGCGTCGAAAAATAAAACACATGTTGTAATGACAATATTGGACTGCGTCGGTAAGTCAGGGACAATGTCCCTGAACCGATCGAAAAATCCGAGTCCAATGACGCTATAAGTCTCTTATCCAAGATCGCAGCAATGAAGTCCAAAATAATAATCACTGGAAGATAATGCCAGAAGATATGAAAGGCATCTTCCGATACTACTAAAGGGAAAACTCGAAATCTTTCGAATCCCTTTCGCCATCCTGTCGGACCCTATAAAGCGTTCGGTCGTCCGTAGCTGATGCAACTGCGGACCGCACCGACCCAGCGCTGTCGGATAATTCCTGATTCGACCGAGAAACTGTCAATTGCTGGGATGCTGCGAAACAACTGTGCTAACTCGGATAGCACGTCCATCACTGAGGCCTGAGGAGAAGCGGTCTTACGATGCATTGCCGCTGGAAGCTCCATGATCGTTACCCCGTGCATACTTCCAATATGCGAGCGAACGGAGTGTATAGGCCTCGTGTCCCTTGGCTACCGGATGGCGCGACCTATTCGCCGTGGAATCACTGAATGCCGAAACTGATCGGATACTCGAGGTCACGTAGCCAATGTGCGGTCGTGTGCCCTGCTGTGAGGATGAGGAAGCATTAAAGACAGTCTCTCGGACTGTCAATATAACGGAGCGTCCCGACCAACGGACATATGCTCCGAATGTAAAATATCTGAACCACAACATGCGGTCCCCTATGTTGTTGGGCGAGAGAGGGACCTCTCTCGCTCACAGCCCGGACGGACCTGGACAAGCCAGGAACCGGACTAACAGGCTTCCTCCGATCTGTCCTCAATCTGCCGTCACTGGGTGAGTACTAAAGTAATTAAAGTGCTCGCATCACCCAAATCTCCTTCCTAGACCGCAACGGACGAACCCGGCAGCCGAACCATTCGATGAATGTACGCTACACCGGGTGAGCTAGCGAATGTCACTCCGTAGGCGATAGACATATTCCATGAGCACTTATTGCCGCTAACTCTTCATTAACTATGACGACAGAGGCACACTTTTGAAAGACATCTCCATAACTCTTCGAACAAGAAACCAGAAATGCTTGGATAGCAAGCATAAAATAATAATATATATAGCGTCGTTCAATAATTCGAAAGTTTGTGTGACATTATTGGACTATGTCGGAACTGAGGGACGATGTCCCTGAACCGAACCAAAAATTTCTAAGTCCACCGACGCTATCAGTTTCTTATCCGGCATCGCAGCATTCTGGTCCGACGAAAGAAGCTGTAGAAGACCAAGTCAGATGACATACACAACAGCATATGTTGTTCCGAAAGGGAAAGCTCGAAATCCTCCGAATCCCTTTCGGTATCCCGTCGGACCGGATGAAACTTTCGGACGTCCGTACCCGCTTCCGCGGAGCGTCCCGACCCAGCATCGTCGGATAAAATATATGCGACAGATTCAGTTGATGCTGGGATGCTGCGATAAACTGTGCTATTAAGGAAAGCACGTCCGTTCCCGAGGCCTGTGCAGTAGCGGTCTTACGATGCATTGCCGCCGGAAGCTCCGTGTACGTTGACTCCTGCACACTTCCTATGCGAACGTCCGGAGTCTACAGGCCTCGTGTCCCTGGCTACCGGATGGTGTGACCTGGTCGCCGAAGAATCCTTGATCGGCGAAGCTGGTAATATATTGGCGGTCACGCAGCCAAGGTGCGGTCGTGTGCGCTGACGAGAAGAGGAAGCCTTAGCAGTCTCAGCGGACTGCCTATACAACGGAGCGTCCCGAGCGACGGACGTATGCTCCGCTTGCGACACATTTTGTACCACAACATCTGGGGCCAGATGTTGTTGAACGAGAGAGGGGCCTCTCTCGCTTGCCGTCCGGATGGACCGGAACGAGCTATGAACCGGACTAAAAGGCTTCCTGCGTTCTCCCTCCGATCCGCCGTCACTGGGTGTGCATTAAGTTAATTTATAGTGCTCGCATCACCCCAAAATTCCTTCTAGACCGCAACGGACGAACCCGGCTGCCGAACCATTCGGTGAATGGACGCTACACCGGGCGAGCTAGCGGACGTCAAAGGCCGTCGAACCTACTAGGGTCCTCTTAGGCAATTGGCGTATTTACATGAGCACTTTTCCGCTAGCCCTTCATTAATTGTGACGACGGAGGCACACTGTTGGAAGACATCACAGATACATCACCCTAATCTTGATCGTCTGAAATAGAAATTGATAAAGTAGAGTGACCCTGCGGGGAAAGGACCTGAGTGTCCAAATCCCCAACAACATACCGTGACATACGCTTCCCATATTGTCATCGAAATCATACGATACAGAACAGGAGTTAATGCGAGTACACTGACCACATATAGAATGATAATAAAGTCAGAGGAAGACTTCCTCTTAAAACAATTGATCAATATCCTTTCAATGTGAAAAGAAAACAAGTCCTGGTACTCGCACTAACCCCTGGCAATCAAAATACATAATAATAATATGATCCATTAATATAGAAAAAATAATTGAAATCAAAATATTTTGAAAAAATATTTTTTTTTCAGAACAGCCCAAGTTTCTGAAAAGTAACGTTGAGCCCCAATGGATCCCAAGCCTAAGTGTGGACAAAAATTTTAAAAATATTTTAAACAATTTATTCAACACTTACGAACAATAATAATGTATCTAGTTATGATTAAAATAACATAAAGATATTATTTTTTAGAAATCCCCCCCTCACACAGAGGGCTGTTGTAAATGTAAACAATGAGTGTAAAAACACTAAAATAAGACTCCAGGCACCCAGGCCCGAAATCAGTTACCAAAAATACACTATCTGATGCAAAACAGAGACTTCCAGGGAAGAAACTGCAGAACATCAGATGGTAGATGCAGAACACAACGCCTAACCACCCGTAGGTGAAGACGTAAACATGGGGAAAGAACAGAATTCATTCTGTTATACAGCTAAAACTCCCAAGAAATTTTAGTAATAATAATTACAGAAACTATGCCAAAAGCATGGGAGAATAGCAAGGGGGAACTTAAAGGACAGGGAGAGAGGAAAACACTTAAAAAAACAGTGTAACTAAATAATCAGAATGACAACAAAATGGCTGCTGCCTTGAAAATAGGTAACTTAACATAATTTCATTAAAAAATTTTAAGTTACAGCCCTGATAATATTCTGTCACACATTCTTTTCCTCTCCTCTTTCTCTATCCTCCTTAGAATCACCATTTCACTAATATTTATGTGTCTGGCATCATTTAAACTGAGATTTAAAAGCACAAAGATCAGTCAGATGTTAACTGATGAAGGGCCAAACTTAGAATGATTAATGGCGCCAATTTCGGAACGTCCTTGACACTGCGCATGCACAGTAGGGGCGAAGTGTGGAGGGCCTTTCAGGACATGTTTTCTTTAGTTTTAGATGCAAATTTTGGGGATTGGGGGGCAAAATTTGTGTTTGGCCCTATATTTTAAGAGTTAGCACCAGCTATGTCTGGGTCATTGGTACAGTATAAAAATATTATCTGCTGGTGCCATCTGGCAATTTATGTTGATAAGGGGTTAATAAGAATCTATGATGGGGATAACAAACCAGGACTTTTCTTTGATGACTTTATTTGTTACAGCAAATACTCCAAATTCAATCAATTATATCTCCTTTGACAGAGTTAAGTGATATTTGGTTAATTTCCCAATAGCATTATCGGAAATCTTTGCTGTTGAATACAAATGATGATTTGTCATTAGAGGGCTACACATCTCCAGCATCATTACACTTCCACAAGGTCTTTACACTGCAAGGCTTCAAGAGAAAATCAAGAGCAACGGCATCCATGGCATGAGCTCCGTCAAGCATTGCCATGGATAACACATGCATTCAAGCCTGGAAATACCATAAGCAAGCAATCTGCCAATTGCAGAATGAGGTCCACAGAGTGAATTTGCTGATGCTATCCCATTCAGTGTGCTAGAATCTTTTAGCACCTCTTTCTGTTTGGGCCTGAAACTTTGATTTAGATTGAGGTTCACAGATGGTAAATTTCGTAATGCTCCCCTGTTGTGCAGGGTAGCATCACCAAATTCATCCTCTGGGAATGTCATACTGCAGATGACAGTCTGCTTATTTCTAAGTGATCGTGGAGCTGAGAAATGCATCCACAAATTTATTTCCACTAGGCTTGTATTGTGTTTCAAATGGGACAAAAACGTTATCTCCGCCAACATGTATGGTATCTGGAGATTTCATACCTGGATGTCTCATTTGGTGGTGTCCAGTGGGATCACAACTTGCCGGCAAAGCCGGCTCGTTGAGATCCCATTCTGGACACCACCTCGAATCTGATACAAATCACAGGATATGCACATTATCATGATAATCTGTATAGATAGAAGCATATCAAAATAAGTTTTTCTAAGTCTAAAAGGGGGCATAACTGTGATAACTGTGGTAAGTATGCATGGGCCTATATGGATATCCTTTTCCTCAGAATGGTCTATCACCACACCATAGGATATAAAAATCCAACAACCGATGCTGGAGTTATAATGCAAAATGTTGGTACGCAAAGTTTTATAAGTGTAACAAGGACCATAACTCTGGTCTGTATGCATGGCCAAAACCCACAAAATGTGGATGTCTTCTCCCCCATGCTTGTCTCTCAGCATACCAAAGGACATCATAATCTGATGAATGATGCCAGAGTTATAAAGCAAAACATTAATTTTACTAGTTTTCTAAGTTCTCAAAAAGGCCATAACTCTGGTATTAACGTCTGGACAAAACCCTCAATTTGTGGATATCATTTCCCACATGCTGGCCTGTCATCGTATCAAAGGACATCACAATTCGACAACCGATGCCAGAGTTATAATACAAAATGTTAGTATGGATGGGCATATGGATGTAGACCTTGACTGCATACCCACTGAATTTTTCAAGAAGGCCAAGGGCATAATAAGTATTTAATTTACCTTGAAAACATCAAGATATTAACCCTTTACCCAACGAATCGGCCGCATCCGCCTGTGTAATATGCAAATTTAGTAGTAGAAAAAATATTATTTTTCAAACAATTTCAACAAAACCATATCATGTGACCCCTCACTGGAACGAGCTTGCTGACGAAGGGTCACGAGCTCGTTCCAACGAAGGGTCACATGATATGGTTTTGTTGAAATTTTTTGAAAAAATTGAAAAAATGATATTTAAAATAATAAATTTTGATATCGTCTGCATTGGGTAAAGGGTTAACATAACTGGTGAAACTAAACTGCATATCATAATACTGCAGCAGTGGTGAGTCTTCATTCTTGTATTTTGTAAACAAATATGTGAAATAGTAACAGTAATGTCATTTCAGATTCGGTGAAGTAAGCTGCAATTGAGAACACATCTCACACTGATTCAAAGAAAATGATTGCTTTGGGTATTTTTAAATTTAATCCCATGAAATATTTCTGTTGGTCGGAAAAGTGAACCTTTAAGGTTCACTTTTCCAACCAACTGAAATATTCCAGCCAGCTGAATTTACAAATAGGTAATGGACTACTTAAGAGCAATACTAGTTCTAGACCATAACAGCATCAAATTTGTTTCAAAATTTGACTGGTAGCTTAAGTGCAGACCTGATGTTTCAATAACAACATATAGATGGTGGATTTGTCTGTGATCTTCCAAGTTATTTCCATGCTTCAATTAAAAAAATAACCAAATAATTCTGCCTGAAAAACATTTTTTAATTATTTATTTATTTATTGGTATTTAAGGGGACTTTCAGCATCTTTGGCTATCTCATGACTGCAACATAGGATGACGTCTTGTTTAGCCAATCGTTTATACCTGTAGTGCCAACTTTAGAGGACTTGCACCCAAGCATTGGTTCTGAGTCTTATTTACCAGTAAAGCAGAACTTATTGACCATAGTAAACAAGCACTACTCCACTTCCTGATGGGGACTCTGAAACTTTCCAAGTCCAACTGACAACTCAACAATCCTTGACTCAAAGCCATCAGAGTTTTTTATAATTTTACTGGAGTTAAAGGTGACTTTCAGCATCTGTACTGTGACTGCAAAACTAATATAAAATCATGTTCAACTACCGTATTTACTCTATATATTGGGACACTCTGTAATTTGGGACACACATTTTTTCCAGAAAAATATCTTTTTTTATGCTCCAATGTTTGGGACACTTAGGAGACTTGTTTCTAGTTGGCCCAGTCACCGGAAAATGGTACAAAATGCTCAATATTAAAGCTAAGTTTGTGTTTAATTTTCCTTTTTAAACCTGTTTAAACAATAAAAAAGATGATAATACATACTGATTTGTGTTGTTTTTATTTAAATCTGTTCCTAAGTTTTAATATTTACAGTCCGGACTGACATGAGGAAGACTATTTAATATTACATTGTGACAGTCTTCAACCCTTTACTGAACACTAGTGGCAGATGACACTCATAAAAAGAATTCTTGTGTAACTAAAAATGTTCATTTTTTGCTTCCAAAACATAGCTTATGACCCCTCATTAGAACGAGCGCAATGCGCACGTTCTAATGAGTGGCATAAGCTATGTTTTGGAATCAAAAAATGAAAATCTAAAAAAAAATTGGATGGCGATTTTTGTATATAGTGATGGAAAACGAATCACACACAACTTGATTCAGCATCAAAACAAGACCAGGTTGTGTTTTTTCCCCATTTTCTAAGATGTGGGACATCTGTGAAAATATTTATTTTTAGCTTTTTAGCTGTCCCAATAGAGTAAATACGGTAATTATTTCTTATTTTATTATTTATCCTATCATTGGTACAGACATGATTTTGTACATCAAATCTCCTACAGTATAAGATGGAGTGTGATACTGCAATGCTTGCAAAATGCATGCAGTGTGATACTGAAAAATCCAGAACGATGTTGGGTGAGAATTGTGTCCGCTCCTTTCACCTCACACTACAAAATGTACTCTTAATCCACAAACCATCAACTGATTAAGATTTATTTACATCTTTGCCGTTATACAAATGCATCAATTCATTTTTCAACAATTTTAGTCCAACTGTTAAATCTACATTAGATTTCTGCCAGATATACCAAGATGATGAAGTAATTTGTGTCCACTCAGTCTGGAATGGAGATAAAGAACACGCAATAGGAACAATAACAATAAAAGTTTGTCACCTGCTTTCATCTCAGTAGGCATACTAGTTAATTATTACCTTGGGGCAGGTATATAATAAAAAGAGGTCCCATTAACAGAGCCCAGTATAAACTGAGGCCAAGAATGAATCTACATTAAGCAATCAATCTCCATAGGATCCATTGTCAATCCTTGAGCCCCTCAGGAGTGACTAAAATAGTCCAAGCATCATGACTTTTCTTCAGTTAATCATAATGTAAAAAGTGGAGCCCCCTCTGGAGCCTTTTGATACAACCGGTGTGGATTAGTTACAACCTCTAGAGGGTACTTAAATACCCCCCCCCCCCCCCCCCCCCCATGGATGCTGTATACCATATATCAAAAGATTCTAATTATTGGTTCTGGAGAAAATTAAAAAACAATTTTTGCCAATATGCTGATTCAGCATTTTTTCAATGCTCCCCCCCCCCCCCCCCCCCCCCCCACAGAACACATAGCCGATGGCAAATTTTTTTTACCATTCAATCCTACTGGTCCGAAGGATGCTTCAAACCAAATAACAGTTCTCTGTTCCGTTTGGTTTTGGAAATATGGGCGTTTTCTATTTTTAGCTCCTGGGGTTTCGAAAGGGATACAGGAACAATTTTTTTTTGCATGAGGCAGGTACTTATGACCCAATACTACCAAATACAAAATATGGTTCAAATTAGAAGATCGGTTCAGAAAATAGAAATTTTGGGCAGGGGCCAAAAATCTTACCACCCCCATTACAAAGCCAAATATGGCTTCAGGGACTTTATTTCAACAAATTTGATTCTACATCTCAAAAGGAAGCTCCTTACCAAATATCAAGTCATTGTACCCACTGGTACATGAGAAGATTTTAAAAAAAAATTCAGAGCATTTTCCTCCACCCCCTCCCTATATGGCTGGGCATGTGTTGAGTTGAACAAAAATGCAATGCCCCTTCGGGACCATCACTCACACAAACTTTCACTTGAATTGGCCCAGCGGTTTGGAGAAGTCCAAAACATAGAGTTGACAGACGATGGACGACGGGCGGAGAGCAATTCGATAAGCTCAGCTTGACTATGCCAAAGTGAGCTAAAAACATCATCAGTACAGTGAAGTTTTCTAGTTTACTGTATCACATTTCATTGAGGACCTTCACCAAGCAGTATTTCTCTTGGTGACTACGCTGTCTCGGGCGATACAGCTTGGTTAAAGGTCTTCAACTCGATGCGGTACAGCACTCCAGATAACTTCAATGTACCAATGATATCTATATACAGTAAACCTGACCTGAGAGACCACTTTTGTCTAGCAAAAAGGGTGGTCTCTCAAGTCAGGTTCTGCTGTAATGCCAACTTCAAATGACTCACACCTCTGGTCAGTGTTCCTGTAGGCAAAGATTTATTTATTTATTTATTGGTGTTCATGGTCACATACTTATGCACAATGGCTCTTTATGACCGTGACAGTTTTATGGGTGGAGAAAGCCAGAGTACCCGGAGAGAACCGACGAGCAACTGTCAGCTCCTCAACATTCTCCGCTCAAGCAGGGTTACAGCAGTTGAAGACATGTGCACCATCGACGAGCAGTACGCCATAGTACACGGTATCATCATGCCCTCTGTAGGCAACCGAGATAAAGAGCCTTGCCCAGGGACACAACGCGGGTCGGCCCGGATGGGGGATCAAACTCGGGACCTCTAGCATAGAAGTCCAACAGTCTACCGTTGAGCCACCATGATCCCAGGCAAGGACTTATAAACATCAAAGCTATTCAATGCCGTTTATTGACATATTTCAGCATTTTTCAAGGCCCTACAATGGCCAAATTCAAGGATTTTCAAAGCCTGCCTTCACTAGGGCCCCCTGCCATTACCCCCTCTTCCCACTTCAATTGAAGGAAGTGGGAGGAGGGGGTAATGACTGGAGAGTCATGCTTAGAAGACTATGCCTTCACGATATCTGGCCAGGCTTGAAAATAAGCAGTCTGACATTTGCAGAATGAGGTCCCCAGATGGTGAATTTGATGATGCTATCCCAAACAGTGGGCCAATGTATCCTCTGAGTATCTCTTTCTGCCTTGCCGAGCCTCCCGAAAAGAAACTTGCTGACTTCCTCCCTATTTCGGTCACCACTGGGAGAGCTTTCGATTTTGATATGCTCGCTCTACCCAAATCTACACTTCCTTTGACCACAATGGACTTACCCGGTATCACGGCTCCCTCGAACGGAATAACCGCTTCACCGGTCGAGCTAGCTGCTTGCAAGGGATTAAGAACACTAACTAGAGGCCTTATCCCTTGCTTAATATTCATGAGCACCTTTGCAGCTAGCTCTGTTTGCGCGACGACGGTAGCACACTTTGGATGGGTGTCACAATACCATTCCCATGTTCTTGTTCCTCTGAAAAAGAAACTGAAAAACTTGAATTATCTTGCAATGAGAGATCAGGTATAGGAATCTCACTACCAAGAACGTACCGTGACACCCGCCTCTGACATTTGTCATCCCAATGTACACAAGTTGGACAAGAATCCATAGGCGTGCATCGACTACCGGCAAGGCAACAAACATGTAAATCCGAAGATGACTTCCTTGCCTTACATTTAGAGCAGTAAGCTTTCATAATTACAATCAAAGTAAAAAGTCGATAGCACTCCTAAGTTCCCCAAGGGAACCTGATGAGCCCATTGCGATAGAGCTTAAATGTGGACAAAATCCAAATTTTCTGAGCTGCACTACCGGAATCATAATACATGTATCCTACGGTAATCCTACACTAATATAATATTAAATACTACATATATTTGAGGACGTTGCCAGTGTAAACAACGTCAAAGGAAAAAACTGGAAACAAGACATCCAGCATACAAAAAAGCCCAAAGTCAGTAACTGATTTAAATGCTATCAGATGCAAAGCTACATCTTCATATGAAGAAAAAAAGATACATCGGATAGAAGATGCAAGACCAAAATGACCTAACACCTCTAGGGTGAGGACGGAACCATGGGGATAAACAGAATAAACATTCTGTAATACATGTTAAACTCCCAACAAATTTAATAACAAATTTCAATAAAAAATAGCCAAAACGCTTAGGAGTTTAACAGAAGGGCTTCAAGGAAGGAACGGGAAGGAACACTTAACAAGCAGTGGATTAATCATTAGCATTATTAATTTATATATTTATTTATTGGTGTTTAGGCCCCCACAAAGTAAATATTGTGTTTCTCAGGCCATTTTTTGTTAGGAGCAATGGGCATCAGCACATAAAATATACAATGAAAACTGAACATATGAAAGTCCACAGACATTATTTCAGGAATTTAGCATCGTTATGTTTATGATTTTAGGTCAATCAAAGTGCTAAGTTGCTTGGGGGTAGGCATGTCAACCGGTACCTGTACCGGTACTGCCGGTTCCCTCATGCTCCAACTGGCACCAGTACTGAAGCTTTTGTTCCGCCGGTACTGGGACAAAATTATTTTATGGGGATATTCCTAAATGATCGAGAGTAATCAGGGTAATAAAATAATCCCCTGAGTTCCAGTGTGTTCTATGTTCCTACTGGCACATAGAACACATTGAAACTCAGGGCACGAATTGCGTATGGCACACTTACATGACATACTTTCAGCTTATTTGTGAATGAACATATCAAAACACTCTAAAGGGGCATGTTCCTTCTGCAACACCACCTCGATAAGGCCGATCATTTTAACTTTCCAAATGTGGCATCAAAGACAATGAAAGCACCATCATCGGCTACTTAAAAGAAAGAAATTATTCTGTGGTGACATCAAAGTTATCAGAAAGCCTGATTTTTGTGCTGTATGATTACTTTGATGCCGTCACAGAATAATTGGTATGATGCCATGTTTGTCTTTGTGCACTTCGGGACTGGTCGGATTAAATTTCTCCCATCTGATTGTGATGTCACCCAATTGTTGACTTGTCACAGTACCGATTTCGACAGGACAGGCTCTGTCCCACCCCGGTACCGGTGGTACTTTGACATGCCTGCTTGGGGGTGGCAGAAAATACAACCTGGGAACTCTTGTCCAAAAGCTACACATAGACGAGTATGTAAGCTGAGAATATATGTATTCAGTATTTCCTGTTTAATGTTGTCCCACAATAATAGACATCTTTTGCAAGGCTAACAATTACGTTAACGACAACAGTTAGCTGATTGTCATTGTTGTATCCATCTGAGGTACGAAACTCCTTTTGCAAAAACAGCAAACGATGAATAGGAGCTAACGATTTTCTTAAGGCTCTTGCACACTGGATGTGAGGTGAGTGTTGCAATAAATCCAATTTTCAATGATATCATCTTTCTCTTCGCATTTTGTAATGCTTGTAATTCTGTCCGGATACAAAGCAAAGACAGCCATTGATTACACTGGGCTCACCATGCAAGCTGAAAGGCCCACCGTGCAAGCTGAAACATAGAATGAAGGATGATAATTTTGATGCAATGATTTGTTGTACCAAAATTATAATCAATGATTTTTATAAAAGCTAATTAATTTCATTATACTCTAAACGATAGAATATATATAGAAATTTTCACTTTCACGGTATCAATCAAAATGATGGCTTTCAAAGCATCACTTCAAGGTGAATACGAGTCAAATTATCACTTGAAATGATCAATTTGTTCTAAAAACGTATAATGAAAAGTAAATCTAGTGTTTTTGAGTGGATACTTATCATTTCCAGCAATAATTCAATATGTATTCACCTTGAATTGATGCATGAAACCCACTAGTCCAAACATGGCCTGAAAGTCTGTAATATAAGTTTTTGGTTTGGTACATCCTTTCAAAGGACGTACCAAACCCAAAACTTATATTACGAACTTTCGGGCCATGTTTCCACTAGAAACCGTCGAGTGGAATTAGATTGTATGATGCTATCTGTTCCAAATATCAATCAAATCACTTCCTTGTTTCAATGATTCAATGTGCTGTTTACTTTCATGCATCAATTCAAGATAACGAGTGGAATTTTCAGATTCTTATAAAAGCATATAATAAAAAAGAAAATCTTGTGTTTTTGAGGGGATACCAAAAATTATCTCACTTGTGACTGAGGTAAATGGTAATTTTCGCTCGTGCAAGCGCTCACAAAAAATAAACATTTGTCTCGGTCACTCATGAGATAATTTTCGGTATCCACTCAAAAATGCTAGATATCCTCTATGGACTGTTTTTAATTTTTATCTTTAACTAACAACACACCTTGCACTTTCTCTCAACTACAAACAGTAAAGAGCCAATGCTGATTTTATATTTTGTGCATTGCATCCAATGCTCGCACCGCATCCAGTGTGCAAAGGGCTTACGAAAATTGACTGCTCGTATTCGGAGTGTTTTCACCTTAAGCCCTTTCAGCCTCCAAATTTAACTCCTCTAGTGTGCCATAATACTACCTGCACTGGCAGTTAGGATCTATCGATTACAGATATGAGGGGTGCATGTTCTGGTGACAAAGTACACTAAATGTTAGTGTAATTGTAACAGTTTGATTTCAGCAAGGTGAATATTATGTACAATGTACTTCATCATTCTCATTCTTCTTGGCACCCATTCTTTCAGACCAATTACTGAAATGAATCTTCTCTAACCACCTTCAGGGTTCATGCAAGGAAAGACGGACAAAATTTAAGGCTCTTCAATGATGTTCAGGAATAACTCTGCCCTCTTTGGGAAAGGGTCCAGGGCCTATGCCACAGGGAAAATTTGTGTGGTGGGGGCTCCAATTGGGAATTTTCTTTTTGGAGGGGGGTGGGGGGAGTAACAAAAATTGAACAGAGAACACAAAGACCGATACCTGAGCAAATGCATGTATACTACAAGTAAGTTTTGTACCAAACAGTCACATGCAATCCAGGCCTGGAAATAAGCAGTCTGACATTTGCAGAATGAGGTCCCCAGAGGGTGAATTTGATGATGCTATCCCATACAGTGGGCCAATTTATCCTCTGGGTACCTCTATCTGTTTAGTGTTGAGACCCTTATTCAGATTGAGGTTCACAGAGGGTAAATTTAGTGGCAGGTTAGCATCACTAAATTCACCCCCTGGGGACCTCATTTTGCAGATGACAGTCTGCTTGTTTTCTGGCTTGATGCAATCATGTTCACACAGTCTCTATAGTCTCTATTAAATTATTTTCCATACTACTAAAGATCTTGTCATTTGACTTTGAATTTAGGGGCTTTGTTAGGAATTAAAATGTAATGTATAATTGGTGTCCTGAACTAGGTGGTCATAAGGCCTCAGAAAACCAATGGTTTTCTGAGGCCTTATGACTACCCAGTTCAGAGCACCAGTTCTGCATTAAATTTTTGTTTGAGTGAGATTGGGGAAATTCAGGGTTAAGAATTGGAAAAATGAAGCCCAAAAGTCATTGGGAAAGGGTCCCATAAACAGCCTCGGTAGATATCCAAAATTATCCCTGGCATTTTTCAACATTTCTCAGTAAGGTCCTACAACAGCCAAATTCAAAGATTTTCTGGGCTCCACTTGTTCTAATGAGGATCTTCTGATCATTACCCCCTACTACCACTTCTCAAAAAGGGAAGTGGGGGGAGGGGAAATGGTCAAAGTCCTAGTCAGGACAACGACTTCACAATCTATGGTATATAAAGCTCTGTCAAATGGGTGTGCGATGGCTTAGTGGTAGGCTGTTGGACTTCTCTGCTAGAGGTCCCTTGTTCAATCCCAATCCAGGATGACCTGCGTTGTGTCCTTGGGCAAGGCACTTTATCCCGGTTGCCTAGATGGGGGCACGATGACGCCGTGTACTAAGGCATACTGCACATGTCTTCAACCGCTGTAACCCTGCTTGAGCGGAGCTTGAACAGAGTTAGAATGTTGAGGAGCTGACAGTTGCTCGTTAGTGTTCTCTCCGGGTACTCCGGCTTCCTCCACCTGTAAAACTGTCACGGTCATGATTAGCCATTGTGCATGAGTATGTGATCCTAAACTCCAATAAAGAAATAAATAAATAGCTCTGTCAAATAAGATACAGTTGGTTATGTTTATAGTCTTGCAAATGCAAAATAGTAGCATCAAAGAGATTTTCACATAAAAAAAGTGATGAGGCAGATTTTCAATGAGGGAGGTACCTGTGAAACAAGAAATTTGTTAATAGCCTAAAAAAAAAGAAATATCCATGTATACATTTCATCCTTCCCTTCCTTTTTTGAAAAATTGGACGTTTTGTTGTGCCAACTCAAACGTAATTTTTCTGATATGGAGACGGCTTACATAAGCATCAGCTTCCTGTTGGATCCATTTTCCAAATCACAATTTATGTTTTACCACTGTAATCTGTATCTTTATATACTTGTTTGGAAAGAAAATATTGTCAATCAACCATCCTTTTCTGAATTCAAAAGTAATGCAACCAGAAACAAATATATTATTCTCTTTGTGGTCTTTTCACAACACTGGTGAAAAGTAATGGGCTTGATTATTAGGATTACTATCAAGCCAATGATTGAAACAAGAAAATGTTCTCACACACATTTATCAGCCTGTTAAAAATACTATCATTCTCCAACTAACGAAGACTGTATTGCTCTTCTTAGCATTGCATCATCATCCTGAGAATAATCCTATAAATAAAAAAAAGGAAAAATTCAATTTTAACCTTCGAAGATCTAATTCTGACTTTGATCACATTTTTTGCAACAGAACAAGCATCCCTACATGCAGTGTTTGCAGGGCCATATTATTCGTAAGGCTGACTAGACTGAAGCCTTGACGCAATAAAAATATTGAAAAAAAAAAATTGTGAGTAGAAATTCTCCAGGAGAGCCGCAAAATGGATATTGGGCTATGTACTGCAGCATAGTGCCTACCATACCAGGGTCGGGCTGTCAGCTGTAGTGGGGTGAAAGACTGAAGTGCCGGAGAGGGGCCGCGAAGTACCTAAAAGCCTAGGGGGCCCGCCCATGGGTTAATACGGTACTGAGTGTTTGGGTTAACTCACAAGTTACATTCTAAGCATGTTGGAAGTTGTTTTTAGGCAAGTCTTGGCTGCCTAAATAGGCAGCCAAGACTTGCCAAAAAACAGCAGCAAAGTCACATGATGTAAAATGTCGAAGTGTAGCAAAAATATGTAAAAACTATGGGCCCCAAGGGTTAATCATGAAACAGGATTCAATTTGTTTGGTTCTGCAACACATTTTATTACAAGCCTATTATGTTTCCTCCAGTGCCATATTTACAAATCCGTATGGAACACAGGGACTTGTTTCGAACAAACCTGAATTTGACCTCTCAAAGGATATTCTACTATACCAAGTATAAAAGATTTGGTTTTGGTAGTTCTGGAGATTTTTTTAATTTTGTAAAAAGAAATTGTGAGTGCTGACAGAATTATGCCCCTTCTGGTTCCCACCGTGGACATGGCAACTTTATTTTAACAAACTTGAATTGAAATATGTTAAGGAACATGCATATCATATTTGCTTCAATTTGGCTCAGTAGTTTATGAGAAGTCAAAAATGTAAAATTCATGCCAGACAGATGGATTCACAGATGAACAGATTGACGACAGATGGATAATGGATGAAAAGTGATCACTAAAGCTCCCCTTGAGCTTTGCTCAAGTGCACTAAAAAAAAGGCAATGACAAAAAAATGCCTTTATTCATTTTTTCTTTCTTAACCCTTTACCCAACATAGACGATTTCAAAATTTATTATTTAAATATCATTTTTTAAATTTTTTCAAAAAATTTCAACAAAACCATATCATGTCACCCCTCTTTGGAATGAGCTCGACAAGCTCGTTCCAAAGAGGGGTCACATGATATGGTTTTGTTGAAATTTTTCGAAAAATAATATTTTTTCAGCTGCTGAATTTGCATATTATGGATGTGGGTGATTCGTTGGGTAAAGGGTTAACGAGAGATGAGATAAAATGTGTAATTGGTTCCATGGAGTAAGTTTCTTACTGACCATTATATACAGAATCATACAAACATTTGTCTATTATATTTAGCTCATTACAAAGGCCAACTTTATTTCATATGAAGATATTTCGGTTTTGCATTAAAAAACAAAGCCATTTAACCCTTTACCCAATGCAATGACCTGGATCGGGGCGTAGACATGTCAATGAGATGCAGCTCCTGGAAAATCCTAAAACCTGGAAAGGGGTGGGGTGTTCTCTCTATCACAGGTGGAGCACAGGGTCAGTAACAGTAAATGTTTTTTGAAAAAATGCTCTAAGAATAAATCTGAAGTGTTCTATGGTGAATACATGGAACTTTTAGAGATGCCATTAGCTCCCCCTCCCCCACCCCCACCCCCAAACTTCTCCACTGACCAAACCAGGATAATAGATCCTTGATTTTGGGTGGTGGGTGAGTGGAGGGGCGGCAGCCTTTTGTAAAAGTTGGTAGTGCACTACTATGAAAGCTTGCAGGTTCAATTTCTGGCGGAGGTTGAGTTATAGTACAGTAGAACCTGTCTTGAGAGATCTCCATTTGGGCCACACAAAAGTGGTCTCTCAAGACAGGTGGTCTCTCATAACAGGTTTCAGGTTTTTTCAAGTCAGTGAATAACCAACCACAAAATTCAGAAATGTAGAAGAATGGATTTTTGTAATTACTTTGTAGTTGTTCTTTTTATGAAGTTTTTGTAACAAATTGAAATGGACTGTTATAAAAATTATAAAAATAAATTAGTGTTGAAAATCTTCATTGAAGATTTTCAACACAAATTTATTTTTATAATCCTATCTGTCACATTTCAGGTATGTATGAAATTGTTTATTCAGCAATAATCTTAATCTTTTCACAGGGGTCTTATAAAACATCTCAATCTTTAATGAGTTATGTAACTGAATAGCAATTGAAACACAATTAAGAGCTTATAATACTTTTAACTTTGTTAGTATGACCACAATGGATTTTCCAATTCCAGAACAGGTAAAAAGTTTCTGTCATGGTTTCAGTCTTCAAAGGGGCGGTCTCTCAAGACTCTCTCTTAAAAGGCAAAACCTTCCCAAAGTGCACGAAAGCAAAATTCCTGGGAATCACCCTAGACTCGAAACTAAGCCTCACTAAACATACCAATAACGCAGCCGGGAGAGCGACCAAATGAATTAACCTACTGAAAATGCTCAGGGGCACCACCTGTGGGGCTAACGAAATGGTACTACTCAAACTATACAAGGCTTTTGTAAGGCCAATAATCGAATACGGGGCCCTGGTCCTAACCTATACATACAAAAGCAATATTGCCAAACTCCAGAGAGTCCAGAACCACGCACTAAGAATAGCCCTCCAGGCTCCATACGACACCCCAATTAAGATCCTCCACCAAAGGGCCAAAATCCCAACCCTCAAAGAACGCCTCGCTACACTAGTTGCCAAAAACCTAGAACGGTTCGAAGGCAGCACACTGATACCCCAACTTAAGGAAATATGCGACAGTAGACAAAAACCCCAAAACATGCCAAAAAGCGACTAAACCAGACAAAGCAGCAAACTGTTTTGGCTGGTTCAGCCAGTTTCTGCCAGGTTCTTGAGTAAATATGGCACCTCTGAACAAAAACTCCCGTGATCCCTGACACCCCTGAATACCCTTAAACTAAATCAAACTAAATAAGTTCGCAACTAGCGAAGGGAAGAAACACCCTCGGGTGTGGTCTAGTGTGCTAGACCTGTTGCCCTCCCGCTTCCAGCTGCGGAAGCCCAGCCCACAAAAAACGCTTGCGATCCCTGGCACCTTCAAATAAACTTAAACTAACCTAAATAAGGCCGCTACAAGAGAAGGGCACAACAGGAAAGAAACACCCTCAGGTGTGGTCTAGTGTGCTAGACCTGTTACCCTCCAGCTGCAAACTCACTCGCAGACTCGGAAGTTCAGCCCAGTTAAAACGCTTGCGATCCCCGGCACCTTCAAATAAACTTAAACGAATCTAAATAAGGTCGCTACCAGCGAAGGGTACAACAGGAAAGAAACACCCTCGGGCGTGGTTTAGTGTGCTAGACCTGTTACCCTCCCGCTACAACAAACCCAAGGCAGCCTCGCTCAGCCCCGGAAGCTCTGTCACTTGGGCAAGAATCGCAAAACGGCTACGGGACGGCACAACCAGGCAGGGGTGGGTTTGGGGGGTGGCGGGGCTCACTAATCTCTCATCATTTCTAATTTCAGCAGCACCAAGAGTCACAGCACAGACACCCCAACGAAAAACAAACTCACAAACAGAAGCAGACACCCGATCAACCAGAACCACTCAGACCCACCCATCAACCACCAACAGAAGAGCTTGAGGCAGACTATACTTGCCAGTGATAGCTCCAAAACTCACCCAAGTGGCAGACTATACTTGCCCGAAGAAACACACAATACACGAGAGACAATCAACCACGACAACATCCAACAGAACAGCCTCACCACCAAACCACCACGCAACACGGGAACAGAAGACAGGGGGGGGGGGGGGAACTTTAATCATCCTATACTTTTTAATTTCAGCCACGGCAAAGACAGACAACCTAGCACCACAAATGCACCAGACCAGACCAGACCAGACACCGCTGCAAGAAAGACTCCCCTACAGCCAACATAGCAACATCACAACAGCCAGAACAACAACAGCAACAACAAC
This sequence comes from Pictodentalium vernedei, assembly GCA_031216915.1. Taxonomy (NCBI): domain Eukaryota; kingdom Metazoa; phylum Mollusca; class Scaphopoda; order Dentaliida; family Dentaliidae; genus Pictodentalium; species Pictodentalium vernedei. Next base: position 630,877,936 of record CM062295.1, on the reverse strand, counting down.
AACAACAACAACAACACGGCAGAGACATGGAATCAAGCACCACTAACGCACCAGACCAGACAACGCTGTAAGAAAGACTCCCCGACAGCAAACAAAGCAACGTCATAACAGCCAGAACAACAGCAACAACAGAAAAGCTTGAGGCAGACTATACTTGCCAGTGATAGCTCCAACACTCATTTAAGCGGCAGACTATACTTGCCTGAAAATCACACTCAAAATAAATACATCCAGAAAAGACCTTGCAAATGCACACACTTCTTCACTGTACTCTACCTTTTGCCGCTTTTAGTTTAAGTTTTTTTTTTACTATCTTTCTGATTCTATCTTTTTCCCCAATAACCACTATGGATATCAATAACCGCTACAGATATCAATAACCGCTATGGCAACACAATAACCGTTATGGCTTCAGCACATCCTTCACTCCATTCTTGGAGGTGGGCATCCACCCCCAGGGAGGCGAGCATCGGTCCTGCGCCCCAATTTCTTAGCCCCTTTTTGTAAAGCGCTCCTCTAGCGCACAATATGTCCTGACAAAATAATAATCGCAGGCCTATTACCTGAACCAGGAATGTTCAGGTTGGGTGGCACCTTGTTAAGGTCCATTTTATTTCTTTCAATTGTCAATCGCCGAAACCATACAGACAACTAAAGAGTCCAAGGCAGACTATACTTGCCGATGAATGCCTATCTTCACTACAAAACTAAAAGCGGCAGACTATACTTGCCTGAAGAACAACAACTAGAAACATCAACTCCAATCCTCTTCCTCCTTTACACCGACCGGAAATGATGCGGATGATGCGGTCTCAAAATTAATGAAACTATAATATACAGTTAATGAGGGTCGAAAGGGGCTTCTCCCATAACGTCCCAGCGTGCCTTTGGCGTGCTAAAACTATTCTTTTGGACAGGTCCATTATGGCATAAAATACAAGTTGGTACCAGGTCACAGTGGTCTCTCAAGACAGGTGGTCTCCCATAGCAGGTCCATTATACATGTAGAGTAAATAAAACCAATCGGTGCCTGACATAGTGGCCTCTCAAGACAGGTGGTCTCTCAAGACAGTGGTCTATCAAGACAGGTTTTACTGTACTGTACTAACTGTAGAATAGCATCAAAACCTACCAATTAGGCCCCACAAAGTAGATCTTGTTTCCCAGGACATTCTTTGTAAAATTGCATGTGAGCTGGTGTTTTTCTATTTTATTTTTGTAATAATTTCTTTGCCATAAAAACTTCATGTTCTTGGTTTAGGCTACACAAAGTAGATCTTCTGTTTGTCAGGCCATTATTTGTAAAATTGCATGCGGGCGAGCGTTTTTTTATTTTATTTTTTATTTCAGTAATTACTTCTTTGCCATCAAAAGTTCATTTTCTTGGTTCAAGTTTTAGGCCTCATAATCTACAGAATAGCATGGGTGGTGGTGTATTTCATCCCTTGAGTGCAAGAAGGCTTTGCAATGCTAAAGCATTGCAAAGTCTTCTTGCACTCAAGGGACAAATTCATCAATTTTTTTAACTTGGGTAAAATATCAGACAAAAACCATTTAATTTTTGTTTTTTTTTCAGTTTAAGTTGGTTATAAAAAGAGAGCATGCGGCAGCCAAAAGGACCATGCAGGAGGGCCTGAGAAACCGATTATTTATTTTTTTAGGCCTTATCTTTTGTTTTAGGCCTCATAATCTACAGTATTGCATGGGTGGTGGTGAATTCCGTCCCTTGAGTGCAAGAAGACTTTGCAATGTTTAGAGTCAAACTTTTTTCCAGATGTAGTCATTCTAAATCCTTCAAAATGCATTTTGGACCAAAGAAAAAGCCTAATTGGCACCAGGGAAGAAGGAGGGGTGGGTGGGGGGCATGGGGTGTTTATAGGAGTCAATTTTTTTCTGCATGTTGTCACTCTAAATCCTTCAAAATGCATTTTAGACGAAAGAAAAAGCCTAATTGGCACCAGAGGAGAAGGAGGTGGGGGAGGGGGGGGGAGGGGTGATAGGAGTCAATTTTTTTTCTGCATGTTGTCACTCTAAACCCTTCAAAATGCATTTTCGACGAAAGAAAAAGCCTAATTGGCACCAAGAGGAGAAGGAGGGTGGGGGGGATTTGTTTATAGGAGTCAATTTTTTTCTACATGTTGTCACTCTAAACCCTTCAAAAAGCATTTTGGAGCAAAGGAAAAAAAAATTGCCCAATTGGTACCGGGGGGGGGGGGGGGGGGGGGGGGGGGGGGGGGGTATAGCTATTACATTGTTTTCCACATGCAGTCACTCTAAATTCTTCAAAATGCATTTTGGAGCAAAAAAAAAACACTGCCTAATTAACAGGGGTGGGGGGGTGGGGGGGGGGGGTGGGGGAGGGTGAATCTGTTCAGAGTACATAATTGAACATAACCCCTGCTTAACTCGCATGTCTTCTCGCATGAAAAGATATGTGCCGTCTTTGGAGAAATGAACTTCAAAACTTTTGAAAATAGTTGTTTCTATTTAATTTACAGACAAGAGTTTTTATCTGAACATTAGATTAATATCCAGGCACTAACTCTTGTCTGTCAATACAATTGCAATAATTAAATCAGCTGGAGGGGCGCGGTGGCTCAGTAGGTAGAGGTGCAGGCTGCAAGCCGAGAGGTCCTCGGTTTGAATTCCACCTACGGCAACCACATTGTATACTTGGGCAAGACACTTCACCCCCACTGCCCATGTGGGGGCACAGTGGCACTGTGTACTAAGGCATACTGCACATCGATGATGCACTAGTCTTCAACCAATTCTAACCCTGCTTGTGTGGAATTAGTTTGTTGGGGAGCTGACAGTTGCTCGCCGGTTCTCTGCGGGCACTCCGGCTTCCTCCACTCATAAAACTGTCATGGTCATGATAAGCCATTTTGCAGAAATATGTGACCTTAAACACCAATAAATAATAATTAAATATAAATAAGCTTAAAAAGAGAGCATGCGGCAGCCAAAAGGACCATGCAGGATGGACTGAGAAACAGATTTTTAACTTTTTTAGGCCTTATAGATGAGACATGACATTTGACCTTCAACATATGTATTCAAGTATGACCTTGATTTTGAACATGTACAAGTACGTATAATATAGTATTATTTATCATACGACTCGTCCGTTTTGTTCACTTTAAAACATTTGATATTTTGTTTTCATATTAATCAGTGATAAATAAAGCCTTCTGTCAATTTCATTGGTCAATTTCAAAACTAGAGAATTTGATTGGCTGAACAAAATACAACTGGGCCACATTTTCATAATTTGCATAATTAGAGTTGGGAGCTTTCATTGGTCAATTTCAAAACTGGACAATTTGATTGGCTAAACAAAATACAACTGGGTCACATTTGCATAATTTCAGTAGGGAGAATTTACATTATCTGTCCTATTTAGGGTGGGTTATATTGTATTAATATTTTACCTACAAGAAAAACGCCATTCATTTTTTTTTTTTATATTTTCACTTGTTGCTTCCAAAACATAGGTTATGACCCCTCATTGAGCTCATTCCAATGAGGGGTCATAACCTATGTTTTGGAAGCAAAAAAAAAAGAAAAAATTTAGTTAAACGAGGATGTTTTTTCCAAGTGCCGTCTGCAACTCAAGTTAAGTGATAGGTTAAAAAGTCATACTAAGTGGCTAATTTGTGCGTGTGTGTGTCATATGATAAATACAATATGAAATGAGTGTTTTTCTCATATATTTATGAAACTCGTCCAAATTTTCAATTTGGGCTCGCCAAAACGGAAAATTCTTAGACTTGTTTCATAAATATTATATGAGAAAAACACTCATTCCATATCCTCTATATACTACACACCTTTTGACTATCCTTAACATCATCAAACATATTAAGTTTGTTAACTGTATGTTAACAAGAGCATGCTCAGTTGTAGCAAGAACGGAGTAACGTCGTTGTGAGTTGTATAGAGAGCGTACCGACATAGCAAAAAAGACATTGCTGGAGAAAATCAGGACTGACCATCAGGACTCGGCATGATTTTGGAATTTGTGGACAATCATGGTCTGTCGTGGGCAATCGTGTGTCAGATCTTGAATGTGTGACAGGGGCTTAATCAATCAAAAATGAATCCAAAAGGAGATAATTCAACTTGAAAACTTAGAGTATGTGATGTTTGCGAATGATCATGTTTGTGAGAAGTTTCATCAATGAAAGTGTCAATGACACTGTAGCTCAACTTGTTAAGACATGTACATGTATAGTATGTGACACAGCAATGACAAACATCTAGGTAATGACCTGATAACAAAGGTACATATAAAGTATTGTAACAGTATGTACATGAATACTGACCGTTGCCTGTAACAAATGTGTAGGTAAAGTATTGTAAAGGTGGGTGACAGTCAGATGCTAAACTAGAAAAGAAATCTTTGAGTCCCAGAGTGGGCCTTCTGAACCCCAAAATATTTGTTCTCATAGCACAGTGATAACAAAGGCACCCCAAATCACACTCGTTCCTGTCCCAAGGTGAAAACAAAGGTACCCAAGAAGTTTTGTGAAGATCAGTTCATAAATACAAGCTGTATAGAAGTTGTAACAAAAAACAGATTGGACCTAATTTCAGTACAAAATGGCCACTGGCAGCCATCTTGAATTTTGGACTGCACCCAGAAACACTCGTGCTCGTCCAAAGGTGATAAAAAGGTACCCAAGAAGTTTCATGAAGATCGGTTGATAAATACAGCCTCTAGCCCGAGCTGTATTGACATGTGCACTAACAGTGTATAAGCAGCACTGAATAAATCAAAGTTCATCTAATTAGCATAATTTCTGCACGAGAAAAAAACCTGTATTATATGTGATGTATCCCATGGTACCCATGGTACTAAACATTCACACAAAAAATTATTCAAATCAGCGCTTTCATATGGAAGTTCTGTGCAAAAATCTGACTGCACCTAATTTTGTACAAAATGGCTGCCATCGGCAATCTTGAATTTCGGACCGGACCCAAAAACACTTGTTCTCGTCCCATGGTGATACCAAAGGTACCAAAGAAGTTTCGTAGAGATCGGTTCATAAATATGGCCTCTAGCCTGAGCCGTATAGAAGTTGTGTACAAAAAGCTGATTAGACCTAATTTCGGTACAAAATGGCCACTGGCAGCCATCTTGAATTTTGGACCGCACCCAGAAACCGTCGTTCTCGTCCCAAGGTGATAACAAAGGTACCCAAGATGTTTCATGAAGATCGGTTCATAAATACAGACTCTAGCCTGAGCCGTATTGACATGTGTACTTACTGTGTATAAGTAGCACTGAAAAAATCAAAGTTCATCTAATTTGCATAATTTACGCACGAGAAAAAAACCTGTATTATATGTGATGTATCCCATGGTACTAAACATTCATACAAAAAATTATTCAAATCAGCGCTTTCATATGGAAGTTCTGCACAAAAATCTGATTGCACCTAATTTTGTACAAAATGGCTGACAGCAGCCAACTTGAATTTCAGATTGGACCCAAAAACACTCGTTCTCGTCCCACGGTCATAACAAAGGTACCCAAGAAGTTTCGTAAAGATCGGTTCATAAATACGGCCTCTAGCCCAAGCCGTATTGAATTGTTGACGGACAGACGGCCAGACGGACGACGGACAACTGGCCATGGCATAAGCTCAAATTTGGCTTCGCCAAAGTTGAGCTAAAATGGTTCATAAACTAAGGAGGAATACAAACATGAACAGGCAAATGAATACTGTCAATGTACAAATAATTAACAGATTGAGTGCCAGTATCAGGGCTTTAAAAAAATGAGGGTACAGAAGCAAAAGCCAATATCTTCTGTGCTCATGTTTCATATTCACTCAAATTCAAATAATATTGTGTTCATATAAATTTGTTTTATTACAATTTATTGGAGTGCCATTGGGAGCTCTCCAATAATTTGTAATAACACAAATTTTGAATAACAAATTCAGACCAACGAAAATAATCTAGCCCTCAACCAGTTAAAACAAAAACTTACCACATAAGTGTCATATTCAAATTGATGTCGAAGAGATAAATGTTCCATAAAATTTGTACTTTTTCTGTTTGGATCCCCCCAGGGCATTGAAGCACACACAGGACACACCTGAAAAATAATAAAGAATGGTAAAATTAACAGCTTTTTTATTAACCCTCATTCTTCTTATCATGCATTTTGGAGTGTTCACTGACCTATTAATAACAAGCTTTTAACCCCTAGCACTCGGGTAGTGCGACAGAATTTTCTCCAATCACTCTGTTTTTCTCTTGTTTAACTATGAATTGAACCAATTATATCTTGTTTGACAGAATTCACTGAGCTCTGTCAAACAAGGTATATTTGGCTAAATATCAAATTGCATTATGGGAAATATTTGCTGCAGAAATCTTTGCCATTTTGCAACCAGTGTGTAGGGGGTTAACTGATGGATTTGATACAATACAGGGGAATGGAGCATTCCTCTCACCAACCCCCCCAACCTTCTCCTCCCCAAATATAGGTATATTAACTCTTATCAAGTGGTAGGCCTATTAGTTGTTCCTCCATGTATACTTAGAACATAGAATTGGATAATTTCTTCTTTTTTTATAATAATAATAATATAAAATAAAATGAATAATAATAATATAAAATAAAATGAATAATAATAATAATAATAATAATAATAATAATAATAATAATAATAAAATAAAATGAAATAATAATATTAAAAACAACATTTCTTTCTTCCGTGCATGATTGTAGTTACTCCACCATGCAGAAAATGAGCCCTACTCATATAGTTGAGATTACAGGCTTTAAAATAATACAGCGGAGCCCACTTAACTGGATATCTCTTAATTGTATATCCCTGTTAATTGAACATAATTTCCCAACACAAATCCATTTACCATACCTCCAGTACAAATTTGACCTGTTAATTGAATATAGGTTATAGAGTAAACTCCTGTTAATTGAATAAAAAGTCTTGTAACCTGTCGAGACGAGAAATTACCCTGACACTCCCCAGTTTTTCTTTGTTTATAGACCTATTTGGCTTCAGTACATCCAATACAGGCATTTAATCTATTATATCTTGTTTGACAGAGCTCATGGAGCTCTGTCAAACAAGATATAATAGAATAAATGATAAGTTTCTCTCTAGAATACAGGGAAGTGACACAATCCCTGTTAATTGAATACTCCTGTTAACTGAATAATGTTCATTAGCAAAGTGGCTACTGAATTAACTGGGTTTCACTGTAACATACAGGGACATGAACAATCCAGATTTGTATTTTTCTATTTTTAAATGCAGTAGGCCTGGGCCTATTAGTTGCTCATATATGCAGATCATAAAAGTTCAGATTTTTGGAGTCCTGCCGACAGGCTACGCCACTGGGACATGTGATAAAAGGCCCACAAAAATTCAGGGTCATGAGCGAACCTCCCCAATATTTTCTTTTTCATGCAGATGTTTTGGTTATGGTTCACCCTTCATACACTGTAAATAGAATTTCGTAATCAGGAATATAACTTAGTGTAATTTTTCTTTTCGCACAAACCCAATCACACAGGCAAGTTAAATGTGTGACCTTTCAACCAACTTGACTTTGATCAGTTTCCCTACCAACACAAAATTACATTATTAATATAATTTTTTTTGACTGCAGTATTCGTTCTCCATGAAGAATGACCAAAAGTGAATGTTAATTGAAGAAAGGATCACTTTATTGTTTTGGTCGGCGATATTCTGGACTCACTTTAAAGTCACTTTGAAATACTTAGAAAGATGTGCTTGTCATTTCACTGTCTAAATAGAGAATGTTGCATGTGAAATGGTGAATGACAACAGCTTTCATCAATACTTTCCGCCTTTTGTGCATACAGCACAATTTGTCAGTTTCCATTCTAGCCACCACTTACCTGTGTTACATGCAGGTTTAACCACAAATTTGATGAGTGTGGTGTATTTTCTGTTTGACTTTAAATGGAGAACTGGTAACCAGAACTTAGTTTTTCATTAATTTCTCAGAAAATAAGAAACCTAACAATCTCATACTTGAATAATACCCTGTGAGGTGCAGAAGTAAGAAGAAGGCAGTGATAATGCAGAAATGAATATCTATATTCTGATGTGTGGTGTGCTGTGGTATTAAGGAGGACAGCATAAATTCCATGAAAGAATGAGGAATCCAAAAATAGCAATAGCTTGTTAGTTTCCATTCAAGCTATCACTTACATGTATAAAGTTTATCCTGGAAGCCTTATGCATTGTGTTTTAAAAAGAAAACTGGGAATCAGAAGTTAACTTTGACACTATATCTGAGAAGTGAAGTCATCTGATTATCATTTTTTTTAACCCTTAGCCCTTAAAGACCTATTTCTGACTTTTACGACCTCAGAACAGGTGCCCTGAACATACCATCATGAGTAGGTCCGACAACAAACAAATTACATAAGCAGTGTTTTCTAGTTAAGGCAGACAAGACTGGACTAGAAATGACTGTTAAGCCACTGGACATGTACAGGCTGTGGTAAGGTGTGAAGCAGGACAACTGTTCAGGCCCTTAAGGGTTAAGGGCCTATTTCTGACTTTTACAACCACAAAACAGGTACCCTTAACATGCCATCATGAGGAGGTTCTGCTGACAATAGGCTAATTATCTAGGCACTGGTTTCTAGTTACAGTCTTGGCTAGCTGTTAAGGCTGCCAGGACTTCACTAGAAATCACTGCTTAGCCATTAGACATTTTACAGCTGTGGGCTGGTGGGAACAACTCCTCATTGGTGCGGGTATAATAAACTTGAATCTGACTCCATATGAATGGTGTATACCAACTGTGAATAGATTCTAACTGTATGAGATTTTTAAAGAATGCTAGAATAAACCCTGCGCAAGCACAGAATTAAAAAGATGGCAGTGATAACGAATAATAAATATATATATTCTGATATGAGGCATCCCGCTGTATTAAGGGGATCCATGTAAATTCCACAAAAGAATGAAGAATCCAAAAATAACTAGAGTTCGCAACCACCACGATAGCCTGGTCATAGTGGCAATCAGAAAACTGGTGTATTAGTGGTTATATTATAACAGCAAATAAAGTACGCCCCAGCAGAGAGCAGGGACACAGGGGGTTTGCAGTGATTTATTATTTGTACATTTAAATATTCTGTGTCTGTAAGACACATATGATGGCCCCGCATGTTCTACCATATACATTCGGCTTGAAAACTGTAAGTGGAGTTAGCTGGACAAACCACGTACCATACAGGTGAAATTCTACAAATAAGTTCCACAAAAACAATATACACACCTCTGGTATTTGCACAAATATCCTGTGAAAAGAAAAGGTCCTACGTTGAAAAGTGTGATGGAATTAGCCAGACAAACCACATACTATACAGGTGAAATTCTACAAATGAAAGTGTCAATGACACTGTAGCTCAACTTGACAAACTTGAATTTGGTAAGTTATAAATGAAATGGCAAAATGGAAGATCATTGGTACCAATGTTATTTGATGAAATTTCAACATAACAGCATTGTGTGTGCACAACATAAGAGTAATCCATGTATTTTTAAATGTAAACTGTAAGACTGGCTAAAGGAAGAATGTTGATACACAAATGCAGTATGTTCAGAGATTATTGTAAATGGCAACTTTTTTCACAGAAATGAATGCTTATCAACAGCACTTATCTAAAGTTCTTGCCCAATGAGCACACCAAGTTCAAAAACAATCCTATGATAAATGTGGCCTGTAGGCCATGTCAAAGAATGTTGATGCACAAATGCAATAAATTGAAAGATTGTTGCTAACAGCAACAGTTTTTGATGGAAATGAAAAGAAAATCAATAGCTCCTATCGTTGTCACCCTGCATAAGCATACAAAGTTTCAAAACAACCTGATAGTGAATGTGTCCTCTGAGGCATGCCAAAGGAAGATGTTAATGCACAAATGCACTAAGTAGAAGGTCATTGCTTGTGGCAATGGGTTTTTTATAGAAATTCATAAATATACCCTGCAGAGAGTGCAAAAGGGATAAGTTGATGCACAAATGCAGTAAGTTCAAAGGTTGGTGATAACGACAATAAATTTTTATGGAAATGAAAAAAAGCAATAGCTCACATCTAGAGGTCACACGGAACACACATACCAAGTTTCAAAGTGATCTGATCATAAATGTGTCCTGAAGGCTGTGTTAAAGGGAAATATTGAGGTCTGACTAAGTTCAAAGGTCAGTGGCAACATTTTTTGACAGAAATGGAAGAAAATTGACAGCTCCCATATGGATGTCACCCCACACAAGCTCACGAAGTTTGCAAGTGATCCAATCATAAATGTGCCCTGCAGGGTGTGTCAAAGGGAAATATTGATTCTTAACTGCACTAAGTTTTTACTAAGTTCATTCATTGCCAGTGGCAACATTTTTTGACGGAAAACGAAGAAAATCGATAGCTCCCATCTAGAGGTCTCCCCAAACAAGCATGCCAGGTTTCAAAGTGATCCGATAATAAATGTGCCCTGTAGGGTGTGCCAAAGGGAAATACTGAGGTCTGACTAAACTAAGTTCTAAGAACGTTGGCTGGTGGCAACATTTTTTGACAGAAATGGAAGAAAATCGATAGCTCCCATCTAGAGGTCACCCAAACAAGCATACCAGGTTTCAAAACAATCCAATCATAAATGTGCCCTGTAGGGTGTGCCAAAGGGAAATATTGAGGTCTGACAAAACTAAGTTCCAAGAACGTTGGCCGTGGCAACATTTTTTGACGTAAATTAATGAAAATCGATAGCTCCCATCTAGAGGTCAGCCCAAACAAGCATGCCAGGTTTCAAAGCAATCCAATCATAAATGTGCCCTGTAGGGTGTGCCAAAGGGAAATATTGAGGTCTGACTAAACTAAGTTCTAAGAACATTGGTCGTGGCAACATATTTTGACGGAAATTGAAGAAAATTGATAGCTCCCATCTAGAGGTCACCCTAAACAAGCATACCAGGTTTCAAAGCAATCCAATCATAAATGTGCCCTGTAGGGTGTGCCAAAGGAAAATATTGTGGTCTGACTAAACTAAATTCTAAGAACGTTGGCCGCGGCAACAATTTTTGGCAGAAATTGAAGAAAATCGATAGCTCCCATCTAGAGGTTACCCTAAACAAGCATACCAAGTTTCAAAGTGATCTGATCATAAATGCGACCTGTGAGGTGTGCCAAAGGAAATTGTGGACGTACGTACTAATGTACTAACATACTAACGTTCGTACGTCGATGGACGAGAAGTGACGGCAATAGCTCAGCTTGACTTTCTCAAGTTGAGCTAAAAATTGACTACCCCCGGTAAATTCAACAACCTGTAATTTTGTGAAATATTGAAGCAAATCAAAATTCTGACAATATATCTGCTCCCAGTGATCAGACTGTAAGCTGGTATTCAAAATTTCATTCCATTTTCTTTGTGTTTGTAGAGGAGATGTAGCAAACTGTTTCAAAAATGTTGGATAAAAGGCCTGACAGGCCTTTTGGGAGTGTTTAAGTTTTTCAATCTTTTCATTTTTTATGTCGTCAATTTTTCTGTACTGTCTCGTTGTTTCCTTCCACAATTTCGGAATAGCATGAATGACTCCTTGGTAGACAGTGAATGGTATTTTGAGATTGTATTTTTCGCAAAAATCGGTAAAAGGTAAGATTTTTCTATCCTCTGTTAAGAGATCATTGATAAAAAGTTAAAAAATTTATAGTAATTTATATATTTTTTATACTTACCAATGACCCAGACATAGCTGGTGCTAACTCTTAAAATATAGGGCCAAACACAAATTTTGCCCCCCAATCCCCAAAATTTGCATCTAAAACTAAAGAAAACATGTCCAGAAAGGCCCTCCACACCTCGCCCCCACTGCGCATGCGCAGTGTCAAGGACGTTCCGAAATTGGCGCCATTTATCATTCTAATAACCAGTGCCTGGTAAGCGCTATGTACTCAGCGGGGAGGCAAGAGTTCCCAACTCCTGGGAGGGCCATCCCCGTCTGGGTCATTGGTAAGTATAAAAAATATATAAATTACTATAAATTTTTTAACATTTTTATACTGTACCAATGACCCAGACATAGCTGAATAGTAAAAAGGCTGGAGGGCCAAGGACATAGAGCAAAATGGAATACGCTCAATAAAATAAAATAGAGTCATCCCCTGTAGGGAAAAGAAGTAATAGGCCTTACATGTATCTTTCTTATTTATGATAAATTAGAAAGATACAACACCTTCCAAAAATTGAGCTTCATACATCCATGTACTCTATTAATATCCAATAATCCTTATACTAATAATTTTTAAAGTAAGCCAATAATAAAGTAAGTCTAGAGAATAGAGACTCTTATACTCCTAAAAGTGTGTGAGAATTGCATAATCATGTCCGTTGACATATGCAATATTCAAAAGCTATACTTTAAAAACTAAGACTTGAATGAATTTTATAAACTTAAACTTCTCACTAAACAACCATCCCAATAACAGCTCAGAATTACTAACTCCGGAGGAGGTATCCCCTTGTTTTCATAGTAAAAACAGGTGACCCAAGGGAACACCCTCCCCCCCCCCCTTTTCTTGCCCTGGGTCAAATAGCCCAGAGCGAAGAGGGCAGCCGAACGGAGACACTGCCGAAACAGACAGCCTACCTAGCTATAGTAGCAACTGTTAAGAGAATGATATTCTGAGCAGTAGATAATAGACCTAACAATAGAGGCCTCCAGAAATGGACTCGATATTTCTGAGATAAAATTCATGAATGGATGGCTGAGCGCAATGAGCAGCCTTCAAAAATCTATAATAGCAACACTATTAATGTAAGCCCAAGAAGTAGAAGAACTCTTACTTCATGAGCCGAAATCTTAAGCACAACTGCTAAGCCAATGATATACCATAAGCAGTACGCTAGCTAATAGAATCCATTAAAAATAAAATGGAGCGTAACGTCCTTCTACTAGACATCAAAGACAGAAGAAGCTTACGCCCTTGTAATAAACAGATATCTGTTTATAAATACATAAACTGTACCCGGAAAGAGTAAAGGTCTATGCCCATACGAAGACGGAAGGACCTTAAATAATAGGTTCCGGAAATAGGAGCCTAACTCTTATGCAACAATCCAACCTAAATAGTAACGGAAGTATTGACTCCGAAACTATGAAAGTGAAAATCATCCATCGATAGTGCATGAAACTCACTGACTCTACAGTAAAAGAGAAACCAACAGAATTACTGTCTAAAAGGTCAGAATTTGAAAACTACTGTTTCCAGAGGCTCAAATGATTACATAGCTAAATAAGAACCGAAGTTAAAATCCGTATAGGAGTTTAATCTAAAGATTCTAAGTCTATTTATCAAAAAGTTACTAACTGACTTAGATAAAGAGACAAAAGACTCAATTGTAAACTATCGTAGAGTGCATAGGTATGAGGTAACATAAACCTATAACCTAAATAACAACAGGCTGCAGTAGATCTTGTGAAACAAGTATACTAAAAACTAGCAATGCGTAGTATGGAGGGATCAACCATATGAACATAATGATCCCTACACCACGACGGAAGAGCCTCCACTTTAGTCGCATAGAATAGCGAAGAAGAGGATCTCCTATAGTAAGAAATCGCGTCCAAAGCTCGTCCAGTACAGTGCTTACAATGCAATACGGACCACACAACGGAATACATGAAGGTTGCGACCTTGCTGGTTGTGATAAAGATGACACGATTTACCCAGTGAAAAAAGATCCTCACATAGAGGAAGATTTCACGTTAAGATCCACAGTAGACAAGAGAGTAAATTACTCATGATCTCTGTGAAGATAGAGATGCTATCAACAGAAATGTATTGTGGTTGTTTATCTTAGCAATACCTGCTAAAACAACAGCGCCGGAGGATACGCGTATCCTATCATTCCGTCCTATAGATCAATAGAGCGTTAACAGTATTAGCTCAGAGATCTGGACAAGCCAACACATACGTCTGCAATTGATTAGCAAGCTGTGTCATAAATAAAACATCATTGGGCGCTCCCATAGATAGCAAATCTGATTAAATACTTGTTTGTTGAGAGTCCATTCTGACAGCAACAAGCGACCCGTAAGAGAACGGGAGTGCGATAAAACAATCAGACGACCCAGAATATGACGGACCAAAACTGAACTTGGTGTACTATAACCAACAGACGGATTCTTTCCATTAAATTGAATAACGGAAACGAAAGAGTGCCTCCCTGGTTCCGGAGATACGCCACTACTGTCGAATTAAAGGACAGGAATTTGGGCATGCGTTTCTGAATAATGTTCATGCAATGACATAAAGCAAGCCTAAAAAACATTATTCCGCGGAAGTTAAACTGATAGCTAAAAGACTGCGGAACCCAAAGACCCTGGCACTTCGAATCCGTAGGGATCAGAATATCCCAATCTGTTTGACTGGCAACCGTCATAACAGCCACACTAGGGTCCGGCAACTGCGGCGGCACTCTCTGAGTCAACCACCGAATGTTTGCCCCAGTCTGAATCTCTTGTAACACTAGATAGACAAGAGAATGTATAAATCAAGCAATTCATGGATTGCCGGAAAGTTGCCGTCGAAGAGAAGCTCCTCCGAGAACGAAGCGACTCTGAGAGAGTTCTTAAGCTACTATCCACGCGTGGATGTAGCTAGGGCTGCATCACGTCTAACCAACTCCAATCAGCCACTGAAGGGCGGAGTTATACGTGAACAAACTACTGCCCTCAAAAGAAATTACATTGAGAATAATATCCCGTAAATCCTTTCTTGAAGACGTAATGATAACGCCTCAGTAAGGCGGATTACGTATAATAAAGCGTCTAAGTTAAGTCTACTATACATAATGTCGTTTCCAACATTGAAGTTGGAAAAGACATAAACGGCGAAAAAGAATATATGCAGTCTTTAATCACACCGTCTAGACGCATATGAACTCTCGGTATGCCCTGCTCTGCCAAAATAAACTATATGTAAAAAAGATAAAATGGCAGAAATGAGCCACGCGGACAAGAAACTAAACTATCATGCTTAGTAGCAGGCTTGTATATATATATAATATATAGCGTCGAAAAATAAAACACATGTTGTAATGACAATATTGGACTGCGTCGGTAAGTCAGGGACAAAGTCCCTGTACCGATCGAAAAATCCGAGTCCAATGACGCTATAAGTCTCTTATCCAAGATCGCAGCAATGAAGTCCGAACAATAATCACTGGAAGAAATGCCAGAAGATATGAAAGGCATCTTCCGATACTACTAAAGGGAAAACTCGAAATCTTTCGAATCCCTTTCGCCATCCTGTCGGACCCTATAAAGCGTTCGGTCGTCCGTAGCTTGATGCAACCGCGGACCGCACCGACCCAGCGCCGTCGGATAATTCCTGATTCGACCGAGAAACCGTCAATTGCTGGGATGCTGCGAAACAACTGTGCTAACTCGGATAGCACGTCCGTCACTGAGGCCTGAGGAGCAGCGGTCTTACGATGCATTGCCGCAGGAAGCTCCGAGATCGTTACCCCGTGCATACTTCCAATATGCGAGCGAACGGAGTGTATAGGCCTCGTGTCCTTTGGCTACCGGATGGCGCGACCTATTCGCTGTGGAATCACTGAATGCCGAAACTGATCGGATACTCGAGGTCACGTAGCCAATGTGCGGTCGTGTGCCCTGCTGTGAGGATGAGGAAGCATTAAAGACAGTCTCTCGGACTGTCAATATAACGGAGCGTCCCGAGCAACGAACATATGCTCCGAATGTAAAATATCTGAACCACAACATGCGGTCCCCTATGTTGTTGGCTTCCTCCGATCCGTCCTCAATCTGCCGTCACTGGGTGAGTACTAAAGTAATTAAAGTGCTCGCATCACCCAAATCTCCTTCCTAGACCGCAACGGACGAACCCGGCAGCCGAACCATTCGATGAATGTACGCTACACCGGGTGAGCTAGCGAATGTCACTCCGTAAGCGATAGACATATTCCATGAGCACTTATTGCCGCTAACTCATCATTAACTATGACGACAGAGGCACACTTTTGAAGACATCTCCATAACTCTTCGAACAAGAAACCAGAAATGCTTGGATAGCAAGCATAAAATAATAATATATATAGCGTCGTTCAATAATTCAAAAGTTTGTGTGACATTATTGGACTATGTCGGAACTGAGGGACGATGTCCCTGAACCGAACCAAAAATTTCTAAGTCCACCGACGCTATCAGTTTCTTATCCGACATCGCAGCATATGTTGTTCCGAAAGGGAAAGCTTGAAATCCACCGAATCCCTTTCGGTATCCCGTCGGACCGGAAGAAACTTTCGGACGTCCGTACCCGCTTCCGCGGAGCGTCCCGACCCAGCATCGTCGGATAAAATATATGCGACAGATTCAGTTGATGCTGGGATGCTGCGATAACTGTGCTATTAAGGAAAGCACGTCCGTTCCCGAGGCCTGTGCAGTAGCGGACTTACGATGCATTGCCGCTGGAAGCTCCGTGTACGTTGACTCCCGCACACTTCCTATGCGAACGTCCGGAGTCTGCAGGCCTCGAGTCCCCGGCTACCGACCCAGCGCTGTCGGATAATTCTCGATCCGACGCCGTTTCTGTCGGCTGCTGGGATGCTGCGATAAGCTGTGCTATGTGCACAAGAATGTCCGGCGTCGAGACCTGCGGAGGCGCAGTCTATCGGTGCTTCGCCGAGGGCAGCTCCGCATCAGATGGCTCCCGCATACTTTTCCTATGCGAACGTCCGGAGTCCATCGGTCTCGAATCCCTGGCTGCCGGATGGTGTGACCTGGTCGCCGAAGAATCCTTGATCGGCGAAGCTGGTAATATATCGGCGGTCACGCAGCCAAGGTGCGGTCGTGTGCGCTGACGAGAAGAGGAAGCCTTAGCAGTCTCAGCGGACTGCCTATACAACGGAGCGTCCCGAGCGACGGACGTATGCTCCGCTAACGACACATTTGTACCACAACATCTGGGGCCAGATGTTGTTGAACGAGAGAGGGGCCTCTCTCGCTTGCCGTCCGGATGGACCGGAACGAGCTAAGAACCGGACTAAAAGGCTTCCTCCGTTCTCCCTCCGATCCGCCGTCACTGGGTGTGCATTAAGATAATTTTATAGTGCTCGCATCACCCCAAAATTCCTTCTAGACCGCAACGGACGAACCCGGCTGCCGAACCATTCGGTGAATGGACGCTACACCGGGCGAGCTAGCGGACGTCAAAGGCCGTCGAACCTACTAGGGTCCTCTTAGGCAATTGGCGTATTACATGAGCACTTTTCCGCTAGCCCTTCATAATTGTGACGACGGAGGCACACTGTTGGAAGACATCACAGATACATCACCCTAATCTTGATCGTCTGAAATAGAAATTGATAAAGTAGAGTGACCCTGCGGGGAAAGGACCGGAGTGTCCAAATCCCCAACAACATACCGTGACATACGCTTCCCATATTGTCATCGAAATCATACGATACAGAACAGGAGTTAATGCGAGTACACTGACCACATATAGAATGAAAATAAGGTCAGAGGAAGACTTCCTCTTAAAACAATTGATCAATATCCTTTCCATGTGAAAAGAAAACAAGTCCTGGTACTCGCACTAACCCCTGGCAATCAAAATACATAATAATAATATGATCCATTAATATAGAAAAAATAATTGAAATCAAAATATTTTGAAAAAATATTTTTTCAGAACAGCCCAAGTTTCTGAAAAGTAACGTTGAGCCCCAATGGATCCCAAGCCTAAGTGTGGACAAAAATTTTAAAAATATTTTAAACAATTTATTCAACACTTACGAACAATAATAATGTATCTAGTTATGATTAAAATAACATAAAGATATTATTATTTAGAAATCCCCCCCTCACACAGAGGGCTGTTGTAAATGTAAACAATGAGTGTAAAAACACTAAAATAAGACTCCAGGCACCCAGGCCCGAAATCAGTTACCAAAAATACCCCATCTGATGCAAAACAGAGACTTCCAGGGAAGAAACTGCAGAACATCAGATGGTAGATGCAGAACACAACGCCTAACCACCCGTAGGTGAAGACGTAAACATGGGGAAAGAACAGAATTCATTCTGTTATTAAGCTAAAACTCCCAAGAAATTTTAGTAATAATAATTACAGAAACTATGCCAAAAGCATGGGAGAATAGCAAGGGGGAATTAAAGGACAGGGAGAGAGGAAAAACACTTGAAAACACAGTGTAACTAAATAAACAGAATGACAACAAAATGGCTGCTGCCTTGAAAATAGGTAACTTAACATAATTTCATTAAAAAATTTTAAGTTACAGCCCTGATAATATTCTGTCACACATTCTTTTCCTCTCCTCCTTTTCTATCCTCCTTAGAATCACCATTTCACTAATATTTATGTGTCTGGCATCATTTAAACTGAGATTTAAAAGCACAAAGATCAGTCAGATGTTAACTGATGAAGGGCCAAACTTAGAATGATAAATGGCGCCAATTTCGGAACGTCCTTGACACTGCGCATGCGCAGTGGGGGCGAGGTGTGGAGGGCCTTTCTGGACATGTTTTCTTTAGTTTTAGATGCAAATTTTGGGGATTGGGGGGCAAAATTTGTGTTTGGCCCTATATTTTAAGAGTTAGCACCAGCTATGTCTGGGTCATTGGTACAGTATAAAAATATACATCAGCCTTGAGCCACCGTTTATTAAACAATGTCTATTATTAATTTTTATGTCATTAGTATGGTAAATCGGTTCCGAAAATATCTCTTCTGGAGTCAACGTGTTATTTTCGTCCAGAAGTAACCAAGCAGCTAGAACATTTTTCCAGAATGGGTTTAGAAGTTTTCCTATTTTGTGTCATCCTCCTTTATGAAAGTGCCATATTTTGTTGCTTCCGAGATCTTCGATGTCATTTAAAATAAGAGTCTTCCAAGGAGCAAAGATATTTGGGTCTAACAGTTTTTTGATCCAAGATAGATTTAGTAACTGTTGTAAGCTTTTAGGTGGGGAAATTTAATTCCTCCGTTTTCTGTAGTATTTATTATTGTAGATCTTTTTATCTTATCATTTTCCCTGACCATAGGAAACTAAAGAATTTAGTTTGTATTTTGCAAAGAATATCTTCGGGAGATCGAGTAGAACCGCCAGGCAGTGTATCAAAATTGGCAAAACAAGTGTTTTGACAACAGCAGTCTTTCCGATTAGAATTAAATTTCTGAAGGACCAATCATTGAGTAACTTTTCAATTTTTCCAAGTTTTTTTAGATAATTGTTTAGTATGTAGTTTTCATTGAACAGATTATACTCTATTCCCAGTATTGTAAAGAATTTCGATGATTCCAGTAAAGTTATTCGTCACTTTGTATTTCTTCACCACAACCCTTCATTGATCTGATCCAAATCACTTGCGTTTTCTCCAAGTTTACCTTTAGTCCAGAAAGATTAGAAAATGATTTCACTGTTTCAAGGGCAGCATTTAAGGAGGGACCATCGTCCCTCAGAAAAAGAGATGAGTCATCTGCATATTGACTTATTAAATATTCTGAGTTGTTTAGTTTAATCCATTGAGATTTGTGTTGTTTTTTAGAGCTGCACTAATGATCTTAGCACAGTGGATGAAGAGGTATGGGTATAGAGGATCTCCCTTTCTAACTCTCCTCTGTAGATCGAAACTTTCCCTTCAATGACCATTGTTCAAGACATAACTATATATATTGTTATAGAAAGTGTGAAACCATTGTATTATTGACGGACAAAGTTAAAAAAGCGTAGTGTTTTTTTGATGAACATCCATTCCAGCGAGTCAAAGGCTTTTTCTAAATCCAACAATACAAGCATTCCAGGAATGTTTTGCTCTTCGCATTTTTTGATTAGATCAAATGTCAAGCATGTTGATTCTCCAATATATCTTCCTTTTATGAAATCCAATTGAGTTTCCAAAATAAGTTTCGGCAAGACTGTTTTAATGCAGTTGGCAATGATGGTAGATCCTATTTTTACATCGACGTTTATTAAAGTTATTGGTCGTCAATTTTTCATGTGTAGTTTCGATTTATTTGGTTTGGGTATACACGTAATGACACCAGATCTTTGGGTTATTGTTAGTGCTTCTGTATTATAGCCGTAATTCAGTGAGTTTATCAAGAAATTACCAATATCTTTCCAGAAGAACTTGTAGAATTCTGCTGTAAAACCATCTGAACTGGGAGTTTTGTTGTTTTTCATTGTTTTAAGTGCATAAATGCATTCAGAACCGGTCAAAAAACTCTCCAAGAACTGTTTTTCATCATCCTCCGGAAAATTTAGAAATGGATTGTTTGCGTCGAAGAATGTCTTCATAGTTTGTTTATCAAAGTTAGTGCTGGATATTTTTGTTGCATAAAGATTTTGGTAGGTTTTCTGTTCACATAGTATTTCTTTCAGATCACTTGTTTCAGATCCATCGGATTTAATCAATTTGGAAATTATTTTTTCTGTGTAATGTCATTTTTCAAGGTTACAAAAGTATTTAGTTGCTTTTCCCTCTCAACCTTCCATTTGGCCTTTGTTCTCAAAATCATCCCTCTTATTTTTTTCTCTCTAAATATTTTCAGCTTGGTTTCTAGTGATTCGATTTTGTGTATGACTGATGCATCACCACTGTCCAAAGTTTGCATAAGAGTACTTAATTTTGTCTCAATTTCTTGTTGCGTTTTATTCAACTTTCGTTTCAAGAATGCTGAGTAGGAAATCGTTTTGCCTCTTATCATAAGTTTGAACGTTTCCCCAAAAAGTTGATCATTTATAGTAAAGCTATGTCTTTTATTATTATTATTATTACTATTATTATTATTATTATTGTTATTGTTATTATTATTATTATGCTTGGTATATTGTTCTATGGTTTCTGCAATGACTTGCTTTATGGCATCAACATATTCTGGGTCACTCAAAAGACTGTTATTACATTTCCAAAGTCCCTTTTCCCGAGGTTGACTGATAAAAGATAAATATATAACAATTCATTCACAGTCACTGATGATTCTTATTTACAGAGTCTGCAATACAAAATACTACATAGGATTCTCTACACAAACTCTAAACTTTATCAATGTAATTTATCTGCAACAGAATTGTGTACCTTCTGTAGTACAGTGGAGCCCACTTAATTGGATGTCTCTTAATTGTACATCCCTGTTAATTGAATATAATTTTCAAACACAAAACCATTTACCATATTTTCAGTACAATTTTGATCTGTTAATTGCATATGGGTTGAAGAGTAAACTCCTGTTAATTGTATATAAATTTTTGTAATATGTCGAAAAAATTACTGTGACACGCACCAAATTCCCCTTATTTATCAACCTTTTTGGCCTCACTACATCCAATACAGGCATTTATTCTATTATATCTTGTTTGAGAGAGCTCTATGAGCTCTGTCAAACAAGATATAATAGAATAAATGCTCAGTTTACCTCCAGAACACAGGAAATGGACCAAATCCCTGTTAATTGTATTCTCCTGTTAATTGAATAATTTTCACTGGCAAAATGGATATTCAATTAAGAGGATTCTACTGTAATTCTAAAGAGACAATCTTCCACCTCTTTTTTGAATGCTCCATTTCGAAAACTATATTAATAAACTTAAAGGAAAAATTAGAAGAGGGATGTGGAATCATACTACTGCTCAAAGAACAAGATGTCATTTTGGGTTACAACAACAACAACAACAACAACAACAACAACAACAACAACAAGAAAGCAGAATCAATAACAGATATATGTATTCTTATCTATAAAAAATTCATTTATTCCTGCAAGGTGAGAGGGTGCTCTCCAGCTTTCACAAGCTTCATTGAACAATTGAAAGTGTACAAAAATATAGAATTAATGTCCATTGGTGTATACTCATCTAAAAAGGCATTGGTACTGAGGGCGAGGTGGGCTGGATTGTGAACTATCCTATAACAGTTGACAGTTTGGCCCAGCACGATTTCAGTTCTAGTGTGACCAGTTCAAGTGCTTTAAACTTTGAGGAGGAGTGGCGGTTTGTGCTTTACCATTACTCCTTTAGCTTTCAAACATGCTTCTGCAACACTCTTTTATCTAAAATCTTGATAGAATTTAAGTCCGACTTTGTTAATTTTATACTCATACTCACTGTTTATTAGCTACAGAACCTCGATTGTATGAAGTCACACATGTATAATTTTATGTAGAAACCTATGTCTAACACTGTCTAATTGTATTATATATATGTTTTTCACAACTGTGTCTGAATAAAAAAAAATCTAAAAAAAAAAGTAAAAATAAAAAAAGTATGGTGTATGTATAAACACCTGTGAAATAGAAAGGTCCTAGCTTGTAAAGTGTGAGAGGGGTTAGCTAGACAAATGAAAGTGTCATTGACACTGAAGCTTAACTTGTGTGTTGTGTTTGATGAAAAGGATAATGTTCAATGTTTATGAAAGGATTATGAAATAAGACAAGTATTGTGATAATTGGGAATATGTTCATTTCTGTTCCCTGTATGCTATGTTTATGATAAAAATAATATGAGGTGTACACTGTACTAAAGAGCTGAGGGGTGGGTTAATATGACCTCACAGTTAATGTATGTGGCCCTCACAGTTTACATATATCAACAAAAGTTACCAAGTTACACTGAAATTATTCCAAAACGAGTCATCCTATCAAGTTACATTGAATCCCTTCATAAATATATATATATATATATATATATATATATATATATATATATATATATATATATATACACTTCATCAAATATTTTATATAACTTCGTCAAATTGCCGTCATGCTCGGAAGTTTACTTCCTTCTAAGCGGCTTTCATTTTTGACTAATACTTATTCCGTTACGTTAAGTGCCGTACCAATGTGTATCGCGTCATGGGAACGTAAAATTTAGCGTCACGCTGATCCTAATTGTTGAATGGGAATTATAAAATTGATTGTGATACGCGTACATCTTACAGATCGATTTATTATTTGGCAAGTGGATGCCTAGCTCCTAATCACGAACCCGTCTATAAAATCGCCGATGCATGTCTTCCTTGGGTGGCAACAAGTAAAGATATGTTCCGCATTACACTTTGTTCACCTTCTATAATTGTAAATTATGGACAAACAAGACCGTATCATATCTTCCTAAGGTGGTAACGAGTGGAGATATATTCCGCATTATCTCGCGCATTTTTTTGTTCTCAGCCTTAGAATTAGAAACATTCAATCATTTATCTCAACCTCGCCCTGGTAACAGAGGCAGAAGCGAGTTCGCATGCAGTATTCACACATTCAGCCATTCCTTGACCCGAATTGTTTACACGCGTTGTTCTCCATATTCAAGTGTATTGCTTATAAAACCACTGTATTATATCTCCGTTGGGTGGTAAAGATATGTTCCCCGTTTCATGTTGTTCCCCGTATCCGAGTCTATTACGCGCAAAATAACCGTATCATATCTTCCTTGGGTGGCAACAAGTAAAGCTATGTTCCGCGTTATTACGTAAAAAGCAAATATGAATTAGACACTATTTCTAAAACCACGCCCTGGTAACAGAGGCAGAGGCAAGTAAGTTCGTATACCGTATTCACACATCCAACCACTCCGCGAGCCTCCATATCTCCGCCCCAGTACCCAAACCGTGTCAATCAGACATCAATACCGCTGATGGAAAATATAATTTTTTATACCCTCCTTGCGTAGTAATACCCCCCCCCCCCCCCACCCCGCCCGATCCTTCCAGGGTGTGTAAATGTCTTGTCCCAACCCACTATTGCAGCATATATATGCCCTCCACCACTGATCTAAGTGCAGTCCCTCCTATAATGTCTACACTGACAATCGTAGGCTAGGGTTCCATACCCCCCCCCACACACACACACACACACACACACACACACCACATACACATGATGTACGCACTGACATGTACCAAATGATCATAATCTCGCAACATATACACGCTATGTCCAACACCAATGCGTGCGTGTTTTCATAGTCCACAGCAAGCATAATAAAATGTTCAACAATCAAGGGACGGGATCTTATGCTCCAAACAAAACAATTCACAGACAAGAACGGGACGGCCTACCACATAGGCAAAAAAATCACCTGCATGTCCAGGAATGTGATATATGGGATTTTCTGCGACAAGTGCAATGAAGTCGTGTACGTGGGAGAGACGGGGACAAAATTGTATGAGAGAATGCAAAACCACCTGAGTAGAATAAAACTTGAGGTTATGGATGAACCGATACCACATCATTTTCTGACCAAAAACCATAGTATAAACGATTTTAAGATTATTGGGATTGAACAAATTAATAAACAAAATACAGCTTACAGGAGGGGTCGTGAAGCATTTTGGATTAACAAACTTCAAACACTAGAACCCAATGGGCTCAATAGACAAGAATAATTCCAAATATTCTCATTTATAAACTTGCTGAACGGGGGGGGGGGGGGGGGGGGGGGGGGGGGGGGGGGGGGGGGGGGGGGGGGGGGGGGGGGGGGTAGGGGGGGGGGGACAAAAATTAGTGTACAGAGCAATTACACCTAAACACGCACACATTGGTGTTGGACATAGCGTGTATATGTTGCGAGATTATGATCATTTGGTACATGTCAGTGCGTACATCATGTGTATGTGGTGTGTGTGTGTGTGTGTGTGTGTGTGGGGGGGGGGGGGGGTATGGAACCCTAGCCTACGATTGTCAGTGTAGACATTATAGGAGGGACTGCACTTAGATCAGTGGTGGAGGGCATATATATGCTGCAATAGTGGGTTGGGACAAGACATTTACACACCCTGGAAGTATCGGGCGGGGTGGGGGGGGGGGTATTACTACGCAAGGAGGGTATAAAAAATTATATTTTCCATCAGCGGTATTGATGTCTGATTGACGCGGTTTGGGTACTGGGGCGGAGATATGGAGGCTCGCGGAGTGGTTGGATGTGTGAATACGGTATACAAACTTACTTGCCTCTGCCTCTGTTACCAGGGCGTGGTTTTAGAAATAGTGTCTAATTCATATTTGCTTTTTACGTAATAACGCGGAACATATCTTTACTTGTTGCCACCCAAGGAAGATATGATACGGTTATTTTGCGCGTAATAGACTCGGATACGGGGAACAACATGAAACGGGGAACATATCTTTACCACCCAACGGAGATATGATACAGTGGTTTTATAAGCAATACACTTGAATATGGAGAACAACGCGTGTAAACAATTCGGGTCAAGGAATGGCTGAATGTGTGAATACTGCATGCGAACTCGCTTCTGCCTCTGTTACCAGGGCGAGGTTGACATAAATGATTGAATGTTTCTAATTCTAAGGCTGAGAACAAAAAAATGCGCGAGATAATGCGGAATATATCTCCACTCGTTACCACCTTAGGAAGATATGATACGGTCTTGTTTGTCCATAATTTACAATTATAGAAGGTGAACAAAGTGTAATGCGGAACATATCTTTACTTGTTGCCACCCAAGGAAGACATGCATCGGCGATTTTATAGACGGGTTCGTGATTAGGAGCTAGGCATCCACTTGCCAAATAATAAATCGATCTGTAAGACGTACGCGTATCACGATCAATTTTATAATTCCCATTCAACAATTAGGATCAGCGTGACGCTAAATTTTACGTTCCCATGACGCGATACACATTGGTACGGCACTTAACGTAACGGAATAAGTATTAGTCAAAAATGAAAGCCGCTTAGAAGGAAGTAAACTTCCGAGCATGACGGCAATTTGACGAAGTTATATATATATATATATATATCAAAATGGGACGTTCTCATCTAGACATTATATGAAGTCAACCTACCAAGTTACAATGAAATCCCTTAATAAATATGACCTGCAGACTGTGCTAAAGGTTTTTGGGCTTTGGGCTCTGGCAGCCATCATGGTTGAATGATCACAACCAAAAGGGGACATTCTCATCTGGGCATCATCTGGAGTGATCCTACAAAGTTACAATGAAATCCCTTCATAAATATCACGACCAAAAGGGGATGTCATCATCTAGGCATCATATGGAGTCAAACTTACGGGTAACAATGAAGTCCTTGGATAAATATGACCAATAGACTATGCCAAAGGTTTTGGGTTCGGGCAGCCATCAAGGCTGAATGATCGCGACCAAAAGGGGACATTCTCATCTAGACATTATTTGGAGTCATCCAACCAAGTTACAATGAAATCCCTTCATAAATATGACCTGTAGACTGTGCTAAAGGTTTTCGGGCTTTGGGCCCCTGAAGCCGTCACAGTTGCCCAATCGTGTCCAAAAGGGGACGTTCTCATCTATACATTATATGAAGTCAACCTACTAAGTTACAATGAAATCCCTTCATAAATATGACCTGTAGACTGTGCTTAAGGTTTTTGGGCTTCGGGCTCGGGCAGTCATCATGGTTGAATGATCGCAACCAAAGGGGACAATCTCATCTGGGCATCATCTGGAGTGATCCTACAAAGTTACAATGAAATCCCTTCATAAATATGACCTGTAGACTGTGCTCATGGTTTTCGGGCTTCGGGCACTTGTAGCCATCACAGCTGACCAATCACGACCAAAAGGGGATGTCATCATCTAGGCGTTATATGGAGTCAACCTGATAAGTTACAATGAAATCCTTCCATAAATATGACCTTAAACCTATGCTAAAGGTTTTTGGGCTCGGGCACCCATCAAGGCTGAATGATCGCGATCAAAATGGGACGTTCTCATCCAGATATTATATGAAGTCAATCTACCAAGTTACAACGAAATCCCTTCATAAATATGACCTGTAGACTGTGCTAAAGGTTTTCGGGCTTCAGGCTCGGGCAGCCATCATGGTTGAATGATCGCAACAAAAGGGGACAATCTCATCTGGGCATCATCTGGAGTGATCCTGAGAAGTTACAATGAAATCCCTTCATAAATATGACCTGTAGACTGTGCTCAAGGTTTTCGGGCTTCGGGCACCTGTAGCCATCACAGTTGACCAATCACGACCAAAAGGGGATGTCATCATCTAGGCATTATATGGAGTCAACCTAAAAGGTTACAATGAAATCCTTCTATAAATATAACCTTTTGCCTATGCTAAACGTTTTTGGGCTCGGGCGCCCATCAAGGCTGAATGATCATGACCAAAATGGGACGTTCTCATCTAGACATTATTTGGAGTCATCCTACTAAGTTACAATGAAATCCCTTCATAAATATGACCTGTAGACTGTGCTCAAGGTTTTCGGGCTTCGGGCACCTGTAGCCATCACAGTTGACCAATCACGACCAAAAGGGGATGTCATCATCTAGGCATTATATGGAGTCAACCTAAAAGGTTACAATGAAATCCTTCTATAAATATAACCTTTTGCCTATGCTAAACGTTTTTGGGCTCGGGCACCCATCAAGGCTGAATGATCATGACCAAAATGGGACGTTCTCATCTAGACATTATAGGATGTCAACCTACCAAGTTACAATGAAATCCCTTCATAAATATGACCTGTAGACTGTGCTTAAGGTTTTCGGGCTTCGGGCTCGGGCAGCCATCATGGTTGAATGATCACAACTAAAGGGGACAATCTCATCTGGGCATCATCTGGAGTGATCCTACGAAGTTATAATGAAATACCTTTATAAATATGACCTGTAGACTGTGCTCAAGGTTTTTGGGCTTCGGGCACTTGTAGCCATCACAGCTGACCAATCACGACAAAAAGTGGATGTCATCATCTAGGCATTATATGGAGTCAACCTAATAGGTTACAATGAAATCCTTCCATAAATATGACCTTTTACCTATGCTAAAGGTTTTTGGGCTCGGGCACACATCAAGGCTGAATGATCGCGATCAAAATGGGACGTTCTCATCTAGACATTATTTGGAGTCATCCTACCAAGTTATAATGAACTCCCCTCATAAATATGACCTGTAGACTGTGCTAAAGGTTTTTGGCTTCGGGCACCTTTATCTGTCACAGTTGCCCAATCATGTCCAAAAGGGGACGTTCTCATCTAGACATTATATGAAGTTAACCTACCAAGTTACAATGAAATCCCTTCATAAATATGACCTGTAGACTGTGCTAAAGGTTTTCGGGCTCGGGCAGCCATCATGGTTGAATGATCGCAACCATAGGGGAAATCTCATCTGGGCATCATCTGGAGTGATCAGAAGAAGTTACAATGAAATCCCTTCATAAATATGACCTATAGACTGTGCTAAAGGTTTTTGGGCTTCGGGCTCGGGCAGCCATCATGGTTGAATGATCGCAGCCATAGGGGACAATCTCATCTGGGCACCATCTGGAGTGATCCTAAGAAGTTACAATGAAATCCCTTCATAAATATGACCTGTGGACTGTGCTCAAGGTTTTCGGGCTTCGGGCACTTGTAGCCATCACAACTAACCAATCACGACCAAAAGGGGATGTCATCATCTAGGCATTATATGGAGTCAACCTAACAGGTTACAATGAAATCCTCCTATAAATATGACCTTTTGCCTATGCTAAAGGTTTTTGGGCTCGGGCACCCATCAAGGCTGCATGATCGCGATCAAAATGGGACATTCTCATCTAGACATTATTTGGAGTCATCCTACCAAGTTACAATGAAATCCCTTCATAAATATGATCTCCAGACTGTGCTAAAGGTTTTCGGGCTTCGGGCCCCTGTAGCCGTCACAGTTGCCCAATCACGTCCAAAAGAGGACTTTCTCATCTAGACATTGTATGAAGTCAACCCACCAAGTTACAATGAAATTCATCAATAAATATGACCTGTAGACTGTGCTAAAGGTTTTCAGGTTTTGGGCTCGGGCAGTCATCACGGTTGGCAGATCATGCCCAAATGGGGAAATTCTCTTCTAGACATCATAAGGAGTCATCCTACCAAGTTACAATGAAATCCCTCCACATTAAACATGACCTGCAGTCTGTGCTAAAAGTTTTGGGGTTTCGGGCTTGGGCAGCCATCACGGTTGATAGATCAAGCCCAAAAGGGGACGTTCTCATCTAGGCATTATACAAAGGCATCCTACCAAGTTACAATGAAATCCCTTCATAAAAACGACCTGTAGACTGTGCTAAGGTTTTTGGGTTTTGGGCTCGGGCAGCCATACCGGTTGCCCACTTGCAACCAAAAGGGGACGTTCTCATCTAGACATGACCCCAAACCTGCATATGAAATTTCGTGACGATCAGACAAGAACTGCTGGGTGTAGCCCGTGCTAAAGGAAAATGTGAACAGACGTCACAGACTCACAGATTACCAGACTCACAGACTAACAGACTTCCGCACGCGTGATGGCAATAGCTTATCTTGACTATGTCAAGTTAAGCTAAAAATGTACGCTAGATATGGACAACAGACAGACAGTGGATGGACGGACGGATTGCCAGGGGTAAAACACTATGCCCCAGACTATTTGTCACAGGGGAAAATGGTCGGTTTCAATTCAAGCTACAGTTTACCATGTTAAGTTTATTCGGGACTCCCTTGTTTATTTTCGTTATTTTTGAATAGTCTGAGAAGTGAAGTCATCCATTTATTCATTGTATGTTACGTGAAAGTCTCTGGATCAATGTTTTTATTACTCTTTTTGGATTTAATCATTATATAGGGCTGCACGATATTCAAAACTGAATACTGGTATCGGTATTCAAACAAGAGGGATGTTACATCCCAACGCTCACCTACATTCGCGCTTGATAATGTCGTTCCAATGTAACATGCCTAATATTTAGTTAATATAAATCATTAACTAGGCATCAAATGATTAATGTGGTTTATGTGATGGCTTTGGAAAGTCTATATTTCTGCATTTATTATATATCAATTCAACATAGAATGATTGGATATAAAAGCATTTTTTTCTTTTAGAAATGTTTATGATTAAGAATATGAATCGTGAGGCCAGGTATTAAATCATAAATAAGAATTAGGAAAGGCTTTCATAAATCACTGAAATTGTAATTGAAGTACATTCATTGGTTAAAGAGGAGTTGCGGAAAAATATTCATTCAAGAAAGTGACTATAAGTCCCAACAAAAATACATCACATCAACAACTAAAATAAGCCTTAATGTTACTAGTAACAAGTATGAGAAAATATTAAATAAAAAAAAAAGGATTTTTTTTTAAAGAAAGTGAATATAAGTCCCAACTAGAGTGGGGTATCAGTACCCCGTGGCTCACCAACAGGTGGCCAATGTAAAGGGGTGGCTGGAGTAAAAAAAAAAAAATTCAAAACTTGCACAGAAAAGTCCAAAATTAAAGAAAATAAGCAGCTAAAGGGTTAAATAATATAATAATAACCCCTAAGAAGCATGCTAACATAAAATAGGAACCATGGCAATATGCTACAAGGTAAGTCTCCACTTTGAAAAAAAGAAAGACAAACCTCAAAACCTGCACATAAAAGTAAAAAAAGTATCACATTTGTTTCAAAGGGTTAAAATTTAGAAAAATACCCTGAAAATATTACAATAACCAGCGTGGCAATATGCCAGTGAGATAAAACTCCACTTAAAAAAAAATATCAAAACCTGCACACAAAAGTACAAAACCTGCACAGAAAAGTCCAAAATTAAAGTAAATAAGCAGCTAAACAGTTAAATAATATAAAAATAGCCCAAGAAGCATCCTAACATAAAATAGGAACCATGGCAATATGCTACAAGTTAAGTCACCACTTGGAAGAAAAGAAAGACAAACCTCAAAACCTGCACATAAAAGTAAAAAAAAAGTATCACATTTGTTTCAAGGGGTTAAAATTGAGAAAAATACCCTGTCACAGTAACCACAACGGCAACATGCCAGTAAGGTGAAAGTCTACTTGAAAAATATCCACTTGGAAGAAAAGAAAGACAAACCTCAAAACCTGCACATAAAAGTATCACATTTGTTTCCAGGGGTTAAAATTTAGAAAAATACCCTGAAAATATTACAGTAACCACCATGGTAATATGCCAGTGAGGTAAAACTCCACTTAAAAAAAAATATCAAAACCTGCACACAAAAGTACAAAACCTGCACACAAAAGTCCAAAATTAAAGTAAATAAGCAGCTAAAGGGTTAAATAATATAATAATAGCCCCAAGAAGCATCCTAACATAAAATAGGAACCATGGCAATATGCTACAAGGTAAGTTGCCACTTGGAAGAGAAGAAAGACAAACCTCAAAACCTGCACATAAAAGTAAAAAAAACATCAAAACCTGCACACAAACGTCAAAATAAGTCCAAAATTTGATTCAAAGGGTTAAAATTAAGACGAAATACCCTGGAAAAGAGTTAAATGTTATCGTGAACCCCCACAGCAATATGCATAGAAGAAAAAAATTTTTTTCAAAGTACAAAAATCCAAACCTGTAAACAAAAGAAGTCCAAAATTGAAGTAATTAAGCAGGGAAAGGGTTAAAGAATACAACGTAGCCCTAAGATGCATGTTTACATACAATAGAAAGCATGGACATATGCTACAAGGTAAATCTACACTTGGAAGAAAGTTAAAAAAAAACCCATGAAAACCTGCACGCAAACGTCAAAATAAGTCTAAAATACTATTCAAAGGGTTGAAAAATTTTTAAAAATGCACTGGAAAGATATCAATGTTATAATAACCACCACTGCAATATGCAGTGAGGTCAACCTCACTTGAAATTGTTTTTTTTTATCGCAACCTGTACATAAAAGTAAGAAACTGTAAGCCTAAGTCCAAAAGCTGTACATAAAAGTCCAAAAATGAAGTAATTCAGCAGGAAAAGGGTTAAATAATACAAACATAGCCCTAAGATGCATGTTTACATACAATAGAAAGCATGGACATATGCTGCAAGGTAAATCTCCACTTGGAAGAAAGGAAAAAAAAACCATCAAAACCTGCATGCAAACATCAAAATAAGTCTAAAATTTGATTCAAAGGGTTAAAATTAAGACAAAATACCCTGGAAAAGAGTTAAATGTTATAGTGAACCACCATAGCAATATGCAGAAACTCTACACTTGGAAGAAAGGAAAAAAAAAAAAAAACATGAAAACCTGCATGCAAACGTCAAAATAAGTCTAAAAATCTATTGAAGGGGTTAAAAATTTTTTAAAAATGTACTGGAAAGATATCAATGTTATAATAACCACCACTGCAATATGCAGTGAGGTCAACCTCACTTGAAATTGTTTTTTTTTATCACAACCTGTACATAAAAGTAAGAAACTGTAAGCCTAAGTCCAAAAGCTGTACATAAAAGTCCAAAATTGAAGTAATTCAGCAGGAAAAGGGTTAAATAATACAAACATAGCCCTAAGATGCATGTTTACATACAATAGAAAGCATGGACATATGCTGCAAGGTAAATCTCCACTTGAAAGAAAGGAAAAAAAAAACATCAAAACCTGCACGCAAACATCAAAATAAGTCTAAAATTTGATTCAAAGGGTTAAAATTACGACAAAATACCCTGGAAAAGAGTTAAATGTTATAGTGAACCACTATAGCAATATGCTGAAACTAAAAAAAAATTTGAAAAGCCAAAAAATTAAAACCTGTACACAAAAGTTCAAAATATTAAAGAGCGGACGCCGACGCCGACATGAGGGCTATGCCATAGGCTCACACAACTAACGTTGGTGAGCCAAAAATCCCCATTAAATTCCTCAAATATGCATGTAATAAGGGCGCAACGTTACCGCAATGTAGTTCAGTAACCCATGCGTACAATATCAATTGCCTGGAAAGACACATAGAAACAGAACTCACCTTAACACCTCACCTTAACACAAACTTTTAGAAATTAAAATTGAGTAAGTCAGACAAAAACGTGAACATTGTGACTGAAAAAAAGAAAAGAAATCAGTTAAATTTCTGCATACAGTAGGGTTAATACCTACAGTTGTTATTGAAATGAGAAAATAAACAGTAATGAGAGGTGAAGGCACCACAATCTGCACAAAAGCTGACTTTAACGCAAATTCTTACAACACCTAAACGCTAATTCTTACAAGTTTTGGCAGAAAATCAGCCTCAAATTCCTCAAATATGGTTGTAATGAGGGTTAAATATTACTGCAATGGAGTTCAGTAACCCAAGTGTAGAATATTAATCGCCTGGAAAGACACATAGAAACACAACTCACCTAAACACAAAGTTAACAAAGTTTTACAACTTAAAATTTACTAAGTCCGAGAAAAACATGAAAATTTTGAGTGAAAAAAAAGAAAATTTCCACTAAATTTCTGCATACAGTAGGGTTAATACCTACAGTTGTTATTGAAATATGAAAATCAACAGTAATGAGAAGTTAAAGCACCACAATCTGCACAAAAGCTGACTTTAACGCAAATTCTTACAACACCTAAATGCTAATTCTTACAAGTTTTGGCAGAAAATCAGCCTCAAATTCCTCAAATATGCATGTAATGAGGGTTAAATATTACTGCAATGGAGTTCAGTAACCCAAGTGTAGAATATTAATGGCCTGGAAAGACACATAGAAACACAACTCACCTAAACACAAAGTTTACAAAGTTTTACAACTTAAAATTTACTAAGTCCGAGAAAAACATGAAAATTTTGAGTGAAAAAAAAGAAAATTTTCGTTAAATTTCTGCATACAGTAAGGTTAATACCTACAGTTGTTATTGAAATATGAAAATCAACAGTAATGAGAAGTTAAACCAGCACAATCTGCACAAAAGCTGACTTTAACACAAATTCTTACAACACCTAAACGCAAATTCTTACAACAACTTTTGGCAGAAAATTTTAGCTGAAATTTGGAAAAAAGTCGTAGTTTCAGGGTTAAATACTGTTCTGATAGTCCCCTACAACCTACATATGCAATATCAAAGGCCTGAGCCCACTGATGTTTGAGAAATTCGCCTTAACATCAAATCTTACAATATTAGACACGCCGGACGCCGATGCTGACGCCTGAGGTTATCACAATAGCTCACCACATCTTACAGATGTAGGTGAGCTAAAAAATACTGCGGTATACCGGTATATCGAAAACTGTTCAGATATAGGAACACAAGTACCACAATTGAGACTCGAGGCATCACAGTCGGAACGAATTAGCATGCCTTGATGATGCAGTTCGAAAAACCTTAACCCAACACAAACGATATCAAAATTTATTATTTTCAAAATTAATTTATCAGATTTTCCCCAAAGATTTCAACAAAACTATATCATGTGACCCCTCATTGGAACGAGCTCAACGAGCTCGTTCCAATGAGGGGTCACATGATATGGTTTTTTTGAAATTTTCGAAAATTATTTTTTCAACTGCTGAATTTGTATATTATGAGGGCACAAGCAGACGATTCCTTGGATAAAGGGATAATATTATTCATTCGGGGCTACAGTTAAAAAACTCAAGATATCTTGAAAATTAAATTGTGGTAAATAAATATTGACGATAAACCAATATTTTTGTAATTACACTGGTATTCAATCGATACTGGTTTGAATACCGGTATATATCGGTTTATCGATATACCATGCAGCCCTATCATTATATCATTTTGAAGATGAAGCTGTTGAGGACTCCAAGATGCAGACAAGCCTGAAAATAAGCAGACTGTCATCTGCAGAATGAGAACCACAGAGGGTGAATTTGGTGATGCTACCCTGCACAGCAGGGAAGCATCACTAAATTTACCCTCTGTGAACCTCACTCTGAATCAAGGTCTCAAACCTAAACAGCAAGAGGAACCCAGAGGATGCATTGTCAAACTGTATGAAATAGCATTAGCAAATTCACCCTCTGGGGACCTCATTTTGCAAATGACAGATTGCTTATTTTCAGGCTTGGATGCAGACAAAAATCTGGACTGAGAGAAAGTACAACCTTTCCAAAGAGGTACACATTTCCCAGAAACCCAAGTGACATCATGCTCATCTTGAAAAATAATACACAGGATATCTCTTAGTTTACATCGAGATCACTTCAGTATTTCATTAATTTCCTAAAAAATAAAGAACTTCTGCATCTGATACTTGTAAATTTCCTTCTACATTAGGCATCCTACCACTTGGAAAACACTTTTTGGTGTACATTCCCCCGCAAAGCAATGAAGCGTCTAGGAGAAAAAAACAGTCTATTCTATTGGTATAATAGATTCCTCATATTGAACATTGTAACCCTTTGATACTTTTGTACATCTTATGACGTACGAAATCAAACAGTGCATTGATACTTTGTGGTCATTTGTTTCGTTATTATTTTTCGATTTTTGGAAGTTTTATCCTCAATTCCTATTTTCTCCCGAATAGTGCTCAGTGACAACTGTTGAGCCAAATGTTATCGAAGTTTAAAAAACTAATATAATCCTGCTGTCAAGACTTCTTAACTGGTCGAGTGCTAGAAGCCACTATCAGGGCTTTCAAAAAATATGAGGATAACAGAGCAAAAGTCAACACTTTCCTTGCTTATATTACATATTCAGGCAAACACAAATAATATTTTGTTTATATAAATTTGTTTTATTACTAATTATTGGAGAGTGCCTCTAGGCACCAAATATAATCTAGTCCTCAACCAGATAATCACTAATGTGAAAAATATTTTGTTATTTGTACTTTCCGACATTTCACATCGCATTTTGAAAAACGCTGAAGAAACTGAATTCCCTGTGACGTTTGAATGTTAGGATAATTAAAGTCTCAAAGGGTTAATTTCAACAAAAAAAAAGTTAAGAACTCCAGCGTTTAATACTTGAAAACTCTTGTTTACAAAAGGGATGCTACCACTTTGAAAAACACTTTCTGGTGTACAAGCCCCCACAAAAGCAAAGAAGATTCTAGAATAAAAACAGTCTATTCTTTTGGTATAACAGATTCCTCATATTGAACATTGTTAAGTACTAATCCAGGGCCTTGATTTGAACAAACTTGAATCTCATATCCATAAGAATGCTGTATACCATATATTAAAACATTCCGACTGGTTAATATGAAGAAGATTTTATTACACATCCATTAAACTTTAAACACTTGTATTTAACGGAATTGCCGCTATGACATAAATGTTTCTGTATTTAACTAGTGATGCACAAGACGTAACTTTTTTCCCCGTACGTTTAAGACTAGTTCCATTCACGTCGAGCCATTAGTTGCACTTCAAAAGGTTTCCAAATTGTCATTATACAATTATCGATCGTCTGTCGCATAGTGTGAAAAAGAAAACGTCAGAAGCAAAATAAAGTAGGTTCACAAAAAAATAAGGTAACCAAAAATGAGATAAAATAAACGATAATTTCCAACAACAACATTAACCCTGTCCCATGACCGTATCATCCAAAGATAAACAGCAATACAAATTTCAACAAACACGCCCAATAGAAAAGATAACAAATGTACTTTTTTAGACTGGAGGTTGTTTTGATTTTTTATCGATCTATTTGATCAGTACTGCTTCAAAAAGAAATAACGGACTCTTCACCTTTGGGTTTAAACATCAGAATTAAAATTTGTTTATTTAAATGAATTTTAATGCATGGGGATGTAAAATAAACACAGAACGCGATGTGTGTTTGAATCAGTGGGTGTTTTACATAACTCGTTGGAATGGCATTATGTAAAATACCCACCAATTCAAACACACATTGCATTCTTTCTATTTAGCAGCTAGGGTTCCCATGCGGGAGTGAAAAAATGTTTTCCATCATAGATCTAGTACATGTCCCTAAATACTACAGCATACCAAATTCGGTTCACATCGGTAAACCTGTTTCGAAAATAGAAATTTTGGGTGGGGGTCAAACATTTTGCTCCTCCCAGCACAAGCCCAAATATTGCCTGAGAAACTTTATTTGAACAAACTTGAATTGTGAGCCCATAAAAAAAGTTGCATACCAAATTTCAAAGCATTGTGACTGGGTGGTCATGAGAAGAAGATTTTTGAAGAGTTTTGGGCCTTCTGTGCATTGCTCCCAGCCCATTAGGCTTAGAATCTTCTATCTAACAAACTTGGAAGGGTATCCCACAAAGATAATTTGTGCCAAGTTTGGTTGGGTTTGGGCTAGTAGTTCTGAAGAAGAAGACTGAAATACAAAAGTTATTGTATGCCAGATGACGAATATTAGACAATGGATGACAGACAGATGATGGACACCAAGTGATGGCAATAATCCACCGCGACTTTAAGTCGGGTGAGCTAATAAAGGGTTCTTATAGTCAAGGACCAAAAAAATTCAAGGACTTTTCAAGGACATATCAGCATTTTCCAAGGATGTTTTTTTTTAAAATGTACATTTGGAATCTTACCTTTTTGGAAACCTACTTTAAAAATGTCTTCTACCTCATCCTTCTAAATGCCAGAAAAACGGTGCTTCTAAAATGCATGGTAACAAATTATGGTGCTTACAGAATGACATCCAGTTAAATATTGCCTGAACTGTAATTCCTCATTTTTGGTAAACATTGATTATTCATTATTTATGCTCATTTTTTTCATTTTTCAACAAAAAAAGTGCAAAAGAGATGTTTCAATTGCCCACTATTACACAGGTAAAAATGATAAAGGCCAAAATTCAAGGACTTTCAAGGAGTCTGATGGATTTTCAAGTACTTTTCAAGTACATTTTCTGAATTTTCAAAATTCAAGGAGTAAGATTGAAATTCAGGGACTTTTCAAGAATGTGCACACACTGTAATAATAAACAGAATATTATAAAATTTGGGGCTATTTTAGTCCTGTACTACAAGCTCAAGCTTCAGTAGAAAGAGTTGATACTTACGACTTGGGCTGGGCTATCCCTGTGGTTTTCTCTACAGTGCTTTATTAAATCCTTGCAGTCTAAATTTTTTAACCCACAGTATGGACACTGAAATGTTGATCTGTTGGGTAAATCACTGAAAGTACATTGGAGAGAATTATAGGAAATGCTCTAAAAACCAAATGCAATATACTGATATTAACTGGTTGAGTGCTAGAAGCCACTATCATGGTTCTATTTAAAAGTACCGGAAGCCACTTTTGTAGCTTTACAATGTATGCATTAGCTTGATGTTTGCTCAGCAGAAGAAACATTTTTATATAAAATTGTTTGGTTGCAATTTATTGGAGAGTGCCTATTGGCACTCTCCAATAAATTATAACAAAACAATTATTTATGAACAACAGCTTGATAAACTAAGGGTACTCTTGCTGGTAGCATGATTTCTTTGAGAAAAATACTCATGTTTCAAATCATGTTTGAAAAATAATTTAACACTCTACACGTTGAAAGGATCATTTCTCAACACTGCACATTTTCTTGAGAAATCCATTTATCACATGTACAATACAGAAACAAACTAGAGATGGTCTGTCACCAGGTATAACCCAACCATGGTATACTGCCTAGTGTGGGTGACTCAAAAGGGGCATTGAATTTTTCTAAGTAAAAAAAAAATCCAATATGGCCACCAGTTGGCCATCTTGAATCTGATTGGGAAAAAGATTATGTCACATACTTCTCCTTTTCATGTTGATCATTTTGGTGAAGTTTCATGAAAATGCGACTAAAACTGTGGAAGTAGTTCGCTCCACAAGTATTTTACAAATCCAATATGGCCTCCAGTCGGCCATCTTGAATCCGATCTGGAAAAAATTTATGTCACGCACTGCTCCTCATCATGTCGATCAATTTATATCGAGTTTCATGAAAATGCAGCAAAAACTGGAGAAGTAGTTCGCTCCACAAGTATTTTGCAAAATCCAATATAGCTGCCAGTCGGCCATCTTGAATTCGATCTGGAAAAAAAAAATTCAAAGTAATTTGTATATTTTTTATACTTACCAATGGCCCAGACTAACTGGTGCTAACTCAAAAAATAATCCAGGGCCAAACACAAATTTTGCCCGCCAATCCCCAAAATTTACATGCAAAACCGAAAATTTTATGTCCTATCTGGTCCACCATACTTTTGCGAACTGCACATGCGCAGTATCCAGGAAGACACCGAAATTGTCGCCAACCATCATTCTTTCTAAAATTGTCTGCTAAATGTTGTAAACAGCAGGGAGGTATGAGTGCCCACTCATGGGAGGGCCATACCCATCCGGGCCATTGGTAAGTATAAAAAATATAAAACTACTTAAAATTTATAATATTTTTATACAACAACCAATGGCTCAGGCAAGCTCAATCGTAGAATGGCTGGAGGGCCTAGGACATAGAGGAAAATCCAATTACTCAATCACTTCATAAAGGAGATCTCCTACGGGAGAATAGGAGAGAAAGGATTTATATATGACTTTCTCATTTACGAGAAACGAGAAATACATAACACCAACAATGTAATTGAGTATTACATATTATATAATTCTCCATTTAATGCCAGCATAACCCATTATGCTAATTTGGTGAAGGGAAGCCAATATATAAAGACAGTTCAGAGAATGAGACTCTTTATACTCATTTAAAAGTGTCCGAGGATTGTATATTAACGCCCGTATGACACGTGACATATACAAATGCTTCACAGTGAGCTACACTTTAAAAACAATACATAAATGAGACATATTATTTGCTTCATGCCGAGCTACACATTAAAACCATCCCAGAACCGACTCAGAGCTACTGACACCGGAGGAGGTCTTCCCTTGCTTTTCACTATAAAGCCAGATGATCATAAGGGAAAAAGACATCCCCTTCCCCTTGTTCTGAGGTACATGACCACAGAATGAAGAGGGCAGCGGAACAGTGTCACTGCTAGAGCAGGTTGCCTAAATAACTATAGATGTAATCATTATTAGTGGATGACATTCTGAGCAAAAGAAATAGGCCCTAAACAGCTAAGGTAAAACTTGGTAAATATAGAGGGCTCTTTCCAGTATGCAGCCTTCATGAGATCAGTAATAGCTATACTGTTAGAATAAGTCCAGAAAGTGGACAGCGCTCTAACTTCATGCTCTGATATCTTATTAACAGAATGCTGATCTGAAGATAGATTTTCATAGGCGATGCGTATTGAGAACTGAATCCATCTAGCAACAGAATGAACAGAAATATCTCTTCTGTTAGGAATTAAAGAAAGAAAGAAGTGTTTCCTTCTTTTTCTTATAAACTCTGATCAGCGTTTATATATGTGCATAGCCCTGACTGGACACAGCAGAGGTCTACAATTGTCCGTAGACAGCAGAACCTTAATGGTAATAGGCTCAGCCTGTTTGTTGGGAGCCTGATTCTTAGCCAAAAATCCCACTTCTGTAGTTTAAGTAATAGTATTACCCACACTACAGTAGTGAGATTCGTCAACAGATAAAGCATGAAGTTCACTAATTCTTCTAGTGGATGCAAAGGCTAAGAGAAATGCCGTTTTATAGGTCAAGAATTTGAACTCTACAACGTCCAATGGCTCAAACAGAGTTATCATGATGAGCTAAGTGTCTGATATCATAGACCTATAGCCCTTAATAGTGACAGGCTGCAGTTTGAGATCGTCAATCAAGTAGACCAGAAAATTTGCAATATCCGGTATGGACGGATCATATACGTCTATCGACTGATCCTTACACCAACGGAAGAAAACCTTTCACTTCACTGCATAATTCAACGAAGAGGAGGACCTCCTGCAGTTAGAAATTGCGTCCACTGCTCGTCCTGTAAATTGCTTACCATGCAAGAAGGACTGCACAACAGAAATACGTGAAGGTTAAGACCTTCCGGGTTGTGATGCAGTGTGCATGACTTCCCCTGATAAAGAAGGTCCTCTCGCGGAGGAAGCTTCTGGGGAATGTCCCATAACAGACACCTGAGAAGATTGATCCACGGTTTCTGTGATGACAGAGGTGCTACTAGAAGAATTTTGCAATGAGATTGTTTGATCTTTAACAGGACCTGCTGAATCAACGGAGTTGGAGGATATGCATATCCTATCATTCCGTCCCATAAGATTGACAGAGCGTCTCCTGCATACGTCTGTAACTAATTGTTCAGATGCGTCGCAAACAGATCTATCATGGGTCGATCCCACCAGTAGCAAATCTGTCTGAATATGTTGAGCATCCACTCCGATGGCAACAGGCGACTTTTCCAAGATAGTGAGTCTGCTATTATGTTCAGACGACCCGGTATGTGACAGACAGAGAGTTGAACATGATGATTCACAACATTTTTTCCATTAGTTTGCATAACGGAATTGAATGAGTGCCGCCCTGGTTCCTGATGTACGCTACGACTATCAAGTTATCCAACAATATCTGAACATGAGCGTCCGCTAGAATGTGAATCCAATGTTGTAGCGCTAACCATATTGACATCATCTCCTTGATGTTTATGTGTTTCTCTAGGAACCGAGGGTCCCAAAGACTCTGACACTTCAAGTCTGTCGGGCTCAGGGTCGCGCACCAACCCATTTGACTCGCATCCGTCATAATCGTGAAAGCCTGATTCGACAGTTGCAGCGGATCTCCCTGAGTTAACCACTGAATATCTGCCCAATCTGAACCTTTTGTTTTACTAGGTCCATTAAAACAATACTGGTCTTGAGTGAATGTGTCTTCTTATTCCAATGCCCCGCCTGCACACATATCTGGAGGGGACTTGTGTGCAGGCGGGACATTGGAATAAGATCTGCAGCTGCTCTGCACAGCCCCATCAGTTGCGTAAATTCCCTCGCTGTTAATGCGTCTGAGTGTAGACAAAAGCGAGCATAACAACTGACTAATTTCGCACTGGATAATGGCAGATGAACCAGATTGTCGAGAGTCTCGAAGCTTATTCCCAAGTGAGTGAAAGACTTGGACGGAGCTAGATCTGGCTTCTTCTCAGTTTATGATAAAGCCAAAACGTCGGAGCAATAGAAGCAGACTCTGAACATCATTCTAAAGGATAATTTTGCTGCCGTATCTCTGAAGAATGTCGTCCAAGTAAGCCGACGTTACCGTAGACGAATGAGCTTGGAAGTACAGTTAAAACTAGAAGTCCTGTCACGAATTGTGCGCTTATCTAGGCTTAATTGCCCATTAGAATTGCGCGCAATTGCCACATCGAATGACATCCAAAGCACGGCAGGTTCTCCTGGTTACTCATAGCAAACACAGGCAATGTTTCTGCCAATGGACCTCCGGGTTACCCGGAGGTCCATTGGCTGAAACATTGCTTGT
The DNA here is from genome assembly GCA_031216915.1 of Pictodentalium vernedei. Classification (NCBI taxonomy): domain Eukaryota; kingdom Metazoa; phylum Mollusca; class Scaphopoda; order Dentaliida; family Dentaliidae; genus Pictodentalium; species Pictodentalium vernedei. The sequence goes on along the minus strand of CM062295.1, from coordinate 630,835,781 downwards.
GCACAGGCCATATGTACAGAATTTGATAGCCTTACTATGGTCATAACGCGTAGATTAACGCGCAGATCGAAGTGCTATTTGTGCGCATTTCATGACAGGACTTCTACTTTTAACTGTAAGACATTACCGAGTTCATTATTCGAGTGAAAGCCCAGGGAGCCAGGTTCATACCGAAGTACATCACTCGGAACTGATACACTTTCCCTTGTATGATGAACCGCAGGTACTTTCTGAATGCCGGATGTACCATGCTTGCCGCATAGTCGTTCACTCGAATGCTTGCTCTTACCGACTGAATGGTCTACATGTAGAACTTTGGAGCCACGATAAGCTTGTTTATCCAGCTCAAGTCTATTACCAGTCAGAATGAGCCATCTGGCTTCGGTACGAGGAACAGGTGACTTTAGAAACCTTGAGAATTTTGATTCTCGATGACCTCTATTGCTTCCTGTGATAAGAGAGCCTGTACCTCCGCTAGGAGAGACTCTCTTTTGCACGGGTTTGATGGAAGATTTGTCCAGCGCAGACATCTTGTTACTGGTGGTCTCGCTCAGAATGTTAACCATAGGCCATCCGAGACTACACTTCTCACCCACTGGCCTTCTGTAATTGTTATCCAGCTTTTCACGAAACTTGATAACCTTCCGCCAACTGGCAAACAATAGAGGTCCTGACCCCATCACCTGTACGACCTGTGAGGCTTATGGGAGGAGAAACCACATCCTCCCCGCAAAGAGCCTCAACCCGTCAGCTTAGGGGTGTCTGACTCGATCAGACCTACGCCCCTTTCTCGAGTCGGCGTATTGACGACCTCCAGAGTAACTATAGGAGGGTTTCCTATACCCTCGCGAGGAGTCCCCTTTTGACAAGTTCTGTCTTGGACGTCCTTCTTTACTCTTTTCTGCTGATGCGGGTCGATGAGACGCCGACTTTAGAAGCAGAGTATTAGATGCTTTCTTTGTAGCCTGGTCATAAACCAGAGAAAGCTTGTCGTCAAATATAGTATGTCCGGAAACTGGAGCAACTCAGAGAGAGTTTTTCACCTTGTCATCTATCAAAGGTGACGACGCAAGGGCACCATCACGTCTGATTAACTCCAAATCAGCCACTGTTAAAGCGGAGTTATACGTGGTAAACATAATTGCCCTGGAAAGAACTCTAAGAGTTATGAATGTCCTCAAATTCCTTCCCATAGAGACGTTGCGCCATAGCTCTTGTAAGGTGATCTGCGTAAGAGATAGCGTCCAATTTCACTCTATTTGAAGAAATTGCAGCCTAGCTGGTGCAAACTCGATATTATCAAGGGCCAAACACAAATTTTGAACCCCCCCCCCCCCCCCCCCAAAAACATTTGCATACAAAACCGAAAATTAAAAAGTCCTATCTGGCCCTCCATACTTTTACTCTCTGCACATGCGCAGTGGTCAGGAAGAGACCGGAATTGGCACCAACATCATTGTTTGTAGATGAGCGTACTAATAACTCAGCGGGGAGGTAGGAGTGCCCACTCGTGGGAGGGCCATCCCCATCTGGGCCATTGTTAAGTATAAAAAATATACAAATTACTTAAAATTTATCATATTTTTATACGACAACCAATGGCCCGGACTAGCTGAATCGTAAAAAGGTGGAGGGCCTAAGACTTAAGAATTAGCACATAAATTAGGATGGCATATTTGAGATTGAGAGGCTAACCCCCACAAACATTTTTACAATTTACAGACAAAAACAGCTTCACTCATAGTTACACACTTATCAAGCCGGAGGAGATTTTACAAGAAAAATCACCACCCCCCCCCCCTTTTTTTTTGAAGGCATATTATTCAAAACAAAGAGGGGAGAGCTCTGGAATCAGTGCAAAGCGATACTAAATAATCCAAATATGTTCGCCCAATAAGCACCCTATTATTAATTATTGGTGTTTAACGCCACTTCAGAAGCTAAGGCTATTGTGGCGATCCTGGTAATTAACAGAGCACACGTCTAACGTATACCTGAGTCGGAATACGTAGATAGGATGAAAACCGGTGATACAAAGTGTTCGACCATACACCTGTCCAACTTAATACCAATTAAACCATATCTGAAGAGCAAAAACACGCTTCTAAGGCAACCTACAGGCGACCCCATTCATGTGTACAATTGATTCCAATAATAACACTCCAATGAACCATTCGATTACATGATAACGTGTACTGTATCCTCATAGAAACCTGGATTAGAAGAGGGAACAAGTTATTTTTAACAGACAAGTCACGGACCAACCCCGAAATAATTCATAGTTCCTATGTCCGTAACAACCAATGAGTGTTCGGAGAATATATTACTCCATATAATGATGCAAAACTAGAGGCTCTAAAGAATGCTTCTGGCGATCATGTTTTTCATCCAACAGGAATAAAATGAATAACAGTCATAGAGAAGCTCTCATAGACCATGCCTGCCAAGTCTGGTTCACATTGGCTCAGTACTTTCAGAGAAGATGATGAAAATGTGATTTCCTATAGGGTTTCTATAGTAACTATAAGCCACAATTGCAGCCATAATTGCAACCCAATGAAGATTAAATGAGGATCATATTGGTAGAGGGGGTTACAGTCATCAGTCACATTAAGTTTCAAAACATTTGGACTTGCAGTTTCAAAGAAGATTTCTTGAAAATGCACACATTTATGAATTCTGTTTTAACAAAAAAATCAGTAAAAGGTTAAATATTTTGAAAATTACAATTTTCCAGACAATATTCTCTATACTCCAATTTTGTCATATCTTAAATGATTTAATTTACTGGACAGCCACTGGGAAAAGAAAATAAACAAAACTTCCATGCTTTCCAAACACCTGTCATCAATAAGTATTTCAGATAAGTAACTTGAGAGTAATACATGTATTAACATAATTACAGCTGCACTTGTTTACAGTAGTAGTCAAAATAAGTTGTAGGATAATCTTATAAACTATGTATCTTTCTCTTCCTAAACTGATAAGACCAGAAGCTGACATCATTTTCTGGAAAGTTCTCACTGATAGCTTTCCAGAAAATGTCAGATTCTGATCTTGTCAGTGCAGCAGCAGTAGTTTACTTAGATTATTGCAGTTATGCTACAACTTATTTTGACTTGTACTGTATACACAATATTTTGGGTTTTTTCCCAGTTCTCAGTGGAGAAAACTGGAACCAACCCTTACCAGATTCTGTTTTGCTGATAGTACCGATCTTTGTGCAGACAGGAGAGGCATTGGGTTAAGCATTAGAATATAGCCTCTTGGCGACCACATATTTCCATTCTCTCATAAACCATTCCTGCAAAGTTTGGTTCACATTGTTCACATCAGCTCAGTAGTTCCAGAGAAGAAGATGAAAATGTGATTTCCCATAGGGTTTCTATAGTAACTATAAGCTGCAATTATGGCCATGTTTACAACCAAATCAACATTAAATGAGGATCGTTGGTAGAGGGGGTCCCAGTCATCACTTATGTGAAGTATCAAAACATTTGGCCTGACAGTTTGAGAGAAGATTTTTGAAAATCCACCAATCAGAATCAAAGAATGCCTGTGGCGGCCATGTTTTTCAACTCTCGGGAACAAAATGAGGATCGTTTGTAGAGGACCTCCCATAGACCATCTCTGCCAGGTTTGGTTCACATCGGCTTAGTAGTTCTGGAGAAGAAGATGAAAATGTGATTTCCCATAGGGTTTCTATAGTAACTATAATCCGCAATTGTGGCCATGTTTGCAATCCGATCAACATTAAATGAGGATCGTTGGTAGAGGGGGTCCCAGTCATCATTTCTGTGACGTATCAAAACATTTCGCCTGGCAGTTTCAGAGGAGAAGATTTTTGAAAATCTACCAATCAGAATCAAAGAATGCCTCTGGCGGCCATGTTTTTCAACCCACGGGAAAAAAATGAGGATTGTTTGTAGAGGACCTCCCATAGACTATCCCTGCCAGGTTTGTTTTCACGTCGCCTCAGTTTTTCCAGGGAAGAAGAGGAAAATGTGATTTCCCATAGGGTTTCTACAGTAACTATAAGCCACAATTGTGGCCATGTTTGTGACCCAATCAACATTAAATGACGATCGTTGGTAGAGGGGGTCCCAGTCATCATTTATGTGAAGTTTCAAAACATTTGGCCTGGCAGTTTCAGAGGAGAAGATTTTTGAAAATCCACCAACCAGAATCAAAGAATGCCTCTGGAAGCCATGTTTTTCATCCGACAGGAACAAAATGAGGATCGTTTGTAGAGGACCTCCCATAGACCATTCCTGCCAAGTTTGGTTCACACCGGCTCAGCGGTTACAGAGAAGAAGATGAAAATGTAAAAAGTGTACGGATGCCGGATGCCAAGTGATGAGAAAAGTTCACATGGCCTTTTAGGCCAGGTGAGCTAATAATAAACATGCGATAACTTCTGCGCTATGTAACGCAGAATGTAGCGCGCTATTCACGAGGTTGTTAACTTTGATCTCCAACACATATTATTAGGAAAAAAAATGTGTTGCAACTGGACTCGAACATCCATCAATATCATTTCGAATCAGGTTCGCCTGGTAAATTAGTGGTGACAGAAAGAAAAACGCCGAAAAACTTGTCGAAATGACCAGTTTTAAATTTAAGAAGAATCCAGAGAGTGAAATCAAAGTCGCTGCTAAATTGGATAATCGGTTTTTAAATGATTTATTTGGTGCTATTGTTGAACATGGGGATGAGACTTGTGTGAGTTGTGTATGTACTAACAGCCCAGCACATGATAATTTTGAAATAGCTGAACAAAAAATGTTTGGACACCAACATTTCACCAATTAATATCTGTGACTTCGTTCAACTTGGAAACATGGATAAACTTGTTTGTAAAATGACCGTAAAATTTCCAAATACTAATAATACCACACTGAATTTTTAACGAGCAATTCGCAGCAAATTTTCAATCTCATATAATGCCGTCTCATTCCTTTATGAGGCCTTGTTCAAATCATTAGCTACACCCAATAATAACAAAAACAGCGAGGCTGAGACTCAATATTCAGTGCAAAGGGAATAGCCAAGCGATCCCTGGCCAAATCGACCCTCATTGTTTTAATCCGAACCGTACAGGCTATTTGCCCCAACCCAGCTTTCATCGACTAGATCATAAGGCTGTCGAACGATTTCACCCTCCCCTCCCATCCCCTGGTCAAACCGTCCATGACTATATCGACCAACACCCCTCCCCCACCATACAATTTTTAAATCAACCCCCCTTGCCTTCCCAATTTCGATCCCCAGGCCTTCTGCATGTATTTCCACACGATCTGTTTATAAGAGTACTGTCAGACACTTAGGGATAAATAAATTCTTCTGAAGCTAAGTGAGCTTTCGTAATTTGGATTTGTGTACATGTATGTGTCTTGTCTCAGTTTGCTCTTCAACTTTTCCAAACAGTCTTGTCATCACCGTTACTTAATTGTATTTTATAACATTATCAAGAAACAACAGAGAGGAGAATGACAAGCAACAAAATTCGTTAAAATTTGTGAAAATTCTCTTATTTTCAAAATAAATTTGAAATTTGTGAAAATCAGCATTTCCAACCCCCACCCGTAAACCTGTTGGTTTAGAAATACTTAATTTCTACAAAAATTCAGCATTTGGGACATGAATTCGGCAAAATTGGTGAATTTGCTGAAAATCCCACCCTTGTAAACAAATAAAGCAACCGGAAAAAAATGAGTTAATAAGCATTCTGAATTCATAATTGTGCGCAGCACTTTCGATACACCGTCAGTTCAGTATTCTGCAGAGAGTGTTTTTTCTGTTTCCAACCACGCTTGCCTCTACCATAGTTCCCCATAAGAATGGCTGCGACTGATAGAAGGCTAAAATTTTTCGAAATGAAAACATTATTACTTCTGCCTCCTCAATGTTTAGCAGTCTTCAATCAACCTGCATGATCTTCTCATCAATCTTCGAAAACAAAAATCACGCAATTCGCGTTTGTAAATACTTCTTGTATTGTCGCAAAATGAATTGATAAAAAGGGGAAAACAAATTAATGAACATCATCTCGTCCTCTGAGTATCTGCATTCTAATATTTAATTACCCCTTATGTCAGTAGAAGGTGCAACTTAATTACTATTGATTTCCTGTTACAAGTACTGAATATCAATCAGCTGCCACGCGTTACAATTCTGCAGAAATCGCGATACACTATCGTATATCAGATGTGATTCTTTGGTGATTTGCTGCGCTAACCTAACATGCTATTATTTCAAATTAGTGCAGAATATGAGACAGGACGTTTCTGCACAAACACAGTAAAACCATTTGGTCGGTTTTTGCTGGATCTTGTGGTTCGGTTTTTTGGTTTGCCACGAAAACCAAAACCAAACCGGAACACCAAAAAACCTCCCAGAACTAAGCCAAGTCACCTTCTGTCAGAGAGTTTTACGGATGGAGGAAGCCAGAGTTCTTGGAGAGAGCCACCGAGCAACAGTGAGCAACTGTCCACAACATACTAACTCAACACAGGCAGAACAAGGTGCAATGCCACCATTATTCCCCACCGAGCAGAAACCATAAAAATTGAAATTTTCTTAGTTGAAAAAAGGGGCCAGAACTCAAGAAAAAAAATGGACAAAACCTGTTACTGCTGAATATCCTTTCACCCATGGTGGTCCATCAGCATACCAAAGGTCACTTAAATCCAACATCCATTGGCGGAGATATGAAGGTCCAAAGTTGTTATGGTTGGATGGACAGACGGGCAGATGAACAGATGGACTGAACCCATTTCTAGATACCCCACGAACTTCGTTTTGGCAGGGGATAATTAGCATTAGTTGAAGACAAGTGGCGCACCATCACCTTCTGCCTTACTGCACAGTGCCACCCTGCCCCTCAAGGACCAGCGTTAGTTGCTGGCATTATTTGGGGAAATAAATTGAATTTACTTATGCAACAAAACAAATACCACAGCTTATAAATGTACTGTTTGACCACGAGACAGGTGATTACTTAAATATATACTACTCAAAGTTTGCTATGCACCAAATATCTGACACATCATTGTGAAATTTGCTTGTGACATATTTGCAATATTTTTGGTGGATATGATTGAGGAATGTATTGAGATGGTCCCCAGTGTTTATATTAGCTCTCTTGACAGGCAGACTTTTCGTGACAGTCATGGAAAGCATGTACCCCTTGATTTTCATGATGTTTTCGTGTACTGTCTACAAGTACATGTGTAGGGTATTCAGTCTTCATTTCACCCTTGTGATTTAATGATTGAATATGGCAAATGCAAATGTAAGAAGACATTTGTCTGAAGCAGAAATGTGGCGGGCTGTAGGGATGGTGGAGCAAGGGGCTACCCATCATCAGGCTGGTGAAGCCCTTGGTGTGCACCATACGCTGATCACCAGAGCCTGGGCAAGATTTCAGCAGTATGGCACACCAGTAAGACGGCATGGTGGTGGCAGAGACAGGGCAACATCTGCAGCTGAAGACCAGTTTTTTTTATCATTTAGTCCTGTAGGAACCGCTTTGCCACAGCAACCCAGCTTTGCAGTGACCTTCAGAATGCATCCGGGGTAAATGTTTCGATGCAGACTATCTGGGCAAGGTTGCACGAAGATGGTCTCCGATCGAGAAAACCATGTATTTGCATTCCGCTGTCCCAGAACCACTGCCAGGCACGAAATGAATGTGCCATGGACCACGTTGGATGGACCAGAGAAGATTGGCGACCTGTCCTTTTTACAGATGAGTCAGGGTACTGCCTAAACCACACAGATAGGCATTCTGGAGTATAGAGAAGGCCAGGAGAGCGATTCCTTTTATTACAATACTTCAACTAAAACATAAAACGGGTAGTTGGATATACTTGGTGCTTAGCAGGGTGCGATTTGTTGGGTTTTGCATTGCAGTTTGCGATGCATAAATGCCTGACGGCGACACAATATATGAAACTAGAACTATCACTGAAGGTGATTAATACCCCCGCTTTGGGTTTTTAGAGGAATGCACTTCTGATCATGTAGGCGAAGGCCATAAGGAAATGTATACATAAAGATCATTTTTTGTTGTTGAAATTTGTATTTGCATGTGGCCTTCCACAGAACAGCACTGAATACTTAAAGAGCCCACACATATATGGTTTACATTTGGAAAAACACATTTACAATGTGCAACATGTATTCAAAATCGGTTCATTAATGTAGGAGGAGTTGCACACACAAGAATCCCATTTGAAAACCCATAATAAATCCAAGTTAAAGGGAGATAACCTGGTTAAAATTGTCGCAGATCAAAAATTTGGGAATATGCGTATGTTCACTTAGTTGTGATAATGTTTGAAAGGTTTCGTCAAAATTGATTGATAAATGTAGGAGGAGTTGCACGCACAAGAATTTGTTCGAACGGAAAGACATAATAAATCTAAGTCAATGGGAGATAACCTGGTTAAAATTGTCGCAGATCAAAAATCTTGGAATATGCGCATGTTCACTTAGTAGTGATGATGTCTGAAAAGTTTTGTCCAAATTGATTGATAAATGTAGGAGTTGCACGCACAAGAATTTCATGTAGAAACCCATAATAAATCTAAGTTAAAGGGAGATAACCTAGTTAAAATTGCCACAGCTCAAAAATTTTGGAATATGCGCATGTTCACTTAGTAGTGATGATGTCTGTAAACTTTCGTCCAAATTGATTGATAAATGTAGGAGGAGTTGCGCACAAAAGAATTTCATGCAGAAACCCATATTAAATCAAAGTTCAAGAGAGATAACCTGGTTAAAATTGTCGCAGATCAAAAAGTTTGGAATATGCACATGTTCACTTAGTAGAGATGATGTTTGAAAGGTTTCATCGAAATCGGTTCATTAATGTAGGAGGAGTTGCACACACAAGAATTTGTTCGAACAGAAAGACATAATAAATCTAAGTTAAAGGGAGATAACCTGGTTAAAATTGTCGCAGATCAAAAATCTTGGAATATGCACATGTTCACTTAGTAGTGATGATGTCTGAAAAGTTTTGTCCAAATTGATTGATAAATGTAGGAGGAGTTGCGCACAAAAGAATTTCATGCAGAAACCCATATTAAATCAAAGTTCAAGAGAGATAACCTGGTTAAAATTGTCGCAGATTAAAAAGTTTGGAATATGCACATGTTCACTTAGTAGAGATGATGTTTGAAAGGTTTCATCAAAATCGGTTCATTAATGTAGGAGGAGTTGCGCACACAAGAATTTGTTCGGATGGAAAGACATAATAAATCTAAGTCAAAGGGAGATAACCTGGTTAAAATTGTCGCAGATCAAAAATGTTGGAATATGCGCATGTTCACTTAGTAGTGATGATGTCTGAAAAGTTTTGTCCAAATTGATTGATAAATGTAGGAGGAGTTGCGCACACAAGAATTTCATGTCTGGAAAGACGTACGTACGGACGAACAGGGCAATTCCTATATAGCCCCCACTTCTTCGAAGCGGGGGTATAATTAGATAGCACACAGCGAAACAAAATTCGAATGAAGTAACATTGTTTTATCCATCAAAATGAGAATGTTCACATTTGAAGGTGTAAAAGGTAACACCCATCTCCTCAAAATAGTTTTTATTTGCTACAAAATATGCAAAACCCCAATGTATAACTTGTAATTAATCTCTGTTCTTGTACAAAAATACAGTTGCCGGGGTTAATGTCTGCCGATTGGCAACTACACCAACAGTAACTGATGGCATACATCGTCCCGTCAGATAGAGCATGTGGAGTTTTGGGGAAACTCTCCCAGTAATAACTCCTGTGGGTGATGGAACAAACCCCTGCATCGTATAATGTGTTAATTTTAGCTGATGCGGTGACGTGGAACGTCACCACATCAGCTAAAATTAACACATTAAACACAGACAAAATACCACATATTGAGCTAACTAAATACACAGGAGCTGAACTGTAGATGCATTTTTTTAAGTGTGTGACATAAAAATTGATATACAAAATATTGTTTTCGCTAACCAATTTCACATTGAATTGACAAGACTTGCTAATCAATATTTGTCAAACAAAACACACCCTGCTTAGCAAACTTTGAGTAGCATATAATTTTAACTGAATGAGTACTGGAAGCCACTATAGTGGCTTTACACTGTATACCTTAGCATGTTGTTTGCTCAGCAGTAGAAAAAAATGTTTATAGAAAAATGTTTTACCATTTATTGGAGAGTGCCAAAAGGTACTCTCCAATAAATGGTAACATAACAATTATTCATGAAGAACATCTTGCTAAACTAAGGCTCCCCTTTCTGGTAGCATTGTATCTTTGAAAGAAAAATACTTATGTTAGATATCACCTTTGAAAAATAATATAGCACACTACCAGTTAATCCCATTGCTATTGCACAATTTTATAATACCCTGCATCGGGCTGCACGATATTCAAAACTGAATACTGGTATTGGTATTCAAAAAAATACCGCAGTACACTGGTATATCGAAAACGGTTCAGATATATGAACACAGTCGACATGAATTAGCATGCCTTGGTGATGCGGTTCAAAAAACGTTTACCCAATGCAGACGATATCAAAATTTATTATTTTCAAAATTAATTTATCAGATTTTCCCCAAAGATTTCAACAAAACTATATCATGTGACCCCTCATTGGAACGAGCTCAATGAGCTCGTTCCAGTGAGTGGTCACATGATATAGTTTTGTTGAAATTTTTGAAAATTATTTTTTCAACTGCTGAATTTGTATGTTACGAGGGCACAAGCAGATGATTCCTTGGAAAAAGGTATAATATTATTCATTCAGGGCTACAGTTAAAAAACTCAAGACATCTTGAAAATTAAATTGTGGGTCAATAAATAATGACAATAAACCGATAGTTTTGTAATTACACCGGTATTCAATCGATATTGGTTTGAATACCAGTATATATCGGTTTATTGATAAACCGTGCAGCCCTAACCCTGTACTGAGCCATATATTGGGAAAAATAGTCGAAAACATTAAAAATCGAAAAAAGACAGAAATGTAAAAGAATTTGTAATTTTAAACCTGCCAGAACATAATTGAATACTTTTGGAGTCCCATGTTTAGTTCCAATACCTAATTTTGGTGTATTATAACCCGAAACATGGGTAAAAACATAGTCAATGGCCACTTGGAAGGCTTTCAGGACTAAAATCAGATTCATTAGAACCACTAAAGTCACTTGAATTATCTAAATCGCCTCCATCACTATCAGCAAATAATTCCACAACTTCATTGGTTATAAAAATTTATTCAAACATGTTCACATTTCAAGAACACTAGGAAATGTAACTCTAACTGGAAACTTGACATGCGCTTGTCTCAGGTATTTCCGTAAAAACGACAAAAAATTGCGGAAAAAATCTTTGATGTCACATTGTTTGTCTCTTACATTTGTTACAATGTGTGTTATATTGAGAATAATACTGTGAGTATTCATTCTTTATGTAATAACTCTGTACTCTGTATGAAGGTTTTGCACATACATGTAGAATCAAAGTTTCGGTCCATATTCAGTACAGACCTATGGCAGTGAAAAGGTTAAAGTGAAAAGGTTAACCCTTTACCCAATGTAACAGCCAAAACCAGGCAGCGCTATTCACAATGAAAGTGTCAATGACACTGTAACTTAACTTGTGTGTTGTGTTTGATGAAAAGGATAATGTTCAATGTTTATGAAAGGATTATGAAATAAGACAAGAATTGTGATAATTGGGAATATGTTCATTTCTGTTCCCTGTATACTATGTTTATGATAAAAATAATATGAGGTGTACACTGTACTAAAGATCTGAGGGGTGGGTTAATATGACCTCACAGTTAATATATGTGGCCCTCACAGTTAACATATATCAACAAAATTACAATGAAATTATTCCAAAATGAGTCATCCTATCAAGTTACATTAAAATCCCTTCATAAATATGGCCTGTAGACTGTGCTAAAGGTTTTCGGGCTTCGGACCCCTGTAGCCGTCAGTTTCCCAATTGCGTCCAAAGGGAACGTTCTCATCTAGACATTATATGAAGTCAACCTACCAAGTTACAATGAAATCCCTCCATAAATACGACCTGTAGACTGTGCTCAAGGTTTTCGGGCTTCAGGCACCTGTAGACATCACAGTTGACCAACCACGACCAAAAGGGGATGTTATCATCTAGGCATTATATGGAGTCAACCTAACAAGTTACAATGAAATCCTTCCATAAATACGACCTACAGACATGCTAAAGGTTTTTGGGCTCGGGCAGCCATCAAGGCTGAATGATCGTGACCAAAAGGGGATGTTCTCATCTGGACACTATTTGGAGTCATCCTACCAAGCTACAATAAAATCCCTTCATAATTATGACCTGTAGACTGTTCTAAAGGTTTTCGGGCTTTGGGCCCCTGAAGCTGTCACAGCTGCCCACTCGTGTCCAAAAGGGGACGTTCTCATCTAGACATTATATGAAGTCAACCTACCAAGTTACAATGAAATCCCTTCATAAATATGACCTTAGACTGTGCTAAAGGTTTTCGGGCTTCAGGCTCGGGCAGCCATCATGGTTGAATGATCGCAACCAAAGGGGACAATCTCATCTGGGTATCATCTGGAGTGATCCTGCGAAGTTACAATGAAATCCCTTCATAAATATGACCTGTAGACTGTGTTCAAGGTTTTCGGGCTTCGGGCACCTGTAGCCATCACAGTTGACCAATCACGACCAAAAGGGGATGTCATCATCTAGGCATTATATGGAGTCAACCTAACAATGTTACAATGAAATCCTTCTATAAATATAAACTTTTGCCTATGCTAAAGGTTTTTGGGCTCGGGCACCCATCAAGGCTGAATGATCATGGCCAAAATGGGACGTTCTCATCTTGACCTTATTTGGAGTCAACCTACCAAGTTACAATGAAATCCCTTCATAAATATGACCTGTAGACAGTGCTAAAGGTTTTTGGGCTTCGGGCACCTTTAGCCGTCAAAGTTGCCCAAACATGTCCAAAAGGGGACGTTCTCATCTAGGCATTATATGAAGTCAACCTACCAAGTTACAATGAAATCCCTTCACAAATATGACTTGTAGGCTGTGCTTAAGGTTTTCGGGCTTCGGGTTCGGGCAGCCATCATGGTTGAATAATCATAACCAAAGGGGACAATCTCATCTGGGCATCATCTGGAATGATCCTATGAAGTTACAATGAAATCCCTTCATAAATATGGCCTGTAGACTGTGCTCAAGGTTTTTGGGCTTCGGGCACTTGTAGCCAACACAGCTGACCAATTACGACCAAAAGGGGATGTCATCATCTATGGAGTCAACCTAATAGGTTACAATGAAATCCTTCCATAAATATGACCTTTTACCTATGCTAAAGGTTTTTGGGCTCGGGCACCCATCAAGGCTGAATGATCGCGATCAAAAGGGGACGTTCTCATCTAGACATTATTTGGAGTCATCCTACCAAGTTACAATGAAATCCCCTCATAAATATGACCTGTATTTATTTATTGGTGTTTAAGGTCACATACTTATGCACGATGGCTAATCGTGACCGTGACAGTTTTACGGGTGGAGGAAGCCGGAGTACCCGGAGAGAACCACCGAGCAACGATGAGCAGCTGTCAGCTCTCCAACAAATATGACCTGTAGACTGTGCTTAAGGTTTTCGGGCTTCGGGCACCTTTAGCCGTCACAGTTGCCCTATCATGTCCAAAAGGGGACGTTCTCATGTAGACATTATATGAAGTTAACCTACCAAGTTACAATGAAATCCCTTCATAAATATGACCTGTAGACTGTGCTAAAGGTTTTCGGGCTTCGGGCTCGGCAGCCATCATGGGTGAATGATCGCACATTCTCATCTAGACATTATATGAAGTTAACCTACCAAGTTACAATGAAATCCCTTCATAAATATGACCTGTAGACTGTGCTAAAGGTTTTCGGGCTTCGGGCTTGGGCAGCCATCATGGGTGAATGATCGCAACCATCGGGGACAATCTCATCTGAGCATCATCTGGAGTGATCCTAAGAAGTTACAATGAAATCCCTTCATAAATATGACCTGTAGACTGTGCTCAAGGTTTTCAGGCTTCGGGCACTTGTAGCCATCACAACTGACCAATCACGACCGAAAGGGGATGTCATCATCTAGGCATTATATGGAGTCAACCTAACAGGTTACAATGAAATCCTTCCATAAATATGACCTTTTGCCTATGCTAAAGGTTTTTGGGCTCGGGCACCCATCAAGGCTGCATGATCGCGATCAAAATGGGACGTTCTCATCTAGACATTATTTGGAGTCATCCTGCCAAGTTACAATGAAATCATTTCATAAATATGACCTCTAGACTGTGCTAAAGGTTTTCGGGCTTCGGGCTCCTGTAGCCGTCACAGTTGCCCAATCATGTCCAAAGGGGGATTTTCTCATCTAGACATTGTATGAAGTCAACCCACCAAGTTACAATGAAATTCCTCAATAAATATGACCTGTAGACTGTGCTAAAGGTTTTCGGGTTTTGGGCTCGGGCAGTCGTCACGGTTGGCAGATCATGCCCAAATGGGGAAATTCGCATCTAGACATCATAAGGAGTCATCCTACCAAGTTACAATGAAATCCCTCCACATTAAACATGACCTGCAGACTGTGCTAAAAGTTTTTGGGTTTCGGGCTTGGGCAGCCATCACGGTTGACAGATCATGCCCAAAAGGGGACGTTCTCGTCTAGGCACTATACAGAGGCATCCTACCAAGTTACAATGAAATCCCTTCATAAATACGACCTGCAGACTGTGCTAATGGTTTTCGGGTTTTGAGCTCGGGCAGCCATACCGGTTGCCCGATCGCGACCAAAAGGGGACGTTCTTATCTAGACATGACCCCAAACCTGCATATGAAATTTCGTGATGATCAGACAAGAACTGTGGGGTGTAGCCCGTGCTAAAGGAAATGTGAACAGACGTCACAGACTCACAGACTAACAGACTTCCGCACGCGTGATGGCAATAGCTTATCTTGACTATGTCAAGTTAAGCTAAAAATGACCATCCAATTTTCATTATTTTTTTCACTTTTTGTTTCAAAAACATAGCTTATGACCCCTCATTGGAACGTTCTCAGTGAGCTCGTTCCAATGAGGGGTCATAAGCTATGTTTTTGATGCAAAAAATTAGTTATTGAAGAATTTTATTTGCAAGTGTCATCTGCCTTTCGTGTTAGGTAAAGGGTTAAAGAACTCATGAATGTGGTCACATATTAAAAATATTTGAGAAGAGAGTGCATTCAGATCTCTACAGCAGTTGGACATTTGCAGATAGCAGTTGGAAAACCCTTGCTGTGGCAGTGAGGGTGAGAGGTGGATGGGGCGGTGCAGATGGTTTTCTAGAAAGTGGGATGTTTGGCAGCCAAGGGTGGAAGGGGGGTATAGCTGGGGAATCAGAGGGGGCACTCACCCTGAAACAAGATCCTCTAGCCTCACCCCTGCAAGAACTTTCCATGACTCTTACCATGAAAGTCTGATTTTTAATCATCTTTAACTACCTGGAAATTGAGTTCTAAAATTTAAGCACTTCCAACAAACATGGAGTTGAGTTTCCAACCAGGCAATGACTCATATTCTTTGATTAAAAAGAGTAAGAAAAACAAAGTTTCGGCTACTAGACCTCTGGGGAGTATTTTATATCACTGGATTTAAGACATACCTTTACCCAACATACATGTAGTAAAAAACACCAAAACTGCAATTCAAATTTCATCATCATTTCAGTTTTTGCCTCAGTGTATGATCCCTCTCTCACGCTGCAAATGAGCTTGTCAAGCTTATTTCATCGAGGGGTCATAAGCTACATTTTTGCGGCCAAAAAATGTAATTTTCCCGACTTTAAGGTTTACATTTTCGCAAGTATTGTTTTTTATCATATGACTCGTCCGTTTTGTTCACTTTAAAACATTTGATATTTTGTTTTCATATTAATCAGTGATAAATAAAGCCTTCCATCGATTTCATTGGTCAATTTCAAAACTTGACAATTTGATTGGCTGAACGAAATACAACTGGGCCATATTTTCATAATTTGCATAATTGGGGTTGAAAGATTTCATTGGTCAATTTCAAATGTGGACAGTTTGATTGGCTGAACAAAATACAACTGGGTCACATTTGCATAATTTGAGTAGGGAGAATTTACGTTATCTGTCCTATTTAGGTTGGGTTATATTGCATTAATTTTTTACCTAACATAACGACCAAAACCGGCCAGTGCTATATACGAAAAATTTTCATTTTTTGCTTCCAAAACAAAGGTTATGACTCCTCATTGAATGAGTGCATCGCGCGCGTTCCTATGAGGGGTCATAACCTATGTTTTGGAAGCAACAAATGAAAATTTTTAGTTATATGATGATATTTTTTCCAAGTGTCGTCTGCAACACATGTTAGGTAAAGGGTTAAAAAGTCATACTAAGTCGTTAATTTGTGCATGTGTGTGTCATGTGATAAATAGAATATGAAATAAGTGTTTTTCTCATATGATATTTATGAAACTCGTCCAAATTTTCAGTTTGGGGCTCGCCAGACTTAAGACTCGTTTCATAAATATCATATGAGAAAAACACTCATTTCATATCCTCTATCTATTTCATGTTGGGTAAAGGATTAATAGCTGGATAAAAATACCTTTCTGCAACTTTTGGCAAGGGGCCATCACCTTTCTGGAATCCCCAAGTCCCATGCCCCCTTTTGTATTCATGCCCCTATTTTAGTGATAATACACTCCTCACAGACTGTCTACAGATTAAATACTGTTCTGTTTTGGGTATACTGAAAGTTAAGCTTACCTTGGAACAGTCTGTGATGTTTCTTTTACAGGTTTAAACTCTGGAAGGCTCCTGTCTACTTCAGAACACCTTTCTAAATGCTCTCTCTGTTTTGTTAGTGCTCTCTGAAAAAAAAAATATACAAAATTTTGATAATGAAACCTAAATTTATGTAATCTGATTCATTTTCTCTTATCTGAATCAATGTAAATGTGTTTAACGTTGTTAGTGACGTAAACTTACAGAGAGAAGAAAATGTAAACATATATTTACTATTTTATCAAACTGCCATCATGCTTGGGAGATTACTCCCTTCAAAGGGAGTAACCTCCTGAGCATGATGACAATTTGACAAAAATATAAAAATAATTGATGAAGCCAATATTTACTATATATACAATTTTTTATTTCCAAAAAAATACAATATACGGGATTCTTTTGGGGTGTCTACAGGGGACAAATATGGGAGCCTCTCCCAATGGCATTTGGCCATCATTTTTCCCAATCCTCAACCCCGAATTTCCAAATCTCTATTCCCACTCGAACACAAAAATTTAATACAAAATTGGAATTCTGAACTGGGACGACTGGTTTTCTCAGGCCTTATGACTTCCCACTTCAGGACACCAATTGTGCTTTAAATTTAAATTGTTTACCCAACGAAGCTTAGAAAGGGTCTGAATTCAAAGACAAATGACAAGGTTTTCTTTAATAGTATATGAACAATTTAACCCTTTACCCAACGACTCGGCCACATCCGCCCACGTAATATACAAATTCAGCAGTTGAAAAAATATTATTTTTCAAAACATTTCAACAAAACCATATCATGTGACCCCTCGTTGGAACGCGCTCATCGAGCTCGTTCCTACGAGGGGTCACACGATATGGTTTTGTTGAAATTTTTTGAAAAATTTGATAAAATGATATTTAAAATAATAAATTTTGATATCGTCTGCGTTGGGTAAAGGGTTAATAGAGATTACAGACACTGGAGTGAACATGATTCCATGTGACTATTTTGTTGTAAAACTTACTTGTATTATACATGCAGTTGCTAAGGTATCAGTCTTAATATTCTCAGTTCAATTCGAATGTTAAATTTCTTTGTTTTCTTATGTTTCTTTCCATGCAAAACAAATTCCCAATTGGAGCTCCCAAGATATAAATTTTCACAATGGCAGAGATCCCGGACCCTTTCCCACAGAGGGAAATAGAAGCATTGAATATGCCACCTCATTCTTTGGATACTGGCAAGTTTATTCCAATAAGGGGTTCTATGTTTTTTGAAATAAAATTGAAACCTGAAAAATGTTTTGATGATTTTAATACATTAGGCATGATGATTGATTATGCTATTTTGATGCATTTTGTAAAAACAGAAGATTGCCATCAGCAGTTCTAGATGCGGACTAGTGGTTAGCATTCATATTTGGACTAAAATACAACTACATGTAGGCTAATACAACATACCACGTTTCCAAGAAATCAAATTTTGCAGCAAGTAGCTTAATGATCTGTTAATAAATCCATAATTGAAAATAAACCCTCCTTCAAACTTTTTTAGAGTTCTATTTTATAGTTTCAGGCATGTAAATATAATTTCGGAATGACAACAATGAAGACAGGCATGGTGGTAAGTTGTTTCCTAAGGCTCCACAAAGTGGATCTTATGTTTCTCTGGCCATTATTTATAAAATTGCATGCAGGCGAGCATTTTTTTATTTCATTTTTTATTTCTGAAATTATTCCATTGCCATCAAAAGTTCATGTTCTTGGTTTATGTTTTAGGCCTCATAATCTACAGAAGAGCATCAAATTTATCAAATTTTTTAACTTTGGTAAAATATCAGACATAAAGCATTTAATTTTTTTTCTTTTTAAGTTTACATTGGGTATAAAAAGAGAGCACGCGGTAGACAAAAGGACCATGCGGGTGGGCCTGAGAAACAGATTTTTAATTTTTTTAGACCCAATGCACATGATATGAAAATTTTTTATTTTAATTATTTTGTTTTCAAACGTTTAAAAAAATAAACAAAACCACAGCATATGACCCCCTCGTTAGAACGATCTCGGTCAGCTCATTTACAGTGGGGGTGGGGGGAGGGATACAGTTTTGTCAAAATTGTTTACATTTTTTTTTTCCAACTGTTTGGTTTGTAACTTATGCAGGTGTGTGTGGCTGATTCATCTTTGTTATGGGATTAATTGAACCACCTAACTTCATGTCAAATTTTCATCCGAATTCCTTGTAGGCCTGACAAGGCTTGAAATAAATTTTTTTTTTCCTCTGCAGGTCGAAATGTCCTGCCCCGAGTAATTAGTACAGGTCATTTTAATTTGGTGCAGGTCATTTTCAACATATTGCTTTACACATTGTCAATTGACATTGGTGACTACTAAATAAGGAAATGACTTGTTAATTCGCAATGGAATTTAACCCTTTGAACACGAGAGGCTGCTTTACTGGCCCAGGGACATGGCATGCCATACTCACATTAAGTAGGATGCCTGCTAATTTAAGGGTGGGTTAGACCAATCAATATTTTCAATGTGCAGCCCCAAGGCAGAACATTAAAAATATTGAATGGTCCACCCCCAAATAATGAATATGGACTCTTCTAATTGCTGCATTTCAACTGGCATGGAAGATACCACCAGTGTTCAAAGGGTTAAGTTAAAACCGAATTACCAGTGTTTTTTAAACTAGATCAGATTCTAAAATTTAGCAGAATTTTGAGTTGGTCAAAATGTCCTATGGATTTCAAAGTGTGTCAGTCATTGTCCTTGTCCCACCACTTATTTTGAGTCTTGAGGCCTGACCTCTCAAAAATAAGCCCACCCATATACTTTTGCCCTATTATTACTTCACCCCCTGGGCTTATTCTCGGGTCAGTACAGTAGCTCCCATGTCAGTGAAATTGTTGCCGCATTTGTAATATACCAGTAATAGAAGACTGTCAACTGAATATTTTTTAAGAGTCTTGCCAGTGACTAATACACAGTCAGGACTGGAAAAATAAGACACTTTGTTTTCTCAGACCAGTGTGATTGGTCATTACCATCAATTCATCAGCTTTGCAAATTTAAAAATAAAATGTTAACTGGAATAGTGGTAGACTACTTTTCATAGACAGAATTGTTTAGTGTTCAACCGATTACCAAAGATGGCTGCTGACCGATTACCGGTTACTTGAGCACAGACTCGGCCAATTCTGATGCCGATTTTTGATACAGTGGTATCCTGTTAATTGAATAGCCACTTTGCCAATAAAAGTTATTCCATTAACAGGAGTATTCAATTAACAGGGATTGTGTCACTTTCCTGTATTCTAGAGATAAACTTAGCATTTATTCCATTATATCCTGTTTGACAGAGCCCAATGAGCTCTGTCAAACAAGATATAATAGATTAAATGACTGTGTTGGATGTACTGAGGCCAAATAGGTCTATAAAAAAAGGTTACAAGATTTTTTAATTAATTAACAGGAGTTTACTCTATAATCTATATTCAATTAACAGGTCAAATTTGTACTGGAAGTATGATAAATGGGTTTGTGTTGGGAAATTATATTCAATTAACAGGGTTATTCAGTTAAGAGATATCCAATTAAGTGGGTTCCACTGTACTTGCACTACTAGACAAGTCAAGGCTTGAAAGCATATTAAATTGAACATATTTCACAGTGTTAAATGTCGTTGACTCCGGTCGCAGACTGGTCATTTTACTGCGACCCGAGTCAATGGAGTGAAACCATCACTTTTTCTGGTATGGACTGGCGATTGCTGCAAGTATACTCTATTGTAAGCTTCAGATGTTTAACTTGTATATCCCGTAAATGGCATCTAGAGACATTAAGAATACACATCATGGTCGTTTCTCCACTTTATTGAATAGTATCATTGACAGCATTTTACATTAACAATTGAGCAATTGCAAAAGACAATGAAATGTGGTAAATGAATCTTCACAAAAAAATGCCTGACAACAATCGGTTGAACCGATGTTCCAGGAGCCGTTGCTGTTGTCATCCGACTGCCCACAATTGGCCGATTGGGGTGGCCGATTCCGATCATCGACTGAACACTAAATTTGTTCAAATTGATTTTTGTTAGGGCCCTACGAAGCTTCAAAATTTGAGTTGATTCCAAATCGTCCCAATGATTCAATTCGATTGGAGTCATGCTGATTCAAACATTCTTGAATTGTCGACATGTTCTCGTAATCCTGCAAAAAGTGTCTCCTCTTGAACTCTTCTTCCCACATTATGTATCCTGTACAGGAGACCAGATGAAAGAAGAAACGTTTAACCCTTTACCTAACACAGACGATATCAAAATGTATTATTTTAAACATCATTTCTTAAATTTTTTCTAAAAATGTCAACCAAGCCATACCATGTGACTACTCCTCATTGGAACGAGCTCGTTCCAAAGAGGGGTGGCATGATATGATTTTATTGACATTTTTAAAAAATAATATTTTTTCAGGTGCCGAATTTGCATATTACGCAGGCAGATGTGGGCGATTCATTGGCTAAAGGGTTAAGGAGGTCATGCTTCCAAAACAACTTCGATTTCGTTCAATATTTTGATTAATTGCACAAAAAGATAAGTTACCATTGAATACAGTACTTGAGTGGAGAGGAACAACATGTATAAAATATGAAGGTTTTTATGCTTGTATAAATGAGGGTGTAATATCTACCTCTTGAAGGCGAGATTCGATCCGAGATATTGAATCAATTTGAAATCCTCTGATTGGATTTGGGATTCAAATAAACCTGAAATCTGAGATTCACATTGACAGAGACCTAATTATTATTTAATTTTTTTTTTTTTTTTTTGGGGGGGGGGGGGGGGGGCTGAGGGGGGGGGGGGGGGTGGAGGCCAAACCATTTTAGGACTCAACATTTTGTGAATGTTGCTGTGGGATAATGCTTGGGGGGGGGGGGGCGGAGTTATAGAGGGGGGGGGTTAACTGATATTTGGAGTGCCCTAATTTTTGCCACAGATTAGTGGACAGCACAAGCATGTAGCCAGGATTCTATAATAAGGATGTCCTAGCCATTTTTTGGTGTTGTTTGGAAGCTGGTTGGGTGGGGCAAGGGGTCTAGCTACTCCCACTTTCCTGAAGGGAATTCTGGAGGTGGGAGGAAGGGGTAAGGTCTGGAGGGTCCTATTAGGACCAACACCTAACATAACCCTCCAAACAAACACCCCCAACCACCACACCAAGAAAATTTTGCAAAATTCAATGCAAGAGCAAATATGAGACATTTGCAGCAAGTGTATCCCAGGCTATCCTTCTGAGCTCTAAGTTATGTGAAAGCTGAAATGGACCAATGTTTGGGGGGAGGGGTGTAGAGAGCAAAAGTTTTAGTGGCGGGGGACCAATCTACTTAATCCAATACAGGGTGTTTTAAGCTTGTTTATTTACAAGGATTGGCGAACAAATTATACAACTTATATTAATGCGTCTCCTTGACCCACTGAGTGTGTTAGATGCCATAATGACAACTTCATGGCCTTGCTCTTCTCAAATGCAATAAAGAGTTCTTTTTCCTGCACGGAGTGTGTCTCTCTCTGCAAAGGGGGCAGCCATTTTACATCCCCACCCCATAGGACAGTATGCTGTGACAGCATCAACCACACAATTGAAGCTGCCAGAGAGAGTCTGGACATATTAAGAACTTCCCAAACCATTTTAATATCATTCCTAGCACCTCAGGCATGAGAAACAAACATAGGGATGCACGATATTCCAAACTAAATACCGGTATCGGTATTCAAAAAAATATCACGGTATACTGGTATATCGAAAACTGTTCAGAAAAATAAACATAAGTGCCACAATCGAGGCTTGAGGCATCACAGTCGGAACGAATTAGCAAGCCTTGATGACGCGATTCGAAAAACTTTCACCCAAGGCAGACGATATCAAAATTTATTTTACAGATTTTCCCAAAAAATTTCTACAAAACAACATCATGTAACCCCTCATTGGGACGAGCTCAATGAGCTTGTCCCAATTAGGGGTCACATGATATCGTTCTGTTGAAATTTTTGAAAATTATTTTTTTAACTGCTGAAATTGTATATTACGTGAGCACATGCAGACGATTTCTTGGGTAAAGGGATAATATTATTCATTTGGGGCAACAGCTAAAAAACTCAAGACATCTTCAAAATTCAAATGTGGGTAAATAAATAATGACAATAAACCGATATTTTTGTAATTACACCGGTATTCAATCGATATTGGTTTGAATACCGGTATATATCGGTTTATCGATATACCGTGCAGCCCTAACAAACATAGAATAAATCAGTTACCTTTTTACCTTATCTATCATCCTTGAAGAAGTTCACCAGTCTAATTTTATTTTTGCCTTACAAACAAGGTTTATGTTCTCTCATTGGAACTAGCTCAATGAGCTCATTCTAATAAGGGGTCATAAGCAATGTTTTATGGCCAAAAAAATGAAGTTTTTTTTAACCCTTTACGTAACATGAAAAGCAGAGCTCATTCCAATGAGGTGTCATAACCTATGTTTTGGAAACAAAAAATAATGAAAATTAATTGGAGATTTTTTAGAATAGTGCTGGCCGGTTTTGGCCATTATGTTGGGTAAAAGGTTAATTATTCAAGAATTTGTTTGCAAGTGCCATCTTCTATTAGTGTTTGGCAAAGAGTTGAGTGCAGATAAATTACAGACAGTGAAACATTCACCCAGGCATGGAAATAACATACAAATGATCGTTTAGGTTATGTGTGGGTTACATTGATTGTAAAATACTTGAATAAACTACAGGTTCAGACAAAGTAGTGAAATATAACTTTCTAAAATTACTAATCTTGCATGTTTTACCAGAAAGACTTGACAATCTTTCAGAACTATCTCAACTCAACGGTTGCATACTGTATCCAAATATCAATAGAATAGCACGCTGTTTCCATTTTGAAAGAATTTCTGCCAAAATAAATAGCAAAAACTAATGTGTGATTTCGCTTTGGGATCGTGTGTTGTTATATTTATTTTGGTGGAAATCCCTTCAAGACATAAAAAACATACTTGGGTAATAAAAACAGAGAAGCATCACAACCCCCTTTTTCCCATGGGTTATCACCATGCTATATAGCATAACATGATAACAAGTTACAATATAAACCTTTATTTCCAGACCTGTTTATCAGACATTTAATGAGAATTTGACCTGTTCACTGAAAAAAGTTCAAAGTGTAAATCCCTCTTTTATTGAATAAAAAATCATGAGATCTTTTAAATGAGTGTCAATGACACTGTAGTTAACTTAACTGTGAGAATATGTTAATTATGTTCCCCATATGCTATGTTTTCAACAACAATAATTTGAGGTGTAGACTGTACTAAAGAATTGAGTCCTGAATTAATATGGCCCTCACTGTTAATGTATGTCAACCAAAGTTACCAAGTTACAGTATATTATTCCAAAATGAGTCATGCTACCAAGTTACACTGAAATCGCTTCATAAGTATAACTTGTAGACTTTGCTAAAAGAATCTAGGTCATGTGACGGTTCAGTGGTCATGGTCGACCGATCATGACCAAAATAGGATAGTCTCATCTAGATATCATACCAAGTTACAATGAAATCCCTTCATAAAAACAACCTATAAACAGTGTTAAAGGAATCTAGGTCATGTGACCAGGTGGCAGTAATGGTTGACTGATTGTGACCAAAATAGGAAGTCTCATCTAGACATCATACAGAGTTATCTTTCCAAGTTACAATGAAATCGTTTCATAAATATGAACTGTAGACTGTGATAAACAAATTTGGGTCACGTGCCTGTGTGACCATCATGGTTGTCCAATCATAGCCAAAATGGGACGTTCTCATCTGGACCTTATACTGAGCCATCCTACACATTTGCAGTGAAATCCCTTTGTAAATGCAAGCTGTAGACTGTGCTAAAGGAATCTTGGTAACGTGCCCGTACACGTCACGGTTGACTGAACTTGACAAAAAAGGACGTTCTCCTCTAGACATCACACAGAGTCATCCTATGAAGTTACAATAAAATCCCTTCATAAATACAACCTGTAGACTGTGCTAAAAGTATTCAGGCTTTGTAGCCTTCATGGTTGACGATCATGACCAAAAGGTGTGTAATAAATTCCTCTTCAGCTTGTTGAATGGAACCTGTTCCTTGAGCATATCCATTCCCCCATGCAGGTCTAGCAGTAAACCGAAGAAGATCCAAATATGATTGATGGCTTTGAAATTTCAATGCAAAATGTTTGTACAGACAGACAGATGGATGGATAGATGGATAGACAGGTGGATGGTGGGCTTCACTAGATCCCCCCCAAATCCTCCTTCAGAGGTCAGGGGCATAACAAGCATTTAATCTACTGGTGCCATACGGGAGTGCGGTAGCTCAGTGGTTACGGCATTTGGACTTCAAACCGAACAGTCCCAGGTTTGATCCCCGCCAGGGACAACCATGTTGTGTCCGTGGGCAAGGCACTTCATCCCGATTGCCGACATGGTGGCACATGGTAGTACAGTGACACTGTGTACTTCAGCATACTGCACATTGATGGTGCACTTGTCTTCAACCAATGCTAACCTTGCTTGTGTGGAGTTAGTATGGTGGGAAGTCTAAAAGTTGCTTGCCACTGCTCAGTGGTTCTCTCCGGGTAGTCCTGCTTCCGCCACCCATAAAACTTTCTGACACGAGTGTTGTTAAAGTATTGTTAAACCCCAATAAATAAATAAATAAATAAATAAATAAATAAATAAATAAATAAATAAATGAATAAACTGGTGCCATACCTTGTTTGACAGAACTCCATCAGATGCATTGTATAATAAAACAGGATGTCCCAAAGGGCCTGAGGTGATCACTTAACAAAGTTTTTTAATGAAGGATTTAATTATCATAGATGGCTAGTTTACACTTCAGAGGAATGAAGTCATGTAATTATTTATATCCTTTGTCCATGTCAGATGATTTTTCTAGTAACGAGATGCTATCACAGAAATAATGCCCTGATTTCCAGTAATACAAAACTAGGGAGCCCAAATATCAACCAAGGGACTTAACTTGAACAATCTTGAATCTAACTCGCCCCCTCCTCCACTCCCCCACCACCCCAAGGATATTGTACACCAAATATCAATTCGAAAGGTAGATCTGAAGAAGATTTGTTTGATTACTCTAAACTATCTCATTGCACACTGATATCAAAATACTGGAATTTCCAACAGCAACCTTTTTTCATAATGCAATTTGAAATTTAACCAATTAAATCCTCATTGAGCTCTGTCCAATGTGCTTGAATTGGGCAAATTTCTAGTTGCATTATGGGAAAAATTCACAGCTTGAAATTTTGATATTTCAACATCAGTGTGCAGAGAGTTAAAATATTCCTCTTTTGCCCCAACTCACGTTAACCCTTTACCCAACATAACGGCAAAAACCGGCCAGCACTATTCTCAAAAATTGCCAATTAATTTTCATTATTTTTTGTCTCAAAAACATAGGTTATGACCCCTCGTTGGAACAAGCTCATTCAGATTGTTCCAATGAGGGGTCATAACCTATGTTTTTGAGACAAAAATTGTGACATCGACGCCGTAGCTGCGACGGGTGGTGCAATCTCACAAAATTCTAAGTTCATCAAGGGCCATAACTCCAAGAAAAATATTTGGAACAACACATGCATTGAATAGTGGCTAGACATCAATAAGATACACTTACATGCCAAATATAAAGTCATTCCATCAAGTATTTCAAAAGTTATTGAGTTTTGAAACTCATTGGTCACAGACAGACAGACCGACCGACCGGCCGACAGACCGGCCGACAGACAGACCAACAGACAGACCAACATTGCCACTTATAGAGCTGTTAGTCGCAGCTAAAAAATGAAAAACCTTAGTTATTCAAGAATTTTTTTTGCAAGTGTAATCTGCTTTTTGTGTTAGGTAAAGGGTTAAGATTTGTGCAGTCCAAACATTATCCCAAGGACTTTGTTTGAATGAACTTGAAATTGACCCCCCCCCCCCCCACCCCCAAGGGTGTTGTACACCAAATTTCAAAAGATTGTGACTCATGGTTCTGAGAAGATTTCTAAAGAAAATATTTCCAGTATGGCACACTAAGTTAAAATTAGGACTCCCATTGGGAATGCAAACATCAACTCAGGTACATGTGTACATGATTTGAAGAAACTGAATCTGACCCTTCTATATATAAATATCAAAAGATTCTGATTAGTGTATCTAAAGGAGCCGATTTTTAAAGATTATTCCTCACATTGGACTAAGTTAATGAAAGTGTCAATGACACTGTAGCTCAACTTGTCAAGACAAAGACATGTACATGTATAGTATGTGACACAGCAATGACAAACATCTAGGTAATGACCTGATAACAAAGGTACATATAAAGTATTGTAACGGTCTGTACATAAATACTGACCGTTGCCTGTAACAAATGTATAGGTAAAGTATTGTAAAGGTGGGTGACAGTCAGATGCTAAACTAGAAAAGAAATCTTTGAGTCCCAGAGTGGGTCTGACTGAACCTCAAAATATTTGTTCTCATAGCACAGTGATAACAAAGGCACCCCAAAACACACTCATTCCTGTTCCAAGGTGAAAACAAAGGTACCCAAGAAGTTTCGTGAAGATCAGTTCACAAATATGAGCTGTGTAGAAGTTGTGACAAAAAACTGATTGGACCTAATTTCGGTACAAAATGGCCACTGGCAGCCATCTTGAATTTTGGACCGCACCCAGAAACACTCGTTCTCGTCCCAAGGTGATAACAAAGGTACCCAAGAAGTTTTGTGAAGATCGGTTCATAAATACAGTCTCTAGCCCGAGCCGTATTGACATGTGCACTTACAGTGTATAAGTAGCACTGAATAAATCAAAGTTCATCTAATTTTCATAATTTCTGCACGAGAAAAAAACCCATACTATATGTGATGTATTCCATGTTAGTAAACATTCATACAAAAATTTATTCAAATCAGAACTTTCATACAGAAGTTCTGTACAAAAGACTGATTGCACTAATTTTGGTACAAAATGGCTGCTGGTGGCCATCTTGAATTTTGGACCACACCCATAAACACTCGTTCTCATCCCACGGTGATAACAAAGGTACCCAAGAAGTTTCGTAAAGATCGGTTCATAAATACGGCCTCTAGCCTGAGCCATATAGAAGTTGTGTACAAAAAACTGATTAGACATAATTTCGGTACAAAATGGCCACTGGCAGCCATCTTAAATTTTGGATCACACTCCGAAACACTTGTTCTCGTTCCAAGGAGATAACAAAGGTACCCAAGACGTTTCGTGAAGATCGGTTCATAAATATAGACTCTAGCCCGAGCCGTATTGACATGTGTACTTACTGTGTGTAAGTATCACTGAGAAAATCAAAGTTCATCTATTTTGTATAATTTCTGCACGAGAAAAAAACCCGTATTATATGTGATGTATCCCATGGTACTAAACATTCATACAAAACATTATTCAAATCAGCGCTTTCATATGGAAGTTCTGTGCAAAAATCTGATTGCACCAAATTTTGTACAAAATGGCTGCCATTGGCCATCTTGAATTTTGGACCGCACCCAGAAACACTCGTTCTCGTCCCAAGGTGATAACAAAGGTACCCAAGAAGTTTTGTGAAGATCGGTTCATAAATACAGTCTCTAGCCCGAGCCGTATTGACATGTGCACTTACAGTGTATAAGTAGCACTGAATAAATCAAAGTTCATCTAATTTTCATAATTTCTGCACGAGAAAAAAACCCATACTATATGTGATGTATTCCATGTTAGTAAACATTCATACAAAAATTTATTCAAATCAGAACTTTCATACAGAAGTTCTGTACAAAAGACTGATTGCACTAATTTTGGTACAAAATGGCTGCTGGTGGCCATCTTGAATTTTGGACCACACCCATAAACACTCGTTCTCATCCCACGGTGATAACAAAGGTACCCAAGAAGTTTCGTAAAGATCGGTTCATAAATACGGCCTCTAGCCTGAGCCATATAGAAGTTGTGTACAAAAAACTGATTAGACATAATTTCGGTACAAAATGGCCACTGGCAGCCATCTTAAATTTTGGATCACACTCCGAAACACTTGTTCTCGTTCCAAGGAGATAACAAAGGTACCCAAGACGTTTCGTGAAGATCGGTTCATAAATATAGACTCTAGCCCGAGCCGTATTGACATGTGTACTTACTGTGTGTAAGTATCACTGAGAAAATCAAAGTTCATCTATTTTGTATAATTTCTGCACGAGAAAAAAACCCGTATTATATGTGATGTATCCCATGGTACTAAACATTCATACAAAACATTATTCAAATCAGCGCTTTCATATGGAAGTTCTGTGCAAAAATCTGATTGCACCAAATTTTGTACAAAATGGCTGCCATTGGCCATCTTGAATTTCGGACCGGACCCAAAAACACTCGTTCTCGTCCCACGGTGATAACAAAGGTACCCAAGGAGTTTCATAAAGATCGGTTCATAAATACGGCCTCTAGCCCGAGCCGTATTGGCATTTGCACTTACAGTGCTGAAAGTAACACCAAAAAACATCAAAGTTAGTCTAATTTGCATAATTTCTGCACGAGAAAAAAACCCGTACTATATGTGATGTATTCCATGTTACTAAACATTCATACAAAAATTTATTCAAATCAGAACTTTCATACAGAAGTTCTGTACAAAAGACTGATTGCACTAATTTTGGTACAAAATGGCTGCTGGTGGCCATCTTGAATTTTGGACCACACCCATAAACATTCGCTCTCATCCCACGGTGATAACAAAGGTACCCAAGAAGTTTCGTAAAGATCGGTTCATAAATACGGCCTCTAGCCTGAGCCGTATAGAAGTTGTGTACAAAAAACTGATTAGACATAATTTCGGTACAAAATGGCCACTGGCAGCCATCTTGAATTTTGGACCACACTCAGAAACACTTGTTCTCGTCCCAAGGTGATAACAAAGGTACCCAAGACGTTTCGAGAAGATCGGTTCATAAATACAGACTCTAGCCCGAGCCGTATTGACATGTGTACTTACTGTGTGTAAGTATATTTATTTATTTAATGATGTTTAAGGTCACATAGTGTGTAAGTATCACTGAGAAAATCAAAGTTCATCTATTTTGTATAATTTCTGCACGAGAAAAAAACCCGTATTATATGTGATGTATCCCATGGTACTAAACATTCATACAAAAAATTATTCAAATCAGCGCTTTCATATGGAAGTTCTGTGCAAAAATCTGATTGCACCAAATTTTGTACAAAATGGCTGCCATCGGCCATCTTGAATTTCTGACCGGACCCAAAAACACTCGTTCTCGTCCCACGGTGATAACAAAGGTACCCAAGGAGTTTAATAAAGATCGGTTCATAAATACGGCCTCTAGCCCGAGCCGTATTGGCATTTGCACTTACAGTGCTGAAAGTAACACCAAAAAACATCAAAGTTAGTCTAATTTGCATAATTTCTGCACGAGAAAAAAACCTGTACTATATGTGATGTATTCCATGTTACTAAACATTCATACAAAAAATTATTCAAATCGGAACTTTCATACAGAAGTTCTGTACAAAAGACTGATTGCACTAATTTTGGTACAAAATGGCTGCTGGTGGCCATCTTGAATTTCAGACCACACCCACAAACACTCGTTCTCATCCCACTGTGATAACAAAGGTACCCAAGAAGTTTCGTAAAGATCGGTTCATAAATACAGCCTCTAGCCTGAGCCGTATAGAAGTTGTGTACAAAAAACTGATTAGACCTAATTTCGGTACAAAATGGCCACTGGCAGCCATCTTGAATTTTGGACCGCACCCAGAAACACTCGTTCTCGTCCCAAGGTGATAACAAAGGTACCCAAGACGTTTTGTGAAGATCGGTTCACAAATACAGACTCTAGCCCAAGCCGTATTGACATGTGTACTTACTGTGTGTAAGTGGTACAAAATGGCCACTGGCAGCCATCTTGAATTTTGGACAACACTCAGAAACACTTGTTCTCGTCCCAAGGTGATAACAAAGGTACCCAAGACGTTTCGAGAAGATCGGTTCATAAATACAGACTCTAGCCCGAGCCGTATTGACATGTGTACTTACTGTGTGTAAGTAGCACTGAGAAAATCAAAGTTCATCTAATTTGCATAATTTCTGCACGAGAAAAAAACCCGTATTATATGTGATGTATCCCATGGTACTAAACATTCACACAAAAAATTATTCAAATCAGCACTTTCATATGGAAGTTCTGTGCAAAAATCTGACTGCACCAAATTTTGTACAAAATGGCTGCCATCAGCCATCTTGAATTTCGGACCGGACCCAAAAACACTCGTTCTCGTTCCACGGTGATATCAAAGGTACCCAAGGAGTTTCGTAAAGATCGGTTCATAAATACGGCCTCTAGCCCGAGCCGTATTGGCATTTGCACTTACAGTGCTGAAAGTAACACCAAAAAACATCAAAGTTAGTCTAATTTGCATAATTTATGCACGAGAAAAAAACCCGCATTATATGTGATGTATCCCATGGTACTAAACATTCAAAAAAAAAATTATTCAAATCAGAGGTTTCATATGGAAGTTCTGTACAAAAAACAGATTTCTGCATCGTCGGTACAAAATGGCGGCTGGCAGCCATCTTAAATTTCGGACCGCACCCAAAAACACTCGTTCTCGTCCCACGGTCATAACAAAGGTACCCAAGAAGTTTCGTAAAGATCGGTTCATAAATACGGCCTCTAGCCCGAGCCATATCCAATTGTTGACGGACAGACGGACGACGGGCCATGGCATAAGCTCAAATTTGGCTTCGCCAAAGTTGAGCTAAAAATTGGACTCCAATAGGGCTCCAATGATTTTAACAAACTTGAATCTGACTTCCCTTAGGATGGTGGAGACCAAAAATAATATGATTCTGATTGGGGATTCATGAGAAGATGATTTAAAAAAAAATTTCCTCATATTCCACCAAGTTACAATTTGGGTTCAAAAGAGCCCAAAGATAAACCTAGGTACTTCATTTGAACAAATGGATTTGCCTTCCCTAAGGATGATGTATACATGTACCAAATAACAAAAGATTCTGACTAGTGGTTCTGGTGAAAAAGATTTTTAAAGGATATGCCCCACATTGTACCAAGTTAAAATTCAGGCTCTCATAAGGAGCCCAAATATCAACGAATGGACCTGATGTGGAAAAAAATTGGATCTGAGCCCCCCACCCCCAAGGATTTTGACTGGTAGATCTGAAGAAGATTATTAAAGTTATATTACATGGGGAGCTCAAATATTAACTGAGGGACTTGATTTGAACGAACTCCAACCTGACACTCGTAATGATGTTACAGACCCCTGTAAGGATCTTATATACCAAATAACAATAGATTCTGACTGGAGATTCTGAAGAAGATTCTTTAAATAATAATTTTCATATTCATAGAGTTAAAACTTGGACTCCCATATGATTCCAAATATGAACCAAGGGGCTTAAATTTAACCAACTTGTCTCTGACCCACGTCCCCAAACCACTCTTCCCCACAACCCCATGGAGGATGTATACCAAATATCAAACAATTCTGATCAGTGGTTCTGCTGAAGATTTTTGAATTTTTGAAAATACACTAACTCAGCATTTTTTTCGATTCCACCTTATGGTACACACTATGACACAACCAATGGTCATTTTCTTGCCATTCGGTTCTACTGATACCAGGCCTGAAAATAATTTTCTTTGCGCTTCCAGACAAAATGTCAGACACCAAATCAATCATGTCTGTCATTTAAGAATGATATCTGACATATTACAAAATGAAGTTTGAGTATTTGAAATAATGTGTTTTAGGTGTACATGTACCTTCATCTTAAAACTGCCCAGAATTCATCCACTCATATCTTGTTTGGCAGGGCTCATTGAGCCCTGCCAAACAAGGAATGATTGGTTTCATTCTGAATTGGAACTGAATTACCCTTCAGACATAATTTAGATACATGTATGGCTATATCAAATCGTATCCCTTCACATGCTTTTAATACTGATGAGTTGTACAGTCACTTTCTTCACACTTCCCAACTTGCCAGGACCAGAAATCACAATAATCATTAATTTTAGGCTTGCTAGTTATGTACATGATTTCCAGCATACATAATGTTCTGATCACTGAACTTGATTGATAATTTTGACATCAGACATTTTGTCTGATGATTTTAAACCTCAGTCAGACATTGGCCTTTTTGTACCTGACATTGTCCTTGTCTGACCACTTATTTTCTGGTATGACTGATACTGCTTCATACCAAATAACAGTTCTCTGTTCTGTGTAGTTTGGAAAATATGGTTATCTGAAAATATTTCTGTATTTTGCTCCTAGGGGTCACATAGAGATGTAGGAAAGGTTTTTTTTGTATCAATGAAGTACTTACGTTACCACATAGCAAATTTCATTCAAATCGGCTCAACGGTTCAGAAACTAGAAATTTGTGGAGTCAAAAATCTTGATCCTTGCATTACAAAGGCACATATTGCCCTACAAACTTGGTTTGGACAAACTTGATATTACATCTCGAAAGGACGTTCAGTATCAAATATCAAGTCATTGTACCAATCGGTTTAGGAGGACATTTTTTTAAAATTTGGGAAAATTTTACCCCATACCCTCCCTATGGAGAGGTCAAGTTGATTTGAACAAAATCAAAATGCGATGTCAGAACAAACAATCGCCTCAAATTTTACTGAAATCAATTCAGCAGTTTTTAGGAAAGGTCGCAAACACCGTGTTCACGGATGACAGATGACAGATGGAGAGTGATCATTATAGCCCATACTGACTTCCACCCAAATTATTGCCCAAACCTCCCAAAATGACCTACTGGTAAATTCTGTTTCAAAGAATAGTCCTGGTATTATTTACTGGTATTGGTTACTTTTTCCCCGATGAGAATCCTGGAAAGTGAAGAAGTGCATCTTTACTGCAGTAAACAAGTTCCAGTAACAAATGCCTGGGGTAAAGTGAAGCAAAGCTTATATTTCATCTAAATTTGGGAGAACCCATTTGGATTCTCATGTAAATGGTAGCGAGAATCCATACCTGCTATACATGTAAGTGTCTCAGGATCCCATGAGGCCACTGTGGTTGAACCCCAGCTGTATGCTGAAAACACATGTTAACCCTTTACACAAAACAGCTTTTTAACTTTTAAAACATTATTATTTATTTATTGGTGTCTTAAGGTCATGTACTTATGCAGTGGTTGATCATGACCGTGACAGTTTTACAGGTGGAGGAAGCCAGAATACACGGAAAGAACCACCGAGCAATGACGAGCAGCTGCCAGCTCCCCAACATCGTAACTCCGCACTGCAGCACAAGCAGGGTTAGATTGGTTGAAGACGTGCATAGCATCGACGTGCAGTACGCCTTAGTACACAGCGTCATCATGCCCCCATGTGGACAATCGGGGTTAAGTGCCTTGCCCAAGGACACAACGCGGGAGTCCGATTTGATCGCTCAGACAGTTACCCATCCAATGATTAACCGGGCTCGACGTTGCTTAATTTCAGTGATCTGACGAGAACTGGTTACCGCAACACCACCACGCCCCCTTTTAAAACATAAACAGAGTTTGATAATTTTTTTAAAATAAACAATATTTAGGCTACACAAAGTAGATCTTCTGTTTCTCAGGCCATTATTTGTAAAATTGCATGCGGGCGAGCGGTTTTTTATTTTATTTTTTATTTCAGTAATTACTTCTTTGCCATCAAAATTTCATGTTCTTGGTTCAAGTTTTAGACCTTATAATCCACAGAATAGCATGGGTGGTGGTGTATTCCATCCCTTGAGTGCAAGAAGGCTTTGCAATGCTAAAGCATTGCAAAGCCTTCTTGCACTCAAGGGACAAATTCATCATTTTTTTTAACTTGGGTAAAATATCAGACATAAACCATTTAATTTTTATTTTTTTTTAAGTTTAAATTGGTTATAAAAAGAGAGCATGCGGCAGCCAAAACGACCATGTGGGAGGGCCTGAGAAACAGATTTTTTTATTTTTTCAGGCCTTACCAGTAAAACCTTACAAATATGGCTGTCATTGGAATCAGCTCACTGAGCCGGCACCAATGACAGCCATATTTTTACTATTTTATTGACAAAGGTTTGGGATATTTCAGGTCATGTTAGCCTTGTATTGATTAATTTGCTGCCAGTATGTTAGGTAAAGGGTTAAAATGACTCAATTCCTTTCAGGCGAATTCTAGCAGAGGTGCAGCAAGAATCTCCATGGATTCTCTCTGGTTTAGTTCTTCGAATCTTTGCGTGAATTGATTCTCAGATTCTCATCGAAAAATAAGCCCCTGGTGAAGTGCTTTGAAATGAACTGTATGGGCTTAATCCTTTACCCAATGCAGACGATATCAAAATTTATTATTTTAAATATCATTTTTTTTAATTTTTCAAAAAATTTCAGCAAATCCATATCATGTGACCTCTCGTTGGAATGAGCCCAATGAGCTTGTTCCAACGAGGGGTCACATGATGTGGTTTTGTTGAAATTGTTTGAAAAATAATATTGTTTCAACTACTTAAATTACATATTACGCTGGCGGATGCAGACGATTCGTTGGGTAAAGGGTTAATCCTTTACCCAATGCACAGGATACCAAAATTTATTATTCTATTTTAACTATTGTTTTTCAAAAAATTTCAACAAAATCATATCACGTGACCCCTTATTGCAATGAGCTTAAAGGTTTTGTTGAATTCTTGGTAATAATATAATTTTTTCAACTGCTTAATTTGTAAATTACGTGCACAGATGCAATCGATTTGTTAGGTAAAGGGTTAAGGAATTGGCTACACTTAACTTTATACTTGTGCTGTTATATAAATACAGTGGAGCTTCCTTCATTGGATATCTCTTAATTGAATAAATCTGTTGGCGGAATATAACTTCCAAACTAGAACCCAGTGAATATGAATTTTTTTTTTTTAGACTCGACTTCCAACTCGAAATTGCCTTAAAAATGTTTGAGTCAACCGAACTAAGTTGGCGAAACCAGGTTCGAGTTTAAAATAGCCACATCGGGATTGTTTGGAATTGCACTGATGATTTATCCACATATTCATGCTAACATTCAACTGTACGTATGTTACCAATGCAGCACACATGAACTCATGGTTGAATAGGAGACAAAGAATCTGTATGTACCTGTGATGGCTCTGCCCTCTTCTTGACGTTAAGCTTGGTATTGTCCGATCTTGCCTTATCATGAAGCGATGGATGCTTCTTACTGAAGTGTACCAGAGGTGAGATGTAGACCATGTCGCTTGGGTTTTCTACAAAGTCTTATATGAATATGTAGCCATGGATTTATCTACTGTAAAATATGGGTGTATTACCAGTGTCATTTGTGATTCCAAATGATATTGGTAAAACACTGTAAGTTCCAGGTCCGCGCTCAGTTCCTTGCATTGTTTTGACAATTTAGCGAGTATTAAATGTATGAATGTACGTATTCCAAGACATTTATTAAAAACATTTTTTTATATTTGATTTTTATATTTGTTATTTTATTTTTGACTCAAATTCAAATCAAATTTGTTGATCGACTTGACTTCCGACTCGAACAATCGAATATTCGCAAGGGCCTATTCCAAACACAAACCCATTTACCATACCTCCAACACAAACTTGAGCTGTTAATTGCATATAGGTTACAGAGGAACCAATTAATTGAATAAAACATCCTGTAATATGTTGAGAAATTAAAGTGATGATAACCAATTTCCCCTCGTTTCAAGACTTATTTGGCCTCAGTACATCCAAAACAGGTATTTGATCTATGAGCCCTGTCAAACAAAATATAATAGAATAAATGCTAAGTTTATCCTGAGAATACAGAAAAGTAACCAAATCCCAGTTAATTGAATACTCCTGCTGATTGTGGGAGCATCACAATTAATGCTTTCCCAAAACAATTAATCGGACAAGGTGACTGATTAATCGTATCTTAGTGACTCCTTATCAAGCAATGCTGGAAATGAACATGAAAGTGTCAATGACACTGTAGCTCAACTTGTCAAGACATGTACATGTATAGTATGTAACACAGTAATGACAAACATCTAGGTAATGACCTGATAACAAAGGTACATATAAAGTATTGTAACGGTCTGTACATAAATACTGGCCGTAGCCTGTAACAAATATATAGGTAAAGTATTGTAAAGGTGGGTGACAGTCAGATGCTAAACTAGAAAAGAAATCTTTGAGTCCCAGAGTAGGTTTGACTGAACCCCGAAGTATTTGTTCTCATAGCACAGTGATAACAAAGTCACCCCAAAACACACTCATTCCTGTCCCAAGATGAAAACAAAGGTACCCAAGAAGTTTCGTGAAGATCAGTTCATAAATATGAGCTGAAAAGAAGTTGTGACAAAAAACTGATTGGACCTAATTTCGGTACAAAATGGCCACTGGCAGCCATCTTGAATTTTGGACCGCACTCAGAAACACTTGTTCTCGTCCCAAGGTGATAACAAAGGTACCCAAGAAGTTTCGTGAAGATCGGTTGATAAATACAGCCTCTAGCCCGAGCCGTATTGACATGTGCACTCACAGTGTATAACTTGCACTAAATAAATCAAAATTCATCTAATTTGCATAATTTCTGCACAAGAAAAAATCCTGTACCACATGTGATGTATTCCATGTTACTAAACATTCATACAAAAATTTATTCAAATCAGAACTTTCATACAGAAGTTCTGTACAAAAGACTGATTGCACTAATTTTGGTACAAACTGGCTGGTGGTGGCCATCTTGAATTTCGGACCACACCCCAAAACACTCGTTCTCATCCCACAGTGATAACAAAGGTACCCAAGAAGTTTCGTAAAGATCGGTTCATAAAAATGGCCTCTAGCCTGAGCCGTATAGAAGTTGTGTACAAAAAACTGATCAGACCTAATTTCGGTACAAAATGGCCACTGGCAGCCATCTTGAATTTCGGACCACACTCAGAAACACTCATTCTCGTCCCAAGGTGATAGCAGAGGTACCCAAGAAGTTTCGTGAAGATCTGTTGATAAATACAGCCTCTAGCCCGAGCTGTATTGACATGTGTATTTACTGTGTGTAAGTAGCACTGAAAAAATCAAAGTTCATCTAATTTGCATAATTTCGGCACGAGAAAAAAACCTGTATTATATGTGATGTATCCCATGGTACTAAACATTCATACAAAAATTATTCAAATCAGAGCTTTCATGTGGAAGTTCTGTGCAAAAATCTGATTGCCCCTAATTTTGAACAAAATGGCTGCCAGTGGCCATCTTGAAATTTGGACCGGACCCAAAAACACTCGTTCTCGTCCCACGGTGATAACAAAGGTACCCAAGAAGTTTCGTAAAGATCGGTTCATAAATGTGGCCTCTAGTGTGAGCCGTATTGGCATTTGCACTGACAGTGCTGAAAGTAACACTTAACAAATCAAAGTTAGTCTAATTTGCATAATTAAGCACGAGAAAAAAACCCCGTATGATATGTGATGTATCTCATGGTACTAAATATTCATACAAAAAATTATTCAAATCAGAGCTTTCATATGGAAGTTCTGTACAAAAAACAGATTTCTGCATCGTCGGTACAAAATGGCGGCTGGCAGCCATCTTGAATTTCAGACCGCACCCCAAAACACTCGTTCACATCCCACAGTCATAACAAAGGTACCCAAGAAGTTTCGTAAAGATCGGTTCATAAATACGGCCTCTAGCCCGAGCCGTATCCAATTGTTGACGTACGGACAGATGGACGACGGGCCATGACAAAAGCTCAAATTTGAAATTGGTGCAGTTTTAAGCTCCCATGAATTCAGAGACAGGTGTAAATTGCACCTGTAAAATGTTAGTATATGAATTTGTGAGGGAATAATGTCATCAAACACCAGAAAACTTAACCCTTTACTCTCCAGTGGTATCTTCCATGCCAGTTCAATGGCAGCAATTAGAAGAGTCTATATTCATTATTTAGGATAGACCAGTCAATATTTTCAATGTGCAGCCTCAGGGCTGCACATTGAAAATACTGATTGCTCTACCCCACACATTTACTGAACAGCCATCCTATTTAATGACGTTATGGCGTATCATGTTCCTGGCCAGAAAAGCGGTTGATTTTTTTCAAGGGGCTACATGTAAATGTATAAGGAATTGCTGAATTATAACAGTAACTTGTCACTGGCGGCAGATTGCTGCTTTCTCAAAACAACACACATTTATATGCCATCACAGTACATTAGTGCTCTACAATATTTTTCAAAGAGTGCATTTTTAGCTCCCATAAAATAGAAAACACGGGTGCTGATGGGAGCAATTGCACTCGCACCAATCTCACTTCCAGGACTGTATTAAGAGTATTAAAAAAAACGAAAGATATCTCGAACAAAAATGAACATAAAATGTTTCCTACTGGATTTGGACAAATTTGTTTGTTGAAATGACCCTTTGGTCCAGTCACTCCACATTTCTCACTGTTCAACAATTCATCAGTTATATATTTCCAACTAGTGTTCAACCAATGATCGGAATTGGACACCCCAATCGGCTGATTGTTTGCAATCGGATGACAACAGCAACAGCTCCTTGAACATCAGTTCAACCGATTGTTGCCAAACATTTTTTTGTGATCATTCATTAACCACATTTTATTAGGCTTTTCCCTCTGGAAAAGACTATTGTTTTTCTAAGGATTATTATTATTATTTTTTTTTTTTTGGGGGGGGGGGGGGGGGGAGGGGGTGGGGGGGAGTTGAGTGTCTGTACGATTCAGAAGCCATTTTCAAACCGATTTTCACAAAATTTTGCACGCTCATAGAGGGTTACAAAATCTAAAAATGTACCAAAAGTGGAATTTTCGATTTAACCCTTAGTTCATCAGAATTGGCAAAAAACTGTCAAATTTAGGGTTTATAGGCACTTTCTCGAACCGCGTCTAGTAGATTTTTTTCAAACATTCATCATTGTTAGACCTGCCTGTGACACGAACATTCATATACAAGAGCTATTAGGCAATGCAAATGTTAACCCTCCACAGGCTGCCAAACATCAAAATTTTGATGAAATGGGCTGTTTTCTGGCCCCACAGCACCTAAACTATACAAAAGAGATAAACATAACTTCCTTTATTGGAAGTGGAATTCATCAAGGATCATTTCTGTAAGTAACAAGGGTGTTCAAACTAGAGGGGGTATCAGCACCCCGTGGCTCACCAACAGGTGGTCAATGTAAAGGGGTAGCTGGAGTAAAAAAAAAGTTCAAAACCTGCACACAAAAGTCCAAAATTAAAGAAAATAAGCAGCTAAAGGGTTAAATAATATAATAATAACCCCTAAGAAGCATGCTAACATAAAATAAGAACCATGGCAATATGCTACAAGGTAAGTCTCCACTTTGAAAAAAAGAAAGACAAACCTCAAAACCTGCACATAAAAGTAAAAAAAAAAAGTATCACATTTGTTTCAATGGGTTAAAATTGAGAAAAGTTAAAAAATTTATAGTAATTTATATATTTTTTATACTTACCAATGACCCAGACATAGCTGGTGCTAACTCTTAAAATATAGGGCCAAACACAAATTTTGCCCCCCAATCCCCAAAATTTGCATCTAAAACTAAAGAAAACATGTCCTGAAAGGCCCTCCACACTTCGCCCCTACTGCGCATGCGCAGTGTCAAGGACGTTCCGAAATTGGCGCCATTTATCATTCTAATAACCAGTGCCTGGTAAGCGCTATGTACTCAGCGGGGAGGCAAGAGTTCCCAACTCCTGGGAGGGCCATCCCCGTCTGGGTCATTGGTAAGT
This sequence comes from Pictodentalium vernedei, assembly GCA_031216915.1. Lineage (NCBI taxonomy): Eukaryota > Metazoa > Mollusca > Scaphopoda > Dentaliida > Dentaliidae > Pictodentalium > Pictodentalium vernedei. The sequence goes on along the minus strand of CM062295.1, from coordinate 630,794,994 downwards.
ATAAAAAATATATAAATTACTATAAATTTTTTAACATTTTTATACTGTACCAATGACCCAGACATAGCTGAATAGTAAAAAGGCTGGAGGGCCAAGGACATAGAGCAAAATGGAATACGCTCAATAAAATAAAATAGAGTCATCCCCTGTAGGGAAAAGAAGTAATAGGCCTTACATGTATCTTTCTTATTTATGATAAATTAGAAAGATACAACACCTTCCAAAAATTGAGCTTCATACATCCATGTACTCTATAAATATCCAATAATCCTTATACTAATAATTTTTAAAGTAAGCCAATAATAAAGTAAGTCTAGAGAATAGAGACTCTTATACTCCTAAAAGTGAGTGAGAATTGCATAATCATGTCCGTTGACATATGCAATATTCAAAAGCTATACTTTAAAAACTAAGACTTGAATGAATTTTATAAACTTAAACTTCTCACTAAACAACCATCCCAATAACAGCTCAGAATTACTAACTCCGGAGGAGGTATCCCCTTGTTTTCATAGTAAAAACAGGTGACCCAAGGGAACACCCTCCCCCCCCCCTTTTTCTTGCCCTGGGTCAAATAGCCCAGAGCGAAGAGGGCAGCCAAACGGAGACACTGCCGAAACAGACAGCCTACCTAGCTATAGTAGCAACTGTTAAGTGAATGACATTCTGAGCAGTAGATAATAGACCTAACAATAGAGGCCTCCAGAAATGGACTCGATATTTCTGAGATAAAATTCATGAATGGATGGCTGAGCGCAATGAGCAGCCTTCAAAAATCTATAATAGGAACACTATTAATGTAAGCCCAAGAAGTAGAAGAACTCTTACTTCATGAGCCGAAATCTTAAGCACAACTGCTAAGCCAATGATATACCATAAGCAGTACGCTAGTTAATAGAATCCATTAACAATAAAATGGAGCGTAACGTCCTTCTACTAGACATCAAAGACAGAAGAAGCTTACGCCCTTGTAATAAACAGATATCTGTTTATAAATACATAAACTGTACCCGGAAAGAGTAAAGGCCTATGCCCATACGAAGACGGAAGGACCTTAAAATAATAGGTTCCGGATAATAGGAGCCTAACTCTTATGCAACAATCCAACCTAAATAGTAACGGAAGTATTGATTCCGAAACTATGAAAGTGAAAATCATCCATCGATAGTGCATGAAACTCACTGACTCTACAGTAAAAGAGAAACCAACAGAATTACTGTCTAAAAGGTCAGAATTTGAAAACTACTGTTTCCAGAGGCTCAAATGATTACTTAGCTAAATAAGAACCGAAGTTAAAATCTGTATAGGAATTTAATCTAAAGATTCTAAGTCTATTTATCAAAAAGTTACTAACTGACTTAGATAAAGAGACAAAAGACTCAATTGTAAACTATCGTAGAGTGCATAGGTATGAGGTAACATAAACCTATAACCTAAATAACAACAGGCTGCAGTAGATCTTGTGAAACAAGTATACTAAAAAATAGCAATGAGTAGTATGGAGGGATCAACATATGAACATAATGATCCCTACACCACGACGGAAGAGCCTCCACTTTAGTCGCATAGAATAGCGAAGAAGAGGATCTCCTATAGTAAGAAATCGCGTCCAAAGCTCGTCCAGTACAGTGCTTACAATGCAATACGGACCACACAACGGAATACATGAAGGTTGCGACCTTGCTGGTTGTGATAAAGATGACACGATTTACCCAGTGAAAAAAGATCCTCACATAGAGGAAGATTTCACGTTAAGATCCACAGTAGACAAGAGAGTAAATTACTCATGATCTCTGTGAAGATAGAGATGCTATCAACAGAAATGTATTGTGGTTGTTTATCTTAGCAATACCTGCTAAAACAACAGCGCCGGAGGATACGCGTATCCTATCATTCCGTCCTATAGATCAATAGAGCGTTAACAGTATTAGCTCAGAGATCTGGACAAGCCAACACATACGTCTGCAATTGATTAGCAAGCTGTGTCATAAATAAAACATCATTGGGCGCTCCCATAGATAGCAAATCTGATTAAATACTTGTTTGTTGAGAGTCCATTCTGACAGCAACAAGCGACCCGTAAGAGAACGGGAGTGCGATAAAACAATCAGACGACCCAGAATATGACGGACCAAAACTGAACTTGGTGTACTATAACCAACAGACGGATTCTTTCCATTAAATTGAATAACGGAAACGAAAGAGTGCCTCCCTGGTTCCGGAGATACGCCACTACTGTCGAATTAAAGGACAGGAATTTGGGCATGCGTTTCTGAATAATGTTCATGCAATGACATAAAGCAAGCCTAAAAAACATTATTCCGCGGAAGTTAAACTGCTAGCTAAAAGACTGCGGAACCCAAAGACCCTGGCACTTCGAATCCGTAGGGATCAGAATATATCCCAATCTGTTTGACTGGCAACCGTCATAACAGCCACACTCGGGTCCGGCAACTGCGGCGGCACTCTCTGAGTCAACCACCGAAAGTTTGCCCCAGTCTGAATCTCTTGTAACACTAGATAGACAAGAGAATGTATAAATCAAGCAATTCATGGATTGCCGGAAAGTTGCCGTCGAAGAGAAGCTCCTCCGAGAACGAAGCGACTCTGAGAGAGTTCTTAACCTACTATCCACGCGTGGATGTAGCTAGGGCTGCATCACGTCTAACCAACTCCAATCAGCCACTGAAGGGCGGAGTTATACGTGAACAAACTACTGCCCTCAAAAGAAATTACATTGAGAATAATATCTCGTAAATCTTTTCTTGAAGACGTAATGATAACGCCTCAGTAAGGCGGATTACGTATAATAAAGCGTCTAAGTTAAGTCTACTATACATAATGTCGTTCCCAACATTGAAATTGGAAAAGACATAAACGGCGAAAAAGAATATATGCAGTCTTTAATCACACCGTCGAGACGCATATGAACTCTCGGTATGCCCTGCACTGCCAAAATAAACTATATGTAAAAAAGATAAAATGGCAGAAATGAGCCACGCGGACAAGAAACTAAACTATCATGCTTAGTAGCAGGCTTGTATATATATATAAATATATAGCGTCGAAAAATAAAACACATGTTGTAATGACAATATTGGACTGCGTCGGTAAGTCAGGGACAAAGTCCCTGTACCGATCGAAAAATCCGAGTCCAATGACGCTATAAGTCTCTTATCCAAGATCGCAGCAATGAAGTCCGAAAAATAATCACTGGAAGAAATGCCAGAAGATATGAAAGGCATCTTCCGATACTACTAAAGGGAAAACTCGAAATCTTTCGAATCCCTTTCGCCATCCTGTCGGACCCTATAAAGCGTTCGGTCGTCCGTAGCTTGATGCAACCGCGGACCGCACCGACCCAGCGCCGTCGGATAATTCCTGATTCGACCGAGAAACCGTCAATTGCTGGGGTGCTGCGAAACAACTGTGCTAACTCGGATAGCACGTCCGTCACTGAGGCCTGAGGAGCAGCGGTCTTACGATGCATTGCCGCAGGAAGCTCCGAGATCGTTACCCTGTGCATACTTCCAATATGCGAGCGAACGGAGTGTATAGGCCTCGTGTCCCTTGGCTACCGGATGGCGCGACCTATTCGCTGTGGAATCACTGAATGCCGAAACTGATCGGATACTCGAGGTCACGTAGCCAATGTGCGGTCGTGTGCCCTGCTGTGAGGATGAGGAAGCATTAAAGACAGTCTCTCGGACTGTCAATATAATGGAGCGTCCCGAGCAACGGACATATGCTCCGAATGTAAAATATCTGAACCACAACATGCGGTCCCCTATGTTGTTGGCTTCCTCCGATCTGTCCTCAATCTGCCGTCACTGGGTGAGTACTAAAGTAATTAAAGTGCTCGCATCACCCAAATCTCCTTCCTAGACCGCAACGGACGAACCCGGCAGCCGAACCATTCGATGAATGTACGCTACACCGGGTGAGCTAGCGAATGTCACTCCGTAAGCGATAGACATATTCCATGAGCACTTATTGCCGCTAACTCTTCATTAACTATGACGACAGAGGCACACTTTTGAAAGACATCTCCATAACTCTTCGAACAAGAAACCAGAAATGCTTGGATAGCAAGCATAAAATAATAATATATATAGCGTCGTTCAATAATTCGAAAGTTTGTGTGACATTATTGGACTATGTCGGAACTGAGGGACGATGTCCCTGAACCGAACCAAAAATTTCTAAGTCCACCGACGCTATCAGTTTCTTATCCGGCATCGCAGCATATGTTGTTCCGAAAGGGAAAGCTTGAAATCCACCGAATCCCTTTCGGTATCCCGTCGGACCGGATGAAACTTTCGGACGTCCGTACCGCTTCCGCGGAGCGTCCCGACCCAGCATCGTCGGATAAAATATATGCGACAGATTCAGTTGATGCTGGGATGCTGCGATAAACTGTGCTATTAAGGAAAGCACGTCCGTTCCCGAGGCCTGTGCAGTAGCGGACTTACGATGCATTGCCGCTGGAAGCTCCGTGAACGTTAACTCCCGCACACTTCCTATGCGAACGTCCGGAGTCTGCAGGCCTCGAGTCCCCGGCTACCGCCCCAGCGCTGTCGGATAATTCTCGATCCGACACCGTTTCTGTCGGCTGCTGGGATGCTGCGATAAGCTGTGCTATGTGCACAAGAATGTCCGGCGTCGAGACCTGCGGAGGCGCAGTCTATCGCTGCTTCGCCCAGGGCAGCTCCGCATCAGATGGCTCCCGCATACTTTTCCTATGCGAACGTCCGGAGTCCATCGGTCTCGAATCCCTGGCTGCCGGATGGTGTGACCTGGTCGCCGAAGAATCCTTGATCGGCGAAGCTGGTAATATATCGGCAGTCACGCAGCCAAGGTGCGGTCGTGTGCGCTGACGCGAAGAGGAAGCCTTAGCAGTCTCAGCGGACTGCCTATACAACGGAGCGTCCCGAGCGACGGACGTATGCTCCGCTAACGACACATTGTACCACAACATCTGGGGCCAGATGTTGTTGAACGAGAGAGGGGCCTCTCTCGCTTGCCGTCCGGATGGACCGGAACGAGCTATGAACCGGACTAAAAGGCTTCCTCCGTTCTCCCTCCGATCCGCCGTCACTGGGTGTGCATTAAGTTAATTTTATAGTGCTCGCATCACCCCAAAATTCCTTCTAGACCGCAACGGACGAACCCGGCTGCCGAACCATTCGGTGAATGGACGCTACACCGGGCGAGCTAGCGGACGTCAAAGGCCGTCGAACCTACTAGGGTCCTCTTAGGCAATTGGCGTATTACATGAGCACTTTTCCGCTAGCCCTTCATTAATTGTGACGACGGAGGCACACTGTTGGAAGACATCACAGATACATCACCCTAATCTTGATCGTCTGAAATAGAAATTGATAAAGTAGAGTGACCCTGCGGGGAAAGGACCGGAGTGTCCAAATCCCCAACAACATACCGTGACATACGCTTCCCATATTGTCATCGAAATCATACGATACAGAACAGGAGTTAATGCGAGTACACTGACCACATATAGAATGATAATAAGGTCAGAGGAAGACTTCCTCTTAAAACAATTGATCAATATCCTTTCAATGTGAAAAGAAAACAAGTCCTGGTACTCGCACTAACCCCTGGCAATCAAAATACATAATAATAATATGATCCATTAATATAGAAAAAATAATTGAAATCAAAATATTTTGAAAAAATATTTTTTCAGAACAGCCCAAGTTTCTGAAAAGTAACGTTGAGCCCCAATGGATCCCAAGCCTAAGTGTGGACAAAAATTTTAAAAATATTTTAAACAATTTATTCAACACTTACGAACAATAATAATGTATCTAGTTATGATTAAAATAACATAAAGATATTATTATTTAGAAATCCCCCCCTCACACAGAGGGCTGTTGTAATGTAAACAATGAGTGTAAAAACACTAAAATAAGACTCCAGGCACCCAGGCCCGAAATCAGTTACCAAAAATACACCATCTGATGCAAAACAGAGACTTCCAGGGAAGAAACTGCAGAACATCAGATGGTAGATGCAGAACACAACGCCTAACCACCCGTAGGTGAAGACGTAAACATGGGGAAAGAACAGAATTCATTCTGTTATACAGCTAAAACTCCCAAGAAATTTTAGTAATAATAATTACAGAAACTATGCCAAAAGCATGGGAGAATAGCAAGGGGGAACTTAAAGGACAGGGAGAGAGGAAAAACACTTGAAAAAACAGTGTAACTAAATAATCAGAATGACAACAAAATGGCTGCTGCCTTGAAAATAGGTAACTTAACATAATTTCATTAAAAAATTTTAAGTTACAGCCCTGATAATATTCTGTCACACATTCTTTTCCTCTCCTCCTTTTCTATCCTCCTTAGAATCACCATTTCACTAATATTTATGTGTCTGGCATCATTTAAACTGAGATTTAAAAGCACAAAGATCAGTCAGATGTTAACTGATGAAGGGCCAAACTTAGAATGATAAATGGCGCCAATTTCGGAACGTCCTTGACACTGCGCATGCGCAGTAGGGGCGAAGTGTGGAGGGCCTTTCAGGACATGTTTTCTTTAGTTTTAGATGCAAATTTTGGGGATTGGGGGGCAAAATTTGTGTTTGGCCCTATATTTTAAGAGTTAGCACCAGCTATGTCTGGGTCATTGGTACAGTATAAAAATATACACTGATAATGTCACAGTAACCACCATGGCAATATGCCAGTAAGGTGAAGCCCTACCTGAAAAATATCCTCTTGGAAGAAAAGAAAGAAAAACTTGAGCTCAAAACCTGCACATAAAAGTCAAAAAAGTATCACATTTGTTTCAAAGGGTTAAAATTTAGAAAAATACCTTGAAAATGTTACAATAACCAGCGTGGCAATATGCCAGTGAGGTAAAACTCCACTTAAAAAAATATCAAAACCTGCACACAAAAGTCCCAAATTAAAGTAAATAAGCAGCTAAAGGGTTAAATAATATAAAAATAGCCCAAGAAGCATCCTAACGTAAAATAGGAACCATGGCAATATGCTACAAGGTAAGTCGCCACTTGGAAGAAAAGAAAGACAAACCTCAAAACCTGCACATGAAAGTAAAAAAAAGTATCACATTTGTTTCAAGGGGTTAAAATTGAGAAAAGTACCCTGTCACAGTAACTACAATGGCAATATGCCAGTAAGGTGAAACTCTGCTTGAAAAATATCCACTTGGAAGAAAAGAAAGACAAACCTCAAAACCTGCACATAAAAGTAAAAAAAGTATCACATTTGTTTCAAAGAGTTAAAATTTAGAAAAATACCCTGAAAATGTTACAGTAACCACCATGGCAATATGCCAGTGAGGTAAAACTCCACTTAAAAAAAAATATCAAAACCTGCACACAAAAGTACAAAGCCTGCAGACAAAAGTCCAAAATTGAAGTAAATAAGCAGCTAAAGGGTTAAATAATATAATAATAGCATGAAGAAGCATCCTAACATAAAATAGGAACCATGGCAATATGCTACAAGGTAAGTCGCCACTTGGAAGAGAAGAAAGACAAACCTCAATAAAAGTAAAAAAAACATCAAAACCTGCACACAAACGTCAAAATAAGTCCAAAATTTGATTCAAATTTTTTTAAAAAGCACAAAAATCCAAACAAAAGAAGTCCAACATTGAAGTAATTAAGCAGGAAAAGTTAAAGAATACAACGTAGCCCTAAGATGCATGTTTACGTACAATAGAAAGCATGGACATATGCTACAAGGTAAATCTACACTTGGAAGAAAGGAAAAAAAAAACCTGTATCCAATTGTTGACGTACAGATAGACGGACAGATGGACGACGGACAACAGGCCATGACAAAAGCTCAAAGTTGGCTTCGCCAAAGTTGAGCTGAAAAGCTGTAAGCCTAAGTCCAAAACCTGTACATAAAAGTCCAAAATTGAAGTAATTCAGCGGGAAAAGGGTTAAATAATACAAACTTAGCCCTAAGATGCATGTTTACATACAATAAAAAGCATGGCCATATGCTGCAAGGTAAATCTACACTTGGAAGAAAGGAAAAAAAAAACCCATGAAAACCTGCACGCAAACGTCAAAATAAGTCTAAAATTCTATTTAAAGGGTTAAAAATGTTTTTAAAAATGCACTGGAAAGATATCAATGTTATAATAACCACCACTGCAATGTGCAATGAGGTCAACCTCAATTTAATTTTTTTTTTTTATCACAACCTGTACATAAAAGTAATGAAAGTGTCAATGACACTGTAGCTCAACTTGTCAAGACAAAGACATGTACATGTATAGTATGTGACACAGCAATGACAAACATCTAGGTAATGACCTGACAACAAAGGTACATATAAAGTATTGTAACGGTCTGTACATAAATACTGACCGTTGCCTGTAACAAATGTATAGGTAAAGTATTGTAAAGGTGGGTGACAGTCAGATGCTAAACTAGAAAAGAAATCTTTGAGTCCCAGAGTGGGTCTGACTGAACCCCAAAATATTTGTTCTCATGGCAGAGTGATAACAAAGGCACCCCAAAACACACTCGTTCCTGTCCCAAGGTGAAAACAAAGGTACCCAAGAAGTTTTGTGAAAATCAGTTCATAAATACGAGCTGTATAGAACTTGTGACAAAAAACTGATTGGACCTAATTTCGGTACAAAATGGCTACTGGCAGCCATCTTGAATTTTGGACCACACCCAGAAACACTCATTCTCGTCCCAAGGTGATAACAAAGGTACCCAAGAAGTTTTGTGAAGATCGGTTCATAAATAAAGCCTCTACCCTGAGCCGTATTGACATGTGTGCTTACATTGTGTAAGTAGCACTGAATAAATCAAAGTTCATCTAATTTGCATAATTTCTGCATGAAAAAAAACCCCTTACAATATGTGATGTATTCCATGTTACTAAACATTCATAAAAAAATTTATTCAAATCAGAACTTTCATACAAAAGTTCTGTACAAAAGACTGATTGCACTAATTTTGGTACAAAATGGCTGCTGGTGGCCATCTTGAATTTCGGACCACACCCAAAAACACTCTCTCTCATCCCACGGTGATAACAAAGGTACCCAAGAAGTTTCGTAAAGATTGGTTCATAAATATGGCCTCTAGTCTGAGCTGTATAGAAGTTGTGTACAAAAAACTGATTAGACCTAATTTCGGTACAAAATGGCCACTGGCAGCCATCTTGAATTTTAGACCACACCCAGAAACACTCGTTCTCGTCCCAAGGTGATAACAAAGGTACCCAAGACATTTCGTGAAGATCAGTTCATAAATACAGACTCTAGTCTGAGCCATATTGACATGTGTACTTACTGTGTGTAAGTCGCACTGAAAAAATCAAAGTTCATCTAATTTGCATAATTTCTGAACGAGAAAAAAACCCGTATTATATGTGATGTATCCCATGGTACTAAATATTCACACAAAAAATTATTCAAATCAGCGCTTTCATATGGAAGTTCTGTGCAAAAATCTGACTGAACCTAATTTTGTACAAAATGGCTGCCAACAGCCATCTTGAATTTCGGACTGCACTCAAAAACACTCGTTCTCGTCCCACGGTGATACCAAAGGTACCCAAGAAGTTTTGTAAAGATTGGTTCATGAATACGGCCTCCAGCCCGAGCCGTATTGGCATTTGCACTTACAGTGCTGAAAGTAACACCAAAAAACATCAAAATTAGTCTAATTTGCACAATTTACGCACGAGAAAAAAACCTGTATTATATGTGATGTATCCCATGGTACTAAACATTCATACAAAAATTATTCAAATCAGAACTTTCATATGGAAGTTCTGTACAAAAAACAGATTTCTGCATCGTCGGTACAAAATGGCGGCTGGCAGCCATCTTGAATTTCAGACCGCACCCCAAAACACTCGTTCTCGTCCCACGGTCATAACAAAGGTACCCAAGACTTTTCGTAAAGATCGGTTCATCAATAAGGCCTCTAGCCCGAGCCGTATCCAATTGTTGACGTACAGATAGACGAACAGATGGACAGACGGACGACAGACAACAGGCCATGACAAAAGCTCAAATTTGGCTTCGCCAAAGTTGAGCTAAAAAGCTGTAAGCCTAAGTCCAAAACCTGTACATAAAAGACCAAAATTGAAGTAATTCAGCGGGAAAAGGGTTAAATAATACAAACTTAGCCCTAAGATGCATGTTTACATACAATAGAAAGCATGGCCATATGCTGCAAGGTAAATCTCCACTTGGAAGAAAGGAAAAAAAACCATCAAAACCTGCACGCAAACATCAAAATAAGTCTAAAATTTGATTCAAAGGGTTAAAATTAAGACAAAATACCCTGGAAAAGAGTTAAATGTTATAGTGAACCACCATAGCAATATGCAGAAACTAAACAAAATTTTAATGAAAGTGTCAATGACACTGTAACTCAACTTGTCAAGACATGTACATGGAGAGTATGTGACACAGCATTGACAAACATCTAGGTAATGACCTGATAACAAAGGTACATATAAAGTATTGTAACAGCCTGTACATAAATACTGACCGTAGCCTGTAACAAATGTATAGGTAAAGTATCGTAAAGGTGGGTGACAGTCAGATGCTAAACTAGAAAAGAAATCTTTGAGTCCCCGAGTGGGTCTGACTGAACCCCAAAATATTTGTTCTCATAGCACAGTGATAACAAAGGCACCCCAAAACACACTCATTCCTGTCCCAAGGTGAAAACAAAGGTACCCAAGAAGTTTCGTGAAGATCAGTTCATAAATACGATCTGCATATAAGTTGTGACAAAAAACTGATTGGACCTAATTTCGGTACAAAATGGCCACTGGCAGCCATCTTGAATTTTGGACCGCACTCAGAAACACTCGTTCTTGTCCCAAGGTGATAACAAAGGTACCCAAGAAGTTTCATGAAGATCGGTTGATAAATACAGCCTCTAGCCCAAGCAGTATTGACATGGGCACTTACAGTGTATAAGTAGCACTAAATAAATCAAAATTCATCTAATTTGCATAATTTCTGCACGAGAAAAAAACCTGTACTGTATGTGATGTATTCCATTTTACTAAACATTCATACAAAAACATTTATTCAAATCAGAACTTTCATACAGAAGTTCTGTACGAAAGACTGATTGCACTAATTTTGGTACAAAATGGCTGCTGGTGGCCATGTTGAATTTCGGACCACACCCAAAAACACCCGTTCTCATCCCACGGTGAAAACAAAGGTACCCAAGACGTTTCGTAAAGATCGGTTCATAAATACGGCCTCTAGCCTGAGCCGTATAGAAGTTGTGTACAAAAAACTGATTAGACCTAATTTTGGTACAAAATGGCCACTGGCAGCCATCTTGAATTTCGAACCGCACTCAGAAACACTCATTCTCGTCCCAAGGTGATAGCAGAGGTATCGAAGAAGTTTCGTGAAGATCAGTTGATAAATACAGCCTCTAGCCCGAGCCGTATTGACATGTGTACTTACTGTGTGTAAGTAGCACTGAAAAAATCAAAGTTCATCTAATTTGCATAATTTCTGCACGAGAAAAAACCCCGTATTATATGTGATGTATCCCATAGTACTAAACATTCACACAAAAAATTATTCAAATCAGAACTTTCATATGGAAGTTCTGTACAAAAAACAGATTTCTGCATCGTCGGTTCAAAATGGCAGCTGGCAGCCATCTTGAATTTCGGACCGCACCCAAAAACACTCGTTCTCGTCCCACGGTCATAACATTTCAATATTCAATATATTCAAATCAGAGCTTTCATGTAGAAGTTCTGCGCAAAAATCTAATTGCCCCTAATTTTGAACAAAATGGCTGCCAGCGGCCATCTTGAATTTTGGACCGGACCCAAAAACATTCGTTCTCGTCTCAAGGTGATACCAAAGGTACCCAAGAAGTTTCATAAAGATCGGTTCATAAATGCAGCCTCTAGCCCGAGCCATATTGGCATTTGCACTGACAGTGCTGAAAGTAATACTAAATACATCAAAGTTAGTCTAATTTGCAAAATTTACGTACGAGAAAAAAACCTGTATTATATGTGATGTATCCCATGGTACTAAACATTCATACAAAAAATTATTCAAATCAGCACTTTCATATGGAAGTTCTGTGCAAAAAACAGATTTCTGCATCGTCGGTACAAAATGGCGGTTGAAGCCATCTTGAATTTCGGACCGGACCCAAAAACACTCGTTCTCGTTCCATGGTCATAACAAAGGTACCCAAGAAGTTTCGTAAAGATCGGTACATAAATACGGCCTCTAGCCCGAGCCGTATTGAATTGTTGACGGACAGACGGACAGATGGACAACTGGCCATGGCATAAGCTCAAATTTGGCTTCACCAAAGTTGAGCTAAAAAGCCAAAAAATCAAAACCTGTACACAAAAGTTCAAAATATTTGAGACCGGACGCCGACGCCGACATGAGGGCTATGCCATAGGCTCACACAACTAACGTTGGTGAGCCAAAAACCAAGCGTCAACCCGTTTTGGGCTGGTTAAACAGTAATACCCCCCAAAAGCTCAAAAAATCATGTTTTACATGGATTTCTCTAAATGAGTCTTGTAGATTTTCAAGAAAAAATGGTCACTCCCAGGTCTTGGTGTGACATTACAAGTTGCATGGCTAAAATATTCTGGTCAGCATTAGTTAACCCTCCCCAGGTTGCTAAATGTAAAAATTGTATACCACAGAGAAAGGTACCTTCTTTTATCGAACGCATAATTTATAGGAAAACATTTTTGTAAGTGGTAAGGGTATTCAATTGTCATAGTCTTTACCCATTTTGGACAGGCTCAAGAGAGATACCCCTTAAAAGCTTAGAATTCCCATTTTCTGTGGATTTCTCTCAAAACATCTTGTAGGTCAAGAAAAATTCACTATTCGTTGGTCTTGGTGTGACATTACATGTTGCATGGACAAAACATTCCGGTGAGCAGTTATTAACCCTCTACAGGGTGCCAAGGATCGTAATTTTGTTGAAATGGCCTTTATTTGGACACGCACAGCACCCAATGTATACCCGAGAGATAAACATAATCTCCTTTGTTGGAAGTGGAATTCACCAAGGATCATTTTTGTAAGTAATAAGGTTGTTAAAAAAAAAAACAAGCGTTAACCTCTTTGGTGTGGTTAACAGCGATACCCATCAAAAACTTAAATGAAAGTGTCAATGACACTGTAGCTCAACTTGACAAACTTGAACTTGGTAAGTTATAAATGAAATGGCAAAATTGAAGATCATTGGTACCAATGTTATTTGATGAAATTTCAACATAACAGCATTGTGTGTGCACAACATCAGAGAAATCCATGCATTTTTAAATGTAAACTGTAAGACTGGCTAAAGGAAGAATGTTGATACACAAATGCAGTATGTTCAGAGGTTATTCTAAATGGAAACTTTTTTCACAAAAATGAATGCAAATCAACAGCTCTTATCTAGAGATCTTGACTAATGAGCAGACCAAGTTCAAAAACAATCCTATGATAAATGTGGCCTTTAGGCCATGTCAAAGAATGTTGCTAACATGAACAGTTTTTGATGGAAATGAAAAGAAAATCAATAGCTCCTATCTTTGTCACCCTGCATAAGCATACAAAGTTTCAAAACAACCTGATAATGAATGTGCCCTCTGAGGCATGCCAAAGGAAGATGTTAATGCACAAATGCACCAAGTAGAAGGTCATTGCTTTGTAGCAATGGTTTTTTGGGGGGGTTTTATGGAAATTCATAAATATACCCTAGAGAGTGCAAAAGGGATAAGTTGATGCACAAATGCAGTAAGTTCAAAGGCTGGCGATAATGACAATAACTTTTTATGGAAATTAAAAAATAGCTCACATTAGAGATCACCCCAAACACACATACCAAGTTTCAAAGTGATCTGATCATAAATGTGCCCTAAAGGGTTGTTAAAGGGAAATATTGAGGTCTGACTAAACTAAGTTCAAAGGTCAGCGGCAACATTTTTTGACAGAAATGGAAGAAAATCGACAGCTCCCATATAGATGTCACCTCACACAAGCACACCAATCTTAAATGTGCCCTGCAGGGTGTGTCAAATGGAAATATTGATGCTTAACTGCACTAAGTTTTTACTAAGTTCATCCAAGGTCATTGCCAGTGGCAACATTTTTTGCAGGAAATCGAAGAAAATCAATAGCTCCCATCTAGATGTAACCCCAAACAAGCATACAAAGTTTCAAACCAATCTGATCATAAATGTGCACTGTAGGGCATGCCAAAGGAATATATTGATGCCTGACTAAACTTAGTTCAAAGATCGTTGCCGGTGGCAAAATGTTTTGACGGACAGAATTGGAAGAAAATCGATAGCTCCCATCTAGAGTTCACCCCAAACAAGCATACCAGGTTTCAAAACAATCCAATCATAAATGTGCCCTGTAGGGTGTGCCAAAGGGAAATATTGTGGTCTGACTAAACTAAGTTCTAAGAACGTTGGTCGGGGCAACATTTTGCGATGGAAATTGAAGAAAATCGATATCTCCCATCCAGAAGTCACCCTAAACAAGCATGCCAGGTATTAAAGCAACCAATCATAAATGTGCCCTGTAGGGTGTGCCAAAGGGAAATATTGAGGTCTGACTAAACTAAGTTCTAAGAACATTGGCCACGGGAACATTTTTTGACGGAAATTGAAGAAAATCGATAGCTTCCATCTAGAGGTCACCCCAAACAAGCATACCAAGCTCAGCTAGACTTTGTCAAGTTGAGCTAAAAATTCATGCTTTTCCTGCATTTCTTTACAAACATCTCGTAGGTTTTCAAGAGAAAATGGCCATTGATAGCTCTTGGTATCACATTACCAGTTGCATGGATAAAATATTCCGGTATGCATTTGTTAACCCTCCATGGCCCGCTTGGGGTTCCTATCAAAATTTTGAAAAAATAGTCTGTTTTTGGACACCAACATCAAATGGGAATGCCACAGTGAAACGTAACTTCTTTTACCGGATGCAAAACTGATAGGGAAAAATTTTGTAAGTAGTAAGGGCATTCAAATATCGAGGTCTGAACACATTTTCGACTGGTTAATGAGATATACCCCTTAAAGGCTTAAAATTCCCGTTTTCTGTGGATTTCTTCAAAACATCTAATAAGTTTTTAAGAAAAATTTACCATTAGCAGTCTTGGAGTGACATTACAAGTTGCATGGGCAAAACATTCTGGTAAGCGTTTGTTAACCCTCCAGTGGATGCCAAGCATAGACATTTTGAGAAAATGGGCTGTTCTTGGGCACCCATAGCACCCAATGTGTACCTGTGAGATAAACATAACCTCCTTCATTGGAAGTGTAATTCACTGAGGATCATTTTTGTAAGTAATGAAGCTATTCACAAAACCAAGCATTAACCTGTTTAGGGCTGGTTACAGAGCGATACCCCTCAAAAGGTTAAAAATTCATGTTATCCAAGGATTTCTCTAGAATCATCTTGTAGATTTTCAAGAAAAATTGGCCATTCTCTGATCTTAGTGTGACATTACAAGCTGCATGTACAAAATATCCCGGTAAGCATTTGTTAACCCTATGCAGGTTCCCAAACATCAAAATTTTGATGAAATGGGCTGTGCTTGTGTACCCACAGCACCCAAAGTTAAGAGGAGAGATCAACATAACCGGAAGTAGAATTCAATGAGAATTATTTTTGTTAGTAATAAGGGTATTCGAAAAACAACCTTTAACCCATTTTGGGCTGGATAAACAATGATACCCATCAAAAGCTTATAATTCATGTTTTGCCTGGATTTCTCTGAAAACATCTTGTAGATTTTTAAGAAAAAATGGCCGTTTGCAGTTCTTGGTATGACATTACAGGTTGCATGGAAAAATATTCCTGTTGACACTTGTTAACCCTTTACTGCGAGACATCAATATTTTGGATACATTTGAGATAAAATGAACCATTTTCAAATAGCCACAGCAATCAGTGGGTAGGTGTCAAGCAAACATAACTCCTTTTGTTGGCCACTGACTTGTCGGACAACGATATTGATATTAACCCTCTCCACCATTAATGATGGTTTTAACCTAAACATTTTTTTCTTAAACCGAGTCATTTGAGACTATTATACACACCTTTCTCAAAACATCAAAAAATGAACTTCAGTGAGATAGTTAGAAACAATTCATCAGAAACTCTGGAGTCATGAAAAATCGTGGAATCTCATCTGGAAAAGCCATGATTCTCCAGAATCATAAAGTCTAGTTATCTTCTGCAATTGTTCAATTGTTAATGTGAAATGATGTCAATGCTACCATTCAATAAAGATGAGAAACAATGTGTATTCTTAATAATTAACACACCTCTACGGGATATACCGGTACAAGTTAAATGTCATGTAAAGTTTACAATTGAGCATACTTGCGTCAATCGCCAGTTCATACCGGAAAAGATGAAGGTTGCACTCCATTGACTCAGGTCGCAGTAAAATGACCAGTCGTGTGCACCTGGGCAGTACAAGTGGCTCCGAGAGACCGCCCAAGTGTGCACATATGGTCATTTTACTGTGACCTGAGTCAACGATGTTTAACACTGTGAAGTATGTTAAATTTAATGTAGTTCTTTCAAGCCTCGACTCGTCTAGTAGTGCACAGAATTACAATCGGAATCGGCCAAGTGTGAGCTCAAATAACCGGTAATCGGTCAGCGGCCATTTTTGGTAATCCATTGAACACTACAGTATTTCTAACACAACAGATTAAACAAAGTGTAGAGAGTACCACAGAGTGACAGCACAGAGGTGGCAGAACTTGTGAAATCTCAAATTTATGTGCATCCTGGTAGGTGCACTGGTAGGATGAAATGCTCCATAATTGTTTTCTTCAATAGTATACAATAGTACTGAAGTGGTTAACCAGATAACCAGTTTAAAACCGGTTACCTACCTAACCGATTAAAAAACAAGAGCACCGCTGGGCTTTGCATCATACACCCGTGAACTGTTCAAATTGTACCATTTTAACACATTTGCAATTTTTTTAGAGTGCGAGAAATTTATACTGGCATATATATATATGTTACGGTCAGACTTTTGAAATCAGTGATTTTGTGAAATGACTAAATTTTTCAGTCATTTGAGAAAAAGACTAAAAATTAAGGACAATAGCTTCACAAAAGGACTCAATAATTTAATAATTTCAAAAAAAATTTCTTGATTTCACAATTTGACTGTAACATATTTATATAGATATATATATATTAGAAACACTGAAGCTTCCTATCTTTAGTTATTTATTTATTGGTGTTTAAGGTTAGAGGATTTCCAACTCAAGCATTGGTGATGAATGAATCCCATTTGGACTGTAAAATCTTATTTGTTTTCCAAAGAAAACAAGTACTGTTTCACTTCCTGTGGTTTACATAGAGGCATGTGTATAGAAAAAGATATAAAGTTTAAATAAAACACATCAAAACCATGAGATTTATTTGACTAGTCAGTTTGTTAATTGGGTAATTATTTGACCAATTAATTATTTGACGCAATAAGTCACACAATATTGGTGTGTTTTCTTTGAACTTCATACATTTTTATTTGCATTTTCCAACGTTTCATGGTAGTTTTGCAAAATATCTGAAGTGAGTATTAGATTTATATGGTTGAGACCCCATGATCACACTGTGAACCTGTTTGACCTCTCCAGCTTCACTTGACAGTGATTTGTCATGCTGCAAAATTATAAAGGAAGCCAAAGTGGTTTCACTATTATGTATCAGTGCGAGAGGTTTCAAGAATTACTTTACCTTATACATCATATGGGCCATGAGCTGCGAAAAGGGACCTTAGGGGTCAAAAATTCGAAATTGAGTTAGAGTTTCACCTCTACTCTCCGGAAATCGAGGATTCCAACAAAGTTTACTTTAGGTTCATCTGACATTTATAAATGGGTCAACGCGACATGTAAAGTGGGATGTCCAAGAGCCCCATCACTTGAATCGACCGTTTGACGTTTCAACGTTATACTTATATGATGCATATGTGCAACGTTATCTCTCGTGAAAATGTGAACGTTTAGCGAACAGTAACAAGTTATTTCTTTTTTGAAAAAAATGAAATATTTAAGAGTGAAGGAAGATAACAAACTACCATCTGAGCTTTAATTCACCGTGGATGTGGTTCAATTCATGGTGTGAGAGGAGCAATCTGCAAAGAAAGTTTTGAAAAAGATTTGTTTTCCTGAGATGTCAGGTTTTTCATTTTTGTTTATTTTCTGTTCATTTTTTTGTTTTTGTTTTTTGTTGGGGGAGGGGGGGGGGGGGTCGGGGGTGATGCTTTTTGTACGTTTTCGGCTGCTTTCCATGCATCGGCAAATTGAATAAAGAAAATCCATCAACAAAAAAGCAGAAGAAGAAGAAACGGGACCAACAGAAATTTTACAATGTTATCTCCAATAATGGCAATATGGGCCAACGTGCACAACATCGGAAAGGCATCAGAGCATGGATCACAAATTTTTCTCGAGAGAACTACAGTACGTGGAGAGTGAACTGTAACTAAATCACCCGCGGAGTGAAGTTATCACCCAAATTATCACTTTCAAATTCTGTACATATGGACATAAAACACAAGCAATGTTTCAGCTAACCCGGAGGTCCATTGGCTGGAACTTTGCTTGTGATTGTGATGGTTATGCTTTCCAATAAATGTGTAATTATTGCTCGGGTGGAATCTCCACTCTGGCGGTGATTTAATGATAATACACTCTCCACGTACTGTAACACCGAATCTCCAACCAACGGTAGTGCGTACTCACTCCCACCGCCATCCAGCCAGCGTGATATATTATGCCTATAACATATCCCGTCCAACTTTATGACGACTTCAGGAAAACAATTCTTTGAGATTTATTCATGGATGGATTCACATACAACACTACTGCATTAAAATTCACCCTGATAATTTTGTGGTAAAATTTTATTATTCTCCATGCAGTACCAGTGACTCTTAGGTCTTCCATTTGCACAGCTCTGCATAGAGATTTATCTAAATGTACCACCCTAGCATACTATACATACATTCGTTCATATATTTTGCCCCCCCCCCCCCCCCCAATTAAAAATCCTGGCTACGCTAGTGAATAATTATCCCCCCCCCCCCCCCCCCTCATGTGCATAGGCCTATTCTCGGACCACTATTAAAATTATTAAACAAATACAGCTGGGTTTTTGTTTGTTTTTTGCTAAATATTAATGTATTGCCCATTAATTTTAAATTGTTATTTTCTCTTATTTTTTGTCCCCTAACAAGCGTTAGATTAACGGATATTCACAAACAAAGACATATTTCTGAATGTGTCATTTATGCAAAGCGACTTTTGGTTTTGAATTTAAACACCAAAATGCTTACAAAATCTCGTTTTCAATTTCTAAGCACCTCTAAGTGCAAGGATTAGTGCAAAGTGTTTGTCTCGTCAGTTTGTGTCCAATTCCAGAACGTGTTGAGATATTCAGTTGCTCCAAAACACAACTTCATGTGGAATTTCTAAAGCCATTTAATTGTGGTGAAGCGTAACTCTAAAATGCGTCTCGATTTTAAACATAACATTGAAACACGTTTGGGTCTGAACATGTAGGCCCCTATGTAATTCGTGGAGCGGGCCATCCAACCGAACAATTTCAATTTTAAAATGTCTTGAAATCAAATGCAAATTCAGACAAGACCTATGTGAGTTTCCTTCGAAAGTTGCCTGAGTGTGATTAGTCTCAATCTTTGCCGGGAGGGGTTATCAAGCTCAGTGTGTTTGACAGCATGTTGGGGTATGTGTATCAGCCTCAAAACTTCTTCCCGTGGGCCTCCCACGATATAAAAGTCTGCATGTCCACCTTTGTAGATTGTTCTCCTCCACCTGTCTCCATTGGTATAATAGGACTTGGTCAACCAACGCCACTGGGTGCCATCCCTCAGTAAGTGGGAAACATAGGCATAAATGATCGGCAAGACTTTGCTTAATAGTTATGTTGAGTCATGATATAGCCTTGATGCTGGCACCATATAAATAAATACATGAATCGCAAATTGTATTTAATCAAAGTTAGGTTCAGCTAATGGTCCGTATGAGACTTCCACACAAGAAACCTAAAATGGTGTCTGATATATACTGTCACAAGTTTTACTCCTTTTGTCGGGAGAGGCTGTTATAGGCCACAAATAGGTCATATATCCCTTTATTCGATGAGAAAAACTGAAACAAATGATGAGAAAAACTGAAACAAATATTCCCAGATCAGTCAGGTAACCTAGGGGCCGTATTTAAAAATGGGTAGACTGGGCGGACGCACAGGACCTCACATTTGAAGGGCGCCCCACATTTGGCAGGGAATTTTGTCATATTGTTCAAAATACCCATTTTCCTGTTGAAATGCTCCACATTTTGGAGCTCAGAATGCATTCAGAAAACTTCCTGAGAGCCTCCAGAAATCCAAATTTACCTGGGGTAAACCCCCCCCCCCCCCCAAGACTCCAATTATGCCAGCCGTCGGCCAGACCACTTCGGGATCTGGGATGTTTTGAGTGAAGAAAAAAATTGAGCTTCTACTCGAGGCTGCCCAGGCCTACCCATATTTCTGAAACCTGACGTCTCTGGACAGGTTTGTTTTTGTTTTGTTTTGTTTTTTGGGTTTTTTTTTGTTTTTTTTGGGGGGGGGGGCGGGGGGGGGGAGTTCACTGACACTTACTCTAAAGTTAGAAACAATGTGTGGGAATGAGCAATCACGTATTCTCTTCGGTGACAACATTTCTTCTATTAATTTCTCAGTATCAACCAATAAATACATGTAATTGGAAAAAAATTGGAGGCGTTATGATTTTTCAGTAAGTATATTTGTCGGAGGCTCTAAACACGAATCTGGAAGTGGATCGAGGAGTCAGGATCAACCAATACATGCATACATGCACAGAGAGTCACCTGTAATATTTTGTTGCCTAGGCTGACAAACGCCATCATTTTCTTTGAAATGAAATGGCATGAAAAGAAATCTTGAAGACAACAACATAATTCTATGCAAAAACTGATTTATTTTATTTGAGCTTCCATTAACAAATTATCTTGAAGTACAATGTACTGCAAGACTGTCTTCCCAATTCTAAATGTTGTTGCCATTCAGTACTTTTTGACACCTCCATTAACACTTTTTGCAGAATCACAATTCACATGTTGAGTCGAAACACAAAGTTTACGGGACCCGACCTATAACTTCGACTTATCCCGGTCTTCGAGTTATGCACTTCAGATGTATTTGAGGGATTTGGAAGCCTTGAACACAAGAACAGAAACTTGTAATCTGGACAAAGGAACCCACCTCCACACCTCCCAGAATAAATTTGAACAGCGACAGTCTATATTTCCTGGGAGGGGTGGAGGGGGACTGCTACATCCCTGACTGCTAGGACTGATTGCCCAACTTTGAGTTATCTCAATATTCGAATCATCCGACTTCGAGTCATCTACTTCCGACTGTAGTTTTTCAAGACAACTCCCATTCCCAACCACCTCTCGCTAGTTCCAGGAGAAAAGAGATCAGTGAAAAAGACACGCAAAAAACCTAAAGAAGCAAACAAAAACAATACTGTGCCACAATAAGTTATTTTACACGATAACGTGGAAGTATTGTTTTTGTTTTTGTCTCTCGGTATTCCCAGGGGTGGGGTGGAGGGAGGGAGTGGGTGGGTGGGTGGATCAGTTGTAAAAAATAAATAAAAAACACGATTTGTTGGCGAGGTGGGCGGATAGAACACTGCAAGGTACAGGGTACCGGGGAGAGGGGGTCCCGCGAGGTCGAAGCATTTTTTCAAATCAAACACTTTTTTTACATTCAGTAATAGAAGACTTTTAAGCATTGTCATGCATGTCATTAGTGGTCATTTAAGAACATGACGGTTTCATTTACCTTGAAAGGTATTTTTTTAATGGTTATCGTACATCATGATTGAAAAAAAATTGCCCCGCACCTTGCCCCCCCCCCCCCCCCCCCCCCCCCCCCAAAAAAAGACAATTTTTGTTTATGCTCAAATTGTTTTTCTGGATCGTCAAGGCGGAACATTACTTTTCGAACCTAGTGTATTATGTTTACCCCCCCCCCCCCTCCCCACCGCGCTCACGGGTTTTCCATTCTGTGTTGTTGTGTATGCGTGTTTGTGATATTGGCATCATGCCTGCAGTGAAATTACATCATCTAATTATTTCAGGCTTACATGCAGTGTACCTTACCACCCAAGCAATCATTCGAACAAGATTATTCTTTCATATTTCAACAGAAAAAAAGAACTCATTGTCTTTTACCTATCATGTTCTTAAGTGATCAGCAAAGGTATAACAATGCTCAAAGGTCTTTTATCAGCATAATAAATGTGGAAAAAGTGGATTTGAAAAAAATGATTCGGCTTCGGAAACAGGGGGGGAGGGGGGGGGAGGGGGCTCAAGGGGTGCTTAAATTTTTAGCCTCGTGTATTTTTGTTCACAGCTGATGCCCACACCCCCCCTGAAACAAGATGATTTTGAAACCTGAGTTCTCGGCAACTTTCTTTTCGATGTCAATGGTTTAAAAATAGAAACACTCGTTGATGTAAACAATTCAGCGAGTGCGAAACGTCATTTAAACAGGTCAAACCAAACAGAGTGAAGCGAAAAATCAGTCGTTTCACATCTGCTGACAGCCGATCGAACTCTCTTGGAAAACATGAAATCGGTGTGTTTTTGTCAATATATCTTTTGTGGGTGTTAACTTTCATCGGAAAATGCTGTGTGCCTCGAAGTTTTATGACATTAATGTCATCGATTAATAGGAAACATGTAAAGTCATATGGAAACAAACAAACAATTGATACGCCTGACGCTGGTTTGCTACACAGTTGACAACACGTCTTCTTGAAAGTCAAGAACGCGTGCTGCACTGTCGCCTCGGCTATTTCGTTGGCAAAGAACTGTTCAATTCATCAGAATTCAAGAGAATGTTTTGAGAGTCTGATTCTATCTCTGATAAAAACATTTATTTAGTTGTGGTAACCAGTTTTAATTTATTAAATACATCAAATCAGTGCGTTCCTCGTATGGAAAGAAAAAAATAAAAAGCCGCGTTTGTTTATAAAACTTATTTGATCACGCCCACAATTTTTACATCGTTCGTTTTTGACGTCTTTCTCTGTTTTCATTGGATATCCTGTAAGGTTCCTTTTCGCAGCTCACGACCCATATAATGTCCAACAGGGGCCATAATTCAGGCAAAAATTGTTCAGACCGACCCCATATTCGAACTTGACCTGTATTTTGTTGTGATTAAACCACATACCAAGTTTGGAGCCGATCGGAAAACAAATACTAAAGTTATCATCCGGAAACCAAATATTTGACGAATTCTAAGTCCAACAGGGGCCATAATTCAGGCAAAAATTGTTCAGACCGACCCCATATTCGAACTTGACCTGTATTTTGTTGTGATTAAACCACATACCAAATTTGGAGCCGATCGGAAAACAAATACTAAAGTTATCATCCGGAAACCAAATATTTGACGAATTCTAAGTCCAACAGGGGCCATAATTCAGGCAAAAATTGTTCAGACCGACCCCATATTCGAACTTGACCTGTATTTTGTTGTGATTAAACCACATACCAAATTTGGAGCCGATCGGAAAACAAATACTAAAGTTATTGTTCGGAAACCAAACGGACGGACAGACGGATGGACGGACGGACGGACGGACGGACGGACAGACAGACGGACGGACGGACGGACAACGCCATACTATAATACGTCCCGTTTTTCAAACGGGCATATAAAAAGATCAACCGGTTATCCGAAATATCGATAGTGATCGTCATTCCACAGTTAAAACGTAGTAAATCTGCTGCTTCTTTGAGATAGAGAACACCTCGAAGCAGCGCTGTATATATTCAGAAATAGTCGGCTTTGGTGTTCAAGACTTTGTTAATGATCGGCAATTTCCGTGAGTACTGAGTAACCGCAGAAACTATTCCGTAGTATGTATACAAACGAATGTTGTCGAGTACTCGACGTTCATACGGAATAGTTCCTGAGAATATTGTTTTTCAATTCCTATAGTTTTGATCCCAGATTCTGTGAAATAACGGTCAGCGTTAACCAGATATTATCCGGTTATAGCTCTCGGTTAGTCAGTTGTGTAAAGGAGCCAACCGTTTCAGCACTAGTATACAAGCCAAACTTAAAGAAAATCTAAATTATATGGCAGAACCTCGGTGTGACTTCTGTACATTTTGAAGACCAGTGATTTCTCTGTTGAGAAAGCATGTTTGTGCACATGATCAAGGATGACGGTCACATTGTGTTGACATTTTACACATTAATGGTTAAGTTAGATTTGGTTATTCGTCTATTTATCTAAAAATTGCAAAAGAAAGAAAATTAAACAAGGTTATCAACTAGTCAAAATTAAATTACAAGAATTGAAATGAATTGTCTCTTTATTACAGTGCAAATGTGGGATGGGTTTGTTTTAGTCTGAAGAGCATCACACTCCCGAATGAACTTAGATGTAACCCCATCCATCCCACATGCATACTGTGATAAATGCCAGAGGTAATACTCTTCAATTCATGTACAACTTGTTTTACAGAGCTCCTGGAGATCTGTCACACAGAATATGATAGATCAAATGCGCATATTATGTATACAGAGGTTGAATACATGTAGGTCTATAAAGATATGTAATTCAATGGCAGAGTGCTAAATCTTTTTTGGTCAGCAAAATTTGTTCACATATTGCCTTGTAACAATTTATGGGTGAGTGCCTACAGGCACTCACCCATAAATTGTAACAAGGCAATTCCACATTCACTAAATAATTTCACTTCAAAGATCATAAGAACATCTACCGAGTATGAAGCCTTTAAGTCGCAGTGCCCGCACTTCAGAATAAAGCACAAATATGGGTGTCCAGCACTCCAACAGATAATCAATTAACAGCAGTTTACTCTGAAACCCTTAACCCTTTACCCAACGCAAACTATATCAAAATTTATTATTTTAAATATCATTTTTTAAATTTTTCCAAAAATTTCAACAAAACCATATCATGTGACCCCTCTTTGGAATGAGCTCGATGAGCTTGTTCCAAAGAGGGGACAAATGATATGGTTTTGTTGAAATTTTTCGAAAAATAACATTTTTTCAGCTGCTAAATATGTATATTATGCAGGCGGATGCGGGCAATTCATTGGGTAAAGGGTTAAGCAAATAATAAGTCAAATCTGAACTGAAGGTATGGTAAATGGTTTGATGTTTGAAAGTTATACGCTGTAAACATGGTTAATCAATTTGGAAATATGAGTGGGCTTGTCTGACTTTTTCATGGGCAAGTTCTTCTGTAATGTATACAGACCTCTTCACCACACCAGCCACATTTCACTTTAATTCTTCTCATATCTCTGATGATATCTTTTGCCTGTTTCACTTTAATAGGATTAAATGTTTCTCTACATTTTGGACATTTTGGTTCTGCAACTGCGATCATAGGCATTAAACAACTTTCACAATACCTGAAAGAAATGATTTAAATACTATTAAGGCTACTTTTGCACAATCACACATTTCGGACACTTTGGTTCTGTGACAGGGAACATGAGTATTAAACATGTTTATTATATGATCTAACCCTTCTTCCAATTATATTAAGCCCATTCAATAACAACAAGAGCTGGACTTTCGTCCGGTGCATACCCCCACATGGTGTACCGCCTAGAGTGGGCATACCTATGACCAACAAATATTATTTATGAATATTCTCGCACGGACTGATGGACGGATGCAATCCAGTATACCCCCCCCCCCCTTCCATTTTCTTCGAAACTTTTCAACAATTACCAACAATTTCTAAGTCAAAAGGTATGGTAAATTGTTTGGTGTTTGGAAGTTTTATGCAATGAGGCAGAAGCCTTTGTCATAGGCAAACTGCATGCCATATTTCACTGAAATCCGATAACTCCAATCCAGTATGCACCCCCCTCCCATTTTCTTTGAAAGTCAAAAGGTATGGTAAATTGTTTGGTGTTTGGAAGTTTTATGCAATGAGGCAGAAGCCTTTGTCATAGGCAAACTGCATGCCATATTTCACCAAAATCTGATAACCCATACACGAGATACAGGCTGAACAGACAAATAATGTCTATTTACTAGAATTTCTAAGTCAAAAAAGGGGGATAACTCTAAAAAGGAGAATGTGAGAAATATCGTTGAATCCTTTTTTTAAAGCCTATACTATAAGCAGTGTTCATGGCAAATTTCATTGCAGTAGAACATTCGATACCCGAGATACAGGCTGAACAGACAAAATTTGGCTCGGGCAGACACAATTTCTAAGTGAACAGGTAATAAAAAAAAAATAATAATAAAAAAAAAAATAACTAGTGTGGGCAAAGCTATGACCAACAAATATTATAAAAAATAATAATTTACTTAAGTTAGGAATATTTTTCGGACGGACTCACACACGGATGCACAGATGAACGGACAGATGGACGGATGGACAGATGGACGGACGCATGTAATCCAGTATACCCCCATTTTCTTCGAAAGTGGGGGTATAATAACGGATCCTGAAGCACTCACCTTGAACAGAACATGATATGAACAGAGCCCAAGAATGAGTCTACATTAAGCAATCCACCTACATAGGATACATTGTCAATCCTTGAGCACATCAGGAGTGACAAAAGTAGTCAGGCATCATGCCTTTTCTTCAGTTGATCATAATGTAAAATGTGGAGCTCCCCTATGAAGCCCCTTGATACAACCTATGTGGATTAATCTTAGTTACACACCTGCAGAGGGTTCTGAATACAAAATTTCTAATTCTTCAGCAACATGGCCAATTCCGGCACCCACAGGGAGCCGAAATATTAACCTAGGCTCTTGATTTGAACAAAGTTGAATCTGACCTCCCTAGACCCTAGAGATGTTGTATACCAAATATGAATGCCTTCTGACTGTTTGATCTGAAGAAACAAACTTTTACAGAAATTTCTTCATATTGCACTAAGTTAAAATTTGGGCTACCATAGCGGGCTGAAATATTAACCTATGTACCTGATTTGAACAAATTTGAATGCCACCCCCCCCCCCCCTCCCAGATATGTTGTATACCAAATATAAAAGCATTCTGACTGGTGGATCTGAAGAAGAAGATTTTTAAAGAAATTTCCTCATATTGCACTAAGTTACATTTCAGGTTCACATATGAAGCCCAAATATTAACACAGGCACTCAAATTGAACAAACTTGAATCTGATCCCTCCACCCCCCCCCCCCCCCCCCCCAACCCAAAGATGTTGTATACCAAATATAGAAGTATTCTGACTGGTGAATCTGAAGAAGATTTTTTTAAATTATCCCCCATATTGCACTAAGTTAAAATTTGGGCTTCCATAGGAAGCCCAAATATTAACCTAGGGACTTGATTTGAACAATCTTGAATCTGACCCTCATAACAATGATGTATACCAAACATTAAAAGATTCTGACTGGTGGTTCTGAGGAAGAAGATTTTTAAAGAATATTCCCCATATTTCCCTAAGTTTAACATTTGGGCTCCTGTATTGAGATGAACCAATGGGCTTCATTTTAAGAAACTTGTATCCGACCCCCCCCTATGGATGCTGTATACCAAATATCAAAAGATTCTGACCATTGGTTCTGGAGAAAAGATTTTTTAAAATATGCTGACTCATGCCCTTCTAAGCCCAGTCGCCTAGAAAAATAGTCGGGGAGATTACAAGTCGCCCTCTAAAAATTAGCCAAAATGAGGAAAGGCTGAACTGAGTGATCTGAGGTTTACATGAAAATGATTATTTTTTAGAATCGAATCTGCTTGAGTGTGATTAATGGGCATTTTCATTCGTCAAATTGGAGACCATTTATTTGAAATCACAGGAGAATCAATTGTCCAATGTCACTTTTTGCAGATTTTTTATTTCTATTTTGTTCTGTTTCAGTCAGAGCTTCAAGTGTCAAAACAAAAATAGATGACTTATGCGACTCAAGAAAATAACCCAGTTTGAAAGTAGGTTACGTCGCTTAGGATGCCGAAAATTCTCTGCTGAAAATGTACAGTATACACAATGGACATATTTTCTAACACTGTATTTTTATTTCATTTTGCTGACGACTGTTAACTGCTGGGCCATCTACTCCCAGAAAAACATGAATGGAATTGAAACACATGAAAAAAAGCTTTAGTGATGACAAGAAAAGCTTTCTACAGGGCACAAGTGTGTATATGAAGGATCTTGAAAAAGTAAATTCCAAGCAACCTTCTTACAGTACGTGGAGAGTGTATTATCACTAAATCACCCGTAGAGTGGAGAGCAATAATTGCAAATTTCTTGCAAAGCATAACCAGTCCAGCACCAGCAAAGTTTCAGCCAATGGACCTCCGGGTTAAACCCGGAGGTCCATCGGCTGAAACACTGCTTGTGTTTTTTGTTGATATGTACACAATTTGAAAGTTATAGCTTGGGTGATAACTCCACTCCGGGGGGTGATTTAGCTACAATACACTATCCACGCACTGTACATCTGGTCCTGTTCACACTTTCAGACTTAGGAAATTATTAGCTTAGCAGACTTTGGACAAAGGCAACAACAGGAGGGTGCTGGGGGGGGGGGGGGGTGATTGGCACGAAGTCAAGAGGAGGGGTCATGAAGGAGAGGGTAGCAGTGGAGGATTTTCAATCAATAATTACTTTGTGATTTTTTAACCTGGCATAGATGCATCATAGGCAACTGGACCTGGATTAATCCGACGTTAATGGAGGACTTGAAGCTGAAAATATGAAGGGGCGACAGGGAGTGGTACATAAATATTCTTAATTTTCCCCACTTACCTATGAAGTCTCCCAAATTGATTTTTCAGTCTCCCTATTTTTTCTGGAGGGAGACACGAAGTGTCCCTAAAATTCCCCCCCCCCCCAGGCTGGAGCATTTTCCCCACTCCCTCCCTATGGGGCTGGGCATGTTGAGTTGATCAGAAATGCAATGCCCCTTTGTCAAGGTGAGCTAAAAATGGTAAGACATGGCCCATCAAACACTGGAGAACTAAATAAATAAAATTATTTCATTAAATTTGTGTCATTAAATACTTTGCAATCTATTCTTTATCGGGGACTATTTCTTGATATGGATACTGCAGACAAAGTTGTAACATATTCGCAGTCCATTTAAGTGTCTTTTGTGGGGGCTTTTGGATCATATAATTAGAATCTCCAGCCTGCCTCAATTTTATGTTGAAATTTGCAAATCTCATACAGTAAATTATGTCTGGACAAGTCAGAAAATAAGCAGACTGTCATCTGCAAAATGAGGTCTCCAGAGGGTGAATTTAGTGATGCTACCCTGCAGAGCAGGGTAGCATCACTAAATTTACCCTCCGTGAACCTCAATCTAGATCAGGGTCTCAAAACTAAACAGAAAGAGGTACCCAGAAGATAAATTGTCCCACTGTGTGGGATAGCATCATCAAATTCACCCTCTGGGGACCTCTTTCTGCAAATGTCAGACTGCTTATTTTCAGGCCTGTGTCTGGATGAGCTAAAGATTATCCAGGCCTAATTTACTGAACTCATTGTAAAACTGTAAATTTTGATATAAACTAGGGACTTGTCGGAGATCCTCTATTTCAAAATACCAGAAAGAAATCGTTGAAATAATATTAATATTAAGGCTATTTTTGCATGGTTACACACAAGCCTGAAAATAAGCAGACTGTCATCTACAGAATGATGCCCCCAGAGGGTGAATTTGGTGATGCTAATGCTAGGGTAGCATGATTAAATTTATCCTCTGTAAACCTCAATCTGAATCAAGGCCACAGGCCTAAACAGAAAAAGGCACTCAGAGGATAAATTGGGGGATTTACTGTATCAGCAAATCACCCTCTTGGGATCTCATTCTGCAAATGACAGATTGCTTATTTCCAGGCTTGGTTACGCATGTTATTGCAAAGATGAACAACTGGGAGGGGAAGTGCAGGAGGCATTACGGTTCAGTTCAAAGAACACATCTGATAAAATATTCAAGTCCCATCTGATAAAATATTCCAGCAACATCAAGACATGAGGGGTCATAACCTATGTTTTTGAGACAAAAAATGAAAAAAATTAGTTATTCAAGAATTTTTTTTGCAAGTGTCGTCTGCTTTTTCATGTTAGGTGAAGGGTTAAATAAGAATTGAAATGAATAATCTGTCGCTTCAGCAGAGTATGAATCTGCAATGAGCATGTTAAACTGTCTTAAGTACATAGTTCTATGAATGTGGGATGGGCATTTCATACAAAACTTAACAGGCCCACCCCACATTCATACTCTGATAAAGTGACAGATGATTCATTTCAATTGTTATAATTTAATTCAGAGAGTTTGCTTGCATTATAATGTACTCTTGTGTGGACAAAGTCTCCATCATTTATATCATTGCAGTCATATCAACTTTAGTGCAGATGACAGTTTTATCATACACCCATTAATGTGAAACTCGGGATTTCCACTGTTCTGACTGTATGATAAAAATAAAGTTGTATTGCACATGTGGTTATACAAAACATGTTCGATTTCGTTTCCAACGTAAACAGAGAAGGAACCCGTCTAAATAAATCTCAGCAATCATTGGTTGAATGCACCAGAGTCAAGATCGCTAGAAAATTCCAAGTTCCACATTCAGATTTGTTTACCGGGGATATTTAAACAATCAGATTCGGGTCAAAAAATTTACAAATAAAAATAACATCCTGATGCTTGTTCCTTGACAAATGCTTTCCACAACTGGTCAGCTATAATGATGGCATGTGCCAAACTTATTAGCTATTTAAAAATGCATTGTTGTGTTATTCCCCACAGTTCAGTCAATATTTGAAGTCAGATCATCGTGACCGTGACACTGATCGGTATATTTTGGTTTCGACCAATTGAATGCTGTAAAAATTAAAAAGCAAATTAGGGTTGGTACTTCAACTAACAGTGATGTCTCCTTGGCAACGAAGAAAACACACCAATTATTCAGATGAAGAGTGCCTTGTGCCTTTAGTTCAATTTTCGTATGGACCGGTTGTTATAAGAGAGGTGTGTGATAAATACAGAAATGCACATACGTTTGAATGGGTTAAGAATTATCCCACTCAATTACTTTGGTCCGGGATATCACTCGAGCCTTCGACTCTCGTGATATCCTAGGCCAAAGCAATCTCATGTGATAATTATCAACCCATCCAAACGTATGTGCAGTTCTGTATATTAATTATTTTTAACTTAGGCCAATCACACATTCTTGAATACTGAAGAGAAAAATCTGTGAACAACCCTCATGATTACTAACAGCCCACCTGCAGTAATTATAGTTTTTTAATTGAACCACAGGCCATGCCAAGAATTTTTTATTTGACAAATGGGTGGGACAAAACAAAAAAAATTATTACACTATGAAAATTATTCAAGTTATGAAAAAATCACTTTTGACCAATCATATGCAAGCAAATCGGACATCATTAAAAAAAGGTTAAATTATATGTACATGTAAGTGAATAAATTTAATTCAGAGTAAAAATGGTACTGTACTTGTACTAACTTGTGATATTAGTTAGTGTTCAACCAATTACCAAAAATGGCTGCTGACCGATTACAGGTTATTAGAGCTCACAATCAGCCAATTCTGATGTCGATTCCGATTGTAATATCGTGCACTACTAGACAAGTTGAGACTCAAAAGAACTACATCAAACTGAACTTATTTTTCAGGTTTAGAGTCCATTCACTACTAGACAAGTCGAGACTCAAAACAACTACATTAAATTGAACATATTTCACTGTGTTTAACTCCACTGACTCAGGTCCAGTAAAATTAGCAGTCGCGCAGACTTGGGCAGTAAACGTGGCTCTCAGGGCCACGTTTACCACCCAAGTGCGCGCAACTAGTAATGTTTACTGCGACCTGAGTCAATGGGATGCAACCTTCACTTTTCCAGTATGAACAGTCGATTGCCGCAAGTACTTTCAATTGTAAGCTTTACATGTCGTTTAACTTGTATAGCCCATAAAGGGGCATCTAGAGAGGTTAAGAACACACACTGTGGTGGTTTTTCAACTTTATTGAATTGTGTCATTGACATCATTTTACATTAACAATTGAGCAATTGCAGTTGACATCATTTTACATTAACAATTGAGCAATTGCAGAAGATAAAATAAGATGTGGTTAATGAATCATCACAAAAAATGCTTGGCAACAATCGGTTGAACAAATGTTCCACGACCCGTTGCTGTTGTCATCCGATTGCTCACAATCGGCCAATTAGGGTGGCCGATTCTGAACATCGGTTGAACACTAATATTAGTCTTTAGTTTTTAAGTAATTCTCAGTGACACTGCCTTCCTAGTGTTTAACCCTTTACCTAACGAATCGCCCACATCCGCCAGCGTAATATGCAAATTGAGCAGTTGAAAAAATTTAATTTTTCAAAATATTTCAACAAAACCATATCATGTGACCCCTCATTGGAACGAGCTCAATGAGCTCGTTCCAATGAGGGATCACATGATATGGTTTTGTTGAAATGTTTTTAAAAATTTTTAAAAATTGTATTTAAAATAATAACTTTTGACATCGTCCGCATTGGGTAAAGGGTTAAGGCACCTGTTAGGTCAGTTTCGTTTGAAATTTTTTGGTCACAACACAACACAGTCTGGTGGGGATTGACCATGGAACTTTCGGTTTGAAGTTCATGGCCATAACCATTTAGGTATTGCGCTCCCTCCGGTAAAAAGTAATATTATTTATTATTAATATTTATTTATTAAGATTTAACGACACTTTAACAGCCAGGGTCATATCATGCCGGTGACAGTTTTGCAGGTGGAGGAAGCCGAAATACCTGGGAAGACCCACCGAGCAACAACGAGAGCTGTCAGCTCTCCAACATCATAAATCAGCACTGTGGCGCAGGAAGGGTTAGAGTGGTTGAAGACAAGTGCAACATTGACGTGCAGTACACCTTAGTAAACAGCGTCATCATGCCCCCATGTAGGCAATCGGGGTTACATTAAGTGCCTTGTCCAAGGACCAGGCCTTGAAATGTTCCAAAATTTCTACCTGTCACACATGACAGGTCGATTTTTTTCTTACCTGTCGCTTCAAATTTTGACCTGAACACTGGAAGCTTGTGTGAATTTATGAATACGTGTATACTACTGTGAAAAGTTGTATTTAAAATGTATACTACATGTATTAAAATGTATACTACATGTATGTTGTGCTATACCATTCATCAGTGAACAAATACTGTTGGCTTATCCCTGATCTTGATGCTTTGATTTCAGAATCAAATCATTCACTGGTTATTAACCCATTATCTAACACTAGTTGCAGACGACAGCTCTAGGGCCGGGGAAAAATAATTAATTTGTTCAGGGAACCCGACCGACCATATTTTTTACCACCGGCTCTAATTGTTTTCCCCAAATCGGTAAAAAATTCCAACAAATTCTGATGCAAAACACACAAAAATTGAGGAAAAAAAATTGTTGACCGACCAACCCTATTTTTTTCCGGCATGTTCCCTGACAATATAAATTATTTTTCCTTGGCCTAATAGTTTTTTCAAAAAAAAAAAAAATCCTTTTTTTCTCCCAAACCATAGCTTATGACCTTTCATTGGAATGAGCTCATTCCAATGAGGGACCATTGATCATAGGCTATGGTTTGGGAGAGAAAAATTAATAAATAGAATGGTGATTTTTGTATATTAATATGGAGTCGGTTTTTGACTGATTTGTTAGGTGAAGAGTAACTGGCCTGTCATATGTGACAGGTATGATTTATTTTTACTTGTCTCCACCCAATGTCTGGCTGTCAGTGACAGGTGGACAGGTGTACATTTCGAGCCCTGCCAAGGACACAACGCAGGAGAGCGAATCAGTTGCTGAAATGGTCACCCATTCAACTACTAACTGCGCGCAATGTTGCTTAACTTTGGTGATCTGACGAGAACCGGTTACTGCGACGCCACTGCACCCCCAAAAGTAATATTAAACTCAATAAATAATAATACTAATTCTGATGAGGACACACACACAAGTTATTTTTTCAAAATTTATTTGAAATGTTAAAAAATTTATAGTAATTTATATATTTTGTATACTTACCAATGACCCAGACTTAGCTGGTGCTAACTCTAAAATATCTAGGGCCAAACACAACTTTTACCCCCCAATCCCTAAAATTTGCATCTAAAACCGAAAATTACATGTCCTATATGGTCCCCCATACTTTTACTCCACTGCGCATGCGCAGTGTCAAGGAGGTCTCGAAATTGCCGCCAAAAGTCATTCTTACAACCGGTGCCTGGTAAGCGTTATGTACTCAGCGGGGAGGTATGAGTTCCCAACCCGCGGGAGGGCCATCCCCGTCTGGGTCATTGGTAAGTATAAAAATTATATAAATTATATAATTTTTTTAACATTTTTATACTGTACCAATGACCCAGACTTAGCTGAATAGTAAAAAGGTTGGAGTGCCTAGGACATAAGGAAAATCCAATAGACTCAATTACCCATAACAGACCTATTCCCGTAAGGAGAAAAGGAGAGATAGGCTTACATGTATCTTTCTTATTTGTATCAAAAAAGAAAGACACAACACTATTCTGTAATAGAGCACAATAACATCAATGCAGGGCTCGATTTAACTGGATTAGCATAGCACTTTGCTCTCCAATTTCTGAATTTTGCTATTCAAGATTTATTAGTTTCAAGTGCTTTTGGATCAACTGCTAATCAATTTTCCAGGGTGAATAGTAAATTGCTATTCAAAATTTTCAGATTAAATCAAGCCCTGCAATGATCTCTATAAACATCCAGTATAAACCTTTATACTAATATTTTTTAAGGAAAGCCAATAAATATGGGAGTCTAGATAAATGAGACTCTACATGTATATACTCATTTAAAAGTATTCAAGGATTGCATATTAACGTCCAATTAATAACGTGATATATACAAATGTTTCACACCAATCAATACTTAAAAATTATTACCCAGATGAGTAAACATAGGCTTTACCCTAAAAATCATCTCGGAACCGATTCGGAATTACTGACTCCAAGGGACGTATTCCCTTGCTTTACACAATAAAGCAGGTGACCTAAGAGAACACCCCCCCCCCCCCCCCCCTTTCCCTTGCCTTGGATCAAATACTCCAGAGCAAAGAGGGCAGCAGGACAGAGTCACTGCCGGAACCGAAAGCCTACACACACATAGTTGCCACTGTTTAGTAGACGACATTTTGAGTAAAAAAATAATGGACCTAAACAATGTAGATCTGCAGAAAAGGACTCAATATTCTCAGAAACAAAATCGTGAAAATGGAGGGCTAAGACCAATAAGCAGCCCTCATTATATCTGTAATAGCAACATTATTAGCTTAAGCCCATGATGTAGAAGAACTCTTACTTCATGAGCTTAAAACTAAAGCACAGACTGCTGATTGAAGATATTATCATAAGCAGTACTGAAAGTAAATTGAATCCATCTGGCCATAGAATGGACAGAAATGTGGAGGAAGCTACCACGGCATGTCCCACAACAGACGCCTAAGTAAATTTGTCCACAGTCTTTGTGGAGCTAGAGAAACTACCAACAGAATTTGCACTGAAAAAATTACACTAGAGCAATATCTGCGGCGCTGGAAGATATGCATATCTTATTATTCCGTCTCACAAGATCGATAGAGCGTTTACTGCAAACGCTCGAAGATCCAAACATAGACACATACGTCTGCAACTGATTGTTGAGATGCGTTGCGAATAAGTCGATCATAGACTGCTCTCCTTGGTAGCAATCTGATTGAATCCTCGTTTGTTGAAAGCCCATTCTGGCGGCAACAAACGACCCCTCCGTGAAAGGAGTCCGCTAATACGTTCAGACGACCCGGAAAATGACGGACCAATAAGAGAACTTGATGTTCTAGTACCAACCGAAAGATACATTCCATTAACATGAATAACAGGATGGAATTAGTGCCTCTATAAATCCAAAAATACGCTAATACTGTCGAGTTGTCGGGCAGAATTAGTATATGAGCATTCTGAATAACGTTATCCAATAACGTAACGCAAGCCAAAATGACATCATCCTTGATGTTTGAGGGCTTGATAAGGAACTACAGAATCAAAAGATCCTGGCACTTCAAATCCGTTGGGCTCAATGAAACGACCCAACGTGTTTGACTGGCATCCGTCAAAACTGTAAAACTCGGATCCGGCAATTGCAGTGGAACTACCTGAGTTAAGCACTGAAAACTTGCCCAAGTCTGAAACTCTTATTCACTTGATTTGACAAGAAGATGTCCGTATCGAGCGAAAGAATCCTTACCCTCCAATTCTGAATTAAAAGAAATTGAAGAGGACCAATGCGTAACCGCCCCATCGGAATAAAATCGCGGCAGTTCCACATAAGAGAATCAGTCTCATGAGATCTCTCGCTGAGACTTTGTCTTTAGAAGACAATAGTGAGCATAACAACTGATTAATTTCGCTCTGGTTAACGGCAGATGAACAAGAATGTAATGCATCTCGAAGCTCATCCCTCGGTGGGTAAATGGCTTGGATGAAACCAGATCCGACTTCTCCTTGTTTACTTAAGAAACCGAGACGTCGGATCAATAGAAGCAGAATCTGCACATCGTTCTGAAGCGTCAACTCATTGTCATACCTCTGAAGAATGTCATCCAGGTAGGCCGACGTTACCGCAGAGTCCTGCCCCTACCTGAGTCACTACCCTGACAGTCTCTAGAGTAATGACCTAGAGGACGCATAGAAACCTCTATAGGAACTTCCCTCGGGCGTATTCGCTCCAGAAGTGGCTGTCCTACTTTCTCCGCTGAATCCGACTATAGGAAGCAGATTTGAATAGCAGAGAGATTAAGCTTTCTTAGTTATCTGATAATAATATTGCGGAAAGCTTGCCGTCGAAGAGAAACTCTCCGGAGACCGGAGCGACTCTGAGAGAATTTTTCACCTTACTATCCACACGTGTGAATGTAACCAGGGCCGCATCATGTCTAACCAACTCCATATTGCCACTAAAGGGCGGAGTTCTACGTAAGGCCCTTGAAAGAATTTATAAGGAGGATATACATCCTGGAATTCTTTTCCCTTGAGGCGTAATGATAAAACTCTGGTAAGGTGATCTGCATACGATAATGTGTCTAAGCTAGCCGTATTAGACGATATTAATGTTTCCAACATGGTTGGACTAGACATAGACAACTCTAGGACTTAGACCTGGTCGTCTAGACGCAGAGGAACTCTCGGAATGCCTTGTCCTGCCGTTTCAAATTATTCCATGAATTGATGAAAGGCAGATGAAGAGCACTTGCCGATATGAGACCGGACTTGCTCTATTAATAGCAAGTTATATATAGCGTCATATAAAAATTCAAATGTCTCTGAGACATTTCTGGACTCAGATGGAAACTGAGGGACGATGTCCCTGAACCGATTAAAGAAAACTGTGTCCAGTGGTGCTATCAGTCTTTTATTTGGCAACGCAGCATTTTGGTCCGGAAGAACAACGTCAGAAAATTAAAGCCGGATGAACTCCACGGCAATTATGTTGTTCCGAAAGGGAAAAATTCAACTACAGTAGAACCTGTCTTGAGAGACCGCCCTTAGGGCCACACAAAAGTGGTCTCTCAAGACAGGTGGTCTCTCATAACAGGTTTCAGGTTTTCTCAAGTCAGTGAATAACCAACCACAAATTTCAGAAATGGAGAAGAATGGATTTTTGTAATTATCTTGTAGTTGTTTTTTTTTTTATGAAGTTTTTGTAACAAATTGAAATGGACTGTTATAAAATTATAAAAATAAATTAGTGTTGAAAATCTTCCTTGAAGGTTTTCAACACTAATTTATTTTTATAATTTTTATAACAGTCCATTTCAATTTGTTACAAAAAGATTTTCAACACAAATTTATTTTTATAATCCTATCTGTCACATTTCAGGTTTGTATGAAATTGTTTATTCAGCAATAATCCTAATCTTTTCACAGGGGTCTTATAAAAACATCTCAATCTTCAATGAGTTATGCAACTGAATAGCAATTGAAACTCAGTTAAAAGCTTTTAATACTTTTAATTATGTTAGTATAACCACAATGGATTTTCCAATTCCAGAACAGATAAAAAGTTTTTGTCATGGTTTCAGTCTTCAAAGGGGCGGTATCTCAAGACATGTCCATTATGGCATAAAAATACAAGTTGGTACCGGGTCACAGTGGTCTCTCAAGACAGGTGGTCTCTCAAAACAGGTGGTCTCCCATAGCAGGTCCATTATAGAGTAAAACCAATCGGTGCCTGGCAGATGTGATTTCTCAAGACAGGTGGTCTCTCAAGACCGTGGTCTCTCAAAACAGGTTTTACTGTATTCCGTATCCCTTTCGCCATCCAGTCGGACCACTTGTAATACTTGGTCGTCCATGTCTGCACCTGCAGTGGAACGTACCGACCCAGCTTCCATGGATAATTCCTGATCCGACAGAGTTTCTATCGGTTGCTGGGATACTGCGACAATTTGTGCTAACTGCAGTAGCACATCTGTAACGGAGGCCTGTGGAGCTGCGGTCTTACAATATTTAGCCGCTGGAAGCTCCTGAGATGTTGACTCCTGAATACTTTTTAATGTATGCAGGAGTCAACATCTTAGGAGCTTCCAGTGGCTAAATATTGTCCAAAGTATGAAGGACTCGTATCCTTGGCTACCGGATGGCGTGACCTGGTCGCCATAAATTCCTGGTCGGCGAGATTCGCTGGATATCACTGGTCACATAGCCAAGGTGCGGTCGTGTGCACTGCCGTGAGGATGAGGAGGCCCATAAAGTAGTCTCTCCGGACTGTCTATATCACGGAGCGTCCTGAGCGGTGGACGTATGCCCCGACTGAGGAACATTCTGTACGACAACATCTGTACCCAGATGTTGTTGTACAAGAGAGGGACCTCTCTCGCTCGCAGTCCGTGCGGAGCTGGACGAGCTAGGAACCGGACTAATAGGCTTCCTCCGTACCATCCTCGTATCCGTCGTCACTGGGTGTGCATGTGTATTTATAGTGCTCGCATCATCCAAACCTCCTACTGGACCACAACAGACTAACCCGGGTGCCGAGCCATTCGCTGAATGGTCGCTACACCGGGCGAGCTAGCGGACGATCCTACTTGGGACTTCTTAGGCAATTGACGTATCTGCATGAGTACTCTTGCTGCTAGCTCTTCATTTGACTGTGACGATGGAAGCACACGGAAGACATCAAGGAAACATTACTCTGTTCTTCATTGTCAAAGAGACCTGTGGAGCCGCGGTCTTACATAAATAGCCGCTGGAAACTCCAGGGACATTCATTCCTGCATTTATATAATATGCGAACGTCCCAACTGGAAAGGCCTTGTGTCCTTGGCAAGCGGATGGAGTGATCTGGTTGACGTGGAATTCCAGGACTGTGAAGCCGGAGATCCCAGAACGTTCCTTCCTGCCTATATCATATGAACGTCCTCCGGAATCTGCAGTCACAAAGCCAAGGTGCGGTCGTGTGTGCAGACGTGAGTATGAGGAAGCCAATAGAACAGCCGCGTCAGACTGTTTATGCGACGGAGCGTCCCGAGCAGGAGGAGTGGACATATGTTCGGACTATCAAACGCACAACCAACAACATCGCGGCGCAGATGTTGATGTAAGAGAGAGGGGGCCTCTCTCGCTCGCGGTCGGGATGGACCTGGACGAGCTAGGAACCGGACTAACAGGCTTCCTCCGTACTATCCTCTGTTCCATCATCATTGGGTGTGCACATGGTATGTTTATAGTGCTCGCAACACCCGAAATTCCTTTCTGGACCGCAATGGACAAACCCGGGTGCTGACCCATTCGGTAAATGGGGACGACACCGGGCGAGCTAGCGGACATTGATGTCAATGCCGTCGACTCTACTAGGGGCCTCTTAGGCAATTGCCGTATATCCATGAGCACTTTTGCCACTAGCTCTGCACTGTGACGACGGAAGCACACTCTTGAACGACATCACAGAAACATCACCATGTTCTTATTCCTCTGAAAAAGAGAGTGAAAAACTAGAGTGACCCGGCAGAGAGAGGGCCACATGGTCCTCTCCCCACTAACAACCTACTGTGACACACGCCTCTGACGTTTGTCATCCCAATTAATACACATTGAACAAGGGTTAGTGCGAGTATGTTGACTATAATTAATACAGAAATCAGAGGAAGACTTCCTCCCATTACAATTGAACAATAAATTCTTCAATGTGAAAGGTAAACAGTCATAGTACTCGCACCAAACCTTGAAAACAAAGATACATAATAAAATAATCCATTATAACATTGCGAAAAAATTATTCAAAAAGAAAAAAATTGTTGAAAAAATTTTTTCCGAAGAGCCCAAGTTCCCAATGGGAACCCTGAGCCCAAATGGAACCCAAAAAAGCCTAAGTGTGGACAAAAATTTAAAATCATTTTGAAAAATTAATGTAACCCTTACGGACAATATCAATGTATCTTACTATGAACTAAATTAAGCAGAAGACAAGTAATCACTGTCAGAAGTAACAGTTGTCAACATAAGCAAAAGTGTCAACAAACTGGAAACAAGACTTCAGGCACTGAAACAAACATGGCCCGAAATCAGTTACGAATTAAAACACTATCTGATGCAAAACAGAGGTTTCCAGAGAAGAAACTGTAGAACATCAGATGGTAGATGCAGACCAAAACGCCTAAACAGCCCTAGGGTGAGGACATAACATGGGGAAAAAACAGAAAATAATTCTGTTATCAAGCCAAAACTCCCAAGAAATTTTAGTAATAAACATTACAAAAATAAGCCAAAAGCATGGGAGAATAGCTAGGGGGAATAAAGGAAAGGGGAGAGAGGAAACACTGATTAAACAATGGAACATTCATAGCAAGAATGACAACAAGGCCATGCCTCGAAAATAGGTAACATGAATAATTTCGTAAAAAAAATTATAAGTTACAGCCCTGAACATTTGTATCCACTGTTTTTACCTCTCCACCTCCAATTTCCACCATATATCCACCAATTCTCTCATAATTATGCGTCTGGCATCTTAAAACTGAGATTTACAAGCACAAATAACAGTGAAGTGTAACTGTATTGAGGACCAAACAAAGAATGACTTTTGGCGGCAATTTCGAGACCTCCTTGACACTGCGCATGTGCAGTGGAGTAAAAGTATGAAGGACCATATAGGACATGTAATTTTCAGTTTTATATATAAATTTTGGGGATTGGGGGGTAAAATTTGCATTTTGGCCCCAGATATTTTAGAGTTAGCACCAGCTAAGTCTGGGTCATTGGTACAGTATAAAAATAAGCATTGGTTTCTACAATGAATTTTTAAATATATGTATGTACTACAATACAGTACAGTAGGTTCTACAATTATGTTGTTCCGAAAGGGAAAAATTCAACTACAGTAGAACCTGTCTTGAGAGAAAGCCCTTTGGGCCACACAAAAGTGGTCTCTCAAGACAGGTGGTCTCTCATAAGAGGTTCAAGGTTTTCTCAAGTCAGTGAATAACCAACCACAAAATTCAGAAATGGAGAAGAATGGATTTTTGTAATTACTTTGTAGTTGTTCTTTTTTATGAAGTTTTTGTAACAAATTGAAATGGACTGTTATAAAAATTATAAAAATAAATTAGTGTTGAAAATCTTCACTGAAGATTTTCAACATTAATTTATTTTTATAATTTTTATAACAGTCCATTTCAATTTGTTACAAAAAGATTTTCAACACAAATTTATTTTTATTCCTATCTGTCACATTCCAGGTATGTATGAAATTGTTTATTCAGCAATAATCCTTATCCTAATCTTTTCACAGGGGTCTTATAAAAACATCTCAATCTGAAATGAATTAGCAATTGAAACCCAATTAAAAGCTTTTAATACTTTTAATTATGTTAGTATGACCACAATGGATTTTCCAATTCCAGAACAGGTAAAAAGTTTTTGTCATGGTTTCAGTCTTCAAAGGGGAAGTCTCTCAAGACAGGTCCATTATGGCATAAAAATACAAGTTGGTACCAGGTCACAGTGGTCTCTCAAGACAGGTGGTCTCTCAAGACAGGTGGTCTCCCATAGCAGGTCCATTATAGAGTAAAACCAGTCGGTGCCTGGCAGACATGGTCTCTCAAGACAGGTGGTCTCTCAAGACAGTGGTCTCTCAAGACAGGTTTTACTGTATGTCCTCATTGAAAGGTCAAAATCTCTGACATAAAACAATGGAATTGACATCAAATTTTCAATCTGTGAAGCACCGGGTACAACATGGTGCTTCTTTCATTAAATATTTGCTGAAAACTAATGATTATTGATTGAGAAAAGCACCTTTGGGCAACACTTCCCATGGTGGATGTTTACCATTTCTCAGCGACTGCATTGTATGTGCATCAAATTGTTTTGTTTACACTAATATTACAGTTAAAACTAGAAGTCCTGTCACGAACTGTGCACTTATCTAGGCTTAACTGCGCGGGGGAATTGCGCCCAATTGCCATATTGAATGGCACCCAAAGCATGGCAGGTTCTCCTTGTTACCCATAGCAAACACAAGCAATGTTCCTGCCAATGGACCTCCGGGTTACCCGGAGGTCCATTGGCTGAAACTTTGCTTGTGCACAGGCCGAATGTGCAGAATTTGAGAGCCTTACCATCGTCATAACACGTAGATTAATGCGCAATTCGACGTGCTATTTGTGCGCATTTCAGGACAGGACTTCTAGTTTTAACTGTACTTGGTTTTCAAAAGACATAATGTAAAGTGCTACATGGATATAAGAAACAAAAAAATGAATTTCTACAAAAATCGCAAGATGCAAATAAATATACTAGAGTTGAAACAGTTAACCGATTAATTGATTAACCAATGAGCAACGTCTTGTTCGATCAAAAAAGCAATTAACCATTACTTTTGAAGTACTGTATTTGCTGGGTTAACAAAGGAACAAACTTGCTCCAAAATAGGCAAACATTGTCACACTAACTCACATCAATTATATGAGACAGAGTAAAGCATACAAGTTATGTGATGACATACTTGTTCACTTGCATGATCATTATACTGTATCAGACGCTGGAACTGGTCAATCTTAAGTTAATCTTTAACGAATGCAGGGAGCAGACGACACTTGCAAAATAGATTCTTGAATTACTAACAATTTTCAATTTTTGTCTCAAAAACACAGCTTATGATCCCTCATTGGAACGAGCTCAATGTAATAAAATCCGAATGGAGATTTTTGTAAGCTGAGCTGGCTGATTTTGTCCTTTACATTGGGTAACGGGTTAATGCTATAAATCATCAACGGTATGGCAATTATTCAGCTACGTTTCAGGGCATGTGATTAATTGGTTAACCAAGGTTTATCCATGTGATTAATCAATCAAGAAAACCATTTAACCGTTTCAGCTCTAAAATATACACAAAAAATAGGCCGATGAAATCGTCAGATGTGTACCCATACGTGCAACTAGTAGAAAGCTGTATGACGGAGGGCCACCACGGATGCCGACATTATGTACACCATACATGGTATGGGTACATATAGAAATGGATTGGAGGAGTGTCTAATTTGATGGATAAAGGGTTAATATCTCCTGATCAAATTATCAGATTTACATAAAAAACTATACAGCACATCAGTAACCTGAATACATATATAAAGTAACATGACAATCGGATTAATATTTTTTGTGTTACCAAAGGGATTGGAGAAATTTTCAATTTGAAGGATAAAGGGTTAATATCTCAGGATCAAATTATCAGATTTACACCAAAAACTATACAGCTCGGCACATCAGTAACCTGAACACAAATATAAAGTAACTAGACAATCCAAGCAATATTTTTCAAGTTATCGAATGCCAAAGAAATGGATACGGATGCTGGACCTTCAATTTGAAGGATAAAGGGTTAATATCTCAGGATTAATATAACAGATTTACACCAAAAACTATACAGCTCGGCACATCAGTAACCTGAACACAAATATAAAGTAACTTGACAATCCACACAATATTTTTCAAGTTATCGAATGCCAAAGGGATTGGAGAAATTTTCAATTTGAAGGATAAAGGGTTAATATCTCGGGATCAAATCATCAGATTTACATCCAAAACTATACAGTTCAGCAAATCAGTAACCTGAACACAAATATAAAGTAACTAGACAATCTAAGCAATATTTTTCAAGTTATCGAATGCCAAAGGGATTGGAGGAATTTTCAATTTGAAGGATAAAGGGTTAAAATCTCAGGATCAAATTATCAGATTTACACCAAAAACTATACAGCTCGGAACATCAGTAACCTGAACACAAATTGTAAAGTAACT
Organism: Pictodentalium vernedei; assembly: GCA_031216915.1. Lineage (NCBI taxonomy): Eukaryota > Metazoa > Mollusca > Scaphopoda > Dentaliida > Dentaliidae > Pictodentalium > Pictodentalium vernedei. Next base: position 630,750,524 of record CM062295.1, on the reverse strand, counting down.
TGACAATCCAAGCAATATTTTTCAAGTTATCGAATGCCAAAGAAATGGATACGAACGCCGGACGTTCAATTTGAAGGATAAAGGGTTAATATCTCAGGATCAAAATAACAGATCTACACCAAAAACTATACAGCTTGGCACATCAGTAACCTGAACACAAATATAAAGTAACTTGACAATCCACACAATATTTTTCAAGTTATCGAATGCCAAAGGGATTGAAGGAATTTTCAATTTGAAGGATAAAGGGTTGATATATCGGGATCAAAACGTCAGATTTACATCAAAAACTATACAGCTCGGCAAATCAGTAACCTGAACACAAATATAAAGTAACTAGACAATCCAAGCAATATTTTTCAAGTTATCGAATGCCAAAGGGATTGGAGTAATTTTCAATTTGAAGGATAAAGGGTTAAAATCTCAGGATCAAATTATCAGATTTACACCAAAAACTATACAACTCGGCACATCAGTATCCTGAACACAAATATAAAGTAACTTGACAATCCAAACAATATTTTTCAAGTTATCGAATGCCAAAGAAATGGATACGGACGCCGGGACGGATGGACAAAGGATGGACGAACAACGGATGGCCACCCCGAACCGACATTATGTGTACCATACATAGTATGGGTACACATAAAAATTATACACCAAAATGAAGGTTGTGGATTATAGAACACAAAAAATATCCTTTTAACAGTTGATAGCAGGGAACTATTAAGCGCAAATATCAATCTGGGGACTTAACTTGAACAAACTTGAAAGTGTCCCCTCCCCCCAGCATGCTGTATACCAGGTATCAATAGATTCGGACTGGTGGATATGAAGAAGACGATTTTTAAAGACTATTTGTCATATTACACTAGGTTAAAAGTTGGGCCCCCACAGGGATCCTGAATATGAATGGAGGGACTTGAATTGAACACTGGCTAGGATGTTGTATACCAAATATCAAAACAATCCAAACAGTGGTTCTCAAAGATTATTTTAAAGAATATTCCCTCTTTGGCACCAAGTTAAAATTCTGGCTCAAATATTAAGCAAAGAACTTTATTTCAACAAACGTGAAATTGGCACCCATAAGGATGTTATATTCTGACAGGTAGGGCTGCACGGTATATCGGTAAACCGACATATACCGGTATTCAAACTAATATCGATTGAATACCGGTGTATTTACAAAAATATCGGTTTATCGTCGTTATTTATTTTCCCAAAATTTAATTTTCAAGATGTCTTGAGTTTTTTAACTGTAGCCCCAAATGAATAATATTATCCCTTTATCCAAGGAATTGTCTGTTTGTGCCCTCGTAATATACAAATTCAGCAGTTGAAAAAATAAATTTCAACAAAACTATATCATGTGACCCCTCATTGAGCTCGTTCCAATGAGGGGATCACATGATATAGTTTTGTTGTAATCTTTGGGGAAAATCTGTTAAACTAATTTTGAAAATAATAAATTTTGATATCGTCTGCGTTGGGTAAAGATTTTTCGAACCGCATCATCAAGGCAGGCTAATTCATTCCGACTGTGATGCCTCAAGTCTCGATTGTGGTACTTGTGTTCATATATCTGTGCAGTTTTCGATATACTGGTATACCGTGGTATTTTTTTGAAGACCGATACTGGTGTTCAGCTTTGAATATCGTGCAGCCCTACTGACAGGTGAATAAATAGTTTGAGAATATTCCCAAATATAGCACCGAGTTAAAATTTGGGTCCCCCGTAGGGAACACAAGTATCAATCCAGGGACTTTATTTGAGCAAATTGCACCTGACGCCTCTAAGGATGTTGAATAGAGCTGAAACGGTTAACCGTTTTATCGATTAACCGACGATCAACATTGTGATTGATCAAAAAAGTCCTTGATCGATTAACCGTTACCTTTGAACTACCACATTGTGGGTGTTAACACTGTAACAAACACACCCCCGACTCACGTATACATTGCCACACTCACTCTCCAACGAGTTGTCAGTTTCAAATGCATGCAGAACTCTCTATGACGTTGTCAAAACATCAGTGAAGTCGCATGTGTTTTATTCTGATAACGTTGTCACTTTCCTGTAACATTCACTTCGATGTCATTAGAATGTGTGGGCAGTGTGTCTGAAATGCGATGAATGTTAAATATCCTACGTCCCAGTAATTCTATTAACAAATACGAGTGACGCCATACAAATGGGGCGAATACACTATAAGATTGACAGATATATAATATATGGTTGTCTATTGCGTCATTTAAACTGCAGATCAAATCGAGTGGAACAAGAAAACAAGAGGCCCCAGGGGGCCTGAGGGCGCCCACCTGACATGGTAGTCTAAATATCAAACCAGGGACTTGACATGAATAAGCTGCATATGCCCTTCCTAAGAAAAGCATATACCAACTAGATGAAGCGATTGTGCCCACACAATACATAAGATTTTCCTTCTATTTTCAGTTCCTGCACTTTTTCGTCCCAAAATTGAGATAAACGCATAAAAAACAGATTTTTTTTATTTTTGTTCTGAAATTTTCAAAGTCCCAAACAAAATATTTTCAGCCTAAAATTTTTTTTCTTCTTAAAATTTACCAAAACAGATAAAAAACAAAAAAACTAATTTCCGGATTTTGATCCAAAAATTTCTAAGTCCCACCTGGCCCCCAAATTTTCAGTGTAAAAAAAAAATTTTTTTTTGTCTTAAAATTGACCGAAACGCATAGAAAAACAAGAAAAAAATTTCATGGATTTTGGAACAAAATTTTGGAAGTACCACCCGACCCCCAAATTTTCAGTGTAAAAAAAATTTTTTTTTTTGTCTTTAAATTGACCGAAACACATAAAAAAAACAAAAAAAAATTTCCGGATTTTGGAACAAAATTTTCGAAGTCCCACCCGAACCCCAAATTTTCAGCGTAAAAAAAAAATAAAAATTTTGTCTTAACATTGACCAAAGCGCTTAAAAAATCAAAAAACTAATTTCCGGATTTTGGTCCAAAATTTTCGAAGTCCCACCTGGCCCCCAAATTTTCAGCATAAAAAAATTTTTTTTTTGTCTTAAAATTGACCGAAATGCATAAAAAAAACAAAAAAAAATTTCCGGATTTTGGAACAAAATTTTCGAAGTCCCACCCGAACCCCAAATTTTCAGCGTAAAAAAAAAAAAATGAAAATTTTGTCTAAACATTGACCAAAGTGCTTAAAAAATCAAAAAACTAATTTCCGGATTTGGGTCCAAAATTTTTGAAGTCCCACCCGGCCCCCCAATTTTCAGAGTAAAAAAACAAAATTTTTTTGTCTTAAAATTGACCGAAATGCATAAAAAAAATTCCGGATTTGGGTTCAAAATTTCTAAGTCCGGAACGGGACCACAAATTTTCAGCCTAATTATGAACCCAGGGACTTGGCTTGAACAAACTTGAATCTCACCCCCTAAGGATGCTGCATACCAAATATCAAAGGAGTCTTATTGGTAGATCTGAAGAAGAAGATTTCTAAAGAATATTCCTCATACTGCATTAATTTAAACATTTGGGCTCCCATAGAGAGCCCAAATATGGACCCAGGGAATTGGTTTCCATAAAAGTGTGAAACAATCTTCCAAGATGTTATATGTGAAATCTGAAAGCTTTTGGAGCAGTGGTTTGGGAGAAAAGTAGTGTTAAATGTTTTCCCATTAACCACAGTGTTCAAAAATGCTGACTCAGTACTTTTTCAAAGTCCCAGAAAAGTACCCCATGATAAAACCGATAGCAATTTTTTTTTATCATTCCATTCTGTTGGTCCTAAGGAAGCTTTACACCACATAAGAACTCTCAGTGCCGTGTAGTTTTGGAGATAGGGGCATTTTAATTTTTTTCTATTTTTAGCTCATGCGGTTCCCATGGGGGTGACAGGAAAAAAAATTTGGGCATAAATTAAGTACTTATAACCCAATAAGCCCTTATACCAAATATGGTCCAAATCTGCCTCTCGGTTTGGAAAATAGATATTTTGGGAAGGGCAAAAATTCTTGCCCCTCCCATAACGATGGCAAATATAGCCCCACAAATTTCTCATGAACAAATCTGAGTCTACACCTCAAAAGGAAGCTGCACAACAAATATCAAGTCTCTGCTTCTGCTGGTTCATGAGAAGAATTAAGCACACTTTTTGGGCGTGACCCTACCAGGGGGGCAAGGCAACTTGATTTGAACAAAATCAAATTGCCATTTCATAACAAACTATTATCTCAAATATCAATTAAATTGGTTCAGCAGTTTACGAGGTGAAGACGCAAACACCATGTTCACGGACGATGGACGATGACGGACAGTGAGTGATCATGTTCTATACATCCCAACCTTTTGATGTATAATTTGTGTATCGGTATATTTACAGGTAATATGAATTTAAGGAATATGAGAGGTGAGAATTTCAAAATAAACAAAATTCCATTACTTATATAGCCCCTTAACCAAGGTTAATCCATGTGATTAATCGATCAAGAAAATCCCTTAAGGGGCTATATATGTAATGGAATTTTGTTTATTTTGAAATTCTCACCTCTCATATTCCTTAAATTCAGATTAAATATACTTCGAAATGAAGGTTGGGATGTATAGAACACGAAACACATATGTAATCAACTCACAGAGTTGACAGCAGGCACCCCTGGTTCCTGAAAGTCTGCTATCGTATTCGTACCAGAACTGATAATAAAATAATATTTTGCAAGAACAACTCGTGGCCGAATGTGCTTCAGATATTCAATAACAAAGCTAGGCATTCAAAACGCTTTCGAGTGCAGCGATAGGACTGCATTTTGGAAAAGGACAACACTGTCTGTATTTTTTATTGAAGATTGTTTCCATGCCCGACAGACATGCACAAATCACTCGATACCACGAATTTCCATTGAAAAACAAAATCGTAATTCTAAGAAATTTCAACAGGTGTCATGATACCTTGCATTGAATATGGCATCTGTGTAATCTCCATCTAATAACAGTATACTGTATGAAGACGATCTTTTTCATTATTTGATTTTAGCCGGAGTTGTTTTTACATGCTTTTTCCGTCCAATGACGTCAACTGGAAATTGAAAGTATATTCATACGTAAACAAAAGCAAAGGCTTTGGAATTTACCCCCATGCAGCTCTGTCACCATGTTTTGAAGAACTGTGATACCCTAGCTTTGTTCTTGGATATGTAAAGCACATTTGGCCACAAGTTGTTTTCGTGAAATATTATTAAATTATCAGTTCTGGTACGAATACGGCTGCAGACTTCCAGGAACCAGTGGTGCCTAAAGTCGACTCTATGAGTTGATTTCAAGTGTTTCGTCTCCGATACATCTCAATCTTCATTTTGATGTACATTTTGTATATATTGAATTTGAATTGAAGGAATATCAGAGGACAGAATTTTCAAAATAAAGAAAATTTCATTACTTATAAAGGCCCTTAACCGTTTCAACTTTCAGCTCTAGCAATGTCAATGTGACATCATGGTTAGTTCAGCTATCCGAACGTTGTGGCTGCCACAACGTTTGGATAGCTGAACTAACATCATGGTATGAGAGTGTATATATTTATTTGAAATTTATGGAATTTCAAACTGAAAATCTGGATTTGGTTAAAATTGTGAGGGAAAGTTTTAGAAAAACTGCATAGAACGATTCGGATTGTGCGGGATATGGGTGTAATTCGATTTTTTATATATGTCGTCAATTTCCGTGATTGCGGTGATTAGACAAATCACAATATATAATTACAGATGATCGCTTCCGCACGGCACTCGGAAAGGGTTGTCAAAAATTTCCAAACAAATGGAACAAGAATATTGATCAATAATGTCTTTATCATCCCCATTGTTTCTCGAAACTTCTGCCATAGCGAAGTTTCTTTTTCCAAAAAGTTATGCAACACTAATCTTCCATCTGAGTTTCAATTTCGCATTTTTGTGTTGGTTTCGAGAGAAGGGGTACGTTTCCGTGAACAATATGGATTAATCTGGATTGACTGAGCGTGCGCAATAAGGTCAGATTATTAATCGAAGCGTTCCAGTGAACTTTTAATTATCTGGATTGACAATCCAAATAATGGAATAATCCAACTGAAAAGGTAAATTGAACATAGGATACGTTTCCGTAAACAATCTGGATTGGTAATCGAGATTGAGAAACAGTTTTTCAAAGGAACAATAATCTGTTACCTCGCAAGTGAACTTCGGATGAATATGGGCTCAAATGAGGAAGTAGTCGTTGCAACCTGTATGGAAGAGCTTATGTACAGTGACTATACTGAACTTGTTTTTACACTGATTGAGGAAACCTTTGAAATAGCTCGCTGTCTATTAATTGATATTAAATAAAAAAAACTGTTTATAGAAGTTGATGTTATTTTATTCTTGTTTTCGGTGGAAACCTTGACTGGCGACAGTGTCGTACAGTCTGTGTGTTTTGGGTTTTTTTCTTTTTGATTTTTGTTTTTTTTTCGGGGGGGGGGGGGGGGGTGCTTCCGTTTTGGGAACGGGAAGATTCGGACTCGGGAATCGGCCTCGGGAAGATTCGACCTGGGAAGATTCGGCCCCGGGAGAGATAGAATGATAATTAATTGCATGTGTAAATAAATTTTGATAATAATTTACAATATTCTTGACAATAAAACATCTTTGACACAATTCGATTCATCCACAACATGTGGCACTGCATATAGAATAGCAGTGAAGTCGACCCACGTTGAAGTCGACCCAAAGTGAAGTCGTCCCAAAAAAGTGATCTCGACCCCAAAAAGTGAATTCGACCCGAAGTGATTTCGTCCCGAAAAAAGTTATCTCGACCCACTTTTAAAATTTATTGAAAGCCATCTCCATCCCTATCTAAAAGTGTCTTAGTTACTTTTTGATTTTTTTGTAACTCAATAGAAGTGGAATTTATCCTTTTAAGATCCTTGTCCGTGTTCGTTTATGTTTTACTAGCTAACTTATGAAAAAAAGACAGCTTGGGACATTCCGCTGTTTGTAGGCGTCAATGATATATGAAAAGCGGCTAATTACTTTAATGTTTCATTCGGCGGGGAAAAAACCTTTCATTCATTCATTCTTTTTTCAACATTCCACAATCGTAAGCATGTCTGATGTGTGTCTTGTTTGCACTAACAATGTTCGGCCTCGGCAAGGTTTACAGTGTGAAAGATGTGCCAGATGGCAGCATAGGGTGTGTGGTACTGGCATAACACGAGATGCGTACAGATTGGCAGTTAGGGGGCGAAGGCCTATTGATTGGATTTGCAATCACTGCATTGAACAGGTTGACAATAATATTCGTTCCTTCATTATTTATTTATTTATTGGTGTGAGGCGCTACTCATTCATTCGTTCATTCATTCTTCCATTCGTTCATTCATTCATTATTTATTTATCGGTGTGAAACGTTCAGTTGGAGAAAACACTGCTAATAATTGTTTATTGGTGTTAAACGCCGCTCAAATCATTCAATCGTTCGTTCATTTGTTCATTCATTCGTCCGTTCATTATTTATTTATTTATTGGAGTGAAACGCTACTCATTCATTCGTCCATTCATTCTTCCATTCGCTCATTCATTCATTCGGATGGGAATAAATAGTGAGCATCTCTCTTAATAACCTTTTATACTCAATTCTAGTTCTATGAATCTGGCAATTTTTCGCACCCTACCTCTACTGAGTATTATTTTTTCTGTTATTTAATCTGCTTTGTGTTTGTGTTGTTGTAACTTTAGGGCACTGTCAGGGTCAACTTAGTTGGCTGTCGGTTAAAATTATGCTTTCAAGCTAACTTCCTGAATTAGTAGATTATAATATCATTCTGGAGTAATTAGCGCGTTTACAGAAAAAGGGGAGGACTGAAAAAAAATGTTAAAAAAAGCTGGAGGGGTAAAAACCAAAAAAATTAGATTTGTTTGTTTGTTCATCTAGTTGGAATTTTAAACAGCCATTTAATTTGGGACTGATGGAGTACCAAATTAAATGGCTGTTTAAAATTCCAACTAGATGAACAAACAAACAAATTCAAGGAGTGTTTTGGGGATGTAACATTTATGTGCTATCTATGTGCGTGATTAGTAGATTATAAGGTTATACCGCCATTCTGGAGTAATTAACGCACTTGCAGGTAAATGTGATTTCCAATGTTTGTTATTTAACCTGTTAAACCTATTCCCTTTCAGGTGATGCTTGATCAGATAGGGGAACAGCCAATTGATGCCGTTTCCGACCCAGCATATCTTGAAAGAACAGCCAATTACTTCAGGTCAAAGTTTCGCCCAAATGAACCAGATTCTCTAGATTTTGATTTATGAACTGAACATTTCCCTGAAATTTTTTTAGAGGAGACATAAAAATTGATGATAGGATTTTAAAATTTGGGTCGACTTAACTTTTTTCGGGTCGAGATCACCAAAAGTGGGTCGACTTAACTTTTTTGGGTCGACTTCACTCGGGTCGACTTCAACGTGGGCCGACTTCACCGATTACCCTGCATATACACACACCAAAAATCACCCTACTTTATAAATGGTACCACAGGTCTTCAAAAGTCTTGAAGTTGTTATGTCATTATCTCTATATTTCTGCCATATTTCTTCTAATTTCTTTGCTCATCACAAGATATTGCATGCTGTCTAGCCCTAACTTCGGGTTTGAATATTTCAGGCAAGGGAACGTGATTGCAATTGTGAACAACAGCTGCAACCACGGACGTTATATACCTTATCTGTCGGGAGATTAAAAGACGTAAACGTGTCTCATCTTTTCTTTTTCCGAATCAAAACTATGCATACCACTGTATAAACAAACAGAAGAACAATGTCGGACTTGTACTTTGAGGGCAAGAACAATCATAACTTTCAATTCAACACTTCACAGTCATCAAGCCGTTAATTACTGTCTCACTTTGTTGCATTGAATACATTACCAAACATTTGTAAAGTTAACTTTAATCAGATTTGTGCAATAGTATTCTAACCGCGTGCATAATCCCCCCCCCCCCCCGACTCCATTTTGGGCGATAGGAAAGCTAGGCCTGTGTGATCCAAGTGAAATAAAATAAGGTTAACCGGGTCGCAAGGGACATGCAAATCCCACATCATCCCTGCGCGCCTTCGGCGCGCTAAAACCTTTCATTCATTCATTCACAGCAGCAGAAGCAAAAAAAAAAAGTAATTCAGTAGCTTTTTGTCCAGTGAACAATAAACAGTGTTTTTGGGGATTTATCGGATTTCTGTGGAAAGGTGAAGGATTTTTACGTAAAGGTTAGTAATTATTTTCAGTTCTATCCCAATTTAAAAGCGTAAAATAATTACAAGAAGCATTAAAAAAAATTTACAAAAAGTTTAAAGGACCCAAATTTAAAAAGAAAATCGGGAAGATTCGGCCTCGAAAGTGGGAAGATTCGGCCTCCGTTGAGGCCGAATCTTCCCACTTATTTTGATGGGGCCGAATCTTCCCGAGGCCGAATCTTCATGGACCCTTTGTTTTCAGGTTGTTTTTTTTTTGTTTGTTTTGTTCTTCTTTTGGGGGTGGGGATGGGGAGGGGGGCGTCATTTTCCCACAGACGTCCACGATATGATTTTAAAAAAATAAAATTTACTAGACCGCTTTTGTCCATTATATAGAATGTTGTAGCCACAGGAGTAGGTATAAAAGGCCGATTCCAGCGCACATGTACAAGATTTCGTACATGTGCACGTACATCGATGTACACCTCCATAGGATTTAGTGTTAAAATCGTGTACAGGTACACGATTTGTCGTTTTTTATGGTGCTACAGAATCGGCTTTGCCGATTCTACAGCACTGGATTCTATATACACATCGCTCAAGAGTGAAAAAAAATGTATGCAATTTTAAGAAAAATGAGGTGAATTGTCTGCTACAGAATCGACAAATGAGTTTCCCCATAGGATTCAGTGTTAAAATCGCGAGCAAAAAAACGTGTTGCCGATTCTGTAGCAGCGTCGAAAAGTGGTTTGCCGATTCTGTATCATCCGTGTCTGTTCACGATTTTAACACTGAATACCTATGGAGGCGTACACGGAAATCCATTTGTGGATTGTACATCAGAAATCGACTTATGTACGGTACATGGAAAAGAGGTGCTACCGAACCGGCAAACCCACTGCCACGATGAGAGTAAAAACTGACACTCACATTTTTGTTGTGGTGTGAATGAAGGTTTTCGTTCAAAAGAGTCGACTATGAATATGAGTGTCAGTTTTTTTTTTGTTTCTGGCGTGAATGAAAGGCTTTCGTTCAAAAGAGTTGACTATAAAATATGATCTGTAAAAATAGACATTCATGTTTTGTTTCAATGCAACGAAAAAAAATTGAGTTTAGAAAATTAGAAAAAATCAGAGGTACAAAATCGTTTGTTCGCGTTTTGTCACTGTTAATTTTGTGAAGTAAATTTTAATAAAAATACTTTATGGAATGTTTCATTAAATTGACACTCATGTTTTTGTTGTGGTGTGAATGAAGGTTTTCGTTCAAAAGAGTTGACTATAAATATGAGTGTTAGTTTTTTTTTTGTTTCTGGCGTGAATGAAAGGTTTTCGTTCAAAAGAGTCGCGTGAATGAAAGGCTTTCGTTCAAAAGAGTCGACTATAAAATATGATCTGTAAAAATAGACATTCATGTTTTGTTTCAATGTAACGAAAAAAAAATTGAGTTTAGAAAAATTAGAAAAAATCAGAGGTAAAAAATCGTTTGTTCATGTTTTGTCACTGTTAATTTTGTGAAGTAAATTTTAATAAAACACTTTATGGAATGTTTGATCAAATTGACACTCATGTTTTTGTTGTGGTGTGAATGAAGGTTTTCGTTTTTAATGGATCGTTTTAATAGATAATAAAACGCATTTTTTCCACTCAATTAGGTTTGAGTGGTAAATTTTTAATATATTCATGATAATGTTCGGAGATGTGAATGAAATCCTTTTAACGTTAAATTAGAAACCGGTTTCTTTATGTGCTAAAATTTTTAAACTGTTTTCAAAGTTCTCTCTCAATTCGACATTGAGTGAATGGTTTTGATATATGAATGAAATTCCTTTTAACAAACGTAAAATTATTCTCAAATGCATTAAATCAGAAACCAGTTTGTCATGTGCTTAAACTTTTCAAACTTTTTCAAGTTTTCCCAGTTCAAATGTGTTAAATCAGAAACCGGTTTGTCATGTTCTTAAACTTTTCAAACTTTTTCAAGTTTTCCCAGTTCAACACTGAGTTAAGATATGAATTTTTTTAGTTATTATATTAAAGACAGAAGATTGTTATTTACTTAAAACATAAAAAAATAATTATACATTTAATTTTGAAAAATAATGAATAACTCACATTAGCATACTCAAAGGAACATTAACAATTAAAAACGAAAAATGTTTTTACAGATGGATTCTAAATGTCGAGATCAAATTTTAGACGAATATGAACGTACCAAGAAGGGCATTCAATCGGCTGACAGAAGCAGACGTCTTGGAGAGATACAACTCAAATGCGAGACCACAAAAATATTAAAACCCCTGACGGAGGTTCAAGAGTGAAGCAAGAAGGAGATAGTTGAAGAATTGACGACCATAAAAGAGAGTTCTTTGAGAATGGGTTCGTTGCCCGGTAGTTTTGGAAATCGATATTCCTTTCAATCTACACCGGATTACGTTCCCACAGGAATTCAAAGCGACGATACAGCTTCGACTATCACCACTGATAGCGTCGCGTCATCCGAGGATGGCGGTAAGAGAGATCTGTTCTATGGAATTTATAAGGATTCTGAGGGCAGAACTTTTGTAGGTGACACAGAAGTGGAAATGGATGATGAAGATTTAATTGTCGGTTCGAATAAGTATAAAATAACTGATGGACTGCGCAAATTGCTCCTTTTCGACAAGCCTGTAGATTACACGGAACAGGATTTCGACAATTACGGCGACATTCTGGTTCAGACCCACGCCATGCTGAGAAATAACGATGCCAGAGAGACAAGACCCAAAGCCAACAGAGGTTACAAGTGGACAAAAATAGTAAAACCCATATGGGATATGAATAAGAAGTTCGTCGAATTGGTGACTGGTAAAGGGGTGAAAACCACTTTTCTTCCGAGCGATTCTGACGCTCTGTCTCAGAGATTGAGATTGTTGATGGCGAGTAGACGTGCTGGTAACTCAGGGTTAGATAATGAAATAGTTACTATATCTGACGAATTGTTAAGACAGAAGGTTTTGAATAAAAACCAGTATAAAAGGCTGATGAACGAATTGAAGGATTGATGTATATAATAAGTAGAGAGAAACAAACAAACAAACAAAAAATATATAAAATAAAAACAGTAAATTTTTACACTAGAATAATAAAAGTATTTAAACAACAAACGATTTACCAGTGATAAAACAAAATATATTATAAAATAAAAATATGTTGGTGATAAAGAACAGGGGATACGTCAGAACTTACGTTCAAGGCGGTTCTGGCATCATCGATTCTATAATGCGAGCGTTCACGAGCGATGCGGGTAGAAAACTTGCATCGACCGCGTTTGAGGTCGGTAAGAAGATGGCTTTGGATGCTGGTAAGAAAGCCGCTTCCGAAGCCAGTGGTAGGATAGCTTCTGTGGCTGGCAAGAGGGCAGCCAACGCATTGATCGACAAGTTGATCAGTCCGCCGGTGAAGCGAGCTGCGTTAGAGCGAACGCCGAAAAGTTGGAAAGATTTTAAGGATGCTGTGGTACCCATACAAGATTTAGCCAAAATGACGAGTGGATCTGGATTGAAGAGAACTCATGATGGTGTAACATAAATAAATAATAATATTAAAAACTGAGTTTGAAAAAAAAACATAAAAATTGTGTTTGAAAGAATCTAAAATAACAAACAAAAAAATAAACAAAGATGAACATTAAAGATATGTCTTGGAACAATGCCGCGACCAAGAGGTTGAATAACGAGTTCTTTCCCAAAAGCATAAGAGGCTTGATAGTGGGGAAAATCGAATTGTGGAAAGACCAATCTGTTGATGAATCTGTTGTCCCGACCCGACTGGTTGGATTATGACAGATTGTTTGTGTTTGGCAAGAGCTTGTTTCAACCCGAATACAGATTGCTTCGAGAGTGCATGGATCGTAGATTGCCCAAGGACGTCATAGCCAGAATCTTTGACAGTAGGGAGGAATTTGACAAAAGTGAAGCTCCTCTTTTGACCATTTTGGATGTGGCGATGGAATTGATGAAGAGAAATGCATCTTCGAACGTCGAGTGTCGATTTTATGAGAACGCTAACGACGTTCCGGATCCTAGAGAATTGAAATCGGAAGATAAGAATCTCATGATTTTCGACGATCTGCTTTTGGAGAGACAGAACCGATGCGAATCATATTACGTTAGGGGTCGACACAGCAACGTGGACTGTTTCTACCTGTCGCAGAATTATTTTCGATTGCCCAGACAGACGATAAGGGAGAACGCTAATTTTCTATGTCTCTTTCACCAAGATCTCAAGAATCTCAATCACATCTACGGCGATCACGTCGCAAACGACATGAGCGTGGCGGGATTCAGGAGATTCTGGAAGAGGGTTTGGGATGGAGGACTTTACAATTTCGTTGTGATCGATTTTTGACTAGCAAATTTAATCTCAGAAAATATCGGTGTGGATTCGACAAGTTTTATGTTTCTGATGATAATAAGATAGAGCGTGAAAATAAAAAAAAATTTAGAAAATAATAAATCTTCAAATAATTAGTTTTGAAAAAATAAAAATAAAATTAAAATATAATGTTCGAACAAGGAGAATTGTTAGAATGGATAGCCGAGAATACAGCTGCAAAACAATCTATTCAAATCGTGGTGAGTGGTGATTCGACTCGATTCGTGACGAAATTCGAACCTTCCATCGAATTGAATAGAGAGAAAAGATACGAGATGGCATTGGTGAATCTGGAGACTTATTATTCCTTTCCCAACGTCACCGAAAAGAATAACTCGATCAAGTATTCCGACGAAGTGGATTGGTTGGAGATTCAAATTCCCAAAGGAAGTTACGATATAGACGATTTGAACAATTACATTCAAACGCGAATGAAGATGGATGGAAAGGGAAGCAACAAGATCAGACTCACTCCCAATCCTAATACCTTACAGACGATGCTGGATTTGGAAGATAATTTTCGAGTGGATTTCAACACGGATGATTCTATAGGCAGTCAATAGCATTCTGGTGAACGTGGATGTGATTGCTGGAAGCTACATGAATGGTAGCGCTCAACCGACGATCTATTCCTTCTTTCCAAACGTGTCGCCGGGTTATAAGATCATGGAGCGACCTCTAAATTTAGTTTATCTACCAGTGATTTTAGACACGTCATATAGTCTCAAAACCACGTTGACGGATCAAAATGGTGAACTGTTAGATCTTCGCGGAGAGAGGGTGATGATACGATTTCACATAAGAGAAATATAAAAGCAAAAAAAAAAATATTGTGTATATATATAAATAACAAAAATAAAATAAATGCAATATTAATTTTACAAAAATTATTTAATATATATAATTATCATTAAAACAAGAAAACAACTGAAGAAAATATATTTTAAAAAAAGAATTATGACAGAACACGTGATTAAAAACGTGAACATATCCACAGGACAGAGGAAGAAACTTAAGAGAGCGTTAACAACTCGAGACGAGGCGGTGAGATTCAAATTCACTCACGAAGATCTGACGAGAGGCAGTCAGGATTCGATCCCTGGACCAGAAGTCAATTCAAAAGGATGGAGAAAGCGATTCGTGATGGAAGAGGGTTGACGGTGAGATTGAGTCCCGCTCAATTGAGATACAATTTGAGAATGGAAGGCGGTTTCCTACCACTATTGGCAGGAATCGCCGCAAAAGCATTACCCTTCGCCGCAAAGGCACTGCCCTTTCTTGGAAAGACTGTCGGCATGGGAGCTCTCACGGGGCTCGTGAGTTCGGCAGTTGAGAAATTAATGGGTGGCAGCGGACTGTTTTTGAAGAAGGGAGGAGCCGTGTGTCGCGTCCACGTAGACGACAGCGGTAAAGGATTGTATCTTGAACCTGTTAGAGGTGACAACTTTTTGAGTGGAAACGGTCTCTATCTGACGAGTGGATGGAACGTTAAGCGACTCGGCAAGGGTTTCTTGCTTGGTGAGAATTCGCCATTTAAGAATATACCGATTTTGAATATGTTATTATAATATAAAAAAAAAAAATTATATAATTATATAAAATATAAATCATAGAAAGTATAAAATAATATATATAAAATGGATAAAAAAGTGGAGAAACAATTAGATGATAATGATGAATATCAGGAGATAGAGCGCGAAAAAGATGTGGAAAAACGATTAGACGCTAAGGATGAATATTACAAGATAGTGTGGGAAAAAGATATGGAAAAACGATTAGTCGCTAATGAATATCTTAGGAAAGAACTGATAGAAGAGTTAAATAAAGAAGATCGGGATATGCAGTTGAAAATGTTAGAACTGATAGAAAAGTTAAAAAAAGATTGGGATATGCGGTTCAAATTGTTTTTGAAGAAGGGAGAAGCCGTGTGTCGCGTCCACGTAGACAAAAGCTGTAAAGGATTGTATCTAGAACCTGTTAGTGCTGACAACTCTTTGAGTGGAAACGGTCTCTATCTGAAGAGTGGACAGGACGTTGTGCGACTCAACAAGGATTTCCTGCTTGGTGAGAATCCACTGTTTAAGAAGAAACTGATTTTGAATATGTTATTATAATGTAAAAAAAAAAATATAAATATAAATCATAGAAAGTATAAAATAATATATAAAATGGATAAAAAGGTGGAGAAACAATTAGACGATAATGATGAATATCGCAAGATAGAGTGCGAAAAAGATGAGGAAAAACGATTAGATGCTAATGATGGATATCTTAGGAAAGAACTGATAAAAGAGTTAAATAAAGATTGGGATATGCGGTTGAAATTTAAAAGAATGAGACGTTTTCCATCGTTACCACTACCTTCTGAAGAGAATGGTAATGATGCGAGTGTTACCAAGAGATTCACAACATTCGTTCATAATTATGATTCAGATAAACAAATGTGTTGTTATAAAAATGTAGCATATTACACAAAAAAAAGAAAAGAAGAATCGACGCTGAAATTTAAGAAAAAAGGAAACGTTATTATAATATATGGGTAATAGTGAAGAAGGAAAACAAAAAAAAACAAAAAAAAGTAATGAGATCTAAAGATGATCTCATTACTTTTTTTTTTTTCCTTCTTCTTCGCTAAAAAAATAAATCTCTCTATTCTTTATATTTCCAAGTCCGTTATTAGCATGTTGACACTCGTGTTTTCTCCTTTTTCGCAAATGTGTTGAATGTTTATCTTTACTTTTTTGAGTTTTGTTACTTCGGTTAACGCGCTCTCACCACCCGATTTGTTCATGAGTTCGAGTGAGATGTTTGGAAATATGTAACTTCCATAGGGCAACGTCAAATCGTCCTTGTCGAATTCTCTATCTTTGGCGATGACGATATTCTGCAGATCGCTTTCGTACTCGTAAAACAAATCGAGCATGGCTTCGTCCAATTTCAAAGGCATGCGATATTTGTCGTATTTGTGCTCTAAGCCCTTCGTCTCGACTTCGTTCAATTCAATGGGATCGTGTCGTTGTAATCTATATATAGATTTTAAAACCGAATTTCTTACACGTTTCGACTTGTTTCAATTTCAATTCGCATCTTTTAGGTGTTGTTGTCATGATCGATTATTTGGGTTTTTTTTTTATGAATTCTCGCAAATAATGTATATTTTAAATTTTGTATTTAAATAATAATTTGTTTAAAAAGTTGTTTTTTTTTTACTCTTTATATATATATAAAAAAAGGTTTTTAATTTTAATTTTCTTTAATGTGAAAATTTTTTTGTAAAAGTTTTTTTCTCTTTATATATAAATAAAAAGTTGAATTTTAACATCCTTTTCTTTCTCGTATTAATTCAATTTTTTTCATGTTAAGAACATAAAATTGATTAATTTTTTTTGAAAGAATTAAAACATATATAAACAATTTTAAAACTTTTTAACAAATTATCATTAAATACAAAATTCGAAAAAAATATTCTTACAAACCCAATTTTGAGGTAAAAACAATGATCAAGTCTGAACATCCGAATTATAGTTTAGAACGTGCAAGACTTCAAACGTTTAAAAATTGGCCTTCGCATCTTGCTCAAAAACCCAAAGATTTAGCTGCTGCGGGTTTCATTTATGTGGGTAAAAGTGACAAAGTTAAATGTTTTTGTTGCAACATACATTTAATGAATTGGGAACCTCACAACAGACCTTTGGTAGAACACATAAATAATACCAAAGGTCGTTGCAATTATTTGAAGAAGATCCAGTCATTAGGATTGATTAAAATTGAAGACGAAGAATGGGAAAGAAATAAAAACGAGAGTTTATTAAGGGGTATTTTACAATCCGGATACACGAAGGAACAATTGTACAATACACTGAATTACGCAAACAAGACGTTATCTCAATTCTTGACTTTAGAAGATTCATGAAAGAAGCAGACGAATTATTATCATCTATCGAGAATGAATCGGGTGATATGAACACGTGTCTGCTTTGCAAAAACAAATCCGCAAATGTTTTGTTTCAACCGTGTGCACATTTGTGTTATTGTAAGGAATGTTATTCTAGAGACGAGAAAACATGTTCGTTTTGCGAACAAGAAATAAAAGCGATCGTAAATTGTTTTGAATAAAAAAACATTAAATAAAAAATTGAATTAAAAAAAAAATCTTTTTTATATATAAAGAGTAAAAAAAAAAACAAAACTTTTTAACAGATTATTTTAATACAAAATTCGAAAAAAAAATATTCTTACAAATGGAGCAAACAGATAAAAAAAAAATGGAAAATTTAAATGTGAGAAAACCGTACCTCAGTTAAACGAGATTTGTAAACTATTAAAAATTCCACATTTCAGAAATCATAGAACTAAATCAAAAAAAAATTGAAGTCATATAGAAATATTTGCGAAATGATGAAAAGGCAAACGAAATGTCGATAGCAACGACGTCAAAAAATGCATCGGTTGTGAAAAATGAGAAGAAGAAAAAGATAGTAAAAGGAATCGAAATGCCGACGTCGAAAAAACCAAAAACGTTTCGATTGTGAAAATAAGAAGATGACTAAACGAAAAGCCGTTGAAGAACTTAAAGTTTCAAAAGAAAGGAAAAGAAAAACTAAAACGAAAACGAGTGATGCACATCAGATTCTAGACAAACGAGATATATCGAGCAAAATTCGACAAGCAATGAACGAAGGGAGAGGAGAAGAATATATAGCACGACTCGTCGCGGAACTATTCCAATCGAAGCCCTAGAACGAGAGAGTGCGATCAAAGGCATTTTTAAAACTTTCGACATGGTTCCCTCGTTCAAGAAAATCGATCCGAAATTGTTCATGGAACGGGTGAAGAAAAAAGTATTGGATTTGTTTCGCAAATACATGAACGTGGGACTCAAAATTAAGATGATACTCCATTGCGAGATGAATAAAATCGACGTGAAGTCCGGCGAGAGCATCGTGAAAAATGCATATTTCAGATCTAACGTCGAACCCATATTTCGAGGTTCAGATTTAACGAACGTTTTCGAAAAGATGAAAGACAAAATGTTGACGTCTCTCGCGAATTATGAACATGAAGGTTGTAATTGGATGTTCGATGAGGTGTTGAAACTCGAAATTCACATAACTGAAAACGATTCGTTGAAAGGGTCTTCCTACGTGAAATTACCGTATTTCCTAGCTAAAAATAATGCTGTGATCAATGTGAGAAATAAAGATGATCAGTGTTTTAAATGGGCAGTCACCTTCGCTTTATACCCTGTCAAAATGAGCTCCGATAGAGTTTCTTGTTACGAGGAGACTTCTAAAAATCTCGATTGGACCGGAGTGACTTTTCCAATAGAGTTAAAACACATCGAACGTTTTGAGACTCAAAATCCCACCGTAGCGGTGAACGTCTTGGGATACGACAATGAAAAACGAACGATCTATCCTCTCAGACAGACTTCATATCTCGAAAGAGAAAGGACGATTATTTTATTATTGATTTTGAATGGTGACAATCGTCATTATTGTTGGGTTAAAAATCCGAGCCGATTACGACGACGTGGGCCAAAGGTTCGTGGAAGAATTAGAATCGAAAATTCAAATGTTATACAACAAATTCAAAACTCCGGCGAAAATGATCATCACGCAAGAGCAGCAGGACGAAAATAACAGAGCCACCGAATGTCACATATGCAGACAATCGTTCGATGAGAATTCGGAGGAAAATAAGAAGGTCAGAGACCACGATCATTACACGGGTCTGTATCATGGTCCGGCTCACAGCAAGTGTAATTTAAAATATCGAGACGCCGTTTTCTATCCGGTGATATTTCACAATCTCTCGGGTTACGACAGTCATCTGTTCGTGAAAAATCTCGGCACTTCCAACGAAGAATTAAATTGCATCGCGAACAGCGAAGAAAGATACATTTCCTTCACGAAATGGAAGCTCATGGAGAAAAAAAGAGTAATCGACGGAGAGACGTTGGAAGAAAAAAATGAAATCCATTTGTAGAAGCATACGTTTCATCGACAGTTTTAAATTCATGTCGACCGCTCTGGAAAAATTAGTCGATAACATGTGCAAGGATAAATTTAAAATCATGAGCGAACATTTCGGAGAACGAGAAGACGTCATGTTGAGGAAAGGAGTCTATCCTTACGATTACATGAACGATCTAAAGAGATTCGAAGACACTGCACTACCTTCGAAAGAAGATTTTTATTCGAAATTATACGAATCCGACATTTCCAACGAGAATTATGAACATGCCAAAAACGTGTGGAAATCATTCGATATGAAAACCATGAGAGATTATCACGATCTCTATCTGAAGACCGACGTTCTGCTCTTGGCAGACGTTTTCAAAAATTTTCGAGACGTCTGTCGTCGAAATTACAATCTGGATCCCGCTTGGTATTTCACCGCACCCGATATGGCGTGGGACGCTCTGTTGAAGACCACCGAAGTCCAATTGGAATTATTATCCGACGTGAACATGTTGCTCATGTTCGAATGGGCTGCGAGAGGTGGCGTCTCGATGATCTCCCACAGATATTCTGAAGCTAACAATCCCTACATGAAAGAAGGTTTCAATTCGAAATGGTCGAATAAATACATACAGTATTGGGACGCTAATAATCTGTACGGTTGGGCTATGGATCATCCTTTACCGATTGGAAATTTCGAATGGGTGACGGAACCGGAAGAGATGCAAAAATGGAGAGACTATCCTTGCATTTTAGAAGTCAATTTGAACTATCCGGATGAATTACACGATCTACACAATGATTATCCGCTGGCTCCTGAACGAATGGAACCGAACGAAGGAGACGAGGAAAAACTCATTCCCAATTTATTTAACAAACGTAACTACGTCGTCTACAGCGAGAATTTGAAACAATACGTCGATTACAGGATGAAATTAGTCGACATACACGCATCATTCGATTAGATGAAGAGCCTTGGATGAAAAAATACATCGATCTCAACACGAATCTCAGAATTCGAGCCGAGAACGATTTCAAAAAAGATTTCTTCAAACTCATGAACAACTGCATGTACAGTAAATCGATGGAAAACATCAGGAAGAGAACCGACGTTCGACTCGTCACGTCTGAGAAAAGAGCTAAAAAATTAGTGGCGAAACCCAATTACAAACACCGAACCATATTCAACGAAAATCTAGTGGCCGTTCACATGCAAAAGATGCACCTGAAGTTCGACAAACCGTATTATCTCGGACCGATCATCTTAGATATCAGCAAGCGATTGATGTACGAGTTTCACTACGAATACGTCAAATGAAAATTTGGTGATAAAGCCAAACTACTGTTCACCGACACGGACAGTTTAGTTTACGAGATAGAGATGAAAGACGTCTACCGAGATATATCTCCGGACGTGGCCACGTGGTTCGACATGAGCAATTATCCCGGAGATCACCCATCCAACATTCAATCGAATGACAACAAGAAGGTGTTGGGTAAATTTAAGGACGAGAGCGGCGGTAAACAAATCGTCGAATTCGTGGGCTTGAGACCCAAACTGTATGCTTATCGTCTAGAAGATGAAGAGATCAAGAAGTGCAAAGGGGTTAAAGCATGTGTGGTGAAGAAAAACATCTCTTTCCAAGAGTATAAATATTGTCTGTTAGGAAGTGGTCCGATGTATAAGACTATGAAATCGATTCAAAGCAAAAATCACGACTTGTATACCGAAATAGTCAACAAGATTTTGCTGACGGCTGACGACGATAAGAGATTCATGTTAGATGATAAAATAAGCACTTTGGTACGCGGACATTGGACTTTGGATCTAATTTTAGATGATATGAATGTGGATGATTGGATTCCAGATATGATTGTGGATGATAGGATTCCAGATATGAGTACGGATGATAGGATTCCAGAAAATCAAGAAGAATTAGACGGATTCGAGATTATGGAAATCGATAGAGACATCGAGAGAGTTAGTTTAAAAAGAAAAAGAAAAAAAAAAAAAATAAAGTCATTTTAGTGAATTATAATAAAATAAATAAATAAAAAAAAATATATATACGCATTTATGAATAAGAAAATAGAGACATCCGTAGAAGGTGTCGTCTTACCTAACGAACCCCTATCCAACATCGATCTGTCGAATGCGGAGAAGGATTTGAAAATCAAAGATTTTCTAGGCGTGTTTTTCACAGATGCCTTGCCGAAGAGAAGACCTCGACAATCGGAATGTGGAATTTTAAATCTAGACAATTTATCGGGTGAAGGCACTCACTTGGTGGCGTGGTTCAAGAACGGGAAGAAGAATTATTATTTCGACAGCTACGGAATCTCGCTGCCGAAAGAAATAAAGAACTATTTCAACAAATCGATGGTTCGTTACAACACGGAATAAGTGCAATCACCAGATCAAGTGTTTTGCGGTCACCCCTGTCTCTACGTTCTCAAGAGATGGTCTGAAGGAGATCGGTTTCAAGACATTCTCAATGATTTACATTAGAGAGAGATTTTTTTTTATAGTATATAAAGATAAAAAATTATTTTAAAAAATTTTAATCGAATAAAAACGAAAAATAAAAATAAAATAATTCATTTTTAATAAACTGCGTTTTGAAATATATATTTTTAAAAAAAAAACAAAAAATCTCAAAACAACATGCCAGTCGATAAATTTGGTAGAAGTGACGACGAAAAAGTCAACCTAAGAAAGAAGAGGAAGACGTTCGAAGTCGACGATGGTTACGACATTGCCAACTTGGACGAACATTACGTTCGGAGATACGAACCTCGAGAGGAACCTTTGAACATGAATGATAAGAAGCTCTACAATCTTCCCGAGCCGATAGATCTCGAAGATGCTGAGACTAAAAAATACGTCGACAGGGGGAACGCCGATTTCGAATGAATCATGCTAGATAATTACATGGATAAAACCATGACCGACGATCTCGATCTGAAATCCAAATGTTTGGTGAACGTCGCAAATCCCATAGATCCCACGGATGCCGCGACCAAGAAATACGTGGACGACGCTCATGCGAGATTCAGCGAACACCTGAGAAATAGATACGTTCAGAAAACGTACTCGGAATTGAATGCCAATTCTAACAAGACAATGAACGTGGCCACTCCCACGAATACCAAGGACGTGGCGACCAAACACTACGTAAATCTGGAACAGAGAAAGTCTGACAGACGAGAAATGAAATCGGATCTGAATGCAGGATTCAACAAGATATTGAATCTGTCGAAGATCGACGACACGGATGCGGACTCAACCGCGGTCAACAAGGGCTACGTAGATTCTGCCATGATACGATCACAAGAATACCTAGAATCGCAAGTGGACGATCTCTACCTGAACAAACAATCTGGCGGAACCATGGAGGGTGGTATCGACATGAACTGTAAGAATTTATTCGGACTCAGTCACGATCCCGAATTCGATTCCAGCGCAGTCAGCAGGAAGTACGTGGGCGACAACTCAGTCTGGAGAAAGGGTGACATCATGGAAGGTAAACTAGACATGGGTGGACACACGCTCATGAATCTACCAGATCCTATGAACATGACGGATGCCTGCACCCTGATTTCGGTGGTGGAGAAAGTCAAATATGCTAGACAATTGATCACCGTGTGGGCCGAGGAGGCCGGCACCTTAGATGAGGGAAAAGCTGAGTGGTCTTTCGGAAATGGAGGTAGCGGATCGAAACATGGTCAGGTGGGATATCCCATGCCGCTGGGAGGTGAAATCCTTCGAATGAGTCTGGCTTCCTCAGATTTGAATAACAGAGCGGTCGTCAATCTCATGGTGAATGGGGTAGAGAGCGATAAGAGATACAGCATCGAAAAGACTGAGAATCAACACGCGAATGTTAGCACGTTCGGCACGCCTCTCAAAGTGAATGCCGGAGACAGGATTAATTTCGTTACGAAAACCAATAATCCCGAAGCCGCCACTTCCGTGGTGAGTCTACTGATCGAACTAGTTTCTTTGAACAAACAGTGAACGCGTGGAAAATAATGAATTAAAAAAAAATAATGTGTGATTATTAACAAACAAAAAAAAAAGTAATGAGATTTAGAAAGATGTTCAATCTCTCTAGATCACATTACTTTATTTATTTTTTTTTTGTTTTTTTGTTTTTAATAATCACACATTACTTTTTTTTATTTTTGTTTTTATTTTTTTTCACACTCGTCTCTCATCGAATGATCGACATCTTATTTCCATCCGATTCGAATTGTAATTCTCTGTCCGACAGGACCAGGGCGAAGGCTTCAGTTTTTCTCAGCACGTTCCTATTGAATTGCATCTTGATCTGAATGTCTAAGACGCTACTCTTGAGTCGTTCACTCTGTTTACTGACGTCGAATACGAACATGGGATACATCGACTTGTATTCGCTGGGAGATATGTTAGGATTGCTCATCAATTCGTCTAGACCGTGATACTTCTTTCTAAAATCAGCAGCATCGCCATACAGTCTGCAGAAATTGTTCTTGTCGAACGACACGTTGTAATCGATTGCTGGATATTTCATGGCATTCAGAAACACTTGCATGTTTCTCAAATGGCAGTGATCGAACAGCGACACATTCTTTTCCTGAGACCCATCCCTATCGGTCTGAAATGCAACCACGATGAAACGTGGTCTCTCGGAAGTGGATTTCACCGTCAATCTCTAATCGAAGTGATTCGTGGAGAGAGGAATGCTAGCCGTGTCGCACTGTCTCATTCTAAATCCCACTGTTTATTTAGTCTTGGATTCTATGATCTTGTAGAGACGCGCTTTTTCCATGATCGAAGGCTCCACGTGCGGAACGAACCACGATATCTTGTGTAGAGTTATCTTACCTGCATCGGTCACAGTGAGTCTCACTATTGCGTCGTCGTTTCCTTTTCGAATCAACGTCAGATTGTGTCTGAATCCGTACATGATCTTGTTGTAATCGTCTGCAAATCCGAAGATGTGTTTCAAAGGTATCCTGAACGAAAACGTTCCTTTAGGTCTGGACGTCTTGACGACGTAGTCGAATATCCGGCGGAGCTGGCGCTAGCAAGACAGACGGTGTCTTTCACCCACAACTGATTAAGTCCTCTGGATTTCGAAAAATCACCAGGATACGTCAAGAGTCCGAACATCGTGGTGGCCTGACTGGGATGAAACACAGATTCTATCTCTTGTCCGGATAGCATGTATTTTATATTACTGAATAGATGCATGATGCCATTATTGGCTAGAGTAACCATGTCGTCGTCGGCGTAGTCGCTCCCATCTTCCTTGGTGAGACGTCCCTGCACCACTGTGTAACTCTCACTAGGATGGACGAATAGATCTTGAGTTTCGATGTTGATTCTTATCTCTCCTGCATTGTTCAAACTCGTTCCGGTCACCGGTTCGTATTCGTGAACCTCATATTCTTGAATACTTTCATCTTTCACTATGCTTTGTGCTATATCTAGTATATTTGTCATTTTTAAAGGATTTTTTTTTTTTTTTTATTAATTAGCTTGCTTTTTTTATCTAAAAATAGTTTTAATTATTTTTTTTTATTATTATTTTTCTCTCCTATATAAATGTGTGTAAACAAGAAAATGTTAAAAAGAGTAAATAAAAGAAATTTGTTTTCTTTATCAAAACTTTGTCTTCTGTAATTGTTGTTCGTAAAACTTTCCGATGATCTCTTCTCCATCCAAAGCTTCGATTTCGTAAGTTACCGGATCGGTGTGAAATATTTTGATTATCACGAAGATTTCCGAGGTCCACCGAGGAGTATAACCCTTTTCGAAGTGCTTCTTATAAGCGTAGATTCTCACTCAATCACCGATCGCAAATTTCGGCGTTCTAGACTTCTTCCTAATCTTAGATCTTTCAGGATATAGATTCGCGTAGACCCGTTTTTCATTTTGAGGATCGCTAGCTTCCACGTGAGTCATCTTGATTGATCTGTGTTGTGTGTTGTTGTAATCTTTGACCAGACCGTTCAGAGCGTATATGTATTTCTTGGTCGAATTCACCGTGAAGTATCTGTGCATCTTTTCCTTCATCGTTCGATTCCAACGTTCCACCATGCTGGCTTTCTCTTTGTTTTCGATCGAGTAGAGGTCGACCAATCGATGAACGTGCTTGTTGTAGAATTCCTTTCCCTTATCCACCCACAATTTACTCGGTTTTCGAGAAGACGAGTCGAACACGCTCTTCAGAGCCTCGGCGACGCAAGGTCCCGATTTATTCTTCAAAGCTCTGATCCAACCGTATTTGGAAAACACGTCGATGACCATCAATAGATATTTGACACCCTCGTTCCACCTCGAAAATGATCTCATGTCAACCAACTCGGCAGACCAAATATCATCCAAACCCTTCACGAACACCCTTCTCTTTCAAAATTTACGCATGATGGGTTTGTGTAACTTCTCGGTCAATTCGCTCGTCAATAATCGTTTCTTCTTCTTTTCAGATGTGCTTTTTTTTTTGAACGCCCCATCCGAATCGACGTTTCGCACCGATCAGATTGCCGACCAGCAAACGTTCTATCTTCTCTCTCGTGGTCGGATTCGATATGCCTCTCAATTTCCCCAACATGTTTTTATCACAGACGTCGTTGCGAGTCTTGGTGTCGGGATGTCGGGCGTAGCACGGATCGTGATCATACGCAGTCGTGTCCACCCTATTCACAGGTTTACTCCAAGATTTAGGAGTCAGATCGGCGTTGAGTCTCTTGTTCAATTTCGTTCCGGGTCCTGTGAAACTGTGACCAGGCAGATGCGTTTCGAAAGGTAGATGATTGATCATTTTATTCACGATGCCTTTACCTTTGCTCGCGTTCTTTTTTTTGATGAATCGAGTCTTGATAGAACCACACACATCGCAAATTCCGCGAAGCATCTGTCTGTCATTTTTAGTTCGTACTTCTCGAGAATTACTCGTCTCGGTAACTCTCTTACACTTTACGCAATACATTTTTAAGAGTTATTTAAATTAATTTCGTTTTTATTTTATATATAAATTTAATATTTTTTTTTAAAAATTCTGTTCTTATTATATATATATTTTTTTTCAATCACTGCTCTTGAGTTCTATCATCTTACTGAATTCCTCCCTGGCCTCTTTCATCCCCTTTTCCACAAGAGAATCCTTCATCTCTTCCTTGATGATCTGACGAGTCTTGATTCTCACGGCTTCTTTCATGGCTTCGTATTTCATTTTCTCACCCAATATCGCGAAGTATTCTCCGTCCAATATCCTACCATCTTTCAACGTCATCGAGATCATTTTGGATATCGTGTCGATCTTGGAGTTGGCCAAGACGTGAATCTTGTCGTGTTTCCTCGCCTTCAGATATAATTTCCTACTCAAAAAGTTTCCGAGCGTGCTAAACAATCCGGCGGCGAGAGCCACTCCTTCTACGGTCAACACGATCGGAATCTTTCTACTATGGAACATTTTGTTTCCACATTTTGTGTAGTGAAAATTTCGACTTTGTGATGTTTGAGAAAATTCTGAAATTTTCTGTTTAGAAATTCTTTGCCTTGATCAGTTTGTAATTTTATTGGTTTACGACCTTGTTTAAAAATTTTAGTAAAAGCTTTAACGATGGAGCCACCAAGTTTGTTTTTGAGGGGTATGACCCAAGCATATTTACTAAACACATCTATACATGTCAACAAAAGTTTTATGTTTTTGTTGAATTTACTTATGTTTGCTACATCTACCAAATCAGCTTGCCATTGTGCATCTATACCACTAACTATCACTTTCCTTCTGGGAAATGTACAACAAACAGGTTTGTGAAGAGTGTATGTGTCTTGAGTCTCTAACCATTTTACAACTTGTTTAGTTTTTTTCTTCGACGCTCTACGAAGAGCGTCTACACCACCAGAACTACCAGGTGCTTCAGAATCATAGTATAATGCTTCCATGACTGCCTTGTTCAAGTGTCAACTGTATTTATACCCTTTTTCGGTCCACTTTGGCGTTTCTGTTTTCTTTGGTTGTTTAGGTTCCGACTTTATCGGTGCCTGTTTCATAAAATCCCAACGTTCTTTATGACCAATTAAATCTTGGGGTATGTTACTATCTCTCAAAGCTTCGGCCAACACTTCCCATCCCTTAGGTTGGAAAGATTTTCGCCTTTTAAGTAAATCGTTTAGAAGATCTGTTACATTCGACCCTACCACTGTTTGAGCTTTGGTCAGAGGTACTGCTCCCTTCAGTATATTCGATGCATAGTCACACAAACAAGTAATCAATTCTTTGCCTGCATGTTTTAGTATGGATTTGACGAGTGTGGGTTTCGATTTAATGAGAACCTTGAGAAGAGCGATGTTGCGCTTGAGATGGTCAGACATGCTTCTGACTTGAGTCAGACTTGTTGCTCCCCTTTTATACTTTTCAGAGGTACACATATTGGGTTTCCCCTGGAAAAAATTGACTTCTTAATCTCATGTGTTCAGGAGTATCTTGTTTGAGATCTATTAAAAGGTAACCATATGGTGTCGAAGTGGCATCTTCGAAAACTTCTCTCAGAAACTTGGAATGACCAGGATACATCTGTGCTGCCAAGTGTGAGATCTGAGAACGATCCCTAGGATTTTTAAACAAGATCATGTCATGACTATTGAGAGCTACAGTCCTATGGACTTTATTTTTGTTGAATAAATTTTTAACAATGTACATCACACTAATCTTACGGTGATGACTACCTTTAGTAAATGAGCTAGAGACTCGAACATCTACATCGAGCATCAGATCATCCAATATGACTAAACTATCAGATTTTAATTCTTGAGGGAGACCCTCTACGAATTCTACTTGGGGTAAAGTATTGTATAATGGTTGCCATTCACTATAACACCAAATGATGTGACTTGGAACAGGTGATATAATATTTTGAATGTTTTGAATAACCCGATTTACAAAGGATGATTTACCACTACCTGTAAGACCACACAATAAACAAGTGAATGGATCCATCTTTGTTGTTCTATGTGGGTACTACTGCCTTTTATACCTTTTGGGGAGGTGGCCCCCACTGAACGTGGGTACTACTCCCCTTTTATACCTTTTGGAGAGGTGGTCAATATGACCGGCATCCAAAAATATTTAGCATTGGTGGCCCTCTGACTTACTGGTTGGGGACAGGTTTAGTTTGTTTGATATTTGTCAGGAAGATAAACATCAAATAACTTAAGCGTCATTACCACCTTTTTTATTTTTGTTCTTTTTTATCCTTTTTTTTTTATAAAAAAAACATCTATTTACATCTTCATACTGTGTGGTTTCTTGACGGTCATGCAATCAATCACTAAATCCATAATACAACATCTCTGTTCATTTGTGAGAGGTTTCTCGAACATATCTTCATACTCTTTCTGTACTGGTGGTGGATTCATTTCAGAAGTATTATGGTGCCACAGTAGATGGACATCATTCTTGTTAACTCTTTCAAGTGCTTCACTAAAACATGTTATAATCTTCTATTCTTCAGACATCATGAGGCATACATTATGCTGAATCTGACTTGGATGATCGACTGTACATCCATAACATTTTTCTTTCACTACAGCATTAATGTTCTCTTCCACATAATGAGCATATGCCAAACAAAGTTCATGCTGCAAGCGAACTTGCTTGAGTTCACTATCAGTTTCATCAATGATCAATAGTAGTGGTTTAGTTATTCTCACTTTGATTTTCTTCTTCTTCAAAGGTGGTTCTTGAATTGTTTTTTTTTAAGTCTTCATGGTTAGTAGGTTTAGTAGGTTTAGTAGGTTTAGTGTCTTCGGGAACTCCAGTTAAAGTTGTTTGTTGGGTTTTGATGGCTGCATCTACTTCTTCTATTTGGGACTTCAAGGCATTCCTTTCCTCTAAAGATAGAGCAATACCAGTCTTCGCAGAATAAGGTTTCTGGTCTTTTCCCTCAAAGTATCTTCTGAAATGAATCTTCAGTTCACCCTGGTACTGGGTGACGTTAGCATAAGTCTGCTTGGTGCCAATTTGGAACATCTTCTCTGGTCAATGGTTCGATCGTGAATGATGCCAAGTCCATGCTTTGCCTAATCTTATATATCTTTGATGGACGTGTTTGAAAACATCACCTCAGTTCAACAAATTTTGATCGACTTTTTGATTCTTGGTTGGGGTTTGTGTTTGTTTCCTATAGGATTATAGGTTAAAGTTGGAAAATTTAGAAAATTAGTATAGAAGTCAATGGGAAAGAAAGACAATGAGAATATACTAATATGATTGGTTGATTAACTTCGATCTGATTGGTCAGTTTGGCGATCAAACTTCAATCTTGATCCTTAAACTGTAGGATATGGCCCTCTGCATTTTATACTGGCTTGAGACAGGTCAAGCTACAAACATCTGTCCAATGGAGATAAGTCAAATAGCTCGAGTGCATTCCCACCCGTACAGTTTGTATCCTTAAAAACAAACGAAAACAACATGTCCAACTTAGCAATTCAGTTTTCAATCATAAAAATTTTTCATTTCTTTTACATATTCACAACAGAGAATTTCTTAGTAATGATGATGATGATGATGATTTATTCCTTTGGTTATACAATAGGGGTAGCCTAAAAGACATCAGGAATCCACTCTTTTTTAAAAAAATAAATCAAATGAAACTAAAAAGTTTGGAATAAAGAAGTATCATCCGGTTCCAATAGGTGTAACCTGAAAGATACCACGAATCAACATTTTTTAAAAAATAAATGGAACTAAAAAGTTTTGAATGAAACTAAGTTTTGAATGAAACTAAAAAGTTTGGAATAAAGAAGTATCATCTGGATCCAATAGGTGTAACCTAAAAGATACCATGAATCAACATTTTTTAAAAATAAATGGAACTAAAAAGTTTCGAATGAAACTAAGTTTGGAATAAAGAAGTATCATCTGGTTCCAATTGGTGTAACCTAAAAGATACCATGAATCAACATTTTAAAAAATAAATGGAACTAAAAAGTTTTGAATGAAACTAAAAAGTTTGGAATAAAGAAGTATCCTACTCTACCAATAAGGTTAGCCTAAAGTATACCAGGAAATTACAACATGGTGATGATAATGATGAAAAAAAATTCTGTATTAGAATAAATAAAAAAAAAATTGAGAAATCTTTATGCCAGAAAAATGTATTGCCTTGTAAGACTTGCCATTTAGGATTTTTTTAATTAGAGAAAAATACTGCCATAAAGGACTTTATGAGGACTGCCATAAAGGGCTTTATGAGGACTGCCATAAAGGACTTTTAATTAGAGAAGAACTTGCCATAAAGGACTTTGTGAGGACTGTCATATAGGATTTTATGAGGACTGCCATATAGGACTTTAGAGAAAAATACTGCCATAGAGGACTTTATGAGGACTGCCATAAAGGACTTTAGAGAATGCCATATATGACTTTGTGAGGACTGCCATAAAGGACTTTTTAATTAGAGAAAAATACTGCCATAAAGGACTTTATGAGGACTTGCCATATAGGAGTTTTTTAATTAGAGAAAAACTTGTCATAAAGGACTTTATGAGGACTGCCATAAAGGACTTTAGAGACTGCCATATAGGACTTTAGAGAAAAAAACTGCCGTATTGGACTTTAAAAATTTGGTGAGCCTAACATGATTGAGTAGACCACCTAAAATCCTTTTCGGTTGTCAGGAATTTTTCGGTCAACTAAATAGGACTTTTTGTACGCAAAAGCTAGACTTTGTTCAGGTTGTAGAAAATATGACACTCACTCAATTGTTTCTTCTTTAAATCTCTAGTGGTATGGTGCTAACTCCATCTTCTAAAACTCTTCGTTTTGGGTAGAAATATGATAGTCCATCTCTACTCTGCCGGTATGTATACATAGTGTTGTCATTCATAACAAATCCTCGGTTGATGCCAGATCCACTTTGTTGAATCTTCAAAACTTCCAAATATTTGTCTTTCTTCAAATCATTGTGGCGTTTGCTGATTCCTTTACAACTATATTTATTGGTGGCACCGAAACAATAATATGTTTTACTACAAGACCAACAATGCCGGTTCCTTGCCATTCTGCCTTGAACAAGCCTGGAGTTCTCCTGTCAAAACGCTTTCTTTCTTGGCAACATGAGGGTGACAGCCATTCTTTGCCTTCTAATTTGGTTTTCACATAATCATCTCTGTGGAAATCACAACACTCTGATGGAACCACTTGTGATTCTCTTTGTAAAATGCTACTCTCTTCTCTGGTTTCACTAATTCATCTATGGATGGTGACGAGGTAGATAGATATACAGCATCTGTGTCCATTTCAGCACAATCGAAACCTTGGCGGTTGATAAAAGTATCGATGACATCATAATAGAACTGAAGCATCCGGAGTTTGGCATACTGGTAAACAAAGAATCCGATGTGAAGTGACAGATCCAACTTGATGGTCTTCTTGTTGAGTTCGACTTCATATAAAGTTTCATCTAATGGACTCAAGGCTCTGAAGGACATGTCATTTACAGCTTTGGTGACTTCTTCATCATTGCAATAGCACACATGCCGATGCTTCTCTTTGTTGGTAACGGTTTTGCCATATCCAGAATTTCCCAACAGCTTCATGGTGTCGGCAACGATCGACTTGTCAGGGTCAACATCTCCTTGTCTTCTTGCTTCAGATACTTCATCTCCAAATTTTTCAAAACATTTTCTTGGTTTATATTGGATAACTTGATAGACATGATCAACTTCAATACCACGGTGGAGGTACCACCGCAGTAAAGGGGTTGCAAACAACATTTTTTCTGCTACAAAGCTTCCGATCAAACTTCTACGGGGTTTCTTTATCATTCCATTCTTCTCAGCAAAGGCCTTCATGTGTTCACCAATACCATCTATGGAAATATCTGTATTCTTGAAGATAGGTGTCATCTCTTCGAAGCACTCTTCCAGGTGATCTGGTACATGTATATCACATTCAACCAAACCAAACAGTTCACCGGACTTCACTTTCTTCAATACTTCTTCATCTGTCATTGCACCACCATCTATTTTGTCTGAAAAGTTCTCTTTCAGGAAGGCTTTGAGTGTGGCATCGGTCTTCTCCATCTCTCTCCACTCACACTCCCAGATTTCAACAAGTCTATAGCCCAAATCGGCGATGTACTTTGCATTGGTACGGGTGTCTTGTAGCAGTTCTTTCATGGGTTTATCTTTGACTTCATTATGGATGATAGGAAGGCCATTCTTATCTTTCATGCAGGTATGTGCCAGAAGCAGCCATGGAATTGGTATACAGTCTGTGTCTCTTTGCACCAACCATCATCAGGCAACTGTCTTCGACCAATCATTTTTTCAGCTCCGTTAAACTGATGTCTGATGTGGATGTCATCTCTCATTGATAAAAATTCTAACCATTGTTCAGCCATTTTACCATACTTCATAGGATGTTCTGGTTTGAACTGGTTTTCTTCACGACGTCTAATACTCCAACTCGTTGGCATCTCTTGCATTAGGCACCAAAGATAGAATGCATTCGCATCAAAGCCAAAAAATACTTCCACATGGTTTTGCTTCTTTGCCATATTTTGTTTCTCTGATTCGGGTAACATCTTTCTCGTGGTACCGGTTGAAGATAATTGAAGATCCACCAACGATATTATCTTTCACTAAGTGATGCAGGTCTTTGTTTTTCTGGTTAAATAACGTGAAGTAAGTGCCATCATTCATGGTCTGAAACAGGTGTTTTAACGTAAGGCCCGGAACACTGATACCATCTTTAAACATGTCGATGTGGCGTTCTTGGTAGAAAGCAAACTGCTTGTCAACTGCTTCAAGGAATGGTTTTACATCTCGGTTATTATACCAGATCAGAAAATCACGGAAAGTTGTCATCTCCAGGTCGTTCCATACATGCTGGCAGTACTGGTATTCTCCATTGGATATATTTTCTTTCTTTAGAGAACTGAAGAAGGCTTCATGGTCTGGTAGGTGGTCTTGATCCAATTTGTCCAAGCTGTCGATCCATTCATATGGTAAAAATCCCTTTGTCACGGAACAGCCAAATGCTTTCAAAAACTTGTCATAGCTGAATCCTGGAGCGAGGTAGCTGCAAATATCAACAAACTTGAAAGATTCTGTCGAGACGCACATGTAGTTACTCGATTTCTTCACTGCAAACTTGAATGGATTCTGTCTCTTCAGGTATGTCATCAGTTCACGCTTGACTACATTCATATCGTATTTTCCAGAGTTGAACCTGATGACGGGCATCTCTTGCAGGTAGTCTTGAAATGTCTTCTCCAATTTTTGTAAAGGGTGCATCTTGGATGTATCTTCTCCAGTTGCTCTGGATTCCGTTTCCAGCGTTTCATCAACTTTTTGTCTGAGTTTAAATAAGGTCCAAGCATGATAGGTCTGCATAAGTTGGTGGCAATGAGATGAAATATCTGTGAGGTATGTCATCATTTCTTCAACAAGTTCTTGAGAATTTCCATTTGTAATAAAACACTTCGGTTCTTGGTATTCTGGAACATTACTACGTATGCTCACACTCAATGGTCGGTGTTCTGCTTCCCAGATCAGTTTATCACTGTCGGCAGGTAGACTGGACTTGACAAAGTAACTTTCAAAATCAAAGGTTGCACGGTATGGATAAAACTTATTCTCTTCAGGCACTTCTATACCTTCATCTTCTAACAGATCAAATACGGACTGGGATGGATGGTATACACAGCCAACATACTGGTACTTCACTCCATCTGTACATGTTTTCTCGTGACGATTTATTGCCCAGGAGGTCTTCCATAATTTGCCGCATTTGCGGCATTCAAAGGATTTGCAGTATTGATCTATATCGATGATGTAGCTAAAATGGTTCTTGTGAACGTTCACACATGTATGTTACGGCGGCGTGGAAGCGACACTCTATGTTTTCCTACTATCTTGTTTAAACGAGTTAGCTAAGTTGTTTAAACGAGATAGCTAAGTCGTTTAAACGAGATAGCTAAGTCGTTTAAACGAGATAGCTAAGTCGTTTAAACGAGATAGCTAAGTCGTTTAAACGAGATAGCTAAGTCGTTTAAATGAGATAGCTAAGTCGTTTAAACGAGATAGCTCAGTCGTTTAAACGAGATAGCTAAGTCGTTTAAACGAGATAGGTAAGTCGTTTAAACGAGATAGCTAAGTTGTTTAAACGAGATAGCTAAGTCGTTTAAATGAGATAGCTAAGTCGTTTAAACGAGATAACTAAGTCGTTTAAACGAGATAGTTAAGTTATTTAAACGAGATAGGTAAGTCGTTTAAACGAGATAGCTAAGTTGTTTAAACGAGATAGCTAAGTCGTTTAAACGAGATAGCTAAGTCGTTTAAACGAGATAGCTAAGTCGTTTAAACGAGATAGCTAAGTTGTTTAAACGAGATAGCTATTGACCAATCAAATTAATTTTGACACGGGCACAACTTGTGAACTGACGAACGACAGCAGTGTTAAGTCAACAACAAGCAAAAAGGTGCATCCGTCCGTGGAAGGTGAATTTAATGTACACTTTGGGAAAATGTACGGCGGCCCATACCTGACATGCATTATTATTTTTTTTGTCAAATTTTCACCATGATGCAAATTACTTTTCACCATAGTGCAAATTAATTTTCACCATGTGATAGTTTGGGGGTGGGGGGGGGGGGGCATGGTAGCCACTAGGTTCACCCTCAAGCTCCGGATGCGGTCATCTAACAGCGGTGCGAGATGGGGAGGGCCATGGTAGCCCATCTCTATAAACCCTGCCCCGGGTGGGGCGTTGTTGCTTGGTGATATGATCTCGATTTGAAGGTTAAGGGCTCAGGATTGGAAATATAGCCTGCTGTGTTGAGCACGGGTGCGGTATCCACATAGTGGAACGCATATAGAGGAATGAGTATTGGTGTTCTCATTTGGCTGTGCGCCAGGTTGAGCGGTTCGGGTGAGAACTCAACTCCCGTATAGGTAATGGTTTGTTCTATGCTCCTTCGAGGGAGCTTGTTTTTTTTTGTAAATATGAAGGCAGAGAGTATGTATAGGTATCACTGTTTCTAATATTGTGGGTTGCCCTGAAAAGGGCCGTTAATTGGCGTAGTGTAGGGTCTACAGCCAGGATTCTTCCTTGTTGGTGGACGTGGATTCATCCGGTTTGTCCATCGTCTGTGGGTCAGTAGCTGCTTTAGGTGCTGCTTGCAGCAGTTGTTTGGCTATGAGCAGTGAAATCTTGGCAGTCATGCCCGCAATCTTCTGATCGTCACTACTCCCAATGTGCAGGTTAACCGGGTCTTTGGCTAGGCCATTACGCTCATATCAGTGATGTTCACTCTTTACAGGCTACCGTAGATCTAATCGCCACTGCCGCGCGCGCAATTTCCACGTAGCTCCTCGTGTCAAACATTACCGAATCAGCGTACACAACGTCGAATGGAACGACATTGCACACTAACTAGCAAACACATCACTAATCTATCGAATTACACCCTCAGAAGATTGTACTGGGCAAGGGCCTTAAAGTTATACCAACGCCTCCAAAACCTATCAAATCTTTCTTCACTGAGGATATCCAATTGCTCCAAAATCGAATGCGACTGAGAGTTATACATGCTGACCAGCAGGGGCTTCATTAACCCCTTCCACAAGAGGACCAATACCGCTCCAACCACTTGTCACAATGTTGCAGTGGAAACATATCTATCTAAGACGAAAATCTAACTCCTACGGTTTCTTAACCCCTCGCGCCTTCGTATCTGCCGCAATAATAGGACCAAGGCGGAGCGAATTGCGATAAATAGCCTCCGGGGAAACCGCGACATTGACATCAAACAGTCGGATAAAGGCAAATCAACTGTTCTAATCAACCACACCACCCATGTAGCTGAGGGCCTTCGTCAGCTTACCTCGACCCTCCACTATAAACCGTTCCCCCATGATATAACGGCACGTACCACACTCGACATCCGGAATCACTTGGAACGTATGTACAGTTACCACGAGATTGCTAATAAATGCATACATAGCTTCAACCTAGCTAAAGTGGACACGACCAAACAGCCTGTCCTCTACCTTCTACCAAAGATAGACAAGGACCCGCCTACAACGGGTAGACCGATCATTGCGGGTTGCAGCAGCCCCACTACCTCTATATCCGGTCTACGCGATTTTTTCCTGGTTCCCATTGTGAAGAAACAACATACGTATATACGGGACACTGCCCACTCCATCCAACTCATTGAGGAGGCAAATATCCCTCCTGATTCCATCCTCGTTTTTGCCGACATTGCCAATATGTACACCAACATATCGCACGAGGAAGCTATGGCATCTGTCGAACGAGTTCTGATTGAGAACCATAATTTACCATATCTCATATCCAGACCATCGACTACTTCACTACTAACGCTCCTTAAGCTTATACTTGAGCGCAACTGCTTCCAGTTTGATGGACAATCCTATATCCAAACATTGGGGGCTGCCATGGGCAGTAAGGCCAGTCCTGAAATAGCCGATATCACGGCCCATACCTGGGAGATCACACTACTTTCAATGGGCCAGAGCAAAATCCACAAATGGCTCCGATATCGTGATAATACCTTTATCATCTGGACGAGATCCGAAGCGGACCTGCATAGCTTCATGGAAATAGCTAACCAATCACATGCACTCGACATTTCGCTTTGTTTATGAAGCCTCGACCACCGAGGTCATGTTCCTTGATACCGAGATTTAGAAAGGTGATCGGTTCCAAGCCACTGGCGTTCTGGATGTGCGTTTCCACATCAAACCAACGGAGACATTCCAATACCTCCACCGCCAATCCGCTCACCCCCCTGCCACTTTCAGGGGTTTCATCAAGGGTGAACTGGCGCGCTTTATACGCAACAACTCATCTGAAACACGCTATACACACCACAAAGAACAGTTTGTGAATAAACGCCTACCAGGGGGTTACACCGTGCAGGAAATTGAACACCTGTACTCACCACTGCCAACTTCACGGATCGACCCACGCTTCTTACAAACACGAATCGGGGTCGGACAAATAAAACTTATACGGAGCCACCTCTGGTCTTCACTACGACCTTCAACCCGTACATTTCTAACACCAAGAAGGCACTCCTAAAATGTTGGGAATTCATATCCAGCAGTACCACACTGCGGAGAATATTCCCGGAACCTCCAATTCTGGCTTTCAAACGCGGCACAAACCTTAATGACACCCTAGTATGTGCCCAACTACCACCTACAAGGCATAGTGTCGGAGAGACCCACCCACCGACCATCCGGTCTCCCACTGGCAGTACAAGTCACCACAATTAACCGGTACCAACCTACGGTCTACTCCCCCCCCCCCCCCCCCACACACACATGGGGTTGTGGCGTGATGAGCACATTTACTACAGACAATTAACAATCTGAACGCATGATCATACCAGCTGCTACCCACCACACGCATCCTCCTACGAGGATAGAGCGTCTTGAATGAGCAACTACCCATGTCCGTGTCCTCTGACCTTGACACCAATACCAAAATATAGGTAAAGTTGAAATAAAGTTGACTCCCTAGGGACAATTAATGCTTGTGCGACACTGTATTTGACCTGTTGAAAAAGTATCATTCCACTCGAAAATTACAAATAAATAAACATCTTAATTGATACTCCACGTAGCAACAGTAATCATTTATGAATCAAAAGCAGCTCGGAGAAAGACCTGACATGTTGGGTAGGCTGGTCCCGCTCCTACCACTGAGTAAAAATCAATTATTCCTTGAAAGTAGCATAACACACGTGTACGAATCGTACTTTATTACCTGAATACCTGGACCATTGGTGGAGCCTTGTCAGACATTTGGCGAAGCCGATGTGAGACATGTTTTTGGTATACGTACTTCACATATAATATGCTATGATGTGTCTTCTGTGTATGGATATATAGTAGAGGTTTGTGGGGGAAGGGGAGTTTTCTTGAAAGTGTTCTCCATGGAACGGTTGGCGTTGCTAATGGCTTGGTGACGCCATAGTGCGCACACGGGGTCACAGAAACGTTGACCTTGTGGATTTCCGCTGGACAATCCGATTTTACGTTGTTCGGGCCATAGTGTATCGGGCTTCTCGAACTGGACCGATATGGCAGTGTTGTATTGGGGGTATATAGTACTATGTATGACTGTTAGTCTACAGTTAGAAGAACATTTGCTACTTTTAATCTATCAAAATGCTTTATTCCAGCATGTGGGTACTAATGGAAGGTCATTTGATGTATTGCTTGGTGGGCCGTAATGGTAGCATAGGATGAACGGTCTGTACTCCTGATGATCCATTATCACTCATTTGCTCTACTAACCCATCGAATGTGCTATATCATCGGATTGTTGCTATTGGAGGTACGAAATATGGACTAGCGGGGATTTGGAGACTGATGACAATGGCGGTTTGAGGACTGATGGGCACTGAAGACAGTGCTGGGCTGGGGACGTTTGAGGACAAAGTATAATTATGGTTTGGGGACGACTTTTGGGGACTGAATATAGTGGCAAGTTGGGGACTGTTGGGGACTGAAAACAGTTGTGAGTTGGGAATTGAATATAATGGTGGTTTGAGGATAGATGAAGACTGTGCTGGTGTGGTGCAGTTGGAGACTATTGGAGAGCAAAGACAGTGATGATTTAGGAACTGTTGTGGACTGAAGACATTGGTGATTTGGAGAGTGAAGACCGTATTACTTTGCGGGCTGAAAGCAGTGGTGTTTTGTGGACTGCTGGGGACAGAATATAGTGGTTATTCGGAAACTGTTGGTCAGTCTGTTGTAGGTTGTTGTAGTTGTCAGTGTTGTAGTTGGTTTAGTGATTGTATTGGTGGATGTTGTAGTGTGCTTGGTATAGTAATGGTTCCTGCAGTAGTTGTACTGGTCAATGTTGTAGTTGTTAGTCTTGTAATTGTAGCTTGCTTCGTCACTGTGATGGTTGGTGTTGAAGTGCTTTGTATAATAGTGGTCGACGTATTAGTTGTAGCGGTCGTTGTTGTGATTGTGTTATAGTTGGGGTGGTCATTGTAGTGGTTTTGTTATTCTAATTGGGATAGCAGGGAACGAGGAAGTGGTAGCCGAGGTGGCTTTTGTAGTTGTTAGTGCTGTAGTGTAGTCGTTTTAGCGGGTGGTGTTGTAGTGGTTGGTATAGTGGTGGCTGGTGTAGTATTATTGTAGTTGGTGTAGTAGAGGTTGGGGTAGTGATTGTGGTGGTGGTTGACGTAATGGTTAACAAAGTTGTTAGTGGCTGTGGTGGTGGTGTTGAAGTTGGTTTAGACATTATAGTGGTTGTTGCATTTGGTTGTTTTGTACTCACTTGTGTAATACTTGTTGTGTTGGAGTAGTAGTTGTCGTGATTGTGTCGTAGTGGTTGGTCGTGTTTGTGAAGTTGTTTTTGTTGTGAACTTTGTTGTTGTAGAAGTTGGTGTATTAGTTATTGGTACAGTAGTAGTTGTGGTGCTTGGTGCTGTAGTGGTTGATGGTGTAGTAAAGGTCAGTGTACTAGTTTTGGAGTTGGAGTAGTTGATGTGGTGGTGATTGATATAGTCCTTGTTTGTGTTGTAGCCAAATAGCCAGTGTGAGTGCAGTAGTAAATGATGGTGCCCACATAACCACGTGCTAACAAAGAAACCAAGGTGTCAGGCCCACATAACCACGTGCTAACAAAGAAACCAAGGTGTCAGCACCCACTATACATAATGGACGACGGAAACACATATCCCTGTAACAAAACGCACTGCGCATGTGCACAAACACCGCCCACGTATCACTATGGGAATGACGTTATAACATGGCCGCTCAAGCGGGCAACCATGACAACCAAACAAGACGTAACTGGGTCACGCGATATGACGTCATCTCCGGGGTTTGGGCAGGGACGTGGCGACAGGGTTGGGGTGTTATTACCCTCCCCCCCCCAATCCTGGCCAATAATTTCCTATAGTTGGAAATTCGGAGAGCAAGTCATGAGTAGTTGGAAATTGCATCTTTCTGGATTTTAGAGCTTCTTTGGTGATGCTGTTTACTTCCCAAAATTCCAACTCGGGTTCAAATCGGCAAAAATTCCAACTGTTACTATTTACAACTACAGTGTACGCAATATCGAGCTTCATAAGTATGCATGAATCGGATACAGTTGTAAGTTTTTTTGTCGCATCTCCATTCTGTCAGCAATTGAAAATATGAATAGCTTTTGTCATTTAAATTTAGTTTTTATTCAGCCTCAACTGATTTGGTAATTTGTGACTAAAGTGCGATAACATTGCCATTATTTGTGAAGCTTTAACAATGGTGTTCAATAAGTTCAACTTGACAAAGTCGAAGTAAGTTATCATATTGCCATTTCACGACTGAATGTCTGTTAGGCTTAGTCTGTCATTTTTAGCTTAACTTGACAAAGTCAAGATAAGCTATTGCCATCACGCGTGCGGAAGTCTGCGAGTCTGTCAGTCTGTTCTCATTTATAGGTCGTATTTATGAAGGGATTTTATTGTAACCGTGACGGCCGCAGGGGCGCGTAACCTAAATTCCATAAGTACAGTTGCATTTATAAGGGATTTCATTGCAAATTTGTAGGACCACTCAGTATAATACATAGATGAGAACATGCTCTTTTAGTTGTGATCGGTCAACCCTGACGGCCACACAGGCCTGTGATCTAGACTTGTTTACCACAGTCTACAGTTCATATTTATGAAACCATTTCATTGTAACTTGGAAGGATAACTCCGTATGGTGTCTAGATGAGATTGTTCTATTTTGGTCACGGTCGGTCAGCCGTTACCGCCACCTGGTCACGTGACCTAGATTCCTTTAGCACTGTGTACGGGTTGTTTTTATGGAGGGACTTCATTGT
Source organism: Pictodentalium vernedei (assembly GCA_031216915.1). Taxonomy (NCBI): domain Eukaryota; kingdom Metazoa; phylum Mollusca; class Scaphopoda; order Dentaliida; family Dentaliidae; genus Pictodentalium; species Pictodentalium vernedei. The sequence goes on along the minus strand of CM062295.1, from coordinate 630,709,037 downwards.
AACTTGGTAGGACAACTTGGTATGCTATCCAGATGAGTCTCGTCTATTTTGGTCATGATCGGTCAATCGTGACTGCGCCGAGCCGTCATGTGACCTGGATTCCTTTAACAGAGTCTACAAGTTATATTTATGAAGGGATTTCATTGTAACTTGGTGGGATGACTCGTTTTGGAATAATTTTACTGTAACTTGGTAACTTTGGTTGACATAAACTGTGAGGGCCACATTAACCCAGGACTCAATTCTTTAGTACATTCTACACCTCAAATTATTCTTATTGAAAACACAGCGTACAGGGAACAGAAATTAACGTATGCTCAGTTATCGCAATTCTTGTCGTATTTCATAATTCTGGTAGATTAGAAGTACCAAGGACTAACTGTAGACAAACAGGCGTATATACCCAATACTACAGCGCTATATCGGTCCAACACTAGAAGCCCGATATACACTGACCCGACTAACGTAATATCGGATTGTACAGTGGACAACACCAGCGGTCAATGTTTCTTTGAAACCACGTGCGCATCTTGACGTCACCATGTCATTAGCAACGCCAAACGCTCCATGGAGAAAACTTTTAAGAAAACTCGCACCCACCCACCCCACCCACCCCCATTCCTCTACTACATATACATACAAACACACATCACTATACATATCATGATGCATTATATATGAAGTATGTATAACCACTTGCGGAACGCAGTTCTAAATGGAGCAAAAACATGTCTCACGTCGGCTCCACCAAAAGAGCGACAAGTCCCCACCAATGGCTCAGGTATTAAGACCCGATCCATACATGCGTGCTATACTATTTTCAAGGAATGGTGGATTTTTACTCATTGGTTGTAGCGGGATCAGCCCACCCATCCCGCCTCTCATAGAAATTTATCGGGTCTTTCTCCAATCTGCTTTTCACTCCTAAACGATTACCGTCGCTACTGTGCAGTATCAGTAGTGTGTAATGAGGTGTTCGTTCCTCATCACCCCGGCCCGGACCCAGAGACGTGGCTAGAGGTTTCCGATTGGGGGCGGGGGTGTGTAGGGTAGTGAATTTCGAATTGGGGGTTTGGTGGACAGGAGAAAAAGTTTGAAATGAAGCCATGATGAAAGAGGGCCTAAAATTGATTCTAGTAACTGAAATGCCAACACATTTATGATAGAATTATCAGGTTATTATTATTTGGTATTATTCTAGGAATTGAATATGTGCTAAACAAATGCTCAAGCTGAGAACTTTGAGAAATTCACCCAGTGGCACTATCAGGTAGTGTTGGAATAATATTGCATAACAATTACTTGTTTGAACCGATTTAGAGTAGTTCAGTCATTGAGGAATACACATTCATTTGTGTAACTGTTACTGGTACTGAACCTGCACTAGTTAAAAGATTAGTCAACTGATGTATATAGGATTTGAGGTTCTGAGAAAATTGGAGCATTAAACTTGATTGCTACTATGTGTATCACACAAAAATAGAACCAAGAAGATAAACCACAACTCAAAATTTAGATGCTTCAACTAGCAAATGTTCACTAAGCTGCTTATGGCATTCAAATTGAGCAAAATGTGTGGTATTCATCTACGATCATGTGCATTGATTGAATTCATGCGCCACTGCTTGAACATTGTCATATTTTGCTTGATTTGCTTGTAGAATGTATAGTACTACTTGTACTATACTACCACTAGTTACACTACTACCATGAAAGAAATCAACATGAACCTGTCTGGAGAATAAGACTCGAACCTCGCAGCCTTCATGGTCAACCAATCTTGGCCAAGGAAGAATGTTTAACATCTGAACATCATAGCAAGTCATTTTATTAAGCTGCAATGGATATCCTTCATGTATATACTGAATTGAACAATTTTGGGATTAGAACTCCTGCACCCAAAACAACTGACCAAGATATGACCCTGAACTTACAAACCAAATTCTGTGGTGACCAGAATTAAAGGCTTTTGACAATGTTGAATAAACGAAAGTGTCAGTGATACTGTAACTTAACTTGACTGTGTGTAGTGTTTGGTGAAAAGGATAATTTTCAATGTTTATGAAAGAATTATGAAATACGACAAGCATTGTGAAAATTGAGAATATGTTAATTTCTGTTCCCTGTACACGGTGTTTTCAATAAGAATAATTTGAGATGTAGACTGTACTAAAGAATTGAGGCCTGGGTTAATGTGGCCCTCACATTTTAATGTTTGTCATCCAAAGTTACCAAGTTACAGTAAAATTATTCTGAGAGTATGCTCGATTGAATAGGAGTAAATAAAAAAACAACCCCAAACCACCAAAAGGGACTTGGATTTCCCCATTTGGGTTTTATAAGGATGGTGCTATTGGACGCGTATCTTTGTATAAGAGTACTGGTTCGGATTCCTACAGAACATCGGATAGAATTATCTAAATAGACCCGATGTGTTTCTTTCAGAATCCTCTGCTTCTATCTATGTTATAGTTTCTGCGCATCCCAATCTGTTCGACTATTACTGGTAGAATACTACAGTATTGGGAGACAACAATCGAGGTAAATCATAGGAAAGATAGCTGAAGAAAAGATGGAAGCCAACGGTAAAACTACCAGGAGCAGTATAGGAGCTTGGAATCCCACCTAGTAATCCGACTTATAGAATCCCTTTTATGGACCCCATCCCCCCCCCCCACCTTTGGAACAGTTTTTGTAGTTAATGTTGGTATAGTAGCTGTATTAATTGTTGAAGTGGTCGATAAAGTAGTAGTTGGTGTTGTAGTTGTTGGTGTTGTAGATATTGTTATGACAGAACTGTTGTTGGTGTCGTAGTTGTTGGTTTTGTCAAGGTTAGTGTGGTAGTAGATGATGTAGTTGGTATTGTAGTTGTTGGTGTTGTAGATATTGTTATGACAGAACTGTTGTCGGTATCGTAGTTGTTGGTTTTGTCAAGGTTATGGGAGTAGATGACGTAGTTGGTGTTGTAGTTGTTGGTGTTGTAGATATTGTTATGACAGAACTGTTGTCGGTATCGTAGTTGTTGGTTTTGTCAAGGTTAGTGTGGTAGTAGATGATGTAGTAGGTGTTGTAGTTGCTGGTTTTGTCAAGGTTAGTGTGGTAGTAGATGATGTAGTAGGTGTTGTAGTTGTTGGTTTTGTCAAGGTTAGTGTGGTAGTAGATGATGTAGTAGGTGTTGTAGTTGTTGGTTATATCAAGGTTAGTGTGGTAGTAGATGATGTAGTGGGTGTTGTAGTTGTTGGTTATATCAAGGTTAGTGTGGTAGTAGTGATGTATTAGGTGTTGTAGTTGTTGATTATATCAAGGTTAGTGTGGTAGTAGATGATGTAGTAGGTGTTGTAGTTGTTGGTTTTATCAAGGTTGGTGTGGTAGTAGATGATGTGTTGTAGTTGTTGGTTATACAAAGGTGTTGTAGTTATTTGTTTTGTCAAGGTTAGTGTGGTAGTAGATGATGTAGTAGGTGTTGTAGTTGTTGGTTTTGTCAAGGTTAGTGTGGTAGTAGATGATGTAGTAGGTGTTGTAGTTGTTGGTTTTGTCAAGGTTAGTGTGGTAGTAGATGATGCAGTAGGTGTTGTAGTTGTTGGTTTTGTCAAGGTTAGTGTGGTAGTAGATGATGTAGTGGGTGTTGTAGTTGTTGGTTATATCAAGGTTAGTGTGGTAGTAGTGATGTATTAGGTGTTGTAGTTGTTGATTATATCAAGGTTAGTGTGGTAGTAGATGATGTAGTAGGTGTTGTAGTTGTTGGTTTTATCAAGGTTAGTCTGATAGTAGATGATGTAGTAGGTGTTGTAGTTGTTGGTTATATCAAGGTTAGTGTGGTAGTAGATGATGTAGTAGGTGTTGTAGTTGTTGGCTATATCAAGGTTAGTGTGGTAGTAGATGGTGTAGTAGGTGTTGTAGTTGTTGGTTATATCAAGGTTAGTGTGGTAGTAGACGATGTAGTAGGTGTCGTAGTTGCTGGTTTTATCAAGGTCAGTGTGGTAGTAGATGATGTAGTAGGTGTTGTAGTTGTTGGTTTTATCAAGGTTAGTGTGGTAGTAGATGATGTAGTAGGTGTTGTAGTTGTTGGTTATATCAAGGTTAGTGTGGTAGTAGATGGCAGATGATGTAGTAGGTGTTGTAGTTGCTGGTTATTTCAAGGTTAGTGTGGTAGTAGACGATGTAGTAGGTGTCATAGTTGTTGGTTATATCAAGGTTAGTGTGGTAGAAGATGATGTAGTAGGTGTCGTAGTTGTTGGTTATATCAAGGTAAGTGTGATAGTAGATGATGTAGTAGGTGTTGTAGTTGTTGGTTATATCAATGTTAGTGTGGTAGTAGATGATGTAGTAGGTGTCATAGTTGTTGGTTATATCAAGGTTAGTGTGGTAGTAGATGATGTAGTAGGTGTTGTAGTTGTTGGGTATATCAAGGTTAGTGTGGTAGTAGATGATGTAGTAGCTGTTGTAGTTGTTGGTTATATCAAGGTTAGTGTGGTAGTAGATGATGTAGTAGGTGTTGTAGTTGTTGGTTATATCAAGGTTTGCGTGGTAGTAGATGATGTAGTAGGTGTTGTAGTTGTTGGTTTTGTCAAGGTTAGTGTGGTAGTAGATGATGTAGTAGGTGTTGTAGTTGTTGGTTTTATCAAGGTTAGTGTGGTAGTAGATGATGTAGTAGGTGTTGTATTTGTTGGTTATATCAAGGTTAGTGTGGTAGTAGATGATGGAGTAGGTGTGGTAGTTGTTGGTTTTGTCAAGGTTAGTGTGGTAGTAGATGATGTAGTAGGTGTGGTAGTTGTTGGTTATATCAAGGTTGGTGTGGTAGTAGATGACGTAGTAGGTGTTGTAGTTGTTAGTTATATCAAGGTTAGTGTGGTAGTAGATGATGTAGTAGGTGTTGTAGTTGTTGGTTATATCAAGGTTAGTGTGGTAGTAGAAGATGTAGTAGGCGTTGTAGTTGTTGGTTATATCAAGGTTAGTGTGGTAGTAGTGATGTATTAGGTGTTGTAGTTGTTAGTTATATCAAGGTTAGTGTGGTAGTAGATGATGAAGTAGGTGTTGCAGTTGTTGGTTATATCAAGGTTAGTGTGGTAGTAGATGATGTAGTAGGAGTTGTAGTTGTTGGTTATATCAAGGTTAGTGTGGTAGTAGTGATGTATTAGGTGTTGTAGTTGTTAGTTATATCAAGGTTAGTGTGGTAGTAGATGATGTAGTATGTGTCGTAGTTGTTGGTTATATCAAGGTTAGTGTGGTAGTAGAAGATGTAGTAGGCATTGTAGTTCTTGGTTATATCAAGGTTAGTGTGGTAGTAGATGATGTAGTAGGTGTTGTTGTTGTTGTTGGTTTTGTCAAGGTTAGTGTGGTAGTAGAAGATGTAGAAGGTGTTGTAGTTGTTGGTTATATCAAGGTTAGTTTGGTAGTAGATGATGTAGTAGGTGTTGTTGTTGTTGGTTTTGTCAAGCTTAGTGTGGCAGTAGATGATGTAGTAGGTGTTGTAGTTGTGGTAGTAGATGATGTAGTGGGTGGTGTAGTTGTTAGTTTTGTCAAGGTTAGTGTGGTAGTAGATAATGTAGGAGGTGTTGTAGTTGTTGGTTATATCAAGGTTAGTGTGGTAGTAGATGATGTAGTAGGTGTTGTAGTTGTTGGTTTTGCCAAGGTTATGGTAGTAGATGATGTAGTTGGTGTTGTAGTTGTTGGTGTTGTAGATATTGTTATGGCAGAACTGTTGTTGGTGTCGTAGTTGTTGGTTTTGTCAAGGTTAGTGTGGTAGTAGATGATGTAGTTGGTATTGTAGTTGTTGGTGTTGTAGATATTGTTATGACAGAACTGTTGTCGGTATCGTAGTTGTTGGTTTTGTCAAGGTTAGTGTGGTAGTAGATGATGTAGTAGGTGTTGTAGTTGTTGGTTTTGTCAAGGTTAGTGTGGTAGTGGATGATGTACTAGGTGTTGTAGTTGTTGGTTATATCAAGGTTAGTGTGGTAGTAGATGATGTAGTAGGTTTTTTAGTTGTTGGTTTTGTCAAGGTTAGTGTGGTAGTAGATGATGTAGTAGGTGTTGTAGTTATTGGTTTTGTCAAGGTTAATGTGGTAGTAGATGATGTAGTAGGTGTTGTAGTTGTTGGTTATATCAAGGTTAGTGTGGTAGTAGATGATGTAGTGGGTGTTGTAGTTGTTGGTTATATCAAGGTTAGTGTGGTAGTAGATGATGTAGTAGGTGTCGTAGTTGTTGGTTTTATCAAGGTCAGTGTGGTAGTAGATGATGTAGTAGGTGTTGTAGTTGGTTTTATCAAGGTTAGTGTGGTAGTAGATGATGTAGTAGGTGTTGTAGTTGTTGGTTATATCAAGGTTAGTGTGGTAGTAGATGGCAGATGATGTAGTAGGTGTTGTAGTTGCTGGTTATTTCAAGGTTAGGGTGGTAGTAGATGATGTAGTAGGTGTCGTAGTTGTTGGTTATATCAAGGTTAGTGTGGTAGAAGATGATGTAGTAGCTGTCGTAGTTGTTGGTTATATCAAGGTAAGTGTGGTAGTAGATGATGTAGTAGGTGTTGTAGTTGTTGGTTATATCAATGTTAGTGTGGTAGTAGATGATGTAGTAGGTGTCGTAGTTGTTGGTTATATCAAGGTTAGTGTGGTAGTAGATGATGTAGTAGGTGTTGTAGTTGTTGGTTTTGCCAAGGTTATGGTAGTAGATGATGTAGTTGGTGTTGTAGTTGTTGGTGTTGTAGATATTGTTATGACAGAACTGTTGTTGGTGTCGTAGTTGTTGGTTTTGTCAAGGTTAGTGTGGTAGTAGATGATGTAGTTGGTATTGTAGTTGTTGGTGTTGTAGATATTGTTATGACAGAACTGTTGTCGGTATCGTAGTTGTTGGTTTTGTCAAGGTAAGTGTGGTAGTAGATGATGTAGTAGGTGTTGTAGTTGTTGGTTTTGTCAAGGTTAGTGTGGTAGTAGATGATGTACTAGGTGTTGTAGTTGTTGGTTATATCAAGGTTAGTGTGGTAGTAGATGATGTAGTAGGTTTTGTAGTTGTTGGTTTTGTCAAGGTTAGTGTGGTAGTAGATGATGTAGTAGGTGTTGTAGTTATTGGTTTTGTCAAGGTTAATGTGGTAGTAGATGATGTAGTAGGTGTTGTAGTTGTTGGTTATATCAAGGTTAGTGTGGTAGTAGATGATGTAGTGGGTGTTGTAGTTGTTGGTTATATCAAGGTTAGTGTGGTAGTAGATGATGTAGTAGGTGTCGTAGTTGTTGGTTTTATCAAGGTCAGTGTGGTAGTAGATGATGTAGTAGGTGTTGTAGTTGTTGGTTTTATCAAGGTTAGTGTGGTAGTAGATGATGTAGTAGGTGTTGTAGTTGTTGGTTATATCAAGGTTAGTGTGGTAGTAGATGGCAGATGATGTAGTAGGTGTTGTAGTTGCTGGTTATTTCAAGGTTAGGGTGGTAGTAGATGATGTAGTAGGTGTCGTAGTTGTTGGTTATATCAAGGTTAGTGTGGTAGAAGATGATGTAGTAGCTGTCGTAGTTGTTGGTTATATCAAGGTAAGTGTGGTAGTAGATGATGTAGTAGGTGTTGTAGTTGTTGGTTATATCAATGTTAGTGTGGTAGTAGATGATGTAGTAAGTGTCGTAGTTGTTGGTTATATCAAGGTTAGTGTGGTAGTAGATGATGTAGTAGGTGTTGTAGTTGTTGATTATATCAAGGTTAGTGTGGTAGTAGATGATGTAGTAGGCGTTGTAGTTGTTGGTTATATCAAGGTTAGTGTGGTAGTAGATGACATAGTAGGTGTTGTAGTTGTTGGTTATATCAAGGTCAGTGAGGTAGTAGATGATGTAGTAGGTGTTGTAGTTGTGGTAGTAGATGATGTAGTGGGTGTTGTATTTGTTAGTGTTGTCAAGGTTAGTGTGGTAATAGATAATGTAGTAGGTGTTGTAGTTGTTGGTTATATCAAGTTAGTGTGGTAGTAGATGATGTAGTAGTAGGTGTTGTAGTTGTTGGTTATATCAAGGTTTGTGTGGTAGTAGATGATGTAGTAGATGTTGTAGTTGTTGGTTTTGTCAAGGTTAGTGTGGCAGTGGATGATGTAGTAGGTGTTGTAGTTGTTGGTTTTATCAAGGTTAGTGTGGTAGAAGATGATGTAGTAGGTGTCGTAGTTGTTGGTTATTTCAAGGTAAGTGTGATAGTAGATGATGTAGTAGGTGTTGTAGTTGTTGGTTATATCAAGGTTAGTGTGGTAGTAGATGATGTAGTAGGTGTTGTAGTTGTTGGTTTTATCAAGGTCAGTGTGGTAGTAGATGATGTAGTAGGTGTTGTAGTTGTTGGTTTTATCAAGGTTAGTCTGATAGTAGATGATGTAGTAGGTGTTGTAGTTGTTGGTTATATCAAGGTTAGTGTGGTAGTAGATGATGTAGTAGGTGTTGTAGTTGTTGGCTATATCAAGGTTAGTGCGGTAGTAGATGATGTAGTAGGTGTTGTAGTTGTTGGTTATATCAAGGTTAGTGTGGTAGTAGATGATGTACTAGGTGTTGTAGTTATTGGTTATATCAAGGTTAGTGTGGTAGTAGAAGATGTAGTAGGCGTTGTAGTTGTTGGTTATATCAAGGTTAGTGTGGTAGCAGATGATGTAGTAGGTGTTGTTGCTGTTGGTTTTGTCAAGCTTAGTGTGGTAGTAGATAATGTAGTAGGTGTTGTAGTTGTTGGTTATATCAAGGTTAGTGTGGTAGTAGTGTGGTAATAGATGATGTAGTAGGTGTTGTTGTTGTTGTTGGTTTTGTCAAGGTTAGTGTGGTAGTAGAAGATGTAGTAAGTGTTGTAGTTGTTGGTTATATCAAGGTTAGTGTGGTAGTAGATGATGTAGTAGGTGTTGTTGCTGTTGGTTTTGTCAAGCTTAGTGTGGTAGTAGATAATGTAGTAGGTGTTGTAGTTGTTGGTTATATCAAGGTTAGTGTGGTAGTAGTGTGGTAATAGATGATGTAGTAGGTGTTGTTGTTGTTGTTGGTTTTGTCAAGGTTAGTGTGGTAGTAGATGATGTAGTAGGTGTTGTAGGTGTGGTAGTAGATGATGTAGTGGGTGTTGTAGTTGTTAGTTTTGTCAAGGTTAGTGTGGTAGTAGATAATGTAGTAGGTGTTGTAGTTGTTGGTTATATCAAGGTTAGTGTGGTAGTAGTGTGGTAATAGATGATGCAGTAGGTGTTGTTGTTGTTGTTGGTTTTGTCAAGGTTAGTGTGGTAGTAGAAGATGTAGTAGGTGTTGTAGTTGTTGGTTATATCAAGGTTAGTTTGGTAGTAGATGATGTAGTAGGTGTTGTTGTTGTTGGTTTTGTCAAGCTTAGTGTGGTAGTAGATGATGTAGTAGGTGTTGTAGTTGTTGGTTTTGTCAAGGTTAGTGTGGTAGTAGATGATGTACTAGGTGTTGTAGTTGTTGGTTATATCAAGGTTAGTGTGGTAGTAGATGATGTAGTAGGTTTTGTAGTTGTTGGTTTTGTCAAGGTTAGTGTGGTAGTAGATGATGTAGTAGGTGTTGTAGTTATTGGTTTTGTCAAGGTTAATGTGGTAGTAGATGATGTAGTAGGTGTTGTAGTTGTTGGTTATATCAAGGTTAGTGTGGTAGTAGATGATGTAGTGGGTGTTGTAGTTGTTGGTTATATCAAGGTTAGTGTGGTAGTAGATGATGTAGTAGGTGTCGTAGTTGTTGGTTTTATCAAGGTCAGTGTGGTAGTAGATGATGTAGTAGGTGTTGTAGTTGTTGGTTTTATCAAGGTTAGTGTGGTAGTAGATGATGTAGTAGGTGTTGTAGTTGTTGGTTATATCAAGGTTAGTGTGGTAGTAGATGGCAGATGATGTAGTAGGTGTTGTAGTTGCTGGTTATTTCAAGGTTAGGGTGGTAGTAGATGATGTAGTAGGTGTCGTAGTTGTTGGTTATATAAAGGTTAGTGTGGTAGAAGATGATGTAGTAGCTGTCGTAGTTGTTGGTTATATCAAGGTAAGTGTGGTAGTAGATGATGTAGTAGGTGTTGTAGTTGTTGGTTATATCAATGTTAGTGTGGTAGTAGATGATGTAGTAAGTGTCGTAGTTGTTGGTTATATCAAGGTTAGTGTGGTAGTAGATGATGTAGTAGGTGTTGTAGTTGTTGATTATATCAAGGTTAGTGTGGTAGTAGATGATGTAGTAGGCGTTGTAGTTGTTGGTTATATCAAGGTTAGTGTGGTAGTAGATGACGTAGTAGGTGTTGTAGTTGTTGGTTATATCAAGGTCAGTGAGGTAGTAGATGATGTAGTAGGTGTTGTAGTTGTGGTAGTAGATGATGTAGTGGGTGTTGTATTTGTTAGTGTTGTCAAGGTTAGTGTGGTAATAGATAATGTAGTAGGTGTTGTAGTTGTTGGTTATATCAAGTTAGTGTGGTAGTAGATGATGTAGTAGTAGGTGTTGTAGTTGTTGGTTATATCAAGGTTTGTGTGGTAGTAGATGATGTAGTAGGTGTTGTAGTTGTTGGTTTTGTCAAGGTTAGTGTGGCAGTGGATGATGTAGTAGGTGTTGTAGTTGTTGGTTTTATCAAGGTTAGTGTGGTAGAAGATGATGTAGTAGGTGTCGTAGTTGTTGGTTATTTCAAGGTAAGTGTGATAGTAGATGATGTAGTAGGTGTTGTAGTTGTTGGTTATATCAAGGTTAGTGTGGTAGTAGATGATGTAGTAGGTGTTGTAGTTGTTGGTTTTATCAAGGTCAGTGTGGTAGTAGATGATGTAGTAGGTGTTGTAGTTGTTGGTTTTATCAAGGTTAGTGTGGTAGTAGATGATGTAGTAGGTGTTGTAGTTGTTGGTTATATCAAGGTTAGTGTGGTAGTAGATGATGTAGTAGGTGTTGTAGTTGTTGGCTATATCAAGGTTAGTGCGGTAGTAGATGATGTAGTAGGTGTTGTAGTTGTTGGTTATATCAAGGTTAGTGTGGTAGTAGATGATGTACTAGGTGTTGTAGTTATTGGTTATATCAAGGTTAGTGTGGTAGTAGAAGATGTAGTAGGCGTTGTAGTTGTTGGTTATATCAAGGTTAGTGTGGTAGCAGATGATGTAGTAGGTGTTGTTGCTGTTGGTTTTGTCAAGCTTAGTGTGGTAGTAGATAATGTAGTAGGTGTTGTAGTTGTTGGTTATATCAAGGTTAGTGTGGTAGTAGTGTGGTAATAGATGATGTAGTAGGTGTTGTTGTTGTTGTTGGTTTTGTCAAGGTTAGTGTGGTAGTAGAAGATGTAGTAAGTGTTGTAGTTGTTGGTTATATCAAGGTTAGTGTGGTAGTAGATGATGTAGTAGGTGTTGTTGCTGTTGGTTTTGTCAAGCTTAGTGTGGTAGTAGATAATGTAGTAGGTGTTGTAGTTGTTGGTTATATCAAGGTTAGTGTGGTAGTAGTGTGGTAATAGATGATGTAGTAGGTGTTGTTGTTGTTGTTGGTTTTGTCAAGGTTAGTGTGGTAGTAGATGATGTAGTAGGTGTTGTAGGTGTGGTAGTAGATGATGTAGTGGGTGTTGTAGTTGTTAGTTTTGTCAAGGTTAGTGTGGTAGTAGATAATGTAGTAGGTGTTGTAGTTGTTGGTTATATCAAGGTTAGTGTGGTAGTAGTGTGGTAATAGATGATGCAGTAGGTGTTGTTGTTGTTGTTGGTTTTGTCAAGGTTAGTGTGGTAGTAGAAGATGTAGTAGGTGTTGTAGTTGTTGGTTATATCAAGGTTAGTTTGGTAGTAGATGATGTAGTAGGTGTTGTTGTTGTTGGTTTTGTCAAGCTTAGTGTGGTAGTAGATGATGTAGTAGGTGTTGTAGTTGTGGTAGTAGATGATGTAGTGGGTGTTGTAGTTGTTAGTTTTGTCAAGGTTAGTGTGGTAGTAGATAATGTAGTAGGTGTTGTAGTTGTTGGTTATATCAAGGTTAGTGTGGTAGTAGATGATGTAGTAGGTGTTGTTGTTGTTGGTTTTATCAAGGTTAGTGTGGTAGTAGATGATGTAGTATGTGTTGTAGTTGTTGGTTATATCAAGGTTGGTGTGGTAGTAGATGATGTAGTAGGCGTTGTAGATGTTGGTTATATCAAGGTTAGTGAGGTAGTAGATGGTGTAGTAGGTGTTGTAGTTGTTGGTTATATCAAGGTTAGTGTGGTAGTAGATGATGTAGTATGTGTTGTAGTTGTTGGTTATATCAAGGTTAGTGTGGTAGTAGATGATGTAGTATGTGTTGTAGTTGTTGGTTTTGTCAAGGTTAGTGTGGTAGTAGATCATGTAGTAGGTGTTGTAGTTGTTGGTTTTGTCAAGGTTAGTGTGGTAGTAGATGATGTAGTAGGTGTTGTAGTTGTTGGTTTTATCAAGGTTAGTGTGGTAGTAGATGATGTAGTATGTGTTGTAGTTGTTGGTTATATCAAGGTTAGTGTGGTAGTAGATGATGTAGTAGGTGTTGTAGTTGTTGGTTATATCAAGGTTAGTGTGGTAGTAGATGATGTAGTAAGTGTTGTAGTTGTTGGTTATATCAAGGTTTGTGTGGTAGTAGATGATGTAGTAGGTGTTGCAGTTGTTGGTTTTGTCAAGGTTAGTGTGGTAGTAGATGATGTAGTAGGTGTTGTAGTTGTTGGTTATATCAAGGTTAGTGTGGTAGTAGTGATGTATTAGGTGTTGTAGTTGTTGATTATATCAAGGTTAGTGTGGTAGTAGATGATGTAGTAGGTGTTGTAGTTGTTGGTTATATCAAGGTTAGTGTGGTAGTAGATGATGTACTAGGTGTTGTAGTTATTGGTTATATCAAGGTTAGTGTGGTAGTAGAAGATGTAGTAGGCGTTGTAGTTGTTGGTTATATCAAGGTTAGTGTGGTAGCAGATGATGTAGTAGGTGTTGTTGCTGTTGGTTTTGTCAAGCTTAGTGTGGTAGTAGATAATGTAGTAGGTGTTGTAGTTGTTGGTTATATCAAGGTTAGTGTGGTAGTAGTGTGGTAATAGATGATGTAGTAGGTGTTGTTGTTGTTGTTGGTTTTGTCAAGGTTAGTGTGGTAGTAGAAGATGTAGTAAGTGTTGTAGTTGTTGGTTATATCAAGGTTAGTGTGGTAGTAGATGATGTAGTAGGTGTTGTTGCTGTTGGTTTTGTCAAGCTTAGTGTGGTAGTAGATAATGTAGTAGGTGTTGTAGTTGTTGGTTATATCAAGGTTAGTGTGGTAGTAGTGTGGTAATAGATGATGTAGTAGGTGTTGTTGTTGTTGTTGGTTTTGTCAAGGTTAGTGTGGTAGTAGATGATGTAGTAGGTGTTGTAGGTGTGGTAGTAGATGATGTAGTGGGTGTTGTAGTTGTTAGTTTTGTCAAGGTTAGTGTGGTAGTAGATAATGTAGTAGGTGTTGTAGTTGTTGGTTATATCAAGGTTAGTGTGGTAGTAGTGTGGTAATAGATGATGCAGTAGGTGTTGTTGTTGTTGTTGGTTTTGTCAAGGTTAGTGTGGTAGTAGAAGATGTAGTAGGTGTTGTAGTTGTTGGTTATATCAAGGTTAGTTTGGTAGTAGATGATGTAGTAGGTGTTGTTGTTGTTGGTTTTGTCAAGCTTAGTGTGGTAGTAGATGATGTAGTAGGTGTTGTAGTTGTGGTAGTAGATGATGTAGTGGGTGTTGTAGTTGTTAGTTTTGTCAAGGTTAGTGTGGTAGTAGATAATGTAGTAGGTGTTGTAGTTGTTGGTTATATCAAGGTTAGTGTGGTAGTAGATGATGTAGTAGGTGTTGTTGTTGTTGGTTTTATCAAGGTTAGTGTGGTAGTAGATGATGTAGTATGTGTTGTAGTTGTTGGTTATATCAAGGTTGGTGTGGTAGTAGATGATGTAGTAGGCGTTGTAGATGTTGGTTATATCAAGGTTAGTGAGGTAGTAGATGGTGTAGTAGGTGTTGTAGTTGTTGGTTATATCAAGGTTAGTGTGGTAGTAGATGATGTAGTATGTGTTGTAGTTGTTGGTTATATCAAGGTTAGTGTGGTAGTAGATGATGTAGTATGTGTTGTAGTTGTTGGTTTTGTCAAGGTTAGTGTGGTAGTAGATCATGTAGTAGGTGTTGTAGTTGTTGGTTTTGTCAAGGTTAGTGTGGTAGTAGATGATGTAGTAGGTGTTGTAGTTGTTGGTTTTATCAAGGTTAGTGTGGTAGTAGATGATGTAGTATGTGTTGTAGTTGTTGGTTATATCAAGGTTAGTGTGGTAGTAGATGATGTAGTAGGTGTTGTAGTTGTTGGTTATATCAAGGTTAGTGTGGTAGTAGATGATGTAGTAAGTGTTGTAGTTGTTGGTTATATCAAGGTTTGTGTGGTAGTGGATGATGTAGTAGGTGTTGCAGTTGTTGGTTTTGTCAAGGTTAGTGTGGTAGTAGATGATGTAGTAGGTGTTGTAGTTGTTGGTTATATCAAGGTTAGTGTGGTAGTAGTGATGTATTAGGTGTTGTAGTTGTTGATTATATCAAGGTTAGTGTGGTAGTAGATGATGTAGTAGGTGTTGTAGTTGTTGGTTTTATCAAGGTTGGTGTGGTAGTAGATGATGTGTTGTAGTTGTTGGTTATATCAAGGTTAGTGTGGTAGTAGATGATGTAGTAGGTGTTGTAGTTGTTGGGTATATCAAGGTTAGTGTGGTAGTAGATGATGTAGTAGGTGTTGTAGTTGTTGGTTATATCAAGGTTAGTGTGGTAGTAGATGATGTAGTAGGTGTTGTAGTTGTTGATTATATCAAGGTTAGTGTGGTAGTAGATGGTGTAGTAGGTGTTGTAGTTGTTGGTTATATCAAGGTTAGTGTGGTAGTAGATGGTGTAGTAGTATGTGTTGTAGTTGTTGGTTATATCAAGGTTAGTGTGGTAGTAGATGATGTAGTAGGTGTTGTAGTTGTTGGTTTTGTCAAGGTTAGTGTGGTAGTAGATGATGTAGTAGGTGTTGTAGTTGTTGGTTTTATCAAGGTTAGTGTGGTAGTAGATGATGTAGTATGTGTTGTAGTTGTTGGTTATATCAAGGTTAGTGTGGTAGTAGATGATGTGGTAGGTGTTGTAGTTGTTGGCTTTGTCAAGGTTAGTGTGGTAGTAGATGATGTAGTAGGTGTTGTAGTTGGTTTTATCAAGGTTAGTGTGGTAGTAGATGATGTAGTAGGTGTTGTAGTTGTTGGTTATATCAAGGTTAGTGTGGTAGTAGATGTCAGATGATGTAGTAGGTGTTGTAGTTGCTGGTTATTTCAAGGTTAGGGTGGTAGTAGATGATGTAGTAGGTGTCGTAGTTGTTGGTTATATCAAGGTTAGTGTGGTAGAAGATGATGTAGTAGCTGTCGTAGTTGTTGGTTATATCAAGGTAAGTGTGGTAGTAGATGATGTAGTAGGTGTTGTAGTTGTTGGTTATATCAATGTTAGTGTGGTAGTAGATGATGTAGTACGTGTCGTAGTTGTTGGTTATATCAAGGTTAGTGTGGTAGTAGATGATGTAGTAGGTGTTGTAGTTGTTGGTTTTGCCAAGGTTATGGTAGTAGATGATGTAGTTGGTGTTGTAGTTGTTGGTGTTGTAGATATTGTTATGACAGAACTGTTGTTGGTGTCGTAGTTGTTGGTTTTGTCAAGGTTAGTGTGGTAGTAGATGATGTAGTTGGTATTGTAGTTGTTGGTGTTGTAGATATTGTTATGACAGAACTGTTGTCGGTATCGTAGTTGTTGGTTTTGTCAAGGTTAGTGTGGTAGTAGATGATGTAGTAGGTGTTGTAGTTGTTGGTTTTGTCAAGGTTAGTGTGGTAGTAGATGATGTACTAGGTGTTGTAGTTGTTGGTTATATCAAGGTTAGTGTGGTAGTAGATGATGTAGTAGGTTTTGTAGTTGTTGGTTTTGTCAAGGTTAGTGTGGTAGTAGATGATGTAGTAGGTGTTGTAGTTATTGGTTTTGTCAAGGTTAATGTGGTAGTAGATGATGTAGTAGGTGTTGTAGTTGTTGGTTATATCAAGGTTAGTGTGGTAGTAGATCATGTAGTGGGTGTTGTAGTTGTTGGTTATATCAAGGTTAGTGTGGTAGTAGATGATGTAGTAGGTGTCGTAGTTGTTGGTTTTATCAAGGTCAGTGTGGTAGTAGATGATGTAGTAGGTGTTGTAGTTGTTGGTTTTATCAAGGTTAGTGTGGTAGTAGATGATGTAGTATGTGTTGAAGTTGTTGGTTATATCAAGGTTAGTGTGGTAGTAGATGGCAGATGATGTAGTAGGTGTTGTAGTTGCGGGTTATTTCAAGGTTAGGGTGGTAGTAGATGATGTAGTAGGTGTTGTAGTTGTTGGCTATATCAAGGTTAGTGTGGTAGTAGATGATGTAGTAGGTGTTGTAGTTGTTGGTTATATCAAGGTTAGTGTGGTAGTAGATGATGTACTAGGTGTTGTAGTTATTGGTTATATCAAGGTTAGTGTGGTAGTAGAAGATGTAGTAGGCGTTGTAGTTGTTGGTTATATCAAGGTTAGTGTGGTAGTAGATGATGTAGTAGGTGTTGTTGCTGTTGGTTTTGTCAAGCTTAGTGTGGTAGTAGATAATGTAGTAGGTGTTGTAGTTGTTGGTTATATCAAGGTTAGTGTGGTAGTAGTGTGGTAATAGATGATGTAGTAGGTGTTGTTGTTGTTGTTGGTTTTGTCAAGGTTAGTGTGGTAGTAGAAGATGTAGTAAGTGTTGTAGTTGTTGGTTATATCAAGGTTAGTGTGGTAGTAGATGATGTAGTAGGTGTTGTTGCTGTTGGTTTTGTCAAGCTTAGTGTGGTAGTAGATAATGTAGTAGGTGTTGTAGTTGTTGGTTATATCAAGGTTAGTGTGGTAGTAGTGTGGTAATAGATGATGTAGTAGGTGTTGTTGTTGTTGTTGGTTTTGTCAAGGTTAGTGTGGTAGTAGATGATGTAGTAGGTGTTGTAGGTGTGGTAGTAGATGATGTAGTGGGTGTTGTAGTTGTTAGTTTTGTCAAGGTTAGTGTGGTAGTAGATAATGTAGTAGGTGTTGTAGTTGTTGGTTATATCAAGGTTAGTGTGGTAGTAGTGTGGTAATAGATGATGCAGTAGGTGTTGTTGTTGTTGTTGGTTTTGTCAAGGTTAGTGTGGTAGTAGATGTAGTAGGTGTTTTAGTTGTTGGTTATATCAAGGTTAGTTTGGTAGTAGATGATGTAGTAGGTGTTGTTGTTGTTGGTTTTGTCAAGCTTAGTGTGGTAGTAGATGATGTAGTAGGTGTTGTAGTTGTGGTAGTAGATGATGTAGTGGGTGTTGTAGTTGTTAGTTTTGTCAAGGTTAGTGTGGTAGTAGATAATGTAGTAGGTGTTGTAGTTGTTGGTTATATCAAGGTTAGTGTGGTAGTAGATGATGTAGTAGGTGTTGTTGTTGTTGGTTTTATCAAGGTTAGTGTGGTAGTAGATGATGTAGTATGTGTTGTAGTTGTTGGTTATATCAAGGTTGGTGTGGTAGTAGATGATGTAGTAGGTGTTGTAGATGTTGGTTATATCAAGGTTAGTGAGGTAGTAGATGGTGTAGTAGGTGTTGTAGTTGTTGGTTATATCAAGGTTAGTGTGGTAGTAGATGATGTAGTATGTGTTGTAGTTGTTGGTTATATCAAGGTTAGTGTGGTAGTAGATGATGTAGTATGTGTTGTAGTTGTTGGTTTTGTCAAGGTTAGTGTGGTAGTAGATGATGTAGTAGGTGTTGTAGTTGTTGGTTTTGTCAAGGTTAGTGTGGTAGTAGATGATGTAGTAGGTGTTGTAGTTGTTGGTTTTATCAAGGTTAGTGTGGTAGTAGATGATGTAGTATGTGTTGTAGTTGTTGGTTATATCAAGGTTAGTGTGGTAGTAGATGATGTAGTAGGTGTTGTAGTTGTTGGTTATATCAAGGTTAGTGTGGTAGTAGATGATGTAGTAAGTGTTGTAGTTGTTGGTTATATCAAGGTTTGTGTGGTAGTAGATGATGTAGTAGGTGTTGCAGTTGTTGGTTTTGTCAAGGTTAGTGTGGTAGTAGATGATGTAGTAGGTGTTGTAGTTGTTGGTTATATCAAGGTTAGTGTGGTAGTAGTGATGTATTAGGTGTTGTAGTTGTTGATTATATCAAGGTTAGTGTGGTAGTAGATGATGTAGTAGGTGTTGTAGTTGTTGGTTTTATCAAGGTTGGTGTGGTAGTAGATGATGTGTTGTAGTTGTTGGTTATATCAAGGTTAGTGTGGTAGTAGATGATGTAGTAGGTGTTGTAGTTGTTGGGTATATCAAGGTTAGTGTGGTAGTAGATGATGTAGTAGGTGTTGTAGTTGTTGGTTATATCAAGGTTAGTGTGGTAGTAGATGATGTAGTAGGTGTTGTAGTTGTTGGTTATATCAAGGTTAGTGTGGTAGTAGATGGTGTAGTAGGTGTTGTAGTTGTTGGTTATATCAAGGTTAGTGTGGTAGTAGATGATGTAGTGTGTGTTGTAGTTGTTGGTTATATCAAGGTTAGTGTGGTAGTAGATGATGTAGTAGGTGTTGTAGTTGTTGGTTTTGTCAAGGTTAGTGTGGTAGTAGATGATGTAGTAGGTGTTGTAGTTGTTGGTTTTATCAAGGTTAGTGTGGTAGTAGATGATGTAGTATGTGTTGTAGTTGTTGGTTATATCAAGGTTAGTGTGGTAGTAGATGATGTGGTAGGTGTTGTAGTTGTTGGCTTTGTCAAGGTTAGTGTGGTAGTAGATGATGTAGTAGGTGTTGTAGTTGTTGGTTTTATCAAGGTTAGTGTGGTAGTAGATGATGTACTAGGTTTTGTAGTTGTTGGTTTTATCAAGGTTAGTGTGGTAGTAGATGATGTAGTAGGTGTTGTAGTTGTTGGTTATATCAAGGTTAGTGTGGTAGTAGATGATGTAGTAGGTGTTGTAGTTGTTGGTTTTATCAAGGTTAGTGTGGTAGTAGATGATGTAGTAGGTTTTGTAGTTGTTGTTTTTATCAAGGTTAGTGTGGTAGTAGATGATGTAGTAGGTTTTGTAGTTGTTGGTTTTGTCAAGGTTAGTGTGGTAGTAGATGATGTAGTAGGTTTTGTAGTTGTTGTTTTTATCAAGGTTAGTGTGGTAGTAGATGATGTAGTAGGTGTTGTAGTTGTTGGTTTTATCAAGGTTAGTGTGGTAGTAGATGATGTAGTAGGTTTTTGTAGTTGTTGTTTTTATCAAGGTTAGTGTGGTAGTAGATGATGTAGTAGGTGTTGTTGTTGTTGTTGGTTTTGTCAAGGTTAGTGTGGTAGTAGAAGATGTAGTAGGTGTTGTAGTTGTTGGTTATATCAAGGTTAGTTTGGTAGTAGATGATGTAGTAGGTGTTGTTGTTGTTGGTTTGTCAAGCTTAGTGTGGTAGTAGATGATGTAGTAGGTGTTGTAGTTGTGGTAGTAGATGATGTAGTGGGTGTTGTAGTTGTTAGTTTTATCAAGGTTAGTGTGGTAGTAGATGATGTAGTAGGTGTTGTAGTTGTTGGTTTTGTCAAGGTTAGTGTGGTAGTAGAAGATGTAGTAGGTGTTGTAGTTGTTGGTTATATCAAGGTTAGTTTGGTAGAAGATGATGTAGTAGGTGTTGTTGTTGTTGGTTTTGTCAAGCTTAGTGTGGTAGTAGATGATGTAGTAGGTGTTGTAGTTGTGGTAGTAGATGATGTAGTGGGTGTGGAAGTTGTTAGTTTTATCAAGGTTAGTGTGGTAGTAGATGATGTAGTAGGTGTTGTAGTTGCTTTAGATGCTGTGGTAGTTGATATTGAAGTAGTGGGTGTAGTAGTGGTTGTGCTTGTAGTTTAGTTTGATGATGTTGTCAAGGGTGATGTTGTAGTGGACTCTTCAGTAGTTGTAGTTGTTGGTGTAGTGGTGGTTGTTGTGGACGTTGAGGTTATCGGTGGTGTTCTCGTTGTGGTTGGTACAGTAGTAGTTATCATTGGGGAATCCAAAGAACCGCTTGTAATATGTAATTATATATACAGTTCTTCAGGTCCACCGCTTCTACACCAATGTTTACTGCACCATCAATCACTACTGCACCCACACTTGCTATATCAGTGTCTACAACGCCAACAAGGACTACACTATATCAAACACCCCCATCAACTACTTCAACTTCAAAATTAGTACACTGATCTTTACTACACCATCAACCACCACAGCACCAAGCACCGCAACTACTACTGTACCAATAAGTAATACACCAACTTCTACAACAACAACGTTCACAACAGAAATAAAAACAAAGTGAGCGGGAGCTCAATAGAAATTCCCCCCCCCCCCCCCCGTTTGCCGATCAGCCATCAGAATGTGATGTATCCCCCCCCCCCCCCCACAGTAAGATGTACATCAAATTTAATTGCAAAAAAAAATTTTCGGGAGACAATGAAGTTACAGCTTCTGACACAACGATCAACATCTCAAATGCAACCACAGTATGAAGTTATAACTTCGTACACAAAAGAAAACTAAACTTATTGCACGGACACCAAAAATTTATTTATAGTAACGGTGACATTGACCTTTGACCTGTTGACCTCAAATGCAGTCCCAATGATCGACATCTTAATTCCAACTGCAATATGAAGTTAGAGCTTCGTACACAAAAGAAAACTAAAGTTATTGGACGGAAATTAAAAATTATATTTACAGTAACGGTGACCTTGACCTTTAACCTACAGATCCCAAGAGCAATCTCAATCATCATCCCAATACAGGCAGCCTACCTGTGAAGTACAAGTACTGTGCAACCAATGGTACAAAATTTATTGCCCGGAAACGAATGTGACGGACGGAAGAACAACCGGAAGGACAGACGGACGGACGGACGGACGGACGGGAGGGCAGACGTCCTAGCGGACGGACGTACGGACGGAAGGGTGAACAGACAAAGTGATTACTATATGCCCCCTCCCTTTTCAAAGGGGGTACAACAACCACATAACCACGATCAACCACTACGACACAAGCACCAGAATTACTACATCAACACAAGTATTACACCAGTGAGTACTACAACAACCAATACAACAACCACTGTAATGTCTAAACCAACTTCAACACCAACCACCGCAGCCACTAACAACTTTGTTAACCGTTACAACGTCAACTACCACCACAATCGCTACCCCAATCTCTACTACTACACCAACTATAATAGAGCTGTCTCGGTGTCGGGTTTTTCGGTGCGATTTTCGGTGTACAAGAACACCGAAAATCGAACCAAAGCATTTTTAAAAAATCGCGAAATTCGATGTTATACCCATAATGCAATTTTGTGTTGCTGTTGTGTGTTTGCAACATGGAGCGACGTGACACTCGCATAAAAGAAAGTCAGCAAGTTACATAAGAGCGTATGGTCAATACGCACACTGATCAGGGCTTGCCTTGAGTTGGGGCTGATCAACCCCGGCCCCGAGAGGGCCCTTCTCGGGGATTTTTTTTTTCGGCCCTGATTTTTTTCTGTCTTGGCCTCCGAAATCTCAGTGTTGGAAGGTTTGGGCAACGAAATTTTGCGAGATTAATTTTTCCATTCACGTCTCATTCACTCAAGTGTGATTACAATAGAAGCAACAAATAACAGATAAAATAATAATACAAACTGTTTTTGTCTGATTCGTACGGTGGCTGATTTAGGCCACGCTCAATACTTTTTTTATCTCGAGATCTCGAGATAATATCTCAAGATCTCGAGAAACTATCTCAAGATCTCGAGATAATATCTCAAGATCTCGAGAAACTATCTCAAGATCTCGAGATAATATCTCAGGATCTCAAGAAAATATCTCGAGATCTCGAGATAATATCTCAAGATCTCGAGAAACTATCTCAAGATCTCGAGAAAAGATCTCAAGATCTCAAGATAATATCTCAAGATCTCGAGATAAGCATATATAATCGGCGTCACCCTTTGATCATCAGCATGAATTCACTCAAACTGTTTATTCACTTGTCGCATCTTTTCCGACTGCAACATATTCGTGCCCCCCATGACAATTACACGAATCCACTCCTGCCACTCAGAAAACTTATCAACCAATCACCTTGTTGCGAAGTTATGAGAGGCCACCAAATCTCAGTCCAGCACTAATATAAACAGAGTACCGTCATCCGAACTTGCACTTGCTGGTGTCTTGTTCCCAATCCAATCCCAAAGTGTCAACCTAGCACCCGGTACCTCCCAGTACGTACTGTAGTGCCTTTTACTCCAAAACAGGACGTTTTCTCACTACTTTACAAGATGAAAAGTTTGTGTCTGTCTGACACTCCAAATCCAAAGTGTTGTTCCAGTACCCGGTACCTCCTAGTGCATACAGAATACTGTGTTTTTTACCCTAAAACTCAGGGGGGGGGGGGGGGGGGGCAGACAAAAAATTACGGATACAAGGTGGAAATTTTTACATTTTCAATTTTTGGGACCCACCACCCAGGAATGCAAATTTTTGCCAGCCATGTCTTGGACACCCAACCCTCCCGCACAGTTTTTCCTCAAAGACAATTGGGGACCCACCCTAATTTATAAAATCTGTTTAACGAAGTATTCAAATTACCTAAATCAATTAAAAAAAAATAAATAAATACTTTTCCCAAACATGAAAGGTGCCGCAAACCAACTTGTCCGATATCCCAGCCCTGCTCTTGGGCATCCAAGGCATCCCTAGCCACAGATGGCTCCAAAACAATCTCTCTGCATATAAAGCCACAACGGAAATGCAGCATCAGTCCCCCAGGTAACCACTGGAACCCGCCTCCACCAACTGAATTGCAGATATACACCCATTCATGTTCCAATCAACACAACCCTTACCCCGATGTACAACATGTCTATGCTGTTCAGACACCAGTCGAATCCCATCACCAAGAAGCCCTGCCCAAAATATATTGTTCCCACCTGGATATCTTCAACTGTCCACAAGAAATAGTTGTTTTTCATTTCATTACTTTTCGGTTAAATGTTTAGTTTGTACAGCTGGTCTGAGAGAGACCTAATACTGAAGTTCTTTGACCCATGCCAGGGTGGCTTGTCTGAGATGAATTGCCTCTTATTTATTTTTTTATGTTAGTGTCACTAGAATCATATTTACCTTGAAATTATACACGTTTTCCACAATCAAGATTTTTATTCTATCAATCTTTCCAATTATTCCATACATGGAAGCACACTAGACCAATGGCACGAGGCACCCTGAGGCTTACAGAAGAATCAAATAATAGGAGCTGCAAAGCACTTATAAGAGGCAGACTGCCTTAGTAGAAATATAAAGGAGTGAAAATCATGACCAAATAGCTGGGAATCACTTTTGTGTTTTGCAAATTTTTTCCAGACCCAGAACAGGACCCACCCCCTAATGAAGTGTAAACCATCGGGAAAAATTCTAACATGGAGCCCCCAACACATTATCAATGCTCTATTCTGTTCTAAGTTATGAATCTAAGCACTTGAATTCACTTTGGTTTTAATTACTTGTCTGTAAAATGATATTTGGCAAAAAATTGCAAGACACCGGCAAAAACTGCACTTTGGGGCTCGGACCCACCCACCCGGACCTTGTATCCTGGCATTTTTTTGCGACCCCCGCCCCTGTAAAACTCAACTTTTTCTCATTTATTTTCCTCCCAGCCCCATGCTGATTGTAGTGATGTTTACCCTAAAACACAAAGTTTACTCACTACTTTACAAGACACACACATAAGAATCAAATATTTTCTTCCAGCTTCACATTGAATGGAGTGACTTTTATCACCACTCAGAAAGTTTACTCACTACTTTACAAGACACAGACCCGTAAATACCAAATAGCTCCCTCATCCCCACGCTGAACGATTTCATCTTCATTCCCTTGGTAGATTTTTCACCCACTTTCCACTTTGCTGACTGAGACATACAGCATAAGTTTAACCCCATTCCCGCGTTCATTTTGACCGAGCAAATCGACGGTGCTACCCGATGTGTAATAACCCTACACCAGCGACAGCTATAAACCTACCCGAGGATTCCCTTTCCTCTCGTTGGTTTGAAAAGTCTGGATTAGGCGTAAATAGTTACCTCCTGCGGATACTGCTTCCGGACGAGTGATTAGGGACCTCGCGTATTACCAACGTCAGCCCAGTACAAGGCTGCAGATGCTAGACAAAACCGTGAATTTATGGTCAGTACCCAGCAATCTCCTGACACACAGGAACCGTTCTCACAATTACACACCCAAATTGAAACCCATAACCCTGAGCCCAAGAGGCGAATAGAATCCCCCCCCCCCCCTCCTGTGAATCCCAAACATGTCAGGATGGGCATGACTAACATTGTTTCCACACAAAACCCAATTACATGTAGTAATGAAAAGTTTGACCTGTCGCACGACAAGTCTCAAAGGTTCATACACCTTTCACACTCCTCCAGGGACATACCCGAAAGTGACAACTCCAATGGTGATGTATACAGTCCCGCGCATATATAGAAGGACAACTTGAACCAGATTCTCAGTATCTCCGAACAAGAAGAAGCCCCCCCCCCCCCCTTCAACGTCGTTTACTGCCACCCGTAACCAGCTGCAACATGGTACCCAAATTAACCAAACGATCTTCCGTGATCACATACTCTCACCCGCTCACAGGAGACCCCCACCCCCAGTACTTGTTACCCCTACCACCAACGTCAACTCATGAACCGACAGTAATACAGGACATCCCGTCCCATACGATTTATTGGTCCCCTATGTTCTCACCGACTGAACCCCATTCCAAGCTGAGAAACCTTAATTTAGCCATCCATATGAGCATACTTCCACCAGGACCACGCGCCACAGACCACTCCCTCTTAACTCACAAGATGACACAGACACACACCCAATTTATGAGAGCAACATCTTGCCCAACCAAACCCCGATAGCGAATCACACCATTGATTTGTCCTCCGACAATACCCAACTATGAATACACTTTTCATACTCCTTCAGTGGGACTCCCAACAATATCCCCCTAAACGACACCACTGCGAACCACCCTGCAATGATAGTCGAAACTCAAACCCGTCAACATACCGCCCGGTTTGACCTATCGTTGCTATAGCTCCCAAAAAATGTTTGACCCAATTTGCGGTCCTCTCAAATGAGCGAAAGTGTCTCTCCCGCCAAACAGTGAACCCCGCAATGTTGTGTTGAAAAGATGTTCCCGCGACATTTGATCCAACAAGTAGCACCCCACTTTCTATTTTGCGATTCCAGCTTTATGGGGTCGGGAGTAGCAAAATAGAAAGTGGAAACATTGGGGGACCTATCAATCTTATGGGACGGGATGTCCTGTATTACTGTCGGTTCATGAGTTGACGTTGGGGGTGGGGGTCACAAGTACTGGGGCGGGGGCTCTCCTGTGAGCGGGTGAGAGTATGTGATCACGGAGGATCGTATGGGTAAGAACATAGGAGACCAATCAATTTATTTATTTATTTATTTGTTGTTGTTTAAGGTCACATATTTCTGCACAACGGCTAATCATGACCATGACAGTTTTACGGATGGAGGAAGCAGCAGTACCCGGAGGGAACCAGCGAGCAAGGGCGAGGAACTGTCAGCTCCCCAACATACTAACTCCACACAAGCAGGGTAGCATTGGTTGAAGACAGGTGCACCATCGACGTGCAGTACGCCTTAGTACACAACGCCACCGTGCCCCCACGTAGGCTACGAGGGTGAAGTGTCTTGCCCAAGGACACAACGCAGTTGCCGAAAAAAGGACCTCTAGCTTGCACCTATACCTATTCAGCCACGGCTCCCCCAGGTCCAATTAATCTTATGATACGGGATGTTCTGTATTACATTCGGTTCATGAATTGACGTTGAAGGTGGGGTCACAAGTACGGGGGGTCTCCCGTGACCGGGTTAGAGTATGGGATCATGGAGGAACGTATTGTTAATTGGGATGCCATGTTGTAGCTGGCAGTAAATGATGTTGAGGGGGCTTCATCTTGTTCGGACATACTGGGAATCGGGTTCACGTTGTCCGTCTTTATATGCGTGGGACTGGATACTTCACTGTTGGAGTTGTCACTTTCGGATAAGTGTGAAAGGTGTATGGACCGTTGAGACTTGTCGGGTGACAGGTCAATCTTTTCATTACTACATGTAATTGGGTTTTGTGTGGAAACAATGTTAGTCATGCCCATCCTGCCACGTTTCAGATTCACCGGGGAGAGAGTGTGTGTGTGGGGGGGGGGGGGGGGGGGGGTGGGGGGGGATTCCATTCGCCTCTTGGGCTCGGGGTTATGGGTTTCAATTTGGTCCTGGGGGGTCAGGAGATTGCTGAGTATTGACTATAAATTCACGATTTTGTCTAGCATCTGCAGCCTTGTACTGGGCAAGCCTTTTTCTAAAACTGACGTTGGTAATACGTGAGGGCCTTAATCACTCGCCCGGAAGCAGTATCCGCAGGGGGTAACTAGTTACGCCTAATCCAGACTATTCAAACTATTCAAACCAACGAGAGGAAAGGGAATCCGACGGAATGTTTATAGCTGTCGCTGGTGTAAGGTTATTATACACTGAGTAGCACCATCGATTTGCTCGATCAAAATGGACGCGCGGATGGGGTTAAAGTTATGCTGTATGACGGGTCCGTGGAATAACAGCGTGTCAAGAGACGATGTGTCTCAGTCACCAAACTGGAAAGTAGGTGAAAAATCCACCAAGAGAGTGAGTGATTGATTTCACTGTGGGAATGAAATCGTTCAGCGTGGAGCTGAGGGGGGGGGGGTGGTATTTGGTATTTACGGGTCTGTGTCTTCCAAAGTAGTGAGTACACTTTGTGAGTTGCGGTAAAAATCACTTCATTGACTGTGGAGCTGGAAGGAAATATTTGGTATTTATGGGTGTGTGTCTTGTAAAGTAGTGAGTAAACTTTGTGTTTTAGGGTAAACATCACTACAATCAGCATGGGACTGGAAGGAAAAGAAGTGAGAAAACGTTGAGTTTTAGGGTAAAAAACACTACAGTATGCACTAGGAGGTACCGGATACTGGATCAACACTTTGGATTTGGAGTGTTAGACAGACACAAACTTTTCATCTTGTAAAGTAGTGAGAAAACGTTGTGTTTTAGGGTAAAAGGCACTACAGTAGGTATTGGGAGGTACCGGGTGCTGGGTTGACACTTTGGGATTGGAGTGGGAACAAGACACCAGCAAGTGCAAGCTCGGATGACGGGACTCGGTTTATATTATAGCTGGGTTGAGATTTGGTGGACTCTCATAACTAATACGCAACAAAGTGGTTGGTTGATAAATTATTCACTTTTCTGAGGGATATTTTATTTATTTATTGGTGGTTAAGGTCACATACTTATGCACAATGGCTAATCGTGACCGTGACAGTTTGACGGGTGGAGGAAGCCGGAGTACCCGGAGAGAACCACCGAGCAACGACGAGCAGCTGTCAGCTCTTCAACATCGTAACTCTGAACTCTGCACCGCAGCACAGGCAGGGTTAGATTGGTTGAAGACATGCGCACCATCGACGTGCAGTACGCCTCAGTACACAGCGTCATCGTGCCCCCATGTAGGCAATCGGGGTGAAGTGTCTTGCCCAAGGACACAACGCGGTTGCCGCATTTCTGAGGGACAGGAGTTGATTCGTGTAATTGTCATGGGAGGCATGAATATGTTGCAGTCGGAAAAGATGCGACAAGAAAATAAACAGTTTGTGTGGCAGGAGTGAATTCATGCTAATGATCAAAGGGTGACACCGATTATATATGCTTGTCTCGAGATCATGAGATATTATCTCGAGATCTTGAGATATTATCTCGAGATCTTGAGATAGTTTCTCGAGATCTTGAGATATTATCTCGAGATCTCGAGATATTTTCTCGAGATCCTGAGATATTATCTCGAGATCTTGAGATAGTTTCTCGAGATCTTGAGATATTATCTCGAGATCTTGAGATATTATCTCGAGATCTTGAGATAGTTTCTCGAGATCTCGACATAGTTTCTCAAGATCTCGAGATATTATCTCGAGATCTCGAGATAAAAAAAAGTATTGAGGGTGGCCTAAATCAGCCACCGTAGATTCGAATTAACATCCGCCTAAATGATTAAATCCACATGAAAACTGAGAAAATCCCAAGATTAAACAAACAAAAAAAAACAAACACATTTACGAGACTTCGAAAGCACGCTTGTCAACTAATGGGGGAATTCCCTTCAATTCCACAATACAATGCGCGGGTACATCCGATCCTAACATCTGAATAAATGCAACACAAGACACAGAAACTGCTATCAAAATAAAAGTACGAAATAAAATAAAATGTGTACCTGTGTCTACGTGGAGATGTGGGGGCCGGGGGGGGGGGGGTGCATTCCATTTCTGAAATATCCAAAGCTGTGGGGAATTTTCATAGATTGAAATTATTTAAACGGTAAACTGAAATGTTTTATTTTCAATTTTTTTCTTTGAGACAACCCTTGCATCGAAAATACACACCCCACAATATGTACGAAACGTCCTAAAATTTTATCAAAAAAAAAAAAAAAATCCAAAATGTCTATGTACGAAACGTCCAGCACCCACATGATGGGTCCAAGTCGTTCCGTCCCCGGGACGATTCGTCCCCTAACATAGTGGGACGTTTCGTCCTCGAGACACTGACAGAGTGGGAAGTTTCGCCCCCCCCCCCCCCCCGAGACGAAACGCCCACTTGAATAGCAAATCATTAAGATGATATGGGATGTTGGATTTTTTCATGATGTAACAAGACATGATCACATCCTTAGAAATGGTTTGCCAAACCAGTTTTAATGATATACATCATATGTTCACATTAAGTTGTGGATTTGTTTTTGCCTAAAAAACATCTAGGTAGATACACGGGTACTCGGCACAAGCTGGGAAATCGAAAGAAAAATGATATTTGATACCATTTTTGAATCTATTCTGACGTGCCCCTATAATGGAATATAAATATTAACAAGGTTAACAACTCGCTTTTCGAAAACGATAGCACTCATCTTCGTCCCCCCCCCCCCCCCCCCCCCCCCCCTCAAATTTGATTCGCAAAACGTATCCAACAATACCCAGTATCAGTGGAAAGGGGAATGAATAAGCTTTACAGCTATTACATGGCCGTTGGGAGTTCTTGGGTTGTTCATGATAACTGGGAGAAGTCGCAGAAAAGGCCGAAAAACATTTGGTCGGACAAGAAAGTGCACAGTGAAAAGAGGGTTACGAGCGACAATTATCCGATTTATTATAAATAATTCGAGGTCCCGTTGTATATGGAGGGCAGATTCAAATATTAACCGTATACCTTTATCAATTACTAATCTCGGATCCACATTTATTATTTTCTGGAGTTCACATTTAACGTTTCGTTTTGGAAAGAATGTAACAACATAAAATTACCCCCAAAAGGCCCCGACCTCAATATCTGGGAGACTTTTTTCAGGCCCCCAGCAGGCCCCGACCTCAACATCTGGGGGACTTTTTTTAGGCAAGGCAAGCCCTGCACTTGATTGATAGTCGAGTGTCCCCGTTGCTAATTGTGCAAATCCCTCAGTCCCGAAAATCTTCCAATCTGTGTGCCGTTTTCTGTTCAATTACTGGACTTTTGTTTCAAGAGTTTGCAGCAGGAACACTCAACTGTCAATCGAGTGTGCATATTCAGCACCCGCTCTTATGTTAATTAGATGTTTACACGTGAAACCTAAACTAACATTGTGGATTTAAAGGCTCTTAATTTCATTACGTTGATTGATAGAATATTCAATACACGCCATGACATGCATAGATTATTAGATTAATGCCTGACGATCATAAAGGTACTGTGTTTTTTTTTCAATATTTTACCAAAAAAGTGTTTTTATGGACTTGAAACGAGGCCCACTTTTCTCAAAACAGCGCTGAAAGTTACTAAAACCTCACTCACGTACGATTTTCAAACTCGAAAGACTGAATGAGGCACATGTGTTATTAACATCGACATCGACATCGCGGTTTTTTGTCCAAAAAAATCGAAAATCGACATCGAAGTCAAATTTCAACACCGAGACGGCTCTAAACTATAATACCACTACACCAGCCACTACTATACCAACCACTACAACACCACCCAATAAAACGACTAAACGACTACAGCACTAACAACTACAAAAGCCACCCCGGCTACCATTTCCTCGTTCCCTGCTATCCCAATCAGAATAACAAAACCACTACAATGACCACACCAACTATAACACAAACAATCACAACAACGACCACTACAACCAATACGTCGACCACTATTATACAAACCACTTCAACACCAACCATCACAGTTATAATTACAAGACTAACAACTACAACATTGACCAGTACAACTACTGCAGGAACCATTACTATACCAAGCACACTACAACATCCACCAATACAATCACTAAACCAACTACAACACTGACAACTACAACAACCTACAACGGACTGACCAACAGTTTCCGAATAACCACTATATTCAGTCCCCAGCAGTCCACAAAACACCACAGTCTTCAGCCCGCAAAGTAATACGGTCTTCAGTCCCCACATCACCAATGTCTTCAGTCCACAACAGTTCCTAAATCATCACAGTCTTTGGTCCCCAATAGTCTTCAACTGTACCACACCAGCACAGTCTCCATCTGTCTGTAAACCACCACTATATTCAATTCCCAACTCACAACTGTTTTCAGTCCCCAACAGTCCCCAACTTGCCACTATATTCAGTCCCCAAAAGTCGTCTCCAAACCATAATTATACCTAGTCCTCAAACGTCCCCAGCCCAACACTGTCTTCAGTGCCCATCAGTCCCCAAACCACCATTGTCATCAGTCTCCAAACCCCCGCTAGTCCATATTTCGTATCTCCAATAGCAACAATCCGATGATATAACACATTCGATGGGTTAGTAGAACAAATGGGTGATAATGGACCAACAGGAGAACAGACCGTTCAGTCTATGCTACCATGACGGCCCACCAAGCAATACATCAAATGACCTTTCATTAGTACCCACATGCTGGAATAAAGCATTTTGATAGATTAAAAGTAGCAAATGTTCTTCTAACTGTAGACTAACAGTCATATATAGTACTATATATCCCCAAAACAACACTGCCATGTCGGTCCAGTTCGAGCAGCCCGATACACTTTAACCCGAACAACGTAATATCGGATTGTCCAGTAGATATCCACAGAGGTCAGCGTTTCTATGACGCCGCGTGTGCATCATGACGTCACCAAGTCATTAGCAACTCCAGCCGTTCCATTGAGAACACTTTCAAGAAAACCTCCCTTCCCCCACAACCCTCTACTACATATCCATATACAGACACATAACTGAACACACCATAGCATATTATATGTGAAGCTCGTATACCAAAAAGCATGCCTCACGTCGGCTTCACTGAAAGCCCGACAAGGCTCCACCAATGGCCCAGGTAATAAAGTACGATTCGTACACGTGTGTTATGCTACTTTCAAGGAATGGTAGATTTTCACTCAGTGGTAGTAGTGGGACCAGCCTACCCTACATGTCAGGTCTCTCTTCGAGCCGCTTTTGATTCATAAACGATTACCGTCGCTACGAATAGCATCAATTAAGATGCTTATTTATTTGTAATTTTCGAGTGTAATGATACTTTTTCAACAGGTCAAATACAGTGTCGGACAAGCATTAATTGTCCCTAGGGAGTCAACCTTATTGGCGCCGCCCTATCCCATTTTTTGAATGCTAGTTTGATATTGGCATCTGCTTTTCATGACTTTCATGGCTTTATTGATATTGATATATTTTGCCGGCTGAGAGATGCCAGTTGGTGAAGATTAATCGTAGTAACCATCTACTACGCGCACAAACAGTTCTGGCATTCATTGTGGGCACGTGTACCATAAACTTGATGTGAGTCTTCGAATACTGCGCCACCGCCCTGCCACATGGGCAATTGGGATTAAATCACTGGCCGATGACAGAATAGAAAAAAAATACTGGAGGCGATAGGATCTAAGATTGTTTTCGTCTTATAGCAGTAGAGGTGAGGGCCAGTTTCTCCATTGTAGCAGGGGGAGGGTGTTTAAACAGGCTTCTTTTCGGTTTACGGGAGAACAGGGGAGGGCCAGTTTCTTCATTGTAGAGGGGGGGGGGGGTTAGTTAAAATTGCTTCTTTTCGGTTTAGGGGAGGACAGGTGAGGGTCAGTTTCTCCATTGCTGTGAGGGGAGGGGCATTCATTGTGAGCGCGTGTACCATCAACTTGATGTGAGTCTTCGAAAACTGCGCCACCGCCTTGCCACTTGGGCAGTTGGGATTAAATCGCTGGCCGATGACAAAATAGAAAAAAAAATACTGGAGGCGATAGGACCTAAGATTGTTTTCGTCTTATAGCAGTAGAGGTGAGGGCCAGTTTCTCCATTGTAGCAGGAGGGGGGGGGGGGAGTTAAAATAGCTTCTTGTCGGTTTACGGGAGAACAGGGGAGGGCCAGTTTCTTCATTGTAGCGGGGGGGGGGGGGGCGGGTAGTTAAAATTGCTTCTTTTCGGTTTAGGGGAGGACAGGTGAGGGCCAGTTTCTCCATTGCAGTGAGGGGAGGGGGGGGGGGGGGCATTCATTCTGGGCGCGTGCACCATAAACTTGATGTGAGTCTTCAAATACTGCGCCACCGCCCTGCCACTTGGGCAGTTGGGATTAAATCGCTGGCCGATGACAAAATAGAAAAAAAAAATACTGGGGGCGATAGGACCTAAGAATGTTTTCGTCTTATAGCAGTAGAGGTGAGGGCCAGTTTCCCCATTGTAGCAGGGGGGGGGGGGGAGTTAAAATGGCCTCTTGTCGGTTTACGGGAGAACAGGGGAGGGCCAGTTTCTTCATTGTAGCGGGGGGGGGGGGGGGGGTAGTTAAAATTGTTCCTTTTCGGTGTACGGGAGGACAGGTGAGGGCCAGTTTCTCCATTGCAGCTTGGGGGGGGGGGGGTGCGGTTAGTTAAAATTGCTTCTTTTCGGTTTAGAGCGAGGAGGGGTGAGGGCCAGTTTATCCATTGTAGCTTGGGGGGGGGGGGGGTGCGGTTAGTTAAAATTGCTTCTTTTCGGTTTACAGCGAGGAGGGGTGAGGGCCAGTTTGTCCATTGTTATGGGGGGGGGGAGGGGCTAGTTAAAATTCAACTTTAACAGTTTACCCAAAATGACACTTACAATATAACTTCGTAAGTTCGTGAATGAATACAAATTTTCATTTTTGTCACAAAGAACATAACTTACGACTCTTCATTACAACGAGCTCGATCAAAGCGTTCCAGAGGAGATCATTCGCTTCATTTGTTTTGCTGGCAAAAATTGAAACAGAGAATGGAAAAATAATATGTTGGAAACACGATTTGTTTTAATAGCGAAGTGCCGGTCAGTTGTGGCCATCAAGTAAATGGGGAAAGTTAATACAAACCCCGTATAATGTGCGGGGGGGGGGGGGGGGGGCAAATGGGATCGCAAAACGTTTTTCCTAAGGGCAAATGTTCCAGTTGCGTCACGACTGTTTTAATTTGCTTTGACGCCCAACGTGTTAACCATTGAATCGCGGCGAAGATTCCATCATGGATGGGAAGACAGGAAAGCAGTGGTTCTCACAAGGATTTGAGAAATGAGTTAATAAATATGATCAATTGTTGGTTTTTTATATACAATATTGAGAAAATTTTGTCGATTTAAAGATTTAGAGATGGAAATAGACAAATTGGAGAAGCGTCATCCAGATTTCACATTATAAACAATTTATGGATGTAAGGACCGGGAATGTAACTTCCGTTCCCGGCTCCACTTCATGTTCTTCAAGATTGATGCTTTTAGACAGTGAAAAACAGAGTTTTCGAATATATGAAAGAGTTTTTGTATATACGAAAGAGTTTTCGTACTTACGAAAGTGTTTTCGTAGTTACGAAACAGTTTTCGTACTTACGAAAGTGTTTTCGTAGTTACGAAAACGTTTTCGTACTTACGAAAGTGTTTTCATACTTACGAAAAGTTTTCGTACTTACGAAAGTGCTTTCGTAGTTACGAAACAGTTTTCGTACTTACGAAAGTGTTTTCGTAGTAACGAAAAAGTTTTCGTACTTACGAAAGTGGTTTCGTACTTACGAAAGTGGTTTCGTACTTACGAAAAACTTTTCGTATTTACGAAAGTGGTTTCGTACTTACGAAAGTGTTTTCGTAGTTACGAAAAAGTTTTCGTACTTACAAAAGTGTTTTCGTACCTACAAAAATGTTTTCTTACTTGCAAAAGTGTTTTCGTACTTACGAAAGTGTTTTCGTAGTTACGAAAAAGTTTTTCGTATTTACGAAAGTGTTTTCGTAGTTACGAAAAAGTTTTCGTACTTACGAAAGTGTTTTCGTAGTTACGAAAAAGTTTTCGTACTTACGAAAATGTTTTCGTAGTTACGAAAGTTCATTTTTTTTTAGCGTGGCAGCAATACGCTTCCGTACGATATAACACTCAATGTTAAGTCAGTGTTGATTTTTTGATTTGCAAAGCAGTGGTTATTTTCAGCGAAGACGCGCTATATTTAAACCACAGGGGTCTGGAAACGTTATTTTAGTGATTTAGGGTATATATGTTTAAAAAAGGAGAAAGGGTAACAACAGGCGAAATTGGGAAACTTCAACCAAGTGTCGACAAGTTTAAAAAATTATTAGATCTCGATGTACTTGGTTCCTGGCACATACCAGTTCTATTCTATATACATTTCCCTATTACTTAAAACAAATTTCGTCGAAATATCTTCAGTATTACTAGAGATATTCAATAAAATGTTAGCAAAAAGAATGGTATTTTCTGATTTGTAAATAAGGTTGTCCAAACGAAACCCGAATTTTTCAACACAAATCAGTGAAATAAATGCACATAGAGACATTGACCTACGCTTCACTGTGGCTCTTTGTGTACCTTTTTGAACACTTTCAACGACTGCCCAACACCAGTCGCCTATCTATACTCTGGGAAGATATTTTTTCAACATTTGCAGGTTTTTCAGCCTTCTTCCTCGTGGTTACAATACAGTGTTTTCGTGCAAACAGCGCCTCTAGTGGTTGACACCCAACCTTTAATGGAGGATAAAAGTTCCTGGAATTATCCGATTGGTGGAAAATGAACCGAGCTTGTAAGTGTGAATAAAATTTTTAAAGTGCATATTTTGGAAAAGATATAAAATATTGGTGACTATTGTCTTCTGAAATGTGTGAGAGAAGATTAAATTTGGGTGGGAGTAGGTAAAAATATGTCTATTTCATTCAGTGCGAAACTGGACGGGAGTATAGGAAGCTCCAAATTTAAAGGCAAAATTCATATGGCGACCTATATTTTTTTCAGTATCTTTTTTTCATGAGGTGATAAACTAAATGGATAGATGGTTGTTTTTGCCCAAATCAGCTTGATGAGATGGGGAGAGGAGGAAAGATTAGTACTGTCGTCAATGGAAAAAAAAAACACTGCATTGTAACCTCGTCATCATCGCCATATTTTTAACAACTCCGCTCAGAATAGAAGCAAACTTGAAAGCCTTACCGCGTTTGGTAACAAGTGAACTGAGAAATCGAAAGTAGATTGAGGTCACTAATCTAAAAATAAAAACCTTGTCTGAAAACTGGACACTTTCACTGAAGAAGATTTTGAGTGGTTTAGTACGATCATCGACGAGATCGTTGTCCGGAAAAGTTTAGTGTCTATGAAGATGGGGCAATTTAAAATATGAAATCTGCGGTATTTGGGAAATTAAAATGTTTATTTATTTCAATAATTTTTTTTGTTTGATTTGCTTCCCCAGTGAGAGTTTCACTCGCGACGACTGCAGCCTCCTCGTCTTCAATTGAACTCATACTTAATGGAGGGTGAGGGGAGGCGGGGGTGGGGTGGGGCTCTGAACCTCATGGGCTGTTAGGATTTCAAGATGGGATGCGTCACCCTAATGCGAAGCATAATTCGACCTTATAATATTGATAAAAGCTGCATAGTTTGCCAATTATCAAGGTGTTGTCCTCCAATAAACCGCTCATGAAATTGTATATATATACATATGTGGGGGGGGGGGGGGGGGGGGGGGCGTATGTGTGTGTGTATCTATATAAGTGCCACTCACCTGGGTTGAAAATTTCCTTCGAGTAGAGTGAAATGATTCGGCAAATCAAGCAATCATTATCTGGCGCCTTTGTCTTTGAGAAGGTGACAGTATTGTTCGTTTCATGTAATAATAATAACTCTTCGGCCAGCCGCTGATTTGTCGCGGTTCTCATAAGAGAAGGCCATCATTCCCCCTACCCTCCACCCCCTCTCCCCCACCTCTCCTCCCAGCAGCACGATTTAAACTATTTAATAGTGCCACTCGCCTGCTCGTTTTCAATTTCTTCAACAAGCATCCCTACTCTCTCCTCCCTTGTGACAACAAATTAACAGAAAGAAACTTCAATGAATTTCAAACGCTTTTTTGAAGTTAGCACTCAGAGTGATCACCAGTTATCTGGCACTTTTGTCTTGGAGAAAGTGTCAGTATTGTTTGTTTCATGTGTGACAACAAACTAACAGAAAAAAAAAAAAATTCAAAGAATTTCAAACGGTCTTTGAAGTTAGCACTCCGAGTGATACTCAATTAGCACCCTGCAATCCGTTCATATAAAGTCTGAAACTGCAAGTGAAAGGCTGTACCGCGCTAAACAATGAGCGACTTATTATTGAATAAAAGGCAGAAAGAAGCCCTGGCTGTGATTCGGGAAGGGCGCAACTTATATGTTGGTGGCCAAGCAGGAACGGGCAAGTCAGTTTTCATTGAATGTGTACTGAAAGAATGCCAGCGTCAAGAGAAGAAATCCGCTTTGACATGCACCACAGGTAAGTTTATACTTTATCGTATTTTTTATCTTACAAATTAAAACGTTTATGGGACGGGCGAT
Organism: Pictodentalium vernedei; assembly: GCA_031216915.1. Classification (NCBI taxonomy): domain Eukaryota; kingdom Metazoa; phylum Mollusca; class Scaphopoda; order Dentaliida; family Dentaliidae; genus Pictodentalium; species Pictodentalium vernedei. Next base: position 630,672,221 of record CM062295.1, on the reverse strand, counting down.
TTGCTGCATGGGCGAGAAAAGATACCATAAAAATTATTTTATTTGAATCTTATTAACGAAACGACAAACATGTAGGAATAAATGTAGCTAACCAGACGAAAATTACCCCAATAAGAACCCAGGGTATTTTAAAGGTGCTTGTTCACCTTTATGTCATCATTATGTACAAGTTGAACGCCGAACATCACCACCATTTAAATATGAATGCCGATAGAATCGGACCGAGAATCCGATTCCGTTAGCATAATATTTTTATGACTACCCACACAGAATCTATTAAATAGTTATTCGTAAATAATAAATGGAATGTTGACACACACCTTTCCCAATGCGCACCCTGCTGTAAGGCCCATCAAGTACTGTTGAGTCGAGGGTAGGCTACATGGTTCACCCGCCCCCTTAGAATACCCCACCCGGTAGAAAAAGAACCCATACAAAAAAAAAAAAAAAAAAAATCCTGGGGATAAAAAACAGTACCCAAAGTCTGACAACAACCCAAACCCTCCATTTAGGTTCAATCCAAACTGGACAAATCCCAACTAGACGATCCCAAGAAGACAAAAAACTCTTTTTTTATTACTTTTTTCATCATAGAAATAGGAGAAAAGAACAAGAGAGTTGCGTATTTTCATTTGTATGACTAACAATTTTTGCCGACATTTGCACTTTTACATTTTTTGCTTTGCCGATTCGCGCAAACCCGTAATTTCTCTCCCTTTCTATACAACTTCACATTACATCGACTTGTAGCAGCCCCCCCCCCTACTTCGGGCGGTTAAAATACAGGAAACTGGACGAACGTCTAAATCGTCTCACGGAAAGGTTTCGTGGGTGTGATGTAGATGTAAACGATTTTTTTAAATCCGTAAAGCATTTAGTACATAATAGGTGGGTATAATGGTGCTGAAACAGGGCTGCGTAGACCGACGAAAATGGAGGGGGGGGGGGGGGGGGGGGAGGTTACGCACAATTTTAAGTCAAATTGTCGGCTTTTCACCATGCACTGTAAAGAGTAACATAGAAATATGAGGGCTGGAGCGGGGGGCGGGGGGCGGGGGGGGGGGGCTGAACAGGTTCGTTCCCTTGGCAGGGGAAAAACATCAGAAAAAGGATGCGCCCTTCAAATGATGAGGTGGATGGTCATGGTTGGATGTTTATTTCGTTTTGGGTGGCTATAACCTAGACTTTCCAGGAAAAAAACATGCTTTCAGATAAATGCCATGACGGTCCGACAATGCTGCCCTCCCGATTCCCACGGCCTGAATGTAAACTTTCCTCATCTTCTCTTATTATTTCTAATGCAGTCAAGAAAAAAAAGTTCAAGAATTTAAGTTTTGATTGGCAGAGCTCAAAAACTCTGTGAATAAAAATTTAAATTATTGATCATTTCACAACGCTAAAATGGGATATCTATCTATGGATACTAAATGCTCGAAAATGGTCGGAAATGTGTCCCCAGTATGGAAAAAATAAGAATTATTGCGGGGGGGGGGGGGGGGGGGGGGGTCTTGTTCCAACGAAAATCGAGGAATCGGAAACGAGGAAGTGAGGGGCAGTATCAAACGGCTGGGAGCAGGCCTGCAACCAGGGTCGGCCATCGGGGGGGGGGGGGGCAGCGGGCCATGGGGGGGGGGGGGCACCTCCCCAACCCGGACATAATCCCATCATTTTTCCATCCAGAATTACGCCACCCCCCCCCCCCCCATCATAGTGACTAAATTCCACTAATTTGGATACTCTGACCATGGATCGACCCGGCGCGAATTTTTTTTTTAATTTGGCATTAAAAGGAGCAATTACCTGTCTTCTGAGGGACCAGTTCCTACTACAAGATACCCTAAAGTTTGGCAATAAAAGGTGCAATTTCCTGTCTTCTGAGGGATCAATTCCTGCTTCAATATACCCTAAAAGTTTTATTTTTTTCTGTACAAATAACAAGATTCATTATTTGAATTTTTTATTTCTGTCCACTAACTTTTGAACGACCATCCAGAATCATTTTATCCCACACCCCCCCCCCGCCCCCTCCCCTCCCAACACATATAATAGTGACTAAATTCCATTAATTTGGATGCATTGTGCCAAGCACATGTGGTCCGGATCGATCATGGTTCGACCCGGCGTGAAAAGTTTTTAAAATTTGGCACTAAAAACATTGCTAAAAGGAGCAATTTCCTGTCTTCTGGAGGACCAATTCCTGCTTCAACATACCTGAAAAGGTTTTATTTTTTCTGCTCAAATAACATGATTCATTATTTTAATTTGTTTATTTCTGCCCACTAACTTTTGAAGGACCATTCAGAATTATTTTATTCCCCCCCCCCCCCCCCCCCCCCCACACACCTCCTCAAAGTCACTAAATTCCACTCATTTCAATACTCCTTGTATCCACATAAGCGCGGAATCTACCATGGTTCAATCTGGCATGTAACAATGTAAAAATTTGGCATTAAAAGGAACAATTTCCTGTCTTTGTCCCAGGAAAAGCCTCTCTTTACGAGAGTATTTCTCCTACTTTCAATTACCAGTAACCACTCATCACTTGAAATTTAACCTGCTATTGAAAAAAGATAATCTCTTCTGTTAATTAGTTAATGTTTATTATTGTCACAGTTGTGTATAATCTGTGTGTTGAATTAACACCTCACAGAAGAATACAGACTCAGACATCTCAGACATATGGGATTATATTCAATGTAATTAGAGGTGTAAATTGACAACTCTGAGTTTATTCCCTGGTAGATAAAATGGATCAAAATGGTGAAAATTGAAAGACAGTTTCTGAAATTTTTCTGGGGGGGGGGGGGTGCACCGCCCCCTCGCCCCCCCCCCCCCCCCCGTGGTTGCAGGCCTGGCTGAGAGGAGGGAAGGTGAACACACTAGGTACAAAATTAAGCTTCTACAAATTGGTACCGGTTTCTCTGAGACACGTCAACGCGACATTAATTTCGCTCTTTAGCTTTGTCGCGTTTTTACCCCCAAAAATAAGAAAAACGCGACGCTCGACACTTGGCCCTAACAGGACACCATACATTACCCCAGATATTTGTTTCTGGGACGAAACGTCCCGGACGAACCGTCCCGGTACGAAACTAACTTTGGGGCGAATCGTCCTGGGACGAACTGATTTTGGGACGAAAAGTCCCGGAGCCTTTCTCAGGACATGTTTTAAAGAAGTGCATGTGGGCAAGCGTTATTTTTTTTTTTTTCTCGTAAAACCCTTTAAGGAGTAGAGATTGTTGTACACATTTGAGCTACATATAGACATGACTGTTCATATTTAGGCTTTACAGTTGTTTCTAGGCAAGTCTTGGCTGCCTACATTGGCAGCCAAGACTTTCCTAGAAACAGCTGTCAAGGTACATAGCTTATCCTGGGTGATTTATCCGAACTAAACCAATTTACTGTTATTTTTTAAAAGTTGGCATGAGTAATAAAAAGAGAGCATGTGGCAGACAAAATGATCATGTGGGGGGGGCCTGAGAAACAGATTTTTTTTTATTTGGCCTAAACATTACTATGTCCCTTCCACAACACTTCTACAAAATATTTCTGCCTACTTTAATTAATCAAAGTTCAAGAAAACTTATTTGAGGGTTTTTTCCTACCCATGCAAAAAAGGTGAGGGTTTTTCTCTTGAGGTTTTTTTCCTTGAGGTGTTTTTTTTCCGTGAGGGGTTTTTCTCAACATTCCCGATGACAAAATGTGCGCCCTAAATGGGTTGGGCTATCTGTCTTTCGAGCGAATACGAAAGGAAAGTAAAATACAAAACATATTTTTGTTGCAGGAGTGTCGAGAAGGGTATGGCTGGAGACCGGAGACGTAACAAAATTATGGAATGTAATAGAAAAATCAGGGGAGATTACTGGAGAATTAACATCGAGTTTGTCGAGCAAAAGGATGAAAAGGAGAAAAACATCAGGGGAGCTCACTGGAGAACAAAATTGGATTTCATTTGACTTCGTTTGAATTTAACACTCTTCGTTGAACGAATCTCTATACAAAAATCAGTAAAGGCGCCGGATTTCGATTTAGGGAGGGGATGGGGGGGGGGGGGGGTGCGGGGCTGGCTAAGTAAGATTGTTTTCTTCGGGGGGATGGGAGGAATAGGTGAGGTACGTGTGTTCCTCCTGCTGGGACATGTCTGCGAGGTCTCCATCAGGAAAAATGTCAAATCTGGACGCCCTGAGAGCCATATAGAGCGTTTCTACAACACCTGGCGTGGTCTTCAAAGGCACCCAGCCCAGGTTGTGCCTAAAATTGGGCTCGCATCATCAAGGTCGGATCCAGGAATTTGGAATAGGGAGGGGGCGCTAATTGATCATATGATGCGATGGTCATCATCCGAGCCGCCAGTAGATGGGCGCGTGAGGGGGGGGGGGGGTGTTCCCATCTCGCCGGAGGGGGTGCGGGGCCTCCCGGGAATATTTCACAAAGAATGCACCAGAAAACACGCGTTTTCCTCAACTCTGAGCTCTCATTCGAATAATAAATGCTGTATTGTGACATGTCTCTGGCAAAAATAGCCCCCCCCCCCCCTCCCCCCGTATTCGCCCTTGATTACTACGTGTAAACGATTCCGCCATGTATTATCATGCCAATATAATTATTACTCGTATTGTTGCAATATCAGAGAACTATTTTCACTGAAAGCACACCAAACTTGATCGGTAAATATAATTATTCTTCCAAAATCGACAGAGCATTGTAGAATGTTGTCAGGTGGTACAGTGCGTTTTGGTGACATTGTAATATAGCCACATAGGCCTACTGTATATATATAAAGAAATAGAATGTTGTCAGGTGGTACAGTGCGTTTTGGTGACATTGTAATATAGCCACATAGGCCTACTGTATATATATAAAGAAAAGGTAAGTTAGACATTGTAGTAACGATTAACGGTACATGATGTGTATTGTTGTGTGTCATTTGCGGGTGGGATATTGGATGTGAAAATCACGAGCACCCCCTTCTCTCCCCGACGGCGCCGCCACTGACAAAAAAACCTGATTAGTTTTTAGTCGAGTTGGGACGAAGTCAAACTCGACTTATAGTTTGGTGAATGTCTGGCGGGCGGGCGGGCGAGCGGGCGTGTGGGCATTAGTAAACAATTGGTTTCCGGATGATAACTTGATAGTGGTTCAACTCACATTCATTAAACTTCATACGTAGGTTGGTCTTGGTGGGAGGAAGAACCTTATTGATTTTGGACATGCTACGTCGAAGGTCAAGGTCACAGTGACCTTGAATGTAGTAAATCTTAATTGGTTTCCGGATGATAACTTGATAATGGTTCAACTCACATTCATGAAGCTTCATAGGTAGATTGGCCTTAGTGAGGGGAAGAACCCTATTGATTTTGGACTCGCTACGTCAAAGGTCAAGGTCAACGTGACCTTGAACATAGTAAATCGCAACAATTCCTTTCCGGATGATAACTTGATAGTAGTTCAACCTACATTCATGAAACTTCATAGGTGGGTTGGCCTTGGTGCGAGAAAGAACTCTATTGATCTTGGACTCACCAGATCAAAGGTCAAGGTCACAGTGACCTTTAACATAGTATATCGCAACAATTGGTTTCCGGATGATAACTTGATAGTGGTTCAACCTAGAGTCATGAAACTTCATAGGTGTGTTGGCCTTGGTGCGAGGAAGAACCGTATTGATCTTGGACTCACCAGGTCAAAGGTCAAGGTCACAGTGACCTTGAACATAGTATATCGCAACAATTGTTTTCCGGATGATAACTTGATAGTGGTTCAACCTAGAGTCATGAAACTTTACAGGCGTGTTGGCCTTGGTGCGAGGAAGAACCCTATTGATGTTGGACTCACCAGGTCAAAGGTCAAGGTCACAGTGACCTTGAACATAGTATATCGCAACAATTGGTTTCCGGATGAGAACTTGATAGTGGTTCAACCTAGAGTCATGAAACTTCATAGGTGTGTTGGCCTTGGTGCGAGGAACTGTTGTCACAACTCGACATGGGATCGGTGATCCTGAGCGGCATTTTTTACTTCTGTTGTTGCTGTTGTTTATCGTGGAATTTATTATGTTTGGTAATTTGTGTGTTACCACAGTTATTTCTATCGCCTGTGTTGTTTCCGACTCAATATGCCCATGGTTGTTAAACGTAAACACCCAAAATACAAACATTCAACTACTGTGTTGAAGTTGTTCCATTCGTCGTCCTTGTGTGCTAATATTGAGATCACCCACACTGTAATAATTTTCATATTGTTTCTCTGCTGCCTGGGCTTATTCACGCTGGACGAGATCTGAGCGTTTCGAGCGATGCCAGAAAGGCAGAAACTTGAAATTATCAAACGTTATCGACTGATATCGCATTGCGGTTCACTTTGACGCTTTAAAACTGTTCCTTGTAACACACAAAGGCAATGCTTTTCGATGATTTAGTTTGAAAACAAAGCGCATTATATTCTAATAAGTAGTTACAGGAGACAACAAAAATATTATGCTAAAAGTACCGCTGAAAAAACAAATCAATCAAATGTTAGCGGACCAGATAGCAGTAGCGTAGCCCTGTGTGTGTGTGTGTGTGTGTGTGTGTGTGTGTGTGTGTGTGTGTGTGTGTATGTGTGTGAGTGGGGGGGGGGGGAGTGGGGGATCCACCTAAAAATTATAGTGCTCCCCCCCCCCCCCCTATATTTGAGAAAGATGAGGCTCCAGATTCACCCTGAGGGTATTGATTTGAAGGTACCAGTGGAAGAGGGAAACCGTAGGCCTTAGGTGGGAGTGGGTATGGCCCGCCCATTGGTGGGGGTACGTATTTTGTCCTTTATCACAGAATCTATGAACCTGGGGCACAACTTTACATTACTCATAAAGCATGTCATGCTAAGACATACATTGCTACATTTTCTCCATATTTACTCAGTATGCAGGTCAGTCTTGTTATGACTAGTATTGCTACATTTCCTCAATATTTTGTCATATAGCACAGAATCTATGAACCTGGAATGCAATTTTCCACTACTCCGTAGATATGTCTGTCATGCTATGACAGTCATTAGTACCTTTCCTCCATATTTTGTCATTTAGCACAGAGTCTCTGAACCTCGAATACAATTTTACACTACTCAGTAAACATGTCAGTCATGCTATGTCAGTTATTGCTACATTTTCTCTGTATTTTCTTATTTAGCACAGAGTCCCTGAACCTGGAATACAATTTTACACTACTCAGTAAACATTCCAGTTGAACAATGATGGGTATTGCAACATTTTCTCCTTTTTGTCTTGTAGCATAGAGCCTCTGAATCTGGAATGCAATTTTTCACTACTCAGTAAACATGCCAGTTATTGTATGACATTCATTGCTACCTTTTCTTATTTTTTTGTCATTTAGCACAGCGTCTCTGAACTCTTAATGCAATTTTACACTGCTCAGTAAACATGTCAAGCAAGCTATGACAGGTATTGCTACATTTTGTCCATATTTCGTCATGTAGCACAGAGTCTCTGAACCTGGAAAGCAATTTTACATTGCTCAGTTTGCAGGCCAGTCATGCTGTGACAAATATTCCTACATTTGCTCCATATTTTGTCTAGTAGCACAGAGTTTCTGAACTTTGAATACAATTTTACACTCCTGATAAAACATTCCATTAGAGCGATGATGGTTATTGCTACATTTTCTCCTTATTTTGTCATGTAGCACAGAGTCTCTAAACCTGGAATGCAATTTTTCACTACTCAGTAAACATGCCAGTCATGCTATGACTGTCATTGCTACCTTTTCTTCATATTTTTTCATTTAGCACAGAGTCTTTGAACCCATAATACAATTTTACACTACTCGGTAAACATACCAGTTATGCTATGACAGGTATTGCTACATTTTCTCCATATTTTCTCATTTAGCACAGAATCTCATGAAGCTGGAATACAATTTAGCACTGCTCAGTAAATATGTTTGTCATCCTATGGCAGGCGTCGATACTTTTCGTCAATGCTTGGTCATTTAGCACAGAATCTCTGAACCTGAAATACAATTTAGCACTACTCAGTAAATATGTTTGTCATCCTATGACAGGCGTTGGTACTTTTCTTCAATATTTGGTCATTTAGCACAGAATCTCTGAACCTGGAATACAATTTTGCACTACTCGGTAAATATGTTTGTCATCCTATGGCAGGTGTTGGTACTTTTCTTCAATATTTGGTCATTTAGCACATAATCTCGGAACCTGGAATACAATTTAGCACTACTCGGTAAATATGTTTGTCATTCTACGGCAGGTGTTTGTACTTTTCTTCAATATTTTGTCATTTAGCACAAAATCTCTGAACGTGGAATACAATTTATTTTGTCTTGTAGCACAGTGTCTCTGAACTTGGAATACAATGTTTCACTACTCATTAAACATTCCAGTAGAGCATGGTGGGTACTGCTACATTTCCTCCTTCTTTTGTCATGTAGCACAGAGTCTCTGAAACTGGAGAGCAATTTTACATTGCTCAGTATGCAGGCCAGTCATGCGATGACAAATATTCCTACATTTGCTCCATATTTTGTCTAGTAGCACAGAGTTTCTGAACTTTGAATACAATTTTACACTCCTGATAAAACATTCCAGTAGAGCAATGATGGTTATTGCTACATTTTCTCCTTATTTTGTCATGTAGCACAGAGTCTCTAAACCTGGAATGCAATTTTTCACTACTCAGTAAACATGCCAGTCATGCTATGACTGTCATTGCTACCTTTTCTTCATATTTTTTCATTTAGCACAGAGTCTTTGAACCCATAATACAATTTTACACTACTCGGTAAACATACCAGTTATGCTATGACAGGTATTGCTACATTTTCTCCATATTTTCTCATTTAGCACAGAATCTCTGAACATGGAATACAATTTAGCACTACACAGTAAATATGTTTGTCATCCTATGGCAGGTGTTGGTACTTTTCTTCAATATTTGGTCATTTAGCACATAATCTCTGAACCTGGAATACAATTTAGCACTACTCAGTAAATATGTTTGTAATCCTATGGCAGGTGTCGGTACTTTTCTTCAATATTTCGTCATTTAGCACATAATCTCTGAACCTGGAATACAATTTAGCACTATTCAGTAAATATGTTTGTCATCCTATGGCAGGTGTTTGTACTTTTCTCCAATATTTGGTTATTTAGCACAGAATCTCTGAACCTGGAATACAATTTAGCAGTACTCAGTAAATATGTTTGTCATCCTTTGGCAGGTGTTGGTACTTTTCTCCAATGTTTGGTCATTTAGCATAGAATCTCTGTACCTGGAATAGAATTTAGCACTACTCAGTAAATATGTTTGTCATCCTATGGCAGGTGTTGGTACTTTTCTTCAATATTTCGTCATTTAGCACATAATCTCTGAACCTGGAATACAATTTAGCAGTACTCAGTAAATATGTTTGTAATCCTATGGCAGGTGTCGGTTCTTTTCTTCAATATTTGATCATTTACCACAGAATCTCTGAACCTGGAATACAATTTAGCACTATTCAGTAAATATGTTTGTCATTCTATGGCAGGTGTTTGTACTTTTCTCCAATATTTGGTTATTTAGCACAGAATCTCTGAACCTGGAATACAATTTAGCACTACTCAGTAAATATGTTTGTCATCCTATGGCAGGTGTTGTACTTTTCTTCAATATTTGGTCATTTTGCACAGAATATCTGAACCTGGAATACAATTTAGCACTATCCAGTAAATATGTTTGTCATCCTATGGCAGATGTTTGTACTTTTCTTCAATATTTGGTCATTTAGCACGGAATCTCTGAACCTGGAATACAATTTAGTACTACTCAGTAAATATGTTTGTCATCCTATGGCAGGTGTTTGTACTTTTCTCCAATATTTGGTTATTTAGCACAGAATCTCTGAACCTGGAATACAATTTAGCAGTACTCAGTAAATATGTTTGTCATCCTTTGGCAGGTGTTGGTACTTTTCTCCAATGTTTGGTCATTTAGCATAGAATCTCTGTACCTGGAATACAATTTAGCACTACTCAGTAAATATGTTTGTCATCCTATGGCAGGTGTTGGTACTTTTCTTCAATATTTCGTCATTTAGCACATAATCTCTGAACCTGGAATACAATTTAGCAGTACTCAGTAAATATGTTTGTAATCCTATGGCAGGTGTCGGTACTTTTCTTCAATATTTGATCATTTACCACAGAATCTCTGAACCTGGAATACAATTTAGCACTATTCAGTAAATATGTTTGTCATTCTATGGCAGGTGTTTGTACTTTTCTCCAATATTTGGTTATTTAGCACAGAATCTCTGAACGTGGAATACAATTTAGCACTACTCAGTAAATATGTTTGTCATCCTATGGCAGGTGTTGTACTTTTCTTCAATATTTGGTCATTTTGCACAGAATATCTGAACCTGGAATACAATTTAGCACTATCCAGGAAATATGTTTGTCATCCTATGGCAGATGTTTGTACTTTTCTTCAATATTTGGTCATTTAGCACGGAATCTCTGAACCTGGAATACAATTTAGTACTACTCAGTAAATATGTTTGTCATCCTATGACAGGTGTTGGTACTTTTCTTCATTATTTGGTCAATTAGCACAGAATCTCTGAATCTGGAATGCCATTTAGCACTACTCAGTAAATATGTTTGTAATCCTATGGCAGGTGGTACTACATTTTCTCAACATTTGGTCATCTAGCACAGAATCTCTGAACCTGGAATACAATTTAGCACTACTCAGTAAACATGCCAGTCATGCTATGGCAGTCATTGCTACCTTTTCTTCATATTTTGTCATTTAGCACAGAGTCTCTGACCCCGTAATACAATTTTACACTTCTCAACAAACATGTCAGGCATGCTCTGATAGGCATTGCTACATTTTGTCCATATTTCGAAAATGTAGCAATATGAGTCTCTGAACCTGGAATACATTTTTGCATTGTTCAGTATGCAGGCCAGTCATGTTATGACAGGTATTCCTACATTTTCTCCATATTTTGTCTTGTAGCACAGAGTCTCTGAACCAGGAATGCAATTTTTTACCACTCAGTAAGCATGACAATCATGCTATGATAGTCATTGCTACCATTTCTTCATATTTTGTCTTTTAGCACAGAGTCTCTGAACCTGTAATACAATATTACACTACTCAGTAAACATACCAGTGATGCTAGGACAGGTATAGCTACATTTTCTGTATATTTTCTCATTTAGCACAGAATCTCTAAACCTGGAATACAATTTAGCACTACTCAGTAAATATGTTTGTCATCCTATGGCAGGTATTGTGACATTTTCTCCATATTTTCTCATTTGGCACGGAATCTCTGAACCTGGAATACAATTTATCACTATTCAGTAAATATGTTTGCCATCCTATGGCAGGTGTTGGTACTTTTTCTCAATAATTGGTCATTTAGCACTGAATCTCTGAACCTGGAATACAATTTAGCACTACTCAGTAAACATGTCAGTCATGCTAAGGCAGTCATTGCTACCTTTTCTTCATATTTTGTCATTTAGCACAGAGTCTCTGAACCTGTAATACAATTTTACACTACTCAGTAAACAAGCCAGTCATGCTATGATAGGTACTGCTACATTTTGTCAATATTTCGAAGTGTAGCACAGGGTCTCTGAACCTGGAATACAATTTTTCATTACTCAATGTGCAGGTCAGTCATGCTATGACAGGTATTGCTACATTTCCCCATGTTTCGTCATGTAGCACAGAGTCTCTGAACCCGAAATACAATTTTACACTACTCAGTAAACATGCCAGTCATGCTATGACAGTTATTGGTACATTTTCTCCATATTTTCTCATTTAGTACAGAGTCTCTGAATCCGTAATACAATTTTACACTACTCATTAAACATTCCAGTAGAGCAATGATGGGCATTGCTACATTTTCCCTGTATTTCGTCATGCAGCACAGTCTCTGAACCTGGAATGCAATTTTTCACTACTCAGTGAACATGCCAGTCATGCTATGGCAGTCATTGCTATCTTTTCTTCATATTTTGTCATTTAGCACAGAGTCTCTGAACCCATAATACAATTTTACACTACTCTGTAAGTGTGCCTGTCATGCTATGACAGGTATTGCTACATTTTCTCCATATTTCCTCATTTAGCACAGAATCCCTGGACCTGGAATACAATTTTACACTACTCAGTGAACATGCCAGTCATGCTATATCTGTTATTGCTACAGTTTTTCTGTATTTTCATATTTAGCACAGAGTCTCTGAACCTGGAATACAATTTTTCATTACTCAATGTGCAGGTCAGTCATGCTATGACAGGTATTGCTACATTTCCCCCATGTTTCGTCATGTAGCACAGAGTCTCTGAACCCGAAATACAATTTTACACTACTCAGTAAACATGCCAGTCATGCTATGAAAGTTATTGGTACATTTTCTCCATATTTTCTCATTTAGTACAGAGTCTCTGAATCCGAAATACAATTTTACACTACTCATTAAACATTCCAGTAGAGCAATGATGGGCATTGCTACATTTTCCCCATATTTCGTCATGCAGCACAGTCTCTGAACCTGGAATGCAATTTTTCACTACTCAGTGAACATGCCAGTCATGCTATGGCAGTCATTGCTATCTTTTCTTCATATTTTGTCATTTAGCACAGAGTCTCTGAACCCATAATACAATTTTACACTACTCTGTAAGTGTGCCTGTCATGCTATGACAGGTATTGCTACATTTTCTCCATATTTCCTCATTTAGCACAGAATCCCTGGACCTGGAATACAATTTTACACTACTCAGTGAACATGCCAGTCATGCTATATCTGTTATTGCTACAGTTTTTCTGTATTTTCATATTTAGCACAGAGTCTCTGAACCTGGAATACAATTTTACACTACAAAGTAAACATGCCAGTCATGCTATGACAGTTATTGCTACATTTTCTCCATATTTTCTCATTTAGCACAGAATCTCTGAACCTGGACTAGAATTTAGCACTACCAAATAAATATGTTTGTCATTCTATGGCAGGTGTTGGTACTTTTTCTCAAGATTTGTTTATTTAGCACCGAATCTCTGAACCTGGAATACAATTTTACATTACTCAGTATGCAAGTCAGTCATCCTATGACAGGTATTCCAACATTTTCTCCATATTTTGTCCTGTAGCACAGTCACTGAACCTGGTATACAATTTTACACTACTCGGTGAACATTCCAGTAAAGCAATGATGGGTATTGCTACATTTTCTCCTTATTTTGTCATGCAAAACAGTGTCTTAACTTGGAATGCAATTTTTCACTTCTCAGTAAACATGCCAGTCATGCTATGACAGTTATTGCTACCTTTTCTTCATATTTTGTCATTTAGCACAGAGTCTCTGAAACCGTAATACAATTTTACACTGCTCAGTAAACATGTCAGTCATGCTATGACAAGTACTGCTACTTTTGGTCCATATTTTGTCATTTAGCACAGAGTCTCTGAATCCGTAATACAATTTTACACTGTTCAGTAAACATGTCAGTCATGCTATGAGAGGCATTGCTACATTTTGTTCATATTTTGTCATGTAGCACCGAGTCTCTGAAACTGGAATGCAATTTTACATTGTTCAGTATGCAGACCAGTCATGCTATGACTGGTATTCCTACATTTTCTCCACATTTTGTCTTGTAGCACGGAGTCTCTGAACTTGGAATACAATTTTGCACTTCACATTAAACATCCCAGTAGAGTAATCATGAATATTGCTACATTTTCTCCTTATTTTGTCATGTAGCAACGAGTCTCTGAACCTGGAGTGCAATTTTACATTGCTGAGTATGCAGGCCAGTCATGCAGTGTAAAATTGTATTACGGATTCAGGGACTCCTTTGTCCTTATTTTCTCATTTAGCACAGAATATCTGAATCTGGAATATCTTTTTACAATACCAAGTAACTTGAGTAAGTGCATGTCTCATGCTATGACATGCATTGCTATATTTTGTTCTATTTCCTCATTTTGCACAGAATCCATGAACTTGGAATACAATTTTACAATAGTAAATATGTGTATCTGTTATGCCTTTGTCTATTGTCAAGCTGTAACATTTTCTTCTGTATCTCTGTTTTTTTCATTTACAAAAAATTTTCCTCTTAATTAAAAACTTGATTTTTGAGGACATAATAAGTGCTTCATGCATTGTCATTATCATATGTCCTCACAATTTTTAACTTAAATGATTGAAAGTGAGGCAGCACACTTGTGAGAACTCCCTTTCTGCTATCTCTTGTCTGTCCGTTGCTCATTGCCTGCGAACATGTTATTTGCGACGTTCACGTCAAACCCCTGAACAAATTTCAGTGAGATTTGAGGATACTGTTTGTTGTGTCGGAATGTGATTTTGTTCATGTTGAACCAGCCAGTAGGGAGGGGTTGGTTGAATATGATCCCACATTTACATTTCTCCTGATCCAATGCCTTGATAGTTGGTACTGTGCTTGCTTTTGAGGTGTTGAAGAAAATTTGTTCAAATGATGTTTGTAGTGCATTATATCTCCATTTTGTTGAGGTGGGGGTGAGGCAAGACAGATTGGTATTGTTGGGTCATAAGTACTTAATTCAGAATAAAAATTTAACTTATCCTCGTGGAATCATCTTAAATATTTGCCTGTATTTCCCAAACCGCCCAGAACAGAGAAATGTAAAAAATTGCAATTGTTTGTGTCATAAATTACAGTAGGGGAAAATGAAAAAAAATGTTTATTCGGCATATTTTAAAATTGTTTAAATATCTTTTTCTCCAGAACCACCAATCATATTCTTTTAATATTTGGTATACAACATTCCTAGGAAGATCAGATTCAAGTTTGTCAAAATCAAGGACTCACTTTATATTTGGGCTCCACACAGTAGCCCAAATTTTAACTTTGTCCAATATAAGGAATATTCTTCAAACACTTTTTTCTCCAGACCAAGCAGTCAGAATCTTGATATTTGGTATACAACATCTTCAGAGGAGTCAAATTCAAATTTGTTGAAATCAAATCTCTCAGTTAATATTTAGGCTCCCTATGGGGGTGCATTTTTTTTTAACTTACTCCATTATTATGAATAGTCTTTAAAATCTTTCTTCCACCATTTTCAATCTTTTGCATATTTTAACTGGTAGAGTGCTAAATTATTTTTGGTTATCAAAATTTATTCATAAGTCTTTGCCTTGTTACAATTTATGGGAGAGTGCCTCTTGGCACTCTCCCATAAAATGTAACAAGTCACATCCATACAGACTAAGTAATTTCACTTCAAAGATAATATGATGCACATCCACAGAATATGACGCCTTTAAGCTGGGCACATGCTTTTTATCTCAAAGCCCAAATATGGGCTTCCAGCACTCTACCAGTTAAAAACTAAAATAAAATCTTTTTTCTCCAGAACCATCAACCGAACAGAACGTTTGGATATTTGGTATACAACATCCTTAGGTGGATCAGATTCAAATGTGCTAAAATGAAGCCTCTTTGTATGTATTTGGGCTTAGTGCAATATGAGGAATATTCTTTAATAATCTTATTCTCTTGAACCACCACTCGGTATCTAGTTTAAACAATATTTTATTCAATAAGTGTTAGATAGAGACATCAGTGTATTATCAACTCAAAAATAAATAAACATTAAGACAATATAACGGAATAACCAGTTAGATGAAACAAGGTAAATGAGGGATTTGATGAAAAGCTTGTAGCTTATGTTGGTCAGCACAGAGACACTAAGTGAGCAACAGATATTTTTAATAAACGCATGTATGTAATAGTGTTTCATGTTTTGTCTCATTTCTTGGTCATGTTTTCATCCGGCACAGAGTGTTGAAACAGAAATGAAAATTGAAGCTCATCTTACATTTACACACATTTTTCTTTACTATGATCCCCCCCCCCCCCCTCCATTCAGTATAGGGTGTTATGGGAGAACCATATGAGTAGAAAAAGAAGCACAGATAAATCCATTTCTTATTGCACATGCCATCAACACAGCAAGTGATGTTATGATTGTCAAGAGTAGTACTGTCTTGTTGGTTTTTCTGGTACCCAAAATAAGTGTAACATCATGTTTCCTTTGTCCAGCGGATAAAAGTAAGTTCAGCTTTCATGATGTTCATTTATAAATCTAGAACAATTTGTTCACCTCTTTTTTTCATTCTTCAAAAAAATGGAGTTGAATATTAGAAAACAAAATTACTTGCTTCTCTTTCTTTGAATTATCGTTTTCCATTTATCATGTGACTCTTCTGACATGTAAATGAATGCTACTCTCATTTTGCTTCTGGTCTAAGGGCATCATGTTTACTTGTTTGTTTATTGACATTTAATGACACTTTCAACAGCAAGGCCCACATTGGGTTGGAAAGTAAAACAGTGAAGGAAGCCAAGAGTACAACCAGAGAACCACAGAGTAGTGGTCAGAGTCTAATTTAGGAACTTCGCACAGAGAAAAACAATAGTGACTAAAGTTGCAATGTACCCGTAGCCCCCCACCCCCCCCCCCCCCTCTCAAAAAAAAAATATACTAAATGGAATTGATATCAAAGGTTGATGATCATAGCCAAAACAGTTTCTGAGTTATGGCTTAGAATGACATGCAGCCTTCAATGTATGTACAACTTTGACTTGAACATTTGAGGGAAAGTTAATTTTTTCTACACACCCGTTGACTGTTCATAACATTTGTAGGAAGTTTGATAATAGTACTTTGATTTTTTTTCTGAGTTATGGTTGAGACCCGATCAAGCATGATCTTGACCTTTGAGTAACTGACCAAGCTGTGGTTTGTCACACATCCTCCCATTGTCTATTAGGATTGAGTAAAGTATGATGATTGTAGCCCAATAGTTATTGAGTTATGCCCAAGACATGGAGGCGTGGTGGCTCAGTTGGTCTTGGTGCAGGCTGCAAGCCGAAAGGTCCTCGGTTTGAATTCCACCTGCGGCAACCGCGTTGTGTCCTTGGGCAAGACACTTCACCCACATTTCCCACGTAGGGGTATGGTGATGTTGTGTACTAAGGTGTACTGCACGTCGATGGTGCACCTGTCTTCAACCAATGCTAACCCTGCTTGTGTGGACTTCGTATGTTGGGGAGCTGACAGTTGTTCGCCGTTGCTCGGTGGTTCTCTCTGGGTACTCCGGCTTCCTCCACCCGTAAAACTGTCGAGATCATGATTAGCCATTGTGCTGAAATATGTGACCTTAAACACCAATAAATAAATTAATATACCCAAGACATATTTATTTAGTTATTGGTGATTAAGGTAACGTATTTCTGCATAATGGCTAATTATGACATAGAGATAAAGTCAAATTTAGTTAATTGCTTTTACCCATGTTGCCCATTTCAGAGGACTTCCACCACTTTACCTGTAGAAATGAGCTTATTTAGTACAGTAAACAGGCACTTCATCAGTTTGTGGGATTCCCACAGAGGATGCTTGAGACATGATTTGTGATCTTGAACATCAGACAGTCAGGCATCACCTTCACTCTGAAGATGTGCAAGCTGAAATAATATGTGACATGCTGTCTGTCTTCAACATTTTTATTAAGTTCTGTTTACTACAATTCGACTTGTTCCTACACATGAATAATGACCAATTTTAAATGTGAACATGTAATGCAATGCAATGCAGTGTGACCTTGACCCTCAAGTTACACACTGTCTGTTGTGTACACATATGTTAATTATCCTTTACGATTCTGTTAAGTTTCATGACACCAGCCGCAATATTATTCAAACAAGTGTTTGACCACCGAGGTGGTATTAGTCCCCTACGGCACTTTTGTGAAATAAGGTGTTTTTGTCACAGAAGACACTAGAGTATATAAGCATCTTGGATTTTTAAAAAAAAAATATTGAGCGTGCATAATCCCCTCACAACCCTTTATCCATGTACCATATATGAAAGGCGTAGCTTGAAGCATGTTGGAGGGAGGTGTGGTAACATAAAATTGAGAAAAAAGCTTAAAAAAGCACAACAGAAATGGCCGCCATTCTGCCATCTTGGATTTTGAAAAATAAATATTGACTGTGCATCATCCCCTCAGAACCATTTATCCATGTACCAAATATGAAAGATGTAGCTTGAAGCATATTAGAGGGAGAGGTGGTAAAAACAGACAGACAGACAGACAGACAGACAGACAGACAGACAGATGTTAGATTTTGAAAAAAAAATATTGAGCGAATCCCCTCACAACATCCTTATTCCATGTACCATATATGAAAAGTGCAGCTTGAAAGATGTTGGAGGGAGTAGTGGTAACATAAAATAGAGAAAAAAGCTTAAAAAACACAACAGAAATGGTTGCCATGGCGCCATCTTGAATTTTGGAAAAAAAATATTGAAAGTGCAACATCCCATTACAACCCTCTATCCATGTGCCAGATATAAAAAAGTGTAGCTTGAACCATGTTGGAGTGAGGGGTGGTAACATAAAATAGAGAAAAAAAGCTTAAAAAACACAACAAAAATGGCCACCCTGCCACCATCTTGCATTTTGAAGAAAAAATATTGAACGTGCATCATCCCCTCCCAACCCTCTATCCATGTGCCAAATATGCAAAGTGTAGCTTGAACCATGTTGGTGGGAGGGGTGGTAACATGAAAATAGAGAAAAAAAGCTTAAAAAACACAACAAAAATGGCCGCCATTCCGCCTTCTTGGATTTTGAAAAAAAAATTTTGAGCGTGCATCATCCCCTCAGAACCATTTATCCATGTACCAAATATGAAAGGTGTAGCTTGAACCATGTTGGTGGGAGGGGTGGTAACATCAAAATAGAGAAAAAAAAGCTTAAAAAACACAACAAAAATGGCCGCCATTCCGCCATCTTGGATTTTGAAAAAAAACTTTTGAGCGTGCATCATCCGCTCAGAACCATTTATCCATGTACCAAATATGAAAGGTGTAGCTTGAACCATGTTGGTGGGTGGGGTGGTAACATCAAAATTGAGAAAAAAAGCTTAAAAAACACAACAAAAATGGCCGCCATTCCGCCATCTTGGATTCTGAAAAAAAAATTTTGAGCGTGCATCATTCCCTCAGAACCATTTATCCATGTACCAAATATGAAAGGTATAGCTTGAACCATGTTGGTGGGAGTGGTGGTAACATGAAAATAGAGAAAAAAAGCTTAAAAACACAACAAAAATGGCCGCCATTCCGCCATCTTGGATTTTGAAAAAAAAATTTTGAGCGTGCATCATCCCCTCAGAACCATTTATCCATGTACCAAATATGAAAGGTGTAGCTTGAACCATGTTGGTGGGAGGGGTGGTAACATGAAAATAGAGAAAAAAAAGCTTAAAAAACACAACAAAAATGGCCGCCCTTCCGCCATCTTGGATTTTGAAAAAAAAATTTTGAGCCTGCATCATCCCCTCAGAACCATTTATCCATGTACCAAATATGAAAGGTGTAGCTTAAACATGTTGGAGGGAGAGGTGGTAACATAAAAAACAGACAGACAGACAGACAGACGGACAGACAGACAGATGGACGGACGGATTGCAATCCTATAGTCCCCTTACGGTTCCCGTAGGGGACTAATTATTGACTCAAGACACACAACCACACACACACACAAATTTGCCCCCAACCTTCCTACACAGGACAGGTGGGTGAATTTTCTTTTCATAAATTGATTTCAAATCATTTGAAAATTTCAGAGCAATAAAAGAGAAATCTCCCATAGGTGGAGGAGCATTAGGTGTTACCCCTGTTGATTTGTCAGTCTGACTAACCATAGAGCTTTTGTTTGATACCTAATCATACCTTGAGAATGGAATAAAGAAAAATTTCAAACTTTTACATATCACATAGATTGACAAAATACTGAGCACT
The DNA here is from genome assembly GCA_031216915.1 of Pictodentalium vernedei. NCBI lineage: Eukaryota > Metazoa > Mollusca > Scaphopoda > Dentaliida > Dentaliidae > Pictodentalium > Pictodentalium vernedei. Next base: position 630,652,325 of record CM062295.1, on the reverse strand, counting down.
TTCTAATTTGACCATATTTACATTCTCTGTTCTTGAGTCAGTCCCCTCGAGTTACTGGAATATAACATTTCACATGTTTTACGGAATGACAAAATACTAATCAAGTTCTCATTTGGTCTTTTTGCATTCACTGTTTTTGTGTTATTCCCCTTGAGTTGGTGAAAAATAATAATAAAATTTTTTTTATACACTTCACAAATTTGTTTCAACGACAAAATACAACTCAAAATTGCATTTGATCACATTCACATTTTTATATTAGAGTTCTTCTCCTTGACTTTGTGAAAAAAAGTATAATATAAGGTTTTTGAATGGTAACTGAAGTTTAAATTCATATACCGATTTTGTTTTTTTTCATTTTGCCTTCATAAAGATTATGGTGAAGTGTAGATAGTGGTAGTGTCCAATGGACAGTTTTGGTTGGCTATTCTGACTGGGAAATAAACTAGAAAAAACAAAAGCATAATGAAATGTATTTTATTAACAAGTTCATCCTTATTGGCCATACCAAACACAAAAGTTACAGCACATATTTCAATATTGAAAATAGAATTTGTTAATGACAAATTATTACATTTTAGTGCAATTAATTGTCTGGAGACACAAATGTACATATTATACTTTCCTCAAACTTAATACAAAAGGAAATTACATTAATACAAACACTTTTCAGAAACAGAAAAATACATTTCCATAAAATACAGAGAAATAAAGTTTAAAGAGATAAAATGACTGAGGACCTGATTGGTAAGAACTTGATTTGAATCAACTTGAATCTGACATCACTAAGGATTTCATAAACTAAATATCAACAAATTCTGACTGGTGGATCCGAATAATAAGGTTTTTCAAGAATATTTCCCATATTCAACCAAGTTAAAATTTAGGATCCCATTGAGAGACCAGATATGAACCCAGGGACTTGATTTGAATAAATTTATATATGCCCCCCCCCCCCCCCCCCCTCCCCCAAGGATAAATAGAAATACAACAAATATCAGAAAATTTTGACTGTTTTGACCGGTGGATCTGCACAAGATTTTCTTAAGAATTTTCCTCATATTGCACTAAGTTAAAATTTGGGCTCTGATAAGATGCCCAAATATGAATCTATTGACTCAATTGGAACAAACATGCATATGAACCCCATGAAGATGGTGTATCAAAAGATTTTAACTGTTGGATCAGAAGATTTTCAAACAATATTCCTCAAATTGCCCCAATTTACAATTCGGTCTCCAACAGGAAGCCCAAATATGGACGTAGGGAGTTGATTTGAACAAATTTTCAACAAAACAGAATTTGACTAACCACCCCCCCCCCCCTCCCCCAAAGGATGCTGTATAAAAAGATTTTTGACAAGGACAAAGACTTTTTTTACTGAATTTTCTTACAGTGCAAAAAACTGTTAAAATTCCAGCCTGCATAACAGGCCCAAATATACTTAATTTGAACAAACTTCAATCTGGCCTGAAAAAGGATGCTGTATACCAAATATCATGACATTCTGTGGGGTGAATCTGAAGAGGAAGAAGATTTGTAAAGAATATTCCTCATATTGCCCTAAGTCACAATTTGGGTTCCCATAGGGAGCCCCAATATGTAGCCACAGACTTGATTTGAACAAACTTGAATCTAATCCCCATAGATGCTGAATACTAAATATCAAAATATTTTGATGAGTGCTTGTCGTTAAGATTTTTTTTAGCTTTAGAAAATATGCTGACTCCACACCTTTTTTTGATTCTGCATTGAGTACCCCACTCAATACTGGTCCTAAGTATGCTTATACTAAATAAACTGTTCTCTGTTCTGTGTGGTTCTGGAAATATTGGTGTAATTTCTATTTTGAGCTTCTAGGGTTCCCAGACTTGTGTGGTGAAAAAGTTAATGGCATGAATGAAGTAGCCATGACCCAATAATGCAACAAACTAAACTTGATTTAAATCAGCCTTTTTGATCAGAAAGTAGGAATTTTGAGCACTAGCAAATAGAACAACCAGACATATTGCTCCTCAGACTACCTTTAACAAACTTTAGTGAACACCTCAAAAGAAAACTGAATATAACATATGAAGTTTTTACATCCATCCAATGTTAAGAAGATTTTATTTAAATTTGAGTCAATTTGCCCTCACACTATCTTCATAGAGGGAAGCTCAGCATGTTTAACCAAACTGAAATGCCAATCCTTGACACCATTCACATGAAATTTTATTGGGATCGGTTAAACAGTATTTGGGGAGAAGGCTCAAATATCATCCTCACAAGAGACGTCAGGTGATGACTGATGCAAGGCGATGATGGACAATGACAGATGAAGAGTGATCAGTATAGCTCAACCTGACTTTCAGTCATGTGAGCTAAAAACTAATTAACTGAATCCCAAACTGTTAGGCAATAAATTATCTGTACAATGCACATTCCCAATACTTTAATCTGAAGTCAAATTTAATCACCTCCCCTTCCAGGAGCCTGTTCCCAAATGTTAACTTGTGACAGGTATGAGCAGTTTACATATAAACAACACAGACAAACCACAAAAAAGTCAAATTAAATATTGGTACAATCATGTACATATTTCTTGAAAGGACAAAAGAAATCATGTGATTTTACAGTTGTTTCTACGCAAGTCTGGGCTACCAATAAAGACAACAAAGACTTGCCAAAAACAATTGCCAAAGTAATTTGAATGTAATTTGCAAGTTTACTCAAGAATTATATACTACTCAAAGTTTGCTAAGCACCACATATTTGACACATCATTGTGAAATTTCCTTGTGACATATTTCCGATGTTTTGGGTGGATATGATTGAGGAATGTATTGAGGTGGTCTCTTGACAGGCAGACTTTTTGTGACTTTCATGGAAAGCAAGTACCCCTTCATTTTCATGATGTTTTCGTGTACTGTCTACATGTAAATGACATGTGTAGGGTATTCAATCTTCATTTCAACACAAACCCTTGTGATTTAATGATTGAATATGGCAAATGCAAATGTAAGAAGACATTTGTCTGAAGCAGAAATGTGGCGGTCTGTAGGGATGGTAGAGCAAGGGGCTACCCATCGTCAGGTTGGTGAATACCTTGGTGTGCACCATACGGTGATCACCAGAGCCTGGGCAAGATTTCAGCAGTATGGCACACCAGTAAGATGGCATGGTGGTGGCAGACATAGGGCAACATCTGCAGCTGAAGACCAGTTTTTGATCATTCAGGCCCATAGGAACCGCTTTGCCAAAGCAACGCAGTGACCTTCAGAATGCACCTGGGGTAAATGTTTCAACGCAGACTATCCGGGGAGGTTGCACAAAGGTGGTCTCTAATCGAGAAGGCCATGTATTTGAGAAGGCCAGACTATCTGGGTAAGGTTGCACAAAGGTGGTCTCCAATCGAGAAGGCCATGTATTCGCATTCCGCTGTCCCAGAACCACTGCCAGGCACGATATGAATGGGCCACGTTGGATGGACCAGAGAAGATTGGAAACTTATCTGTTTTTACAGATGAGTCAATGTACTGCCTTGACCACACAGATAGGCGTTCTAAATATGGAGAAGACGAGGAGAACAATTCCATGCAGCGTACAGAGCTCTGTGTCTTTGAACGTGGTACATAGACTGCACAGCGGTATATTGAGGAGATCCTGGATGTCGATGTCAGATTGTATGCAGGTACAGTCGGTGATAGATTCATTCTGAGGGATGATAATTCTTGTCCTCATGTTGCCCATGCTGTCGGAGAGTACCGACAGAGGGAGGGGATTGAGCGTATGGACTTTCCACCAAGATCCCCCAACCTCAATCCAATTGAACATGTCTGGAATGAGTTGCAGCTTGCAATTTCAGCCCGTCCAGTCCAGCCAAGAAGTATCCAGGAGGTTGGTGCCATGCTGGTCCAAGAATGGAACAACACTCCACAAAGGACCACCATGAACCTGATTGGGAGCATGAGAAGGCGTTGTCAAGCTGTAATTAACAGTAATGGGTCTCATACTCGATACTGAACCCATACCAGTTTGCTCCGTCAACTTTTTGGCAAATTGAATTTTTTTTTTTACCAATAATATCCATTTTCCATGGTTATCATATTCAAAAGCTAAAAAATAATGTCAAACACAAATAAAATCTTAATTTCTGTACATAAATAGTTAAAGATATAATTATATAAAACAAGAGGCCCTAGGGGACCTGAGGGCGCTCACTTGACATGGTAGCCTAAATATAAAACCCAGGGAATTGATTTCAACAAGTTGCATCTGCCCCTCCTTAGAAAAACTAAAATATACCAAATATCCAAAGATTCAGACCAGTGGATCAAAAAAAAAAAAAAATTTTAAAGAATATTTTTCATGTTGAACTAAGTTAGAATTCAGGCTCCCATACGAAGCCCAAATATGAACACTGGGACTTGGCTTGAACAAACTTGAATCTCACCTCCAGTGGGATGCTGTTTCCAAATATCAAAAGATTCTGACTGGTGGATGTGAAGAAGCTTTTTGAAGAATATTTCTCATATTGAACTAAGTTATAATTCAAGCTCCCACAGGGAGCCCAAAATATCAAACCAGGGACTTGGCTTGAATAAACTTGAATCTCTCCCTCCAAGGATGCTGCATGCCAAATGTCAAAACATTCCAACTGCTGAATCTGAAGAAGATTTTTAAAGAAAAATTCCTCATATTGAACTAAGTTATAATTCAGGCTCCCATAGAGAGCCCAAATATGAACCCAGGGATTTGGCTTCAACAAACTTGAATCTCACCCCCTAAGGATGCTGCATACCGAATATCAAAATATTCCGACTGCTGGATCTGAAGAAGATTTTTAAAGAAAATTCCTCATTTTGAACAATGTTACAATTCTTCGAGCTCCCACAGTGAGCCCAAATATGAACCTAGGGACATGGCTTGAAAAAACTTGAATCTCACCCCCCTAAGGATGCTGCATGCCAAATATCAAAACATTCCGACTGCTGAATCTGAAAAAGATTTTTAAAGAAAATTCCTCATATTGAATGAAGTTATAATTCTGGCTCCCACGGGGAGCCCAAATATCAGCCCCGGGACTTTGCTTGAACAAACTTGAATCACACCCCCCTAAGGATGCTGCACCCCAAATATCAAAACATGCTGACTACTGGATCTGAAGAAGATGATTTTTTAAGAAAATTCCTCATTTTGAACTAAGTTACAATTCGAGCTCCCACAGAGAGCCCAAATATTGACCTAGGGACATGGCTTGAACAAATTTGAATCTCACCCCCCTAAGGATGCTACATACCAAATATCAAAACATTCCGACTGCTGGATCTGAAGAAGAAGATTTTTTAAGAAAATTCCTCATTTTGAACAAAGTTACAATTCTTCGAGCTCCCACAGTGAGCCCAAATATAGAACTTTAGTGAGCACGCTCACATACCCCACGCGCCCCGATATTTCAGGCTCGCAAAACTGTAATTTTTAGGAAAATGACCCGGAAATCTGTTACTTATATTTTTCAGAGTCCAGGGCCCGTAATTTCCACAAAAATCAGCCGAGCAGAACAAAACGCAAACTTGATCTGTAAGTCATTGTGGTAGACTCACATACTAAAATGGCCGTAATTTTGATAATATCTGAAAGCGTGTAGAAAAAAAGTCCGGAAAACTGTAATTTTGATGAACTTTTCAAAGTCGAAGGGCCGTAATTTTGGTAAAAATCAGTGGAGCGGAACAAAATGCAAACTTGATCTGTAGGCCACCATGTTAGACAAACATACCAAAAATCAGCTCAATATCTGGAAGCATGTAGATAAAAAGCCCGGAAAGTTAAAAAATTTATAGTAATTTATATATTTTTTATACTTACCAATGACCCAGACTTAGCTGGTGCTAACTCCACAAAAACCAGGGCCAAACACAAATTTTGCCCCCCAATCCCCAAAATTTGCATCCAAAACAAAAAGAAATAATGTCCTAAAGGACCTCCATAATACGACTCTACTGCGCATGCGCAGTGACGCAGTCGTCCCGAAATTGGCGCCAAATATCATTCTTACTGGCAGTGCCTGGTCAGCGCTATGTACTCAGCGGGGAGGCAAGAGTTCCCAACTCAGGGAGGGCCATCCCCGTCTGGGTCATTGGTAAGTATAAAAAATATATAAATTACTATAAATTTTTTAACATTTTTATACTGTACCAATGACCCAGACTTAGCTGAATAGTAAACAGGCTGGAGGGCCTAGGACATAGAGGAAAATCCAATAAGCTCAATTATAAAATAAAGAGATAACCCCTTAAGGAGAAAAGGAGTATTAGGCTTTACATGTATCTTTCTTATTTAATATTTAAATTAGAAAGATACACTACCCTTAATAATTGAGCACAATAACATTCATGTTCTCTATTAATATCCAGTATAACCTTTATACTAATTATTATTAAAACAAGCCAATAAATAAAGTAGTCCAGAGAATTGAGACTCTTTATAATCATTTAAAAGTGTCCGAGTATTGTATATTAAAGCCCGTTTGACACTTGACATATACAAATGCTTCACACCGAGCTACACTTTAAAAATAAGACATGAATGAAATTAAACATTAATATTACACTTTAAAACCATCCCGGAAGCGACTCAGAAATACTGTCTTGGAGGAGGCATTCCCTTGCTTTTCACTATAAAGCAGGTGACCTAAGGGAACACCCGCCCCCCCCCCCTTCCCCTTGCCCTGGGTCAAATAGCCCAGAGCGAAGAGGGCAGCCGGACGGAGTCACTGCCGGAACAGAAAGCCTGCATAACTATAGTTGCAACTGTTTAGTGGACGACATTCTGAGCAACAGATAACGGACCTAAACAATGCAGGTCTCCAGAAATGGACTCAATATTTCTGAGATAAAAATTAGTAAATGTGGATGGCTGAGACCAATAAGCAGCCTTCATTAAATCTGTAATAGCAACACTATTAGCATAAGCCCAGGAAGTAGAAAGAGCTCTTACTTCATGAGCAGAAATCTTAAGCACAGACTGCTGAGAAGAAGATAAATCTTCATACGCAGTACGGATAGTTAACTGAATCCATCTAGCAATAGAATGGACTGAAATGTCCTTTCTATTAGGCATCAAAGACAGAAAGAAACGTTTCCGTCCCTTTCTGATGAACTGAGATCTCTGTTTATAGATACGTAGTGCTCTAACAGGACAGAGTAAAGGCCTACGCCCGTCTGAAGACGGAAGAGCCTTAATAACAATAGGTTCCGGATATTTATTAGGAGCCTGATTCTTAGCTAAAAAACCGACGTTAGTAGTGAAGGTGATAGTGTTCCCAACACTACGATAATGAGAATCATCCACCGATAGTGCATGAAGCTCACTGACTCTTCTGGCAGAAGAGAAAGCTAAGAGAAAAGCTGTCTTATAAGATAAGAATTTGAAATCTACTGTCCCAAGAGGTTCAAATGGCTTTTCCTTCAATTTAAGGAGAACCCAAGCTAAATTCCACTTAGGAATTAATCTAAGAGTTCTGGGTCTATTTATCGAAAAGTTTCTAACCAATTTCGATAAAGAGACATTAGATCCAATTTGTAAACTATCATGATGTGCATAGGTATCAGATAACATAGATCTATAACCCTTTATAGTAACCGGTTGCAGTTTGATTTCGTCAAACAAGTAAACTAGAAAGTTAGCAATGTCTGGTATAGAGGGATCAAATATATCAACAGAATGATCCCTACACCAACGACGGAAAACCTTCCACTTAGCCGCATAGTTTAGCGAAGAGGAGGTCCTCCTACAGTTAGAAATCGCGTCCACTGCTCGTCCTGTAAAGTGCTTGCCATGCAAGAAGGACCGCACAACGGAAAAACGTGAAGGTTGAGACCTTGCGGGTTGTGATGCAGTTGGCGCGATTTCCCCTGCCAAAGAAGATCCTCTCGTGGAGGGAGCTTCCGCGGTAGGTCCCACAACAGACACCTGAGTAGATTTATCCACGGTCTCTGTGGCGACAGAGATGCTACCAACAGAATCTTGCATTGAGATTGTTTTATCTTTAGCAATACTTGTTGAATTAACGGCGCTGGAGGATACGCATATCCTATCATTCCGTCCCAAGGGATCGATAGAGCGTCTACAGCAAATGCTCTTGGATCCGGACACGGGGACACATACGTTTGCAACTGATTGTTGAGATGTGTCGCAAATAAGTCTATCATTGGCCGTTCCCATTGGTAGCAAATCTGATTGAATACTTGTTTGTTGAGAGTCCACTCCGACGGCAACAAGCGACCCTTTCGAGAAAGGGAGTCTGCTAGCACATTCAGACGACCCGGTATGTGACGGACCGAAAGAAGAACGTGATGTTCCAACGCAAACAGAAGGATTCTTTCCGTTAGATTGAACAACGGAACTGAATGAGTGCCTCCCTGATTCCGTATATACGCCACTACTGTCGTATTGTCGGATAGGATTTGGACATGAGCATCGTGAATAATGTCCATCCAGTGACGTAACGCAAGCCAAATTGACATCATTTCCTTGATGTTTATGTGCTTGCACAGGAATTGCGGATCCCAAAGACCCTGGCATCTCGAATCCATTGGGATTAATGATGCACCCCAACCTGTTTGACTGGCATCCGTCATAATGGTAAAACTCGGATCCGGCAACTGCAGCGGAACTCCTTGAGTTAACCACTGAATGTTTGCCCAAGTCTGAATCTCTTGTTTCACTTGATCTGACAAGAGAACGTCTACATCGAGCGAATGAATTTTCACACTCCAATTCTGAGTCAAGAAAATTTGAAGAGGCCGTGTGCGTAGCCGTCCCATCGGAATGAGATCCGCAGCGGCTCCGCACAGACCTATCAGTCTCATAAATTCTCTCGCTGTGACTTTGTCTGTATTTAGACAATAGCGAGCGTAACAACTGACTAATTTCGCTCTGGTTAACGGCAGACGAACGAGATTGTTGTGCGTCTCGAAGCTCATTCCCAGATGAGTGAATGACTTGGACGGCACCAGATCCGACTTCTCCTCGTTTACTATGAAACCGAGACGTCGGAGCAATAGAAGAAGATTCTGAACATCGTTCTGAAGCGTTAACTCGTTGCCGTACCTCTGAAGAATGTCGTCCAGGTAGGCCGACGTTACCGCAGACGAATGAGCTCGGAAGTAAATCATTACCGAGTTCATTACTCGAGTGAAAGCCCAGGGTGCTAGATTCAATCCGAAGCACATGGCCCGGAACTGATACACCACTCCTAGGACTGCGAAGCGTAGATACTTTCGGAATGTCGGATGTACCATGACGTGAAAGTACGCATCTTTGAGATCTATGCTCGTTGCATAATCGTTCACCCGAATACTCGCTCTGAGGGATCGAATCGTCTCCATATAAAACTTCGGAGCGATGATCAGCTTGTTTATCCAGCTCAAATCTATGACTGGACGGAACGAGCCGTCTGGTTTCGGAACCAGAAACAGATGGCTGTAGAATCCCAGCGATTCCTGGTTTTCTACGACCTCTACCGCGTTCTTCATTAAAAGAGACTGCACCTCTGATAGCAGAGCGTCTCTTTTCTGAGGGTTTGACGGAAGATGAGTCCACTTTGGACTTCGAGTTAATGGAGGCTTTCGTTTGAAGGATATCTTTAGACCTTCCGAAGTCACTCCTCTCACCCAAGGGTCGTCCGTAATCGACGCCCACTCTTGAGAAAAACTCGACAACCTTCCGCCAACCGGAACGCGATAGAGGTTTGAGCCATCACCTCCTGGATCTGCGAGGCCTGCGGTAGGAGAAACCACGTCTTCCACGACCCGCACCTCGCCTCGTCGACCTCGGGGCGTCCGACCGATTGTCCCGGCCTGAAGGACGTCCCGAACGAGAGTCGCTATCCTGACGGTCTCTCGAATAAGAGCTAGAGGACGCACCGGAACCTCTATAGGAACCTCTCTTGGGCGGATAAGACCCAGAAGTGCCCGCCTTATTCGTGTCTGCTGAATCCGACCTTTTAGGAGCGGATCTAAACAACAGAGAATCACTAGCTTTCTTTTTAATATTATCATAAATAGCGGAAAGCTTGCCGTCAAAGAGAAGATCTCCTGAGACCGAAGCGACTCTAAGAGAGTTCTTCACCTTAGAATCCACTAGTGTGGATGTAGACAGGGCTGCGTCACGTCTAACCAACTCCAGATTAGCCACTGAAAGGGCGGAGTTACACGTGGAATAAGCTACTGCCCTTGAAAGAAGTCTTAAGGAGGATTGTATATCCTGAAACTCTTCCCCTTGAAGACGCAGTGATAACGCCTTCGTAAGGTGATCTGCGTAAGATAAGGCATCTAAATTGGCTCTGTTAGACGCAATAGCTGTTTCCAACACTGCGGTTGGAATAGAAGCTGACGACGGTAATGATAGCTCTAAGTCTTCCGCCTCGTCGTCCATACGCAGAGGAACTCTCGGTATACCCTGACCTGCCGTGTCGAATTTATTCCTTGCATTAATGAAAGGCAGGTTGAGAGTATTTGCGGACAAGAAGCCTGCTTTCCCTGTCCTGGAAGCAAGTTTAAAAATAGCGTCGTTCAATAATTCAAATGTTCTTGCAACATTATTGGACTGCGACGGAAACTCGGGAGCGATGTCCCTGAACCGCTCGAAAAAATCAGAGTCCAATGACGCTATAATTCTCCTGTCCGGAAGCGCAGCAGTCTGGCCCGACGGAACAACTTGAGGAAGAAAGTGCCGGATGAAGTCTACGGCAGCTTTGTGTTGTTCCGAAAGGGATAGCTCCAATTCATCCGTATCCCTTTCACCATCCGGTCGGACCTCCCGATGTTCCCGGTCGTCCGCCCCCGATGCTTCAGCGGAGCGTACCGACCCAGCGCCGTCGGATAATTCTCGATCCGACACCGTTTCTGTCGGCTGCTGGGATGCTGCGATAAGCTGTGCTATCTGCACTAGAATGTCCGACGTCGAGACCTGCGGAGGAGCGGTCTTTCGCTGCTTTGCCGAGGGCAGCTCCGCATCGGATGGCTCCCGCATACTTTTCCTATGCGAACGTCCGGAGTCCATCGGTCTCGAGTCCCTGGCTGCCGGATGGTGTGACCTGGTCGCCGAATAATCCTTCCTCGGCGAAGCTGGCAAGATATCGGAGGTCACGCAGCCAAGGTGCGGTCGTGTGCGCCGGCGAGAAGAGGAAGCCTTAACAGTCTCTGCGGACTGCTTATACAACGGAGCGTCCCGAGCGACGGACGTATGCTCCGCTAAAGACACATTTTGTACCACAACATCTGGTCCCAGATGTTGTTGTACGAGAGAGGGGCCTCTCTCGCTCGCGGCCCGGCTGGACCTGGACGAGCTAGGAACCGGACTAAAAGGCTTCCTCCGTTCTCGTTCACTATCCGCCGTCACTGGGTGTGCATCTATTATTTTTATAGTGCTCGCATCACCCAAAATTTCCTCCTGGACCGCATCGGACGAACCCGGCTGCCGAACCATTCGGTGAATGGACGCTACACCGGGCGAGCTAGCGGACGACATTTGTCTAATCTCCATGAGCACTTTTGCCGCTAGCTCTGTATTTAATTGTGACGACGGACGCACACTTGAAGAGGATAACATGGAAACATCACCCTGTTCTGGTTCCTCTGAAATAGAAACTGAGAGAGTAGAGTGACCTTGTGGAGAAAGAGCCGGCATCGCTCTTTCTCCAGAAACAACATATCGTGACACACGTTTCCAATGTTTCTCATCCCAATGTTCACATACAGGACAGGGATTAATGCGAGAACACTGACTACAATTTATGCAATAATCATGAAAGTCAGAGGAAGATTTCTTCCTATTACAATTTGAACAAGTTCCTTTCATTGTGAAGGAACAACAATAAGTCCTAGTTACTCGCAAAAACCCCTGACACAAAGATACATAATAACATGATCCATTAATAAATGAAAAAACAATTGCAAAACAAAATAATTTTGAAAAAATATTTTTTCAGAGAAGCCCAAGTTGCTGAAAAGTAACGTTGAGCCCCGATGGATCCGATGGCAAAGTGTGGTCAAAAATTTTAAAATTATATAAAATAATTAATGAGACACTTTCGGATAATATAAATGTATCTTATAATGAGATAAACTACCTCAAAGACAAACAGCCCCCCTCAAAAAAGGCTGTTGCCAATGAAAACAAACAGTGTAAACACAGAAGAAAACATGACTCCAGGCACTGAAAAAACTGGCCCGGAATCAGTCCTCAATTACACTCTATCTGATGCAAAACAGAGACTCCCAGGGGAGAATCTGCAGAACATCAGATGGAAGATGCAGAACACAAACGTTATACACCCATGGGTGAAAACGTAACTATGGGGAAAATAACAGAAAACATTCTGTAACCAAGCAACTCTCCCAGGGAAATTTTAGAAATGAAACTTCTCAAAAATATGCCAAAAGCATGGGAGAATTGCAAGGGGGGACTTTAGAAGGTTAGGGGAGAGGAAACACTGAATAAGCAGTGCAACAATTAGCAAGAATGACAACAAGAGGCGTTTGCCTCGAAAATAGGCAACTTAACATAATTTTAACAAAAAATTTTAAGTACAGCCCTGATTATTTTTTGCCACTTCTTTTTTCCTCTCCTCCTTCTATCCTCCTTAGAATCACATTTTCTCCAAGAATTACGTGTCTGGCATCCTTTAAACTGAGATTTACAAGCACAAAGATCAGTGAGATGTTGACTGATGAAGGGCCAAACAGAGAATGATATTTGGCGCCAATTTCGGGACGACTGCGTCACTGCGCATGCGCAGTAGAGTCGTATTATGGAGGTCCTTTAGGACATTATTTCTTTTTGTTTTGGATGCAAATTTTGGGGATTGGGGGGCAAAATTTGTGTTTGGCCCTGGTTTTTGTGGAGTTAGCACCAGCTAAGTCTGGGTCATTGGTACAGTATAAAAATACTGTTATTTTGATGAACTTTTCAAAGTCTATGGGGCCGTAATTTTGGTAAAAATCAGTGGAGCAGAACAAAACCCAAACTTGTTCTGGTGGCCACCATGTTAGACTAACATACCAAAAATCAGCTCAATATCTGGAAGTGTGTAGAAAAAAAGTCCGGGAAACTGTAATTTTGTTGCATTTTTCAAAGTCCAAGGGCTGTAATTTTGGTAAAAATCAGTGGAGCGGAACAAAACGCAAACTTGCTCTGTAGGCCACCACGTTAGACTAACATACCAAAAATCAGGTCAATATCTGGAAGTGTGTAGGAAAAATGTCCGCAAAACTGTAATTTTGATGAACTTTTCAAAGTTCAAGGGCCGTAATTTCGGTAAAAATCAGTGGAGCGGATCAAAATGCAAACTTCATCTGTAGGCCACCATGTCAGACTAACATACCAAAAATCGCGACATCGACGCCGTAGCTGCGATGGGTGGTGCAATCTCACAAAATTCTAAGTTCATCAAGGGCCATAACTCCAAGAAAAATCTTTGGAACAACACATGCATTGAACAGTGGCTAGACATCTATAAGATACACTTACATGCCAAATATAAAGTCATTCCATCAAGTATTTCAAAAGTTATTGAGTTTGGAAACTCGTTGGTCACAGACCGACCGACAGACCGACCGCTCCAAGAAAAATATTTGGAACAACACATGCATTGAACAGTGGCTAGACATCAATAAGATACACTTACGTGCCAAATATAAAGTCATTCCATCAAGTATTTCAAAAGTTATTGAGTTTTGAAACTCGTTGGTCAGAGACAGACCGACCGACAGACGGGCCATAACTCCAAGAAAAATATTTGGAACAACACATGCATTGAACAGTGGCTAGACATCAATCAGATAGACTTCCATGCTAAATATAAAGTCATTCCATCAAGTATTTCAAAAGTTATTGAGTTTTGAAACTCGTTGGTCACAGACAGACCGACCGACAGGCCATAACTCCAAGAAAAATATTTGGAACAACACATGCATTGAACAGTGGCTAGACATCAATAAGATACACTAACATGCCAATATATAAAGTCATTCCATCAAGTATTTCAAAAGTTATTGAGTTTTGAAACTCGTTGGTCACAGACAGACTGACCGACCGACCAACAGACAGACCGACATTGCCACTTATAGAGCTGCTAGTCGCAGCTAAAAATCAGCTCAATATCTGGAATCGTGTAGAAAAAAAGTCTGGAAAACTGTAATTTTAATGAATTTTTCAGAGTCCAAGGGCCGTAATTTGGGTAAAAATCAGTGGAGCGGAACAAAATGCAAACTTGATCTGTAGGCCACCAGGTTAGACTCACATACCAAAAATCAGCTCAAAATCTGGAAGGGCGCAGAAAAAAAGTCCGGAAAACAAGTAGGACTGACGGATGGACCAGTCAAAAAAATTATACCCCCGCAACTTCGTTGCGTGGGGTATAAATATGAACCCAGGGACTTGGCTTGAACAAACTTGAATCTCACCCCCTAGGATGCTGCATACCAAATATCAAAATATTCTTATTGGTAGATCTGAAGAAGATTTTTAAAGAATATTCCTCATACTGTACTTTAAACATTTGGGCTCTCATAGAGAGCCCAAATATGGGCCCAGGGAAATGATTTCAATAAACATGTGAAACAATCTTCCAAAGATGTTATATGTGAAATTTGAAAGCTTTTGGAGCAGTGGTTTGGGAGAAAAGTAGTCTTAAATGTTTTTCCCATTACCCACAGTGTTAAAAAATGCTGATTCAGCACTTTTTTAAAGTCCCGAAAAAGTACCCCATGATAAAACCAATAGCAAATTTTTTGAACCATTCCATTCTGTTGGTCCTAAGGAAGCTTCACACCATATAAGAATTGTCAGTGCCATGTAGTTTTGGTGATATGGGTATTTTAATTTTTTTCTATTTTTAGCTCCTGCAGATCCCATGAGGCGACGGGAAAATTTTGTTTTGGCATAAATTAACTACTTATGTCCCAATAAAACCTCATGTCAAATTTGGTTCAAATCAGCCTCTCGGTTTGGAAAATGGAAATTTTGGGCGAGGCAAAAATTCTTGCCCCTCCCGTAATGATGGCAAATATAGCCCCTAGAACTTCTCTTGAACAAATCTGAGTGTACACCTCAAAAGGAAGCTGCACACCTAATATCAAGTCTCTGCTGCTGCTGGTTCATGAGAAGATTTTTTAAGATTTAGGCTCACTTTTTGGGCGTGGCCCTGCCAAGGGGCAGGTCAACTTGATTTGAACAAACTTGAATTGACATATAATAGGGAACAGGCACAGCAAATTTTGTTGAATTTGGTCAAGCAGTTCATGAGAAGAAGTCAATAATGTAAAGTTAACGCCGGACGGAAAGTGTTTAGTAAAGCTCCCCTTGAGCTGTGCTCAGGTGAGCTAAAAATATATACACTTTTCATTACAATATTTCAACTAAAACGTAAAACTGGTAGTTGGATATACTTGGTGCTTAGCAAACTTTGAGTAGTATATTTAGCACTTGCCTCGTTTAAGAAAAAAGTGATTCAAGTTGAAATTACATCATAAGTGGTTAACCATTTACCTAACACAAAAAGCAGACGACACTTGCAAATAAAATTATTAAATAACTATTTTTTTTTACTTTATGCGTCAAAACCATAGCTTTTGACCCCTCATTGGAACGAGCTCAACGAGCTCATTCCAATGAGGGGTCCTAAGCTATGGTTTTGAAACAAAAAATGAAAAAAATAATGAAAATTGAATGGTGATTTCTGTGAACAGCGCTGGCCGGTTTTGGCCGTTACGTTGGGTAAAGGGTTAACATTAAGCAGCTTGCATAAATTGCATAGCTTTTAACTTGATTTTCAATGAGTCAGTATAAATTATTTATTGGTGTTTAAGGTCACATACTCATGCACAATGGCTAATCATGACCGTGAGAGTTTTACGGGTGGAGGAAGCCGGAGGACCCGGAGAGAACCACCAAGCAATGATGAGAAACTGTCAGCTCCTCAACATTCTAACTCTGTTCAAGCTCTGCTCAAGCAGGTTTACAGCAGTTGAAGACATGTGCACCATCGAAGTGCAGTATGCCTTAGTACACAGCATCATCGTGCCCCCATGTAGGCAACCCGGATAAAGTGCCTTGCCCAAGGACACAATGTGGGTCGTCCTGGATGGGGATCGAACTTGGGACCTCTAGCATGGAAGTCCAACAGTCTACTACTGAGCCACCACGCTCCCTAACGAGTCAGTTAATTAACCCCACCTTTTTCCTGTTTTTTAATACCTTCATTATAAAAATACCCAAACATTCCATGACCTTCCAGGTATTCCATGACCCACAGGAACACTGTAATGTGACTCATAGCAGCTAGGAATGAAACAAAATTCATGAATATTACCAATTTCATTTATTAACCCTTCCCTAAAATGAAAAACTGATGACACTTGCAAACAAAATTCTTGTATAATTAATTTTGTTCATTTTCTGCATCAAAAACATAGCTTATGACCCTTCATTGGAATGATCTCAATGACCTTGTTGCAAATAGGGGTCACAAGCTGTGTTTTTTAAACAAAAAATGAAAAAACAATGAAAACTGAACTCCTGATTTGTGAATTGAGCTGGCCACATTGGGTAAAGGGTAAGTAAGAATGAGTAGTTAATTACAGCTAAAATGAAACAAAGTGTACGTTTGTATTTGAAATTTGTTGCATATTGTGACTTTAACTAAAAGAGAGAAAAGAAAGTGGATCAAAATGTCAATAATAACAAAATTTTCATTTTTTAACTCAAACCCTCCCCCACCCCACTGGAATGAGCTAAACAAGCTCATTCCAATGACTGTTTATAAGCCAAGTTTTGAAGGCAAAAAGAACAAATAATATTCAAACATCTTTATTGTATTGTGGTTACCAAACAAGTAGAAAGTTAAGTTCACCTTATCATTTATAAATATGATGCCCACTTTTCAGTCATTCCGTATGTTAACAACTCCTTACACAACAGTAAAGCTGAACTTGTTCTGCACAACAAACAAATATGTATTTATATTTTGCTTGGGTTTCTACTGAATATCTAATTTGCCATTGGAATCTATTCAATTAATGTGAGTGTTCATGTAACAGGAATGTGGCAGACCTTTCAGTATTATTCTCATGAACAGAGCATTTATTCTATTATATCTTGTCGAAGCTCAGTGAGCTCTGATAATCATATTATTTATTTGTGTTTAAGATAATAATAATAATAATTAATTTTATATAGCGTGAAACCACCTAGGGTGCTCTAAAACGCTTAACAGATTGTGTTTGTGGAAATTATGAAATAAGTAATTTGAACAGATGAGTTTTAAGCTGTTTTTTAAAGGTGGGTAAACTTGTTTGTGACCGAAGATTCTGGGGTAATGCATTCCAGAGTCATGGACCAGCAACAGAGAAAGCCCGCTCGCTGGCCAGCACTGATCTTGTGAAAGGTACAGTCAGTGACAAATTGTCAGAAGGACGAAGACAACGTGTGGGTGTGTGGAGAGAGAGAAGGTCACTCAGGTACGTGGGTGCAAGACCATGAATGCATTTAAATACTAGTAGGAGGATTTTAAAATGCACTGGACTTTGGACTGGAAGCCAATGTAGATTATTCAAGATAGGAGTGATATGATCGAAGCATTTAGCACCGCTGATAATTCGAGCAGCAATATTCTGAATTCTCTGTAGCTACTGCAGCAATATGAGTGGTAAACCAAGGAAAAGAGAATTGCAGCAATCGAAATGAGATGTTATGAAGGAGTGAACCAGTTGCTCCAGAGCTCTATGGCTAAGGAAGGAACGGAGGTTACTCTGCTTCCTGAGTTGCCAATAGCAAGTTTTACTACTTTTTTTAATGTGGGACTCAAGGGTGAGACTAGCATCAAAAAACACCCCAATGTTCCTAGCATTGCTGGTGATAGAGTGGTGAAATTACCAACATCGATTGACTGAATAGGAGAGGAAAAAGTTGTTCTTTTCCTTGAAATGACCAATACTTTGGTTTTTGAATCGTTCCTTTTGGCTGGTGACTGGACATCCATTGTCTGACCGAGTTGATGCATCTTTCCATTTCAAACAAGGTGCCAACTGTTTCAGAAGCATCAGATGGGTTGAATGCTAAGTAGAGCTGTGTGTCATCAGCGTGAATATGGTGTGGCACACCAAGATCTCTCAGCATTCGTCCAAGTGATGCTGTATATAGGGTAAATAGTATGGGGCCAAGAACTGAACCCGGTGGTACACCACAATTCAATGCTTCACTTTCGGATCAGGTGTTTTCAATGTGAATTTATTGGGAACGATGTTCTAGATAACTCTGAAACCATTTAAGAACAGTCCCATTTACCCCATTTTGATTCAGAATATCAATTAGAAAATCATGATCTACTGTATCGAATGCTGCCGAAAGATCCAAAAGTACGAGAACACCTTTTCCACCAGTTAAGGCACAGATGATGTCATTGTGTACTCATAATAAGGCAGTTTCTGTGCTGTGATTGGATTTGTATGCTGATTGAAAGGGTTCTACTAGATCGTTAACAGATAGATGCCTATTTAGTTGACTGACAATGATCTTTTCAATGACTTTAGACACAAATGCCAGATTTGAGACAGGTCTGTAGTTCTTCAAGTTATTGGGGTCAAGTGATGGTTTTTTAATGAGTGGTGACACTAAGGCTAGTTTCATATCATCAGGAACATGCCCTTTAGAAAGTGAAGCCCGAACAATGTTAGTGATGATAGGAATGAGCGGTGTAGAAACAGACTTCAAGAGCGACGTGGGAATTAGATCAAGGTTGTTTGATTTGTTTGGTGATGAGAAAATGCACTTTGACACCTCAGCCTCTGATACTGGGGAAAATTCTGAAAAGTTAAAATTTTTTTAGTAATTTATATATTTTTTATACTTACCAATGACCCAGACATAGCTGGTGCTAACTCTTAAAAATCTAGGGCCAAACACAAATTTTGCCCCCAAATCCCCAAAATTTGCATCTAAAACCAAAAGAAATCATGTCCTGAAGGACCTCCATACTTTGCCCTTACTGCGCATGCGCAGTGTCAAGGACGTTCCGAAATTGGCGCCAATCATCATTCTTACAGGCAGTGCCTGGTCAGCGCTATGTACTCAGCGGGGAGGTATGAGTTCCCAACTCCTGGGAGGGCCATCCCCGTCTGGGTCATTGGTAAGTATAAAAAATATATAAATTACTATAAATTTTTTAACATTTTTATACTGTACCAATGACCCAGACATAGCTGAATAGTAAAAAGGCTGGAGGGCCTAGGACATAGAGGAAAATCCAATAAGCTCAACTATATAATATAGAGTCAACCCCTCAAGGAGAAAAGGAGTATTAGGCTTTACATGTATCTTTCTTATTTTATGATAAATTAGAAAGATACAATGCCCTTCATAATTGAGCACAATAACATTCATGTTCTCTATTAACATCCAGTATAACCCTTTATACTAATTATTTTTAAAGTAAGCCAATAAATAAAGTTAGTCCAGAGAATTGAGACTCTTTATATACTTTAAAAGTGTCAGAGGATTTATATTAACGCCCGTTTGACACTTGACATATACAATTGCTTCACACCGAGCTACACTTTAAAAATATGACATGAATGAATTTTAACATTAATATTACACTTTAAAACCATCCCGGAAACGACTCAGAATTACTGACTCTGGAGGAGGAATTCCCTTGCTTTTCACTATAAAGCAGGTGACCTAAGGGAACACCCTCCCCCCCCCCCCCTTCCCCTTGCCCTGGGTCAAATAGCCCAGAGCGAAGAGGGCAGCAGGACGGAGTCACTGCCGGAACAGAAAGCCTGCATAACTATAGTTGCAACTGTTTAGTGGACGACATTCTGAGCAACAGATAACGGACCTAAACAATGCAGGTCTCCAGAAATGGACTCAATATTTCTGAGATAAAAATTCGTGAATGTGGATGGCTGAGACCAATAAGCTGCCTTCATTAAATCTGTAATAGCCACACTATTTGCGTAAGCCCAAGATGTAGAAAGAGCTCTTACTTCATGAGCCGAAATCTTAAGCACAGACTGCTGAGAAGAAGATAAATTTTCATAAGCAGTACGGATAGTTAATTGAATCCATCTAGCAATAGAATGGACCGAAATGTCCTTTCTATTAGGCATCAGAGACAGAAAGAAACGTTTTCGTCCCTTTCTGATAAACTGAGATCTCTGTTTATAAATACGTAAAGCTCTAACAGGACAGAGTAAAGGCCTACGCCCGTCTGAAGACGGCAGTGCCTTAATAACAATAGGTTCCGGATATTTATTAGGAGCCTGATTCTTAGCTAAAAATCCAACATTAGTAGTGAAGGTGATAGTGTTCCCGACATTACGATAGTGAGAATCGTCCACCGATAGTGCATGAAGCTCACTGACTCTTCTAGCAGAAGAGAAAGCTAAGAGAAAAGCTGTCTTATAAGACAAGAATTTGAAATCTACTGTCCCAAGAGGCTCAAATGGCTTTTCCTTTAGTTTAAGAAGAACCCAAGCTAAATTCCACTTAGGAATTAATCTAAGAGTTCTGGGTCTATTTATCGAGAAGTTTCTAACTAACTTAGATAAAGAGACATTAGATCCAATCTGTAAACTATCGTGGTGTGCATAGGTATCAGATAACATAGACCTATAACCTTTAATAGTAACAGGCTGCAGTTTGATCTCGTCAAACAAGTATACTAGAAAGTTTGCAATGTCTGGTATGGAGGGATCAAAAATATCAACCGAATGATCCCTACACCAACGACGAAAAACCTTCCACTTGGCCGCATAATTTAGCGAAGAGGAGGTCCTCCTACAGTTAGAAATCGCGTCCACTGCTCGTCCTGTAAAGTGCTTGCCATGCAAGAAGGACCGCACAACGGAAAAACGTGAAGGTTGAGACCTTGCGGGTTGTGATGAAGATGACGCGGTTTCCCCTGCGAAAGAAGATCCTCCCGTGGAGGAAGCTTTCGCGGTAGGTCCCACAACAGACACCTGAGTAGATTTATCCACGGTCTCTGTGGAGACAGAGATGCTACCAACAGAATCTTGCATTGAGATTGTTTTATTTTTAGCAATACTTGCTGAATCAACGGTGCTGGAGGATACGCATATCCTATCATTCCGTCCCATGAGATCGATAGAGCGTCTACTGCAAATGCTCTTGGATCCGGGCACGGTGACACATACGTCTGCAACTGATTGTTGAGATGTGTCGCAAATAAGTCATTGGCAGTTCTCATTGGTAGCAAATCTGATTGAACACTTGTTTGTTGAGAGTCCACTCCGACGGCAACAAGCGACCCTTCCGTGAAAGGGAGTCTGCTAGTACATTCAGACGACCCGGTATATGACGGACCGAAAGTAGAACTTGATGTTCTAGAGCAAACAGAAGGATTCTTTCCGTTAAATTGAATAACGGAACGGAATGAGTGCCTCCCTGGTTCCGTATATACGCCACTACTGTCGTATTGTCGGACAGGATTTGGACATGAGCTTTGTGAATAATGTCCATCCAATGACGTAACGCAAGCCAAATTGACATCATTTCCTTGATGTTTATGTGCTTGCTTAGGAATTGTGGATCCCAAAGACCCTGGCACCTCGAATCCATTGGGATCAATGATGCACCCCAACCTGTTTGACTGGCATCCGTCATAATCATAAAACTCGGATCCGGCAACTGCAGCGGAACTCCCTGAGTTAACCACTGAATGTTTGCCCAAGTCTGAATCTCTTGTTTCACTTGATCTGACAAGAGAACGTCTATGTCGAGCGAATGAATTTTCACACTCCAATTCTGAGTCAAGAAAATTTGGAGAGGACGAGTGCGTAACCGCCCCATCGGAATGAGATCCGCAGCGGCTCCGCACAGACCTATCAGTCTCATGAACTCCCTCGCTGTGACTTTGTCTCCATGAAGACAATAGCGAGCGTAACAACTGACTAGTTTCGCTCTGGTTAACGGCAGATGAACGAGATTGTTATGCGTCTCGAAGCTCATTCCCAGATGAGTGAATGACTTGGACGGCACCAGATCCGACTTCTCCTCGTTTATAACAAAACCAAGACTTCGGAGCAATAGAAGCAGATTCTGCACATCGTTCTGAAGCGTTAACTCGTTGCCGTACCTCTGAAGAATGTCGTCCAGGTAGGCCGACGTTACTGCAGACGAATGAGCTCGGAAATACATCATTACCGAGTTCATTACCCGAGTGAAAGCCCAGGGTGCTAGGTTCAATCCGAAGCACATCGCCCGGAATTGATACACCACTCCTAGGACTGCGAAGCGTAGATACTTTCTGAATGTCGGATGTACCATGACATGGAAGTACGCATCCTTGAGATCTATGCTTGTAGCATAATCGTTCACCCGAATACTCGCTCTGACCGATCAAATCGTCTCCATATAGAACTTCGGAGCGACGATCAGCTTGTTTATCCAGCTCAAATCTATGACTGGACGGAACGAGCCGTCTGGTTTCGGAACCAGAAACAGATGGCTGTAGAATCCCGGTGTTTCCTGGTCTTCTACGACCTCTACCGCGTTCTTAATTAAAAGAGACTGCACCTCCGATAACAGAGCGTCTCTTTTCTGCGGATTTGACGGAAGTTGAGTCCATTTTGGACTTCGAGTTAATGGAGGCTTTTGTTTGAAGGATATTCTTAGACCTTCCGAAATCACCCCTCTCACCCAAGGGTCGTCCGTAATCAACGCCCACTCTTCTGAAAAACTCGACAACCTTCCGCCAACCGGAACACGATAGAGGTTGAAGCCATCACCTCCTGGATCTGCGAGGCCTGCGGGAGGAGAAACCATGTCCTCCACGACCCGCACCTCGTCCCGTCGACCTCGGGCGTCCAACCGATTGTCCCGGCCCGAAGGACGTCCCGCACGTGAGTCGCTGCCTTGACGGTCTCTTGAATAAGACCAAGAGGACGCACCGGAACCTCTATAGGAACCTCTCTTGGGCGCATTAGACCCAGAAGTGGCTGTCTTACTCTTATCTGCCGTATCCGACTTTTTGGAAGCGGATTTAAACAGCAGAGAATCCGAAGCTTTCTTAGTAATTTTATCGTAGATTGCAGAAAGCTTGCCGTCGAAGAGAAGTTCTCCGGAGACCGAAGCGACTCTGAGAGAGTTCTTCACCTTACTATCCACGCGTGTGGATGTAGCTAGGGCTGCGTCACGTCTAACCAACTCCAGGTTTGCCACTGAAAGGGCGGAGTTATACGTGGAATAAGCTACTGCCCTTGAAAGAAGTCTTAAAGAGGATTGTATATCCTGGAATTCTTTCCCTTGAAGACGCAGTGATAACGCCTTTGTAAGGTGGTCTGCGTAAGATAAAGCGTCTAAACTGGCCCTGTTAGACGTAATTGTCGTATCCAACACCGCGGATGGAATGGACGTAGACGACGGTAATGACAATTCTAAGTCTTCCGCCTCGTCATCAAGACGCAGAGGAACTCTCGGAATACCCTGTCCTGCCGTATCGAATTTATTCCTTGCATTAATGAAAGGCAGGTGAAGAGCATTGGAGGACAAGAAACCAGCTTTGCCTGTTTTGGAAGCAAGCTTGAATATAGCGTCGTTCAATAATTCAAATGTTCTTGTGACATTATTGGACTGAGACGGAAACTCAGGGACGATGTCTCTGAACCGCTCGAAGAATTCAGTGTCCAATGACGCTATCAGTCTCTTGTCCGGTACCGCAGCAGTCTGGCCCAACGGAACAACCTGCGGAAGGAAGTGCCGGATGAAATCCACGGCAGCTTTATGTTGTTCCGAAAGGGATAGCTCCAAGTCATCCGTATCCCTTTCGCCATTTCGCACCCGATGCTTCGGCGGAGCGTACCAACCCAGCGCGTCGGATAATTCCCGATCCGACACCGATTCTGTCGATTGCTGGGATGCTGCGATAATTTGTGCTATCTGAGCTAGCACGTCCGTCATCGAGGCCTGCGGCGTAGCGGTCTTTCGCTGCTTAGCCACGGGAAGCTCCGCATCAACTGACTCCCGCATACTCTTCCTATGCGAACGTCCGGAGTCTACCAGCCTCGTGTCCCTGGCTACCGGATGGCGTGACCTGGTCGCCGAAGAATCCCTGCTCGGCGAAGCTGGTAGAATATCCGCAGTCACGTAGCCAAGGTGCGGTCGTCTGCGCTGGTGAGAGGATGAGGAAGCCTGAGCAGTCTCCGGAGACTGCCTATACAACGCAGCGTCCCGAGCGACGGACGTGTGCTCCGCTTGCGACACATTTTGTACCACAACATCTGGTCCCAGATGTTGTACGAGAGAGGAGCCTCTCTCGCTCGCGGCCCGGCTGGATCTGGACGAGCTAGGAACCGGACTAGAAGGCTTCCTCCGATCTCTCCTATTATCCGCCGTCACTGGGTGTGCACCTTGTATGTTTATAGTGCTCGCATCACCCAACATTTCCTCCTGGTCCGCAACGGACGAACCCGGCTGCCGAACCATTCGATGAATGGACGCTACACCGGGCAAGCTAGCGGACGACAGCGCGGTTGATCCTACTCGGGACCTGTTAGGCAACTGTCGTACCTCCATGAGCACTTTTGCCGCTAGCTCTGCATTCAATTGTGACGACGGAAGCGCACTTTTGGAAGATAACATGGAAACATCACCATGTTCTTGTTCCTCTGAAATAGAAACTGATAGACTAGAGTGACCCTGCAGAGAAAGGACCGGCATAGCCCTTTCTCCACTAACAACATACCGTGACACACGTTTCCAATGTTTGTCATCCCAATATTGACATATTGAACAGGAGTTAGTGCGAGTACGCTGACTACAATTAATACAATGATCATGAAAGTCAGAGGAAGATTTCTTCCTATTACAATTTGAACAATGTCCTTTCATTGTGAAAAGACAACAACAAGTCCTAGTACTCGCACAAACCCCTAAACACAAACATACATAATAACATGATCCATTAACATTGAAAAAAGCAATTGAAATTCAAAATAATTTTTGAAAAATATTTTTTCAGCGAAGCCCAAGTTTCTGAAAAGTAACGTTGAGCCCCAATGGATCCCAAGGGTAAGTGTGGTCAAAATTTTAAAATTATTTTAAATAATTAATGCAACACTTACGGATAATAATAATGTATCTAGTAATGAGTAAACTACTCCAAAGGCAAAAAGCCCCCCTCAAAAGAGACTGTTGCCAATGTAAACAAGAAGTGTATAAACACCAGAAAGTTAAAAAATTTATAGTAATTTATATATTTTTTATACTTACCAATGACCCAGACATAGCTGGTGCTAACTCTTAAAATATAGGGCCAAACACAAATTTTGCCCCCCAATCCCCAAAATTTGCATCTAAAACTAAAGAAAACATGTCCTGAAAGGCCCTCCACACTTCGCCCCTACTGCGCATGCGCAGTGTCAAGGACGTTCCGAAATTGGCGCCATTTATCATTCTAATAACCAGTGCCTGGTAAGCGCTATGTACTCAGCGGGGAGGCAAGAGTTCCCAACTCCTGGGAGGGCCATCCCCGTCTGGGTCATTGGTAAGTATAAAAAATATATAAATTACTATAAATTTTTTAACATTTTTATACTGTACCAATGACCCAGACATAGCTGAATAGTAAAAAGGCTGGAGGGCCAAGGACATAGAGCAAAATGGAATACGCTCAATAAAATAAAATAGAGTCATCCCCTGTAGGGAAAAGAAGTAATAGGCCTTACATGTATCTTTCTTATTTATGATAAATTAGAAAGATACAACACCTTCCAAAAATTGAGCTTCATACATCCATGTACTCTATTAATATCCAATAATCCTTATACTAATAATTTTTAAAGTAAGCCAATAATAAAGTAAGTCTAGAGAATAGAGACTCTTATACTCCTAAAAGTGTGTGAGAATTGCATAATCATGTCCGTTGACATATGCAATATTCAAAAGCTATACTTTAAAAACTAAGACTTGAATGAATTTTATAAACTTAAACTTCTCACTAAACAACCATCCCAATAACAGCTCAGAATTACTAACTCCGGAGGAGGTATCCCCTTGTTTTCATAGTAAAAAACAGGTGACCCAAGGGAACACCCTCCCCCCCCCCCCCCTTTTTCTTGCCCTGGGTCAAATAGCCCAGAGCGAAGAGGGCAGCCGAACGGAGACACTGCCGAAACAGACAGCCTACCTAGCTATAGTAGCAACTGTTAAGTGAATGACATTCTGAGCAGTAGAGAATAGACCTAACAATAGAGGCCTCCAGAAATGGACTCGATATTTCTGAGATAAAATTCATGAATGGATGGCTGAGCGCAATGAGCAGCCTTCAAAAATCTATAATAGCAACACTATTAATGTAAGCCCAAGAAGTAGAAGAACTCTTACTTCATGAGCCGAAATCTTAAGCACAACTGCTAAGCCAATGATATACCCTAAGCAGTACGCTAGTTAATAGAATCCATTAACAATAAAATGGAGCGTAACGTCCTTCTACTAGACATCAAAGACAGAAGAAGCTTACGCCCTTGTAATAAACAGATATCTGTTTATAAATACATAAACTGTACCCGGACAGAGTAAAGGCCTATGCCCATACGAAGACGGAAGGACCTTAAAATAATAGGTTCCGGATAATAGGAGCCTAACTCTTATGCAACAATCCAACCTAAATAGTAACGGAAGTATTGATTCCGAAACTATGAAAGTGAAAATCATCCATCGATAGTGCATGAAACTCACTGACTCTACAGTAAAAGAGAAACCAACAGAATTACTGTCTAAAAGGTCAGAATTTGAAAACTACTGTTTCCAGAGGCTCAAATGATTACTTAGCTAAATAAGAACCGAAGTTAAAATCCGTATAGGAATTTAATCTAAAGATTCTAAGTCTATTTATCAAAAAGTTACTAACTGACTTAGATAAAGAGACAAAAGACTCAAATGTAAACTATCGTAGAGTGCATAGGTATGAGGTAACATAAACCTATAACCTAAATAACAACAGGCTGCAGTAGATCTTGTGAAACAAGTATACTAAAAAATAGCAATGAGTAGTAAGGAGGGATCAACCATATGAACATAATGATCCCTACACCACGACGGAAGAGCCTCCACTTTAGTCGCATAGAATAGCGAAGAAGAGGATCTCCTATAGTAAGAAATCGCGTCCAAAGCTCGTCCAGTACAGTGCTTACAATGCAATACGGACCACACAACGGAATACATGAAGGTTGCGACCTTGCTGGTTGTGATAAAGATGACACGATTTACCCAGTGAAAAAAGATCCTCACATAGAGGAAGATTTCACGTTAAGATCCACAGTAGACAAGAGAGTAAATTACTCATGATCTCTGTGAAGATAGAGATGCTATCAACAGAAATGTATTGTGGTTGTTTATCTTAGCAATACCTGCTAAAACAACAGCGCCGGAGGATACGCGTATCCTATCATTCCGTCCTATAGATCAATAGAGCGTTAACAGTATTAGCTCAGAGATCTGGACAAGCCAACACATACGTCTGCAATTGATTAGCAAGCTGTGTCATAAATAAAACATCATTGGGCGCTCCCATAGATAGCAAATCTGATTAAATACTTGTTTGTTGAGAGTCCATTCTGACAGCAACAAGCGACCCGTAAGAGAACGGGAGTGCGATAAAACAATCAGACGACCCAGAATATGACGGACCAAAACTGAACTTGGTGTAGTATAACCAACAGACGGATTCTTTCCATTAAATTGAATAACGGAAACGAAAGAGTGCCTCCCTGGTTCCGGAGATACGCCACTACTGTCGAATTAAAGGACAGGAATTTGGGCATGCGTTTCTGAATAATGTTCATGCAATGACATAAAGCAAGCCTAAAAAACATTATTCCGCGGAAGTTAAACTGATAGTTAAAAGACTGCGGAACCCAAAGACCCTGGCACTTCGAATCCGTAGGGATCAGTATATATCCCAATCTGTTTGACTGGCAACCGTCATAACAGCCACACTCGGGTCCGGCAACTGCGGCGGCACTCTCTGAGTCAACCACCGAATGTTTGCCCCAGTCTGAATCTCTTGTAACACTAGATAGACAAGAGAATGTAAAAATCAAGCAATTCATGGATTGCCGGAAAGTTGCCGTCGAAGAGAAGCTCCTCCGAGAACGAAGCGACTCTGAGAGAGTTCTTAACCTACTATCCACGCGTGGATGTAGCTAGGGCTGCATCACGTCTAACCAACTCCAATCAGCCACTGAAGGGCGGAGTTATACGTGAACAAACTACTGCCCTCAAAAGAAATTACATTGAGAATAATATCCCGTAAATCTTTTCTTGAAGACGTAATGATAACGCCTCAGTAAGGCGGATTACGTATAATAAAGCGTCTAAGTTAAGTCTACTATACATAATGTCGTTCCCAACATTGAAATTGGAAAAGACATAAACGGCGAAAAGAATATATGCAGTCTTAATCACACCGTCTAGACGCATATGAACTCTCGGTATGCCCTGCTCTGCCAAAATAAACTATATGTAAAAAAGATAAAATGGCAGAAATGAGCCACGCGGACAAGAAACTAAACTATCATGCTTAGTAGCAGGCTTCTATATATATATAAATATATAGCGTCGAAAAATAAAACACATGTTGTAATGACAATATTGGACTGCGTCGGTAAGTCAGGGACAAAGTCCCTGTACCGATCGAAAAATCCGAGTCCAATGACGCTATAAGTCTCTTATCCAAGATCGCAGCAATGAAGTCCGAAAAATAATCACTGGAAGAAATGCCAGAAGAAATGAAAGGCATCTTCCGATACTACTAAAGGGAAAACTCGAAATCTTTCGAATCCCTTTCGCCATCCTGTCGGACCCTATAAAGCGTTCGGTCGTCCGTAGCTTGATGCAACCGCGGACCGCACCGACCCAGCGCCGTCGGATAATTCCTTCTTCGACCGAAAAACCGTCAATTGCTGGGATGCTGCGAAACAACTGTGCTAACTCGGATAGCACGTCCGTCACTGAGGCCTGAGGAGCTGCGGTCTTACGATGCATTGCCGCAGGAAGCTCCGAGATCGTTACCCCGTGCATACTTCCAATATGCGAGCGAACGGAGTGTATAGGCCTCGTGTCCCTTGGCTACCGGATGGCGCGACCTATTCGCTGTGGAATCACAGAATGCCGAAACTGATCGGATACTCGAGGTCACGTAGCCAATGTGCGGTCGTGTGCCCTGCTGTGAGGATGAGGAAGCATTAAAGACAGTCTCTCGGACTGTCAATATAACGGAGCGTCCCGAGCAACGGACATATGCTCCGAATGTAAAATATCTGAACCACAACATGCGGTCCCCTATGTTGTTGGCTTCCTCCGATCTGTCCTCAATCTGCCGTCACTGGGTGAGTACTAAAGTAATTAAAGTGCTCGCATCACCCAAATCTCCTTCCTAGACCGCAACGGACGAACCCGGCAGCCGAACCATTCGATGAATGTACGCTACACCGGGTGAGCTAGCGAATGTCACTCCGTAAGCGATAGACATATTCCATGAGCACTTATTGCCGCTAACTCTTCATTAACTATGACGACAGAGGCACACTTTTGAAAGACATCTCCATAACTCTTCGAACAAGAAACCAGAAATGCTTGGATAGCAAGCATAAAATAATAATATATATAGCGTCGTTCAATAATTCGAAAGTTTGTGTGACATTATTGGACTATGTCGGAACTGAGGGACGATGTCCCTGAACCGAACCAAAAATTTCTAAGTCCACCGACGCTATCAGTTTCTTATCCGGCATCGCAGCATATGTTGTTCCGAAAGGGAAAGCTTGAAATCCACCTAATCCCTTTTGGTATCCCATCGGACCGGATGAAACTTTCGGACGTCCGTACCCGCTTCCGCGGAGCGTCCCGACCCAGCATCGTCGGATAAAATATATGCGACAGAATCAGTTGATGCTGGGATGCTGCGATAAACTGCTATTAAGGAAAGCACGTCCGTTCCCGAGGCCTGTGCAGTAGCGGACTTACGATGCATTGCCGCTGGAAGCTCCGTGTACGTTGACTCCCGCACACTTCCTATGCGAACGTCCGGAGTCTGCAGGCCTCGAGTCCCCGGCTACCGACCCAGCGCTGTCGGATAAATCTCGATCCGACACCGTTTCTGTCGGCTGCTGGGATGCTGCGATAAGCTGTGCTATGTGCACAAGAATGTCCGGCGTCGAGACCTGCGGAGGCGCAGTCTATCGCTGCTTCGCCGAAGGCAGCTCCGCATCAGATGGCTCCCGCATACTTTTCCTATGCGAACGTACGGAGTCCATCGGTCTCGAATCCCTGGCTGCCGGATGGTGTGACCTGGTCGCCGAAGAATCCTTGATCGGCGAAGCTGGTAATATATCGGCGGTCACGCAGCCAAGGTGCGGTCGTGTGCGCTGACGAGAAGAGGAAGCCTTAGCAGTCTCAGCGGACTGCCTATACAACGGAGCGTCCCGAGCGACGGACGTATGCTCCGCTAACTACACATTTGTACCACAACATCTGGGGCCAGATGTTGTTGAACGAGAGAGGGGCCTCTCTCGCTTGCCGTCCGGATGGACCGGAACGAGCTATGAACCGGACTAAAAGGCTTCCTCCGTTCTCCCTCCGATCCGCCGTCACTGGGTGTGCATTAAGTTAATTTTATAGTGCTCGCATCACCCCAAAATTCCTTCTAGACCGCAACGGACGAACCCGGCTGCCGAACCATTCGGTGAATGGACGCTACACCGGGCGAGCTAGCGGACGTCAAAGGCCGTCGAACCTACTAGGGTCCTCTTAGGCAATTGGCGTATTACATGAGCACTTTTCCGCTAGCCCTTCATTAATTGTGACGACGGAGGCACACTGTTGGAAGACATCACAGATACATCACCCTAATCTTGATCGTCTGAAATAGAAATTGATAAAGTAGAGTGACCCTGCGGGGAAAGGACCGGAGTGTCCAAATCCCCAACAACATACCGCGACATACGCTTCCCATATTGTCATCGAAATCATACGATACAGAACAGGAGTTAATGCGAGTACACTGACCACATATAGAATGATAATAAGGTCAGAGGAAGACTTCCTCTTAAAGCAATTGATCAATATCCTTTCAATGTGAAAAGAAAACAAGTCCTGGTACTCGCACTAACCCCTGGCAATCAAAATACATAATAATAATATGATCCATTAATATAGAAAAAATAATTGAAATCAAAATATTTTGAAAAAATATTTTTTCAGAACAGCCCAAGTTTCTGAAAAGTAACGTTGAGCCCCAATGGATCCCAAGCCTAAGTGTGGACAAAAATTTTAAAAATATTTAAAACAATTTATTCAACACTTACGAACAATAATAATGTATCTAGTTATGATTAAAATAACATAAAGATATTGTTATTTAGAAATCCCCCCCTCACACAGAGGGCTGTTGTAAATGTAAACAATGAGTGTAAAAACACTAAAATAAGACTCCAGGCACCCAGGCCCGAAATCAGTTACCAAAAATACACCATCTGATGCAAAACAGAGACTTCCAGGGAAGAAACTGCAGAACATCAGATGGTAGATGCAGAACACAACGCCTAACCACCCGTAGGTGAAGACGTAAACATGGGGAAAGAACAGAATTCATTCTGTTATACAGCTAAAACTCCCAAGACATTTTAGTAATAATAATTACAGAAACTATGCCAAAAGCATGGGAGAATAGCAAGGGGGAACTTAAAGGACAGGGAGAGAGGAAAAACACTTGAAAAAACAGTGTAACTAAATAATCAGAATGACAACAAAATGGCTGCTGCCTTGAAAATAGGTAACTTAACATAATTTCATTAAAAAATTTTAAGTTACAGCCCTGATAATATTCTGTCACACATTCTTTTCCTCTCCTCCTTTTCTATCCTCCTTAGAATCACCATTTCACTAATATTTATGTGTCTGGCATCATTTAAACTGAGATTTAAAAGCACAAAGATCAGTCAGATGTTAACTGATGAAGGGCCAAACTTAGAATGATAAATGGCGCCAATTTCGGAACGTCCTTGACACTGCGCATGCGCAGTAGGGGCGAAGTGTGGAGGGCCTTTCAGGACATGTTTTCTTTAGTTTTAGATGCAAATTTTGGGGATTGGGGGGCAAAATTTGTGTTTGGCCCTATATTTTAAGAGTTAGCACCAGCTATGTCTGGGTCATTGGTACAGTATAAAAATACATGACTCCAGGCACTGACAATACTGGCCAATTTCGGAACGTCCTTGACACTGCGCATGCGCAGTAAGGGCAAAGTATGGAGGTCCTTCAGGACATGATTTCTTTTGGTTTTAGATACAAATTTGGGGGATTGGGGGGCAAAATTTGTGTTTGGCCCTAGATTTTTAAGAGTTAGCACCAGCTATGTCTGGGTCATTGGTACAGTATAAAAATATGTGTTTTTATGATAATATTTGTCGGATCACACTTATTTCTGCACAATGGCTAATCGTGACCGCAACATGGATATAAAGCCAAGTCCAACCAATTGTTTATACCCATGTTATCCATCTTAGAGGACTTCCACCAAAGGCAGTGGTTATGTGAAATTATTGTCTGGATATCATTTGCTTAGCATGTTGATACAATAATATGATTTTGCAACATGTTATGGTTTATATATGCCCCTACAGGAATGACTATCAGCAGCCCAAGATATAGTTGAGGGTTGTTAATGAGCCCATTAATGACCCTCAACTATATCTTACTAATACTAATCAAATTTGTAGGGCTGTTAATAAACCATAAAGCCTGACAAAATCATGTTATTTCTATTAATTCCAGCAACTACATAACATGTACAGAGAAACAATTACCCAATAGATCTAATGGGAGAACATCAATAAAATTTTTTATAAATTCAAATCCAACAATAAAATGAAATGATGATTTAGTTCATGTTAATGGAAAGAAGCTCCTGGCATTATATTTTTAACCAATTGGGCCAGTTGATAGGAAGTTTTAATGAAATTATTATAAGTGTTTAATGAGTTTGAAGAGTTACTTTTAGGAATTGTTGGGACATCAATATTAAACACATGTGCCATTTAATGTGTTCAAACCACCTACAGCTTCCATGATACGACTGGATTACTGGAACGTCAGTGAAAAATGTTGTCTCTCAACTGCCACCCTCCCCCAATCAACACAGTAACTCATCCCAGGCCATAACATTTGATGATGTGAAAGATGATATGCCACAAAGTAACAGTTTCACTTCATCAAACATTACTGTGTTTGTTTACTTTTAATGAAAAGTACTAACACTGTATAAACTTTCCCCATCTCGGCTCTTGTTTTGATCAATAATGACAAAATGAATATGTTACAAATATTCAGTTTGCTTCACCACTACAAATGTGCCCAGCATGAACATATTCAATTTTTGCAGACAACAAAGAATATTTTTAAAAAAGCGATCAGCTATTGCAAGGGGTCAGGAAATGGAAAAACCTTTGAAAATTTTGGTTTTTTGGGACCATTATTTATTTAAAGCAATTTCTTACCTCCATCACTCACCTTCCCCTCCCACATTGGAAGCGGTGGAGACACTTTCCTGTACGTGATCAACAAGTGTTCTGGTGACCCATTTGTATAGAGATCAATGGTTGAAACCCATGAATTCAAAGCAAATGAAAGTGTCAGTGACACTGCAGCTCAACTTATGTAAGACATGTACATGTATAGTATGTGACACAGAAATGACACACATCTAGGTAGTGACCTGATAACAAAGGTACATATAAAGTATTGTAAAGGTCTGTACATAAATACTGATCGTAGCCTGTTACAAATGAAAAGGTAAAGTATTGTAAAGGTAGGCAACAGTAAGATGCTAAACTAGAAAAGAAATCTTCATGGGGTTAATATTACAATAGGGATCCCTGTATGGCGCACCATAAGCCAAATGTTAGCAATTGTTTTGGCCTGTTTGATTCAAACCCTTTACGGTTGACTCATACTAATTAATAAAAATTTGTCCAGTCCTTCTTAAAATATAGGTATTTGAATTTTTTATCTTTTGCTCACTGGGTTCCCATGGGTGAGGAGGTTTTATTTTTCTCATTGTAAATAGAAAATCGGGTTGTGTTAATAATGTTTACCCTCCCCAAACAACAACAAATATTAACACAGGAACTTGGCTTCAACACACTTTAATATACACATCCTAGGCATGTTGAATTCAAGTACAAAGGTACCCAAGAAGCTTCATAAAGATCGGTTCATAAATACGGCCTCTAGTTTGAGCTGTATAGAAATGGTGTACAAAAAACTGATTGTACTTAATTTTGGTACAAAATGGCCAGTGGCAGCCATCCTGAATTTTGAACTGCACCCAGAAACACTCATTCTCATCCCAAGGTGATAACAAAGGTGCCCAAGAAGTTTCGTGAAGATCGGTTCATAAATACAGCCCTAATACCAAGCTGTACTGACATGTGTACTTATTGTGCGTAAGTAACACTGAATAAATCAAAGTTCACCTAATTTGCCGAATTTCTGGACGAGAAAAAAACCCAGATTATATGTGATGTATTCCATGTTACTAAAAATTCAGACAAAAATTTATTCAAATCAAAACTTTCATACAGTAGTTCTGTAAAAAAAACTGATCACACAAACTTAGGTACAATATGGCTGCTGGTGGCCATCTTGAATTTTGGACCACACCCAAAAACACTTGTTTCATGTCCCATGGTGATAACAAAAAGATACCCAAGAAGTTTCGTAAAGATCGATTCATAAATATGGCCTTTAGCCCGAGCCGTATTGAATTATTGATGGACGGACTGATGTACAGACGGCCATGACATAACCTCAAATCTGACGTCAAATTTGCGATAAAAATCAATATTTAGTGGGGAATAGAAGCCCAATGTATGCACCACGTCGTCTGGCAATAACGAAAGACTAGCTTCATTATTGTCCGTCAACCCGACTTGAATAGGAAAAATGTATATTGGAATACCCTGGATTTTTCCCTTTTTCTCCAGGGAATGCCTGCTAGAGTGGTAATAATACTAATTATTTTTCACATTTTTTGATAAAAGCACAAACAATTCCCTCTACCAGACTCACTCAGTACTTTAATATAAATTGATGAGTAATGTAAGTCTAGGAGTTATTTTTAAAACTGAACATAGTATAAACACTTGTGAGATGGAGAGTCCACCCAAGATTCCCCACTAAAACTAGGCAAATCACTTGGCACCTTTTTCCTTCTGGACCACACAGTTCACACAATAATGAGTCAGCTTGCAATCATCAATAAAAGTGTATTATTTAGTTTTTGCATGTGAAACCTGTGAACTTACCCAAAGAGGGGCAATTTCTACCTGCCAGATTCACTAGCTGAGTGACACATTGTTATAAAGTGCTTTTAAATCAATGAACATCAAACAATACTCAATAACATTATCTTAGATTGTTATATAACTACATCATGTAGTCAACTGTAAAGTAACTTATGGATCAAGCAATTAATGTGACATTTTATCAAAAGTCCTTGTAAGGCTCCTTCCATTTAAATTATTCATATTCAAATACATTTAATATTTTGTGTATTCGTATTTCAACACACTTACAAAGTACTCCCCCATTTCCTGATTCTTATCAATAAACCTGATTTGCTACTTCCACATTTATGAATAGAGCCCTGCA
The DNA here is from genome assembly GCA_031216915.1 of Pictodentalium vernedei. Lineage (NCBI taxonomy): Eukaryota > Metazoa > Mollusca > Scaphopoda > Dentaliida > Dentaliidae > Pictodentalium > Pictodentalium vernedei. The sequence continues at coordinate 630,616,610 of CM062295.1, read as the reverse complement.
AATACTTGATATTTGAGAAAAACATACACATCAAATACAGTTAACAAAAGCAATTCAGAAAAATTATCCACTAGAACTTGACTGATCAGGGTGGCAGTACAGACGGCTCAATTCTGCCAAACATGATAAAAATGCTCAGCCTTTTGCCAAGGTGTCTTACTATGCTGTATACTCATATCACTGCATGTCCCTATATCACCATCATGAAAAGTGTCATAACAATATGAAATTACTAGCGGGTGAATAGCCACCGTTGCACGGGAGAAAATGGTTATATCAATATACCCTCAGATATGATCGATAGAAGGTCAAGGTCACCAATTTCAAGGTCAAGGTTACCCCGCAACCCAATAAAGTCAAAATGATCGATGTGTCAATATACCTGCAAATAAGAAATTTTAGCCCGATCGGCCCGTTTTCAAAATAAAAGGTCAAGGTCACCAATTTCAAGGTCAAGGTCACCCTGATAAAGTCAAAATGATCAATGGGTCAATATACCCACACATATGAAATTTTAGCCCGTTCGGCCCAGGTGTTTTCGAAATAAAAAGTGAAGGGCACCAATTTCAAGGTCAAGGTCACCCCACATGGGCACCCCGATAAAGTCAAAATGATCGATGGGTCAATATACCCGCACATATGAAATTTTAGCCCACTCGGCCCAGCCATTTTCGAAATAAAAGGTCAAGGTCATCAATTTCAAGGTGAAGGTCACCCTGCACGGCACCCATCCCATGTTACTCACAGGGACGAATTACCCCCATGTACAAAATCTGAGATCGATAGGTCGAGAAACGGAGGAGTTCAACCAGAACAAAGATAGATAGAGAGAGATAGAGATACAGACATTCGCATTTGTATATTATATCAACATTTCCAGGCACAAAGTTACAAGATCATCAATCTTAGCAACAAACTCTGACTTGCTAAATGGTGAGAGCAATTAAAGCCGAATCCAAGCATCATATCCATAAAAATTATGCTGTATTTTCCAAATTCACTCGTAACTGAAAATTTGTACTATGGTACTTGGTAACCAGTATGATGGAATCAAGTTTTAACAAACATATGGCATTAGATGGCAAAATCCTCTGCCCATGAAGAAAAAAGTGGATGTAAATGCTTATGAAACAAGAGGAACCAGGGGGCCTGAAGGCGCTCACCAAAATTTGGCCATTTTTTCCCCACCCCTCTGCTCAATATGAGCCGAAACCTAATTTGTATAAAAATCAAAATGCCCTATATAACCACTACTTACATGAAATTTAATTAAAATGTGGTCAGTGGTTTAGAAGAAAGAGGCTCAAACACCACCTTCTCGCAGGACGACAGGCGACAGACAAAAAGTGATAAGAAAAGCTCACCCTGACTTTCAGTCAGGTGAGCTAAAAAAAAAAAACCAAGTTCTTCTTGGAATGTATGCCTGCAGCAAGTTTTGTAAATGTCTTATAACATTTTTTCACGTTATCGCATTCACATTCATCATCAGACAAACACTAAGTTCCCAACAAAAAGGGGCATAAATCTCACGAAAGCCTTGGAAATTTCATGAGCAATGAACCTGACCAAGATTTCTTAAAATGTATGCCCTTATCAAGTTTTGAAAAAATCTAATTATATTCAAGTTATCACTCTAAAAAAGTCTTTATCAGACAATACTGAGTTCCAACAAAAAGGGTCATAAAGAATGGTCATGGTATTGAGGAAAAAGGGCATTGCAAATATGTCTCAGAGGGCATGTAATCTGACCCAGCCTACTCTGACTGCGAGGACCCAAAGCCTGACTTGATCAAATATTTCAATCATGCCATCAAGGCTGGCCTTCTTTGAGGGCATGCCTTGATGATGTAATTGATAGATTGGTGTTTCGGGAACACATTTAAACAAGAGGCCCCACAGGGCCTAAAAAGCACTCACCTTGAACAGAACATGATATAAACAGAGTCCATGAATGAATATACATTAAGCAATCCAGATCCATAGGATACATTGTCAATCCTTGAGGCCCTCAGGAGTGACAAAAATATTCCAAGCATCATGCCTTTTCTTCAGTTGATCATAATGTAAAATGTGGAGCTCCCCTCTGAAACCCCTGATAGAACCTATGTAGATTAATCTTCGTTACACACCTCTAGAGGGTACTGAATACAAAATTTCTAATTTTTCAGCTACATGGCCAATTCCAACTCCCATAGGGAGCCCAAATATTAACCTAGGCACTCGACTTGAACAAAGTTGAATCTGACCTCCTTAGAGATGTTGTATACTAAATATGAAAGCATTCTGACTTGTGAATCTGAAAAACAAAATTTTAAAAGAAATTTCCTCATATTGCACTAAGTTAAAATTTGGGCTACCATAGTGAGCCCAAATATTAACCTACAGACCCAATTTGAACAACTTGAATCTGACCCCCCTAGCGATGTTGTATACCAAATATGAAAGCATTCTGACTGGTGGATCTGAAGAACATTTTTAAAAGAATTTCCTTATATTTCACTACTGTAAGTTAAAATTCAGGCTACCACAGGGAGTCCAAATATTAATCCAGGGAACGAATTTGAGGAAACTTGAATCTGATTCCCCTAGAGATGTTGCAAACCAAATATGAAAGGATTCTGACATGTGAATCTGAAGAAGAAGATTCCCTCACACTGTGCTAAGTTAAATTTCAGATTCCCATATGGAGTCCAAATATTAACCCAGGCACTCAAATTGAACAAATTTTAATCTGATCCCATAGAGATGTTGTATACCAAATATGAAAGCATTTCGACTGGTGGATCTGAAGAAGAAAATTTTTAAAAATTAGATCTGAATAAGTGTTTTGAAGAAGTGCCATAGGAAGCCCAAATATTAACCTAGGGACTTGGTTTGAACAATCATGAATCTGACCCTCACAACAATGATGAATACCAAACATTAAAAGATTCTGACTGGTGGTTTTTCAGAAGATTTTTCAAGAATATTCCCCATATTGCCCTGAGTTAAAAATTTGGGCTCCTGTATTGAGCCCAAATAAATAAGCAATGGGCTTCATTTTAACAAACTTGTATCTGAACCCACTATGGATGCTGTATATGAAATATCAAAAGATTCTATTGGTTCTGCAGAAAAGATTTTAAACAAATTTTGCAAATATGCTGACTCAGCATTTTTTTGATGCTTTCTACAGAACACCCTAACATAACCGATGGCAATTTTTTTACCATTCAATTCTACTGGTCCTAAGGATGCTTCGTACCACATAACAGTTCTCTGTTCTTTGTTCTGTATGGTTTGGTAAATATGGGCATTTGAAAATATTTTTATTTTTAGCTTCTGGGTTTTTTTCATGGGTATGCAAGATTTTTTTTTGCATGAGTCAAGTACTTATAACCCAATAATACCGCATACCAAATCTGGTTCAAATCGGACCATCGGTTGAGAAATTAGAAATTTTGGGCAGCACCAAAAATTTTACCCTTCCCACTGCAATGCCAAATATTGCTTCACGAACTTTGTTTGAAAAAGTTAAAAAATTTATAGTAATTTATATATTTTTTACACTTACCAATGACCCAGACATAGCTGGTGCTAACTCTTAAAATATAGGGCCAAACACAAATTTTGCCCCCCAATCCCCAAAATTTGCATCTAAAACTAAAGAAAACATGTCCTGAAAGGCCCTCCACACTTCGCCCCTACTGCGCATGCGCAGTGTCAAGGACGTTCCAAAATTGGCGCCATTAATCATTCTAATAACCAGTGCCTGGTAAGCGCTATGTACTCAGCGGGGAGGCAAGAGTTCCCAACTCCTGGGAGGGCCATCCCCGTCTGGGTCATTGGTAAGTATAAAAAATATATAAATTACTATAAATTTTTTAACATTTTTATACTGTACCAATGACCCAGACATAGCTGAATAGTAAAAAGGCTGGAGGGCCAAGGACATAGAACAAAATGGAATACGCTCAATAAAATAAAATAGAGTCATCCCCTGTAGGGAAAAAGAAGTAATAGGCCTTACATGTATCTTTCTTATTTATGATAAATTAGAAAGATACAACACCTTCCAAAATTGAGCTTCATACATCCATGTACTCTATTAATATCCAATATAATCCTTATACTAATAATTTTTAAAGTAAGCCAATAAATAAAGTAAGTCTAGAGAATAGAGACTCTTATACTCCTAAAAGTGTCTGAGGATTGCATAATCATGTCCGTTGACATATGCAATATTCAAAAGCTATACTTTAAAAACTAAGACTTGAATGAATTTTAAAAACCTAAACTTCTCACTAAACAACCATCCCAATAACAGCTCAGAATTACTAACTCCGGAGGAGGTATCCCCTTGTTTTCATAGTAAAACAGGTGACCCAAGGGAACACCCTCCCCCCCCCCCCCCTTTTTCTTGCCCTGGGTCAAATAGCCCAGAGCAAAGAGGGCAGCCGAACGGAGACACTGCCGAAACAGACAGCCTACCTAGCTATAGTAGCAACTGTTAAGTGAATGACATTCTGAGCAGTAGATAATAGACCTAACAATAGAGGCCTCCAGAAATGGACTCGATATTTCTGAGATAAAATTCATGAATGTGGATGGCTGAGCGCAATGAGCGGCCTTCAAAAATCTATAATAGCGACACTATTAATGTAAGCCCAAGAAGTAGAAGAACTCTTACTTCATGAGCCGAAATCTTAAGCACAACTGCTAAGTCAATGATATACCATAAGCAGTACCGATAGTTAATAGAATCCATTAACAATAAAATGGAGCGTAACGTCCTTCTACTAGACATCAAAGACAGAAGAAGCTTACGCCCATAGTAATAAACAGATATCTGTTTATAAATACATAAACTGTACCCGGAAAGAGTAAAGGCCTATGCCCATACGAAGACGGAAGGACCTTAAAATAATAGGTTCCGGATAATAGGAGCCTAACTCTTATGCAACAATCCAACCTAAATAGTAACGGAAGTATTGATTCCGAAACTATGAAAGTGAAAATCATCCATCGATAGTGCATGAAACTCACTGACTCTACAGTAAAAGAGAAACCAACAGAATTACTGTCTAAAAGGTCAGAATTTGAAAACTACTGTTTCCAGAGGCTCAAATGATTACTTAGCTAAATAAGAACCGAAGTTAAAATCCGTATAGGAATTTAATCTAAAGATTCTAAGTCTATTTATCAAAAAGTTACTAACTGACTTAGATAAAGAGACAAAAGACTCAATTGTAAACTATCGTAGAGTGCATAGGTATGAGGTAACATAAACCTATAACCTAAATAATAACAGGCTGCAGTAGATCTTGTGAAACAAGTATACTAAAAAATAGCAATGAGTAGTATGGAGGGATCAACAATATGAACATAATGATCCCTACACCACGATGGAAGAGCCTCCACTTTAGCCGCATAGAATAGCGAAGAAGAGGATCTCCTATAGTAAGAAATCGCGTCCAAAGCTCGTCCAGTACAGTGCTTACAATGCAATACGGACCACACAACGGAATACATGAAGGTTGCGACCTTGCTGGTTGTGATAAAGATGACACGATTTACCCAGTGAAAAAGATCCTCACATAGAGGAAGATTTCACGTTAAGACCCACAGTAGACAAGAGAGTAAATTACTCATGATCTCTGTGAAGATAGAGATGCTATCAACAGAAATGTATTGTGGTTGTTTATCTTAGCAATACCTGCTAAAACAACAGCGCCGGAGGATACGCGTATCCTATCATTCCGTCCTATAGATCAATAGAGCGTTAACAATATTAGCTCAGAGATCTGGACAAGCCAACACATACGTCTGCAATTGATTAGCAAGCTGTGTCATAAATAAATCATCATTGGGCGCTCCCATAGATAGCAAATCTGATTGAATACTTGTTTGTTGAGAGTCCATTCTGACAGCAACAAGCGACCCGTAAGAGAACGGGAGTCCGATAAAACAATCAGACGACCCGGAATATGACGGACCAAAACTGAACTTGGTGTACTATAACCAACAGACGGATTCTTTCCATTAAATTGAATAACGGAAACGAAAGAGTGCCTCCCTGGTTCCGGAGATACGCCACTACTGTCGAATTAAAGGACAGGAATTTGGGCATGCGTTTCTGAATAATGTTCATGCAATGACATAAAGCAAGCCTAAAAAACATTATTCCGCGGAAGAAAACTGATTGCTAAAAGACTGCGGAACCCAAAGACCCTGGCACTTCGAATCCGTAGGGATCAGTATTATATCCCAATCTGTTTGACTGGCAACCGTCATAACAGCAACACTCGGGTCCGGCAACTGCGGCGGCACTCTCTGAGTCAACCACCGAATGTTTGCCCCAGTCTGAATCTCTTGTAACACTAGATAGACAAGAGAACGTGTAAATCGAGCAATTCATGGATTGCCGAAAAGTTGCCGTCGAAGAGAAGCTCCTCCGAGAACGAAGCGACTCTGAGAGAGTTCTTAACCTTACTATCCACGCGTGTGGATGTAGCTAGGGCTGCGTCACGTCTAACTAACTCCAATCAGCCACTGAAGGGCGGAGTTATACGTGAACAAACTACTGCCCTCAAAAGAAATTACATTGAGAATAATATCCCGTAAATCTTTTCTTGAAGACGTAATGATAACGCCTCAGTAAGGCGGATTACGTATAATAAAGCGTCTAAGTTAAGTCTACTATACATAATGTCGTTCCCAACATTGAAATTGGAAAAGACATAAACGGCGAAAAGGAATATATGCAGTCTTTAATCACACCGTCTAGACGCATATGAACTCTCGGTATGCCCTGCTCTGCCAAAATAAACTATTTGTATAAATGATAAAATGGCAGAAATGAGCAACGCGGACAAGAAACTAAACTATCATGCTTAGTAGCAGGCTTGTATATATATATATATAGCGTCGAAAAATAAAACACATGTTGTAATGACAATATTGGACTGCGTCGGTAAGTCAGGGACAATGTCCCTGAACCAATCGAAAAATCCGAGTCCAATGACGCTATAAGTCTCTTATCCAAGATCGCAGCACTGAAGTCCGAAATAATAATCACTGGAAGATAATGCCAGAAGATATGAAAGGCATCTTCCGATACTACTAAAGGGAAAACTCGAAATCTTTCGAATCCCTTTCGCCATCCTGTCGGACCCTATAAAGCGTTCGGTCGTCCGCACCGACCCAGCGCCGTCGGATAATTCCTGATTCAACCGAGAAACTGTCAATTGCTGGGATGCTGCGAAACAACTGTGCTAACTCGGATAGCACGTCCGTCACTGAGGCCTGAGGAGAAGCGGTCTTACGATGCATTGCCGCTGTAAGCTCCGTGATCGTTACCCCGTGCATACTACCAATATGCGAGCGAACGGAGTGTATAGGCCTCGTGTCCCTTGGCTACCGGATGGCGCGACCTATTCGCCGTGGAATCACTGAATGCCGAAACTGATCGGATACTCGAGGTCACGTAGCCAATGTGCGGTCGTGTGCCCTGCTGTGAGGATGAGGAAGCATTAAAAACAGTCTCTCGGACTGTCAATATAACGGAGCGTCCCGACCAACGGACATATGCTCCGAATGTAAAATATCTGAACCACAACATGCGGTCCCCTATGTTGTTGGGCGAGAGAGGGACCTCTCTCGCTCACAGCCCGGACGGACCTGGACAAGCCAGGAACCGGACTAACAGGCTTCCTCCGATCTGTCCTCAATCTGCCGTCACTGGGTGAGTACTAAAGTAATTAAAGTGCTCGCATCACCCAAATCTCCTTCCTAGACCGCAACGGACGAACCTGGCAGCCGAACCATTCGATGAATGTACGCTACACCGGGTGAGCTAGCGAATGTCACTCCGTAGGCGATAGACATATTCCATGAGCACTTATTGCCGCTAACTCTTCATTAACTATGACGACAGAGGCACACTTTTGAAAGACATCTCCATAACTCTTCGAACAAGAAACCAGAAATGCTTGGTTAGCAAGCATAAAATAATAATATATATAGCGTCGTTCAATAATTCGAAAGTTTGTGTGACATTATTGGACTATGTCGGAACTGAGGGACGATGTCCCTGAACCGAACCAAAAATTTCTAAGTCCACCGACGCTGTCAGATGACATACACAACAGCATATGTTGTTCCGAAAGGGAAAGCTCGAAATCCTCCGAATCCCTTTCGGTATCCCATCGGACCGGATGAAACTTTCGGACGTCCGTACCCGCTTCCGCGGAGCGTCCCAACCCAGCATCGTCGGATAAAATATATGCGACAGATTCAGTTGATGCTGGGATGCTGCGATAAACTGTGCTATTAAGGAAAGCACGTCCGTTCCCGAGGCCTGTGCAGTAGCGGTCTTACGATGCATTGCCGCCGGAAGCTCCGTGTACGTTGACTCCCGCACACTTCCTATGCGAACGTCCGGAGTCTGCAGGCCTCGTGTCCCTGGCTACCGGATGGTGTGACCTGGTCGCCGAAGAATCCTTGATCGGCGAAGCTGGTAATATATCGGCGGTCACGCAGCCAAGGTGCGGTCGTGTGCGCTGACGAGAAGAGGAAGCCTTAGCAGTCTCAGCGGACTGTCTATACAACGGAGCGTCCCGAGCGACGGACGTATGCTCCGCTTACGACACATTTTGTACCACAACATCTGGGGCCAGATGTTGTTGAACGAGAGAGGGGCCTCTCTCGCTTGCCGTCCGGATGGACCGGAACGAGCTATGAACCGGACTAAAAGGCTTCCTGCGTTCTCCCTCCAATCCGCCGTCACTGGGTGTGCATTAGGTTAATTAATAGTGCTCACATCACCCCAAAATTCCTTCTAGACCGCAACGGACGAACCCGGCTGCCGAACCATTCGGAGAATGGACGCTACACCGGGCGAGCTAGCGGACGTCAAAGGCCGTCGAACCTACTAGGGTCCTCTTAGGCAATCGGCGTATTTACATGAGCACTTTTCCGCTAGCCCTTCATTAATTGTGACGACGGAGGCACACTGTTGGAAGACATCACAGATACATCACCCTAATCTTGATCGTCTGAAATAGAAATTGATAAAGTACAGTGACCCTGCGGGGAAAGACCGGAGTGTCCAAATCCCCAACAACATACCGTGACATACGCTTCCCATATTGTCATCGAAATCATACGATACAGAACAGGAGTTAATGCGAGTACACTGACCACATATAGAATGATAATAAAGTCAGAGGAAGACTTCCTCTTAAAACAATTGATCAATATCCTTTCAATGTGAAAAGAAAACAAGTCCTGGTACTCGCACTAACCCCTGGCAATCAAAATACATAATAATAATATGATCCATTTATATAGAAAAAATAACAGCCCAAGTTTCTGAAAAGTAACGTTGAGCCCCAATGGATCCCAAGCCTAAGTGTGGACAAAAATTTTAAAAATATTTTAAACAATTTATTCAACACTTACGAACAATAATAATGTATCTAGTTATGATTAAAATAACATCAAGATATTATTTTTTAGAAATCCCCCCCTCACACAGAGGGCTGTTGTAAATGTAAACAATGAGTGTAAAAACACTAAAATAAGACTCCAGGCACCCAGGCCCGAAATCAGTTACCAAAAATACACTATCTGATGCAAAACAGAGACTTCCAGGGAAGAAACTGCAGAACATCAGATGGTAGATGCAGAACACAACGCCTAACCACCCGTAGGTGAAGACGTAAACATGGGGAAAGAACAGAATTCATTCTGTTATTCAGCTAAAACTCCCAAGAAAATTTAGTAATAATAATTACAAAAACTATGCCAAAAGCATGGGAGAATAGCAAGGGGGAACTTAAAGGACAGGGAGAGAGGAAAACACTTAAAAAAACAGTGTAACTAAATAATCAGAATGACAACAAAATGGCTGCTGCCTTGAAAATAGGTAACTTAACATAATTTCATTAAAAAATTTTAAGTTACAGCCCTGATAATATTCTGTCACACATTCTTTTCCTCTCCTCCTTCTCTATCCTCCTTAGAATCACCATTTCACTAATATTTATGTGTCTGGCATCATTTAAACTGAGATTTATAAGCACAAAGATCAGTCAGATGTTAACTGATGAAGGGCCAAACTTAGAATGATTAATGGCGCCAATTTCGGAACGTCCTTGACACTGCGCATGCGCAGTAGGGGCGAAGTGTGGAGGGCCTTTCAGGACATGTTTTCTTTAGTTTTAGATGCAAATTTTGGGGATTGGGGGCAAAATTTGTGTTTGGCCCTATATTTTAAGAGTTAGCACCAGCTATGTCTGGGTCATTGGTACAGTATAAAAATATTGATTCTACATCTCAAAAGGAAGCTCCATAACAAATATCAAGTCATAGTACCCACTGGTTCATGAGAAGAAGATTTTAAAAATATTTGGGAGAATTTTCTCCCATCCCTTCCCTATGGGGCTGGGCATGATGAGTCTAACAAAAATGCAATGCAACCTTTGGGACCATCACTCAGAAAAATTTTATGACTTGGCCCAGTGGTTTTGGAGGAGAAGACCAAAATATGGTGTTGATGGATGATGGAAAATGGATGCATCTTTGGATGAATGGAGTATACATGTATTGGTCATGTTGAAACAAGTTATTCAATCAATACATATCCAACCAATTTTCAAAATCTGTCATTGTGTGCACCCAACAGTCCAAACCGTGCACTATAGACCTCATCTACATGATCAACTCTGTGCACGACATAACTCTGAGCACGAAATCCATTCTCATAAAGGACATGATTACAAGTAAGAGAAAAGTAAAATCAAGACTGTAATGCAGATGAGGTCCCAGCTGGAAAAACATTCACTTGCAATCTGTGATCAACCAGCAGCACACAAATGAGTTTTCTGTACTCTTAACAACTGTCTCTGCAAATAAAATAAAAATGAGTATTTATCTGTCAGTGATGAGAAAAATTAATGTTAACTACAAAATATTCAAACATTTTTCAACCTCTACCTGTAATAACATACCCAACACTGAATATGCATTGTTTAGATAATTTCTAATGTAGTGGAATGAAGTTTCATGAACGTGGGTGAAAACCATTGTCAAATTATCATCTGGAAACCAATTGTTTACGATTTATATTGTTCAAGGTCACTGTGACCTTGACTTTTGACCTAGCGAGTCCAAAATATATACGGGTCTTCCACTCATCTTGGTCAACCTACCTATGAAGTGTCATGAATATGGGTCAAACTATTATCAAGTTACCATCCGGAAACAAATTGTTTACGATTTACTATGTTGAAGGTCACTGTAACCTTGACCTTTCACCTAGCGAAATAAAAAGGGTTCTTCCTCTCATTGATGCCAACCTACCTATGAAGTTTCATGGATGTGGGTCAAACCATTATCAAGTTATCATTTGGAAACCAATTGTTTTGATTTACTATGTTCGGGGTCACTGTGACCTTGACCTTTGACCTAGTGAGTCCAAAATAAATGGGGTTCTTCCTCTCACCTATTCCAGCCTACCTATGAAGTTTCATGAACATGGGTTGAATCATTTTAAAGTCATCGTCCAGAATCCAATTGTTTATGCCTGCCCGCCTTTCATCAAACTATAAGTCGAGTTTGACTTCGTCATAACTCGTCTAAAATTAATCTATATGTATAAAATGCTAACATTATTTATATATTCTTCATCAGTAAATCATTCTGATTCATTTAAAGGATGTGAACTTCCCATCCATGACTTTGACATTAAGGAGACATGCTTAAGTTTTGGTTCATTTATTTAAGGTGAAGGTTTTTTTTTTTCATTTCAAAATGACTTGTTGTTTTGTTAACAACAGCTTCCTGTTTCTGTACCAGAGGCCCCTCATACAGACCTAGAAGGAGGAGTAGGATGCATTAAAGTTTACATGTGTATCAGTGCAAAGGAACTCTTATTGAGTTAAACTGATAAAATTGAGTTTGCACCAAAAGGGTTGACAAATGGGTAAATACAAAAAATTAAAATATCAATTCCAGTTCCATCAAGGGCAATAACTGACAAAAGAACACTAATTGACATAAAACTGTAGCTACATTTCAATAAGATACACCTGCATAACAAATATGATGTATTCCATCAAATATTTTTAAAGTTGTTGATGTTAAAACCTGTTGGTCAAAGGCCAACAGGCAGACATAGCCTTGTTACAATTAAAACAAAGTAGATTTTGTTACTACTATATGAGTGAAGAAAATACCTGTACATATCGAATTATTAACATGGGGCAAAACTTGTTTCAATGAAGTATCGTCTATTAAAGTTTTCTTCAAAAACAAAAGTAAAACACTTCTCTCTTCCCAGGATCCTGACATTAAGTTACAAAGTTGCTTTTCTGATGTTTTATGTTTACAATTGCATTTGTTATGTGTTGATTTTCATGTGCTAATGCATAACAGTTACAATAGCACTAATTGACACGAATGTCTGATGGGAGGACAAGACAACACAAGTGGGAGGACAAGACATCACAAGTGAAAACATGCGCTCCAAGCTTATGCTCCCAGTTCCCAAAGACTGATGCTCTGTTTTAGGGCTTAGGTACTCTTGCTTTTGTTCAGTGGATTGTGAGTCCACATTTGTGGCTTATGTATGCTGTAATAACTTGATTCAACTTAAATGAGTTCAGGGGAATTTCTTGAACCTGTAAATTAAGGGTCTTACAACCAGTCAACTTTTAACAAAAAATGATTTCAATAAATTTTCTGTAAAGCTTCTTCATTGGTACTCAATCTTCAACTTGGTCAAATCTAGTCTTTTGGATGTGAACTAAAATATGAATTCAATATAAAATGAACATATATTGGGAAAATACTGAGAAAATTATTCTGGGGAAATTTTGTGACTTCATGTCACTGAAATTACATATTTTTGCAAAAATTATCTCCATCTTCAAGTAGAGCTGAAATGGTTAATGGATTTTATTGAACGATTAATCATGTGGATTAACCTTGGTTAATCAATTAATCACTTGTCCAAATAGATATCTGAATATAATTGCCATGGCGTTGATGATTTTATACAAAAATCTCCATTCAAATTTATTATGTTTTCAATTGTTGTCTCAAAAACATAGCTTATGACCCCTCATTGGAATGAGCTTGCTGACCTCATTCCAATGAGGGGTCATAAGCTATGTTTTAGACAAAAATTGAAAATTTTGAGTAATTCATGAATTTATTTTGCAAGTACCGTCTGCTACCCACAATCGGCAAAAGTTTAAGAATGATCATTTCCAGCACCTGATATATTATGATGATCATGCAAGTGAACAAGTATGTCAGCAAGTAACTTGCATGCTTTACTCTGTCTCATATAACTGATGTGGGTCAGAGTGACAATGTTTACCTGTTTTGGAGCAAGTTTGTTCCTTTGTTGATCCATATAATACAGTAGTTCAAAAGTAACGATTAATCAATCAATTACTTTTTGGATCAATCAAGATGTTGATCACTGATTAATTGATTAATCAGTTAACCATTTCAGCTCTATCTTCCAGACACATAAAAATGTTCTTTAAGCATTGATTGTTGTCTGAGCATCTGCTAGTTAGCAACTGAAGTGACATATAAGATGAGGTACATTTCTAATTTTCAGTTTTTTAAATGCTATCATACAGAATTTCTATAAGTATGAAACATAGAAAAAATGAAAAAAATTAAAGTAATTTATATATTTTTTATACTTGCCAATGACCCAGACTTAGCTGGTGCTAACTCTTAAATATTCAGGGCCAAACACAAATTTGCCCCCAATCCACAAAATTTGCATCCAAATAAAAAAAACTGATGTCCTATATGGTCCTCCATACTTTTGCCTACTGCACATGCGCAGTGTCAAGGAAGTACCGAAATTGGCGCCAAAGCCTCATTCTTCCAACCAGTGCCTGCTAAATGTTATATAATCAGCGGGGAGGTATGAGTTCCCACCTCATAGGAGGGCCATCCCCGTCTGGGTCAGTGGTAAGTATAAAAAATATATAATTTTTTTCATATTTTTATGCCTAATGACCCAGACTTAGCTGAATAGAAAAAAGGCTGGAGGCCTAGGATATAAAGGAAAATCCAATAGGCTCAATTATGCATAAAGAATTAAGGAGAAAAGGAGAGAAGGAGAGAAGGATTTACATATGTCTTTCTTGTTTATTCAAACTAAGAAAGACACATCACCAATCAATAATTGAGCCGAAAAACATCTATGATCTCTAGATCTCTATTAACATCCAGTATAACCCATTATACTAATTCCTTAAAGGAAAGCCAATGAATAAAGATAGTCCAGAGAATGAGACTCATTATACTCACTTAAAAGTGTCCGAGGATTGTATATTAGCGCTTGTATGACATGTGACATATACAAATGCTTCACACCGAGCTACATTTTAAAAATATTATATAAATGATATAAACATTAGCTTTACGCTTTAAAACCATCCCAGAACCGACTCGGAATTACTGACTCAGGAAGAGATATTCCCTTGCTTTTCACTATAAAGCCGGTGATATAAGTGAACACTATCCCCCCCACCCCCCTCTCTCTAAACTCTCATAAGCAGTATGAATAGCTAACTGAATCCATCTAGAAATAGATTTAACAGATATGTCCTTTCTATTGGACGACATTCTGAGCAACAGATAACGGACCTAAACACCTAAGGTCGCTAGAAATAGACTCTATATTTCTAAGGTAAAATTTAGTAAAGGTAGAAGGCTGTGACCAGTAAGCAGCCTTCATGAGATCTGTAATAGCAATACTGTTGGAATAAGCCCAAGATGTTGACAGCACCCTAACTGACAGCACCCTAATCTTAAGCACGGACTGCTGATTGGAAAATAAACTCTCATAAGCGGTACGAATAGCTAACTGAATCCATCTAGAAATAGATTTAACAGATATGTCCTTTCTATTGGGAATTAAGAACAGAAAGAAGCGTTTACGCCCCTTTCTGATAAATTCTGATCTGTGTTTATAAATGCGCATAGCTCTAACTGGACACAGTAGAGGCCTAGAGCCATCAGAAGACGGAAGAGCTTTGATGACAATAGGCACAGGATACTTATTTGGAGCCTGATTCTTAACCAAAAATCCCACATTAGTAGTTACAGTAATAGTATTTCCAGCACTACGATAATGAGAATTCTCAATAGACAGAGCATGAAGCTCACTAACTCTTCTTGTAGAAGCAAAGGCTAAGAGAAAAGCTGTCTTATATGACAAGAATTTGAAGTCTACAGTATTAAATGGTAGAATGCTAAATTATTTTCAGTCATTAAAAGTTGTTCACATATCTTTTCCTTGTTACAATTTATGGGAGAGTGTAGGCACTCTCCCATAAATTGTAACAAGGCAACTCCATGCAGACTATATAATTGCACTTAAAATAAAATATGAAGCATATCCACAGAATATGAAGACTTCCAGTTGTGGCACCTGCACTTCATAATAAAGCCCAAATATGGGCTTCCAGCACTCTACCAGTTAAGTGGTTCAAAAGGAGCTTCTTTAAGCTTCAATAGAACCCAAGCTAAATTCCATTTAGGAATTAACCTAAGAGTTCTAGGCCTATTTATTGAAAAGTTCTTTACTAACTTAGATAAAGAAATATTCGAACCAATCTGTAAGCTATCATGATGAGCATATGTGTCCGATAGCATAGACCTATAACCCTTAATGGTTACAGGTTGTAGTTTGATCTCGTCAAACAAGTAGATAAAAAAATTAGCAATGTCTGGAATGGAAGGATCAAAAATGTCAATAGAATGATCCTTACACCAACGAGAAAAAACCTTCCACTTTGCCGTATAATTTAGCGAAAAAGAGGTCCTCCTACAGTTAGAACTTGTGTCAACTGTTCGTCCTGTAAAGCACTTCCCGTGCAAGAAGGACCGCACAACGGAAACACGTGAAGGTTGAGACCTTGCAAGCTGTGATGCAGTGTGCGAGATTTCCCCTTCCGAGGAACATCCCATAACAGACACCTGAGTAGATTTATCCACAGTTTCTGAGAGGACAGAGATGCTACCAACAGTAGCTTGCAGTGCGATTGCTTGATCTTTAGCAAGATCTGTTGAATCAACGGAGTTGGAGGATATGCATATCCTATCATTCCGTCCTAAGAAATTGAGAGAGAGTCTACAGCGAAAGCTCGGGGATCTGGACATGTTGACACATACGTCTGCAACTGATTGTTGAGATGTGTCGCAAACAAGTCTATCATTGGTCGATCCCATTGGTAGCAAATCTGATTGAACACTCGCTTGTTGAGAGTCCATTCTGACGGTAACATGCAACCTTTCCTCAAGAGCAAGTCTGCTGGAACATTCAGACGACCCGGAATATGACAGACCGACAGAAGAACATGATGTTCTAGAACAAACAGAAGAATTCTTTCCGAATAACGGAATTGAATGAGTGCCTCCTTGGTTCCTGATGTGTGCTACTACCGTCGAATTGTCCGACAGTATATGAACATGTGAATTCTGAATTATATTCATCCAATGTCATAGCACAAGCCAAATTGACATCATCTCTTTGATGTTTATTTGCTTGTTTAGGAACTCCGGATCCCAAAGGTCCTGGCAATTGGAGTCTTAGGTTCAATGTCGCAACCCAACCTGTTTGACTCGCATCCGTCATAATCGTAAAAAACGGATCTGGCAGTTGCAGTGGAACTCCCCGAGTTAACTACTGAATATCTGCACAAGTCTGAATCCTTAGTTTTGCTTGGTCCATTACAACGATGTTTGTTTCGAGCGAATGAACCTTCACACTCCAAACTTGAGTGAAAAATATCTGGAGTAGACATGCGCGCAAGCGGCCCATCGGAATGAGATCCGCCGCCACTCTGCATAATCCAATCAGTCGCATGAATTCTCTCGCTGTTACTGTGTCTGAGTGTAGACAAAAGCGAGCATAACAACTGACTAACTTCGCTCTGGGTAACGGAAGACGAACTAGATTGTTGTGAGTCTCGAAGCAAGTGAATGAATGACTTGGACAGAGCTAGATCCAACTTCTTTTCATTTACTATGAAACAAAGACGTCGGAGAAGTGAAGCAGACTCTGAACAACGTTCTGAAGAATAGTTTTGTTGCCGTATCTCTAAAGAATGTCGTCCAAGTAAGCCGCCGTTACCACAGACGAATGAGCTCAGAAATAAGCCATTACCGAGTTCATTATTCGAGGGAAAGCCCAGGGCGCTAGATTGAGTCCGAAGCACATCGCTCAGAACTGATAAACGACTCCTAGGACGGCAAAGGGAAGGTACTTTCTGAATGCCAGATGTACCATGACATGAAAGTAAGCATCCTTGAGATCTATGCTTGATGCATAGTCGTTCACTCGAATGCTCGCTCTCACTGATCGAATGGTCTCCATATAGAACTTTGGAGCCACAATCAGCATGTTTATCCAGCTCAGATCTATAACTGGACGAACGAGCCGTCTGGCTTTGGTACCAGGAACAGGTGACTGTAAAAACCCAGGGATTCCTGGTTTCCCACGGCCTCTATTTCATTCTTCTCCAAAAGAGATTGCACCTCTGCTAGAAGTGAATCTCTTTTTTGAAGATTTGACGGAAGCTGAGTGCAGCGCGAACTTCGTGTTAGCGGAGGTTTTTCATGGAAAGATAGCTTTAGGCCATCCGAGATAACCTCCTTTACCCAATGGTCATCTGTAATTGACAACCAATTGGTCAAAAACTTTGTCAGTCTCCCACCCACTGGACAGCAATAGAGGTCCTGTCCATCACCTCCTGGACCTACGAGGCTTATGGGAAGAGAAACTACATCCTCCCTGTCCAGCGCCTCGTCCTGTCGACCTAGGGGCATCTGACTGGTTGTCTCGGCCAGAACCACGTCCCCTACCTGAGTCACTACTCTGACGGTCTCTAGAGTAAGAGCTAGAGGATTTTTCATATCCATTATAGGAGCTTCCTTTAGACGTACTCGCACCAGAAGCTACTGTCTTACTCTTCTCTGCTACGTCAAGTTTTTTAGAAACCGACTTAAAACGCAGAGAATCTGAAGCTTTCTTGGTAATCTGATCATAGAAACTAAAAGCTTTCCATCCAAGAGAAAATCCCCAGAAACCGGAGCGACTCGAAGAGAGTTTTTCGCCTTTGAATCCACTATATTGGATGAAGCCAAGGCCACATCACGTCTAATCAACTCCAAATTAGCCACTGATAGGGCAGAGTTGTACATGGAAAATGCAATAGCCCTCGAAAGAACTCTTAATGAGGAACGAACGTCCTCGAATTCTTTACCATCGAGACGTTGCGCTAACGCTTTGATAAGGTGATCTGCGTAAGATAGTGCGTCTAAATTCGCCCTATTAGATGAAATCGTCATCTCCATAGTACTAGGGAGGATCGAAAAAGACGAAGGCAGAGATAAATCCAAATCCTCAGCCTGACTATCCAAACGCAGAGGAACTCTCGGTATGCCCTGTCCTGCCGTTGCAAATCTATTATTAGTATTGATGAACGGCAGATGTAGAGCAGTTTATGACAAGAAACTGTTTTTGCCTGTCTTAGAGGCTAAATTAAAAATAGCGTCATTCCTCAATTCAAACGTCCGTGAGACATTACTGGGCTGGACCGGATATTCAGGAACATCTTCCCTAACCCGGCCAAAGAAGTCAGTATCTAGTGATGCTATCAGTCTCTTATCCACTGTCACAGCAACCTGGTCCGATGGAACAACATCAGGTTTTGACAGATAAAGTCCATCGCCACCTTATGTTGTTCCCGAATGGAAAAATCCAGCTCCATTATTTCCCTTTCTCCATCCAAGTGGACCAGATGAGAATCTCGGTCATCCCTGTCTGACCTAGCAGAGGAACGAACCGACCCAGCTTCATCGGACAGTTCCTGATCTGAAACCGTTGCAGGATGTTCCGTAGGATGTTGGGATGCTGCGGTGAGCTGTGCTATCTGTGATAGCAAGTCCATCACGGAAGCCTGTGGAGCAGCAGTCTTCTGTTGCTTAGCCACTGGAAGCTCCTGAGACGGTGTGTCCAACATAATTCTTTTATGTGAACGTCCCAACTGATGAGGCCTCGAATCCTTGGCTACTGGATGGCGTGACCTAAGCGACATGGAATCCTTTGTCGGCGAAGCAGGCTGGATATCTGAGGTCATGAAGCCAAGGTGCGGTCGTGTGTGCTGATGTGTGGAAGAGGAAGCAGATAGACTAGCCAAGGCCGTCTGTCTATACGACTGAGCATCACGAACAGGAGGTGTGGACGTATGTTCCGACTGACAAACGTTATGAACACCAACATCTGGTCCCAGATGCTGTTGTACGAGAGAGGGGCCTCTCTCACTCGCGGCCTGTGAAGACCTGAACGAGCTTACTACTAAACTGAGTGGCTTCCTCCTTTCCATCCTCCATTCCGCCATCGCAGGGTGTGCGTCATCCGAGATTATAGCGCTCGCAACACCCATATTCCTCTCACAACAGACTTACCAGATGCCACACACCCATTTGAGGGGGGATGCAACTGCCGGTTCACCTAGCTGGCGACAAGGCTGTAAATCCCTTTTGTGACCTAGGCACTTGTCTAATTTCAATGAGCACTTTTTCTGCTAGCTCCTCATTAGTTTGCGATGACGACAGCACATTTCCTTAACACATCATGGAAACATCACCCTGTTCTTGTTCCTCTGTAAAACAAACTGAGTGGCCATGTGGTGAGAGAACAGGCATCGATCTCTCACCACTAAAAAATGTACCGTGACACACGGCTCCAATGTTTGTCATCCCAATTGGCACAAACAGAACAAGAGTTAGTACGAGTACAATGACTACAGACTCAGCAGACACAATGAGTATGAGAATCCGAGGAAGACTTCCTCGAATTACAATTTGAACAAAATTCTTTCATCATTTATAAAGCTGTAGTACTCGCACTAACCTTTATAACACAAAGACACATGAAATAATACAATCCATATCAAAATTTCGAAAAATAATTCCAAAAAAAAAAATTTTAGAAAAAATTTTGACATGAGCCCAAGTTCCCAATGGGAACAATGAGCCCAAATGGATCCTAAAAAAGCCTAAGTGTGGACAAAAATTTTTTAAACCATCTAAAAATTTAATGTAACACTTATGGAGTAAATTAATGTATCTGACTACATATATATCGTAACAGATGACAAGAAATTACTTAAGGAAAGTAACCGTTGTCAACGTAAACAAATAATAATAAAAAACGGAAACAAGACTCCAGGCACTGATAAACCCGGCCCGAGGTCAGTAACAGATTCTTAAACACTATCTGATGTGAAAACAGAATCTTCATCCGAAGAAACTGAAATACATCAGATGGTAGATGCATGACTAACAATGCCTAAACAACCAAAGGATGAGGACGTAACCATGGGGATAACAGAATAAACATTCTGTAACTAAGTTAACTCCCAAGAAATTTTCCAGAAAAAAAATTTCAATGAAAGTGTCAATGACACTGTAGCTCAACTTGTCAAGACAAAGACATGTACATGTATAGTATGTGACACAGCAATGACAAACATCTAGGTAATGACCTGATAACAAAGGTACATATAAAGTATTGTAACGGTCTGTACATAACTACTGACCGTTGCCTGTAACAAATGTATAGGTGAAGTATTGTAAAGGTGGGCTACAGTCAGATGCTAAACTGAAAAGAAATCTTTGAGTCTCAGAGTGGGTCTGACTCAAACCCAAAATATTTGTTCTCATAGCACAGTGATAACAAAGGCAACACAAAACACACTCGTTCCTGTCCCAAGGTTAAAACAAAGGTACCCAAGAAGTTTTGTGAAGATCAGTTCATAAATACGAGCTTTATCAAACTTGTTACAAAAAACTGATTGTACCAAATTTTGGTACAAAATGGCCACTGGCAGCCATCTTGAATTTTGGACCGCACCCAGAAGCACTCATTCTCGTCCCAAGGTGATAACAAAGGTACCCAAGAAGTTTTGTGAAGATCGGTTCATAAATACAGCCTCTACCCTGAGCCGTATTGACATGTGTGCTTACATTGTGTAAGTAGCACTGAATAAATCAAAGTTCATCTAATCTGCATAATTTCTGCACGAAAAAAAAAAAACCTTACAATATGTGATGTATTCCATGTTACTAAACATTCATACAAAAATTTATTCAAATCAAAACTTTCATACAGAAGTTCTGTACAAAAGACTGATTGCACTAATTTTGGTACAAAATGGCTGCTGGTGGCCATCTTGAATTTCAGACCACACGCCAAAACACTCCCTCTCATCCCATGGTGATAACAAAGGTACCCAAGAAGTTTCGTAAAGATTGGTTCATAAATATGGCCTCTAGTCTGAGCCGTATAGAAGTTGTGTACAAAAAACTGATTAGACCTAATTTCGGTACAAAATGGCCACTGGCAGCCATCTTGAATTTTAGACCGCACCCAGAAACATTCGTTCTCGTCCCAAGGTGATAACAAAGGTACCCAAGACATTTCGTGAAGATCAGTTCATAAATACAGACTCTAGCCCGAGCCGTATTGACATGTGTACTTACTGTGTGTAAATCGCAATGAAAAAATCAAAGTTCATCTAATTTGCATAATTTCTGCACGAGAAAAAAACCCGTATTATATGTGATGTATCCCATGGTACTAAACATTCACACAAAAAATTATTCAAATCAGCGCTTTCATATGGAAGTTCTGTGCAAAAATCTGACTGCACCTAATTTTGTACAAAATGGCTGCCATCGGCCATCTTGAATTTCGGACCGGACCCCAAAACACTCGTTCTCATCCCACGGTGATACCAAAGGTACCCAGGAAGTTTCGTAAAGATCGGTTCATAAATACGGCCTCTAGCCCGAGCCGTATTGGCATTTGCACTTACAGAGCTGAAAGTAACACCAAAAAGCATCAAAATTAGTCTAATTTGCACAATTTACGCACGAGAAAAAAACCCGTATTATATGTGATGTATCCCATGGTACTAAACATTCATACAAAAAAATATTCAAATCAGAGCTTTCATATGGAAGTTCTGTACAAAAAACAGATTTCTGCATCGTCGGTACAAAATGGCAGCTGGCGGCCATCTTGAATTTCGGACCACACCCAAAAACACTCGTTCTCGTCCCACGGTCATATCAAAGGTACCCAAGAAGTTTCATAAAGATCGGTTCATAAATACGGCCTCTAGCCCGATTGTTGACGTACGGACAGACGGATGACGGGCCATGACAAAAGCTCAAATTTGGCTTTGCCAAAGTTGAGCTAAAAAATTATTCCGAAAGCATGGGAGATTAACTAGGGGGGTTTCAAGGAAAGGGAGAGAAGAAACACCTAACAAACAGTGGAGATTTCATAGCAAGAATGAAACGTCAGGCCCATGCCCCCGAAATTAGGGAATATGAAATAATTTTGTTTAAAAAATTATAAGTTACAGCCCTGAACACATCCATCCACTGTTTCTTCCTCTCATCCTCTTATTGCTTCCTTGGATCCACCATTTCCATCATGATATTGTGTCTGGCATCATTTTAACTGAGATTATAAGCACAGAAGTCAGAGAGATGTTACTGACAGAAGGGCCAAACAAAGAAATGAGGCTTTGGTGCCAATTTCTGTACTCCCTTAACACTGCGCATGCACAGAAGGCAAAATGTGGAGGACCATATAGGACATTAGTTTTTTTGATTTGGATGCAGATTTTGGGGATTGGGGGCAAAAGTTGTGTTTGGCCCTGAATATTTAAGAGTTAGCACCAGCTATGCCTGGGTCATTGGGTACAGTATAAAAATACAAAAGTTTACTTTTAAAATGGCAACAGGATAATAAAAACTCTTGTGGGCCATCCACTGGTTTATCACACTTCTCATATGAGGCCTCAATTACTATGGGCTCTCAAATCTTGTTCCCTCTCACGATCTTTCTCTCCTTCAAAAACCGAGAAACAATCTGTTCAATGTTATTCTGTTCTCCCAGTTTCACATATCAGCACACTAACCCTCTCTTTAATATAATCTAATAATCACCTGGCAATGAATACCCCACCCCCATTTCCTCATTACACTTCCTGTGAATCTTGTTCTGCGACACTAATATTTGGGATATTCTGTGAGAAAGAGTTCCATGATTTTGGAACAGACAACATTCTGAGGATACCAGGTATTTTGGAAACTTTTCAATTGGAGCTAGTTAGCTGATTCATTCTGTTTCCCTTATCAAGTTTACATTGTCATTGTAATTTGAAAGAACATGCATTGGGGATTGCATATTATAAAGTGCTTTTTTGTAATGAGTACTGAATGAACCCACAACTTTTAAAAATGAACCTTTCAGGGGTAAGTGTGACAATGGATGGGTTTGAATGGTTATGTATCACAGACAGATCTTTTATTCTAGTTAGTGACATACACTTACCTGAGTAGAATGAAATATCTGGCAAATTCCGTAAACAAAATGTCTGCTGATGACTTTCTGTAAAAACAAACATTACCAGAAATAACTACATAGAGGAGGAAATAAATTTATCATATCATTTTTAATCGTCTTTATAAATTGCTAATCATTTTGTTTTATCTCAACAAAGCTAACATCTCCTTAGATTCTAATGTGTTGATATGGTGAAAAGTTAAAAAATTTATAGTAATTTATATATTTTTTATACTTTTTAGCTCACCTGAGCGAAGCTCAAGGGGAGCTTTACTAATCACTTTCTGTCCGGCGTCCGTCGTCGTCCGTCCGGCGTTAACTTTACATTATCGACTTCTCCTCCTAAACCACTAGCCCAATTTTATTCAAATGTTGGCTAAATGTTTATTACCTAATGCCAATTCAGATTTGTTCAAATGAAGTTGCCCCTCCTCCTGGGTGGTGCCACGCCCCCAAGGGGCACCAAAATCTTTGTAAATCTTCTTCTCATGAACCAGCAGTAGCAGAGACTTGATATTTGGTGTGCAGCTTCCTTTTGAGGTGTAGACTCAGATTTGTTCAAGAGAAGTTTGTGGGGCTATACTTGGCGTTGTTATGAGAGGGGCAAAATTTTTTGCCCCGCCCAAAATTTCTATTTTCCAAACCGAGAGGCTGATTTGAACCAAATTTTATGTGAGGGCTTATTGGGTCATGAGTACTTGATTTATGCAAAAAAAAATTTTCCCGCAGCCCCGTGGGAACCGCAGGAGCTAAAAATAGAAAAAATTTAAAACGCCCATATCTCCAAAACTGCACGCCACTGAGAATTTTTATTTGGTGTGCAGCTTCCTTAGGACCAACAGAAAGGATTGGTAAAAAAAAATTGCCATCGGTTTTATCATAGGGTACAGTTTCGGGACTTTGAAAAAGTGCTGAGTCAGCACTTTTTAACACTGTAGGCAATGGGAAAAACATTAAAAAATCTTCTTCTCCAGATCCAGCAGGCAGAATCTTTTGATATTTGGTATGCAACATTGTAGGGTGGATCTGATTCAAGTTTGTTCAAATCGGCCCCCTGGGTTCATATTTGGGCTCAGTATAGGAGCCCGATTTCGAACTTAGTGCATTTCAGGCAAATTTCTTAAAAAATCTTCTTCTCCAGATCCAGCAGGCAGAATCTTTTGATATTTGGTATGCAACATTGTGGGGTGGATCTGATTCAAGTTTGTTCAAATCGGCCCCCTGGGTTTATATTTGGGCTCAGTATAGGAGCCCAAATTTGAACTTACTGCATTTCAGGCAAATTTCTTTGAAAATCTTCTTCTCCAGATCCAGCGGGCAGAATCTTTTGATATTTGGTATGCAACATTGTAGGGTGGATCTGATTCAAGTTTGTTCAAATCGGCTCCCTAGATTCATATTTGGGCTCACTATAGGAGCTCGAATTCGAATTTAGTGCATTTCAGGCAAATTTCTTCAAAAATCTTCTTCTCCAGATCCAGCAGGCAGAATCTTTTGATATTTGGTATGCAATGTTGCGGGGTAGATCTGATTCAAGTTTGTTCAAATCGGCCCCCTGGATACATATTTGGGCTTACTATAGAAGCCCGAATTCGAACTTAGTGCATTTCAGGCAAATTTCTTAAAAAATCTTCTTCTCCAGATCCAGCAGGCAGAATCTTTTCATATTTGGTAAGCAACATTGTGGGGTGGATCTGATTCAAGATTGTTCAAATCGGCCCCCTGGGTTAATATTTGGGCTCAGTATAGGAGCCCGATTTCGAACTTAGTGCATTTCAGGCAAATTTCTTAAAAAATCTTCTTCTCCAGATCCAGCAGGCAGAATCTTTTGATATTTGGTATGCAACATTGTAGGGTGGATCTGATTCAAGTTTGTTCAAATCGGCCCCCTGGGTTCATATTTGGGCTCAGTATAGGAGCCCAATTTCGAACTTAGTGCATTTAGGCAAATTTCTTAAAAAATCTTCTTCTCCAGATCCAGAAGGCAGAATCTTTTGATATTTGGTATGCAACATTGTGGGGTGGATCTGATTCAAGTTTGTTCAAATCGGCTTCCTAGATTCATATTTGGGCTCACTATAGAAGCTCGAATTTGAACTTAGTGCATTTCATGCAAATTTCTTAAAAAATCTTCTTCTCCAGATCCAGCAGGCAGAATCTTTTCATATTTGGTAAGCAACATTGTGGGGTGGATCTGATTCAAGTTTGTTCAAATCGGCCCCCTGGGTTTATATTTGGGCTCAGTATAGGAGCCCAAATTTGAACTTAGTGCATTTCAAGCAAATTTATTAAAAAATCTTCTTCTCCAGATCCAGCAGGCAGAATCTTTTGATATTTGGTATGCAACATTGTGGGGTGGATCTGATTCAAGTTTGTTCAAATCGGCTTCCTAGATTCATATTTGGGCTCACTATAGAAGCTCGAATTCGAACTTAGTGCATTTCAGGCAAATTTCTTAAAAAATTTTCTTCTCCAGATCCAGCAGGCAGAATCTTTTGATATTTGGTATGCAACATTGTGGGATGGATCTGATGCAAATTTGTTTAAATCGGCTCCCTAGATTCATATTTGAGCTTACTATAGAAGCTCGAATTCGAACTTAGTGCATTTCAGGCAAATTTCTTAAAAAATCATCTTCTCCAGATCCAGCAGGCAGAATCTTTTGATATTTGGTATGCAACATTGCGGGGTGGATCTGATTCAAGTTTGTTCAAATCGGCCCCCTGGATTCATATTTGGGCTTAATATAGAAGCCTGAATTCGGACTTAGTGCATTTCGGGCAAATTTATTAAAAAATCTTCTTCTCCAGATCCAGCAGGCAGAATCTTTTGATATTTGGTATGCAACATTGTGGGGTGGATCTGATTCAAGTTTGTTCAAATCGGCTTCCTAGATTCATATTTGGGCTCACTATAGAAGCTCAAATTCGAACTTAGTGCATTTCAGGCAAATTTCTTAAAAAATCATCTTCTCCAGATCCAGCAGGCAGAATCTTTTGATATTTGGTATGCAACATTGCGGGGCGGATCTGATTCAAGTTTGTTCAAATCGGCCCCCTGGATTCATATTTGGGCTCACTATAGAAGCTCGAATTCAAACTTAGTGCATTTCGGGCAAATTTCTTCAAAAATCTTCTTCTCCAGATCCAGCAGGCAGAATCTTTTGATATTTGGTATGCAACATTGCGGGGTGGATCTGATTCAAGTTTGTTCAAATCGGCCCCCTGGATTCATATTTGGGCTTAATATAGAAGCCCGAATTCGCACTTAGTGCATTTCAGGCAAATTTCTTCAAAAATCTTCTTCTCCAGATCCAGCAGGCAGAATCTTTTGATATTTGGTATGCAACATTGCGGTTTGGATCTGATTCAAGTTTGTTCAAATTGGCCCCCTGGATTCATATTTGGGCTTAATATAGAAGCCCGAATTCGCACTTAGTGCATTTCGGGCAAATTTATTAAAAAATCTTCTTCTCCAGATCCACCTGGCAGAATCTTTTGATATTTGGTATGCAATATTGTGGGGTGGATCTGATTCAAGTTTGTTCAAATCGGCTTCCTAGTTTCATATTTGGGCTCACTATAGAAGCTCGAATTCGAACTTAGTGCATTTCAGGCAAATTTCTTAAAAAATCTTCTTCTCCAGATCCAGCTTTAGAATCTTTTCATATTTGGTAAGCAACATTGTGGGGTGGATCTGATTCAAGTTTGTTCAAATCTGCCCCCTGGGTTTATATTTGGGCTCCGTATAGGAGCCCAAATTTTAACTTAGTGCATTTCAGGCATATTTCTTAAAAAATCTTCTTCTCCAGATCCAGCAGGCAGAATCTTTTGATATTTGGTATGCAACATTGTAGGGTGGATCTGATTGTGATTCATGAACGTATTTATTTGTAAAGTTGATAGAATCTTAGACAAAATTTGCAGAAAAGATCTACTATAGAAGGGGTGGTATCCAGGGTGAACCGTTTACCCAAATCTAGCAGTACTAATGCATTATTCACACAAATCTTCGTTCAAATTTTATGACCCCTCATTGGAACACACGCATTCAGCTCATTCCAACAAAGGTCATATGCCATGTTTTCGAGACAAAGGAATAAAAATTTTAGTTATTCATGAAATTTTTAGGCAACTGTTGTCTGTTATTCACATTGCTTCATGAAATTTCAGTACTTTTAGAAGTTACCTCAGTAGTCAAGGGTTAATTCCCCTTAATTAAATGTCGCCTCTAAAAAACAACCACTTTGCATATCTTACCTTTTTACCAGCATAACTGCCAAAACTTGTCAGCATTCTTCACAAAAATCGCTATTCAAATTTTAATTTTTGTCTCTTAAACATACATGTACTTATCGCTTGTAAATACCCCATTGGAATGATCTTTTTGAGCTCATTCCAATGAGAGGTTGCACACCATGCTTTTTGAGTCAAAAAAGCAATTTTTTTAGTTATTCCAGAATTTCGTACGTAAAACACAGCTTTATGACTTCACATTAAAATGAGCTCTCTAAGCTTGTTCCAATCAACATTCACGCACTATGTCTTTCACACAAAAAATAAAATTTTCCATTTATTCAGGAATTTTGTTTGCAAGAACACTCTTAACCCCCCCCCCCCCCCC
Source organism: Pictodentalium vernedei (assembly GCA_031216915.1). Classification (NCBI taxonomy): domain Eukaryota; kingdom Metazoa; phylum Mollusca; class Scaphopoda; order Dentaliida; family Dentaliidae; genus Pictodentalium; species Pictodentalium vernedei. The sequence continues at coordinate 630,588,541 of CM062295.1, read as the reverse complement.
ACACACACACAAACACACACACACACACACACACACACAAACACAGACACACACATCTAAAAGTTCGTCAGCAAAAAAACAGTTACTTCAATTTTTAAATGCATTATAGGAACAACTTGCCTAATCAAATTTAAATACTTTTGCATCATTCTGTATCTAGAACAAACCATTTACCATATCTTTACGCAAAATTCTCCAGCATCATTCACAAAAAAACACCATTATTTATATATTCACATTTCTGTCTCAAAAATATACCTGATCTTCCCATACCCCTATTGGAATAAGCTGTTTGAGCTTGTTCCAATGATGATAAAAAAAAATAAAATTTGTGAAAATTTTTGTTTTCTTGCATGCAAATATATACATGTAGCACATGGAAGATATCCACAGTTGGGGAGAGATGTCCAAGGCTATCTCTTCACATTCCTTGTTTGTGCTTCATGCTAAACCAGTTTGTCTGCAGAGATAAATTTGCTTTATTAAAAATCATTGGAGATTGGCCACACACCAATGATTTTAAATAAAACTAATTTTAGGTAACAAATGTTGAACTTCAAACAAAATCTATCACTCAACCAGTTAATGTTGATGAGGCATGACATGGTGAAGGTGACCTAAAATACTTCTTAGAGTCACTTTGTCAGGTGAGCGATTAAGGCCACGTGGGGCCTCTTGTTTTTATACTTACCAATGACCCTTAAAACTGCTAACTCTTAAAAATCTAGGGCCAAACACAAATTTTGCCCCCCAATCCCCAAAATTTGCATCTAAAACCAAAGAAATCATGTCCTGAATGGCCCTCCATACTTGCCTCTACTGCGCATGCGCAGTGTCAAGGAGGTCCCGAAATTGGCGCCAATTATCATTCTTACAAGCAGTGCCTGGACAGCGCTATGTACTCAGCGGGGAGGTATGAGTTTCCAATTCCTGGGAGGGCCATCCCCGTCTGGGTCATTGTTAAGTATAAAAAATATATAAATTACTATAAATTTTTTAACATTTTTATACTGTACCAATGACCCAGACATAGCTGAATAGTAAAAAGGCTGGAGGGCCTAGGACATAGGGGAAAGTCCAATAAGCTCAACTATATAAAAAAGAGTCATCCCCTCGAGAAGAAAAGGAGCATTAGGCTTTACATGTATCTTTCTTATTTTATGATAAATTAGAAAGACACAACACCCTCCATAATTGAGCATAATAACATTCATTTTCTCTATTAACATCCAGTATATCCTTTATACTAATTATTTTAAAGTAAGTCAATAAATAAAGATAGTCCAGAGAATTGAGACTCTTTATACTCTTTTAAAAGTGTCCGAGGATTGTATATTAACGCCCGTTTGACACGTGACATATACAAATGCTTCACACCGAGCTATACTTTAAAAATATGACATGAATGAATTTTTAAACATTAACTTTACACTTAAAACCATCCCGGTAACAACTCAGAATTACTGACTCCGGAGGAGGTATCCCCTTGCTTTTCACTATAAATCAGGTGACCTAAGGGAACACCCTCCCCCCCCCCTTTCCCCTTGCCCTGCGTCAAATAGCCCAGAGCGAAGAGGGCAGCAGGACAGAGTCACTGCCTGAACAGAAAGCCTGCATAACTATAATTGCAACTGTTTAGAGAACGACATTCTGAGAAACAGATAACGGACCTAAACAATGCAGGTCTCCAGAAATGGACTCAATATTTCTGAGATAAAAATTCGTGAATGTGGATGGCTGAGACCAATATGCAGCCTTCATCACATCTGTAATAGTAACACTATTTGCGAAGCCTAAGATGTAGAAAGAGCTGTTACTTCATGAGCCGAAATCTTAAGCACAGACTGCTGAGTTGAAGATAGATTATCATAAGCAGTACGGATAGTTAATTGAATCCATGTAGCAATAGAATGGACCGTAATGTCCTTTCTATTAGGCATCAGAGACAGAAAGAAGCGTTTTCGTCCTTTTCTGATAAACTGAGATCTTTGTTTATAAATACGTAAAGCTCTAACCAGACAGAGTAAAGGCCTATGCCCGTCTGAAGACGGAAGGGCCTTAAAAACAATAGGTTCCGGATATTTATTAGGAGCCTGATTCTTAGCCAAAAATCCAACATTAGTAGTAAAGGTAATAGTGTTCCCGACACTACGATAGTGAGAATCGTCCACCGAGAGTGCATGAAGCTCACTGACTCTTCTAGCAGAAGAGAAAGCTAAGAGAATGCTGTCTTATAAGACAAGAATTTGAAATCTACTGTCTCAAGAGGCTCAAGTGGCTTTTCTTTTAGTTTAAGAAGAACCCAAGCTAAATTCCATTTAGGAATTAATCTAAGGGTTCTAGGTCTATTTATCGAGAAGTTTCTAACTAATTTAGATAAAGAGACATCAGATCCAATTGTAAACTATCATGGTGTGCATAGGTATCAGATAACATAAACCTATAACCTTTAATAGTAACAGGCTGCAGTTGATCTCGTCAAACAAGTATACTAGAAAGTTTGCAATGTCTGGTATGGAGGGATCAAAAATATCAACAGAATGATCCCTACACCAACGACGAAAGGCCTTCCACTTAGCCGCATAGTTTAGCGAAGAGGAGGTCCTCCTACAGTTAGAAATCGCGTCCACTGCTCGTCCTGTACAATGCTTGCGGTGCAAGAAGGACCGCACAACGGAAATACGTGAAGGTTGAGACCTTGCGGGTTGTGATGAAGTTGACGCGATTCTCCTGCGAAAGAAGATCCTCTCGTGGAGGAAGTTTTCGCAGAAAATCCCACAGCAGACACCTGAGTAGATTTATCCACGGTCTCTGTGGAGACAGAGATGCTACCAACAGAATTTTGCATTGTGATTGTTTTATCTTTAGCAACATTTGCTGAATCAACGGCGCTGGAGGATACGCATATCCTATCATTCTGACCCACGAGATCGATAGAGCATCTACTGCATATGCTCGGGGATCCGGACATGGTGACACATACGTCTGCAACTGATTGTTGAGTTGTGTCGCAAATAAGTCTATCATTGGCCGCTCCCATTGGTAGCAAATCTGATTGAATACCTGTTTGCTGAGAGTCCATACTGACGGCAACAAGCGACCCTTCCGTGAAAGGGAGTCTGCTATTACATTCAGATGACCCGGAATATGACGGACCGAAAGCAGAACTTGGTGTTCTAGAAGAAACAGAAGGATTCTTTCCGTTAAGTTGAATAACGGAACGGAATGAGTGCCTCCCTGGTTCTGGATATACACAACTACTGTTGTACTGTCAGACAGGATTTGGACATGTGCTTTCTGAATAATGTTCATCCAATGACGTAGTGCAAGCCAAATTGACATCATTTCTTGGATGTTTATGTGCTTGCCTAGAAACTGTGGATCCCAAAGACCCTGGCATTTCGAATCCGTTGGGATCAATGTTTTACCCCAACCTGTTTGACTGGCATCCATCATAATCGTAAAACTCGGGTCCGGCAACTGCAGTGGAACTCCCTGAGTCAACCACTGAATGTTTGCCCAAGTCTGAATCTCTTGTTTCACTTGATTAGACAAGAGAAGGTCTATAAATTGCTGAAAGCTTGACGTTGAAGAGAAGCTTCTCCGTAGACCGAATCAACTCTGAGAGAGTTCTTCACCTTACTATTCACGCGCGTGGATGTAGCTAGGGCTGCGTCACGTCTAACCAACTCCAGGTTTGCCACTGAAAGGGCGGAGTTATACATGGAATAATCTACTGCCCTTGAAAGAAGTCTCAATGAGGATTGTATCCTGGAATTCTTTCCCTTGAAGACGTAATGATAATGCCTTAGTAAGGTGGTCTGCGTATGATAAAGCGTCTAAGTTAAGTCTGTTAAACAATATTGTCGTTTCCAACGTCGTGGTTGGAATTGACATAGACGACGGTATAGACAATTCCAAGTCTTCAGCCTCGTCGTCTAGACGCAGAGAAACTCTCGGTATGCCCTGTCCTGCCGTTTCGAATTTATTCCTTGAATTGATGAAAGGCAGATTTAGAGCATTTGCGGACAAGAAACCAGACTTGCCTGTTTTGGTAGCAAGCTTATATATAGCGTCGTTCAATAATTCGAATGTTCTTGTGACATTATTGGACTGTATCGGAAAACTCAGGGACGATGTCCCTGAACCGATCAAAAACAAATTCTGTGTCCAATGATGCTATCCGTCTCTTATCCGGCATCGCAGCATTCTAGTCCGACAGGACAACCTCTGGAAGATAATGCCGGATGAAATCTACGGCAGCTTATGTTGTTCCGAAAGGGAAAGCTCGAAATCCTCCGAATCCCTTTCGCCATCCTGTCGGACCCTATGAAGCTCTCTGTCGTCCGTACCTGATACTTCAGCGGAGCGTACCGACCCAGCGTTGTCGGATTATTCCTAATCCGACAGAGATTCTGTCGTTTGCTGGGAAGCTGCGATAAGTTGTGCTATTTGGGATAGCACGTCCGTCACTGAGGCCTGTAAAGTAGCGGTCTTACGTTGCTTTGCCGCTTGTAGCTCCGTGTACATGGACTCCTGCATACTTCTCTTATGCGAACGTCCAGAGTCTACAGGCCTCGTGTCCCTTGGCTACCGGATGGCGTGACCTGGTCACCATGGAATCCCTGATTGGCGAGCTGGCTGGATATCCGTAGTCACATAGCCAAGGTGCGGTCGTGTGCGTTGCCGTGAGGATGAGGAAGCCTTATCGACAGTCTCTCCGGACTGTCTATATAACGGAGCGTCCCGAGCGGCGGACGTATGCTCCGAATGCGAAACGTTTTGTACCACAACATCTGGTCCCAGATGTTGTTGTACGAGAGAGGGACCTCTCTCGCTCGCTGTCCGGATGGACCTGGACGAGCTAGGAACCGGACTAATAGGCTTCCTCCGATCTCTCCTCTGATCCGTCGCCACTGGGTGTGCACTTTTGTCTTATTGTAGTGCTCGCATCACCCAAATCTCCTTCCTGGACCGCAACGGACGAACCCGGCCACCGAACTATTCGATGAATGGATGCTACACCGGGCGAGCTAGCGGATGTCAACGCCGTCGATCCTTCTAGGGACCTCTTAGGCAATTGACATATTTCCATGAGCACTTATTGCCGCTAGCTCTTCATTTAACTATGACGACGGAGGCACACTTTTGGAAGACATCACGGAAACTTTTGCGAACAAGAAACCAGACTTGCTTGTTTAGTAGCAAGCATATATATAGCGTCGTTCAATAATTCGAATGTTCCTGTGACATTATTGGACTGTGTCGGAAACTCAGGGATGATGTCCCTGAACCGATCAAAAAAAATTCTTGTGTCCAAAGATGCTATCAGTCTCTTATCCGGCATCGCACCATTCTGGTCCGACGAAACAACCTCTGGAAGATAATGCCGGATGAAATCTACGGCAGCTTATGTTGTTCCGAAAGGGAAAGCTCGAAATCCTCCGAATCCCTTTCGCCATCCTGTCAGACCCTATGAAGTTTTCGGTCGTCCATACCTGATGCTTCAGCGGAGCGTACCGACCCAGCATCGTCAGATATTACCTGATCCGACAGAGAGTCTGTCGTTGCTGGGATGCTGCGGTAAGTTGTGCTATTTGGGATAGCACGTCCGTCACTGAGGCCTGTGGAGTAGCGGTCTTATGTTGCTTTGCCGCTGGAAGCTCTGCGTACGTTGACTCCTGCATACTTCTCTTATGCGAACGTCCGGAGTCTACAGGCCTCGTGTCCCTGGCTACCAGATGGCGTGACCTGGACGCCGTGGATTCTCTGATTGGCAAAGCTGGCTGGATATCCGTGGTCACGTAGCCAAGGTGCGGTCGTGTGCGCTGCCGTGAGGATGAGGAAGCCTTATCGACAGTCTCTCCGGACTGTCTATATAACGGAGCGTCCCGAGCGGCGGACGTATGCTCCGAATGTGAAACGTTTTGTACCACAACATCTGGTCCCAGATGTTGTTGTACGAGAGAGGGGCCTCTCTCGCTCGCAGCCCGGATGGACCTGGACGAGCTAGGAACCGGACTAATAGGCTTCCTCCGTTCTCTCCTCTGATCCGCCGTCACTGGGTGTGCACTTTGTTGATTTATAGTGCTCGCATCACCCAAAACTCCTTCCTGGACCGCAACGGACGAACCTGGCTGCCGAACCATTCGATGAATGGACGCTACACCAGGCGAGCTAGCGGATGTCAACGCCGTCGATCCTACTAGGGACCTCTTAGGCAATTGACGTATTTCCATGAGCACTTTGCCGCTAGCTCTTGATTTAATTGTGACAACGGAGGCACACTTTTGGAAGACATCACGGAAACATCACCCTGTTCTTGTTCCTCTGAAATAGAGATTGATAAACTAGAGTGACCCTGCGGAGAAAGGACCGGCATGGCCATTTCCCCGCTAACAACATACCGTGACACACGCTTCCCATGTTTGTCATCCTAATTGACACATACTGAACAGGAGTTAGTGCGAGTACACTGACTACAATTAATACAATGATTATGAAAGTCAGAGGAAGATTTCCTGTTATTACAATTTGAACAATATCCTTTCATTGTGAAAAGAATACAAAAAGTCCAAGCACTCGCACCAACCCCTGAAAACAAAGATACATAATAACATGATCCATTAACATAGAAAAAATAATTGAAATCAAAAAAATATTTTGAAAAAAATATTTTTTCAGAAAAGCCCAAGTTTCTGAAAAGTAACGTAGAGCCCCAATGGATCCCAAGCCTAAGTGTGGACAAAAATTTTAAAAATATTTAAAAAAATTAATGCAACACTTACGAATAATAATAATGTATCTTGTTATGATTAAACTAACACAAAGACAAGAAATCCCCCTCCACAGAGACTGTTGTCAATGTAAACAAGAAGTGTATAAACACCAGAAACATGACTCCAGGCACTGATAACCATGGCCCGAAATCAGTTACCAATAATACACTATCTGATGCAAAACAGAGACTTCCAGGGAAGAAACTGCAGAACTTCAGATGGTAGATGCAGAACACTACACCTAAACACCCATGGGTGAGGACGTAAACATGGGGAAAAGAACAGAATTCATTCTGTTACCCAGCTAAAACTCCCAAGAAATTTTAGTAATAATATTACAGAAAATATCTAAATTTTATAGTAAATTTCCTTTCTTATTATACCTACCACAATTGTTTACTTCAGGCTTGCACTACAGTGGAAGTCCCTAACTCGGATAAAATACTCTCTATTTTTGTCTTTCCCAAGCAAGTTGGGAAAGAAAAGTGGTGCAAAAGCACCAATAAAAAATAAGCCAAAACTGGGTCGAGTGCAACCGACGCAGACCCAGTACGGGACGCTCTCTCCCAAGTACAACTCCACGACTTCCGTTGCCAGTGCGCATATACCGTCTCTAAAGACTCATTCTTTTTGAATCCGTAAACGTTAGAGTTATGTGATCAGCGGGGAGGAAAGATTCTTTACCCGTAAAGAAGACGGGAGGGCCTCCATGTAAACAATTGTGGTAGGTATAATAAGAAAGGAAATTTACTATAAAATGTAGATTTCTTATCAACCTACTCACAATTGTTTACTTCAGACTGAATAGACAAAAGGCTGGAGGGAATCGCATAACCAACCCCCACATAACCCCAGTGCACTGGAACCGTGAAGTAGAAGGAAGAGGTCCCGAGGCTTATCAACCATAATGTCGCAATCATTGGTAAAGGACAATGAAAAGAGACATATGAGCCTGTGTGACACACAGACAGAAAAAGGGCAGTAACAGCACAAGGCTGAAACTGACCTTCAAGAAGCCTAATGGCTATGGCAGACAACAGCCTGAGCAGAAGAAAGAGGACCCAGGGCAAAAAGGTCCTCCTGCTCCTGCAACTGGCGCAAATAAAAGGTGGAGAAAGTAGAAGCATTTCTCCAGTAGGCTGCCTGCATAACATCCGACAACTTGACGGAGTTAGAATAAGCCCAAGAGGTAGACAGTGCCCGCACCTCGTGGGCAGAAATACGATTGGTAATACAATCGCCAGCTGCTAAACGACTATAAGCCGTACGAATAGCAAGACAAATCCATCGAGAAATGGATTGAGGAGAGATCTTCTGTCGACCCAGAATGAGAGACAGAAAAAAACGTTTCCTGCCTTTCCGTATGAAGCGTGTCCGATCAAGATAAATGCGAATAGCACGGACCGGACAGAGCAAAGGGCGAGTACCCTCAAAAGAAGGAAGAGCCCTGATACAGATAGGAGGAGGAGTAGTATCTGGTAACTGATTCTTAGCCAAAAAGGAGCAATCAGTGGTAAAAGTAACACTGTTGGGAGAGCTCCTAAAAAAGGCCGGGTCAACCGAGAGGGCGTGAAGCTCACTAACCCGTCTGGCCGAAGCAAATGCCATCAGAAAAGCCGTCTTATATGTGAGAAAATGCATATCCACCTGGGATAAAGGTTCGAACGGCGCCCCCCCCCCCCCTCCCCCCAAGCAAAGCAACACCCACGAAAGATTCCATCGTGGAGTAAGCTGCAAAGTCCGAGGCCTTTTCAAAGAAAAGTGCCGAACAAGCTTGGAGAGGTAAGGATTAGTGCCGATACGACGCTTCCCCACATAAGAAAAAGTCTCTGAAAGCATAGACCTGTAACCCTTGATGGTAACAGGCTGGAGACCCCGAGAATCAAACAGATATACCAGAAACTCCGCAATTTGTGAAATCGAAGGATTGGCATAATCAACAGAGTGATCAGCACACCATCGACAGAAGACCTTCCATTTAGCTGCATAAGCTAAACCAGTGGAGTGCCTCTTTGAAGAAGAAATGCACTCCACTGCTCGTCTCGAAAAACCTCTACGGAGGAGACAGGACCTGACAAAAGATATGTGTGAAGGCACAACGAAGTCGGGTCGACGTGAAACCTCCTCGGGCGACCTTGACAAAGAAGGTCGCAACGTAGCGGGAGACGTGCCGGAACCACCGCCATCAGCGAGCGGAGCTGATTGATCCACACCCGCTGAGGCGACAGGGGAGCGATCAGAATGATTCGACAACTGCAGGTTCGAATTTTGGCGAGACTCTGAGGAAGAATCGGAACCGGCGGGAAGGCGTAGCCGACTAGATCGTTCCAATCGAGTGACAGAGCGTCCACGGCAAAAGCCAGAGGATCTGGACACGGGGACACGAAAGTGTCCACCTGATGGTTCCAACGAGTCGCAAAGAGGTCGATGTGGGGACATCCCCAGAGATCACAAAGCGACTGGAACACTGCCCTGTGAAGCATCCACTCGGTGGAAATAACCCTGCCCTGTCGGGACCGGGAGTCGGCTAGGACGTTCAGACGACCGGGAATGTGACGAACAACCACTCCGGCGTGAACATCCTGAGCGAGCAGTAGAAGATCCCGAGCTAACTCGTACATCGGAACCGAGTGCGTGCCGCCCTGGTTCCGAATGTAAGCAACCACTATCGAATTGTCAGATAGTAGAAGGACCTGGCGATTCGACAGGTGAGGGATCCACTGCCTGAAACTCAGAAGAAGAGCAAGAAGCTCCTTCTGGTTGATGTGTAGAGCTGCTTGATCCTGGTCCCACATCCCATGTAGGGAAAGACCGAGAGGATCCAACGTCGCACCCTATCCGAGATCGCTGGCATCTGCCATCAGAATGCGATCGGACGTGGGTAAGTCCAGTGGAACACCCTGCGTAATCCACTGAACATTTGTCCAGGGAAGAAGGTGAGGATACAGAGAGACCGGAAACAGAAGCACCTGATCCAGAGAATCTACATTCGGCCTCCAACGACTGAGCAGAAAGTGTTGGAGAGGTCTGACACACAGCCGACCTAGAGGAATGAGATCCGTCACCGAACCGCAGAGACCGATCAGCCGGAGAAAACTCTGAGCGGTCGCGGACCTGGACTGGGACAGAGTCAGAGCAAAAGCTGAGAGAATCACATCCTCGGCCTGGGGAACCGCCACCAAATTGAATTTGGTTTGGAAAGACATCCCCAGATGACAAATCGACTGAGAAGGGACCAGGTCCGACTTCTCCTCGTTGACTCTGAATCCTAGCGACGTGAGCAAGCTCAACAGAGTGGCGACATCCGATTCCAGTAAGGCAGCATTGGAATGCCTCTGGAGGATATCGTCCAGATATGCCGAAGTAGTCACCCTGGACTGTGTGCGATGGAACACTATCACATGCGACATCAGTCTGGTGAACGCCCAAGGAGCCAGGTTGAGGCCGAAAGGCATGGCCTTGAACTGGTAAACTCGCCCCAGAAAAGCGAACCTGAGATACTTCTGTGACGCCCGATGCATCGGAACGTGGAAGTAAGCGTCTCGCAGGTCGATGCTGGCTGCGAAATCTCCCTGGTGAATTGATTGGCGGACCGACCTGAAAGTCTCCATGCTGAACTTGGGAGCAATGATAGACTGGTTCAGGATACTCAGATCGATAACCGGTCGGAGTCGACCATCCTTCTTCGGCACCAAGAACAGGTGGGAATAGAAACCCACTGACTGAACGTTCTTGACGACCTCGATCGCCCCCTTTGCCAGGAGATTGGCAATCTCCGTGGACAAAAGTTCCCGACGTAAAACGTCTGAAGGAAGTGTGGTTGGAAGAGGCACCCTTGACAGAGTGGGGTGCCGTCGGAAGGATATGCGCAGCCCGGACCGAACAACAGCTAACACCCACGGATCGGATGTGATGGTGGCCCAATGGTCTGCGAACTCTGCTATCCTTCCTCCAACCTGGGACGAGTCAAGGTGAGGACCTTCATTTCAAGCCCCGACGAGGCCCGCGAGAGGAGAAACCACCTCCTCTACTAAATGAAGAATCCTGAGACTTTCCTCAATTCTGCCGACCCCTACCTTTACCCCGTGAGTAAGAAGTAGAGGCGGTGGCAGAAGGACCAGCCTTTTGCTTCACAGAGGAAGCAGAAGGGTACTTGTTAGGCTTGGAACGGCTCTTGCCTCCCCGAGAAGGCTGATCAAGCTGACGAAACAGCAGCTGATCTTTGGAATGACGTAGGACATCATCCCGGACCGTCGACACGGAACCATGGAAAAGTTGCGGACCTGCCAAAGAAGCAGATCGAAGAGCAGCACGCTGCTCCTCGGGAAGGGATCGTCCTGTGTCCAGCACAGCGTCCCTTCGAACTAATTCCAAATTAGCCGTGTTACAGGCATGCGTGTGAGTAAGGTGCATAAGCGCCTTGGACAGCACACGCAAAGGAGCCTGTACCTCGTCAAACTTATCTGGAGGCAGATAAGCAGCCAAAGCTGAGACAACGTGATGAGAGAGAAAGCATGCCAAGCATCTCTCTAGATAAGCCCAACGTGGACTCCAGAGTCGTCATTGGAATGACGGCAGACTTGGGCTTGGAAAGCCCGAGGGAAGTGGAGTCCTGATCCAGAACCGTCAAAGTCTGGCAGACCGACAGATTGGCGGAATCATAGGAACGATAACGCACAGGAGGCAAAAAGGTGTCAACCCTGGTGAAGAACGAAGTCTTCAAAGCCTTGGAATTCAGCTTGGAATGCAATGCTGGAAAAGCTTCAACCACCTGTACCGACTGGCACGTTCGAAGGCGCCCAGAAGCAGGTTGCTCCATAGGCTGTTGGCACGCGACCGATGATCGCGGCCAGGCTGACACTGTCGGCTGGTTAGCAGGTTTGAGATCAGGCAGAAACCCAAACACAAAGTCAAGAGCTGCCCCCAAGTCCGAAGACTGCGGGCCCTCGACCTCAAGCATGTCAGACTCCTCCCCAGAGTCGGAAGACACATAGCCCATCGTGGGCAAACCAGCCGACGTCTCCCATGGTGTCGGAACACCAGAGGAATCAGAAACCGGCCTGTTTCCCGGGAGGCGGCGCCATAGGAGGCGCCTGGAAACCACTCATAGCCTCGCTGGAAGCAACAGGAAGGCTCTTAGAAAGAACCTGAGTGAGTAAGGAGAGGGCGTCCCTAAGCTCACTGCCTGTACCGACCGGTTTGACAGGGGAGCGAACCGGCAAAGTGGCTTCACCTCTGACCCTCTTAACCAGCGAAGGGTCACGATCCTCCAAAACACCCGACACGGGACGAAGAGCGGCAGCCGAAACATCTGAAGGCAGACGTGTATAGGGGTACGATGCACCCCGAGGATCAATATGGCGAGAACTCATGAGAGTCACCGCGGACCTCTGCGGGGCAGAAGGTCCAGGCTGCACAAAAGGCGTTGGTCCCCCAAAACTGGTCGTGTGGCCAGAATGAGTAGACGGAAACGCCACGGAGTTCATAGTGTTTCCACTACGAACATCCGAATCCAAAGACACAACTGTGGTGCTCGGCGGCGAAGAGACCACAGAGATGGGTTCGGCCGGCAGCCCCTTCCGACTTCGCCGAGTTGAAGTCAGGGAAGGCTGAGGCCGATATCCCACGTCTACAGTATCGGACATTCCTGCAGTCCCCTGCAGCGAAAAGCCAAGGTCGGCTGAAACAGACGACGAAGCAGACGGACCAGCAGTAGTAGTAGATACGTCGAGAGTCGTTGAGGCTGGTGAAATAGTGGAGTGGGCACACCGGCTCGGCTCCGAAGGAGGAGTCACAACCCTAGTGACAGCCTCAGATGTCGACTGGAGGGGGATCGTTGTCCCGGAACCAGGCACCTCTTCACCAGAACACTCAACGGCTCCCGCAGTATCCACCACAGGAAAAGACTGCACATCCCCCACGGAGGAGGAATAACTCTCACCAGACAAAGTCGGCTCGGGAGGCCCCGAACGACCACGTTCTCCTTTCCCGCGGGAGTGGGAGGCACGGCCACGAGAACGAACGACATGGTTTACTGACGCCCCGAAGGTGGATGACCATGCTCCACAGACACCACATGGCCGCTCGGCCAAACACCCATTACAGGAGGAACAAGACGAATGTACATCGTCCACATGCTTTGGCAGCAGACATTGCCCACAAGGAATTGTCCTGGGCATGATAGAGGTGAGAGGAGCAGAGAAGGTGAAATCAGAAAACAGAACATCCCCAAAGAAGAGAGAAAGGTGACAGAAACAAAGACCCCAGACGGTCGACCGGGAACCACACAACAGGAAGACTACTCTCAAAAGAAAGAAGAAACACTGTAGGAGTGGTACCCCGCTGACACCTAACTCTAACACAATTAGAAAATTTTGCAAAAAAAGCATTAACAATAATTGTGAAATAATCTAAGTCCGAAACGCGTGGCACACGAAATTCACGCGCGACTCGAGAGAGAACAAATAAATATACATTATGGACATATAATAGAAAAGAGAATACAAAAAAAACACTGTTCCTGAGAATACAAAGAATACACTGTGGTACAATGAATCAGGAATCATCAAACATCGAGCTGGTGGAACACTGATAAGCGTGCAAAAACATCTCGACACGAAGCAGATTATAAAAAGAATGAGTCTTTAGAGACGGTATATGTGCACTGGCAACGGAAGTCGTGGAGTTGTACTTGGGAGAGAGCGTCCCATACTGGGTCTGCGCCGGTTGCACTCGACCCAGTTTTGGCTTATTTTTTATTGGTGCTTTTGCACCACTTTTCTTTCCCAACTTGCTTGGGAAAGACAAAAATAGAGAGTACTTTATCCGAGTTAGGGACTTCCACTGTAGTGCAAGCCTGAAGTAAACAATTGTGAGTAGGTTGATAAGAAATGCCAAAAGCATGGGAGAATAGCAAGAGGGGACTTAAAGTTTAGGGAGAGAGGAAACACTGAACAAGCAGTGTAACTTTATAGCAAGAATGACCACAACAGGCCCATGCCTCGAAAATAGGTAACTTAACATAATTTTATAAAAAAAATTTAAGTTACAGCCCTGATTATTTTCTGTCACTCATTTTTCCTCTCCTCCTTCTATTTCCTCTTTAGATCCACCATTTCTCTAATATTTATGTGTCTGGCATCATTTAAACTGAGATTTACAAGCACAAAGATCAGTCAGATGTGAACTGATGAAGGGCCAAACAAAGAATGATAATTGGCGCCAATTTCGGGACCTCCTTGACACTGCGCATGCGCAGTAGAGGCAAAGTATGGAGGGCCATTCAGGACATGATTTCTTTGGTTTTAGATGCAAATTTTGGGGATTGGGGGGCAAAATTTGTGTTTGGCCCTAGATTTTTAAGAGTTAGCACCAGCTATGTCTGGGTCATTGGTACAGTATAAAAATATTGGTTTTCCGGTCTCTCAAAGCAGATCCATTACAGAGTAAAACCAATCGGTACATGGCCACAGTGTTCTCTCAAGTCAGATGGTCTCTCACGACAGGCTTTAATGTAGTGAAACTGAAGAAAAAGATTTTTTAAGAATTGTTGGACAGTTGGACGAAGTTAAAATTCTGATTCCCACAGAAAGCTCAAGTATCAACTCAGGGACTTGATACAGAACCTACAAATGATGCTGCAAACAAAAATCAAATATATATTCTGAATTGTGGATCTTGAAGTGCACCCTGTAAGGATGCTGAACATTCATACTTTATGTTTGCCAAGAAACCTTTTATCCATTAATCTGATTCACAGACTCTCAAACCGTTGTGTCCTTGAAGAGGAAAATAGCTCCAGCAGATCCCCCCCCCCCCCCCCCCCATTCCTCTTTTCATCTTTCAACACAGACTTAATGTTCCTGAATTAGATAATTACTGGTGTTGGTTCCTATTCCTTTGCTTTACCCCAACAGAAATATCCCATCCACCCCACTTCCAGTATGTATTTTAACTGGCAGAATGCTAAGTTATTTTTGATTGTCATTTTTTAAATAATATCCTTTGCTTTGTTACAATTTATAGTGCTTAAAGACACCTTCCTATAAATTATAATTGGACCAAATTAAAAGATAATGTGAAGCACTTTCACAGAAGACAAACTCTTTATGATGACTATGAGAACTGATACAGCACATGGCTTGAAGCATTCTATAATCCATCACTTGGGTTTTCAATACAAGTCTCAACCATTATTGTTACTTCTGTTTCATTGTTTAATTGCTGATTTTCTGAACATTATTCACAATGACACAGTTTTGAAATTCTTGAGATGTGTCAGAAGTTTTATTTTTTGCACATCAATGGACGACAATTATCACATTTAAAATCCTATTAAGCTAAAAAATGTAAGTGGCCATGAATTTATCACCAGTGGACCATAAATTGTAATGAAAGTGTCAATGACACTGTAGGTCAACTTGACAAACTTGAACTTGCTAAGTTATAAGTGAAATGGCAAAACTGAAGATCATTGGTACCAATGTTATTTGGTGAAATTTCAACAAAACAGCATTGTGTGTGCACAACCTCAAGAGTTATCCTTGAATTTATAAATGTATGTAAGACTGGCTAAAGGAAGAATGTTGATACACAAATGCAGTAAGTTCAGAGGTTATTGTAAATGGCAACTTTTTTCACAGTAATGAATCAATAGCTCTTATCTAAAGGTCTCGCCCAATGTGCACACCAAGTTCAAAAAAAATCCTGATAAATGTGGCCTGTAGGCCATGTCAAAGAGGAATGTTGATGCACAAATGCAATAAATTCAAAGACTGTTGCTAACAGCAACAGATTTTGATGGAAGTGAGAAGAAAATCGATAGCTCCTATCTTTGTCATCCTGCATAAGCATACAAAGTTTCAAAACAGCCTGATAATGAATGCACCCTCTGAGGCATGCCAAAGGAAGATGTTAATGCACAAATGCACTAAGTTTGAAATGTCATTGCTTGTGGCAATGTTTTTTTTCTTTTTTATGGAAATTCATAAATATACCCTGTAGAGACTGCAAAAGCGATAAGTTGCTACACAAATGGAGTAAGTTCAAAGGCTGGTGAAAACGACAATAATTTTTTAAAGGAAATGAAAATAACTGCGACCTGTGAGGTGTGCAAAAGGAAATTGTGGACGTTCCGTATGTACTAACGTACGGATGTGTACGTACATATATACATACGCCGATGGATGAGAAGTGATGGCAATAGCTCAGCTTGACTTTGTCAAGTTGAGCTAATAAATGTGCCCTGTAGGGTGTGCCAAAGGGACATATTGAGGTCTGACTAAACTAAGTTCTAAGAACGTTGGCAGCGGCAACATTTTTCGACAGAAACAGAAGAAAATCGATAGCTCCCATCTTGAGGTCTCCCCAAACAAGCATACCAGGTTTCAAAGCAATCCAATAATAAATGTGCCCTGTAGGGTGTGCGAAAGGGAAATATTGAGGTCTTCTAACTAAACTAAGTTCTAAGAACGTTGGCAGCGGCAACATTTTTTGACGGAAATGGAAAAACATCGATAGCTCCCATCTAGAGGTCACCCCAAATAAGCATACCAGGTTTCAAAGCAATCCAATCATAAATGTGCCCTGTAGGGTGTGCCAAAGGGAAATATTGTGGTCTGACTAAACTAAGTTCTAAGAACGTTAGCCGTGGCAATATTTTTTTATTGAAATTGAAGAAAATCGATAGCTCCCATCTAGAGGTCATCCTAAACAAGCATACCAGGTTTCAAAGCAATCCAATCATAAATGTGCCCTGTATGGTGTGCCAAAGGGAAATATTGAGATCTGACTAAACTAAGTTCTAAGAACCTTGGCCGCAGCAACATTTTTTGACAGAAATTGAAGAAAATCGATAGCTCCCATCTAGAGATCACTCCAAACAAGCATGCCAGGTTTCAAAGCAATCCAATCATAAATGTGCCCTGTAGGGTGTGCCAAATGGAAATATTGAGATCTTCTGACTAAACTAAGTTCTAAGAACGTTGGCCGCAGCAACACTTTTTGACAGAAATTGAAGAAAATCGACAGCTCCCATCTAAAGGTCTCCCCAAACAAGCCTACCAGGTTTCAAAGCAATCCGATCATAAATGTACCCTGTAGGGTGTGCCAAAGGGAAATATTGAGGTCTGACTAAACTAAGTTCTAAGAACGTTGGCCGTGGCAACATTTTTTGACCAAAATTGACGAAAATCGATAGCTCCCATCTAGAGGTCACCCTAAACAAGCATACCAGGTTTCAAAGCAATCCAATCATAAATGTGCCCTGTAGGGTGTGCCAAAGGGAAATATGTGGTCTGACTAAACTGAGTTCTAAGAAGGTTAGCCGCGACAACATTTTTTGACGAAAATCGATAGCTCCCATCTAGAGGTCACCCCAAACAAGCATACCAAGTTTCAAAGCGATCTGATCATAAATGCGACCTGTGAGGTGTGCCAAAGGAAATTGTGGATGTACGTACTAATGTACTAATATACTAACGTACTAATGTACGTACGCCGATGGATGAGAAGTGATGGCAATAGCTCAGCTTGACTTTGTCAAGTTGAGCTAAAAGTTAAAAAATTTATAGTAATTTATATATTTTTTATACTTACCAATGACCCAGACTTAGCTGGTGCTAACTCTTAAATATTTAGGGCCAAACACAAATTTTGCCCCTCAATCCCCAAAATTTGCATCAAAAACTGATTGCATGTCCTATATGGTCCTCCTTACTTTTACTCCACTGCGCATGCGCAGTGTCAAGGAGGTCTCGCAATTCCTGCCAATTGTCATTCTTACAACCAGTGCCTGGTAAGCATTATGCACTCAGCGGGGAGGTACGAGTTCACAACTCATGGGAGGGCCATCCCCGTCTGGGTCATTGGTAAGTATAAACAAGCCAAGACCAATACCGGGTCTGGACCTGCGTCGCTGCATGCAATTGATCTGAAAATTAGATACACGATACAACTCATCATTATGAAGCAGCAGACCAAATATAAAATCATTCCCTTTCATAGAAGCCAAGAAAACTTTCGGACAGACTGAAGGACGGACAGATGGACGGACAGACGGAGTTGAGCAGATACTAGACCTTCTCTGCCACTGGCGACGCAGGTAATAAAAATATATAAATTACTATAAATTTTTTAACATTTTTATACTGTACCAATGACCCAGACTTAGCCGAATAGTAAAAAGGTTGGAGGGCCTAGGACATAAAGGAAAATCTAATAGGCTCAACTACATATAACAGAAATATCCCCTTGAGGAGAAAAGGAGAGATAGGCTTTACATGTATCTTTCTTATTTGCATCAAAAAAGAAAGCCACAACACCACTCTGTAATTGAGCACAATAACATCAATGATCTCTATTAACATCCAGTATAGCCCGTCATACTAATTATTTTTAAAGGAAAGCCAATAAATAAAGGAAGTCCAGAGAAATGAGACTCTTTATACTCATTAAAAGTGTCCAAGGATTGTATATTAATGCCCGTATGACACGTGACATATACAAATGCTTCACACCGAGCTACACTTTAAAAATATTACATAGATGAGTAAACATTAGCTTTACACTTTAAAACCATCCCGGTACCAACTCGGAATTACCGACTCCAGGGGAGGTATTCCCTTGCTTTTCACTATAAAGCAGGTGACCTAAGGGAACACCCCCCCCCCCCCCCCCTCTGCCCTGGATCAAATACTCCAGAGCGAAGAGGGCAGCAGGACAGAGTCACTGCCGGAACAGAAAACCTACATAACTATAGTTGCAACTGTTTAGTGGATGACATTCTGAGCAACTGATAACGGACCTAAACAATGCAGATCTCCAGAAATGGACTCAATATTTCTGAGATAAAAATTTGTGAAAGTGGAAGGCTGAGACCAATATGCAGCCTTCATTAGATCTGTAATAGCAACACTATTAGCGTAAGCCCAAGATGTTGATAGAGCTCTTACTTCATGAGCTGAAATCTTAAGCACAGACTGCTGAGTTGAAGATAATTTGTCATAAGCAGTTCGGATAGTTAATTGAATCCACCTAGCAATAGAATGGACCATAATGGCCTTTCTATTAGGCATCAGAGATAAAAAAAACGCTTACATCCCTTTCTGATGAACTCAGATCTACGTTTGTAAATACGTATAGCTCTAACAGGACAGAGTAAACGCCTATGCCGGTCTGAAGATGGAAGAGCCTTAATAACAATAGGTTCCGGATACTTATTAGGAGCCTGATTCTTAGCCCAAAATCCAACATTAGTTGTGAAGGTAATAGTATTACCGACGCTACGATAGTGAGAATCATCCACAGATAGTGCATGAAGCTCACTGACTCTTCCAGCCGAAGAGAAGGCTAAGAGAAAAGCAGTCTTATAAGATAAGAATTTGATGTCCACCGTGTCAAGAGGCGCTTCTTTTAGCTTAAGAAGAACCCAAGCTAAATTCCACTTAGGAATTAATCTAAGGGTTCTAGGTCTATTTATCGAAAAGTTTCTTACTAACTTAGATAAAGAGACATTAGATCCAATCAGTAAACTATCGTGGTGTGCATAGGTATCAGATAGCAAAGACATATAGCCCTTAATGGTAACAGGCTGCAGTTTGATCTCATCAAACAAGTAGACTAGACAATTTGCAATGTCTGGAATGGAGGGATCATAAATATCTACAGAATGATCCCTACACCACTGACAAAAGACCTTCCACTTAGCAGCATAATTTAACGAAGAGGAGGTCCTCCTACAGTTAGAAATCGCGTCCACTGCTCGTCCTGTAAAATGCTTGCCGTGCAAGAAGGACCACACAACGGAAATACCTGAGTAGATTTATCGACGGTCTCTGTGGAGACAGAGATGCTACCAACAGAATTTTGCATTGAGATTGTTTTATCTTGAGCAATATCTGCTGAATCAACGGCACTGGAGGATATGCATATCCTATCATTCCGTCCCACAAGATCGATAGAGCGTCTACTGCAAATGCTCGAGGATCCGGAAATGGTGACACATACGTCTGCAACTGATAGTTGAGATGCGTCGCAAATAAGTCTATCATTGACCACTCCCATTGGTAGCAAATCTGATTGAATACGCATTTGTTGAGAGTCCATTCTGGCGGCAACAAGCGACCCCTCCGTGAAAGGGAGTCTGCTAATATGTTCCGATAGGAGAACCTGATGTTCTAGTACAAACAGAAGGATCCATTCCGTTGAACAACGGAATGGAATGAGTGCCTCTCTGATTCCGAATATACGCTACTACCGTCGTATTGTCGGACAGAATTTGCAAGTGCGCATTCTGAATAACGTTCATCCAATGACGTACCGCAAGCCAAATTGACATCATTTCTTTGATGTTTATGTGCTTGCTTAGGAACTGCGGATCCCAAAGACCCTGGCACTTCGAATCTGTTGGACTCAGTGTTGTGCCCCAACCTGTTTGACTGGCATCCGTCATAATTGTAAAACTCGGATCCGGCAATTGCAGTGGAACTTCCTGAGTTAACCACTGAATATCGGCCCAAGTCTAAATCTCTTGTTTCACTTGATTTGACAAAAGGATGTACGTATCGAGTGAATGAATCTTCACCCTCCAATTCTGAGTCAGAAAGATTTGGAGAGGACGAGTGCGTAGCCGCCCCATTGGAATAAGATCCGCGGCAGCTCCGCACAGACCTATCAGTCTCATGAATTCTCTCGCTGTAACTTGTCTCAGTGAAGACAACAGCAAGCGTAACAACTGATTAATTTCGCTTTGGTTAACGGCAGACAAACGAGATTGTTGTGCGTCTCGAAGCTCAACCCCAGGTAGGTGAATGACTTGGACAGCACCAGATCCGACTTCTCTTCGTTTACTATGAAACTGAGACGTCGGAGCAATAGAAGCAGATTCTGCACATCATTCTGAAGCGTTAACTCGTTGCCGTACCTCTGTCCAGGTAGGCCGACGTTACCACAGACGAATGAGCTCGGAAATGAGTCATTACCGAGTTCATTATTCGAGTGAAAGCCCACACGCTAGATTCAGACCGAAGCACATTGCTCGGAACTGATACACTACTCCTAGGACGGCAAAGCGAAGATACTTTCTGAATGCCGGATGTACCATGACGTGAAAGTAAGCATCCGTGAGGTCTATGCTCGTAGCATAGTCGTTCACCCGAATGCTCGCTCTGACCGATCGGATAGTCTCCATATAGAATTTTGGAGCCACGATCAGCTTGTTTATCCAGCTCAGATCTATGACTGGACGGAACGAGCCATCTGGTTTCGGAACCAGAAAAAGATGGCTGTAGAAACCTGGAGATTCCTGGTTTTCTATGACCTGTATCGCGTTCTTCGCCAGAAGAGACTGGACTTCTGATAGAAGCAAGCCTCTCCTCTGTGGATTTGACAGAAGCTGAGTCCATCTTGGACTTCGGGTTAATGGAGGTTTTCCTTTGAAGGACAATTTTAGTCCTTCTGAAATCACCCCTCAAACCCAAGGGTCCTCCGTAATTAATTCCCAATTGTTTGAGAAACTCGACAGTCTTCCGATAGAGGTTTATACCATCACCTCCTGGACCTGTAGGGTTTGCAGAAGGAGAAACCATGTCCTCCACGGCCCGCACCTCGTGCCGTCAACCAAGGGGCGTCTGACCGCTTGTCTCGGCCAGCATTATGGCCCCTACCTGAGTCGCTACCTTGACGGTCTCTGGAGTAAGACCTAGAGGACGCATGGGAACCTCTATAGGAACTTCCCCTGGACGTATTCGTCACAGAAGTGCCTGTCCTACTCTTCTCTGCTGAATCTGACTTTTTGGAAGCAGATTTAAATAGCAGAGAGTCTGAAGCTTTCTAGTCAACTGATCATAGATTGCGGAAAGCTTGTCATCGAAGAGAAGCTCTCCGGAGACGGGAGCAACTCTGAGAGAGTTTTTCACCTTACTATCCACGTGCGTGGATGTAGCCAGGGCCGCGCCACGTCTAACCAACTCCAGATTTGCCACTGAAAGGGCGAAGTTATACGTGGAGAATGCTATGGCCCTCAACAGAACTCTTAAGGAGGTTTGTACGTCCTGGAATTCTTGTCCTTCAAGGCATAATGATAACGCTCTGGTAAGGTGATCTACGTACGATAATGCATCTAAGTTAGCCCTATTGGATGTTATTGTCATTTCCGTCGTGATTGGAATTGCCAAAGCCGACGGCATGGATAATTCTAGGTCTTCGGCCTGGTCGTCTAGATGCAGAGGAACTCTCTGAATGCCCTGCCCTGCCGTTTCAAATTTATTCCTTGAATTGATGAAAGGCAGATGTAGAGCACTTGCTGATAAGAAACCGGACCTGCCCGTTTTGGTAGCAAGTTTATATATAGCGTCATTCAATAGTTCAAATGTCCGTGAGACATTTCTGGGCTGTGTCGGAAACATTGGACGGTGTCCCTAAACTGATTAAAGAATTCAGTGTCCAGTGGCGCTATCAGTCTCTTATCCGGCAACGCAGCATTTTGGTCCGGAGGAACAACTTCAGGAAGATAATGCTGGATGAACTCTACGGCAATTTTATGTTGTTCCAAAAGGGGAAAATCCTACTCCTCCGTATCCCTTTCGCCATCCTGTCGGACCACTTGTAAATCTCGGTCGTCTGTGCCTGAACCTGCAGCGGAACGTACCGACCCAGCTTCCTCGGATAATTCCTGATCTGACAGAGTTTCTGCCGGTTGCTGGGATGCTGCAATAATCTGCGCTATGTGCGATAGCATGTCCGTGGAGCTGCGGTCTTACAGGATTTAGCCACTGGAAGCTCCTTGCACATTGACTCCTGCATACTTCTTTTATGCGAACGTCCGGAGTATGAAGGCCTTGTATCCCTGGCTGCCGGATGGCGTGACCTGGTCGCCGTGGAATCCCTGGTAGGCGAGGCTGGCTGAATATCACTGGTCACGTAGCCAAGGTGCGGTCGTGTGTCCTGCCGTGAGGATGAGCAGTCTCTCTGGACTGTCTATATAACAGAGCGTCCCGAGCGGTGGATGTATGCTCCGAATGAGGAACATTATTTACCACAACATCTGGGCCCAGATGTGGTTGTATGATAGAGGGATCTCTCTCGCTCGCAGCCCGTATGGACCTGGACGAGCTAGGAACCGGACTAACAGGCTTCCTCCGTACCATCCTTGTATCCGTCGTCACTGGGTGTGCACGTTGTATATTTATAGTACTCGCATCACCCAAATCTCCTTCCTGGACCGCAACGGACGACCCCGGCTGCCGAGCCATTCGTTGAATGGTTGCTACACCGGGTGAGCTAGCGGACACCAAAGCCGTCGATCATACTTGGGACCTCTTAGGCAATTGACGTATCTCCATGAGCACTTTTGCTGCTAGCTCTTAATTTGACTGTGACGAAGGAAGCACACTTTCCGATGACATCACGGAAACATCACCCTGTTCTTGTTCCTCTGAAAAAGAGATTGAAAAACCAGAGTGACCCTGCGGAGAGAGGACCCGCATGGACCTCTCCCAGCTAACAACATACAGTGACACACATCTCCAAAATTTATCATCCCAATTGACACACACTGAGCAAGGGTTAGTGCGAGTACACTGACTACAATTAATACACTGATCATGAGAATCAGAGGAAGATTTCCTCGCATTACAATTTGAACAATAATCTTTCATTGTGAAAATTACAAACAGTCATAGTACTTGCACCAAACCTTGAAAACAAAGATACATAATAAAATAATCCATTATAACATTTCGAAAAAATAATTCAAAAAGAAAAAATTTTTTTAACAAATTTTTTCAGAAGAGCCCAAGTTCCCAATGGGAACGATGAGCCCAAATGGATCCCAAAAAAGCCTAAGTGTGGACAAAATTTTTTAAACCATTTCAAAAAATTAATGTAACACTTACGGACAATATTAATGTATCCTGCTATGAATTGAACTAAGCAGAAGACAAGTAATCACTATCAGAAGTAACCGTTGTCAACATAAACACCAAGAGGCCCCAAGGGGCCTGAGGGCACTCACCTGACATGGTAGCCTAAATATCAACCCAGAGAATTGATTTCAACAAGTTGCATCTACTCCTCCTAAGAAAAGCTTATACCAAATATCCAAAGATTCTAACCAGTGGATCTAAAAAAAAAAGATTTTTAATGAATATTCCTCATATTGAACTAAGTTATAATTCAGGCTCCCACAGGGAGCCCATATATGAACTCAGGGACTTGGCTTTAACAACTTGAATCTCACCCCCCTAAGAATGCTGCACACTAAATATCAAAACATTCCGACTGCTGGATCTGAAGAATAAGATTTTTTAAAGAAAATTCATCATTTTGAACTAAGTTAAAATTCAAGCTCCCAGAGTGAGTCCAAATATGGACCTAGGGACATGGCTTGAACAAACTTGAATCTCACCCCCTAAGGATGCTGCACACCAAATATCAAAACATTCTGAAGAAGATTTTTAAAGAAAATTCCTCATTTTCAACTAAGTTATAATTCGGGCTACCACAGTGAGCCCAAATTTGAACCCAGGGACTTGGCTTGGACAAACTTGAATCTCACCCCCCTAAGCATGGTGCATATCCAATATCAAAAGATTCTGCCTGCTGAATCTTGAGAAGAAGATTTTCAAAGAAATTTGCCTGAAATGCACTAAGTTCAAATTTGGGCTCCTATACTGAGCCCAAATATATACCCAGGGGGCCAATTTGAACAAACTTGAATCAGATCCACCCCACAATGTTGCATACCAAATATCAAAAGATTCTGACTGTTGGATCTGGAGAAGAAGATTTTTGAAGAAATTTGCCTGAAATGCACTAAGTTCGAATTCGAGCTTCTATAGTGAACCCAAATATGAATCTAGGGAGCCAATTTGAACAAACTTGAATCAGATCCACCCCGCAATGTTGCATACCAAATATCAAAAGATTCTGCCTGCTGGATTTGGAGAAGAAGATTTTTGAAGAAATTTGCCTGAAATGCACTACGTTCGAATTCGAGCTTCTATAGTGAGCCCAAATACGAATCTAGGGAGCCGATTTGAACAAACTTGAATCAGATCCACCCCACAATGTTGCATACCAAATATCAAAACATTCTGCCTGCTGGATCTGGAGAAGAAGATTTTTTTAAGAAATTTGACTGAAATGCACTAAGTTCGAATTCGGGCTTCTATAGTGAGCCCAAATATGAATCCAGGGGGCTGATTTGAACAAACTTGTATCAGATCCACCCCACAATGTTGCATACGAAATATCAAAAGATTCTGCCTGCTGGATCTGGTGAAGAAGATTTTTTAAGAAATTTGCCTGAAATGCACTAAGTTCGAATTCGAGCTTCTATAGTGAGCCCAAATATGAATTTAGGGAGCCGATTTGAACAAACTTGAATCAGATCTACCCCACAATGTTGCATATCAAATATCAAAAGATTCTGCCTGCTCGATCTGGAGAAGAAGATTTTTTTAAGAAATTTGACTGAAATGCACTAAGTTCGAATTCGGGCTTCTATAGTGAGCCCAAATATGAATCCAGGGGGCTGATTTGAACAAACTTGAATTAGATCCACCCCACAATGTTGCATCCCAAATATCAAAAGATTCTGTCTGCTGGATCTGGTGAAGAAGATTTTTTAAGAAATTTGCCTGAAATGCACTAAGTTCGAATTCGAGCTTCTATAGTGAGCCCAAATATGAATTTAGGGAGCCGATTTGAACAAACTTGAATCAGATCTACCCCACAATGTTGCATATCAAATATCAAAAGATTCTGCCTGCTCGATCTGGAGAAGAAGATTTTTTAAGAAATTTGCCTGAAATGCACTAAGTTTGAAATCGGGCTCCTATACTGAGCCCAAATATGAACCCAGGGGGCCGATTTGAATAAACTTGAATCAGATCCACCCCACAATGTTGCATACCAAATATCAAAAGATTCTGACTGCTGGATCTGGAGAAGAAGATTTTTGAAGAAATTTGCCTGAAATGCACTAAGTTCGAATTCGAGCTTCTATAGTGAACCCAAATATGAACCTATGGAGCCAATTTGAACAAATTTGAATCAGATCCACCCCGCAATGTTGCATACCAAATATCAAAAGATTCTGCCTGCTGGATTTGGAGAAGAAGATTTTTGAAGAAATTTGCCTGAAATGCACTAAGTTCGAATTCGAGCTTCTATAGTGAGCCCAAATACGAATCTAGGGAGCCGGTTTGAACAAACTTGAATCAGATCCACCCCACAATGTTGCATACCAAATATCAAAACATTCTGCCTGCTGGATCTGGAGAAGAAGATTTTTTTAAGAAATTTGACTGAAATGCACTAAGTTCGAATTCGGGCTTCTATAGTGAGCCCAAATATGAATCCAGGGGGCTGATTTGAACAACCTTGAATTAGATCCACCCCACAATGTTGCATACCAAATATCAAAAGATTCTGTCTGCTGGATCTGGTGAAGAAGATTTTTTAAGAAATTTGCCTGAAATGCACTAAGTTCGAATTCGAGCTTCTATAGTGAGCCCAAATATGAATTTAGGGAGCCGATTTGAACAAACTTGAATCAGATCTACCCCACAATGTTGCATATCAAATATCAAAAGATTCTGCCTGCTCGATCTGGAGAAGAAGATTTTTTCAGAAATTTGCCTGAAATGCACTAAGTTTGAAATCGGGCTCCTATACTGAGCCCAAATATGAACCCAGGGGGCCGATTTGAACAAACTTGAATCAGATTCACCCTACAATGTTGCATACCAAATATCAAAAGATTCTGCCTGCTGGATCTTGAGAAGAAGATTTTTTAATGTTTTTCCCATTGCCTACAGTGTTAAAAAGTGCGGACTCAGCACTTTTTCAAAGTCCTGAAAAAAGTACCTTGTGATCAAACCGATAGTGATTTTTTTTAACCATTCTATTCTACTGGATAAAAGTAAGCTTTATACAAAATAAGAATTCTCTGTGCCCTGTAGTTTTGGAGATATGGCAGTTTTAAGGTTTTTCCTATTTTTAGCTCCCAAGGTTCCCACGGGGCAATGAGAACAAATTTTTTTGCATCAATCAACTACTTATGACCCATTATCACCTCATATCAAATTTGGTTTAAATCGACCTCACGGTTCAGAAAATAGAAATTTTAGGCGTGGCCAAAATTTTTGCCCTGCCCATAACGAAGGCAAATAATGCCCAACAAACTTCTCTTGAACAAATTTGATTCTACACCTCAAAAGGAAGTTGCATACCAAATATCAAGTCTCTGCTACTGCTTGTTCATGAGAAGAAGATTTTCAAAGATTTTGGTGCCCCTTGGGGGGGGGGGGGGGGTCCCACCCAGGAGGAGGGGTAACTTCATTTGAACAAATCTGAATTGACATTAGATAATAAACATTTACCGAACATATGAAAAATATTGGGCCAGTGGTTTCTTCGGAGAAGTTGGTTTTGTAAAGTTTACGCCAGACGATGACGGATGCCGGATGACGGACGGACGATGGATGGAAAGCGATTAGTAAAGCTCACCTTGAGCTTTGCTCAGGTGAGCTAACAGGTGTACAAAAACCGGAAACATGACTCCAGGCACTGGTAAACACGGCCCGAAATCAGTTACCAATTTAAACACGATCTGATGCAAAACAGAGGCTTCCAGAGAAGAAACTGTAGAACATCAGATGGTAGATGCAGACCAAAATGCCTAAACACCAAAGGGTGAGGACATAAACATGGGGAAAAACAGAATATTTATTCTGTTACCAAGCCAAAACTCCCAAGAAATTTTAGGAATCAACATTACAAAAAATATGCCAAAAGGATGGGAAAATAGCTAGGGGGAATAAAGGAAAGGGAGAGAGGAAACACTGATCAAACAATGGTACATTCATAGCAAGAATGACAACATCAGGGCCAAGCCTTGAAAATAGGCAACATGAAATAATTTCGTAAAAAAATTATAAGTTACAGCCCTGAACATTTCCTGCCACTGTTTCTTCCTCTCATCGTTCTATTTCCTCCTTAGATTCACCATTTCTCTCACAATTATGTGTCTGGCATCATTTAAACTGAGATTTACAAGCACAAATATCAGTGAGATGTATCTAAATTGAGGGCCAAACAAAGAATGACAATTGGCGCCAATTTTGAGACCTCCTTGACACTGCGCATGTGCGGTGGAGTAAAAGTAAGGAGGACCATATAGGACATGTAATTTTCGGTTTTTGATGCAAATTTTGGGGATTGGGGGGGCAAAATTTGTGTTTGGCCTTAAATATTTAAGAGTTGGCACCAGCTAAGTCTGGGTCATTGGTACAGTATAAAAATATGCTAATTTAGGCTTAATAGAAAAGTTAAAAAATTTATAGTAATTTATATACTTTTTATACTTACCAATGACCCAGACTTAGCTGGTGCTAACTCTAACAAAACCAGGGCCAAACACAAATTTTGCCCCCCAATCCCCAAAATTTGCATCCAAAACAAAAAGAAATCATGTCCTGAAGGACCTCCATACTACGCCTCTACTGCGCATGCGCAGTGACGCAGACGTCCCGAAATTGGCGCCAATTATCATTCTTACTGGCAGTGCCTGGTCAGCGCTATGTACTCAGCGGGGAGGCAAGAGTTCTCAACTCCAGGGAGGGCCATCCCCGTCTGGGTCATTGGTAAGTATAAAAAATATATAAATTACTATAAATTTTTTAACATTTTTATACTGTACCAATGACCCAGACTTAGCTGAATAGTAAACAGGCTGGAGGGCCTAGGACATAGAGGAAAATCCAATAAGCTCAACTATATAGTAAAGAGGTAACCCCTTAAGGAGAAAAGGAGTATTAGGCTTTACATGTATCTTTCTTATTTAATATTAAATTAGAAAGATACACTACCCTTAATAATTGAGCACAATAACATTCATGTTCTCTATTAACATCCAGTATAACCCTTATACTAATTATTTTTAAAGCAAGCCAATAAATAAAGTAGTCCAGAGAATTGAGACTCTTTATAGTCATTTAAAAGTGTCCGAGTATTGTATATTAAAGCCCGTTTGACACTTGACATATACAAATGCTTCACACCGAGCTACACTTTAAAAATAAGACATGAATGAATTTTAACATTAATATTACACTTTAAAACCATCCCGGAAGCGACTCAGAAATACTGACTTGGAGGAGGAATTCCCTTGCTTTTCACTATAAAGCAGGTGACCTAAGGGAACACCCGCCCCCCCCCCCCCCTTCCCCTGGGTCAAATAGCCCAGAGCGAAGAGGGCAGCCGGACGGAGTCACTGCTGGAACAGAAAGCCTGCATAACTATAGTTGCAACTGTTTAGTGGACGACATTCTGAGCAACAGATAACGGACCTAAACAATGCAGGTCTCCAGAAATGGACTCAATATTTCTGAGATAAAAATTCGTAAATGTGGATGGCTGAGACCAATAAGCAGCCTTCATTAAATCTGTAATAGCAACACTATTAGCATAAGCCCAGGAAGTAGAAAGAGCTCTTACTTCATGAGCAGAAATCTTAAGCACAGACTGCTGAGAAGAAGATAAATCTTCATAAGCAGTACGGATAGTTAATTGAATCCATCTAGCAATAGAATGGACTGAAATGTCCTTTCTATTGGGCATCAAAGACAGAAAGAAACGTTTCCGTCCCTTTCTGATAAACTGAGATCTCTGTTTATAGATACGTAATGCTCTAACAGGACAGAGTAAAGGCCTACGCCCGTCTGAAGACGGAAGAGCCTTAATAACAATAGGTTCCGGATATTTATTAGGAGCCTGATTCTTAGCTAAAAAACCCACATTAGTAGTGAAGGTGATAGTGTTCCCAACACTACGATAATGAGAATCATCCACCGATAGTGCATGAAGCTCACTGACTCTTCTAGCAGAAGAGAAAGCTAAGAGAAAAGCTGTCTTATAAGATAAGAATTTGAAATCTACTGTCCCAAGAGGTTCAAATGGCTTTTCCTTCAATTTAAGAAGAACCCAAGCTAAATTCCACTTAGGAATTAATCTAAGAGTTCTGGGTCTATTTATCGAAAAGTTTCTAACCAACTTAGATAAAGAGACATTAGATCCAATTTGTAAACTATCATGATGTGCATAGGTATCAGATAACATAGATCTATAACCCTTTATAGTAACAGGCTGCAGTTTGATTTCGTCAAACAAGTATACTAGAAAGTTTGCAATGTCTGGTATAGAGGGATCGAATATATCTACAGAATGATCCCTACACCAACGACAAAAAACCTTCCACTTAGCCGCATAGTTTAGCGAAGAGGAGGTCCTCCTACAGTTAGAAATCGCGTCCACTGCTCGTCCTGTAAAGTGCTTGCCATGCAAGAAGGACCGCACAACGGAAAAATGTGAAGGTTGAGACCTTGCGGGTTGTGATGGAGTTGCCGCGATTTCCCCTGCGAAAGAAGATCCTCCCGTGGAGGAAGCTTTCGCGATAGGTCCCACAACAGACACCTGAGTAGATTTATCCACGGTCTCTGTGGCGACAGAGATGCTACCAACAGAATCTTGCATTGAGATTGTTTTATCTTTAGCAATACTTGTTGAATTAACGGCGCTGGAGGATACGCATATCCTATCATTCCGTCCCAAGGGATCGACAGAGCGTCTACTGCAAATGCTCTTGGATCCGGACACGGAGACACATACGTCTGCAACTGATTGTTGAGATGTGTCGCAAATAAGTCTATCATTGGCCGTTCCCATTGGTAGCAAATCTGATTGAATACTTGTTTGTTGAGAGTCCACTCCGACGGCAACAAGCGACCCTTTCGAGAAAGGGAGTCTGCTAGCACATTCAGACGACCCGGTATGTGACGGACCGAAAGAAGAACGTGATGTTCTAGCGCAAACAGAAGGATTCTTTCCGTTAGATTGAACAACGGAACTGAATGAGTGCCTCCCTGATTCCGTATATACGCCACTACTGTCGTATTGTCGGATAGGATTTGGACATGAGCATCGTGAATAATGTCCATCCAGTGACGTAACGCAAGCCAAATTGACATCATTTCCTTGATGTTTATGTGCTTGCACAGGAATTGCGGATCCCAAAGACCCTGGCATCTCGAATCCGTTGGGATTATTGATGCACCCCAACCTGTTTGACTGGCATCCGTCATAACGGTAAAACTCGGATCCGGCAACTGCAGCGGAACTCCCTGAGTTAACCACTGAATGTTTGCCCAAGTCTGAATCTCTTGTTTCACTTGATCTGACAAGAGAACGTCTACATCGAGCGAATGAATTTTCACACTCCAATTCTGAGTCAAGAAAATTTGAAGAGGACGTGTGCGTAACCGCCCCATCGGAATGAGATCCGCGGCGGCTCCGCACAGACCTATCAGTCTCATAAATTCTCTCGCCGTGACTTTGTCTGCGTGCAGACAATAGCGAGTGTAACAACTGACTAATTTCGCTCTGGTTAACGGCAGACGAACGAGATTGTTGTGCGTCTCGAAGCTCATTCCCAGATGAGTGAATGACTTGGACGGCACCAGATCCGACTTCTCCTCGTTTACTATAAAACCGAGACGTCGGAGCAATAGAAGAAGATTCTGAACATCGTTCTGAAGCGTTAACTCGTTGCCGTACCTCTGAAGAATGTCGTCCAGGTAGGCCGACGTTACCACAGACGAATGAGCTCGGAAGTAGATCATTACCGAGTTCATTACCCGAGTGAAAGCCCAGGGTGCTAGATTCAATCCGAAGCACATCGCCCGGAATTGATACACCACTCCTAGGACTGCGAAGCGTAGATACTTTCGGAATGTCGGATGTACCATGACGTGAAAGTACGCATCTTTGAGATCTATGCTCGTTGCATAATCGTTCACCCGAATACTCGCTCTGACCGATCGAATCGTCTCCATATAAAACTTCGGAGCGACGATCAGCTTGTTTATCCAGCTCAAATCTATGACTGTATGGAACGAGCCGTCTGGTTTCAGAACCAGAAACAGATGGCTGTAGAATCCCAGAGATTCCTGGTTTTCTACGACCTCTACCGCGTTCTTCATTAAAAGAGACTGCACCTCTGATAACAGAGCGTCTCTTTTCTGCGGATTTGACGGAAGATGAGTCCACTTTGGACTTCGAGTTAATGGAGGCTTTCGTTTGAAGGGTATCTTTAGACCTTCCGAAGTCACTCCTCTCACCCAAGGGTCGTCCGTAATCGACGCCCATTCTTGTGAAAAGCTCGACAACCTTCCGCCAACCGGAACGCGATAGAGGTTTAAGCCATCACCTCCTGGACCTGCGAGGCCTGCGGTAGGAGAAACCACGTCTTCCACGGCCCGCACCTCGCCCCGTCGACCTCGGGGCGTCCGACCGATTGTCCCGGCCTGAAGGACGTCCCGAACGAGAGTCGCTATCCTGACGGTCTCTCGAATAAGACCAAGAGGACGCACCGGAACCTCTATAGGAACCTCTCTTGGGCGCATTAGACCCAGAAGTGCCTGTCTTATTCGTGTCTGCTGTATCCGACTTCTTAGGAGCAGATTTAAACAACAGAGAATCCTTAGCTTTCTTTGTAATTTTATCATAAATAGCGGAAAGCTTGCCGTCAAAGAGAAGTTCTCCTGAGACCGAAGCGACTCTAAGAGAGTTCTTCACCTTAGAATCCACTAGTGTGGATGTAGCTAGGGCTGCGTCACGTCTAACCAACTCCAGATTTGCCACTGAAAGGGCGGAGTTACACGTGGAATAAGCTACTGCCCTTGAAAGAAGTCTTAAAGAGGATTGTATATCCTGAAACTCTTTCCCCTGAAGGCGCAGTGATAACGCCTTAGTAAGGTGATCTGCGTAAGATAAGGCATCTAAATTGGCTCTGTTAGACGCAATAGCTGTTTCCAACACCGCGGTTGGAATAGAAGCTGACGACGGCAATGATAGCTCTAAGTCTTCCGCCTCGTCGTCCATACGCAGAGGAACTCTCGGTATACCCTGTCCTGCCGTATCAAATTTATTCCTTGCATTAATGAAAGGCAGGTTGAGAGTATTAGCGGACAAGAAACCTTCTTTCCCCGTCCTGGAAGCAAGTTTAAATATAGCGTCGTTCAATAATTCAAATGTTCTTGCAACATTATTGGACTGCGACGGAAACTCGGGAGCGATGTCCCTGAACCGCTCAAAAAATTCAGAGTCCAATGACGCTATAATTCTCTTGTCCGGAACCGCAGCAGTCTGGCCTGACAGAACAACTTGAGGGAGAAAGTGCCGGATGAAGTCCACGGCAGCTTTATGTTGTTCCGAAAGGGATAGCTCCAAGTCATCCGTATCCCTTTCACCATCCGGTCGGACCTCATGATGTTCCCGGTCGTCCGCCCCCGATGCTTCGGCGGAGCATACCTACCCAGCGCCGTCGGATAATTCTCGATCCGACACCGTTTCTGTCGGCTGCTGGGATGCTGCGATAAGCTGTGCTATCTGCACAAGAATGTCCGGCGTCGAGACCTGCGGAGGCGCAGTCTTTCGCTGCTTCACCAAGGGCAGCTCCGCATCAGATGGCTCCCGCATACTTTTCCTATGCGAACGTCCGGAGTCCATCGGTCTCGAATCCCTGGCTGCCGGATGGTGTGACCTGGTCGCCGAAGAATCCTTGATCGGCGAAGCTGGTGATATATCGGCGGTCACGCAGCCAAGGTGCGGTCGTGTGCGCTGACGAGAAGAGGAAGCCTTAAGCGACTGCTTATACAACGGAGCGTCCCGAGCGACGGACGTATGCTCCGCTAAAGACACATTTTGTACCACAACATCTGGTCCCAGATGTTGTTGTACGAGAGAGGGGCCTCTCTCGCTCGCGGCCTGGCTGGACCTGGACGAGCTAGGAACCGGACTCAAAGGCTTCCTCCGTTCTCGCTTACTATCCGCCGTCACTGGGTGTGCATCTATTATGTTTATAGTGCTCGCATCACCCAAAACTTCCTCTTGGACCGCATCGGACGAACCCGGCTGCCGAACCATTCGGTGAATGGACGCTACACCGGGCAAGCTAGCGGACGACATTTGTCTAATCTCCATGAGCACTTTTGCCGCTAGCTCTGAATTCATTTGTGACGACGGACGCACACTTGTAGAAGATAACATGAAAACATCACCCTGTTCTGGTTCCTCTGAAATAGAAACTGAGAGAGTAGAGTGACCTTGCGGAGAAAGAGCCGGCATCGCCCTTTCTCCAGAAACAACATATCGTGACACACGTTTCCAATGTTTCTCATCCCAATATTCACATATAGGACAGGGATTAATGCGAGAACACTGACTACAATTAATACAATGATCATGAAAGTCAGAGGAAGATTTCTTCCTATTACAATTTGAACAATGTCCCTTCATTGTGAAAGAACAACAATAAGTCCTAGTTACTCGCAAAAACCCCTGACACAAAGATACATAATAACATGATCCATTAATAAATGAAAAAACAATTGCAAATCAAAATAATTTTGAAAAAATATTTTTTCAGCGAAGCCCAAGTTGCTGAAAAGTAACGTTGAGCCCCGATGGATCCGATGGCAAAGTGTGGTCAAAAATTTTAAATTTATATTAAATAATTAATGAGACACTTACGGATAATATAAATGTATCTTATAGTGAGATAAACTACAGCAAAGGCAAACAGCCCCCCTCAAAAAAGGCTGTTGCCAATGTAAACAAACAGTGTAAAAACACCAGAAAACATGACTCCAGGCACTGAAAAAACTGGCCCGGAATCAGTCATCAAATTACACTCTATCTGATGCAAAACAGAGACTCCCAGGGGAGAATCTGCAGAACATCAGATGGAAGATGCAGAACACAAACGTTATACACCCATGGGTGAAAACGTAACTATGGGGAAAATAACAGAAAACATTCTGTAACCAAGCAACTCTCCCAGGAAATTTTAGAAATGAAATTTCTCAAAAATATGCCAAAAGCATGGGAGAATTGCAAGGGGGGACTTTAGAAGGCTAGGGGAGAGGAAACACTGAATAAGCAGTGCAACAATTAGCAAGAATGACAACAAGAGGCCCATGCCTCGAAAATAGGCAACTTAACATAATTTCATCAAAAAATTTTAAGTACAGCCCTGATTATTTTTTGTCACTTCTTTTTCCTCTCCTCCTTCTATCCTCCTTAGAATCACATTTTCTCCAAAAATTACGTGTCTGGCATCCTTTAAACTGAGATTTACAAGCACAAAGATCAGTGAGATGTTGATTGATGAAGGGCCAAACAGAGAATGATAATTGGCGCCCATTTCGGGTCGTCTGCGTCACTGCGCATGCGCAGTAGAGGCGTAGTATGGAGGTCCTTTAGGACATGATTTCTTTTTGTTTTGGATGCAAATTTTGGGGATTGGGGGGCAAAATTTGTGTTTGGCCCTGGTTTTGTTAGAGTTAGCACCAGCTAAGTCTGGGTCATTGGTACAGTATAAAAATATGATAAATTTAAAGTAATTTGTATATTTCTAACACAAATTTTGCCCCCTCCCCCCCATCCCCAAAATTTGCATACAAAACCGAAAAATTTAAGTCCCATCTGGTCCTCCATACTTTTGTTAAATGCACATGCGCGGTAACCAGAAAGGTACCGAAATTGGCGCAAATCTTCTTCTTTGTTTGGCCCTAAGTCAGTAAACAATGATTTGACATCTATGCTTCAAATCTCTTTTTTTGAGGATTCCAGACACAAATCTGAAAGAATTGATGGATTCAAGGCTATAAATGGATCATGGAAGTGGTTTGAGACGTTCAGCACTGTAACTTTACATTAAGGGGACGTCCAACCTAACTTGGGTCAAATTTCATGCAGTTTTCTTCCAAGCCTAAAAAAGACCCAAAATGAATAACCCCAATAAATTATATACCAAAATGCTTTGAATGAAACATAGAACCTGCGGAAAGTGGAATTTGCCATGGAACTGCTGCCATGTGTAAATAGCACCACCTGAAAGTCTGCTATGGCATAAGTAAGAGAACAGAATTTTTACAATAAAATACCTCAAAATAAAATAACAGCTGTATTCTATAAACATTGAAGTACATACTCGAAGAAATCTTTTCCTAATTCATGAAAGCAAAAAGGATTGAGACTAAATGTTATAAGTGGAGTGCTCACTGACTGAAGGCAGACATTTTCATTTGTTTATGTTTTGATTTGGGGAGTTCAACAAAGGTCAACTTGAAGGAGTCCACCAGAAGTATGGAAGGACAAAAGAGTGTCTCCCAATATAAAGATGTATGTGTCACTGTGGTGGTTTGGAAAGAAACTATGATATTCTCCTATGTAGAATGCATTGCAAAGTCATACATTGTAGCTGAATAAATATATTTACAAACCCCTTGCACTGTAACGCCTTTTATCCCATGCATCAATTTGATAGTGATGAAATTGTTGAATCTGTCTGGTTTATCAATAAGTAACATAGCTTCACTTCCTCTTGGACACCAATACACTCATGATATCTGTTGGAGAAGAAATAAGGGAAACTGTAACCTGTCACTGCAATAAACCATCTAATATACTTAAAAGTACATTGTTATTGAAAACACATCAAATCAACCTTACATAACCATTATGGCATGTACTTTTCGGAAGGAGGCTTATTGGCATATTGAGATCAGAAGGGCACATCAGAGGGTCTCACATATTTGTTTCAAGAACGCAGTACACAAAGCAATCCCCAAAAGGTGACAAGTGAGCTCCATTTGACAAAAAAATTCCTGGGGGTGGGGTGCTCGCTTCCTTTTATGACTCTACCTCCGGCACTCAAGGCATATGCCTTTTTTCTCAAAGTTTAACCCTTTTTTTTCTTTTTGAAGATCCTGGCGACACACATGTTCCAAACACTATCAAACAGGTAACCCTCCAAACAAGTATGTCTTCAAAATCATGTTAGATTGCAAAACATTCTTTTTGAACTTTAAGTTCTGGACCTTTCATGCTTCTTAATTCCAACTATAACACTTAATTTATCAAGTAATGGGTGAATAGAAAAATCCTGCCATAATCAACATGTTGAGTTCCATAAGCCTCCATAACAGCTCCAATAAAAGTGTCAAACATCAGATTGGTGGCTTTATACAGAATATTCATTAGCTTGTTGCTTGAGAAGTAATAGGAACAAAATATTCACCAAAAATATTTTGTAGCAATAAATTTGAGGGTGTCAACAGGGCCAGGCACTTTACAACAAATTATAACAAATCAACTGGTCGTAAACAAAATTTTCTAACTCAAAAGAGTGAAAAAGTACCATAACTCTGGAAAAAATGTGTGGAAGAAACACATACTACAACAGCTACACAGACATTGTTTCCCCATGATACTCGATCACAACGCCAAATATCCTTCAAATTGGAGTAGCAGTGGTCGAGATACAGGGGAGAATGTTGGTATGGGTTAGACGACAGAGGTCTCCACGGCCTTTGACTTTCCAACTTCCAGGTCTGGGGCATAATAATCGCAACACACCCACCTTATCAATTCATAATTTCAGTAAAATAAAAGGAATTATCAATTTCAATTAATTTAAAGATGATGGGGAAAATATTTGACTTCTTTTGCCTTCTCGTACTATTAATTATTACCACAAACAATATCAGTTTGATGCCGACAAACGAAACTGAACGCATGTGGTCTGGTTAAAAAGTAACTCGGCATGGATATTGAAGAAATTGCAAATATTTCGTGTATTTCATTTGTTTAAATAATTTTGACCCTGGATTCGATAATTCGTTTGGGTTTTAACCACACGGTCATGCTAATGGCGGTTATGTTTATTATGATATGCAAATTGGGAGATAGTTTCTGGTGAAGGAGATTTGTCACACTTGTTAGTGTAAAACGATGACAAAAGACACTGATCGACGCTTGTGTTTGTATAGTTGGTTGCAAGAAAAAAACTAAATTCACGGCATCGTCCAATTGCACCTTATCTAAAAGCATGAATGCACCATTTTCAATCCATCTGCAATCTGTCCTTTGTGGACATCAGACACAGCCAAACAAATTCCATGATTACTAGGAAGTAAATAACTTCACAACATCGGGGGAAATCAACTCGCTCAATATAGTTCCAGGTCACTTGGAATATACTTCAAGAAAAAAAGATTTCTGAAGCATTCTGCTTACTTTGTTATGAATATTGCCTTATTTTATGTGTATCGTCCGATTTTATACACTCAGTTATTTTTTTACAAGTGATTCATGTTGTCTTTTTATTGCGCAATAATTCAGATCTTTTGTCAACAAAAAGTTCAGACGGCCTGTAAACAAGGGAGGGAATTTTGAACCATATTTTGCAGTGATGACATTATCAGCTCAAGTATTTAGTGTAACCCATTTGCAAATCCGCTCATACATCGTCTCGAGCAAATAGAGGATGTGATTACGTTCTTTCATTCTGACGATCGCCCAAAATGAGTATTTCTGAAAGAAGCACATTGTAATCAAATGACCGGAATAAATATCATTGCAACATGGCCACATCCGGAACATCCAAAATTTGTGTTGGTTGTATTGCATTCCAACATCAAAACACACCCAAGAGTGTGTCATAAAAATGCTTTCTCCGAGTCTGTAGTATGTTATCATTACTTTTAGGACAAGGCTTTCCAATTACCGATCATTTTGTGGTTTTACCGATTCGTTACTTATGCCATTGGGTGGTGTATGTTTGCCTGGGTTTTTAACCACAAACTTTAACCAAAAAAAAAGTGCCTAATTGCCCCCTGGGGAGGGGGGAGGGGGCAGGGGTGGGGTGGGGGGGTTATTATGTGAGTTTAAAAATTAAAAAAAGGTTCTGCATGTAGTGACTGTAAATAGTTCAAAATGCAGAAAGGAGGAAAGAAAAAAAGTGCCTAATTGGCCCCTCGGGATGGGGAGGTTACGTAAGTTTTAAAAAAGGTTCCGCATGTAGTGACTACATGTAAATAGTTCAAAATCCATATTGAAGGAAAGAAAAAAAAATGCCTAATTGGGGGGGGGGGGGGGGGGGGGAGGAGGTGGTGGTGGTGGTGTTTGTCTGGATTTTTAACCACAAACTTTAACCATAACTGTAAAAAAAAACCCATTTCTGACGAAAGAAAAAAAAGTGCCTAATTGACCCCTGGGGAGGGGGGGGGGGGGGAGGTTACGTAAGTTTTAACAAGAGCACTGCCTAGCGGGGCAACATACGCGTCGCCCGTCAAAACTGGAACATGCACAAGTTTCTCTGGGGTATAGTTTAAAATTTTTGTTGACTCGACTATGTCTGAACCCCCCCCCCCTCCAACCCTCCCCCCCTCCACTGCCCCGACTCCCAATCATTGCCCATTCCCCTGCCTTGTCTGGAGTAAAGGGTAATTCACCTGTTTTCACATTTTCATATTAACCGATCTGAAGTCTTCACAAACTAAAACAAATAGTTTGAAGGTTATTGCACTTAGAAACTCATTGGACACAAAATTCTAAGTTCATCAAGGGCCATAACTCCAAGAAAAATATTTGGAACAACACATGCATTGAACACTGGGTAGACATCGTTAAGATACACTTGCATACCACGTATGAAGTCATTCCGCCAAGTATTTCAAAAGTTATCGAGTTTTGAAACTCATTGGTCACAGACAGACAGACAGACAGACAGACAGACAGACAGACAGACAGACAGACATTGCCACTTATAGAGCTACTTGTCGCAGCTAAAAATGCACAAAACCATAACAAGACATCATTGGAAAATGAGAAATTGGGCTCACCAAAGCACCATAACTATATTGCTAATGGGCTTTCAAAACCTGAAATGAAATTCACCCTTATTTTGTTGTAAAAAGCCAAAATAACAAATTTATTTCCATGTGAACCATTATCACCGAAATTATTTCCCAGAAACGATAAATGTAACGTCATTGGAAAATGAAAAATTGGGCTATATTCTCATCACCAGAGTGCCATAACTCTACTGCAAATGGGCTTTCAAAACTTGGGCAAAATTCTCATAAATAAAGGGCCATAACTCTACTAATGAAAGTGTCAATGACACTGTAGCTTAACTTGTGTGTTGTGTTTGATGAAAAGGATAATGTTCAATGTTTATGAAAGGATTATGAAATAAGACAAGAAATATGATAATTGGGAATATGTTCATTTCTGTTCCCTGTATGTATGCTATGTTTTTGATCAAAAATAATATGAGGTGTGCACTGTACTAAAGAGCTGAGGAGTGGGTTAATATGATCTCACAGTTAATGTATGTGGCCCTCACAGTTAACATATATCAACAAAAAGCTACCAAGTTACAGTGAAATTATTCCAAAACGAGTCATCCTATCAAGTTACATTGAAATCCCTTCATAAGTATGGCCTGTAGACTGTGCTAAAAGTTTTCGAGCTACGGGCCCCTGGAGCCATCAGTTTCCCAATTGCGTCCA
Source organism: Pictodentalium vernedei (assembly GCA_031216915.1). Taxonomy (NCBI): domain Eukaryota; kingdom Metazoa; phylum Mollusca; class Scaphopoda; order Dentaliida; family Dentaliidae; genus Pictodentalium; species Pictodentalium vernedei. Next base: position 630,548,343 of record CM062295.1, on the reverse strand, counting down.
AAGGGGACGTTCTCATCTAGACATTATATGAAGTCAACCTACCAAGTTACAATGAAATCCCTTCATAAATATGACCTGTAGACTGTGCTAAAGGTTTTTGGGCTTTGGGCTCAGGCAGCCATCATGGTTGAATGATCACAACCAAAAGGGGACATTCTCATCTAGACATTATTTGGAGTCATCCTACCAAGGTACAATGAAATCCCTTCATAAATATCACCTGTAGACTGTGCTAAAGGTTTTCAGGCTTCAGGCCCCTGTAGCCGTCACAGTTGCCTAATGGTGTCCAAAAGGGGCTGTTCTGATCTAGACATTATATGAAGTCAACCTACCAAGTTACAATGAAATCCCTTCATAAATATGAACTGAAGACTGTGCTAAAGGTTTTCGGGCTTTGGGTTCGGGCAGCCATCATGGCTGAATGATCACAACCAAAAGGGGACATTCTCATCTGGGCATCATCTGGAGTGATCCCACAAAGTTACAATGAAATCCCTTCATAAATATGACCTGTAGACTATGCTCAAGATTTTCGGGCTTCGGGCACATGTAACCATCACAGTTGACCAATCACGACCAAAAGGGGATTTCATCATCTAGGCATTATATGGAGTCAACCAAACAAGTTACAATGAAATCTTTCCATAAATATGACCTGTAGACTATGCTAAAGGTCTTTGGGCTTGGGCAGCCATAAAGGCTGAATGATCGCGACCAAAAGGGGATGTTCTCATCTAGACATTATTTGGAATCATCCCTTCATAATTATGACCTGCAGACTGCTCTAAAGGTTTTTGGGCTTCAGGCCCCTGTAGCCGTCACAGTTGCCCAATCGTGTCCAAAAGGGGACGTTCTCATCTAGACATTATATGAAGTCAACCTACCAAGTTACAATGAAATCCCTTCATAACTATGACGTGTAGACTGTGCTAAAGGTTTCCCGGGCTTCGGGCTCGGGCAGCCATCATGGTTGAATGATCGCAAACAATGGGGACAATCTCATCTGGGCATCCCTGGGGGAGGGGGGAGGGGAGGGGGGAGGGGGGGTACATAAGTTTAAAAAAAGGTTCTGCATGTAGTGACTGCAAATAGTTCAAAATTCATATTGGAGAAAAGAAGAAAAAAAACAAACTTTAACCAAACTGTAAAAAAGCATTTTTGATTTTCTGACGATCTGGAGCCAAATAAAAATTCTGAAACCTTCATGCACATCTAGAGATGTTACCTGAACACATTAGCATAGTTTATACGTTTCGAATTAAATACCCTAGGAGCCTTTCGATGAAAACAGATTTTCTAACGATAAAAGTGGTTCCACTGGAACCCCCTGGGGCCAAATCAACATTCCGAAACCTTCATGCACATCTAGAGATGGTACCTGAACACCTTAGAATAGTTTAAACGTTTCGAATTAAATACCCTAGGAGCCTTTCAATGAAAACTGATATCCTAACGGTAAAAGTGGTTCCACTGGAAACACCTGGGGCCAAATCAAAATTCCAAAACCTTTATGCACATCTAGAGAAGTTACCTGAACACCTTAGCATAGTTTTAATGTTTCGAATTAAATACCCTAGGAGCCTTTCGATGAAAACTGATTTTCTAACGATAAAAGTGGTTCCACTGGAACCACCTGAGGCCAAATCGAAATTCCGAAATCTTTATGCACATCTAGAGATGTTACCTAAACACATTAGCATAGTTTAAACGTTTCGAATTAAAAACCCTAGAAGCCTTCCAGGGTGTAACGTACGGACGGATGGAGTTCACAACTATATATATTTTTGAAAATGCAGGGATAAAAAAGAAATGATGTTGTAACAGAGTGTTTGGAGAATGAAAGGTAGAATCTTGAAAAGCAGAACTTTAATCCGAAACTTTAAGCTGGGAATATTAAGTAAAATTGATTGGCAGGAAAGGGTTAAATATTTCCTAAAACCGATAAAAGAAATCATTGATGTAAATGGAATCATTAAGTTGTATTGACCATGCAAGAATTAGAGTAAGAAAGTACTCAGATTAGCAACAGTCACATTCCACTAAATTGTTTGAAGAATTAAAGGTGTAATTTTAACCCCCCCCCCCCCCCCCCCAAAAAAAAAACCTTGACCAAAAACTTTAACATGAAGTTGTAAGTTAAATTACCATACAAAAAAGGGTTAAATATTTCCCCCAAAACTAACATGAAATATAAAAAAATAAAAACAAAATGAGAATGATACAATCAATAGTGATATCAATTTAGAAGAAAAAAAAACACACACAAGAGATTCACTCAGAAGTGAGTATGCCCCCCCCCCCCCCCCCCCAACGAGGCAATGACCTTGATCCGTGACCTTGACCTCTATCAAACAAACAAAAATTTAAATAGTTTAATATTTGTACTTTGGTTCGTTTCTGAGTTATGGCTGAGACACGAATATTAATGATTTTCAGTGTGACCTTCAAATGTGACCTTGACCTTCTGTGTGCGACACATCCACCCATTGTCCTTTATAATTGAGCGAAGTTAGATGGTTGTAGTCCTAATAGTTTTGGAGTTATGCTTGAGACACGATTTGTGACCCTGAACATATGAAGGTCAATTGTGACCTTCACCTTACAGAGGAGGCGGAAACTATTAAACGTGACACACCTTCTGACTGTCTTTAACATTTGTAAAATGTTTAACAATTGTATTATGATTCGTTTCTGAGTTATGGCTGCGACACGAATATTCACTGATTTTTTGTGTGACCTTGAAATGTGACCTTGACCTTGATGGTACGAACCCGGCTATGGTGTGAGTCAAATCCTCCCATGGTCCTTTATAATTGTGTGAAGTTTGATGACTGTGGCCCTAATAGTTTTCAAGTTATTGGCTCAGACACACACACACAGACGGACACACACACAGTTCAATCACTATATGCCACCTGACTTAAGTCGCGGGGCATAAGATTTATTTATTTATTGGTGTTTAAGGTCACATATTTATGCACTATGGCTAATCAAGACTGCGACAGTTTTACGGGTGGAGGAAGCCGGAGTACCCGGAGAGAACCACCGAGCAACGGCGAGCAACTGTCAGCTCCCCAACGAACGAACTCCACACAAGCAGGGTTAGCACTGGTTTAAGACAGGTGCACCATCGACGTGCAGTACGCCTTAGTACACAACGCCACCGTGCCCTCACGTGGGCAATGGAGATGAAGTGTCTTGCCCAAGGACACAATGCAGTTGCCGCAGGTGGGATTTGAACCGAGGACCTCTCGCCTTGCAGCTGCACCTCTACCTACTGAGCCACTGCGCTCCCCGGGGGGCATAAAATCTTTAAGATTGACTAAAAAACTTTAACCACAAACTTTAAACAAAACTCAAAATGTTAACAGACAGACAGAAGAAAGTCATGACCAAACAGGAAAAATAGGCCGATGAAATCGTCAGATGTGTACCCATACGCGCAACTAGTAGAAAGCTGTATAACGGAGGGCCACCACGGATGCCAACATTATGTACACCATACAAGGTATGGGTACATATAGAAATGGACTGGAGGAGTGTCTAATTTGATGGATAAAGGGTTAACATCTCCAGATCAAATTATCAGATTTACATAAAAAACTATACAGCACAGCACATCAGTAACCTGAATAAATATACAAAGTAACATAACAATCGGATTGATATTTTTTGAGTTATCTCATGCCAAAGGGATTGGAGGAATTTTCAATTTGAAGGATAAAGGGTTAATATCTCTGGATCAAATTATCAGATTAACACCAAAAACTATACAGCTCAGCACATCAGTAACCTGAACACAATTATAAAGTAACTTGACAATCCAAGCAATATTTTTCAAGTTATCGAATGCCAAAGGGATTGGAGAAATTTTCAATTTGAAGGATAAAGGGTTAATATCTCAGAATCAAAATAACAGATTTACACCAAAAACTATACAGCTCGGCACATCAGTAACCTGAACACAAATATAAAGTAACTTGACAATCCAAGCAATATTTATCGAATGCCAAAGGCATTGGAGGAATTTTCAATTTGAAGGATAAAGAGTTAATATCTCCGGATCAAATCATCAGATTTACACCAAAAACTATACAGCTCGGCAAATCAGTAACCTGAACACAAATATAAAGTAACAAGACAATCCAAGCAATATTTTTCAAGTTATCGAATGCCAAAGGGATTGGAGGAATTTTCAATTTGAAGGATAAAGGGTTAATATCTCAGGATCAAATTATCCAATTTACACCAAAAACTATACAGCTCGGCACATCAGTAGCCTGAACACAAATATAAAGTAACTTGACAATCCAAGCAATATTTTTCAAGTTATCGAATGCCAAAGAAATGGATACGGACGCCGGATGGACAGACAGACAGACTGATGGACGGACGGACAGACAGATGGACGGACAAAGGATGGACGAACGACGGATGGTCACCCCGGATGCCGGCATTATGTGTACCATACATAGTATGGGTACACATAAAAAAAACCCCACTTGAACCTTCAGTAAAAAACTTGAACCACAAACTTTAACCAAAACTCTAAATGTTAACAGACGGACAGACAAAAGTCATGACTATAGCCCTCACTGTAAACAGTTGGGCTAATAAACAGTCGGGCTAAAAATTATTTCATGTTTACCATTTTCGTCATCATTCTTGCTAATGATTTACCTACTGTTTGTTAAGTGTTCCTTCCCTATCCTTCCATGAACCCACCTGTTAAACTCTTAAGCTTTTTGGCAGTTTTTATGGAAATTTTTTGGGAGTTTAACCCTTTACCTAACATGAAAAGCAGACGACACATGCAAAAAAAATTACTGAATAACTAATTTTTTTCATTTTTTGTCTCAAAAACATAGGTTATGACCCCTCGTTGGAACGAGCTCGACGAGCTCGTTCCAACGAGGGGTCATAACCTATGTTTTTGAGACAAAAAATGAAAAAATAATGAAAATTAATTGGCAATTTTTGAGAATAGCGCTGGCCGGTTTTGGCCGTTACGTTGGGTAAAGGGTTAATGTGTCTTACAAAATGTTTATTCCTTTTAATCCTATGGTCACATCCTCACCCTAGGGGTGTTGGGTCATTTGGTCTTGCATGTTCTATCCAATGTATCTTTTTTTTTTCTTATCAGCTCTTTGCATCTGGGAACATTTAAATCAATTACTGACTTTAGGCCTTTTTGTGTGCCTGTTGTCTTGTTTCCGTTTTTTTTTCTATTGATATTGTTTACATTTGACAACGCCCTTAACGTGTAGTAATTAGTTTTATAATACTTTAGAATTACTCTAGGATACATTGATTATGATTCTTATAGTGTAGCTCAAAATAAAGTGGTGCTTGTCCACAATTAGGCTCTATCGGGATGCCTTTGGGTGCATGGTCTTCCTTTTGGGAACTTAGGCACATTCAAAAAAAACATTTCGAAATTTTTTTTTCTATAATTTTTTCGAAATTAATTTGATTGCTATTTTCATGTATTCTTAACATGTATTTTTGATGTTGAATTTGTAGGAGTGCTATCGGTTCTGTTTTCGACTGGAATTAATTATGAAAGCTTACTGCTCTCAATGCAAGGCGAGGAAGTCTTCCTCCGATTTACATGCTTGTTGTCTTGCCTGTAGTAGATGCACTCCTACAGATTCTTGTCCTACTTGTTCAAAATTTGTGTTTGGCCCTGAATTATATCGAGTTTGCACCAGCTAAGTCTGGACCAATGGTTATTAGTATAAAAATACATTTCTTTTATATATTAAATCACGTCAGTTGTGGTTCAGTTGATTTTCTGCACTAGTGGCTGTATGAGAATTCAAACACATTGTTAAAGGGATGTTTAAATTAATTGTTTACATACATGCTAACCATGTGGCTATACCCAAATCCGGGTAGTGGCATCAGAACCCATTTCACCAGAAAAAAATATTTAACTACAGAAATTAGGAGCAAGGCTCAATGGGAAATTGAAAGTAAAATAATGATTTTGTTTTCATCACTAAAGAATGAAAATATCATCTCACAAAGTATAAGCACAGCTAATGAAATACCCCCACAATGTGCATGCTAACCCAAAATAAAGATTGCTATCAAGTCGATTTTTAAAAATATGTTAGCACATTGTATAGGTGCTTCATTTTGATACTCAGAAAAGGAAAGAAAAATAGTGTCACCATACGGTGACACAAAAAGATACTTCCGCTTATTTAACAATGCAAGCCTGACTATAGGTGATACAGTTTTGGGGTATATAGAAAGGGCAATGACTCTGACAATAAAATCTTGAATGACACCTGCATTTCACTATGGGTATACAGCAATAGTATACACTTGCATACCAAATATCAAGCCACTCAACCATGTACTTTACAAGTTTTTCATGACTGAATTTCAGGATGGGCAGATTGATGGCCGGATGGACCGACGGATGTGCAATGACTGCCAATAAACTCTCGAATTACACCTGCATTTCACTATAGGTATACAGCAATATAATTTTGCATACCAAATATTAAGTCACTCAACCAAGTAATTTACAAGTTATTCATGACTGAATTTTGGGATAGATGGATGGATGGATGGACAGATGGACTTACAGACAGAAGGACCTTGTACTGTGGGTAGACATCAATAAGAAAGAGCTGCACATCAGATATGAAGTCATTCCATTGAGTACTCTGCAAGTTATTCATGAACTAAGTTCAAGGTGGACAAATTCTAAGTCCATAAAGGGCAATGACTCTGGCAATAAAATCTCGAACTACACATGCATTTCACTATGGGTATACAGCAATAGGATACACTTGCATACCAAATATCAAGTCACTCAACCAAGTACTTTACAAGCTATTCATGATTGAATTTTGGGATGGATGGATGGATGGATGGATGGACGGACAAATGGACAGGCAGACAAGGCAAATCCTTTAAACCCCTGGTGGGGTATTAAAATATATAATTTTAAAGTACAAGTTTTTTTTTTTTAAATTTAGAGAAGCATTCAGATTTATTTTTAATAGCTTTCATTCCATGTTTATTACCAAATTCTCTTCAATGATGGTTATTTTTTCATCAGTGTATATATGTTAAACTTCCACCACCATAAGTAATTTGTCAGAGATTTAATTTGTGGTCGCGAATTTGTACTCACCAATATCATGAAAACTCTACAATTTGAACAATCGGCCTGGTCTATATATTCATTTCCAATTATTTTCTTTAAGCTGAGATTGTTCTTTTCAAGCATATGTCTGAAACATAAACATTTTTTGAATTAATTTATGCACTTTATCTTAATCAAATTATATTTCATTTCCAATAATTGAACATGTTAGCCGCTATTCTTTAGAAGTGAACAACTATTTACATAGTTACCAAATTATTTCAGAATGTTTTGAACATTTAAAAAACAGACAAGCACAAGTTCAATGAGGCTGCCCCACCTTTCTGGAAACAATAGCTTTCAAGGACCTTCTAAGCAAAAAGCCATGAATTTCCTTCATATTAGGGAGAATTTGGTTTGAATTTGGTGCTGTATTAATAAACTAAAACAGAAGTCAAGTCAATATACAATAGTAGATCTTAAGTGCATCATAATTTATTTTGCATACTCTAAAAACACAGAACAAACAATTGAGTACAACATGCTCATTGCTGTAATAATCATTAATTTCAAGAGTTTGAAGTGCTGACCTGACGAAGATCTATTTATTCTTCAAAAAGTAATGTAAGGATATTTTTAAAAATAAATATAGAACCTTAGTGAGCACGCTCACATAACCCACGTGCCCTTGAATTTTCAAGCTCGGAAAAGTGTAATTTTTAGGAAAATGATCCGGAAATCTGTTACTTGTATTTTTCAGAGTCCAGGGCCTGTAATTTCCGCAAAAATCAACCGAGCAGAATGAAACGCAAACTTGATCTGTAAGTCATTGTGGTAGACTCACATACTAAAATGGCCGTAATTTCGATAATATCTGAAAGCGTGTAGAAAAAAAGTCCAGAAAACTGTAATTTTGATGAACATTTCAAAGTCTATGGGGCCGTAATTTTGGTAAAAATCAGTGGAGCGGAACAAAACCCAAACTTGTTCTGTAGGCCACCATGTTAGACTAACATACCAACAATCAGCTCAATATCTGGAAGCATGTAGGAAAAAAGTCTGCAAAACTGTAATTTTGATGAACTTTTCAAAGTTCAAGGGCCGTAATTTCGGTAAAAATCAGTGGAGCAGAACAAAATGCAAACTTGATCTGTAGACCACCATGTCACACTAACATACCAAAAATCAGCTCAATATCTGGAAGCATGTAGAAAAAAAGTCCGGAAAACTGTAATTTTGATGAATTTTTTAGAGTCCAAGGGCCGTAATTTTGGTAAAAATCAGTGGAGCGGAACAAAATGGAAACTTGATCTGTAGGCCACCATGTTAGACTCACATACCAAAAATCAGCTCAATATCTGGAAGCGTGTAGAAAGAAAGTCCAGAAAACAAGTAGGACTGACTGACGGACTGACGGACCGACCAGTCAAAAACATTATACCCCCGCAACTTTGTTGCGTGGGGTATAATAAATAACTTATTATTTACTTTCATTGATTGGGGCAGTGATTTGAGAGAACAAGCAATGCCAACCATCTCAAATACCACCCCCAATAAACTGAAGTGTCAGGACAACATGAATGCCCCTGTGGGGTAGTATGATCAAACATTGGATTTCCACATTTGTAGAAAAATTGGCCATTGGCAATTCAGAGCAAAAGTTAAAGGTAATTAACTCCTCAAAAAGTTTGAGCAAGAAAAGGAAAACTAAAATTTGATTTGTAGGTGCTCATGACTGAGTTAAATACCAACAAAGTCATTAACTATAGAAAAAGTCATCAGATCAGAGCCAAATACAGTCTCAAGTTGTAGGTACCAATCATGAAGCTACATATGAAACATCCTCCAATTATCTCCATGTATGGTGAAATAAAATTGAGAAAGTTAAAAAATTTATAGTAATTTATATATTTTTTATACTTACCAATGACCCAGACATAGCTGGTGCTAACTCTTAAAATATAGGGACAAACACAAATTTTGCCCCCCAATCCCCAAAATTTGCATCTAAAACTAAAGAAAACATGTCCTGAAAGGCCCTCCACCCTTCGCCCCTACTGCGCATGCGCAGTGTCAAGGACGTTCCGAAATTGGCGCCATTAATCATTCTAATAACCAGTGCCTGGTAAGCGCTATGTACTCAGCGGGGAGGCAAGAGTTCCCAACTCCTGGGAGGGCCATCCCCGTCTGGGTCATTGGTAAGTATAAAAAATATATAAATTACTATAAATTTTTTAACATTTTTATACTGTACCAATGACCCAGACATAGCTGAATAGTAAAAAGGCTGGAGGGCCAAGGACATAGAGCAAAATGGAATACGCTCAATAAAATAAAATAGAGTCATCCCCTGTAGGGAAAAGAAGTAATAGGCCTTACATGTATCTTTCTTATTTATGATAAAATAGAAAGATACAACACCTTCCAAAAATTGAGCTTCATACATCCATGTACTCTATTAATATCCAATATAATCCTTATACTAATAATTTTTTAAAGTAAGCCAATAATAAAGTAAGTCTAGAGAATAGAGACTCTTATACTCCTAAAAGTGTCTGAGAATTGCATAATCATGTCCGTTGACATATGCAATATTCAAAAGCTATACTTTAAAAACTAAGACTTGAATGAATTTTATAAACTTAAACTTCTCACTAAACAACCATCCCAATAACAGCTCAGAATTACTAACTCCGGAGGAGGTATCCCCTTGTTTTCATAGTAAAAACAGGTGACCCAAGGGAACACCCCCCCCCCCCCCCCCTTTTTCTTGCCCTGGGTCAAATAGCCCAGAGCGAAGAGGGCAGCCGAACGGAGACACTGCCGAAACAGACAGCCTACCTAGCTATAGTAGCAACTGTTAAGAGAATGACATTCTGAGCAGTAGATAATAGACCTAACAAAAGAGGCCTCAAGAAATTGACTCGATATTTCTAAGATAAAATTCATGAATGTGGATGGCTGAGCGCAATGAGCGGCCTTCAAAAATCTATAATAGCGACACTATTAAAGTAAGCCCAAGAAGTAGAAGAACTCTTACTTCATGAGCCGAAATCTTAAGCACAACTGCTAAGTCAATGATATACCATAGGCAGTACGCTAGTTAATAGAATCCATTAACAATAAAATGGAGCGTAACGTCCTTCTACTAGACATCAAAGACAGAAAAAGCTTACGCCCTTGTAATAAACAGATATCTGTTTATAAATACATAAACTGTACCCGGAAAGAGTAAAGGCCTATGCCCATATGAAGACGGAAGGACCTTAAAATAATAGGTTCCGGATAATAGGAGCCTAACTCTTATGCAACAATCCAACCTAAATAGTAACGGAAGTATTGATTCCGAAACTATGAAAGTGAAAATCATCCATCGATAGTGCATGAAACTCACTGACTCTACAGTAAAAGAGAAACCAAAAGAATTACTGTCTAAAAGGTCAGAATTTGAAAACTACTGTTTCCAGAGGCTCAAATGATTACTTAGCTAAATAAGAACCGAAGTTAAAATCCGTATAGGAATTTAATCTAAAGATTCTAAGTCTATTTATCAAAAAGTTACTAACTGACTTAGATAAAGAGACAAAAGACTCAATTGTAAACTATCGTAGAGTGCATAGGTATGAGGTAACATAAACCTATAACCTAAATAATAACAGGCTGCAGTAGATCTTGTGAAACAAGTATACTAAAAAATAGCAATGAGTAGTATGGAGGGATCAACCATATGAACATAATGATCCCTACACCACGACGGAAGAGCCTCCACTTTAGTCGCATAGAATAGCGAAGAAGAGGATCTCCTATAGTAAGAAATCGCGTCCAAAGCTCGTCCAGTGCAGTGCTTACAATGCAATACGGACCACACAACGGAATACATGAAGGTTGCGACCTTGCTGGTTGTGATAAAGATGACACGATTTACCCAGTGAAACAAGATCCTCACCTAGAGGAAGATTTCATGTTAAGATCCACAGTAGATAAGAGAGTAAATTACTCATGATCTCTGTGAAGATAGAGATGCTATCAACAGAAATGTATTGTGGTTGTTTATCTTAGCAATACCTGCTAAAACAACAGCGCCGGAGGATACGCGTATCCTATCATTCCGTCCTATAGATCAATAGAGCGTTAACAGTATTAGCTCAGAGATCTGGACAAGCCAACACATACGTCTGCAATTGATTAGCAAGCTGTGTCATAAATAAAACATCATTGGGCGCTCCCATAGATAGCAAATCTGATTGAATACTTGTTTGTTGAGAGTCCATTCTGACAGCAACAAGCGACCCGTAAGAGAACGGGAGTCCGATAAAACAATCAGACGACCCAGAATATGACGGACCAAAACTGAACTTGGTGTACTATAACCAACAGACGGATTCTTTCCATTAAATTGAATAACGGAAACGAAAGAGTGCCTCCCTGGTTCCGGAGATACGCCACTACTGTCGAATTAAAGGACAGGAATTCGGGCATGCGTTTCTGAATAATGTTCATGCAATGACATAAAGCAAGCCTAAAAAACATTATTCCGCGGAAGTTAAACTGATAGCTAAAAGACTGCGGAACCCAAAGACCCTGGCACTTCGAATCCGTAGGGATCAGTATATATCCCAATCTGTTTGACTGGCAACCGTCATAACAGCCACACTCGGGTCCGGCAACTGCGGCGGCACTCTCTGAGTCAACCACTGAATGTTTGCCCCAGTCTGAATCTCTTGTAACACTAGATAGACAAGAGAATGTATAAATCGAGCAATTCATGGATTGCCGGAAAGTTGCCGTCGAAGAGAAGCTCCTCCGAGAACGAAGCGACTCTGAGAGAGTTCTTAACCTTACTATCCACGGGTGTGGATGTAGCTAGGGCTGCGTCACGTCTAACCAACTCCAATCAGCCACTGAAGGGCGGAGTTATACGTGAACAAACTACTGCCCTCAAAAGAAATTACATTGAGAATAATATCCCGTAAATCTTTTCTTGAAGACGTAATGATAACGCCTCAGTAAGGCGGATTACGTATAATAAAGCGTCTAAGTTAAGTCTACTATACATAATGTCGTTCCCAACATTGAAATTGGAAAAGACATAAACGGCGAAAAAAGAATATATGCAGTCTTTAATCACACCGTCTAGACGCATACGAATTCTCGGTATGCCCTACTCTGCCAAAATAAACTATTTGTAAAAATGATAAAATGGCAGAAATGAGCCACGTGGACAAGAAACTAAACTATCATGCTTAGTAGCAGGCTTGTATATATATATAAATATATAGCGTCGAAAAATAAAACACATGTTGTAATGACAATATTGGACTGCGTCGGTAAGTCAGGGACAATGTCCCTGTACCGATCGAAAAATCCGAGTCCAATGACGCTATAAGTCTCTTATCCAAGATCGCAGCAATGAAGTCCGAAAAATAATCACTGGAAGAAATGCCAGAAGATATGAAAGGCATCTTCCGATACTACTAAAGGGAAAACTCGAAATCTTTCGAATCCCTTTCGCCATCCTGTCGGACCCTATAAAGCGTTCGGTCGTCCGTAGCTGATGCAACCGCGGACCGTACCGACCCAGCGCCGTCGGATAATTCCTAATTCGACCGAGAAACTGTCAATTGCTGGGATGCTGCGAAACAACTGTGCTAACTCGGATAGCACGTCCGTCACTGAGGCCTGAGGAGAAGCGGTCTTACGATGGATTGCCGCAGGAAGCTCCGAGATCGTTACCCCGTGCATACTTCCAATATGCGAGCGAACGGAGTGTATAGGCCTCGTGTCCCTTGGCTACCGGATGGCGCGACCTATTCGCCGTGGAATCACTGAATGCCGAAACTGATCGGATACTCGAGGTCACGTAGCCAATGTGCGGTCGTGTGCCCTGCTGTGAGGATGAGGAAGCATTAAAGACAGTCTCTCGGACTGTCAATATAACGGAGCGTCCCGAGCAACGGACATATGCTCCGAATGTAAAATATCTGAACCACAACATGCGGTCCCCTATGTTGTTGGCTTCCTCCGATCTGTCCTCAATCTGCCGTCACTGGGTGAGTACTAAAGTAATTAAAGTGCTCGCATCACCCAAATCTCCTTCCTAGACCGCAACGGACGAACCCGGCAGCCGAACCATTCGATGAATGTACGCTACACCGGGTGAGCTAGCGAATGTCACTCCGTAAGCGATAGACATATTCCATGAGCACTTATTGCCGCTAACTCTTCATTAACTATGACGACAGAGGCACACTTTTGAAAGACATCTCCATAACTCTTCGAACAAGAAACCAGAAATGCTTGGATAGCAAGCATAAAATAATAATATATATAGCGTCGTTCAATAATTCGAAAGTTTGTGTGACATTATTGGACTATGTCGGAACTGAGGGACGATGTCCCTGAACCGAACCAAAAATTTCTAAGTCCACCGACGCTATCAGTTTCTTATCCGACATCGCAGCATATGTTGTTCCGAAAGGGAAAGCTTGAAATCCTCCGAATCCCTTTCGGTATCCCGTCGGACAGGATGAAACTATCGGACGTCCGTACCCGCTTCCGCGGAGCGTCCCGACCCAGCATCGTCGGATAAAATATATGCGACAGATTCAGTTGATGCTGGGATGCTGCGATAAACTGTGCTATTAAGGAAAGCACGTCCGTTCCCGAGGCCTGTGCAGTAGCGGACTTACGATGCATTGCCGCTGGAAGCTCCGTGTACGTTGACTCCCGCACACTTCCTATGCGAACGTCCGGAGTCTGCAGGCCTCGAGTCCCCGGCTACCGACCCAGCGCTGTCGGATAATTCTCGATCCGACACCGTTTCTGTCGGCTGCTGGGATGCTGCGATAAGCTGTGCTATGTGCACAAAAATGTCCGGCGTCGAGACCTGCAGAGGCGCAGTCTATCGCTGCTTCGCCGAGGGCAGCTCCGCATTAGATGGCTCCCGCATACTTTTCCTATGCGAACGTCCGGAGTCCATCGGTCTCGAATCCCTGGCTGCCGGATGGTGTGACCTGGTCGCCGAAGAATCCTTGATCGGCGAAGCTGGTAATATATCGGCGGTCACGCAGCCAAGGTGCGGTCGTGTGCGCTGACGAGAAGAGGAAGCCTTAGCAGTCTCAGCGGACTGCCTATACAACGGAGCGTCCCGAGCGACGGACGTATGCTCCGCTAGTGACACATTTGTACCACAACATCTGGGGCCAGATGTTGTTGAACGAGAGAGGGGCCTCTCTCGCTTGCCGTCCGGATGGACCGGAACGAGCTATGAACCAGACTAAAAGGCTTCCTCCGTTCTCCCTCCGATCCGCCGTCACTGGGTGTGCATTAAGATAATTTTATAGTGCTCGCATCACCCCAAAATTCCTACTAGACCGCAACGAACCCGGCTGCCGAACCATTCGGTGAATGGACGCTACACCGGGCGAGCTAGCGGACGTCAAAGGCCGTCGAACCTACTAGGGTCCTCTTAGGCAATTGGCGTATTACATGAGCACTTTTCCGCTAGCCCTTCATTAATTGTGACGACGGAGGCACACTGTTGGAAGACATCACAGATACATCACCCTAATCTTGATCGTCTGAAATAGAAATTGATAAAGTAGAGTGACCCTGCGGGGAAAGGACCGGAGTGTCCAAATCCCCAACAACATACCGTGACATACGCTTCCCATATTGTCATCGAAATCATACGATACAGAACAGGAGTTAATGCGAGTACACTGACCACATATAGAATGATAATAAGGTCAGAGGAAGACTTCCTCTTAAAACAATTGATCAATATCCTTTCAATGTGAAAAGAAAACAAGTCCTGGTACTCGCACTAACCCCTGGCAATCAAAATACATAATAATAATAAGATCCATTAATATAGAAAAAATAATTGAAATCAAAATATTTTGAAAAAATATTTTTTCAGAACAGCCCAAGTTTCTGAAAAGTAACGTTGAGCCCCAATGGATCCCAAGCCTAAGTGTGGACAAAAATTTTAAAAATATTTTAAACAATTTATTCAACACTTACGAACAATAATAATGTATCTAGTTATGATTAAAATAACATAAAGATATTATTATTTAGAAATCCCCCCCTCACACAGAGGGCTGTTGTAAATGTAAACAATGAGTGTAAAAACACTAAAATAAGACTCCAGGCACCCAGGCCCGAAATCAGTTACCAAAAATACACTATCTGATGCAAAACAGAGACTTCCAGGGAAGAAACTGCAGAACATCAGATGGTAGATGCAGAACACAACGCCTAACCACCCGTAGGTGAAGACGTAAACATGGGGAAAGAACAGAATTCATTCTGTTATTCAGCTAAAACTCCCAAGAAATTTTAGTAATAATAATTACAGAAACTATGCCAAAAGCATGGGAGAATAGCAAGGGGGAACTTAAAGGACAGGGAGAGAGGAAAACACTTGAAAAAACAGTGTAACTAAATAATCAGAATGACAACAAAATGGCTGCTGCCTTGAAAATAGGTAACTTAACATAATTTCATTAAAAAATTTTAAGTTACAGCCCTGATAATATTCTGTCACACATTCTTTTCCTCTCCTCCTTTTCTATCCTCCTTAGAATCACCATTTCACTAATATTTATGTGACTGGCATCATTTAAACTGAGATTTAAAAGCACAATGATCAGTCAGATGTTAACTGATGAAGGGCCAAACTTAGAATAATTAATGGCGCCAATTTCGGAATGTCCTTGACACTGCGCATGCGCAGTAGGGGCGAAGGGTGGAGGGCCTTTCAGGACATGTTTTCTTTAGTTTTAGATGCAAATTTTGGGGATTGGGGGGCAAAATTTGTGTTTGGCCCTATATTTTAAGAGTTAGCACCAGCTATGTCTGGGTCATTGGTACAGTATAAAAATACCGTTATTTCTGTATAATGGAAAGATGGATGACAAAATTATGGAAGGACAGAATGACAGGTGGACAAGAGTAACAACATATGCTCCTGCCCTTCTTATGGTGGGGCCAAACTTGCATTATCACAAATACTTCATATGAACTAGAAATTACCAAATACTAAAACTACAGAGAAATTAAGTTAAACGGGTTAAACGACTGGGTCTTAACTTAAAAAAATTTAGTCTAAACAACTCTGAAATTTTCCTCATATTGCACTAAGCTAAAATTGTGGCTCCAATAAAGAGCCCACACAAGACCCATGGACCAGATGGACCCGATTTGAACAAATCTGAAAATGCACCCATAAGGATGTTAGGTATGAAATAGCAAAAGATTATGACTGGTGGATCTTACAAAAACAGATTCTTTGAAAATTCTCTTGTATCAGGCTCATTGAAAATTTAGTCTCTGATAATGATAAGGATAAGGAGCCCCAATGTTAATTCAGGAGCTTGATTTGAACAAACTTGAATCTGATGCTCATAAGGATGCTGTCTATCAAATATCAAAAGATTATGATCAGTGAATCTAATCTGAAGATTTTTGAAAAATTTCTTTATATGCCACAAAAAAAAATCTGGTTCACATGGGGAGCCCAAACAGGAATGCAGGAACTTGATTTTAATACATCAAGGCTCGATTTAACTGAGCATTTTGCAATTCAATTTTCATATTTGCTATTCAACAAATAACTCTCCAAAGTTAATTTTCATCAAAAGCTATTCAATTTTCCCCAAAGAAGAGTAAATTGCTATTCAACATTTTCAAACTAAATCGAGCCCTGCAAAGTTGAATCTGAACCTAAGAAAGATGTCGTAGACACCAAATTTGAAAAGAAGCTGCCTGATGGATTTGAAGATTTAAAAACAAATTCCTTATGTTGTTCAAAGTTAAATGTGGACTCCTGAAGTGAGCTCAAATATGAGCAGAGAAATGATCTGAACAAACCAGGCTTGACAGACTTTCAGAAGTATCTTGGCTCAAAGGTTGAGTATTGTGGCTTCATTTGAATAAAAGAGCACACTGTTTCCATCTTACAAAAAAAATTTGCCAAAATAAATACATGTACCAACAATTAACATGTGATCTCACATAAGTGAGATTGTGCATTAGGGTTTTTATATACTACTCAAAGTTTGCTAAGAACCAAGTATATCCAACTACCTGTTTTACGTTTTAGTTGAAATATTGTAATGAAAAGTATATATTGTTTTTATGTAATTATACGATAATCATGGAAAATGGATATTTTTGGTAAAAGAGGAAATATGAGACCCATTACTGTTAATCACCAGGAACCTGATTAGGAGCATGCTAATCAGGTTCCTGATGGTCCTTTGTGGGATGTTGTTCCATTCTTGGACCAGTATGGCATCAAGCTCCTGGAACTTCTTTGCTGGACTGGATGGGCTGAAATTGCAAGCTGCAACTCATTAAAGACACGTTTGATTGGATTGAGGGGGATCTTGCTGGCCAGTCCATATGCTCAATCCCCTCCCTCTGTCGGTACTCCCCGACAGCATGGGCAACATGAGGATGGGCATTATCGTCCATCAGAATGAATCTATCACCCACTGCACTTCCATACAATCTGACGTGGACATCCAAGAGCTCATCAATATACCGTTGTGCAGTCAATGTACCACATTCAAGGACACAGAGCTCTATGCATCTATCCCAGCTGATGCCGCCCCAGAACATGATTGACCTTCCACCATAGCGGTCATGCTCAGCAATGTTGGCTGCAAGGAATCGTTCTCCTGGTCTTCCTCATGCCCTAGAATGCCTATCTGTGTGGTTAGGCAGTACCTTGACTCATCTGTAAAAAGGATAGGTCACCAATCTTCTCTGGTCCATCCAATGTGGTCCATGGCCCATTCATATCGTGTGTGGCGGGGGTTCTGGGATAGATGAATGTGAATACATGGTCTTCTTGATTGGAGACCACCTTCGTGCAACCTTGCCCGGATAGTCTACGTTGAAACATTTACCCCAGATGCAATCTGAAGGTCACTGCGAAGCCAGGTTGCTGTGGCAAAGTGGTTCCTATGGGCCTGAATGATCAAAAAGCGGTCTTCAGCTGCAGATGTTGCCCTGCTCTGCCACCACCATACTGTCTTACTGGTGTGGCATACTACTGAAATCTTGCCCAGGCTCTGGTGTTCACCATATGGTGCACACCAAGGGCTTCACCAACCTGACAATGGGTAGCCTCTTGCTCCACCATCCATACAGCCCACCACATTTCTGCTTCAGACAAATGTCTTCTTACATTTGCATTTGCCATTTTCAATCATTAAATCACAAGGGTTTGTGTTGAAATGAAGATTGAATACCCTACACATGTCATGTACATGTAGACAGTACACAAAAACATCATGAAAATCAAGAGATACATGCTTTCCATGACTGTCACAAAAGTTAAAAAATTTATAGTAATTTATATATTTTTTATACTTACCAATGACCCAGCCTTAGCTGGTGCTAACTCTAAAATATCTATGGCCAAATGCAAATTTTACCCCCCAATCCCCCAAATTTGCATCTAAAACCGAAAATTACATGCCCTATATGATCCTCCATACTTTTACTCCACTGCGTATGCGCAGTATCAAGGAGGTCTCGAAATTGGCGCCAAATGTCATTCTTACAACCAGTGCCTGGTAAGTGTTATGTACTCAGCGGGGAGGTAAGAGTTCCCAACTCATGGGAGGGCCATCCCCGTCTGGGTCATTGGTAAGTATAAAAAATATATAAATTACTATAAATTTTTTAACATTTTTATACTGTTCCAATGACCCAGACTTAGCTGAATAGTAAAAAGGTTGGAGGGCCTAGGACATAAAGGAAAATCCAATAGACTCAATTATATATAACAGAAATATTCCCTGAAGGAGAAAATGAGAGATAGGCTTTACATGTATCTTTATTATTTGTATCAAAAAGAAAGACACAACACCACTCTGTAATTGAGCACAATAACATCAATGATCTCTATTAACATCCAGTATAACCCGTTATACTAATTATTTTTAAAGGAAAGCCAATAAATAAAGGAAGTCCAGAGAATGAGACTCTTTATACTCATTAAAAGTGTCCGAGGATTGTATATTAATGCCCGTATGACATGTGACATATACAAATGCTTCACACCGAGCTACACTTCGAAAATATTACATAGATGAGTAAACATTAGCTTTACACTTTAAAACCATGCCAGTACCAACTCGGAATTACTGACTCCAGGGGAGTATTTCCTTGCTTTCCACTATAAAGCAGGTGACCTAAGGGAACACCCCCTCCCCCCTTCCCCTTGCCCTGGATCAAATACTCCAGAGCGAAGAGGGCAGCAGGACAGAGTCACTGCCAGAACCAAAAGCCTACATATATATAGTTGCCACTGTTTAGTGGATGACATTCTGAGTGAAAAATAACGGACCTAAACAATGCAGATCTGCAGAAAAGGACTCAATATTTCTCAGATACAAATTCGAGAAAGTGGAGGGCTAAGAACAATATGCAGCCCTCATTAGATCTGTAATAGCAACATTATTAGCGTAAGCCCATGATGTAGAAAGAACTCTTATTTCATGAGCTTAAAACTAAAGCACAGACTGCTGATTGAAGATATCATAAGCAGTACTGATAGTAAACTGAATCCATCTGACCATAGAATGGACCGAAATGTGGAGGAAGCTTCCACGGCATGTCCCACAACAGACGCCTGAGTAGATTAATCCAAAGTCTTTGTGGAGCTAGAAATGCTACCAACAGAATTTTGCATCGAGATATATAACTTGAGCAATATCTGCTGAATTAACGGCGCTGGAAGATACGCATAACCTATTATTCTGTCTCACAAGATCGATAGAGCGTCTACTGCAAACGCTCAAAGATCCAAACATTGTGACACATACGTCTGCAACTGATTATTGAGATGCGTCATGAATAAGTCGATCATATGCCGCTCTCCTTGGTAGCAAATCTGACTGAATATTCGTTTGTTGAAAGTCCATTCTGGCATCAACAAGCGGCCCCTCCATGAAGGGAGTCCGCTAATACTTTCAGAAGACCCGGAATATGACGGACCGATAGGAGAACTTTATGTTCTAGTACAAACAGAAAGATTACTTCCGTTAACATGAATAACAGAATGGAATGAGTGTCTCCCTAGTTCCGAAAGTTAAAAAATTTATAGTAATTTATATATTTTTTATACTTACCAATGACCCAGACATAGCTGGTGCTAACTCTTAAAATATAGGGCCAAACACAAATTTTGCCCCCCAATCCCCAAAATTTGCATCTAAAACTAAAGAAAACATGTCCTGAAAGGCCCTCCACACTTCGCCCCTACTGCGCATGTGCAGTGTCAAGGACGTTCCGAAATTGGCGCCATTTATCATTCTAATAACCAGTGCCTGGTAAGCGCTATGTAAACCGAAAATTACATGCCCTATATGATCCTCCATACTTTTACTCCACTGCGTATGCGCAGTATCAAGGAGGTCTCGAAATTGGCGCCAAATGTCATTCTTACAACCAGTGCCTGGTAAGTGTTATGTACTCAGCGGGGAGGTAAGAGTTCCCAACTCCTGGGAGGGCCATCCCCGTCTGGGTCATTGGTAAGTATAAAAAATATATAAATTACTATAAATTTTTTAACATTTTTATACTGTACCAATGACCCAGACATAGCTGAATAGTAAAAAGGCTGGAGGGCCAAGGACATAGAGCAAAATGGAATACGCTCAATAAAATAAAATAGAGTCATCCCCTGTAGGGAAAAGAAGTAATAGGCCTTACATGTATCTTTCTTATTTATGATAAATTAGAAAGATACAACACCTTCCAAAAATTGAGCTTCATACATCCATGTACTCTATTAATATCCAATAATCCTTATACTAATAATTTTTAAAGTAAGCCAATAATAAAGTAAGTCTAGAGAATAGAGACTCTTATACTCCTAAAAGTGTGTGAGAATTGCATAATCATGTCCGTTGACATATGCAATATTCAAAAGCTATACTTTAAAAACTAAGACTTGAATGAATTTTTAAAAAACTTAAACTTCTCACTAAACAACCATCCCAATAACAGCTCAGAATTACTAACTCCGGAGGAGGTATCCCCTTGTTTTCATAGTAAAAAACAGGTGACCCAAGGGAATACCCTCCCCCCCCCCCCCTTTTTCTTGCCCTGGGTCAAATAGCCCAGAGCGAAGAGGGCAGCCGAACGGAGACACTGCCGAAACAGACAGCCTACCTAGCTATAGTAGCAACTGTTAAGTGAATGACATTCTGAGCAGTAGAGAATAGACCTAACAATAGAGGCCTCCAGAAATGGACTCGATATTTCTGAGATAAAATTCATGAATGGATGGCTGAGCGCAATGAGCAGCCTTCAAAAATCTATAATAGCAACACTATTAATGTAAGCCCAAGAAGTAGAAGAACTCTTACTTCATGAGCCGAAATCTTAAGCACAACTGCTAAGCCAATGATATACCATAAGCAGTACGCTAGTTAATAGAATCCATTAACAATAAAATGGAGCGTAACGTCCTTCTACTAGACATCAAAGACAGAAGAAGCTTACGCCCTTGTAATAAACAGATATCTGTTTATAAATACATAAACTGTACCCGGAAAGAGTAAAGGCCTATGCCCATACGAAGACGGAAGGACCTTAAAATAATAGGTTCCGGATAATAGGAGCCTAACTCTTATGCAACAATCCAACCTAAATAGTAACGGAAGTATTGATTCCGAAACTATGAAAGTGAAAATCATCCATCGATAGTGCATGAAACTCACTGACTCTACAGTAAAAGAGAAACCAACAGAATTACTGTCTAAAAGGTCAGAATTTGAAAACTACTGTTTCCAGAGGCTCAAATGATTACTTAGCTAAATAAGAACCGAAGTTAAAATCCGTATAGGAATTTAATCTAAAGATTCTAAGTCTATTTATCAAAAAGTTACTAACTGACTTAGATAAAGAGACAAAAGACTCAAATGTAAACTATCGTAGAGTGCATAGGTATGAGGTAACATAAACCTATAACCTAAATAACAACAGGCTGCAGTAGATCTTGTGAAACAAGTATACTAAAAAATAGCAATGAGTAGTATGGAGGGATCAACCATATGAACATAATGATCCCTACACCACGACGGAAGAGCCTCCACTTTAGTCGCATAGAATAGCGAAGAAGAGGATCTCCTATAGTAAGAAATCGCGTCCAAAGCTCGTCCAGTACAGTGCTTACAATGCAATACGGACCACACAACGGAATACATGA
The DNA here is from genome assembly GCA_031216915.1 of Pictodentalium vernedei. NCBI lineage: Eukaryota > Metazoa > Mollusca > Scaphopoda > Dentaliida > Dentaliidae > Pictodentalium > Pictodentalium vernedei. Next base: position 630,526,003 of record CM062295.1, on the reverse strand, counting down.
AGGTTGCGACCTTGCTGGTTGTGATAAAGATGACACGATTTACCCAGTGAAAAAAGATCCTCACATAGAGGAAGATTTCACGTTAAGATCCACAGTAGACAAGAGAGTAAATTACTCATGATCTCTGTGAAGATAGAGATGCTATCAACAGAAATGTATTGTGGTTGTTTATCTTAGCAATACCTGCTAAAACAACAGCGCCGGAGGATACGCTTATCCTATCATTCCGTCCTATAGATCAATAGAGCGTTAACAGTATTAGCTCAGAGATCTGGACAAGCCAACACATACGTCTGCAACTGATTAGCAAGCTGTGTCATAAATAAAACATCATTGGGCGCTCCCATAGATAGCAAATCTGATTAAATACTTGTTTGTTGAGAGTCCATTCTGACAGCAACAAGCGACCCGTAAGAGAACGGGAGTGCGATAAAACAATCAGACGACCCAGAATATGACGGACCAAAACAGAACTTGGTGTAGTATAACCAACAGACGGATTCTTTCCATTAAATTGAATAACGGAAACGAAAGAGTGCCTCCCTGGTTCCGGAGATACGCCACTACTGTCGAATTAAAGGACAGGAATTTGGGCATGCGTTTCTGAATAATGTTCATGCAATGACATAAAGCAAGCCTAAAAAACATTATTCCGCGGAAGTTAAACTGATAGTTAAAAGACTGCGGAACCCAAAGACCCTGGCACTTCGAATCCGTAGGGATCAGTATATATCCCAATCTGTTTGACTGGCAACCGTCATAACAGCCACACTCGGGTCCGGCAACTGCGGCGGCACTCTCTGAGTCAACCACCGAATGTTTGCCCCAGTCTGAATCTCTTGTAACACTAGATAGACAAGAGAATGTATAAATCAAGCAATTCATGGATTGCCGGAAAGTTGCCGTCAAAGAGAAGCTCCTCCGAGAACGAAGCGACTCTGAGAGAGTTCTTAACCTACTATCCACGCGTGGATGTAGCTAGGGCTGCATCACGTCTAACCAACTCCAATCAGCCACTGAAGGGCGGAGTTATACGTGAACAAACTACTGCCCTCAAAAGAAATTACATTGAGAATAATATCCCGTAAATCTTTTCTTGAAGACGTAATGATAACGCCTCAGTAAGGCGGATTACGTATAATAAAGCGTCTAAGTTAAGTCTACTATACATAATGTCGTTCCCAACATTGAAATTGGAAAAGACATAAACGGCGAAAAGAATATATGCAGTCTTTAATCACACCGTCTAGACGCATATGAACTCTCGGTATGCCCTGCTCTGCCAAAATAAACTATATGTAAAAAAGATAAAATGGCAGAAATGAGCCACGCGGACAAGAAACTAAACTATCATGCTTAGTAGCAGGCTTGTATATAAATATAAATATATAGCGTCGAAAAATAAAACACATGTTGTAATGACAATATTGGACTGCGTCGGTAAGTCAGGGACAAAGTCCCTGTACCGATCGAAAAATCCGAGTCCAATGACGCTGTAAGTCTCTTATCCAAGATCGCAGCAATGAAGTCCGAAAAATAATCACTGGAAGAAATGCCAGAAGATATGAAAGGCATCTTCCGATACTACTAAAGGGAAAACTCGAAATCTTTCGAATCCCTTTCGCCATCCTGTCGGACCCTATAAAGCGTTCGGTCGTCCGTAGCTTGATGCAACCGCGGACCGCACCGACCCAGCGCCGTCGGATAATTCCTGATTCGACCGAGAAACCGTCAATTGCTGGGATGCTGCGAAACAACTGTGCTAACTCGGATAGCACGTCCGTCACTGAGGCCTGAGGAGCAGCGGTCTTACGATGCATTGCCGCAGGAAGCTCCGAGATCGTTACCCCGTGCATACTTCCAATATGCGAGCGAACGGAGTGTATAGGCCTCGTGTCCCTTGGCTACCGGATGGCGCGACCTATTCGCTGTGGAATCACTGAATGCCGAAACTGATCGGATACTCGAGGTCACGTAGCCAATGTGCGGTCGTGTGCCCTGCTGTGAGGATGAGGAAGCATTAAAGACAGTCTCTCGGACTGTCAATATAACGGAGCGTCCCGAGCAACGGACATATGCTCCGAATGTAAAATATCTGAACCACAACATGCGGTCCCCTATGTTGTTGGCTTCCTCCGATCTGTCCTCAATCTGCCGTCACTGGGTGAGTACTAAAGTAATTAAAGTGCTCGCATCACCCAAATCTCCTTCCTAGACCGCAACGGACGAACCCGGCAGCCGAACCATTCGATGAATGTACGCTACACCGGGTGAGCTAGCGAATGTCACTCCGTAAGCGATAGACATATTCCATGAGCACTTATTGCCGCTAACTCTTCATTAACTATGACGACAGAGGCACACTTTTGAAAGACATCTCCATAACTCTTCGAACAAGAAACCAGAAATGCTTGGATAGCAAGCATAAAATAATAATATATATAGCGTCGTTCAATAATTCGAAAGTTTGTGTGACATTATTGGACTATGTCGGAACTGAGGGACGATGTCCCTGAACCGAACCAAAAATTTCTAAGTCCACCGACGCTATCAGTTTCTTATCCGGCATCGCAGCATATGTTGTTCCGAAAGGGAAAGCTTGAAATCCACCGAATCCCTTTCGGTATCCCATCGGACCGGATGAAACTTTCGGACGTCCGTACCCGCTTCCGCGGAGCGTCCCGACCCAGCATCGTCGGATAAAATATATGCGACAGATTCAGTTGATGCTGGGATGCTGCGATAAACTGTGCTATTAAGGAAAGCACGTTCGTTCCCGAGGCCTGTGCAGTAGCGGACTTACGATGCATTGCCACTGGAAGCTCCGTGTACGTTGACTCCCGCACACTTCCTATGCGAACGTCCGGAGTCTGCAGGCCTCGAGTCCCCGGCTACCGACCCAGCGCTGTCGGATAATTCTCGATCCGACACCGTTTCAGTCGGCTGCTGGGATGCTGCGATAAGCTGTGCTATGTGCACAAGAATGTCCGGCGTCGAGACCTGCGGAGGCGCAGTCTATCGCTGCTTCGCCGAGGGCAGCTCCGCATCAGATGGCTCCCGCATACTTTTCCTATGCGAACGTCCGGAGTCCATCGGTCTCGAATCCCTGGCTGCCGGATGGTGTGACCTGGTCGCCGAAGAATCCTTGATCGGCGAAGCTGGTAATATATCGGCGGTCACGCAGCCAAGGTGCGGTCGTGTGCGCTGACGAGAAGAGGAAGCCTTAGCAGTCTCAGCGGACTGCCTATACAACGGAGCGTCCCGAGCGACGGACGTATGCTCCGCTAACTACACATTTGTACCACAACATCTGGGGCCAGATGTTGTTGAACGAGAGAGAGGCCTCTCTCGCTTGCCGTCCGGATGGACCGGAACGAGCTATGAACCGGACTAAAAGGCTTCCTCCGTTCTCCCTCCGATCCGCCGTCACTGGGTGTGCATTAAGTTAATTTTATAGTGCTCGCATCACCCCAAAATTCCTTCTAGACCGCAACGGACGAACCCGGCTGCCGAACCATTCGGTGAATGGACGCTACACCGGGCGAGCTAGCGGACGTCAAAGGCCGTCGAACCTACTAGGGTCCTCTTAGGCAATTGGCGTATTACATGAGCACTTTTCCGCTAGCCCTTCATTAATTGTGACGACGGAGGCACACTGTTGGAAGACATCACAGATACATCACCCTAATCTTGATCGTCTGAAATAGAAAGTGATAAAGTAGAGTGACCCTGCGGGGAAAGGACCGGAGTGTCCAAATCCCCAACAACATACCGTGACATACGCTTCCCATATTGTCATCGAAATCATACGATACAGAACAGGAGTTAATGCGAGTACACTGACCACATATAGAATGATAATAAGGTCAGAGGAAGACTTCCTCTTAAAGCAATTGATCAATATCCTTTCAATGTGAAAAGAAAACAAGTCCTGGTACTCGCACTAACCCCTGGCAATCAAAATACATAATAATAATATGATCCATTAATATAGAAAAAATAATTGAAATCAAAATATTTTGAAAAAATATTTTTTCAGAACAGCCCAAGTTTCTGAAAAGTAACGTTGAGCCCCAATGGATCCCAAGCCTAAGTGTGGACAAAAATTTTAAAAATATTTTAAACAATTTATTCAACACTTACGAACAATAATAATGTATCTAGTTATGATTAAAATAACATAAAGATATTATTATTTAGAAATCCCCCCCTCACACAGAGGGCTGTTGTAAATGTAAACAATGAGTGTAAAAACACTAAAATAAGACTCCAGGCACCCAGGCCCGAAATCAGTTACCAAAAATACACCATCTGATGCAAAACATAGACTTCCAGGGAAGAAACTGCAGAACATCAGATGGTAGATGCAGAACACAACGCCTAACCACCCGTAGGTGAAGACGTAAACATGGGGAAAGAACAGAATTCATTCTGTTATACAGCTAAAACTCCCAAGAAATTTTAGTAATAATAATTACAGAAACTATGCCAAAAGCATTGGGAGAATAGCAAGGGGGAACTTAAAGGACAGGGAGAGAGGAAAAACACTTGAAAAAACAGTGTAACTAAATAATCAGAATGACAACAAAATGGCTGCTGCCTTGAAAATAGGTAACTTAACATAATTTCATTAAAAAATTTTAAGTTACAGCCCTGATAATATTCTGTCACACATTCTTTTCCTCTCCTCCTTTTCTATCCTCCTTAGAATCACCATTTCACTAATATTTATGTGTCTGGCATCATTTAAACTGAGATTTAAAAGCACAAAGATCAGTCAGATGTTAACTGATGAAGGGCCAAACTTAGAATGATAAATGGCGCCAATTTCGGAACGTCCTTGACACTGCGCATGCGCAGTAGGGGCGAAGTGTGGAGGGCCTTTCAGGACATGTTTTCTTTAGTTTTAGATGCAAATTTTGGGGATTGGGGGGGCAAAATTTGTGTTTGGCCCTATATTTTAAGAGTTAGCACCAGCTATGTCTGGGTCATTGGTACAGTATAAAAATATACGCTAATACCGTCGAATTGTCGGACAGAATTAGCACATGAGCATACTGAATAATGTTCATCCAATAACGAAGCGCAAGCCAAAATGACATCATTCTTGATGTTAATGTGCTTGAATAGGAACTACGGATCCCAAAGACCCTGGCCCTTCAAATCCGTTGGGCTCAAAGTTAAGACCCAACCTGTTTGACTGGCATCCGTCAAAACTGTAAAACTCGGATCCGGCAATTGCAGTGGAATTGTCTGAGTTAACCAATGAAAACCTGCCCAAGTCTGAATCTCTTATTCACTTGATTCACAAGAAGATGTCCGTATCGAGCGAAAAAATCTTCACTCTCCAATTCTGGATCAGAAGAAATTGGAGAGGACCCGTGCGTAACCGCCCCATCGGAATAAAATCATGGCAGTTCCGCACAAACGTATCAGTCTCATGAGATCTCTCGCTGAGACCTTGTCTGAGTGAAGCCAATAGTGAGCATAACAACTGATTAATTTCGCTCTGGGTAACGGCAGATGAACGAGAATGTTGTGTGTTTCGAAGCTCATCCCCCGGTGGGTGAATGACTTGGATGATACCAGATCCGACTTCTCGTTTACTTATGAAACTGAGACGTCGGAGCAATAGAAGCAGATTCTGCACACCGTTCTAAAGAGTTAACCCATTGCCGTACCTCTAAAGAATGTCGTCCAGGTAGGCTGACGTTATCGCAGAAGAATGAGCTCAGAAATGAGTCATTACCGAGTTCGTTATTCGAGTGAAAGCCCAGAGAGCTAGATTCAGGCCGAAGCACATTGCTCAGAGCTGATACACGACTCCTATGATGAAGAAGCGAAGATACTATCTGACTGCCTGATGTACCATGACGTGAAAGTACGCATCTTGAGATCTATGCATGTAGCATAGTCGTACACCTGAATACTCGCTCTGACCGATCGGTTGAATTCCATATATAAACTTGGAGCCATGATCAGCTTGTTTATCCAGCTCAGATTTATGAGTGGACGGAACGAGCCGTCTGGTTTTGGAACCAGAAAAGGATGGTTGTAGAAACCTGGAAATTCCTGGATTTCTACGATCTCTATCGTGATCATTCCAGAAGAGACTGGACTTCTGATGAAAGCGAGCCTCTTTCCTACGGACTTGACAGAAGCTGAGTCCATCTTGGACTTCGAGTTAACGGAGATTTTCGTTTGAAGGACAATTTAGACCTTCCGAAATCAACCCTCGAATCCAAGGGACGTCTGTAATCTACTCCCAGTTAATTGAGAAACTCGACAGTCTTCCGCTCGCCAGTACACGATAGAGGTTAATACCATTACCTCCTGGTCCTGCGAGGTTTGCGGAAGGAGAAGCCATGTCCTCCACGGCCTGCACCTCGCCCCGTCGACCTAGGGGCGTCTGACCAAATGTCTCGGCCAGAATTACGGCCCCCCCTACCTGAGTCGCTACCCTAACAGTCTCTATAGTAAGACCTAGAGGATGCATAGGAATCTCTATAGGAACTTCCCTTGGACGTATTCGTCCCAGAAGTGCCTGTCCTACCTTTCTCTGCTGAATCCAACAAAATGGAAGCGGATTTGAATAGCAGAGAGTCTGAAGCTTTCTTAGTTATCTGATCATAGACTGCAGAAAGCTTGCCATCGAAGAAAACTCTCCGGAGACCGGAGCGACTCTGAGAGAGTTTTTCACCTTACTATCCACATGCGTGGATGTAGCCAGGGCTGCGTCACGTCTAACCAACTCCATATTGCCACTAAAAGGGCGGGGTTTTACGTGAAACCCTTGAAAGAACTCTTAAGGAGGTTGTACATCCTTGAATTCTTTTTCCTTTGAGACATAATGATAACGCTCTGGTAAGGTGATCTGCATACGATGATGCGTCTAAGCTAACCCTGCTAGACGATATTGTCGTTTCCAACATAGTGGTTGGAATTGACATTGACGACAGTATAAACGATACTAGGTCCTGGCCTGGTCGTCTCTCAGAATGCTCTGTCCTGCCGTTTCAAATTATTCCTTGAAATGATGAAAGGCAGATGTTGAGCATTTGCCGATAAGAAACCTGACCTGCCCATTTAGGTAGCAAGTTACATAAATATAGCGTCATTCAACAGATCAAATGGCCGTGAGACATATCTGGACTATGTCGGAAACTGAGGGATGATGTCCCTAAACCGATAAGAATTCTGAGTTCAGTGGCACTATCAGTCTCTTATCCGGCAACGCAGCAATTTTTGGTCCAGAGGAACAACGTCAGATGATAATGCCGGATGTACTCTACAGCAATTATGTTGTTCCGAAAAGGGAAAATACAACTCATCCGTATCCCTTTCGCCATCCTGTCGGACCACTTGTAATTCTTGGTCATCCGTGCCTGAATCTGCAGCGGAACGTACCAACCCAATAATTCCTGATCCAACAGAGTTACTGTCGGTTGCTGGGATGCTGCGATAATTTGTGCTATCTGTGATAGCATGTCCGTAACAGAGGCCTGTGGAGCTGCGGTCTTACAGAATTTAGCCGCTAGAAGCTCCTTGGATGTTGACTCCTGCATATTTCTTATATGCGAACGTCCGGAGTATGAAGGCCTCGTATCCTTGGCTACTGGATGGCGTGACCTGATCGTCGCGGTCGCGTGTGCTGCCGTGAGGATGAGGAAGCCGAAAGAGCAGTCTCTCTGGACTGTCTGAATAACAGAGCGTCCGAGCAGTGGACGTATGCCCCGACTGAGGAACGTTTTGTGCACAACATCTGTGCCCAGATGTTGTAGTACGAGAGAGGGACCTCTCTCGCTCGCAGCCCGGATGGACCTGGACGAGCTAGGAACCGGACTAATAGGCTTCCTCCGTACCATCCTCGTATCCGTCGTGACTGGGTGTGCACATTGTATTTTATAGTGCTCGCATTACCCAATGCAAATTTCCTTCCTGGACCGCAACGGACGAACCTGGGTGCTGAGCCATTCAGTGAATGGTTGCGACACCGGGCGAGCTAGCAGACGTCAAAGCCATCGATCCTACTAGAGAACTCCAGGCAATTAACACATCTACATGAGCACTTTTGCTGCTAACTCTTCATTTGACTGTGACAACTGAAGCACACTTTACAAAGACATCACAGTAACAACACCTTGTTCATGTTACTCTATGAGACCTGAAATTATTTGCTGGAAGCTCCAGAGATGTTCATTCCTGCATTTATATAACATCCGAACGTCCCAACTGGAAAGGTCTCGTATCCTTGGCTAGCAGATGGAGTGACCTGGTCGACGTGTATTCCTTGGTCGGCGAAGCAGGAGCACCAGAGACGTTCAATCCTGCATTTATATAATATGCGAACATCCCCTGGAAATCTGTGGTCACATAGCCAAGGTGCGGTCGTGTGTGTTGACGAGAATGAGGAAGCCAATATAACAGCCGCATCGGACTATCATGCGATGGAGCGTCCCGAGCAGGAGGAGTGGACGTAAGCTCTGACTAAGTGAACAAACATACAACATCGCAGCACAGATGTTGCTGCAAGAGAGAGGGGGGCCGCTCTCGCTCGCGGTCCGGGTGGACCTGGACGAGCTAGCTACCGGACCGACAGGCTTCCTCCGTACTATCCTCGGATCCGTCGTTGCTGGATATGCACATCTGATGTTTTATAGTGCTCGCATCACCCAATCTGCTTCCCTGGACTGCGACAGACGAACCTGGGTGCTCAGCCATTCTTTCCTGGTGAATGGTCGCGATACCGGGCGGGGTAGCGGGCGAACAATGCCTTCGATCGAACTAGCGAACTCCCGACAATTGTCGTAATACCTTGAGCACTTCCTACTAGCCCTTATATTGCAACAACGGAGACACACTTGTTGAAGACATCATGGAAACATCACTCTGAATTCTGAAAAAGAAACTGATAGTATAGAGTGACCCTACGGAGAGAGGACCGTAATGGACCCCTCACCGCTAACAAAATACCATAACACACGTCTCCAACGTTGTCATATCAATCAACACACACAGAGCAAGAATTAGTGCAAATACATTGACTATAAGAAACACAATGAACCTGTGAATTAGAGGAAGATATCCTCGCATTACAATTGAACAATATTTTTTTCAACATGAAAAAAAAAAAATACACAGTCATATTACTCGCACTAGACCTTGAAATAAATATACATAATATATTATAAACCATTATAACATTTCAAAAGAAAATAATTTAAAAAAAAAAAATTTTTGAAAAATTTTTCAGAAGAGCCCAAGTTCCGAATGGGAACAATGAGCCCAAATGGATCCCAAAAAAGCCTAAGTGTGGACAAAAATTTTAAAATCCTTTCAAAAAATTAATGTAACACTTACGGACAATATTAATGTATCTTGCTATGAACTGAACTAAGCAGAGGACAAGTAATCACTATAAGAAGTAACCGTTGTCAACATAAACAAAAAGTGTAAACAAACCGGAAACATGACTCCAGGCACTGATAAACATGCCGCGAATTCAGTTACCAATTTAAACACCATCTGATGCAAAACAGAGACTTCCAGAGAAGAAACTGCAGAACATCAGATGGTAGATGCAGACCAAAACACCTAACCACCCAAGGGTGAGGACGTAAACATGGGAAAAAAAACAAAAAAAAAACCCAGAAAATAATTCTGTTTCCAAGCCAAAACTTCCAAGAAATATTAGTAATAAACATTACAAAAAATAAGCCAAAAGCATAGGAGAATAGCTAGGGGGGAATAAAGGAAAGTGAGAGAGGAAACACTGATTAAACAATGGAACTTTCATAGCAAGAATGACCACAACAAGATCATGCCTCGAAAATAGGCAACATGAATAATTTCGTAAAATAATTATAAATTACAGCCCTGAACATTTGTTTCCACTGTTTTTTCCTCCCCTCCTTCTATTTCCTCCTCATATCCACCATTTCTCTCATAATTATGTGTCTGGCATTCTTAAAACTGAGATTTACAAGCACAAATAACAGTGAAGTGTAACTGTATTGAGGGCCAAACAAAGAAATGACATTTGGCACCAATTTTGAGACCTCCTTGACACTGCACATGCACAGTGGAGTAAAAGTATGTAATTTTCGGTTTTAGATGCAAATTTTGGGAATTGGGGGGTAAAATTGGGGTTTGGCCCTAGATATTTTAGAGTTAGCACCAGCTTAGTCTGGGTCATTGGTACAGTATAAAAATATATAAGTTTTATAGTAAATTTCCTTTCTTATTATACCTACTGCAATTGTTTACTACAGGCTTGCACTACAGTGGAAGACCCTAACTCAGATAAAATACTCTCTATTTTAATCTTTCCCATCGGCACACACCCAGTAGGGGACGCTCTTCTCTTAGTACAATTCCATGACTTCCGTTAACCAGTGCGTAAAGCAGTCATCAAACCATTCTTTTGAGTCTGCCAACATAGGAGTTATGTGATCAGCGGGGAGGAAGGATTCTTACCCGAATAAGAAGATGGGAGGGCCTCCATGTAAACAATTGCGGTAGGTATAATAAGAAAGGAAATTTACTATAAAATTTATATTTCTTATCAACCTACCTTACAATTATTTACTACAGGCTGAATAGACAATAGGATGGAGGGAATCACATAACCAACCCACTCATAACTCAACTGCACTGGAACCGTGGACAGAGGAAGAGGTCTCTAGGCCTATCAAACCATAGCATCACAAACATTAGTAAAAGACAATGAGAGATGAGGCATAGGGTTCTGTGCGATGCACAGACAGAAATGGCAGTAAACAGCACAGAGCTGGAACTGACCTAGTAAGAAGCCAAATGGCTGGGATAGACAACAGCCTGAGCAAAAGAAAGAGGGCCCGTAGAACAAAGGTCCTCTGCCTGCTCCTGCAACTGTCACGCAGATAAGCGGAGAAAGTAATATTTCTCCAGGAGGCTGCCAGCATAACACCCGACAACATGACGGAGTTAGTATAAGTGCCAAGAGATAGACAATGCATGCACCTCGTGGCAGAAAAACGATTGGTAAAACAATCGCAAGTCGCTAGACGCGCGGAAGCTGCATGAATAGCAAGCCAAATCCAATTGAGAAAAGGATTCAGGAGAGATCTTCTGTCGACCAGGAAGAAGAGACAGAAAATCGATCCTACTCGTCCAAATGAACAGAGCAAAGGGTGTTTACCCTCAACAGAAGGAAGAGTCCCAATACAGATAGGAGGTGGAGTAGTTTCTGGTATCTGATTCCTGGCCAGAAAGGAGCAATCACTGGTAAACATAACACTGGTGGGAGAGCTCCAGAAAAAAGGCCGGGTCAACCGAGAGGTCGTGAAGCTCACTAACCCATCTGGCTGAGGCAAAAGCCATCAGAAAAGCCGTCTTGTATGAGAGAAAATGCATATCCACCAGGGATAAAGGCTTGAACGCCCCCCCCCCCCCCCCAACCAAGCAGCACCCAAGAAAGATTCCATCTTAGGGTAAGCTGCAAAGTTCTAGGCCTTTTCAAGGAAAAGTGGCAAACAAGCTTGGAGAGGCATGGAGTAGTGCCGATACAACGTTGTCCCACATACGAAAAGGTCTCCGAAGCATGGACCTGTACCCATTGCTGGAGACCACCAGAATAAAACATATACCAGAAACTCCGCAATCTGTGTGATTGAAGGGGTGACAGAAGCAACAGAGTGATCCGCATACCATCGACAGAAGACCTTCACTTAGCCGCATAGGCTAAACCAGTGGAGTGCCGCCTTGAAGAAGAAAAGCAACTCCACTGCTCATCTCAAAAAAACAACTACGGAGGAGTCAGGACCTGACAAAAGACATGCGTGAAGGCACAATGAAGTCGGGTCAATGTGAAACCTCCTCGGTCGCGATGTAGAGGTAGACGAGCCAGAACTGCCAACAGAGAGCGGGGCACACTGATCCACACCCACTTAGGTGACAGGGGTGAGATCGAAAGATTTGACAACTGCAGGTTCGTATCTGGGATAGAACCTGATGCAGAATCGGAGCCGACAGGAAGGCGTAGCGAACAAGACCATTCCAAAGGAGGGACAGAGCATCCACAGCAAATGCCAGAGCATCTGGACACTGGGACACGAATGTGTCCACCTGATGGTTCCAACAAATTGCAAAAAGATCGGTGTGGGGACAACCCCAGAGATCGCAAAGAGACTGGAACACTGCCATGTGGAGCATCCACTTGGTGGAAAAGAACCTGCCCCGTCGGGACAGGGAGTCGGCTAGGACATTCAGACGACCAGGAAAGTGATGAACCACCATTCCGGTGTTGTTAACATTCTGAGCGAGCAGTAGAAGATCCTGAATCAATTCGTACATGGGAACATAGTGCGTGCCGCCGTGGTTCCAAATGTAAACAACCAATGTCAAATTGTCAGACAACAGAAGGATCTGACAATTCGAAAGGCGGGGGATCCACTGCCGGAAACTCGGAAGAAGAGCAAGAAGCTCCTTCTGGTTGACGTGAAGAGCTGCTAGATCCTGGTCCCATGACCCGCGAAGGAAAATACCTAGAGGATCCAACGTCACATCCCATCCGAGATCACTGGCGACTTCCGTCAGAACATGATCGTACGTGGGGAAGTCCAATAGAACTCCCTGCACAATCCACTGAACATCTGTCAGGGGAGACGGTGACAAGGAAGAGACTCCGATAACTGAAGCACCAGGTCCAAAGGATCAACATTCGGCCTCCAACGACTGAGCAGAGAGTGTTGGAGAGGTCGGACATGCAGCCGATCTAGAGGAATGAGATCTGTCACCGAACCGCAGAGACCGAGCAGCCAGGGAAGACTCCGAGTTGTGGTGGACGTGGACCGGGACAAAGTCAGGGCAAAAGGATGAGGAAATCACAACCCTTGCCTGGGAAACTGCAACCGTATCCAGCTGAGTACGGAAGCACAACCCAGATGACAAAATGGCGGAGAAGGGACCAGGTCTGACTTCTCCCCGTTGACTCTGAACCCTAGTGACGTGAGTAGGCTCAACATTGTGACGACATCAGACTCCAGAAAGGCCGCATTGGAATGCCTCTAGAGGATATCGACTAGATAAGCCGAAGAAGACACCTTAGACTGTGTGGGGTGTAAGACTAACACATGCAACATCAGACAGGTGAAGGCCCAAGGATCCAGGTCGAGGCCAAAGGGCAATGCCTTTAACTGGAAAACATCCTGGGGAAAGGAGCGGCGAACCAATCTGAAAGCCTCCATGCTGAACTGAGGAGCAATGATAGACTGTGTCAGGATACTCAGATCGATAACCTGTCTGAGTCGGCCATCCTTCTTCGGCACCAAGGAGGGAATAAAATCCCACTGAAAGAATGTTCTTGATGACCTTGATCGCCCCCTTTGACAGGAGATTGCCTATCTCCGTGATCAAAGTTCCCAGTGTGTAACGTTGAAAGGGACTTGTGTTGGTAGAGGCATTCTCGACTGAGTGGAATGCTTCAGCCTGGGTCGAAGAATTCGAAAACTTGAAGTTAGTGGATGGACAGGTGGACGATGGACGGCAAGTGATCAGTAAAGCTCTCCTCGACGACTGCTGATGCCTACCCTTACCCTGTGAGTGAGCAGAAGTGGCGTCAGGAAGATCAGGCCTTAGCTTCGCAGAGGAAGCAGAAGGGTACTTGTCAGGCTTTGGACGGCCCCTGCCTCCAACAGAAGGCTTATCAAACTGATGAAGCAGCAGCAGATCAATGGAATGACATAGGGAGTCATCCTGGTCCGTCGCCATGGAACCATGGAATAGTTAGACTCTCCGATAGAAGCAGATCGAAGAGCAGTGCACTGCCCCTCAAGAAGGGAAAGGCTTGTGTCCAGCACAGTGTCTCTGCGAACTAATTCCAAGTTAGTCGTGTTACAGGCATGTGTGTGAGAAGATGCATGAGCACCTTGGACAGCACACACAAAAAACCTGTTCGTCGTTAAACTTATCTGGGAGCAGATAAGCAGCAAAGCAGAGATGACCTGATCGAAGAGAGATAGCATTCCAGCATCTCTCCCGATAAGCCCAACATGGACTCCAGAGTCTCCATATGAAAAATGGCTGGCTTGGGAGTTGGAATCCTGATCCAAGACCGTCAAAGTCTGGCAGACTGATGGATTGGCGAAATCGTAGGAATGATAATGCACCGGAGGCAAAAAAGTGTCAACCCTGATGAAGAACGACGTCTTCATAGCCTTGGAACTCAACTTAGAGTCCCAAGCTGTAAATGCTTCAACCACCTATACCGACAGGCACGGTTAAAGGCGCCCAGAAGCAGGTTGCTCCACAGGCTGTATGTGCGCGACCGATGATACTGTCGGCTGATTTGACGGTTTGAGAAATGGAAGGAACCCAAACACAAAGTCAAGAGCTGCCCCCCAAGTAAGAAGACTGTTGGCTCTCGACGTCAGGTATGTCAGACTCGTCCCATGAGTTGGAAGACACATAGCCCATCATGGGCAAACCAGCCAACGCCTCCCATGGTGTAGGCACACCAGGGGGATTAGAAAGCAGCCTGTTTCCAATCCCAGGAGGCGGTGCCACAGGGGGTACCCGGAAACCACTCGTAGCCTCTCTGGAAGCAACGGAAAAAGGCTCTTGGACAGAAACTAAGTGAGCAAGGAGAGGGCCTCCCTAAGCTCACTGACTGTCAGAACAGTACCATGTGGGAACAAACCAACAATGTGGCTTCAATCTGGACCCATTTTACCAGCAAAGGGTCACGATCCTAAAATACACCTGATGTGGGGCGACAGGCTGCAGCCGAAAACATCTGAAGGCAGATGTGTCTTGGGGTATGACATACCCAGAGGATCTACAGAGCGGAAACTCAGGAGAGTCGCTGCGGACATCTGCAGGACAGAAGGTCTAGGCTGCACAAAAAGCTTTGGTCATGCAACACTGGCCATGGGAGTGTATGGACGGAAATGCCACAGTGATCATGGTGACCCCACCATGAACATCCGAACCTAATGAGAAAAACTGAGATACTCAACAGCTGAGAGACCACAGTAGAGGGTTCAACCAACAGCCCCTTCCGACTTTGCCAAGTTGAAGTCAGGGAAGGCCGAGGCCAATACCCCACATCTATACTACCAGACATCTCAGCAGGCACCTGCAGGGATAAAACTGCTGTCCTCAATGGCTGAGAGGACACAACAGGGGGGCTCGGTCGGCAGCCACTTCTGACTTCGTCGAGTTGAAGTCAGTATAGGCTGAGGCCGATACCCCACGTCTACACTACCAGACACCTCTGAAGAGCCCTGCAGGGATAAAACTGCTGTGCTCAATGGCTGAGAGGACACAGCAGGGGGTTCGATCGGCAGCCACTTCCGACTTCGCCGAGTTGAAGTCAGGGAAGGCTGAGGCCGATACCCCACGTCCACACTATAGACATCGCTGCAGACCCCTGCAGGGATAAGCAGAGGCCAGCTAAAACGGTGACCAATGACGTTGTAGACGGAACAGCAGTAGTAGCAGATATGACGGTAGCTGTTGAAACTGGCGGAAAAGGGGAGAGAGCAACCAAGCTCGGCCTCTAAAGGAGGAGTCACAACCCAATTGACAGCCTCAGATGTCGACTAGAGAGGGTGCAAAGTCGGAACCAGGCATCTCTTCACCAGACATCTCAACAGCTCCCGCAGTATCCACCACGGTAAAAACTGCACATCCCCCACAGAGGGGGTATAACTCTCACCAGACGTGGTGTTGTGTCGGGAGGCCCCAAAATGACAGCCCCCCCCCCTTGCCCCTGCAGGTCCGGGAGGAACGGCCACGATAACGCACCAAAAGCGAGAGTATTGCCCTAAAGGAACAGTACTGGACATAACAGGGGTGAGAACAGTAGAAGAAAAAGGTGAACTCAACAGATACAGAAAGTAGAACACCCCCAACTACGAGAGAAAGGTGGCAGAAAAAAGAACCAGTGGGAACACAACATAACCCAGACGGCCGACAGGGACCTAAAAAACAGAAATTCAGCCCTCAACAGAGTGAAGAAATCCTGTCCATACAGTCCCTCATTGAAACCTAACTCCAATAATAACTAGAAAAACTGTGAGCACTGCTCACTAAATGATACCACCCACTCCCACCAAGAAACATTTTACAACAGTAAAAGTGTGTTTAATGTAGAGAGCACAAACACTGACAACCCCCCCCCCCCCCCCCCCCCCCCAAAAAAAAAAAAAAAATAAAAATACCTGAAAGCAGAATAGAAGGTGCACATCTATAATGTATATAAAAGAATGTCTGAGAGTTTCAATGAAATTCGCCCACTGGTATAAGAGGAGTAGCGGATAGCAGGAGTGTACCCCCCTAAAGCATCACAACAATTTGGCTAAGTTCATTTCGCCCTTTGGGAAAGAGTAAAAAATAAAAATACCTGAAAGCAAAATAGGAGGTGCACATCTATAATGTATAGAAAAAAATGCCTGTAAGTTTCAATGAAATCCACCCACTGGTTTAAGAGGAGTAGCGGATAGCAGATGTGTACCCCCAAAGCGTCACGGACGTATGGACGTACGGAAGTACGGACGTACGGAAGTACGGACACCATGAATGCTATATACCGCCCACTTTTCAAGTGGGTGGTATAATAATAAAATTTATCAACCGAAAAATTTTATGTCTGAACCGCACAGTACGGGAAATTCATGCGCGACACAGAAAATATATAAAATTGAATGAAAATGTGGTTTAAAATATTAACGAGAAGATATAAAACACAGTCCTGTTATTATACGATCCTCAGATCCATAATTCCAGTCACAGGAAACCATTATCGACGAGTTGAATTATCACTGTTTTGTAATGCAAATGGCGGCACGTCCTTCACATGCAGCGGACAAAAAAAAGAATGGTTTGATGACTGCTTTGTGCACTGGTTAAGGGAAGTTATGGAATTGTACTAAGAGAAGAGCGTCCCCTACTGGGTGTGCGCCGATGGCGCTCAACCCAGTTTTGGCTTACTTTTTCATGGCGTTTTTACACCACTGTTCTTTCCCAAATCTCTTGGGAAAGATTAAAATAGAGAGTATTTCATCTGAGTTAAGGTCTTCCATTGCAGTGCAAGCCTGTAGTAAACAATTGTAAGGTAGGTTGATAAGAAAGTCTGCCTGTCAAGAAAGCTAATGAAAACACTGGGGACCATCACAAAACATTCCTCCCACAGGGAGCCCAAATATCAACCCAGGGACTTGGCATGAACAAACTTGAATCTCACCCTCTAAGGATGCTGCACGCCAAATATCAAAACATTCCGACCGCTGAATCTGAAGAAGATTTTTAAAGTAAAAATCCTCATATTGAAGTTATAATTCGGGCTCCCATAGTGAGCCCAAATATGAACCTAGGGAAATGGCTTGAACAAACTTGGATCTCACCGCACTAAGGACGCTGCATTCCAAATTTCAAAACATTCTGACTGCTGAATCTGAACAAGATTTTTAAAGAAAAATTCCTCATATGAAATGATGGTATAATTCGGGTTCCCACAGGGAGCCCAAATATGAACCCAGGGACTTGGATTTAACAGACTTGAATCATCCCCCCTCCCCCCTCTAAGGATGCTGCACACCAAATATCAAAACATTCTGACTGCTGGATCTGAAGAAGAAGATTTTTAAAGAAAATTCCTCATTTTGAACTAAGTTACAATTCGAGCTCCCACAGTGAGCCCAGATATTAACCTAGGGACATGGCTTGAACAAACTTGAATCTCACCCCACTAAAGATGCTGCATGCCAAATATCAAAACATTCCGACTGCTGAATCTGAAGAAGATTTTTAAAAAAAAATTCCTCATATTGTTCAAAGTTATAATTCGGGTTCCCACAGGGAGCCCAAATATGAACCCAGGGATTTGAATTTATCAAACTTGAATTCCCCCACCCCCCACCCAGGATGCCACACACCAAATATCAAAACATTCCAACTGCTGGATCTAAAAAAGATTTTCAAAGGAAATTGAGGGTAGTGTTAGTGTTATGCCCCTTGTAGAGCCACTGGTGGGCATGGCAACATCTTCTGAACAAACTTGGGTGGACACATGTTGGGAAAGATTCACATCAAGTTTCATCTAAACTGGCCCAGCAGTTCTTGAAGAAGTCGAAAACGTGAAGTTAATGGATGGACAGATGGACGATGGACGGCAAGTGATAAGTAAAGCTCACCTCGAGCTTCGCTCAGGTGACCTAAAAACATGGGTTCCCGAACCTTGAACTATTTCTTTCATTTATTTATTGAGGTTCAACAACCATTTCAACAGCCATGTAATGTTTTGACTATCCACAAAATTGGGTTCCCCAGGCTGAACCATTTAGCATCACCGAGTACCTGTTAAAAGATAAAGAAAAAATTACCAAAGAAGAGCAACAGTTTTTAATCAGTAGAGTGCTGAAGACAATATTTTGGCTTTATAATGAGATGAAGATACTCAGTGGATGTGCTTTGTATTATCTTTGAAGTGAAATTATTTATTATGCAAGGCTTGGACAGGTAGAGTTAAGTGTTTTTCCAAAGTACACAAGGCAACTGACCCTTTGCAGCAGGATATTTTCCAAATTGGACATCTTATCTCCCCCCCCCCCCCCCCCGACATGAATTATTCTTTTGAATATACTCATGTGACTTTTATTTCCCACCTGTGTTGGTGATTTTCATGGACTGGTGGCATCGCACCCTATTTGAAGTCACATACCGCTGATAGTCAGTGTCGTTTGATCACTCAACCTATGCACACATGTTTTCGCGGCCGTCCATACAATTATATCACTTCCACTGTGAAAGTTATACCAATGTTCTAAGTCATATATCTGTATTTTCAGCTTTCTTACTTTATTATTTGTTCTTCCCAGCTAAGGGTCTATAGGCATATTGCCTTTCTTTTCTATTTTGTTCTCTGTGCATTGAATTTATTTCCTTTCTGTTTTTCGTTCCTTGAAGTCTGTCGGAAACTTATCACCATGTCCAATTGTTTCTTTGCAGATGTATACCAATGTACTCAATCCAGTAACCGTTTTGTCAAAATTCTTGAGACAAGGGTGAAGAAAATCATAGCTAACAGTGAAGTTTATGGTGACAGGCTGATTTGCGTGCACAACTGGAAGCTGATAACCAACTCGTCCCTGATGCTCATAGATTATGCACTGATTAGTATTTGCACCCAGGGCAGTTATCAAGGGCTTGACAGCAACAGACAGATGTTGCACGGTAGCATGAGACCAATGCACCACCCCCTAAGATGTCTAGGCGTTTGGATACAAAACCATTTTGTTTTTGAACTGATTGCTTATTTTGAGGCGACAAATACGCAATAGATCGTGACAAACTCAATCCTTCAAGGTGTAGGGCCTTCTACATGTTTAGGCAAGTAGAACAAACTGGTGATGCAAAAACAATGACATACTTTGAATATGTGCTGAGAGGGCTGACGAAAAGTCAGAACAGGTTAGGGTCTGTATAAGTGGAACACTGAGCAATCTGCATGCATGCTACCATACTACGTGTCAGCAATCTTTTATGACAGATCGAACTGTGACCATGGTCAAAACATCTCAGAAGGAATGTCCTGCAGACACTGCTCTGCAAGCAGTAGTGGACTTCATGAAATCAGATCAGTCCATGAGTTGGAGTTCTGTTGATATCCATAGAAACTATCTGGAGCATGGTGGGACAAGCCTGTATCGCAGAGTCCTCCTATCTAAGCTAACTGAAATGTTTGGTGACGAACTCATTGCACTCTCTTCCCCTTGTATTGCGACCATTCTTGCAATGTGAAAACATGTTGGGTCAGTCTTGCACATTGTTGATGAAACCAGGAGCGATGATCAAGTAACTATGAAGTCTTTGAAAAAAACAAACAGGAAGTTAGCGAAATAGCAAAAGACAAGTCGAAATACAGCAAGACGGCTATATCATGTGTTAGCGAAACACTGTTGGATTTCCTTGGATATTTATCCACAAAGCTTGATCGCACAAACCCAGAGACCCTGATTGGGAAAATAGTGACGTCTGTT
This sequence comes from Pictodentalium vernedei, assembly GCA_031216915.1. Lineage (NCBI taxonomy): Eukaryota > Metazoa > Mollusca > Scaphopoda > Dentaliida > Dentaliidae > Pictodentalium > Pictodentalium vernedei. The sequence goes on along the minus strand of CM062295.1, from coordinate 630,505,985 downwards.
CTTTCAAATATTCCTACTCCCTTGCACATCAGGTTGGCAGTTGTTCTCCACAACTCCAATGATGTTGTTTGTGAGGGCTAAGTGTGAAGGTGACTGGCTTTTGTATCAATGAATAACAGACTAGAAGTCCTTGGCTTTTGTATCTGTCAGCAGTATAACAGATAATACCAGATTTCTTTGCTTCAGTACTATGAGTGATTTCGGTGTAAAATGCACATACAACGAACTTCGTCATTTAAAAAAATCAGCGGCTACCTTGGCTTAATAATATCCAGTTCTGTTCAGTCTCCTCAAAACCAGAGTTTTCATAATTAAGAGTATTAAAACAGAAACAAGTTCTGATTTTCTGTACATGAAGAGACAGTGGAATCACTGTCTGAGGGGGAGACCAGGTTTTAGTAACAGTTGTATTTAACCGCCTCTTTTTAGATGAACCATATCCAGTTTTGGGCTATTTATTCATTTATTTGTTGGTGCTTAATGCCATATAAACATCTTAGGCTATATTGCGGCAAAAGAAAATATAAATTTTAAAAAAGGTGATTGTTTTGTCAGAAAATAAAAAAGTTGATGAAATCAGGAAACAACACGAGGAACACAAATGAGTAGTGAAAATAGTAAGGAGAAAATGAAATCCTTGATTTAAAGTATACTGTGTAAATCAACATGTTCAATAGATATGATTATGGGATCAGAGTTGAAAGCAATAAAAAATTTCCAATTTACTGGTTGGGTTTATTTCCTTGTGAAACAATAGAATTTTATAAAAGATGTGTTGAAAAGTTAAAAAATTTATAGCAATTTATATATTTTTTATACCTACCAATGACCCAGACTTAGCTGGTGCTAAACTCATTAATTCAGGGCCAAACACAAATTTTGCCCCCCAATCCCCAAAATTTGCATCAAAAACCGAAAAATACATGTCCTATATGGTCCTCCATACATTTACTCCTCTGTGCATGCGCAGTGTCAAGGAGGTCCCGAAATTGGCGCCAATTATCATTCTTACAACCAGTGCCTGGTAAGCGTTATGTACTCAGCGGGGAGGTATGAGTTCCCAACTCCTGGGAGGGCCATCCCCGTCTGGGTCATTGGTAAGTATAAAAAATATATAAATTACTATAAATTTTTTAACATTTTTATACTGTACCAATGACCCAGACTTAGCTGAATAGTAAATAGGCTGGAGGGCCTAGAACATAAAGGAAAATCCAATAAGCTCAATTATGTATAATAGAATATCCTCTCCAGGAGAAAAGAGGAGATAGGCTTTACATGTATCTTTCCTATTTATAATAAAGAAGAAAGACACAATACCGATCTGTAATTGAGCATAATAATCAATGATCTCTATTAACATCCAGTATAACCCTTTATACTAATATTTTTAAAGGTAAGCCAATAAATAAAGGAAGTCCAGAGAAATGAGACTCTTTATATTCATTAAAAGTGTCCGAGGATTGTATATTAACGCTCGTTTGACACATGACATATACAAATGCTTCACACCGAGCTACACTTTAAAAATATTACATGGATGATTAAACATTAGCTTTGCACTTTAAAACCATCCCGGTACCGACTCGGAATTACTGACTCTGGGGGAGGTATTCCCTTGCTTTTCACTATAAAGCAGGTGACCTAAGGGAACACCCCCCCCTTCCCCTTGCCCTGGGTCAAATACCCCAGAGCGAAAAGGGCAGCAGGACAGAGTCACTGCCGGAACAGAAAGCCTACATAACTATAGTTGCAACTGTTTAGTGGACGATATTCCGAGCAACTGATAACGGACCTAAACAATGGAGGTCTCTAGAAATGGACTCAATATTTCTGAGATAAAAATTAGTGAATGTGGAAGGTTGAGACCAATATGCAGCCTTCATTAGATCAGTAATAGCAATACAATTAGCATAGGCCCAAGGAGTAGAAAGAGCTCTTACTTCATGAGCTGAGATCTTGAGTGCCGACTGCTGAGAAGAAGATAATTTTTCATAAGCAGTACGAATAGTTAATTGAATCCATCTAGCAATAGAATGAACCATAATATCCTTTCTATTAGGCATTAAAGACAGAAAGATACGCTTACGTCCCTTTCTGATGAACTCAGATCTATGTTTGTAAATACGTATTGCTCTAACAGGACACAGTAGAGGCCTACGCCCATCAGATGATGGAAGGGCCTTAATAATAATAGGTTCAGGATACTTATTAGGAGCCTTATTCTTAGCCAAAAAACCAACATTGGTGGTAAAGGTAATAGTATTACCGACACTACGGTAGTGAGAATCCTCCACAGATAGTGCATGAAGCTCACTAACTCTTCTAGCAGAAGAGAAAGCTAAGAGAAAAGCTGTCTTATATGTTAAGAATTTGAAGTCCACTGTGTCAAGAGGCTCAAAAGGCACTTCTTTTAGCTTAAGAAGAACCCAGGCCAAATTCCACTTCGGAATTAATCTAAGGGTTCTAGGTCTATTTATCGAAAAATTTCTAACTAACTCAGATAAAGAGACATTAGTTCCAATCATCAAGCTATCATGATGTGCATAGGTATCGGATAGCATAGACCTATAACCCTTAATGGTGATAGGCTGCAGATTAATCTCATCAAACAAGTATACTAGAAAGTTTGCTATGTCTGGAATGGAAGGATCATAAATATCTACAGAATGATCCCCACACCACTGACAAAAGACCCTCCACTTAGCAGCATAGTTTAGCGAAGAGGAGGTCCTCCTACAGTTAGAAATCGCGTCCACTGCTCGTCCTGTAAAATGTTTTCCGTGCAAGAAGGACCGCACAATGGAAATACGTGAAGGTTTAGACTTTGCGGATTGTGATGGAGGATGCGCGATTTCCTTTGCGAAAGAAGATCTTCCCATTGAGGAAGCTTCCTCGGCAGGTCCTACAACAGACACATGAGTAGATTTATCCACTGTCTCTGTGGAGACAGAGATGCTACCAACAGAATCTTGCATTGCGATTGTTTTATCTTGAGCAATATCTGCTGAATCAACGGCGCTGGAGGATACGCATATCCTATCATTCCGTCCCAAGATATCGAGAGAGCGTCTACTGCAAACGCTTGAGGATCCGGACAAGGTGACACATACGTCTGCAACTGAATGTTGAGATGTGTCACAAATAAATCTATCATTGGTCGTTCCCATTGGTAGCAAATCTGATTGAATACTTGCTTGTTGAGAGTCCATTCTGACGGCAACAGGCGACCCCTCCGTGAAAGGGAGTCTGCTAAGACGTTCACACGACCCGGAATATGACAGACGGAGAGAAGAATCTGATGTTCTAGTACAAACAGAAGAATTCTTTCCGTTAGACTGAGCAACGGAATGGAATGAGTGCCACCCTGGTTCCGAATATATGCAACTACTGTCGTATTGTTGGACATAATTTGCACGTGTGCATTCTGAATAACGTCTATCCAATGACGTAGAGCAAGCCAAATCGACATCATCTCTTTAATGTTGATGTGCTTGCTTAGAAACTGCGGATCCCAAAGACCCTGGCACTTCAAATCCGATGGGCTCAGTGTCATGCCCCAGCCTGTTTGACTGGCATCCGTCATAATCGTAAAACTCAGATCTGGCAACTGCAGTGGAACTCCCTGAGTTAACCACTGTATGTCTGCCCAAGTCTGAATCTCTTGTTTCACTTGGCTTGACAAGAGGATGTCCGTCTCGAGCGAATGAATCTTCACTCTCCAATTCTGAGTCAGACAGACTTGGAGAGGACGAGTGCGTAGCCGCCCCATCGGAATGAGATCTGCGGCAGCTCCGCACAGACCTATTAGTCTCATGAATTCCCTCGCTGACACTTTGTCTGAGTGAAGACAATAGCGAGCGTAACAACTGACTAATTTCGCTCTGGTTAACGGCAGACGAACGAGATTGTTGTGCGTCTCGAAGCTCATTCCCAGGTGGGTGAATGACTTGGATGGCACCAGATCCAACTTTTCTTCGTTTACTATGAAACTGAGACGTCGGAGCAACAGAAGCAGATTGTGCATGTTGTTCTGAAGCATTAACTCGTTGCCGTATCTCTGAAGAATATCGTCCAGGTAAGCCGACATTACCGCAGACGAATGAGCTCGGAAATGAGTCATTACTGAGTTCATTACTCGAGTGAAAGCCCAGGGCACTAGATTCAGACCAAAGCACATCGCTCGGAACTGATAAACAACACCGAGGACAGCGAAGCGAAGATACTTTCTGAACGCCAGATGTACCATGACGTGAAAGTACGCATCCTTGAGGTCTATGCTCGCAGCATAGTCGTTCACTCGAATGCTCGCTCTGACCAATCGAATGGTCTCCATATAAAACTTTGGAGCCACGATCAGCTTGTTTATCCAGCTTAAGTCGATCACTGGACGGAACGAGCCGTCTGGCTTCGGAACCAGAAAGAGATGGCTGTAGAAACCTGGAGATTCCTGGTTTTCTACGACCTCTATTGTGTTCTTCGTTAAAAGAGACTGGACTTCTGATAGAAGTGCCGTTCTTTTCTGACAATTTGACGGAAGCTGAGTCCATGTTGGACTTCGAGTTAATGGAGGTTTGCCTTTGAAGGACAGTTTTAGTCCTTCCGAAATAACCCCTCGAACCCAAGGGTCCTCCATAATTGATTCCCAATTGCTTGAGAAACTCGACAGTCTTCCACCCACCGGAACGCGACAGAGGTCTAGATCAGCACCTCCTGGATCTGCGAGGCTTGCAGAAGGAGAAACTACGTCCTCCGCAACCCGCATGTCGGCCTAGGGGCGTCTGACCGGTTATTTCGGCCAGCATAACGGCCCCTAGTCGAGTCGCTACTCTGCCGGTCTCTAGAGTAAGATCTAGAGGATGCATAGGAACCTCTATAGGAACTTCCCCTGGACGAACTCGTCCCGGAAGTGCCTGGCCTACTCCTGTCTGCTGGTTCCGATTTCTTGGAAGCAGACTTAAACAGCAGAGAGTTCGAAGCTTTGTTTGTTAATTTATCATATATATCAGAAAGCTTGCCACTGAAGAGAAACTCTCCAGAGACCGGAGCAACTCTAAGAGAGTTTTTCACCTTACTGTCCACATGTGTGGAAGTAGCCAGGGCCGTGTCACGTCTAGCTAACTCCAGATTTGCCACTGAAAGGGCGGAGTTATAAGTGGAAAAAGCTATGGCCCTGGACAGAACTCTTAATGACGTTTGTACGTCTTGAAATTCTGGTCCTTCAAAGCGTAATGACAATGCTCTAGTAAGGTGATCTGCGTAAGAAAGAGCGTCTAAGCTAGCTCTGTTAGACGATATCGTCGTTTCCATCATAGACGACAGAAGTGACATAGACGACGACATGGATATATCAAGGTCTTCAGCCCGGTCGTCTAAACGCAGAGGAACTCTCTGGATGCCCTGACCTGCCGTATCAAACTTGTTCCTTTGATTAATAAACGGCAGCTGTGGAGCAGATGCCGGTAGGAAGGCTGACCTGCCCATCTTGTTGGCAAGTTTATCAATAGCGTCATTCAATAATTCAAAAATCCGAGTGACATTCTTGGATTGTGACGGAAATTCCAGGACACTGTCCCTAAACCGATTAAAAAAATCGGTGTCCAGTGGCGCTATCACCCTCCTAACTGGCTGCGCAGCATTTTGGTCCGGCGGAACAACTTCTGGAAGGTAATGCCGGATGAATTCTACGGCTATTTTATGTTGTTCCGAAAGGGAAATATCTAATTCATCGGAATCCCTTTCGCCATCCTGCCGGACCTCATGTAAATCTGTAAATTTGTCGTCCGTACCCGATCCAGCGGCGGAACCTACCGACCCAGCATGTTCTGACATTTCATGTTCCGACAGAGGCTCTGCCGGTTGCTGGGATGCTGCGATTATCTTTGCTATATGTGATAGCACATCCATTACGGAGGCCTGGGGAGCTGCGGTCTTACTGGATTTAGCCGCTGGAAGCTCCCTGGACGTTGCATCCTGCATACATCTTTTATGCGAACGTCCGGATGAAGAAGGCCTTGTATCCCTGGCTACCGGATGGCGTGACCTGGTCGCCGTGGAATCCCTGGTCAGCGAAGCCGACTGTAATTCACTGGTCACGTAGCCAAGGTGCGGTCGAGTGTGCTGCTGTGAGGATACTGAAGCCTTATAGGCAGCCTCGCCGGACTGCCTATATTCCGGAGCGTCCCGAGCGGCGGACGTATGCTCCGACTGCGTAACGCTGCGGACTACAACATCTGGTCCCAGAGGCTGCTGTATGAGAGAGGGACCTCTCTCGCTTGCAGCCCGTGCCAAGCTAGACAAGCTAAACACCGGACTGTCAGGCTTCCTCCGATCCATCCTCCTTTCCGTCATCACTGGGTGTGCACGTGATTGTTTTATAGTTCTCGCAACACCTGACTCTCTCTGCTGGACCGCAATGGATGAACCCGGGTGCTGCCCCATTCGGTGAATGGATGCAACCCCGGTCAAGCTAGCGGATGTCAACCCCTTCAGGTTCCTTTCGGGTAATTGACGAATCTCCTTGAGCACTTTTGCCACTAGCTCTTCGCTTGTATGTGATGACCGAGGCACACTTCTGGACGACATCACAGAAATATCACCCTGTTCTTGTTCCTATGAAAAAGAGAGTGATATACTAGAGTGACTCTGCGGAGAAAGAATCGGCATGGACCTTTCTCCAGGAACAATATACCGTGACACACGTTTCCAACGTTTGCCATCCCATTTGAAACACACAGAACAAAGATCAGTGCGAGTACAGAGAGAACAATTAATACAGAGATCATGAGAATCATAGGAAGATTTCCTCCTATTACAATCTGAACAATAATCATTCATTGTGAAATGTAAACAATCATAGTACTCGCACTAATCCTTGAAAATAAAGATACATAATACAACAATCCATTATATTCATTAATAATAAAAATTTTTTTTTTTTTTTTTTAAATTTTCAGAAGAGCCCAAGTTCCCAAAGGACCCTGAGCCCAATGGATCCCAAAAAAGCCTAATTATGGACAAAAATTTAAATTCATTTTGAAAAAATTAATGAGACACTTACGGACAATAATAATGTATCTTACTATGAATAAGAGATGCAGAAGACAAATAATCACTATCAGCAGTAACTGTTGTCAACCTAAGCAAAAGTGTCAACAAACCGGAAACATGACTCCAGGCACTGAACAAACCTGGCCCGAAATCAGTCACCAATTAAAACACTATCTGATGTAAAACAGAGGCTTCCAGAGAAGAAACTGTAGAACATCAGATGGTAGATGCAGACCAAAACGCTTAAACACCCCTAGGGTGAGGACGTAAACATGGGGAAAAAACAGAAATAATTCTGTTACCAAGCCAAAACTCCCCCCAAAAAAACTCCCAAAAAATTTTAGTAATAAACATTACAAAAAATAAGCCAAAACATGGGAGAATAGCTAGGGGGGAATAAGGAAGGTAGAGAGGAAACACTGATCAAACAATGGTACTTCATAGCAAGAATGACAACATCAGGGCTATGCCTTGAAAAAAGGCAACTAGAAATAATTTCATAAAATACTTATAAGTTACAGCCCTGAACATTTTCTTGCACTAAATTTTTTCCTCTCCTCGTTATATATCCTCTTTATTTCCACCATTTCTCTCATCAAAATGTGTCTGGTATCATGAAAACTGAGATTTGGAAGCACAAATAACAGAGAAGTGTGACTGTTTTGAGAGCCAAACAAAGAATGATAATTGGTGCCAATTTTGGGACCTCCTTGACACTGCGCATGCGCAGAGGAGTAAATGTATGGAGGACCATATAGGACATGTATTTTTCGGTTTTTGATGTAAATTTTGGGGATTGGAGGGGCAAAATTTGTGTTTGGCCCTAAATTAATGAGTTTAGCACCAGCTAAGTCTGGGTCATTGGTACAGTATAGAAATATTAGTTTCCAAGAGACATTGTAGAAAAGTATTGCCTTCTGACTATATTTTTGGTTACACATTACAGAATTCTGACATAAATCCCAACAAGACAGTCTAACGACAGTCTAAAGGTATTTCCGTGATGCCAGATGAATGGGTACATGGAAGTAGGCATCCTTCAGGTCGATACTGGCAGCAAAGTCGTCCTGATGAACTGAATGTCAAACCGACCGGAAACGAGGAGCTATTATGTACTCGTTCGTTATGTACTCGTTCAGGATACTCAGATCGATGACAGGACGAAATTGGCCATTTTTCTTCGGCACCAAGAAAAGTCTCGAGTAAAACCCCGGTGAAAGGGTGTTCCTGACCACCTCGATCGCCCCTTTGGAGAGGAGATTGTCGATCTCCTGCACCAGAAGGTCCCGACGTAGAGAATCGGAAGGGACCCGAGTCGGGAGGGGCACCCAAGATAAACTGGGGTGCCGATGGAAGGACAGTCACAGACCAGATTGTATGACGTTAAGGACCCAAGTGTCCGATGTTATCTCTGTCCAACGGTCGTAAAACAGCGACAGCTTTCCCCCGCCTGGAGGCGAATCGAGGTGAGAACCTTCACTTGCGGCTTCGACGAGGCCCCCGAGAGGAGAAACCACCACTTCAGGAAGTGAAGTGACAGAGTCCTGAGACTTTCCTGCCTGAGGCTGCCAGCGAGCCGGGCCGCATCGGCGCTTCTTCTGAGAAGGCGCAGACGGAGCCAAAGGCGTAGCCGATGTCGTCGACGAGGCAGACGCAGCAGCATGCTTGGCGGGCCTGGAACGCCCACCACCCACAGCAGCAGGTTGGTCCAGCTGTCGCAGCAAAAGCTGGTCCTTCAAATGACAAAGAACTTCGCCACGGACAGCTTCCACGGAACCATGGAACAATGGAGGTCCAACCAAAGAGGCAGACCTCAGAACAGCACGTTGCTCAGAAGAAAGGGATGGAGAAGAATCCAACACCGCATCCCGCCAGCTCCAAATTAGCCGTGTTGCAGGCGTGAGCATGTGTCAAGTTCATGAGAGCCTGTAATAAAACGCAAAAAGGCACCTGAGCATCATCAAACTCCCCTGGAGGAAAATATTCAGCCAGAGCAGCGACGACATGGTTCGCGAGAGATAACATGCCCAGCATCTCTTGGGACAGGCCCACCATAGATTCAACTACCGACATCGGGAGAACTGCCGACTTAGGCTTAGTTAACCCGAGGGAAGAAGAATCCTCATCCACAGTATTCCATCCCTTGGAAGACTGGTGGACAGACGGAATCGTAAACACGAAACCGCGATAGAGGCAGAAAGGCATCAGCTCTAGAAAAGAAAGAACCCTTGAGGGCCTTAGAATGCATTTTGGCATCCAAGCCCTGGAAGGACTCAACAACCTGAGCCGATTGCAGAGGACGCAAAGCCCCAGAGCTAGAAGGCTCAACAGGGTTATGGCGCTCCACAGTGGATCGCGGCCGGACGGCCACAGATAGCTGGTCTGAAGGTTGAATGTCCGGCAATAAGCCAAAGACGAAATCCAAAGCCTGCCCAAGACTGACAAGGGGGGCCCATAACCTTCCAGAAACTCGACATCCTCTGTTGCAGAGGAGACGTAGCCCAACTCGGGCTGACCAGCAGAAACCTCCTGGGAAGACTGTGCAGTATCCAAGGGGCCAGGCGAGACATCTCGGTGACCGACCAAAGGAGGTTGTGCCTCAGGAGGCACAGGAGGCCAACTTGAGGGTTGCCAGAAAGCAACCAGGTGAGTACCAAAACGGCCTGATGCAGGTCCACCTGAGAATACGTCGAAGCAGCATCGCCCGACGGAGTGGCCTCACAATGGACCCTTCTGGTAGAAGAACTCAAATCCTCAGAAGAGACCGATGTCGAACGTCGATCGGCAGACAGAATAGGGAGACGGTGAGAAGACACCGGAGGATAGTCCCGATTGTGATGCACAGGGCCCATCACTGACCTCTGTGGAATAGAAGGTCCTGCCTGCAAATCCTCTAAAGAGACCGACGACGTACGTCGATAGGTAGCTGGACCTGGGGCACGGTGAGAAGACACCGGAGGATTGTCTCAAGAATAGCAGGAACCTGTCACTGGCCTCTCCACAGCAGACGGCCCCAACTGCCCATCCTCTGAGACCGACGGCAAGCATCGATCGACATCCAGACTCGGAACACAGTGAGGAATCACCAGAGGAAGGTTCCGAGAAAGACAGCTAACCGGGGCTGTCACTGACCTCTGCTGAACAGCAGGCCCTGGATGCCAACCTCATCCTGCTAGTCGGCACACTAGCAGGGGAAGGAGGAACAATAAACGATTTGCTCGAGGGGCGAGGAATCGCTGCCAAAGCGACCAAACGGCTCAACCAACTTTGAGCAAACTTAGCCAGATGAGGTGGAGCAGAGAGCAAACCCTCACAGCTTCGCCGCAAAGCCAGGGGAGGCTGAGAGCTCACAGACACACCAGCAGATACAGCCTCGGTCCCCTGAGACTGTAGACCATCCCAAGAGGAGATGGAAGATCCACCATCATACAGAATAGGATCTGTAGTAACAACTTCCTCAGCAGCTGTCGACACCGTAGGAGGCAAATCGGAGAGGGTCACCGAGCTGACCTCGGAGAAGCTCTCTACGAAAACAGGCGCCTCAAGAGTGACATCAGAAGACAAAAGACCACGGTCTCCACGTCAGGTATCACTGAACTAGCACCGTCAACAGTTGCAGAGGAACTCGCCACAGAAAAAGACAGATAAGAATCCTGTGTGACAAAGTCACCACGTGCACTAACAGAAATGTCTGCAATGGCACGGCTACCCTTACCCCGAGAACGAGGGGTTCTAGCTCTGGACAGAACCACCTTGTTAACAGAAGCCCAGAATTTTGAGGCCCAAACCCCACAAAAACCACAAGATTGGGCCTGAGTGCAATTGTTGCAAGTGACACATGTGGAATGAGAGTCGTCCACATGCTTCACTTGCAAGCAAGAGGTACAAGGAATAGTCTTTGGCATAATATGAAAGAGAATAATGGAATCAAGCTTCCTGCCGACAGAAAACAGAACAAAGGTCATGTTCACACGTGGGGGAAAAACAAGACTAAGTGTGAAGATACAAGCAGCACTGATCAAAAATAACATTAATTAATAACAATTTTGAAAGCTTGAAAACGGATACAATCCACTTGCACACAAGCAAATGCAGATAGCACATAAAATAAGTTGTTCACGAAGAAAACAGCAAAGTATAGCATGAGACACAAAAATTTCCGACCATGTACAAATGGCGGAAATAAAAGAAACTGACGTCACGGTTGTTGCGCATGCGCTCGGTAAACGCAAGAGGTGTGCAGAGAGAGTACCTGTAATTTCGAGGGGTGGTCTCGCTCGACCCTTTTTTCGTGCTTTTGCACTCTATTATTTTTCCAGCTTGTTTGGAAAAGTTTCTAAAAGCTTGAGTTAGTTCCGAAGTAGGGCTTGCACTTACGTTACAGCCAATTGTAAACAATTGTGAGTAGGTTGAAAAGAAATAGTCGATGGGAAGGTTGCTAATTTGGAACTGGCTGGTTCTCATCTAATAATAATAATAACACTTTGGCTAGCCATTGAATTGTTGCAGTTCTAAGGTGAGAAGGCCTTGCTTACCCTTGTGCTTTCCAATACAAAATGCATCCCCATTCCTATGCCTCTTCTCTCATGGAATGTCTTTACCTTGCCTATTCGATCTTCCAAGCCTATCCCTTTACACCCCCCTCCCCTCCCCCCCCCCCCCTCCAATGACATATAGATCAATCAGATCACCAAGCTTTTATGCGACCAGTCTAATACTGTTTGGACTTCATTGCAGTTATTTACCCACGTGCATGTGGAGTTTGCATGTAGATGACCGTTGATACAATCTTATGTCTCTTCATTCACAGAGATATACAGATATTCATTCATGCTCCATCTCTATATATATTCCAAACAATTTAATTCACTTTGGAATCATCAAGATACAAAGTCAAGATATTAACATAATTAGAAGAATGATTTTGGCTTATAAAATGCCAGCTGTTGCGAGTCTTCATTTGTAATGACAATGTCATCAAAGATGTGGTCAAATCAAGTCTTGTTTGGGAAAATATGGAGAAAATGTAGCAATATCGGTTGAAGTATAACTGACATGGATACTGAATGTCGTAAAATTGTCTTCCAGGTTAAAAGATTGTGTGTAAAAAAGAGAAAATATGAAGAAAATGTAGCAAAACCTATCATACATGTGGCATAACAGACACACTGAGTAGTGTAAAATTGTATTACGGGATCAGAGACTCTGTGCTAAAAGACAAAATATGGAGAAAAAGTAGGAATACCTGTCATCACATGACTGGCCTGCATACTGAGAAAAGTATAATTGCATTTCAGGTTCAGAGACTCGGTTCTAAATAACAAATTATGAAGAAAATGTAGCAATACCCATTATTGCTCTACTGGGATGATTAATGAGTAGTGTAAAATTGTATTACGGATTCAGAGATTCTGTGCTACAAGACAAAATATGGAAAACATGTAGGGATACCTGCCATAGCATGATTGGCCTGCATACTGAGCAATGTAAAATTGTATTCCATGCTCAGAGACTCTCTGGTACATGGTGAAATATAGAGAAAATGTAGCAATACCTGACATAGCACGACTGGCATATTCACTGTGTAGAGAAAAATTGTATTACGGATTCAGAGACTCTGTGCTACAAGACAAAATATGGATAAAATGTAGAAATACCTGTCATAGCCTAATTGGCATGCATACTAGGCAAAGTATAATTGCATTCCAGGTTCCGAGCCTCTGTGCTAAATGACAAAATACGAAGAAAATGTAGCAATACCCATTACACTCTACTGGAATGATTAAAGAGTAGTGTAAAATTGTATTACGGATTCAGAGACTATGTGCCACAAGGCAAAATATGGAGAAAATGTGGGAAAACCTGTTATAGTATGACTGACCTACATACTGAGCAAGGTATAATTGCATTCTAGGTTCAGAGACTCTGTGCTAAATGACAAAACATGAAGAAAATGTAGCAATACCCATTATTGCACAACTGGGATGATTAATGAGTAGTGTAAAATTGTATTACGGATTCAGAGACTCTGTGCTACAAGACAAAATATGGAGAAAATGTCGGAATACCTGTCATGGGATGATTGGCCTGCATACTGAGCAATGTAAAATTGTATTTCAGACTCAGAGACTCTGTGGTACATGGTGAAATGTAGCAATACCTGTCATAGCTGACTGGCATTTTCACTGAGTAGTAAAAAATTGTATTACGGATTCAGAGACTCTGTGCTACAAGACAAAATATGGAGAAAATGTAGCAATACTCATTATTGCACTACTGGGATGATTAATGAGTAGTGTAACATTGTATTACGGATTCAGAGACTTTGTGCTACAAGACAAAATATGGAGAAAATGTAGGAATACCTGCCATAGCAGGATTGGCCTGCATACTGAGCAATGTAAAATTGTATTCCAGGCTCAGAGACTCTGTGCTACATGATGAAATATAGAGAAAATGTAGCAATACCTGACATAGCATGACTGGCATGTTCACTGAGTAGAGAAAAATTGTATTACGGATTCAGAGACTCTGTGCTACAAGACAAAATATGGATAAAATGTAGGAATACCTGTCATAGCCAGATTGGCATGCATACTAGGCAAAGTATAATTGCATTCCAGGTTCCGAGCCTCTGTGCTAAATGACAAAACATGAAGAAAATGAAGCAATACCCATTACACTCTACTGGAATGATTAAAGAGTAGTGTAAAATTGTATTACGGAATCAGAGACTCTGTGCTACAAGGCAAAATATGGAGAAAATGAGGGAAAACCTGTTATAGTATGACTGGCCTACATACTGAGCAAGGTATAATTGCATTCCAGGTTCAGAGACTCTGTGCTAAATGACAAAACATGAAGAAAATGTAGCAGTACCCATTATTGCACTACTGGGATGATTAATGAGTAGTGTAAAATTGTATTACGGATTCAGAGACTTTGTGCTACAAGACAAAATATGGAGAAAATGTAGGAATACCTGCCATAGCAGGATTGGCCTGCATACTGAGCAATGTAAAATTGTATTCCAGGCTCAGAGACTCTGTGCTACATGATGAAATATAGAGAAAATGTAGCAATACCTGACATAGCATGACTGGCATGTTCACTGAGTAGAGAAAAATTGTATTACGGATTCAGAGACTCTGTGCTACAAGACAAAATATAGAGAAAATGTGGGAAAACCTGTTATAGTATGACAGGCCTGCATACTAGGGCAAGGTAAAATTGTATTCCAGAATCAGATACTCTGTGCTACATGATGTAGTATAGAGAAAATGTAGCAATACCTGTCATAGCATGACTGGCATGTTGACTGAGTAGTAAAATAAAAAATTGTATTATGGATTCAGAGACTCTGTGCTACAAGACAAAATATGGATAAAAAGTAGGCATACCTGTTATAGCGTGACTGGCCTGCATACTGAGCAAAGTATAATTGCATTTCAGGCTCAGAGACTCTGTGCTAAATGACAAAATATGAAGAAAATGTAGCAATACCCATCATTGCTCTACTGGAAAGATTAATGAGTAGTGTAAAATTCTATTACGGATTCAGAGACTCTGTGCTACAAGACAAAATATGGAGAAAGTGTGGTAAAAGCTGTCATAGCATGATTGGCCTGCATACTGAGCAATGTAAAATTGTATTTCACGCTCAGAGACTCTCTGGTACATGGTGAAATATAGAGAAAATGTAGCATTACCTGTCATAGCATGACTCGCATTTTCACTGAGTAGTCAAAAATTGTATTACGGATTCAGAGACTCTGTGCTACAAGACAAAATATAGAGAAAATGTGGGAAAACCTGTCATAGCCTGACTGGCCTGCATACTGAGCAAAGTATAATTGCATTTCAGGTTCAGAGACTCTGTGCTAAATGACAAAATATGAAGAAAATGTAGCAATACCCATCATTGCTCTACTGGAAATATTAATGAGTAGTGTAAAATTGTATTACGGATTCAGAGACTCTGTGCTACAAGACAAAATATGGAGAAAATGTGGTAAAATCTGTCATAGCATGATTGGCCTGTATACTGAGCAATGTAAAATTGTATTTCAGGCTCCGAGACTCTGTGCTACATGGTGAAATACAGAGAAAATGTAGCAATACCTGTCATAGCATGACTGGCATTTTCACTGAGTAGTAAAAAATTGTATTACGGATTCAGAGACTCTGTGCTACAAGACAAAATATGGAGAAAATGTAGGAATACCTGTCATGGGATGAATGGCCTGCATACTGAGCAATGTAAAATTGTATTTCAGGCTCTGAGACTCTGTGGTACATGGTGAAATATAGAGAAAATGTAGCAATACCTGACATAGCATGACTGGCATTTTAACTGAGTAGTAAAAAATTGTATTACGGATTCAGAGACTCTGTGCTACAAGACAAAATATGGAAAAAATGTGGGAAAACCTGTTATAGTATGACTGGCCTGCATACTGAGCAATGTATAATTGCATTCCAGGTTCACAGACTCTGTGCTAAATGACAAAATATGAAGAAAATGTAGCAATACCCATCATTGCTCTACTGGAAAGATTAATGAGTAGTGTAAAATTGTATTACGGATTCAGAGACTCTGTGCTACAAGACAAAATATGGAGAAAATGTAGGAATACCTGTCATGGGATGATTGGCCTGCATACTGAGCAATGTAAAATTGTATTTCAGACTCAGAGACTCTGTGGTACATGGCGAAATATAGAGAAAATGTAGCAATACCTGTCATAGCATGACTGGCATTTTCACTGAGTAGTAAAAAATTGTATTACGGATTCAGAGACTCTGTGCTAAAAGACAAAATATGGAGAAAATGTGGGAAAACCTGTTGTAGTATGACGGGCCTGCATACCGAGCAAGGTATAATTGCATTTCGGGCTCAGAGACTCTGTGTTAAATGACAAAATATGAAGAAAATGTAGCAATACCCATCAATGCTCTACTGGAATGATTAATGAGTAGTGTAAAATTGTATTACGGATTCAGAGACTCTGTGCTACAAGACAAAATATGTAGAAAATGTAGGAATACCTGTCATGGGATGATTGGCCTGCATACTGAGCAATGTGAAATTGTATTTCAGGCTCAGAGACTCTGTGGTACATGGTGAAATACAGAGAAAATGTAGCAATACCTGTCATAGCATGACTGGCATTTTCACTGAGTAGTCAAAAATTGTATTACGGATTCAGAGACTCTGTGCTACAAGACAAAATATGGAAAAAATGTGGGAAAACCTGTTATAGTATGACTGGCCTACATACTGAGCAAGGTATAATTGCATTCCAGGTTCAGAGACTCTGTGCTAAATGACAAAACATGAAGAAAATGTAGCAATACCCATTATTGCACTACTGGGATGATTAATGAGTAGTGTAAAATTGTATTACGGATTCAGAGACTCTGTGCTACAAGAAGAAATATGGAGAAAATGTAGGAATACCTGCCATAGCATGATTGGCCTGCATACTGAGCAATGTAAAATTGTATTCCAGGCTCAGAGACTCTATGCTACATGATAAAATATAGAGAAAATGTAGCAATACCTGACATAGCATGACTGACATGTTCACTGAGGAGAGAAAAATTGTATTACGGATTCAGAGACTCTGTGCTACAAGACAAAATATAGAGAAAATGTGGGAAAACCTGTTATAGTATGACTGGCCTGCATACTGAGCAAGTTAAAATTGTATTCCAGATTCAGAGACTCTGTGCTACATGGTGAAATATAGAGAAAATGTAGCAATACCTGTCATAGCATGAATAGCATGTTCACTGAGTGGAAAAAATTGTATTACGGATTCAGAGACTCTGTGCTACAAGAAAACATATGGATAAAATGTAGGAATACCTATCATAGCCTGACTGGCCTGCATACTGAGCAAAGTATAATTGCATTTCAGATTCAGAGACTCTGCGCTAAATGACAAAATATGAACAAAATATAGCAATACCCATCATTGCTCTACTGGAAAGATTAATGAGCAGTGTAAAATTGAATTACGGATTCAGAGACTCTGTGCTACAAGACAAAATATGACGAAAATGTAGGAATACCTGTCATGGGATGATTGGCCTGCATACTGAGCAATGTGAAATTGTATTTCAGGCTCAGAGACTGTGTGGTACATGGTGAAATATAGAGAAAATGTAGCAATACCTGTCATAGCATGACTGGCATATTCACTGAGTGGTAAAAAATTGTATTACGGATTCAGAGACTCTGTGCTACAAGACAAAATATGGAGAAAATGTGGGAAAACCTGTTGTAGTATGACGGGCCTGCATACTGAGCAAGGTATAATTGCATTTCGGGCTCAGAGACTCTGTGTTAAATGACAAAATATGAAGAAAATGTAGCAATACCCATCAAGGCTCTACTGGAATGATTAATGAGTAGTGTAAAATTGTATTACGGATTCAGAGACTCTGTGCTACAAGACAAAATATGTAGAAAATGTAGGAATACCTGTCATGGGATGATTGGCCTGCATACTGAGCAATGTGAAATTGTATTTCAGGCTCAGTGACTCTGTGGTACATGGTGAAATACAGAGAAAATGTAGCAATACCTGTCATAGCATGACTGGCATTTTCACTGAGTAGTCAAAAATTGTATTACGGATTCAGAGACTCTGTGCTACAAGACAAAATATGGAGAAAATGTGGGAAAACCTGTTATAGTATGACTGGCCTACATACTGAGCAAGGTATAATTGCATTCCAGGTTCAGAGACTCTGTGCTAAATGACAAAACATGAAGAAAATGTAGCAATACCCATTATTGCACTACTGGGATGATTAATGAGTAGTGTAAAATTGTATTACGGATTCAGAGACTCTGTGCTACAAGAAGAAATATGGAGAAAATGTAGGAATACCTGCCATAGCATGATTGGCCTGCATACTGAGCAATGTAAAATTGTATTCCAGGCTCAGAGACTCTATGCTACATGATAAAATATAGAGAAAATGTAGCAATACCTGACATAGCATGACTGACATGTTCACTGAGGAGAGAAAAATTGTATTACGGATTCAGATACTCTGTGCTACAAGACAAAATATAGAGAAAATGTGGGAAAACCTGTTATAGTATGACTGGCCTGCATACTGAACAAGTTAAAATTGTATTCCAGATTCAGAGACTCTGTGCTACATGGTGAAATATAGAGAAAATGTAGCAATACCTGTCATAGCATGAATAGCATGTTCACTGAGTGGAAAAAATTGTATTACGGATTCAGAGACTCTGTGCTACAAGAAAAAATATGGATAAAATGTAGGAATACCTATCATAGCCTGACTGGCCTGCATACTGAGCAAAGTATAATTGCATTTCAGATTCAGAGACTCTGTGCTAAATGACAAAATATGAACAAAATATAGCAATACCCATCATTGCTCTACTGGAAAGATTAATGAGCAGTGTAAAATTGTATTACGGATTCAGAGACTCTGTGCTACAAGACAAAATATGACGAAAATGTAGGAATACCTGTCATGGGATGATTGGCCTGCATACTGAGCAATGTGAAATTGTATTTCAGGCTCAGAGACTCTGTGGTACATGGTGAAATATAGAGAAAATGTAGCAATACCTGTCATAGCATGACTGGCATTTTCACTGAGTAGTAAAAAATTGGATTACGGATTCAGAGACTCTGTGCTACAAGACAAAATATGGAGAAAATGTGGGAAAACCTGTTGTAGTATGACTGGCCTGCATACTGAGCTAGGTATAATTGCATTTCAGGCTCAGAGACTCTGTGCTAAATGACAAAATATGAAGAAAATGTAGCAATACCCATCATTGCTCTACTGGAATGATTAATGAGTAGTGTAAAATTGTATTACGGATTCAGAGACTTTGTGCTACAAGACAAAATATGGAGAAAATGTAGGAATACCTGTCATGGGATGATTGGCCTGCATACTGAGCAATGTAAAATTGTATTTCAGACTCAGAGACTCTGTGGTACATGGTGAAATATAGAGAAAATGTAGCAATGCCTGTCATAGCATGACTGGCATTTTCACTGAGTAGTAAAAAATTGTATTACGGATTCAGAGACTCTGTGCTACAAGACAAAATATGGAGAAAATGTGGTAAAATCTGCCATAGCATGATTGGCCTGCATACTGAGCAATGTAAAATTGTAAGGAGTAGTGTAAAATTGTATTACGGATTCAGAGACTCTGTGCTACAAGACGAAATATGGCTAAAATGTAGGAATACCTGCCATAGCATGATTGGCCTGCATACTGAGCAATGTAAAATTGTATTCCAGGCTCAGAGACTCTATGCTACATGATAAAATATAGAGAAAATGTAGCAATACCTGACATAGCATGACTGACATGTTCACTGAGTAGAGAAAAATTGTATTACGGATTCAGAGACTCTGTGCTACAAGACAAAATATAGAGAAAATGTGGGAAAACCTGTTATAGTATGACTGGCCTGCATACTGAGCAAGTTAAAATTGTATTCCAGATTCAGAGACTCTGTGCTACATGGTGAAATATAGAGAAAATGTAGCAATACCTGTCATAGCATGAATGGCATGTTCACTGAGTCGAAAAAATTGTATTACGGATTCAGAGACTCTGTGCTACAAGACAAAATATGGATAAAATGTAGGAATACCTATCATTGCTCTACTGGAAAGATTAATGAGCAGTGTAAAATTGTATTACGGATTCAGAGACTCTGTGCTACAAGACAAAATATGACGAAAATGTAGGAATACCTGTCATGGGATGATTGGCCTGCATATGAGCAATGTGAAATTGTATTTCAGGCTCAGAGACTGTGTGGTACATGGTGAAATATAGAGAAAATGTAGCAATACCTGTCATAGCATGACTGGCATTTTCACTGAGTGGTAAAAAATTGTATTACGGATTCAGAGACTCTGTGCTACAAGACAAAATATGGAGAAAATGTGGGAAAACCTGTTATAGTATGACTGGCATGCATACTGAGCAAGGTATAATTGCATTTCAGGCTCAGAGACTCTGTGGTACATGGTGAAATATAGAGAAAATGTAGCAATACCTGACATAGCATGACAGGCATTTTCACTGAGTAGTAAAAAATTGTATTACGGATTCAGAGACTCTGTGCTACAAGACAAAATATGGAGAAAATGTGGGAAAACCTGTTATAGTATGACTGGCCTGCATACTGAGCAAGGTATAATTGCATTCCAGTTTCAGAGACTCTGTGCTAAATGACAAAATATGAAGAAAATCTAGCAATACCCATTATTGCACTACTGGGATGATTAATGAGCAGTGTAAAATTGTATTACGGATTCAGAGACTCTGTGCTACAAGACGAAATATGGAGAAAATGTAGGAATACCAGCCATAGCATGATTGGCCTACATACTGAGCAATGTAAAATTGTATTCCAGACTCCGAGACTCTGTGCTACATGATAAAATATAGAGAAAATGTAGCAATACCTGACATAGCATGACTGACATGTTCACTGAGTAGAGAAAAATTGTATTACGGATTCAGAGACTCTGTGCTACAAGACAACATATAGAGAAAATGTGGGAAAACCTGTTATAGTATGACTGGCCTGCATACTGAGCAAGGTATAATTGCATTCCAGGTTCACAGACTCTGTGCTAAATGGTGATATATAGAGAGAATGTAGCAATACCTGTCATAGCATGAATGGCATGTTCACTTAGTAAAAAAATTGTATTACGGATTCAGAGACTCTGTGCTACAAGACAAAATGTGTATAAAATGTAGGAATACCTGTTATAGCATGACTGGCCTGCATACTGAGCAAGGTATAACTGCATTCCAGGTTCAGAGACGCTGTGCTAAATGACAAAATATGTAGAAAATTTAACAATACCCATCATTGCTCTACCCTAATGATTAATGAATAGTGAAAAATTGTATTACGGATTCAGAGACTCTGTGCTACAAGACTAAAAATGGATAAAATGTAGGAATACCTGCCATAGCATGATTGGGCTGCATACTGAGCAATGTAAAATTGTATTCCAGACTCAGAGACTCTGTGCTACATGATGAAATATAGAGAAAATGTAGCAATACCTGACATAGCATGACTAGCATGTTAACTGAGGACCGAAAAATTGTATTACGGATTCAGAGACTCTGTGCTACAAGACAAAATATGGATAAAATGTAGGAATACCTGTCATAGCCTGACTGGCCTGCATACTGAGCAAAGTATAATTGCATTTCAGGTTCAGAGACTCTGTGCTAAACGACAAAATATGAAGAAAATGTAGCAATACCCATTATTGCACTACTGGGATGATTAATGAGTAGTGTAAAATTGTATTACGGATTCAGAGACTCTGTGCTACAAGTCGAAATATGGAGAAAATGTAGGAATACCTGCCATAGCATGATTGGCCTGCATACTGAGCAATGTAAAATTGTATTCCAGGCTCCGAGACTCTGTGCTACATGATAAAATATAGAGAAAATGTAGCAATACCTGACATAGCATGACTGGCATTTTCACTGAGTAGTAAAAAATTGTGTTACGGATTCAGAGACTCTGTGCTACAAGACAAAATATGGAGAAAATGTAGGAATACCTGTCATGGGATGAATGGCCTGCATACTGAGCAAAGTATAATTGCATTTCAGATTCAGAGACTGTGTGCTAAATGACAAAATATGGAGAAAATGTAGGAATACCTGCCATAGCATGATTGGCCTGCATACTGAGCAATGTAAAATTGTATTCCAGGCTCCGAGACTCTGTGCTACATGATAAAATATAGAGAAAATGTAGCAATACCTGACATAGCATGACTGACATGTTCACTGAGGAGAGAAAAATTGTATTACGGATTCAGAGACTCTGTGCTAAATGACAAAATATGAAGAAAATGTAGCAATAGCCATCATTGCTCTACTGGAAAGATTAATGAGCAGTGTAAAATTGTATTACGGATTCAGAGACTCTGTGCTACAAGACAAAATATGACGAAAATGTAGGAATACCTGTCATGGGATGATTGGCCTGCATACTGAGCAATGTGAAATTGTATTTCAGGCTCAGAGACTCTGTGGTACATGGTGAAATAAATGTAGCAATACCTGTCATAGCATTACTGGCATTTTCACTGAGTGGTAAAAAATTGAATTAGGGATTCAGAGACTCTGTGCTACAATACAAAATATGGAGAAAATGTGGGAAAACCTGTTATAGTATGACTGGCCTGCATACTGAGCAAGGTATAATTGCATTTCAGGCTCAGAGACTCTGTGGTACATGGTGAAATATAGAGAAAATGTAGCAATACCTGACATAGCATGACAGGCATTTTCACTGAGTAGTAAAAAATTGTATTACGGATTCAGAGACTCTGTGCTACAAGACAAAATATGGAGAAAATGTGGGAAAACCTGTTATAGTATGACTGGCCTGCATACTGAGCAAGGTATAATTGCATTCCAGTTTCAGAGACTCTGTGCTAAATGACAAAATATGAAGAAAATCTAGCAATACCCATTATTGCACTACTGGGATGATTAATGAGCAGTGTAAAATTGTATTACGGATTCAGAGACTCTGTGCTACAAGACGAAATATGGAGAAAATGTAGGAATACCAGCCATAGCATGATTGGCCTGCATACTGAGCAATGTAAAATTGTATTCCAGACTCCGAGACTCTGTGCTACATGATAAAATATAGAGAAAATATAGATGACTGACATGTTCACTGAGTAGAGAAAAATTGTATTACGGATTCAGAGACTCTGTGCTACAAGACAAAATATAGAGAAAATGTGGGAAAACCTGTTATAGTATGACTGGCCTGCATACTGAGCAAGGTATAATTGCATTCCACGTTCAGAGATTCTGTGCTAAATGGTGATATATAGAGAAAATGTAGCAATACCTGTCATAGCATGAATGGCATGTTCACTGAGTAGTAAAAAAATTGTATTACGGATTCAGAGACTCTGTGCTATCATAGTATGAGAGAAAATATGGATAAAATGTAGGAATACCAGTCATAGTCTGACTGGCCTGCATACTGAGCAAAGTATAATTGCACTTCAGGTTCAGAGACTCTGTGCTAAATGACAAAATATGAAGAAAATGTAGCAATACCCATCATTGCTCTACTGGAATGATTAATGCGTAGTGTAGAATTGTATTACGGATTCAGAGACTCTGTGCTACAAGACAAAATATGGAGAAAATGTAGGAATACCTGCCATAGCATGATTGGCCTGCATACTGAGCAAGGTAAAATTGTATTCCAGATTCAGAGACCCTGTGCTACATGATGATATATAGAGAAAATGTAGTAATACCTGTCATAGCATGAATGGCATGTTCACTGAGTAGTAAAAAAAATGTATTGCGGATTCAGAGACTCTGTGCTACAAGACAAAATATGTATAAAATGTAGGAATACCTGTTATAGCATGACTGGCCTGCATACTGAGCAAGGTATAACTGCATTCCAGGTTCAGAGATGCTGTGCTAAATGACAAAATATGTAGAAAATTTAACAATACCCATCATTGCTCTACCCTAATGATTAATGAATAGTGAAACATTGTATTACGGATTCAGAGACTCTGTGCTACAAGACTAAATATGGATAAAATGTAGGAATACCTGCCATAGCATGATTGGGCTGCATACTGATCAATGTAAAATTGTATTCCAGACTCAGAGACTCTGTGCTACATGATGAAATATAGAGAAAATGTAGCAATACCTGACATAGCATGACTAGCATGTTAACTGAGGACCGAAAAATTGTATTACGGATTCAGAGACTCTGTGCTACAAGACAAAATATGGATAAAATGTAGGAATACCTGTCATAGCCTGACTGGCCTGCATACTGAGCAAAGTATAATTGCATTTCAGGTTCAGAGACTCTGTGCTAAATGACAAAATATGAAGAAAATGTAGCAATACCCATTATTGCACTACTGGGATGATTAATGAGTAGTGTAAAATTGCATTACGGATTCAGAGACTCTGTGCTACAAGACGAAATATGGAGAAAATGTAGGAATACCTGCCATAGCATGATTGGCCTGCATACTGAGCAATGTAAAATTGTATTCCAGGCTCCGAGACTCTGTGCTACATGATAAAATATAGAGAAAATGTAGCAATACCTGACATAGCATGACTGGCATTTTCACTGAGTAGTAAAAAATTGTGTTACGGATTCAGAGACTCTGTGCTACAAGACAAAATATGGAGAAAATGTAGGAATACCTGTCATGGGATGAATGGCCTGCATACTGAGCAAAGTATAATTGCATTTCAAATTCTGAGACTGTGTGCTAAATGACAAAATATGGAGAAAATGTAGGAATACCTGCCATAGCATGATTGGCCTGCATACTGAGCAATGTAAAATTGTATTCCAGGCTCCGAGACTCTGTGCTACATGATAAAATATAGAGAAAATGTAGCAATACCTGACATAGCATGACTGACATGTTCACTGAGGAGAGAAAAATTGTATTACGGATTCAGAGACTCTGTGCTACAAGACAAAATATAGAGAAAACGTGGGAAAACCTGTTATAGTATGACTGGCCTGCGTACTGAGCAAGGGAAAATTGTATTCCAGATTCAGAGACTGTGTGCTACATGGTGAAATATAGAGAAAATGTAGCAATACCTGTCATAGCATGAATGGCATGTTCACTGAGTGGTAAAAAATTGTATTACGGATTCAGAGACTCTGTGCTACAAGACAAAATATGGATAAAATGTAGGAATACCTGCCATAGCCTGACTGGCCTGCATACTGAGCAAAGTATAATTGCATTTCAGATTCAGAGACTCTGTGCTAAATGACAAAATATGAAGAACCCATCATTGCTCTACTGGAAAGATTAATGAATAGTAAAAAATTGTATTACAGATTCAGAGACTCTGTGCTAGAAGACAAAATATGGAGAAAATGTAGGAATACCTGCCATGGGATGATTGGCCTGCATACTGAGCAATGTAAAATTGTATTTCAGGCACATAGACTCTGTGGTACATGGTGAAATATAGAGAAAATGTAGCAATACCTGTCATAGCATGACTGGCATTTTCACTGAGTAGTAAAAAATTGTATTACCGATTCAGAGACTCTGTGCTACAAGACAAAATATAGAGAAAATGTGGGAAAACCTGTTGTAGTATGACTGGCCTGCACACTGAGCAAGGTATAATTGCATTTCAGGTTCAGAGACTCTGTGCTAAATGACAAAATATGAAGAAAATGTAGCAATACCCATTATTGCACTGCTGGGATGATTAATGAGTAGTGTAAAATTGTATTACGGATTCAGAGACTCTGTGCTACAAGACGAAATATGGAGAAAATGTAGGAATACCTGCCATAGCATGATTGGCCTGTATACTGAGCAATGTAAAATTGTATTCCAGGCTCAGAGACTCTGTGCTAAATGATAAAATATAGAGAAAATGCAGCAATACCTGACATAGCATGACTGACATGTTCACTGAGTGGAGAAAAATTGTATTACGGATTCAGAGACTCTGTGCTACAAGACAAAATATAGAGAAAATGTGGGATAACCTGTTATAGAATAGCTGGCCTGCATACTGAGCAAGGTAAAATTGTATTCCAGATTCAGAGACTCTGTGCTACATGGTGAAATATAGAGAAAATGTAGCAATACCTGTCATAGCATGAATGGCATGTTCACTGAGTGGTAAAAAATTGTATTATGGATTCAGAGACACTGTGCCACAAGACAAAATATGGATAAAATGTAGGAATACCTGTCATAGCCTGACTGGCCTGCATACTGAGCAAAGTATAATTCCATTTCAGATTCAGAGACTCTGTGCTAAATGACAAAATATGAGGAAAATGTAGCAATACCCATCATTGCTCTACTGGAAAGATTAATGAGTATTGTAAAATTGTATTACGGATTCAGAGACTCTGTGCTACAACACAAAATATGAAGAAAATGTAGGAATACCTGTCATGGGATGATTGGCCTGCATACTGAGCAATGTGAAATTGTATTTCAGGCTCAGAGACTCTGTGATACATGGAGAAAAATTGTATTACGGATTCAGAGACTCTGTGCTACAAGACAAAATATATTGCTCTACTGGAAAGATTCAGAGACTCTGTGCTAAATGACAAAATATGAAGAAAATGTAGCAATACCCATTATTGCACTACTGGGATGATTAATGAGTAGTGTAAAATTGTATTACGGATTCAGAGACTCTGTGCTACAAGACGAAATATGGAGAAAATGTAGGAATACCTGCCATAGCATGATTGGCCTGTATACTGAGCAATGTAAAATTGTATTCCAGGCTCAGAGACTCTGTTCTAAATGATAAAATATAGAGAAAATGCAGCAATACCTGACATAGCATGACTGACATATTCACTGAGTGGAGAAAAATTGTATTACAGATTCAGAGACTCTGTGCCACAAGACAAAATATAGAGAAAATGTGGGATAACCTGTTATAAGAATAGCTGGCCTGCATACTGAGGAAGGTAAAATTGTATTCCAGATTCAGAGACTCTGTGCTACATGGTGAAATATAGAGAAAATGTAGCAATACCTGTCATAGCATGAATGGCATGTTCACTGAGTGGTAAAAAATTGTATTACGGATTCAGAGACTCTGTGCTACAAGACAAAATATGGATAAAATGTAGGAATACCTGTCATAGCCTGACTGGCCTGCATACTGAGCAAAGTATAATTCCATTTCAGATTCAGAGACTCTGTGCTAAATGACAAAATATGAAGAAAATGTAGCAATACCCATCATTGTTCTACTGGAAAGATTAATGAGTAGTGTAAAATTGTATTACGGATTCAGAGACTCTGTGCTACAAGACAAAATATATATGACTGGCCTGCATACTGAGCAAAGTATAATTGCATTTCAGATTCAGAGACTCTGTGCTAAATGACAAAATATGAAGAAAATGTAGCAATACCCATCATTGCTCTACTGGAAAGATTAATCAGTAGTGTAAAATTGTATTACGGATTCAGAGACTCTGTGCTACAAGACAAAATATGAAGAAAATGTAGGAATACCTGTCATGGGATGATTGGCCTGCATACTGAGCAATGTGAAATTGTATTTCAGGCTCAGAGACTCTTTGATACATGGTGAAATATAGAGAAAATGTAGCAATACCTGTCATAGCATGACTGGCATTTTCACTGAGTAGTCAAAAATTGTATTACGGATTCAGAGACTCTGTGCTACAAGACAAAATATGGAGAAAAGGTGGGAAAACCTGTTATAGTATGACTGGCCTGCATACTGAGCAAGGTATAATTGTATTCCAGGTTCAGAGACTCTGTGCTAAATGACAAAATATGAAGAAAATGTAGCAATACCCATTATTGCACTACTGGGATGATTAATGAGTAGTGTAAAATTGTATTACGGATTCAGAGACTCTGTGCTACAAGATGAAATATGGAGAAAATGTAGGAATACCTGCCATTGCATGATTGGCCTGCATACTGAGCAATGTAAAATTGTATTCCAGGCTCCGAGACTGTGTGCTACATGATAAAATATAGAGAAAATGTAGCAATACCTGACATAGCATGACTGACATGTTCACTGAGTGGAGAAAAATTGTATTACGGATTCAGAGACTCTGTGCTACAAGACAAAATATAGAGAAAATGTGGTAAAATCTGTCATAGCATGATTGGCCTGCATACTGAGCAATGTTAAATTGTATTTCAGGCTCCGAGACTCTGTGCTACATGGTGAAATACAGAGAAAATGTAGCAATACCTGTCATAGCATGACTGGCATTTTCACTGAGTAGTAAAAAATTGTATTACGGATTCAGAGACTCTGTGCTACAAGAAAAAATATGGAGAAAATGTAGGAATACCTGTCATGGGATGACTGGACTGCATACTGAGCAATGTAAAATTGTATTTCAGGCTCCGAGACTCTGTGCTACATGGTGAAATACAGAGAAAATAAATTGTATTACGGATTCAGAGACTCTGTGCTACAAGACAAAATATATTGCTCTACTGGAAAGATTCAGAGACTCTGTGCTAAATGACAAAATATGAAGAAAATGTAGCAATACCCATTATTTCACTACTGGGATGATTAATGAGTAGTGTAAAATTGTATTACGGATTCAGAGACTCTGTGCGACAAGACGAAATATGGAGAAAATGTAGGAATACCTGCCATAGCATGATTGGCCTGTATACTGAGCAATGTAAAATTGTATTCCAGGCTCAGAGACTCTGTGCTAAATGATAAAATATAGAGAAAATGCAGCAATACCTGACATAGCATGATTGACATGTTCACTGAGTGGAGAAAAATTGTATTACAGATTCAGAGACTCTGTGCTACAAGACAAAAGATAGAGAAAATGTGGGAAAACCTGTTATAAGAATAGCTGGCCTGCATACTGAGCAAGGTAAAATTGTATTCCAGATTCAGAGACTCTGTGCTACATGGTGAAATATGGAGAAAATGTAGCAATACCTGTCATAGCATGAATGGCATGTTCACTGAGTAGTAAAAAATTGTATTACGGATTCAGAGACTCTGTGCTACAAGACAAAATATGGATAAAATGTAGGAATACCTGTCATAGCCTGACTGGCCTGCATACTGAGCAAAGTATAATTCCATTTCAGATTCAGAGACTCTGTGCTAAATGACAAAATATGAAGAAAATGTAGCAATACCCATCATTGTTCTACTGGAAAGATTGATGAGTAGTGTAAAATTGTATTACGGATTCAGAGACTCTGTGCTACAAGACAAAATATATATGACTGGCCTGCATACTGAGCAAAGTATAATTGCATTTCAGATTCAGAGACTCTGTGCTAAATGACAAAATATGAAGAAAATGTAGAAATACCCATCATTGCTCTACTGGAAAGATTAATGAGTAGTGTAAAATTGTATTACGGATTCAGAGACTGTGCTACAAGACAAAATATGAAGAAAATGTAGGAATACCTGTCATGGGATGATTGGCCTGCATACTGAGCAATGTGAAATTGTATTTCAGGCTCAGAGACTCTTTGATACATGGTGAAATATAGAGAAAATGTAGCAATACCTGTCATAGCATGACTGGCATTTTCACTGAGTAGTCAAAAATTGTATTACGGATTCAGAGACTCTGTGCTACAAGACAAAATATGGAGAAAAGGTGGGAAAACCTGTTATAGTATGACTGGCCTGCATACTGAGCAAGGTATAATTGTATTCCAGGTTCAGAGACTCTGTGCTAAATGACAAAATATGAAGAAAATGTAGCAATACCCATTATTGCACTACTGGGATGATTAATGAGTAGTGTAAAATTGTATTACGGATTCAGAGACTCTGTGCTACAAGATGAAATATGGAGAAAATGTAGGAATACCTGCCATTGCATGATTGGCCTGCATACTGAGCAATGTAAAATTGTATTCCAGGCTCCGAGACTGTGTGCTACATGATAAAATATAGAGAAAATGTAGCAATACCTGACATAGCATGACTGACATGTTCACTGAGTGGAGAAAAATTGTATTACGGATTCAGAGACTCTGTGCTACAAGACAAAATATAGACAAAATGTGGTAAAATCTGTCATAGCATGATTGGCCTGCATACTGAGCAATGTTAAATTGTATTTCAGGCTCCGAGACTCTGTGCTACATGGTGAAATACAGAGAAAATGTAGCAATACCTGTCATAGCATGACTGGCATTTTCACTGAGTAGTAAAAAATTGTATTACGGATTCAGAGACTCTGTGCTACAAGAAAAAATATGGAGAAAATGTAGGAATACCTGTCATGGGATGACTGGACTGCATACTGAGCAATGTAAAATTGTATTTCAGGCTCCGAGACTCTGTGCTACATGGTGAAATACAGAGAAAATGTAGCAATACCTGTCATAGCATGACTGGCATTTTCACTGAGTAGTAAAAAATTGTATTACAGATTCAGAGACTCTGTGCTACAAGACAAAATATGGAGAAAATGTGGGAAAACCTGTTGTAGTATGACTGGCCTGCATACTGAGCAAGGTATAATTGCATTTCAGGCTCAGAGACTCTGTGCTAAATGACAAAATATGAAGAAAATCTAGCAATACCCATTATTGCACTACTGGGATGATTAATGAGCAGTGTAAAATTGTATTATGGATTCAGAGACTCTGTGCTAAATGACAAAATATGAGGAAAATGTAGCAATACCCATCATTGCTCTACTGGAATGATTAATGAGTAGTGTAAAACTGTATTACGGATTCAGAGACTCTGTGCTACAAGAGAAAATATGTAGAAAATGTGGTAAAAGCTGTCATATCATGGCCTGCATACAGAGCAATGTAAAATTGTATTTCAGGCTCCGAGACTCTATGCTACATGGTGAAATACAGAGAAAATGTAGCAATACCTGTCATAGCATGACTGGCATTTTCACTGAGTAGTCAAAAATTGTATTACAGATTCAGAGACTCTGTGCTACAAGACAAAATATGGAGAAAATGTGGGCAAACCTGTTATAGTATGACTGGCCTGCATACTGAGCAAGGTATAATTGCATTCCAGGTTCAGAGACTCTGTGCTAAATGACAAAATATGAAGAAAATCTAGCAATACCCATTATTGCACTACTGGGATGATTAATGAGCAGTGTAAAATTGTATTATGGATTCAGAGACTCTGTGCTACAAGACGAAATATGGAGAAAATGTAGGAATACCAGCCATAGCATGATTGGCCTGCATACTGAGCAATGTAAAATTGTATTCCAGACTCCGAGACTCTGTGCTACATGATAAAATATAGAGAAAATGTAGCAATACCTGACATAGCATGACTGAAATGTTCACTGAGTAGAGAAAAATTGTATTACGGATTCAGAGACTCTGTGCTACAAAACAAAATATAGAGAAAATGTGGGAAAACCTGTTATAGTATGACTGGCCTGCATACTGAGCAAGGTATAATTGCATTCCAGGTTCAGAGACTCTGTGCTAAATGGTGATATATAGAGAAAATGTAGCAATACCTGTCATAGCATTAATGGCATGTTCACTGAGTAGTAAAAAAATTGTATTACGGATTCAGAGACTCTGTGCTACAAAACAAAATATAGAGAAAATGTGGGAAAACCTGTTATAGTATGACTGGCCTGCATACTGAGCAAGGTATAATTGCATTCCAGGTTCAGAGACTCTGTGCTAAATGGTGATATATAGAGAAAATGTAGCAATACCTGTCATAGCATTAATGGCATGTTCACTGAGTAGTAAAAAAATTGTATTACGGATTCAGAGACTCTGTGCTATCATAGTATGAGACAAAATATGGATAAAATGTAGGAGTACCAGTCATAGTCTGACTGGCCTGCATACTGAGCAAAGTATAATTGCACTTCAGGTTCAGAGACTCTGTGCTAAATGACAAAATATGAAGAAAATGTAGCAATACCCATCATTGCTCTACTGGAATGATTAATGCGTAGTGTAAAATTGTATTACGGATTCAGAGACTCTGTGCTACAAGACAAAATATGGATAAAATGTAGGAATACCTGCCATAGCATGATTGGGCTGCATACTGAGCAATGTAAAATTGTATTCCAGACTCAGAGACTCTGTGCTACATGATAAAATATAGAGAAAATGTAGCAATACCTGACATAGCATGACTGACATGTTCACTGAGGAGAGAAAAATTGTATTACGGATTCAGAGACTCTGTGCTACAAGACAAAATATAGAGAAAATGTGGGAAAACCTGTTATAGTATGACTGGCCTGCGTACTGAGCAAGGGAAAATTGTATTCCAGATTCAGAGACTGTGTGCTACATGGTGAAATATAGAGAAAATGTAGCAATACCTGTCATACCATGAATGGCATGTTCACTGAGTGGTAAAAAATTGTATTACGGATTCAGAGACTCTGTGCTACAAGACAAAATATGGATAAAATGTAGGAATACCTGCCATAGCCTGACTGGCCTGCATACTCAGCAAAGTATAATTGCATTTCAGATTCAGAGACTCGGTGCTAAATGACAAAATATGAAGAAAATGTAGCAAAACCCATCATTGCTCTACTGGAAAGATTAATGAATAGTAAAAAATTGTATTACGGATTCAGAGACTCTGTGCTAGAAGACAAAATATGGAGAAAATGTAGGAATATCTGTCATGGGATGATTGGCCTGCATACTGAGCAATGTAAAATTGTATTTCAGGCACATAGACTCTGTGGTACATGGTGAAATATAGAGAAAATGTTGCAATACCTGTTATAGCATGACTGGCATTTTCACTGAGTAGTAAAAAATTGTATTACGGATTCAGAGACTCTGTGCTACAAGACAAAATATAGAGAAAATGTGGGAAAACCTGTTGTAGTATGACTGGCCTGCACACTGAGCAAGGTATAATTGCATTTCAGGTTCAGAGACTCTGTGCTAAATGACAAAATATGAAGAAAATGTAGCAATACCCATTATTGCACTACTGGGATGATTAATGAGTAGTGTAAAATTGTATTACGGATTCAGAGACTCTGTGCTACAAGATGAAATATGGAGAAAATGTAGGAATACCTGCCATTGCATGATTGGCCTGCATACTGAGCAATGTAAAATTGTATTCCAGGCTCCGAGACTGTGTGCTACATGATAAAATATAGAGAAAATGTAGCAATACCTGACATAGCATGACTGGCATTTTCACTGAGTAGTAAAAAATTGTATTACGGTTTCAGAGACTGTGCTACAAGACAAAATATGAAGAAAATGTAGGAATACCTGTCATGGGATGATTGGCCTGCATACTGAGCAATGTGAAATTGTATTTCAGGCTCAGAGACTCTTTGATACATGGTGAAATATAGAGAAAATGTAGCAATACCTGTCATAGCATGACTGGCATTTTCACTGAGTAGTCAAAAATTGTATTACGGATTCAGAGACTCTGTGCTACAAAACAAAATATGGAGAAAAGGTGGGAAAACCTGTTATAGTATGACTGGCCTGCATACTGAGCAAGGTATAATTGTATTCCAGGTTCAGAGACTCTGTGCTAAATGACAAAATATGAAGAAAATGTAGCAATACCCATTATTGCACTACTGGGATGATTAATGAGTAGTGTAAAATTGTATTACGGATTCAGAGACTCTGTGCTACAAGATGAAATATGGAGAAAATGTAGGAATACCTGCCATTGCATGATTGGCCTGCATACTGAGCAATGTAAAATTGTATTCCAGGCTCCGAGACTGTGTGCTACATGATAAAAT
Organism: Pictodentalium vernedei; assembly: GCA_031216915.1. Classification (NCBI taxonomy): domain Eukaryota; kingdom Metazoa; phylum Mollusca; class Scaphopoda; order Dentaliida; family Dentaliidae; genus Pictodentalium; species Pictodentalium vernedei. The sequence continues at coordinate 630,472,573 of CM062295.1, read as the reverse complement.
ATAGAGAAAATGTAGCAATACCTGACATAGCATGACTGACATGTTCACTGAGTGGAGAAAAATTGTATTACGGATTCAGAGACTTTGTGCTACAAGACAAAATATAGACAAAATGTGGTAAAATCTGTCATAGCATGATTGGCCTGCATACTGAGCAATGTTAAATTGTATTTCAGGCTCCGAGACTCTGTGCTACATGGTGAAATACAGAGAAAATGTAGCAATACCTGTCATAGCATGACTGGCATTTTCACTGAGTAGTAAAAAATTGTATTACGGATTCAGAGACTCTGTGCTACAAGAAAAAATATGGAGAAAATGTAGGAATACCTGTCATGGGATGACTGGACTGCATACTGAGCAATGTAAAATTGTATTTCAGGCTCCGAGACTCTGTGCTACATGGTGAAATACAGAGAAAATGTAGCAATACCTGTCATAGCATGACTGGCATTTTCACTGAGTAGTAAAAAATTGTATTACAGATTCAGAGACTCTGTGCTACAAGACAAAATATGGAGAAAATGTGGGAAAACCTGTTGTAGTATGACTGGCCTGCATACTGAGCAAGGTATAATTGCATTTCAGGCTCAGAGACTCTGTGCTAAATGACAAAATATGAAGAAAATCTAGCAATACCCATTATTGCACTACTGGGATGATTAATGAGCAGTGTAAAATTGTATTATGGATTCAGAGACTCTGTGCTAAATGACAAAATATGAGGAAAATGTAGCAATACCCATCATTGCTCTACTGGAATGATTAATGAGTAGTGTAAAACTGTATTACGGATTCAGAGACTCTGTGCTACAAGAGAAAATATGTAGAAAATGTGGTAAAAGCTGTCATATCATGGCCTGCATACAGAGCAATGTAAAATTGTATTTCAGGCTCCGAGACTCTATGCTACATGGTGAAATACAGAGAAAATGTAGCAATACCTGTCATAGCATGACTGGCATTTTCACTGAGTAGTCAAAAATTGTATTACAGATTCAGAGACTCTGTGCTACAAGACAAAATATGGAGAAAATGTGGGCAAACCTGTTATAGTATGACTGGCCTGCATACTGAGCAAGGTATAATTGCATTCCAGGTTCAGAGACTCTGTGCTAAATGACAAAATATGAAGAAAATCTAGCAATACCCATTATTGCACTACTGGGATGATTAATGAGCAGTGTAAAATTGTATTATGGATTCAGAGACTCTGTGCTACAAGACGAAATATGGAGAAAATGTAGGAATACCAGCCATAGCATGATTGGCCTGCATACTGAGCAATGTAAAATTGTATTCCAGACTCCGAGACTCTGTGCTACATGATAAAATATAGAGAAAATGTAGCAATACCTGACATAGCATGACTGAAATGTTCACTGAGTAGAGAAAAATTGTATTACGGATTCAGAGACTCTGTGCTACAAAACAAAATATAGAGAAAATGTGGGAAAACCTGTTATAGTATGACTGGCCTGCATACTGAGCAAGGTATAATTGCATTCCAGGTTCAGAGACTCTGTGCTAAATGGTGATATATAGAGAAAATGTAGCAATACCTGTCATAGCATTAATGGCATGTTCACTGAGTAGTAAAAAAATTGTATTACGGATTCAGAGACTCTGTGCTACAAAACAAAATATAGAGAAAATGTGGGAAAACCTGTTATAGTATGACTGGCCTGCATACTGAGCAAGGTATAATTGCATTCCAGGGTCAGAGACTCTGTGCTAAATGGTGATATATAGAGAAAATGTAGCAATACCTGTCATAGCATTAATGGCATGTTCACTGAGTAGTAAAAAAATTGTATTACGGATTCAGAGACTCTGTGCTATCATAGTATGAGACAAAATATGGATAAAATGTAGGAGTACCAGTCATAGTCTGACTGGCCTGCATACTGAGCAAAGTATAATTGCACTTCAGGTTCAGAGACTCTGTGCTAAATGACAAAATATGAAGAAAATGTAGCAATACCCATCATTGCTCTACTGGAATGATTAATGCGTAGTGTAAAATTGTATTACGGATTCAGAGACTCTGTGCTACAAGACAAAATATGGATAAAATGTAGGAATACCTGCCATAGCATGATTGGGCTGCATACTGAGCAATGTAAAATTGTATTCCAGACTCAGAGACTCTGTGCTACATGATAAAATATAGAGAAAATGTAGCAATACCTGACATAGCATGACTGACATGTTCACTGAGGAGAGAAAAATTGTATTACGGATTCAGAGACTCTGTGCTACAAGACAAAATATAGAGAAAATGTGGGAAAACCTGTTATAGTATGACTGGCCTGCGTACTGAGCAAGGGAAAATTGTATTCCAGATTCAGAGACTGTGTGCTACATGGTGAAATATAGAGAAAATGTAGCAATACCTGTCATACCATGAATGGCATGTTCACTGAGTGGTAAAAAATTGTATTACGGATTCAGAGACTCTGTGCTACAAGACAAAATATGGATAAAATGTAGGAATACCTGCCATAGCCTGACTGGCCTGCATACTCAGCAAAGTATAATTGCATTTCAGATTCAGAGACTCGGTGCTAAATGACAAAATATGAAGAAAATGTAGCAAAACCCATCATTGCTCTACTGGAAAGATTAATGAATAGTAAAAAATTGTATTACGGATTCAGAGACTCTGTGCTAGAAGACAAAATATGGAGAAAATGTAGGAATATCTGTCATGGGATGATTGGCCTGCATACTGAGCAATGTAAAATTGTATTTCAGGCACATAGACTCTGTGGTACATGGTGAAATATAGAGAAAATGTTGCAATACCTGTTATAGCATGACTGGCATTTTCACTGAGTAGTAAAAAATTGTATTACGGATTCAGAGACTCTGTGCTACAAGACAAAATATAGAGAAAATGTGGGAAAACCTGTTGTAGTATGACTGGCCTGCACACTGAGCAAGGTATAATTGCATTTCAGGTTCAGAGACTCTGTGCTAAATGACAAAATATGAAGAAAATGTAGCAATACCCATTATTGCACTACTGGGATGATTAATGAGTAGTGTAAAATTGTATTACGGATTCAGAGACTCTGTGCTACAAGATGAAATATGGAGAAAATGTAGGAATACCTGCCATTGCATGATTGGCCTGCATACTGAGCAATGTAAAATTGTATTCCAGGCTCCGAGACTGTGTGCTACATGATAAAATATAGAGAAAATGTAGCAATACCTGACATAGCATGACTGGCATTTTCACTGAGTAGTAAAAAATTGTATTACGGATTCAGAGACTGTGCTACAAGACAAAATATGAAGAAAATGTAGGAATACCTGTCATGGGATGATTGGCCTGCATACTGAGCAATGTGAAATTGTATTTCAGGCTCAGAGACTCTTTGATACATGGTGAAATATAGAGAAAATGTAGCAATACCTGTCATAGCATGACTGGCATTTTCACTGAGTAGTCAAAAATTGTATTACGGATTCAGAGACTCTGTGCTACAAGACAAAATATGGAGAAAAGGTGGGAAAACCTGTTATAGTATGACTGGCCTGCATACTGAGCAAGGTATAATTGTATTCCAGGTTCAGAGACTCTGTGCTAAATGACAAAATATGAAGAAAATGTAGCAACACCCATTATTGCACTACTGGGATGATTAATGAGTAGTGTAAAATTGTATTACGGATTCAGAGACTCTGTGCTACAAGATGAAATATGGAGAAAATGTAGGAATACCTGCCATTGCATGATTGGCCTGCATACTGAGCAATGTAAAATTGTATTCCAGGCTCCGAGACTGTGTGCTACATGATAAAATATAGAGAAAATGTAGCAATACCTGACATAGCATGACTGACATGTTCACTGAGTGGAGAAAAATTGTATTACGGATTCAGAGACTCTGTGCTACAAGACAAAATATAGACAAAATGTGGTAAAATCTGTCATAGCATGATTGGCCTGCATACTGAGCAATGTTAAATTGTATTTCAGGCTCCGAGACTCTGTGCTACATGGTGAAATACAGAGAAAATGTAGCAATACCTGTCATAGCATGACTGGCATTTTCACTGAGTAGTAAAAAATTGTATTACGGATTCAGAGACTCTGTGCTACAAGAAAAAATATGGAGAAAATGTAGGAATACCTGTCATGGGATGACTGGACTGCATACTGAGCAATGTAAAATTGTATTTCAGGCTCCGAGACTCTGTGCTACATGGTGAAATACAGAGAAAATGTAGCAATACCTGTCATAGCATGACTGGCATTTTCACTGAGTAGTAAAAAATTGTATTACAGATTCAGAGACTCTGTGCTACAAGACAAAATATGGAGAAAATGTGGGAAAACCTGTTGTAGTATGACTGGCCTGCATACTGAGCAAGGTATAATTGCATTTCAGGCTCAGAGACTCTGTGCTAAATGACAAAATATGAAGAAAATCTAGCAATACCCATTATTGCACTACTGGGATGATTAATGAGCAGTGTAAAATTGTATTATGGATTCAGAGACTCTGTGCTAAATGACAAAATATGAGGAAAATGTAGCAATACCCATCATTGCTCTACTGGAATGATTAATGAGTAGTGTAAAACTGTATTACGGATTCAGAGACTCTGTGCTACAAGAGAAAATATGTAGAAAATGTGGTAAAAGCTGTCATATCATGGCCTGCATACAGAGCAATGTAAAATTGTATTTCAGGCTCCGAGACTCTATGCTACATGGTGAAATACAGAGAAAATGTAGCAATACCTGTCATAGCATGACTGGCATTTTCACTGAGTAGTCAAAAATTGTATTACAGATTCAGAGACTCTGTGCTACAAGACAAAATATGGAGAAAATGTGGGCAAACCTGTTATAGTATGACTGGCCTGCATACTGAGCAAGGTATAATTGCATTCCAGGTTCAGAGACTCTGTGCTAAATGACAAAATATGAAGAAAATCTAGCAATACCCATTATTGCACTACTGGGATGATTAATGAGCAGTGTAAAATTGTATTATGGATTCAGAGACTCTGTGCTACAAGACGAAATATGGAGAAAATGTAGGAATACCAGCCATAGCATGATTGGCCTGCATACTGAGCAATGTAAAATTGTATTCCAGACTCCGAGACTCTGTGCTACATGATAAAATATAGAGAAAATGTAGCAATACCTGACATAGCATGACTGAAATGTTCACTGAGTAGAGAAAAATTGTATTACGGATTCAGAGACTCTGTGCTACAAAACAAAATATAGAGAAAATGTGGGAAAACCTGTTATAGTATGACTGGCCTGCATACTGAGCAAGGTATAATTGCATTCCAGGTTCAGAGACTCTGTGCTAAATGGTGATATATAGAGAAAATGTAGCAATACCTGTCATAGCATTAATGGCATGTTCACTGAGTAGTAAAAAAATTGTATTACGGATTCAGAGACTCTGTGCTACAAAACAAAATATAGAGAAAATGTGGGAAAACCTGTTATAGTATGACTGGCCTGCATACTGAGCAAGGTATAATTGCATTCCAGGTTCAGAGACTCTGTGCTAAATGGTGATATATAGAGAAAATGTAGCAATACCTGTCATAGCATTAATGGCATGTTCACTGAGTAGTAAAAAAATTGTATTACGGATTCAGAGACTCTGTGCTATCATAGTATGAGACAAAATATGGATAAAATGTAGGAGTACCAGTCATAGTCTGACTGGCCTGCATACTGAGCAAAGTATAATTGCACTTCAGGTTCAGAGACTCTGTGCTAAATGACAAAATATGAAGAAAATGTAGCAATACCCATCATTGCTCTACTGGAATGATTAATGCGTAGTGTAAAATTGTATTACGGATTCAGAGACTCTGTGCTACAAGACAAAATATGGATAAAATGTAGGAATACCTGCCATAGCATGATTGGGCTGCATACTGAGCAATGTAAAATTGTATTCCAGACTCAGAGACTCTGTGCTACATGATAAAATATAGAGAAAATGTAGCAATACCTGACATAGCATGACTGACATGTTCACTGAGGAGAGAAAAATTGTATTACGGATTCAGAGACTCTGTGCTACAAGACAAAATATAGAGAAAATGTGGGAAAACCTGTTATAGTATGACTGGCCTGCGTACTGAGCAAGGGAAAATTGTATTCCAGATTCAGAGACTGTGTGCTACATGGTGAAATATAGAGAAAATGTAGCAATACCTGTCATACCATGAATGGCATGTTCACTGAGTGGTAAAAAATTGTATTACGGATTCAGAGACTCTGTGCTACAAGACAAAATATGGATAAAATGTAGGAATACCTGCCATAGCCTGACTGGCCTGCATACTCAGCAAAGTATAATTGCATTTCAGATTCAGAGACTCGGTGCTAAATGACAAAATATGAAGAAAATGTAGCAAAACCCATCATTGCTCTACTGGAAAGATTAATGAATAGTAAAAAATTGTATTACGGATTCAGAGACTCTGTGCTAGAAGACAAAATATGGAGAAAATGTAGGAATATCTGTCATGGGATGATTGGCCTGCATACTGAGCAATGTAAAATTGTATTTCAGGCACATAGACTCTGTGGTACATGGTGAAATATAGAGAAAATGTTGCAATACCTGTTATAGCATGACTGGCATTTTCACTGAGTAGTAAAAAATTGTATTACGGATTCAGAGACTCTGTGCTACAAGACAAAATATAGAGAAAATGTGGGAAAACCTGTTGTAGTATGACTGGCCTGCACACTGAGCAAGGTATAATTGCATTTCAGGTTCAGAGACTCTGTGCTAAATGACAAAATATGAAGAAAATGTAGCAATACCCATTATTGCACTACTGGGATGATTAATGAGTAGTGTAAAATTGTATTACGGATTCAGAGACTCTGTGCTACAAGATGAAATATGGAGAAAATGTAGGAATACCTGCCATTGCATGATTGGCCTGCATACTGAGCAATGTAAAATTGTATTCCAGGCTCCGAGACTGTGTGCTACATGATAAAATATAGAGAAAATGTAGCAATACCTGACATAGCATGACTGGCATTTTCACTGAGTAGTAAAAAATTGTATTACGGATTCAGAGACTGTGCTACAAGACAAAATATGAAGAAAATGTAGGAATACCTGTCATGGGATGATTGGCCTGCATACTGAGCAATGTGAAATTGTATTTCAGGCTCAGAGACTCTTTGATACATGGTGAAATATAGAGAAAATGTAGCAATACCTGTCATAGCATGACTGGCATTTTCACTGAGTAGTCAAAAATTGTATTACGGATTCAGAGACTCTGTGCTACAAGACAAAATATGGAGAAAAGGTGGGAAAACCTGTTATAGTATGACTGGCCTGCATACTGAGCAAGGTATAATTGTATTCCAGGTTCAGAGACTCTGTGCTAAATGACAAAATATGAAGAAAATGTAGCAACACCCATTATTGCACTACTGGGATGATTAATGAGTAGTGTAAAATTGTATTACGGATTCAGAGACTCTGTGCTACAAGATGAAATATGGAGAAAATGTAGGAATACCTGCCATTGCATGATTGGCCTGCATACTGAGCAATGTAAAATTGTATTCCAGGCTCCGAGACTGTGTGCTACATGATAAAATATAGAGAAAATGTAGCAATACCTGACATAGCATGACTGACATGTTCACTGAGTGGAGAAAAATTGTATTACGGATTCAGAGACTCTGTGCTACAAGACAAAATATAGACAAAATGTGGTAAAATCTGTCATAGCATGATTGGCCTGCATACTGAGCAATGTTAAATTGTATTTCAGGCTCCGAGACTCTGTGCTACATGGTGAAATACAGAGAAAATGTAGCAATACCTGTCATAGCATGACTGGCATTTTCACTGAGTAGTAAAAAATTGTATTACGGATTCAGAGACTCTGTGCTACAAGAAAAAATATGGAGAAAATGTAGGAATACCTGTCATGGGATGACTGGACTGCATACTGAGCAATGTAAAATTGTATTTCAGGCTCCGAGACTCTGTGCTACATGGTGAAATACAGAGAAAATGTAGCAATACCTGTCATAGCATGACTGGCATTTTCACTGAGTAGTAAAAAATTGTATTACAGATTCAGAGACTCTGTGCTACAAGACAAAATATGGAGAAAATGTGGGAAAACCTGTTGTAGTATGACTGGCCTGCATACTGAGCAAGGTATAATTGCATTTCAGGCTCAGAGACTCTGTGCTAAATGACAAAATATGAAGAAAATCTAGCAATACCCATTATTGCACTACTGGGATGATTAATGAGCAGTGTAAAATTGTATTATGGATTCAGAGACTCTGTGCTAAATGACAAAATATGAGGAAAATGTAGCAATACCCATCATTGCTCTACTGGAATGATTAATGAGTAGTGTAAAACTGTATTACGGATTCAGAGACTCTGTGCTACAAGAGAAAATATGTAGAAAATGTGGTAAAAGCTGTCATATCATGGCCTGCATACAGAGCAATGTAAAATTGTATTTCAGGCTCCGAGACTCTATGCTACATGGTGAAATACAGAGAAAATGTAGCAATACCTGTCATAGCATGACTGGCATTTTCACTGAGTAGTCAAAAATTGTATTACAGATTCAGAGACTCTGTGCTACAAGACAAAATATGGAGAAAATGTGGGCAAACCTGTTATAGTATGACTGGCCTGCATACTGAGCAAGGTATAATTGCATTCCAGGTTCAGAGACTCTGTGCTAAATGACAAAATATGAAGAAAATCTAGCAATACCCATTATTGCACTACTGGGATGATTAATGAGCAGTGTAAAATTGTATTATGGATTCAGAGACTCTGTGCTACAAGACGAAATATGGAGAAAATGTAGGAATACCAGCCATAGCATGATTGGCCTGCATACTGAGCAATGTAAAATTGTATTCCAGACTCCGAGACTCTGTGCTACATGATAAAATATAGAGAAAATGTAGCAATACCTGACATAGCATGACTGAAATGTTCACTGAGTAGAGAAAAATTGTATTACGGATTCAGAGACTCTGTGCTACAAAACAAAATATAGAGAAAATGTGGGAAAACCTGTTATAGTATGACTGGCCTGCATACTGAGCAAGGTATAATTGCATTCCAGGTTCAGAGACTCTGTGCTAAATGGTGATATATAGAGAAAATGTAGCAATACCTGTCATAGCATTAATGGCATGTTCACTGAGTAGTAAAAAAATTGTATTACGGATTCAGAGACTCTGTGCTACAAAACAAAATATAGAGAAAATGTGGGAAAACCTGTTATAGTATGACTGGCCTGCATACTGAGCAAGGTATAATTGCATTCCAGGTTCAGAGACTCTGTGCTAAATGGTGATATATAGAGAAAATGTAGCAATACCTGTCATAGCATTAATGGCATGTTCACTGAGTAGTAAAAAAATTGTATTACGGATTCAGAGACTCTGTGCTATCACAGTATGAGACAAAATATGGATAAAATGTAGGAGTACCAGTCATAGTCTGACTGGCCTGCATACTGAGCAAAGTATAATTGCACTTCAGGTTCAGAGACTCTGTGCTAAATGACAAAATATGAAGAAAATGTAGCAATACCCATCATTGCTCTACTGGAATGATTAATGCGTAGTGTAAAATTGTATTACGGATTCAGAGACTCTGTGCTACAAGACAAAATATGGATAAAATGTAGGAATACCTGCCATAGCATGATTGGGCTGCATACTGAGCAATGTAAAATTGTATTCCAGACTCAGAGACTCTGTGCTACATGATAAAATATAGAGAAAATGTAGCAATACCTGACATAGCATGACTGACATGTTCACTGAGGAGAGAAAAATTGTATTACGGATTCAGAGACTCTGTGCTACAAGACAAAATATAGAGAAAATGTGGGAAAACCTGTTATAGTATGACTGGCCTGCATACTGAGCAAGGTATAATTGCATTCCAGGTTCAGAGACTGTGTGCTAAATGATGATGATATATAGAGAAAATGTAGCAATACCTGACATAGCATGACTGACATGTTCACTGAGGAGAGAAAAATTGTATTACGGATTCAGAGACTCTGTGCTACAAGACAAAATATAGAGAAAATGTGGGAAAACCTGTTATAGTATGACTGGCCTGCGTACTGAGCAAGGGAAAATTGTATTCCAGATTCAGAGACTGTGTGCTACATGGTGAAATATAGAGAAAATGTAGCAATACCTGTCATACCATGAATGGCATGTTCACTGAGTGGTAAAAAATTGTATTACGGATTCAGAGACTCTGTGCTACAAGACAAAATATGGATAAAATGTAGGAATACCTGCCATAGACTGACTGGCCTGCATACTCAGCAAAGTATAATTGCATTTCAGATTCAGAGACTCGGTGCTAAATGACAAAATATGAAGAAAATGTAGCAAAACCCATCATTGCTCTACTGGAAAGATTAATGAATAGTAAAAAATTGTATTACGGATTCAGAGACTCTGTGCTAGAAGACAAAATATGGAGAAAATGTAGGAATATCTGTCATGGGATGATTGGCCTGCATACTGAGCAATGTGAAATTGTATTTCAGGCTCAGAGACTCTGTGATACATGGTGAAATATAGAGAAAATGTAGCAATACCTGTCATAGCATGACTGGCATTTTCACTGAGTAGTCAAAAAATGTATTACGGATTCAGAGACTCTGTGCTACAAGACAAAATATGGAGAAAATGTGGGAAAACCTGTTGTAGTATGACTGGCCTGCACACTGAGCAAGGTATAATTGCATTTCAGGTTCAGAGACTCTGTGCTAAATGACAAAATATGAAGAAAATGTAGCAATACCCATTATTGCACTACTGGGATGATTAATGAGTAGTGTAAAATTGTATTACGGATTCAGAGACTCTGTGCTACAAGACGAAATATGGAGAAAATGTAGGAATAACTGCCATAGCATGATTGGCCTGTATACTGAGCAATGTAAAATTGTATTCCAGGCTCAGAGACTCTGTGCTAAATGATAAAATATAGAGAAAATGCAGCAATACCTGACATAGCATGACTGACATGTTCACTGAGTGGAGAAAAATTGTATTACAGATTCAGAGACTCTGTGCTACAAGACAAAATATAGAGAAAATGTGGGAAAACCTGTTATAGAATAGCTGGCCTGCATACTGAGCAAGGTAAAATTGTATTCCAGATTCAGAGACTCTGTGCTATATGGTGAAATATAGAGAAAATGTAGCAATACCTGTCATAGCATGAATGGCATGTTCACTGAGTGGTAAAAAATTGTATTACGGATTCAGAGACTCTGTGCTACAAGACAAAATATGGATAAAATGTAGGAATACCTATCATAGCCTGACTGTCCTGCATACTGAGCAAAGTATAATTCCATTTCAGATTCAGAGACTCTGTGCTAAATGACAAAATATGAAGAAAATGTAGCAATACCCATCATTGCTCTACTGGAAAGATTAATGAGTAGTGTAAAATTGTATTACGGATTCAGAGACTCTGTGCTACAAGACAAAATATGAAGAAAATGTAGGCATACCTGTCATGGGATGATTGGCCTGCATACTGAGGAACGTGAAATTGTATTTCAGGCTCAGAGACTCTTTGATACATGGTGAAATATAGAGAAAATGTAGCAATACCTGTCATAGCATGACTGGCATTTTCACTGAGTAGTCAAAAATTGTATTACGGATTCAGAGACTCTCTGCTACAAGACAAAGTATGGAGAAAAGGTGGGAAAACCTGTTATAGTATGACTGGCCTGCATACTGAGCAAGGTATAATTGTATTCCAGGTTCAGAGACTCTGTGCTAAATGACAAAATATGAAGAAAATGTAGCAATACCCATTATTGCACTACTGGGATGATTAATGAGAAGTGTAAAATTGTATTACGGATTCAGAGACTCTGTGCTACAAGATGAAATATGGAGAAAATGTAGGAATACCTGCCATTGCATGATTGGCCTGCATACTGAGCAATGTAAAATTGTATTCCAGGCTCCGAGACTGTGTGCTACATGATAAAATATAGAGAAAATGTAGCAATACCTGACATAGCATGACTGACATGTTCATTGAGGAGAGAAAAATTGTATTACGGATTCAGAGACTCTGTGCTACAAGACAAAATATAGAGAAAACGTGGGAAAACCTGTTATAGTATGACTGGCCTGCATACTGAGCAAGGTAAAATTGTATTCCAGATTCAGAGACTCTGTGCTACATGGTGAAATATAGAGAAAATGTAGCAATACCTGTCATAGCATGAATGGCATGTTCACTGAGTGGTAAAAAATTGTATTACGGATTCAGAGACTCTGTGCTACAAGACAAAATATGGATAAAATGTAGGAATACCTGCCATAGCCTGACTGGCCTGCATACTGAGCAAAGTATAATTCCATTTCAGATTGAGAGACTCTGTGCTAAATGACAAAATATGAAGAAAATTTAGCAATACCCATCATTGCTCTACTGGAATGATTAATGAGTAGTGTAAAATTCTATTACGGATTCAGAGACTCTGTGCTATAAGACAAAATATGTAGAAGATGTGGTAAAAGCTGTGATAGCATGATTGTCCTGCATACTGAGCAATGTAAAATTGTATTTCAGGCTCCGAGATTCTGTGGTACATGGTGAAATACAGAGAAAATGTAGCATTGCCTGTCATAGCATGACTCGCATTTTCACTGAGTAGTCAAAAATTGTATTACGGATTCAGAGACTCTGTGCTACAAGACAAAATATAGAGAAAATGTGGGAAAACCTATCATAGCCTGACTGGCTTGCATACTGAGCAAAGTATAATTGCATTTCAGGTTCAGAGACTCTGTGCTAAATGACAAAATATGAAGAAAATGTAGCAATACCCATCATTGCTCTACTGGAAATATTAATGAGTAGTGTAAAATTGTATTACGGATTCAGAGACTCTGTGCTACAAGACAAAATATGGAGAAAATGTGGTAAAATCTGTCATAGCATGATTGGCCTGTATACTGAGCAATGTAAAATTGTATTTCAGGCTCCGAGACTCTGTGCTACATGGTGAAATACAGAGAAAATGTAGCAATACCTGTCATAGCATGACTGGCATTTTCACTGAGTAGTAAAAAATTGTATTACGGATTCAGAGACTCTGTGCTACAAGACAAAATATGGAGAAAATGTAGGAATACCTGTCATGGGATGAATGGCCTGCATACTGAGCAATGTAAAATTGTATTTCAGGCTCTGAGACTCTGTGGTACATGGTGAAATATAGAGAAAATGTAGCAATACCTGACATAGAATGACTGGCATTTTAACTGAGTAGTAAAAAATTGTATTACGGATTCAGAGACTCTGTGCTACAAGACAAAATATGGAAAAAATGTGGGAAAACCTGTTATAGTATGACTGGCCTGCATACTGAGCAATGTATAATTGCATTCCATGTTCAGAGACTCTGTGCTAAATGACAAAATATGAAGAAAATGTAGCAATACCCATTATTGCACTACTGGGATGATTAATGAGTAGTGTAAAAATTGTATTACGGATTCAGAGATTCTGTGCTACAAGACGAAATATGGAGAAAATGTAGGAATACCAGCCATAGCATGATTGGCCTGCATACTGAGCAAAGTATAATTGCATTTCAGGTTCAGAGACTCGGTGCTAAATGTCAAAATATGAAGAAAATGTAGCAATACCCATCATTGCTCTACTGGAAAGATTAATGAGCAGTGTAAAATTGTATTACGGATTCTGAGACTCTGTGCTACAAGACAAAATATGGAGAAAATGTGGTAAAATCTGTCATAGCGTGATTGGCCTGCATACTGAGCAATGTAAAATTGTATTTCAGGCTCCGAGACTCTGTGCTACATGGTGAAATACAGAGAAAATGTAGCAATACCTGTCATAGCATGACTGGTATTTTCACTGAGTAGTAAAAAATTGTATTACGGATTCAGAGACTCTGTGCAACAAGACAAAATATGGAGAAAATGTGGGAAAACCTGTTGTAGTATGACTGGCCTGCATACTTTTCAAGGTATAATTGCATTTCAGGCTCAGAGACTCTGTGCTAAATGACAAAATATGAAGAAAATGTAGCAATACCCATTATTGCACTACTGGGATGATTAATGAGTAGTGTAAAATTGTATTACGGATTCAGAGACTCTGTGCTACAAGACGAAATATGGAGAAAATGTAGGAATACCTGCCATAGCATGATTGGCCTGCATACTGAGCAATGTAAAATTGAATTCCAGGCTCAGAGACTCTGTGCTAAATGATAAAATATAGAGAAAATGTAGCAATACCTGACATAGCATGACTGACATGTTCACTGAGTGGAGAAAAATTGTATTACGGATTCAGAGATTCTGTGCTACAAGACAAAATATAGAGAAAATGTGGGAAAACCTGTTATAGTATGACTGGCCTGCATACTGAGCAATGTAAAATTGTATTTCAGGCTCAGAGACTCTGTGGTACATGGTGAAATATAGAGAAAATGTAGCAATACCTGTCATAGCATGACTGGCATTTTCACTGTGTAGTAAAAAATTGCATTATGGATTCAGAGACTCTGTGCTACAAGACAAAATATGGAGAAAATGTGGGAAAACCTGTTGTAGTATGACTGGCCTGCATACTGAGCAAGGTATAATTGCATTTCAGGCTCAGAGACTCTGTGCTAAATGACAAAATATGAAGAAAATGTAGCAATACCCATCATTGCTCTACTGGAATGATTAATGAGTAGTGTAAAATTGTATTACGGATTCAGAGACTCTGTGCTACAAGAGAAAATATGTAGAAAATGTGGTAAAAGCTGTCATACCATGCTTGGCCTGCATACTGAGCAATGTAAAATTGTATTTCAGGCTCCGAGACTCTGTGGTACATGGTGAAATACAGAGAAAATGTAGCAATACCTGTCATAGCATGACTGGCATTTTCACTGAGTAGTCAAAAATTGTATTACAGATTCAGAGATTCTGTGCTACAAGACAAAATATGGAGAAAATGTGGGAAAACCTGTTATAGTATGACTGGCCTGCATACTGAGCAAGGTATAATTGCATTCCAGTTTCAGAGACTCTGTGCTAAATGACAAAATATGAAGAAAATCTAGCAATACCCATTATTGCAGTACTGGGATGATTAATGAGCAGTGTAAAATTGTATTACGGATTCAGAGACTCTGTGCTACAAGACGAAATATGGAGAAAATGTAGGAATACCAGCCATAGCATGATTGGCCTGCATACTGAGCAATGTAAAATTGTATTCCAGACTCCGAGACTCTGTGCTACATGATAAAATATAGAGAAAATGTAGCAATACCTGACATAGCATGAGTGTCATGTTCACTGAGTGGAGAAAAATTGTTTTACAGATTGAGAGACTCTGTGCTACAAGACAAAATATAGAGAAAATGTGGGAAAACCTGTTATAGTATAGCTGGCCTGCATACTGAGCAAGGTAAAATTGTATTCCAGATTCAGAGACTCTGTGCTACGTGGTGAAATATAGAGAAAATGTAGCAATACCTGTCATAGCATGAATGGCATGTTCACTGAGTGGTAAAAAATTGTATTACGGATTCAGAGACTCTGTGCTACAAGACAAAATATGAATAAAATGAGGGAATACCTGCCATAGCCTGACTGGCCTGCATACTGAGCAAAGTATAATTGCATTTCAGATTCAGAGACTCTGTGCTAAATGACAAAATATGAAGAAAATGTAGCAAAACCCATCATTGCTCTACTGGAAAGATTAATGAGTAGTAAAAAATTGTATTACGGATTCAGAGACTCTGTGCTACAAGACAAAATATGGAGAAAATGTATGAATACCTGTCATGGGATGAATGGCCTGCATACTGAGCAATGTAAAATTGTATTTCAGGCTCTGAGACTCTGTGGTACATGGTGAAATATAGAGAAAATGTAGCAATACCTGCCATAGCATGAGTGGCATTTTAACTGAGTAGTAAAAAATTGTATTACGGATTCAGAGACTCTGTGCTACAAGACAAAATATGGAGAAAATGTGGGAAAACCTTTTATAGTATGACTGGCCTGCATACTGAGCAAGGTATAATTGCATTCCAGGTTCAGAGACTCTGTGCTAAATGACAAAATATGAAGAAAATGTAGCAATACCCATTATTGCACTACTGGGATGATTAATGAGTAGCGTAAAATTGTATTACGGATTCAGAGACTCTGTGCTACAAGACGAAATATGGCGAAAATGTAGGAATACCTGCCATAGCATGATTGGCCTGCATACTGAGCAATGTAAAATTGCATTCCAGGCTCAGAGACTCTATGCTACATGATAAAATATAGAGAAAATGTAGCAATACCTGACATAGCATGACTGACATGTTCACTGAGTAGAGAAAAATTGTATTACGGATTCAGAGACTCTGTGCTACAAGACAAAATATAGAGAAAATGTGGGAAAACCTGTTATAGTATGACTGGCCTGCATACTGAGCAAGTTAAAATTGTATTCCAGATCCAGAGACTCTGTGCTACATGGTGAAATACAGAGAAAATGTAGCAATACCTGTCATGGCATGAATGGCATGTTCACTGAGTGGAAAAAATTGTATTACGGATTCATAGACTCTGTGCTACAAGACAAAATATGGATAAAATGTAGGAATACCTATCATAGCCTGACTGGCCTGCATACTGAGCAAAGTATAATTGCATTTCAGATTCAGAGACTCTGTGCTAAATGACAAAATATGAAGAAAATGTAGCAATACCCATCATTGCTCTACTGGAAAGATTAATGAGCAGTGTAAAATTGTATTACGGATTCAGAGACTCTGTGCTACAAGACAAAATATGACGAAAATGTAGGAATACCTGTCATGGGATGATTGGCCTGCATACTGAGCAATGTGAAATTGTATTTCAGGCTCAGAGACTCTGTGGTACATGGTGAAATATAGAGAAAATGTAGCAATACCTGTCATAGCATGACTGGCATTTTCACTGAGTAGTAAAAAATTGTATTACGGATTCAGAGACTCTGTGCTACAAGAGAAAATATGGAGAAAATGTGGGAAAACCTGTTATAGTATGACTGGCCTGCATACTGAGCAAGGTATAATTGCATTTCAGGCTCAGAGACTCTGTGGTACATGGTGAAATACAGAGAAAATGTAGCAATACCTGACATACCATGACAGGCATTTTCACTGAGTAGTAAAAAATTGTATTACGGATTCAGAGACTCCGTGCTACAAGACAAAATATGGATAAAATGTAGGAATACCTGTCATAGCCTGACTGGCCTGCACACTGAGCAAAGTATAATTGCATTTCAGATTCAGAGACTCTGTGCTAAATGACAAAATATGAAGAAAATGTAGCAAAACCCATCATTGCTCTACTGGAAAGATTAATGAGTAGTAAAAAATTGTATTACGGATTCAGAGACTCTTTGCTACAAGACAAGATATGGAGAAAATGTAGGAATACCTGTCATGGGATGATTGGCCTGCATACTGAGCAATGTAAAATTGTATTTCAGGCTCAGAGACTCTGTGGTACATGGTGAAATATAGAGAAAATGTAGTAATACCTGTCATAGCATGACTGGCATTTTCACTGAGTAGTAAAAAATTGTATTACGGATTCAGAGACTCTGTGCTACAAGACAAAATATGGAGAA
This sequence comes from Pictodentalium vernedei, assembly GCA_031216915.1. Taxonomy (NCBI): domain Eukaryota; kingdom Metazoa; phylum Mollusca; class Scaphopoda; order Dentaliida; family Dentaliidae; genus Pictodentalium; species Pictodentalium vernedei. Next base: position 630,454,832 of record CM062295.1, on the reverse strand, counting down.
AATGTGGGAAAACCTGTTGTAGTATGACTGGCCTGCATACTGAGCAAGGTATAATTGCATTTCAGGCTCAGAGACTCTGTGCTAAATGACAAAATATGAAGAAAATGTAGCAATACCCACCATTGCTCTACTGGAATGATTAATGAGTAGTGTAAAATTGTATTACGGATTCAGAGACTCTGTGCTACAAGACAAAATATGTAGAAAATGTGGTAAAATCTGTCATAGCATGATTGGCCTGCATACTGAGCAATGTAAAAATGTATTTCAGGCTCCGAGATTCTGTGGTACATGGTGAAATACAGAGAAAATGTAGCAATACCTGTCATAGCATGACTGGCATTTTCACTGAGTAGTAAAAAATTGTATTACGGATTCAGAGACTCTATGCTACAAGACTAAATATGGATAAAATGTAGGGATACCTGCCATAGCATGATTGGGCTGCATACTGAGCAATGTAAAATTGTATTCCAGACTCGGAGACTCTGTGCTACATGATGAAATATAGAGAAAATGTAGCAATACCTGACATAGCATGACTAGCATGTTAACTGAGTACCGAAAAATTGTATTACGGATTCAGAGACTCTGTGCTACAAGACAAAATATGAATAAAATGTAGGAATACCTGTCATAGCCTGACTGGCCTGCATACTGAACAAAGCATAATTGCATTTCAGGTTCCGAGACTCTGTGCTAAATGACAAAATATGAAGAAAATGTAGCAATACCCATCATTGCTCTACAGGAAAGATGAATGAGTAGTGTAAAATTGTATTACGGATTCAGAGACTCTGTGCTACAAGACAAAATATGGAGAAAATGTAGGAATACCTGTCATGGGATGATTGGCCTGCATACTGAGCAACGTGAAATTGTATTTCAGGCTCAGAGACTCTGTGGTACATGGTGAAATACAGAGAAAATGTAGCAATACCTGTCATAGCATGACTGGCATTTTCACTGAGTAGTCAAAAATTGTATTACGGATTCAGAGACTCTGTGCTACAAGACAAAATATGGAGAAAATGTGGGAAAACCTGTTATAGTATGACTGGCCTGCATACTGTGCAAGGTATAATTGCATTCCAGGTTCAGAGACTCTGTGCTAAATGACAAAATATGAAGAAAATGTAGCAATACCCATTATTGCACTACTGGGATGATTAATGAGTAGTGTAAAATTGTATTACGGATTCTGAGACTCTGTGCTACAAGACGAAATATGGAGAAAATGTAGGAATACCTGCCATAGCATGATTGGCCTGCATACTGAGCAATGTAAAATTGTATTCCAGGCTCAGAGACTCTATGCTACATGATAAAATATAGAAAAAATGTAGCAATACCTGACATAGCATGACTGACATGTTCACTGAGTAGAGAAAAATTGTATTACGGATTCAGAGACTCTGTGCTACAAGACAAAATATAGAGAAAATGTGGGAAAACCTGTTATAGTATGACTGGCCTGCATACTGAGCAAGTTAAAATTGTATTCCAGATTCAGACTCTGTGCTACATGGTGAAATATAGAGAAAATGTAGCAATACCTGTCATAGCATGAATGGCATGTTCACTGAGTGGAAAAAATTGTATTACGGATTCAGAGACTCTGTGCTACAAGACAAAATATGGATAAAATGTAGGAATACCTGTCATAGCCTGACTGGCCTGCATACTGAGCAAAGTATAATTGCATTTCAGATTCAGAGACTCTGTGCTAAATGACAAAATATGAAGAAAATGTAGCAATACCCATCATTGCTCTACTGGAAAGATTAATGAGCAGTGTAAAATTGTATTACGGATTCAGAGACTCTGTGCTACAAGACAAAATATGGATAAAATGTAGCAATACCTGTCATAGCATGACTGGCATTTTCACTGAGTAGTAAAAAATTGTATTACGGATTCAGAGACTCTATGCTACAAGACTAAATATGGATAAAATGTAGGGATACCTGCCATAGCATGATTGGGCTGCATACTGAGCAATGTAAAATTGTATTCCAGACTCGGAGACTCTGTGCTACATGATGAAATATAGAGAAAATGTAGCAATACCTGACATAGCATGACTAGCATGTTAACTGAGTACCGAAAAATTGTATTACGGATTCAGAGACTCTGTGCTACAAGACAAAATATGAATAAAATGTAGGAATACCTGTCATAGCCTGACTGGCCTGCATACTGAACAAAGCATAATTGCATTTCAGGTTCCGAGACTCTGTGCTAAATGACAAAATATGAAGAAAATGTAGCAATACCCATCATTGCTCTACAGGAAAGATGAATGAGTAGTGTAAAATTGTATTACGGATTCAGAGACTCTGTGCTACAAGACAAAATATGGAGAAAATGTAGGAATACCTGTCATGGGATGATTGGCCTGCATACTGAACAATGTGAAATTGTATTTCAGGCTCAGAGACTGTGTGGTACATGGTGAAATATAGAGAAAATGTAGCAATACCTGTCATAGCATGACTGGCATTTTCACTGAGTGGTAAAAAATTGTATTACGGATTCAGAGACTCTGTGCTACAAGACAAAATATGGAGAAAATGTGGGAAAACCTGTTATAGTATGACTGGCCTGCATACTGAGCAAGGTATAATTGCATTCCAGGTTCAGAGACTCTGTGCTAAATGACAAAATATGTAGAAAATTTAACAATACCCATCATTGCTCTACCCTAATGATTAATGAATAGTGAAAAATTGTATTACGGATTCAGAGACTCTGTGCTACAAGACTAAATATGGATAAAATGTAGGGATACCTGCCATAGCATGATTGGGCTGCATACTGAGCAATGTAAAATTGTATTCCAGACTCAGAGACTCTGTGCTACATGATGAAATATAGAGAAAATGTAGCAATACCTGACATAGCATGACTAGCATGTTAACTGAGTACCGAAAAATTGTATTACGGATTCAGAGACTCTGTGCTACAAGACAAAATATGGATAAAATGTAGGAATACCTGTCATAGCCTGACTGGCCTGCATACTGAGCAAAGTATAATTGCATTTCAGGTTCAGAGACTCTGTGCTAAATGACAAAATATGAAGAAAATGTAGCAATACCCATCATTGCTCTACTGGAAAGATTAATGAGTAGTGTAAAATTGTATTACGGATTCAGAGACTCTGTGCTACAAGACAAAATATGGAGAAAATGTGGTAAAATCTCATAGCATGATTGGCCTGCATACTGAGCAATGTAAAATTGTATTTCAGGCTCCGAGACTCTGTGCTACATGGTGAAATACAGAGAAAATGTAGCAATACCTGTCATAGCATGACTGGCATTTTCACTGAGTAGTAAAAAATTGTATTACGGATTCAGAGACTTTGTGCTACAAGACAAAATATGGAGAAAATGTAGGAATACCTGTCATGGGATGAATAGCCTGCATACTGAGCAATGTAAAATTGTATTTCAGGCTCTGAGACTCTGTGGTACATGGTGAAATATAGAGAAAATGTAGCAATACCTGACATAGCATGACTGGCATTTTAACTGAGTAGTAAAAAATTGTATTACGGATTCAGAGACTCTGTGCTACAAGACAAAATATGGAAAAAATGTGGGAAAACCTGTTATAGTATGACTGGCCTGCATACTGAGCAATGTATAATTGCATTCCAGGTTCAGAGACTCTGTGCTAAATGACAAAATATGAAGAAAATGTAGCAATACCCATTATTGCACTACGGGGATGATTAATGAGTAGTGTAAAATTGTATTACGGATTCAGAGACTCTGTGCTACAAGACGAAATATGGAGAAAATGTAGGAATACCAGCCATAGCATGATTGGCCTGCATACTGAGCAATGTAAAATTGTATTCCAGACTCCGAGACTCTGTGCTACATGATAAAATATAGAGAAAATGTAGCAATACCTGACATAGCATGACTGACATGTTCACTGAGTGGAGAAAAATTGTATTACGGATTCAGAGACTCTGTGCTACAAGACAAAATATAGAGAAAATGTGGGAAAACCTGTTATAGTATGACTGGCCTGCATACTGAGCAAGGTATAATTGCATTCCAGGTTCAGAGACTGTGTGCTAAATGATGATGATATATAGAGAAAATGTAGCAATACCTGTCATAGCATGAATGGCATGTTCACTGAGTAGTAAAAAAATTCTATTACGGATTCAGAGACTCTGTGCTACGAGACAAAATATGGATAAAATGTAGGAATACCAGTCATAGTCTGACTGGCCTGCATACTGAGCAAAGTATAATTGCATTTCAGGTTCAGAGACTCTGTGCTAAATGACAAAATATGAAAAAAATGTAGCAATACCCATCATTGCTCTACTGGAATGATTAATGAGTAGTGTAAAATTGTATTACGGATTCAGAGACTCTGTGCTACAAGACAAAATATGGAGAAAATGTGGTAAAATCTGTCATAGCATGATTGGCCTGCATACTGAGCAATGTAAAATTGTATTTCAGGCAACGAGACTCTGTGCTACATGGTGAAATACAGAGAAAATGTAGCAATACCTGTCATAGCATGACTGGCATTTTCACTGAGTAGTAAAAAATTGTATTACGGATTCAGAGACTCTGTGCTACAAGACAAAATATGGAGAAAATGTAGGAATACCTGTCATGGGATGAATGGCCTGCATACTGAGCAATGTAAAATTGTATTTCAGGCTCTGAGACTCTGTGGTACATGGTGAAATATAGAGAAAATATAGCAATACCTGACATAGCATGACTGGCATTTTAACTGAGTAGTAAAAAATTGTATTACGGATTCAGAGACTCTGAGCTACAAGACAAAATATGGAAAAAATATGGGAAACCTGTTATAGTATGACTGGCCTGCATACTGAGCAAGGTATAATTGCATTCCAGGTTCAGAGACTCTGTGCTAAATGACAAAATATGAAGAAAATGTAGCAATACCCATTATTGCACTACTGGGATGATTAATGAGTAGTGTAAAATTGTATTACGGATTCAGAGACTCTGTGCTACAAGACAAAATATGGAGAAACTGTAGGAATACCTGCCATAGCATGATTGGCCTGCATACTGAGCAATGTAAAATTGTATTCCAGGCTCAGAGACTCTATGCTACATGATAAAATGTAGAGAAAATGTAGCAATACCTGACATAGCATGACTGACATGTTCACTGAGTAGAGAAAAATTGTATTACGGATTCAGAGACTCTGTGCTACAAGACAAAATATAGAGAAAATGTGGGAAAACCTGTTATAGTATGACTGGCCTGCATACTGAGCAAGTGAAAATTGTATTCCAGATTCAGAGACTCTGTGCTACATGGTGAAATATAGAGAAAATGTAGCAATACCTGTCATAGCATGAATGGCATGTTCACTGAGTGGAAAAAATTGTATTACGGATTCAGAGACTCTGTGCTACAAGACAAAATATGGATAAAATGTAGGAATACCTATCATAGCCTGACTGGCCTGCATACCGAGCAAAGTATAATTGCATTTCAGATTCAGAGACTCTGTGCTAAATGACAAAATATGAAGAAAATGTAGCAATACCCATCATTGCTCTACTGGAAAGATTAATGAGCAGTGTAAAATTGTATTACGGATTCAGAGACTCTGTGCTACAAGACAAAATATGACGAAAATGTAGGAATACCTGTCATGGGATGATTGGCCTGCATACTGAGCAATGTGAAATTGTATTTCAGGCTCAGAGACTCTGTGGTACATGGTGAAATATAGAGAAAATGTAGCAATACCTGTCATAGCATGACTGGCATTTTCACTGAGTGGTAAAAAATTGTATTACGGATTCAGAGACTCTGTGCTACAAGACAAAATATGGAGAAAATGTGGGAAAACCTGTTATAGTATGACTGGCCTGCATACTGAGCAAGGTATAATTGCATTCCAGGTTCAGAGACTCTGTGCTAAATGACAAAATATGTAGAAAATTTAACAATACCCATCATTGCTCTACCCTAATGATTAATGAATAGTGAAAAATTGTATTACGGATTCAGAGACTCTGTGCTACAAGACTAAATATGGATAAAATGTAGGGATACCTGCCATAGCATGATTGGGCTGCATACTGAGCAATGTAAAATTGTATTCCAGACTCAGAGACTCTGTGCTACAGTTAAAACTAGAAGTCCTGTCACGAATAGTGCGCTTATCTAGGCTTAATTGCGCGTTGGAATTGCGCGCAATTGCCATGTCGAATGGCATCCAAATCACGGCAGGTTCTCCTGGTTACTCATGGCAAACACATGCAATGTTTCTGCCAATTGACCTCCGGGTTACCCGGAGGTCCATTGGCTGAAACATTGCTTATGCACAGGCCATATGTACAGAATTTGATAGGTTTACTATGGTCATAACGCGTACATTATCGCGCAGATCAGCGTGCTATTTGTGCGCATTTCAAGACAGGACTTCTAGTTATAACTGTACATGATGAAATATAGAGAAAATGTAGCAATACCTGTCATAGCATGACTGGCATTTTCACTGAGTGGTAAAAAATTGTATTACGGATTCAGAGACTCTGTGCTACAAGACAAAATATGGAGAAAATGTGGGAAAACCTGTTATAGTATGACTGGCCTGCATACTGCGCAAGGTATAATTGCATTCCAGGTTCAGAGACTCTGTGCTAAATGACAAAATATGTAGAAAATTTAACAATACCCATCATTGCTCTACCCTAATAATTAATGAATAGTGAAAAATTGTATTACGGATTCAGAGACTCTGCTACAAGACTAAATATGGATAAAATGTAGGGATACCTGCCATAGCATGATTGGGCTGCATACTGAGCAATGTAAAATTGTATTCCAGACTCAGAGACTCTGTGCTACATGATGAAATATAGAGAAAATGTAGCAATACCTGACATAGCATGACTAGCATGTTAACTGAGTACCGAAAAATTGTATTACGGATTCAGAGACCCTGTGCTACAAGACAAAATATGGATAAAATGTAGGAATACCTGTCATAGCCTGACTGGCCTGCATACTGAGCAAAGTATAATTGCATTTCAGGTTCAGAGACTCTGTGCTAAATGACAAAATATGAAGAAAATGTAGCAATACCCATCATTGCTCTACTGGAAAGATTAATGAGTAGTGTAAAATTGTATTACGGATTCAGAGACTCTGTGCTACAAGACAAAATATGGAGAAAATGTGGTAAAATCTGTCATAGCATGATTGGCCTGCATACTGAGCAATGTAAAATTGTATTTCAGGCTCCGAGACTCTGTGCTACATGGTGAAATACAGAGAAAATGTAGCAATACCTGTCATAGCATGACTGGCACTTTCACTCAGTAGTAAAAAATTGTATTACGGATTCAGAGACTTTGTGCTACAAGACAAAATATGGAGAAAATGTAGGAATACCTGTCATGGGATGAATGGCCTGCATACTGAGCAATGTAAAATTGTATTTCAGGCTCTGAGACTCTGTGGTACATGGTGAAATATAGAGAAAATGTAGCAATACCTGACATAGCATGACTGGCATTTTAACTGAGTAGTCAAAAATTGTATTACGGATTCAGAGACTCTGTGCTACAAGACAAAATATGGAGAAAATGTGGGAAAACCTGTTATAGTATGACTGGCCTGCATACTGAGCAAAGTATAATTGCATTTCAGGTTCAGAGACTCAGTGCTAAATGACAAAATATGAAGAAAATGTAGCAATACCCATTATTGCACTACTGGGATGATTAATGAGTAGTGTAAAATTGTATTACGGATTCAGAGACTCTGTGCTACAAGACGAAATATGGAGAAAATGTAGGAATACCTGCCATAGCATGATTGGCCTGCATACTGAGCAGTGTAAAATTGTATTCCAGGCTCAGAGACTCTGTGCTATATGGGAAAATAAGGAGAAAATGCAGCGATACCCATCATTCCTCTAATCTAATCGAATGATTAATGAGTAGTGAAAAATTGTATTACAGATTCAGAGACTCTGTGCTACAAGACAAAATACGGAGAAAATGTAGGAATGCATGTCATAGCATGACCGGCCTGCACACTGAACAATGTAAAATTGTATACCAGGTTCAGAGACTCTGTGCTACATGACGAAATATGACAAAATGTAGCAATATCTGTCATAGCATGACTGACATGTTTACTCAGTTCTGTAAAATTGTATTCCAGATTCAGAGACCCTGTGCTACAAGACAGAAAATGGAGAAAATGTAGCAATGTATGTTCCAGCATGACAGACACATTTACTGAGTAGTGTAAAATTGTATTAAAGGTTCTGAGACTCTGTGATAAATGATGAAAAATGGAGAAAAGGTAGCAATATCTGTCATAGCCTGACTGGCATGTTTAATCAGTAGGTAAAAATTGTATTCCAGGTTCAGAGACCCTGTGCTAAATGAGAAAATAAAGTCAACTCAGCCGTATTGAGTTGTCGGCAGTATCGATTCAATATTTTCTGACTGCTGTGTAACATTTAAACAGCCAGAATATTTTTATTTTTTCGTTCTGGCTACTGACAGAAAATATATATTTCCCAGATATCTTGAAAAAGAAATGTGCTTTCACAAATTATACAGTCTGTGTGGCAGTGTTTTTGTATTACTGGAACCAGAGTTGATGACATATATGTTTTGTATTCTATACATCTCAACCTTCATTTTGATGTATAATTTGTATTCTATACATCTCAACCTTCATTTTGATGTATAATTTGCGTATATTTAATTTGAATTTAAGGAATATGAGAGGTGGAAGTTTCAAAAACAAAATTCTGTAACTTTTATTTATTTATTGGTGTTTACGGTCATATACTTATGCACAATGGCTAATCGTGAATGTGACAGTTTTACAGGTGGAGAAAACCAGAGTACCTAGAGAAAACCACCGAGCAATGATGAGCAGCTGCCAGCTCCCCAACATCGTAAGTCTGCACTGCAGCGCAGGCAGGTTTAGACTGGTTGAACACATGTGGACAATCCCCATGTGGACAATCAGGGTTAAGCGTCTTACCCATGAACACAATGCTGGAGTCCAAATTGATCACTCAGACGGTCACCCATCCAATGATTAACCAGGCTTGATATTGCTTAACTTTGGTGATCCGACGAGAACCGGTTACCATAACACCACCGCGCCCCCTATATAGCACCTTAAATAAAAAAAGGGAGTGCTCATTTCCACATACTTACCCCAGGGAAAGCATTAGTACCACATACTGGAAACAAGTAAACCACAGGGGACACATTAGTACCACATAACTTTTTATCCAGGATAAATTTGCTTGTGTGACTGTGTTGAGCAATTTTAATGGAAATATTTGTGGAATTACATGTGTGAAACTTACAATTAGAATAATAAATAACATGTGTCCTTTTATATTTTAATAATTGGAATTTCAGGAATTTTTCACAACTGAATTCTGGCAGATTATCTGGCAAATGCATTACTTTATTTCAATAAACTTTCGTTACTGATTAAGATATTCTGTATTGATTCCTGAAAAAATCTCAATAATAATTCAAAATATTAATTTTCGGCTTCAGATTCTGTCAGTTTATAAACCATATTTTATTTCTAAGATTTTGTTTTTTGTTTATTAAATTCAGTTACTGATAAAGCAATCCGGCATCATTTTTATTATTTTCACACCCCACCCCTCACTTATAATTCCAAGAAGTACCGATATTTAATGTCATGGCCAACCTCCGATTTGCCATGGTTCAGTGATCAGGAGGTCTATATTCAACCACACATCCCACCAGGGCATTCTTCCCTTATTTCCTTTTCTCATCTCCATGCATTCAGACAAATAGTTTTGTTGCCTAGGGTTGCACGGTATATCAATAAACCGATATATACCGGTATTCAAACCAATATCGATTGAATACCGGTGTAATTTCAAAAATATTGGTTTATCCTCATTAATTATTTACCCATAATTTCATTTTCAAGATGTCTTGAGTTTTTTAACTTTAGCCCCAAATGAGTAATATATTATCCCTTTATCCAAGGAATCGTCTGCTTGTGCCCTCGTAATATAATATACTAATTCCGCAGTTGAAAAAATAATTTTCAAAAATTTCAACAAAACTATATCAAGTGACCCCCACATTGGAACGAGCTCATTGCGCACATTCTAATGAGGGGTCACATGATATAGTTTTGTTGAAATCTTTGGGGAAAATGTGATAAATTATTTTGAAAATAATAAATTTTGATATTGTCTGCATTGGATAAAGGTGGTTCGAACCACATCATCAAGGCATGCTAATTCGTTCCGGCTGTGATGCCTCAAGTCTCGATTGTGGTACTTGTGTTCATATATCGGAACAGTTTTTGATATACCAGTATACTGCAGTATTTTTTGGAATACCGATACCAGTATTCAGTTTTGAATATCGTGCAGCCCCATTATTGCCCAGTGCAGATAAAAAACGACACTTGCCAAAATTGGCCTTTACGCTGACAAGAGGAGTATATAATACATGTACACCCAACCCACTCCACTTCCCAAGCAATTTCTCAGTCCCCTCAATTGAAATATTAACCCTTCTACAGGTCCTTTTTCATTGGTAGCTTGTTTATTCTTGTGAACCAACACAATATCACTTCTAGGTGTGTGTGGATAGTGTCAAACACCTTCATCCACGTGGAAGGTTGACATGGGGTTGTTAAGCCTTGCCATTAAAAATATAAGGAGTGTCGAAATCTCTCCACGGGCCGAACTCGGTTCAAAGAGCAGGGTTGGGACCGCAGATTCATTTTCTTCCCTGCTGAGTGAACTCGGGATATAGGTTCATTCTTTGTTAGGTGTGATTCCTAATAACTTCAGGCTGTGGAAACACATTTAACATTTTGATCAACACAAATCAAACACTTATCACAGGGGTTAAATAGTTTTTCATCAATTCAGTCTATCTGCAGCCCTGTACACTCTTAAAATGTCACTGCCGTGGGCTCGCAACAGGAGCTTAAAACACCAAGACTTAATCTATTGCATTTGCACACGTCTGCAGCTATGACCACCGGGGAATCCCAACTAACAATGTTAATTACCTTGTGGCAACATAGTTCTGATTTGAATTCGGTTTATCCACTCTGACGGCGGCTAGTTTAGCAAGTCTGTCGCATACCTTACATGTCCTTTGATAGAACTCTCTTTGAATGTTCCTATCCTTTTGAAATACACAAAGTTCAGGCAGAACTCACAACTTGAAAATGCACTTTCAAGCATGCGCGTATTGGAGCTTCGTAGATTTCCCAACAATTTCACTCACATGAGACCCTATATGAAAAGTGGCCTTAAACACCAAAAAATTAATCAATATTGATGTTTGAGGTAACTTTCTGCAAAAGAAGTTAATTAAAATGTGACCATAACAAGGGTTAAAGGGTATGAAGACAAGTTAAAATTAGTCCATCATTTATTGCCATGCTGTCCACTGTAGAGTACTTCGATTCCAGGAATTTGTTGCCCAGTCAATAAGGGGTACGGGACCACTCGCCCCCTAGGGGCGAGTTGGCCCGATTCAAAAATTATCGTTATTTATTTATTTTTTTTATTTGAATTAAATTGAATTATTTTATATTTCCTGTTCGTTACAGTTTTCTGAATTAGTAATCCCAATTATATCAGATTTCCTTTTAATCATCAGCTTCACAGACTTAGTACATTCCAACACAAATAAATTTTACAGTATGACTGAAACATCCTCCAATCAAGCAGCACAGTTGCAATGTAAACATAACAGATGAGTAATCTGAACAAAAACATGTCATCAGATTAACGCTTTGGCGGTACTCACTTTGTTATTGACTCCTTTGATTTGAAAATAATTTTATGTTGTGGAGTAAGTGGTACTCATTAATATTATTGGTATATCCAATATGGGGGTACCGGGTACTGTGTTAAAAAGAAGGTATTTGACAGAATAAGAGTGAACAGGCACATGTGTACCCGTGTTTTACAGTGACTGGAAAAGATCCGCTCCCGTTGACTCAACCACCTTCGGAATCCAAGATAATAATAACTGAGAGATTTTTTTTAAAATAAACAAAATTATTTTTGAAATCGCGCGTTGTTACTCATTTCTCAACACCCATCATGACCAATCCTCATTATTCCATCCGGGGGCGAGTTGGCCCGAGGGCGAGTTGGCCCACCAGCAAGGAGGCGAGTTGGCCCGGGGGCGAGTGGTCCCATTCCTGTCAATAAGCACTGCTTCACTTCCTGGGGTTCCATACCAGCCCCCCCCCCCCACCCCCTCCACACACACAGTAATTTTTATTGGCCCATACTGATTTATAACCATTGACATTTTTCGGTAGTCCCCACCCGCACAAATACATCCTGTTATTATCCTTTCAAGAGAAAATCAAATAGTACTGTTAACATTTATTGGAAAGTGCCACAGACATTCTCTGATAAATTGTAACACAATATATAATTATGTACAAAGACTTGCTAAATCTCTTTTGAAAAAAAATATTTACATAAACAAAAAGAAATAAATGTAAATAAATAAAAATATAAATAAAAAAATAGATATAAATAAAAGATTAAATAAAATGAATAAATATAATTATGTAAATAAATAAATAGATATAAATAAACATAATTAACCAGCAAAATAAAGAATCAAACCAAAATTTCTCAAAGAAAACAGTCACACCTGTATATCAATAAATATAATTAAGCAGATAAATATTCATAAGACAATTTATCTAGATAAATACAAATTAAAACAGTCACACCTGTATATAAAAGGTATGTGGTACTAATGCTTTCCCTGGGGTCTGCTTATTTCCACACATTTATGTGGCACAACTACGGGGATCATTGCTTTTCGACCTCGCGCTTTTCGGCCATGTGCTTTTTGGTCAAATGCTTTCAGGCCTCAGGGTTAGGTGCTTTTCGTCTGCGGGAATTAATCAGGTTCTTTCAATGACGTTTTTTTTCCATGTTGAAAAAATGACTATGTGCAAAAAATCATTAAATGCATATATAAAAACAAAACAAAAATAACTGAAAATAATCACTGAACATGACAAAAATAAACAAATAACTGTCAAGTGAAATAATTTATTTTGTACACCATTCGGCCTCGAAAGCTTGACTTTTCGGCCCAATAAGAGGCCGAATTGCACACAACAAATATTGCGACCGAATCGTGCAAGGCCGAAAAGCAATGGAGCTCTACTAGTACATGTTAATGCTTTATGTGGAGTTTGCGTATTTCCACATACAATGATACATGTACATATCTGGTACTAATGCCAGCAATGGCATAAACAAAAACTAAACCAAAATTCTTTCCAGCGACTTTGTAGAAAATATCATGGTAAAGGTGTAGAATAGGGGACTTTTCTTTTTTTTTTAAAAAAAATAACGTCTTTTTCGCTATTTTTTTTCTGTTTTCTTAAAGCAAACTTTATTTTGAACAAAATGACACAAAATCACTTAGTTTTATCATTTTTTTTCAAGAAATATAATTAACGCTTTTATTGTGACAGCGCCGTCGAACTCACTGCAATCGCTCCGTTCCATTATCGCTATCATAGGGGGAGAGTTTAGTAATTGAAATGTCGACTGACAAACCCTGCCCCCTCACTAAACTGACCCTAGATTAAATTTTTGGGTCAGTTTAGTGAGGGCCAGGGTTAGCTTACCGATTAGCTCACCCTGGTCCTAACTGAACTGACCTTAAATCGAGGAACACGCACATAAGTGAAGCGCACAGGTCTGCTAACATGTACACAAGCGAAGCGCACCTGCTATCATATAGAATGATTTCTCCCCTGTGACGTCACTTGTAACAACGAATGAAAACAACAGATGCTGCGAAATTTTCAGCGGTTGAAACAAATGGCAATTGAGAAACTCACAATTCAGCGGGATTTAAAATCTATTCTCTGACATGTTAAAACATGATAGAGGTACCTAATTTTGTGTCATTTTGTTCAAAATATAGTTTACTTTAAGAAAACAGAGAAAAAATAGCGAGAAAATCGTTATTTTTAAAAAAAACGAAAAGTCCCCTATTCTACACCTTTACCAATATCATAAAAAGAGTGATAAAATGAATATTAAAAAAAAACGTTGTAGGAAAACCGTAACTCTTTAGTTTCTATACATGTAGATTAATAAATACTACGCCCTTGCAGCTTGTTGACGTTGGGCAGTCGACACAACAATCGAAATTAGGTAACAAAAACTAGTCAGTCATGTCCTCAACTAAGCTAGCATATTCGCTTATTTACAGCAGTTTTGAAACAGCGAGGTGGGTATATATCTGTTTACCGCATCGATGTGTTTAAAAACAGTTGACAGTCTTGATAAATGCCGAAGTTATCGTCAAAAGAATCCACTTACACGAATTGCCGATGCATCTGTCAGTGTCAGGCACATTTGGTTCACTCAGCCTTTATCAGCGTGGATTATCCCCCCTGATGTTTGTATTACATTACACGATTTCATTCCAGTCTCCTGTCTGGAGACACCTCTACTTGGGAGTGTCATGCATGGGATACGAAGCGTCTTTCCACGCAATGACTGTGCACAAATGGTCTGGAATGGGAGACTGCCGCTTCGAAAAAGAGACTTACAAAGAACTTATTTCGTCGGAAGAAAGATATTCGAAAGCAAAGGAACGAATTATGTTGACAGATGTTATCGTATAACAGTAGTAGGGCGCATGGCTGTAAATCCTGGGGGATGGGTGGTGGGAGTGCAACAGCAATCAGATTACTCCAGAATCACTCTCAGACTATTGTTTCAAAACTTCCCGGAGGAAAGTCTACCGGTCCCACATTCGAGAAAGTACACCCCTCTGCTCGCCCCAATGAATAGGGCCCAAACGTCATCGGGCAGATGACAACAGTCCAAGGGCAAATGACTATATAGTCGTCGGGAAATTTAGCGGTTCATACCCCCCCCCCCCTCCAATATTCCGGGGTAGATAGTACTAGATACGGTCCTGGTGGGTTTCCATTCTATGAAGAAGTACCATAGAAGTTACGACAGGCCATCCCGCCATGGGAGGTCCTTCCCAGTGTTTTCTGCTCAGCCAGGCAGTAGAAAGCTCTTCAAACTTAGGATGAGTACCGTCATAGATTGGCACCCTACCATGGATGTATGAGCTTAAGTATTAGTGGCAACCAATGTACTTTAGTATATAGGGCGATACGACCCGCACGGCAACCATTGGGGCACGACACCCCCGGGACGACCATGTTTCGCCCGTGTGTGAACAAATTTGGGAACAGGGAGTCACAAAGAAGTGACGTTCTCGACTTCAAGGACCACAGAAGAGGCAATACATGCAGGAAATTAGTCGTCTCCTCTCACCATTAAAGACTATAACCCACTCCCCCAAGCTTAGTAAGTCGTGCGCAAGAGATAGCTAAGTCCCTCGCCCCAATGAATAGGGCCCAAACGTCATCGGGCAGATGACAGTAGTCCTAGTGCAAATGACTATATAGTCGTCGGGAAATTTAG
Organism: Pictodentalium vernedei; assembly: GCA_031216915.1. NCBI lineage: Eukaryota > Metazoa > Mollusca > Scaphopoda > Dentaliida > Dentaliidae > Pictodentalium > Pictodentalium vernedei. Next base: position 630,439,297 of record CM062295.1, on the reverse strand, counting down.
CGGTACATGCCCCCCCCCCCCCCCCCCCCGTCCAACATTCCGGGGTAGATAGCAGTAGATACGTTCCTGGTGGGTTGCCCATCTTTAAAGAAGTATCATAGAAGTTACGACATGCCATCCCGCCATGGGAGGTCCTTCCCGGTGTTTTCTGCTGAGCCAGGCAGTAGAAAGCTCTTCCAACTTAGGATGAGTACCGTCATAGAACGGCGCCCTACCATGGATGTATGATGCTTACGAATTAGTGGCAACCAATGTACTTTAGTAGATAGGGCGATACGATACGCACGGCAATCATTGGGGCACGACACCCCCGGGACGACCATGTTTCGCCCGGGTGTGAACAAATTTGGAACAGGGAGTCACAAAGAAGTGACGTTCTCGACTTCAAGGACCACAGAAGAGGCAATACTTGCAGGAAATTTGTCGTCTCTTCTCATCGGTAAAGACTATAACCCACTCCCCTAAGCTTAGTAAGTCGTGCGCACGAAATAGCTAAGTCGTGCGCACGAGATACTAAGTCGTGCGCACGAGATAGCTATGTCGTGTCAGGGTCGGAGAAAAATACGGGTTTCGGGTGAGGGCATTTACAACGTCTAAAACACAGTCGAAAGGTGGATATCTTGACGGTTTTGTCCCCCTTCCCAACCCTGCTATTCCACTACATGCGAAATGCTTGCAGTAACCTAAACATGCTATCTCGTGCGCACGACTTAGGTATCTCGTGCGCACGACTTAGGTATCTCGTGCGCACAACTTAATTATCTCGTGCGCACGACTTAATTTTTTTTTTTTCGCACAAGTAATTTTTTTTCTTCACATGTCCCTAATGGGCTTCCGTAATTTTTCTATTTTGAAAAACACAAAAATAATTTGCCAACCACAAAAAACATTTAAGCTGAACAAATATTAATTTTCAAACACAAAAAATAAATTAATGTACAGTGGAAACTTATAAGCCAAAAATGTACTATAGGAGTTAGTCATAAGCATGCTGCGGAGGCACTATAGACCAAAGCATTTTTGACACTGAATTTTCCATAGGCTCCATAGGGTTAGTGTTAAATTGTGAAACTTATAGACCAAAATGTCTGTAACTTATAGACCAAACATGTATGCACTGTGCCGCCAGTGCATACATGTTTGGTCTATAAGTTACAGACATTTTGGGAAATTTAGTGTTAAAAATGCTTTGGTCTATAGTGCCTCCCCTAACTGCTCACTTCCAATAAAGGAAGGTATGTTTATTTCCCTGGTACAGGTTGGGTGCTGTGGGGCTGAAAACAGCCTATTTTATCAAAGTGTTGATGTTTGAGAGCTTGTGGAAGGTTAACAAACGCTTATCAGAATATTGTGTCCTTGCAGTTTGTAAGACACAAAGGAAAACATGCGAAAGAAATGTGTTTACAAATTAAATCAGAAATTAAATTTCGATCAAAATCTGGGGGAAAATATTATCGATCATTACGCAACTTTTACTTGTTGAGCATTAATATTATTAATATTATAGTTGGGGAGATTAAGATAGTGGTTGTGAGAAATATTATGGAACGAGTGCTGGGAGATTAGAAGGAACAATTGGGTTGAGATGACACGCGTTGGACAGGGGGAATGAAGGCCTTCTCAGTAGATGGGCGCGGCAAAATAATGAACGTCTTGAGTCGGAATTAAAACCTTTATTCTAAGGGTACGCTTCGGAATTAAACTTACGAGCTTTTTATGGGTAAGTTTAATTCTGAAAGTGCCGAGTATAAAAATTCCGAACGCAGACAGCAACGTATTGACTCTTCTGAAAAAAGACGTGGGCCTGTAACATTGGAACAGTAATGCTAAAAATGAATACAGTTGGCAAATATTTTCCCAGACTTGATGGATTGCACATTTCGGCATTTCAGTCTGGGCGTCTCGGTCTCAAACAAGACGGCAAGGGTGTAGCCAGGGAGGGTCATGGAGGTCATACCACCCCACCCCCACCCCGATCTTGAATCCCAAAAGGAGCGCTGCCGATATTCTTCACAACAATCTAAAACATGCCAACATTGAATTTGATTCACTCTCCCTCAACTTGAAATCTTTGATCACTGCTGATCGTCGCCTGAGTGCTAGAATGTTCTATGTCCCCTACGGGACATAGAGCATTCTAGCACTCAGACGACGTGATATCAAATATTGAATGCCTCCCTCCCCCACCGGACCACCACCGATGGCCAAAGGCCATTCGTTCATCCACCTATCGCACGCTACACCCATAGACCTATTGAGGCACAGAGTTCGGTTTGGGTGATGTTCACAACTGGGCTCAAAATAAGCGGTGTCGCGTCGCTTTTTGCTGTGCAAAACTTGCAAAAAGCTCCACAATGTTCAATTATGTATAGCATTTTGCGATACAAGATAATCAACTGCAGCCTATTAGGCTGCAGTTGATTACCTTGTATCACAATATGTAAATGAAAATTTGCAAACAAATTTGAAAACTAGTTCACTGATGCTTTACTTCTGATTGTGGAACATTTCAGATTAACTCTCCATCAAGCATCATTAGCAACTTGGTATGCAAGATGAATTCTATGGGTTTAAATTCTTCCTGTTTTTACAACATTTTGCATAAAATGTCCATTAAAAATAACTTCAAGCCCCTCAAATTAAAAATCCCAACTTCCATTTTGAGAACTCTGTTAAACAACCAAGACGCCATTTGAAAATATTCAAGTCCATGTAACCCTTAAAGACAGTTCAGTTAAAAAAAAACAAAGTAAATGTTTCATGAGTTGCAGATCATTTGGAAATGCCCAGAAATGGATGGAAACTATTCTATCTACTTAGAAGAATTCAATACAAAACAGCATAACATAACTCTGGTATACAAAAATAGCTATGTAATTTTGACAAAATGCTATTCATTTTTTGGAAATGTGTAGCATTTTGCTACGCAAAGAAAAAAAGTTATTTTGAGCACTGGTTCACAATAGTTTCTTACGGTCCAGTTGGGAGCAAATTTTACCCGAGACACTTAGTGCAATAGATTTTTAAAAAAATGTCTGAGCGGGAAAGCCTCTGAACTCCTACTCCACCGCCCGCTTGGACTTGGTTCCTTGAGACATGACTAAGGCGTCTTATACCATGTTGTCGCTTAATATGGTTCAGCCCCCCCCCCCCCACCCCTCCCCCTTATTTGAGAATCCAACCTCGATCCATCCTTGCATTCAATAAGATTCATTCATTCACATAATGAGGCCTACATCTGCCATAAACGTAATAAGCTATAGGCGAACATATACCCCCTTTTTAAATTATTGTTAAACTTCTACCATCAAAAGTATGGATTGTGACTCCACACTGGAACGAGCCTTTGTCAATGAGTGTTAGCCGTGGTCAGCCTATGTTTTTAAGGCAATAAACAAGATCATATATTTTGTAAATTTGTTCAGGTCTTATCTTCAAGTGGGCGTACATAGTCCATAGTCTTCCATTTACATGTACGAAAGGGTAGGGGGTTTCCCTCAATTTTCCGATGCGTGGAAGTCGCGTGATTCGGTATCACGTCAGAAAATTGGTGAATATAAACACCGTTGTCTGGGTGATCGAGCAATGTTGTCGTCTGGCCCATGCGCACGTTACCTCACTGAAGAACTTCTTTGATGGATGCCGCCTCGTATTAAGGTATGAACTTTGATGTTTAATTTTATTGTATTATCGTTATGTAATACACCAGGAGAGACGCGAATTGTTCAAGTTTATTAAAAGTTATAGACAGTAAATAGAAAGTGTTCACTGAGTTATTCTCGTCACGCACGACAAGATTCTCGAGGATACGGAAAACTGAACATTGTCTGGAACCTGTGTCCAAGGTTCGTCAGTAACAAACATCCTAACTGCCACAGGAGTTACAAACATTTAACCATACCGCAATGTTGTCACTCGAGGTACAAGCATTTAACCCTGAATTCCCCATACCCCGATGTTGTCACTCGAGGTACAAAATTAACATAGAGGTTTTGTACCTCAGGTGACATTTTTGTACCTATGTTAAGGGGTCGTCCAACCTAACTTTGGTCAATTTTTTGACATTTTTCCAAATGCCTCAGAAACAGATAAGAGAAGTAAGGAAAGGCAAATTATATATCAAAATAATGAGTAAAGTGCATAGAAAAGGTACATATAATTTTTTTCAGGAAAAAAAGTGAATTTTATGATTTTGAAGAAGATTAATTTGCAAATGGCATAAGTAACGAACCGGTAAAACCACAAAATAATCGGTAATTCGAAAGCCTTGTCCTCAATATAATGATAACATACTACAGACTCGGAGAAAGTATTTTTTTGACACACACTCTGGTAGGTTTTGACGTTTGAATGTAATAACACCAACACAAATTTTGGATGTTCCGGATGTGGCCATGTTTCAACGATGTTTTTCCGGTCATGTGATTACGATGTGGTTCTTGCAGAAATACTCAATTTGGGCAATCGTAAGAATGCAAGGACGTGATCACGCCCTTTATTTGTTCGAGACAATGTATGAGCGGATTTGCAAACAGGTGACAGCAAGTACTTGAGCTGTTAATGTCATAACTGCAAAATATGGTTCGAAATTCCCTCTCGTGTTTACAGGCCGTCTGAACTTTTTTGTTGACAAAAAATCTGAATTATTGCGCACTAGAAAGACAACATGAACCACTTGTAAAAAAAATAACCGAGTATATAAAACATACACATAAAATAAGGCAATATTCATAACAAAGTAAGCAGAATGCTTCAGAAATTACTTTTTCACGAAGTATATTCCAAGTGACCTGGAACTATATTGAGTGTGTTAATTTCCCCCTGTCGCTGCGAAGTTATTTACTTCCTAGTAACCATGGAATTTGAAGGCGGGTATGTTTGATGTCTGCAAAGGACCGATTGAAGATGGGTTGAAAATGATGCATTCGTGCTTTTAAATAAGGTGCGCTTGGACGATGCTGAGCATTTGGTTTTTTCTTGCAACTAACCATAGTAATACAAGCGTCGATCAGTGTCTTTTATGATCGTTTTACACTGACAAATGTGACAAATCTCCTTCACCGGAAACCGTCCCCCAATTTGCATATCACAATAAACATAACCGCTGTCACGGAGTGTCAGCGTGGCCGTGTGGTCAAAACCGAAACGAATTATCGAATGCACGGTCAATATTAGCTGCAATTGGCTTTTAAATAAATGAAATATTCGCAATTTCTTCATTATTCATGTCGAGTTACTTTTTAACCAAACCACATGCGTTCAGTTTCGTTTGTCGGCATTTAACTGATATTGTTTGTGGTAATTAAATAGTACGAGAAGGCGAAGGAAGCCAAATATTTTCCATCATCTATTATTTAATTCAAATTGATAATTTCTTTTATTTTACTGAAATTATGAACTGATAAGGTGGGTGTGTTGCGATTATTATGCCCCAGACCTGGAAGTTGGAAAATCAAAGGTGCATCTAGGGCCGTGCAGTGGTGACCCCTGTCCTCTTAATCTTAGTCTTACACATTCATCATTACATGTACCAACATTCCCCCTTGTATCTCAACCATTGCTACTCCAATTTGAAGGATATTTGGTTTTGTGATCGAGCATCATGGGGAAACAATGCCTGTGTAGCTGCTGTAGCATGTGTTTCTTCCCACATTTTTTCAGAGTTGTGGTACTTTTTCAATCTTTTGAGTTGGAAAATTTTGTTTATAACTGGTTGATTTGTTACAATTTGTTGCAAAGTGCCTGCTAATACTCTCAATTGTATTGCTACAGAATTTTCTTGTGAAGATTTTGTTCCTATTATCAAGCAACAACATAATGAATATTCTGTATAAAGCCACCAATCTGATGTTTGAAACTTTTATCAGAGCTGTTTTGAAGGCTTATGGAACTCAAAATGTTGATTGTGGCAGGACTTTTCTATTCACCCATTAATCGATAAATTAAGTGTTATAGTTGGAAGTAAGAAGCATGAAAGGTCCAGAACTAAAACTCTAAAAAGAATGTTTTGCAATGTAACATGATTTTTGCAGATACACTTATTTGGAGGTTTACCTGTCTGATAGTGTTTGGAACATGTGTGGCCAGGATCTTCAAAAAGAGTCCCTCCCCCCCCCCCCCGAAATTTTTTGTGTCAAATGGAGCTCACTTGTAATCTTTTGGGGATTGCTTTGTGTACTGCGTTCTTGAAAAAAATATGTGAGACCCTCTGCATGTGCCCTTCTGATCTCAATATGTCAATAAGCCTCCTTGGGGAAAGTACATGCAATAATGGTTATGTAAGGTTGATTTGATATGTTTTGAATGACAATGTACTTTTAAGTACTTTAGATGGTTTATTGCAGTGACAGGTTACAGTTACCCTTATTTTTTCTCCAACAGATATCATGAGTGTATTGGTGTCCAAGAGTTAAACAAAGCTAATATACTTATTGATAAACCAGACAAATTTAACAATTTAATCACTATCAAATTGATGCATGGGATAAAAGGGGTTACAGTTCAAGGGGTTTGTAAATATATTTATTCAACTACAATGTATGACTTTGCAGTGCATTGTACATAGGAGAATATCATAGTTTCCAAACCACCACAGTAACACATACATCTTTATATTGGGAGACACTCTTTTGTCCTTCCATACTTCTTCTGCTGGACTCCTTCAAGTTGACCTTTGTTGAACTCCCCAAATCAAAACATAAACAAAAGAAAATGTCTGCCTTCAATCAGTGAGCACTCCACTTATAACATTTGGTCTCAATCTTCATTACTTTCATGAATGAGGAAAAGATTTCTTCGACTATGTACTTAAATGTTTATAGAATACAGCTGTTATTTTATTTTGAGGTATTTTATTGTAAAAATTTTGTTCTCTTACTTATGCCATAGCAGACTTTCAGGTGGTGCTATTTACACATGGCAGCAGTTCCATGGCAAATTTCAGTTTCCACATGTTCTATGTTTCATTCCAAGCATTTTGGTATATAATCTATTGGGGTTATTCATTTTGGGCCTTTTTTAGACTTGAAAGAAAATTACATGAAATTTGACCAAAGTTAGGTTGGACGTCCCCTTAACTTTGTACCTCGAGTGACAACATTGTGGTATGTTAACACTGAATTCCCCATACCCCAATGTTGTCACTCAAGGTACAAAATCAACAGAGGATTCTCCATAGGGTTTTGTACCTCAAGTGACATTTTGTACCTCAAGTGACATTTTTGGAGGCAGGAAAAACATTTTAAAATCTTTTTTCTGCCTCCAAATATGTCACTTGAGATGCAAAAATGTCACTTGAGGTACAAAACCCTATGGAGAATCCTATGTCAATTTTGTACCTCGAGTGACAACATTGGGGTATGGGGAATTCAGTGTTAAATGCTTGTACCCCGAGTGACAGCTACAGGTAAAAAACCCTTCCAATCACTAAATTTCTGCATGTTTATTAATCGTTCTCTCCATGTTGTAAACCGTATAACACTTTATAGTATGGAGTGGTTGCTCAGTAAACATACACTGTTAAAGGCTAAAAAAATACACACACAGTGAAAAACGAGAAGTATCTCTTAAATCTTTCGTATTGTTGGGGAGGGATAGTGGGCACTACTACTTTCAAACAGACAACAAGATTTATTTTAGGTACCAATATTTAATATATGAAGTGAGAAAAAACACATATATATAACCGAGCCATCTGTAGACTGTTGCTAATATTACCACACTCGAATTGAAGGTATTCAATATTTTATGTTTTAAATGTTAGGTATAATTAGTTGATTTTCAATTGAACTTTGTTCACTGCGAGGCGCCAGCATTCCGACGATCAGCCAGCATTCCGACGATCAATTTATTTATTTATTGATGTTTAAGGTCACATATTTATGCACAATGGCTAATCATGACCGTGAATTTTACGGGTGGAGGAAGCCGGAGTACCCGGAGAGAACCACCGAGCAACGACGAGCAGCTGCCAGCTCCCCAACATCGTAACCCCGCACTGCAGCACAGACAGGGTTAGATTGGTTGAAGACATGTGTACCATCGACGTGCAGTATGTCTTAGTACACGGCGTCATCGTGCCCCACCGCGGGCAATGGAGATGAAGTGTCTTGCCCTAGGACACAACGCGGTTGCTGCAGGTGGGATTCGAACCGAGGACCTCTCGGCTTGCAGCCTGCACCTCTACCTACTGAGCCACCGCGCTCCCCGACGATCAATTAGGTACCATTGTTTTGTTTGAACTACAAGCGTCTGTGTGAGTCACACCTCACGTAGCGACCAAAGTGAGCTGCTAATTATCAAAAGAAAGTTTATCTCAGCTCCCAGCATTTAGACTTTCAACAGCATGTTTAATCTGGCGTTAGTAAATCAATTTCCTTGTTTTTTACTGTTAATATTCTTCGCTAATTTGCAGTATAAGTAAAATTGTAGGGTAGAATTAAATCCTTTGTTAAATATTATGAATATTAATGATATCTCAAATGTTCAATACTAACTTTAGAAGCACAAGTTACTGTCCACGTTATACGGCTCTCGTAGCCTGGATTTAACGTCTTACATGTTATTGTTATTCTTGGAGATGTTTCCTGGATTTTAATAAATATTATATGTGTCTTATATCATTTGAACATTCTTTGATCCCGTAGCATTCAATATCACGACCCCCTCCCTGCCCTGGTCAAATATACACCGAGATCTGAGTTTGCCTATCTAAAGAAAACCTTGTACATCGGGATATTATGGAGTGATACCGCTTTATTTCAAGATTTTTTGAGAAAATATCGAGAGTCAGGTGTTTTGTTTTTGAAAATAAAGTGGTATCACTTGAGAGTCTTTGAAAAAACTAAGAAAAAACTAAACAATTTCCTATCCCTGATACACAACGGATTTCTATGACATTGATACAATTATAAAAAAGACAAAAATGAAAAAACTTTCCTCTGTGGGTTGTTTTGACACCTGATGTTTGATTGCATAAAATAATGCCTTTGGGTTGCTCAAACCACCGACGAACCTCTCTGTCATTCTCTTGAAAATTTCTTGGATCGAATTTGATAGTAAGAACTGTCTCTAAATTATATCCTCTTGCAAGATGATCTAAAGAAAATATGCAGTACATACCACACACCACAGTACGAGCACTTTTTGTACTCTCATTGTGTTACTAGTCCACGAATCTGTGTTTTTCATTATGAAATGGTGTATGTCTCTATCCATTGGTGGTAAACCATATGAATCAAAGTAGATAGCAGAATGATCGTCTTTAAAATATATTGCTATCCATGTTCTGCTGGTTCTCTTGATGAATCTGTGTTCACAATTTTAGCTTTTCTGTGTTTAAGCTTTTGTTTTGGTAATAAGCCCCTTGAGCACACTTTTCCATTCAATGATGATAACCTTGGAGAATTATCAAGAATATATTGCAGTTGAGTGGTTCCTATCTCTTCTTAGCCATGAAAGGGCTGTTATGAAGTTGTACTTTTAATCAAACTCCTTCTTTAACAGGTGGTGTATAATATGACCAGTCTCTTTTAACTAATTCTGCCCACTTTTGAATGTCTTCTTGGCAGACTATTTCAAAGTCTATATGAGCACAATATTCTATAAGTTTATTTTTCTTGCTCTCTTGTGTGGATTATATAGTATAGTCACTGCACACTGTTTCTGTAAACATTCTACAATGTATATATCTATTAATGTTGTGTTGGTTCGACATTCTTCACCGATATTTTTCATTTTCTGTTTATTGGATTTTGTCAGTTCTATCACGACACATTCTTGAAATAATGTTTGTATTTTTCTTCACACATCTTGCAATGTTCACATTTACTCATTGTTAATAGTCCAATATCACTTCTCTGAAATTGTTTCTATCTCGCTATCAAATTCTGCATAGGCAACAACGCTGACCACTTCTCGGAGAGCTTGAGCAAACTGAAGGTCTGTTCGAAGGTTGCCAGACTTAATAGGATGAGCTAATGGTCCACTACTTGACTGATCAGGTGTCAAATTAATTCCCCAAAGGATATATCTGTTTGCATAATCCTGCATACATCCATTAAATGTTTGATTTTGTCCAAAATACCCCATTGCTTCACATAATGATAAATATGAATTTAGAAAAAGTCTGCCTTCGAAAGTCGGTTCGAAGGGGCGTGATTTCATGGAATGTCCATCTATTGTAATTTCCAACGTGTTCTAACTGAAATGATGAAAATTATATTCAGTTGTGCCAATATCTCCATTTATATCTTATTCGAAACTAAACCAAGAATTAATCGTTTTTGGCATCTGTTTATGAAACAGATGGTCTTCTATTTTTGATTGAAGACCACTTCCAATGGTAAATATGTTAATTGCTACATAACTTATGGGCATTTTATAATTTGTTTGATCTATTTGTGCATTAAGATCATTTGCAATTTTAGGAGTTAAATCCAATGCCGGTATTCTGAATATGGGTTTTTGAATTTCTATTTTTCCATTTTCATCACCAACCAGACAAAATTTAGTTGAAGAATGATGATTTTTTATTCTCATTTACCGTTTGGTAAATATTTGTCTTGAAATAGATCTAAATGTAATTTTCCTCCTTACTGTGCAGATTTACTGTCTGCAATTAATTTGTTACGCACAACCAAACCTTTGTTATTCGAATCTTTAGCTAATGCTATGTGGTGTCCAGAAGTATCTGCATACCACATCTCACTAGCAGCCAACTATGTTTTTTCACATCTTTAGAATAGCTTAACCCTTTACCCAACGAATCGCCCGCATCCACCCGCATCCGCCCGCGTAATATGAAAATTCAGCAGCTGAAAAAATATTATTTTTCGAAAAAATTCAACAAAACCATATCATGTGACCCCCCTTTGGAACGAGCTCGACGAGCTCGTTCCAAAGAGGGGTCACATGATATGGTTTTGTTGAAATTTGTTTAAAAATGATATTTAAAATAATAAATTTTGAAATCGTCTGCGTTGGGTAAAGGGTTAACAGATTTTCAAAAAATCCTTGATAAGGATACATGTCTGTATTGATAGTTATCAGACTAGCGTTCAGTGTAACGTCAGATGTACTGAACATGCTGTGAAAAAAATTATTGATAGGAGTAATATTTGTATCTCCACCCAGTACACCCCATCTTGTTTTGTAATTTTAAATTGAACCTCAAGTGTCGATGATGCAAGATCTAATCGTTTGGTTGTTTGATTTGGAATTAAAAATTCTGTTGGTGAAGAATTGTTTAAAGATGCAATAGGAAAATGCCCAATTTCACCAATATTTTCTATATTACTCGCTGTTGGTGATATATTGTCTGGATCAAAACCACTACAAAATTGCTCGCAAGATCCATGTGACACCATGATTTAATCAAATAAATCAAGTGGCCTTGAAATTCGTTTTGGATGAGATTGTCTTTTTCGTGTCTTGCCTCTATGAGAACGAACCAAACTGATGTTTTGGTTCTCGTTTCTGTCTTTTTATTCCCAATGTAGCTTTACTCCCTGATGCCATAAGATCTTTTGCATGAGAGAGCATTAATTCTTTAGGTGATTTTTGATTTCTCATCAATTCATTTGCTATTTCAATACCATGTTTTAATCCTTCTCTCTTTGAAGTTCGAAATACATTTTTGCAATTGGTTTTATTAATGATACAGCTGACCTTATTGCTCAGCGAAATCCATATCCGTATTGCCGTGGTACACCTCAATACACTGGCATCATTTTTTTATAAATGTAATTTGTTATGTTCTCTAAAATGCAACTTGACCACGACAACACTCTTACCACTTGAAAACTGAATGTTTTTACCAGTGGTCCCATTTATATTTGTACTGATCTGATCAAAAGAAGACTTTGATACTGGAATGTAAAGTACATTATCAAATTCTTTATAAGTGTGCATAGATTCGCCACGTGTTTCAAAAGGTATTACACGTAAAATAGGTGCTTCCTTATCACGCTGAAGATATCTATACATACACTGAAGATATCTATACATACAACGAGAAACATGAAGTTATAGACAACAATAATTACATATATAAATAGGAAGTTTTGTTCATACATCTATGTAGATGAAATATACCCTGGGATGGAGGAGGGGCAGTATAGGCGTCTTACAAACTAGTATATACCTAGCTCCACTGCCGGGGAAATGTTGGCGCCACTACAGCATTTGATAACCGCCTTACAGAGTAGTAAATACCTGCCCCCCCCCACCTTCCGATGATGGGAAACTCCCCTTTTTATTGTAAGGTTCCTTAGGCACAACATAGCGTCTGTACGATAGTTATATACTGCCACGTCGCCAACCTGGGGTGGAGGAGGGGCAGGGTATAGCCGTCTTACAGACCAGTATATACCTGGACCCACTGTCGGGGAAATGCTATAGCGTCAACACTGTATTTGAAATTATAAGTAACTGATCCCATTGTAGCTAACGTTATTTGCGGCTTTCTTATCATGCATGCAGTGCAGTGTGGAAAACGAAGTGAGGCTTACCTTTCAATGTGTGTTTGGTTGGAGAAAGAGGCAGGGAGGGGGTGGTAAGGTCGGTAATTTTGTTGGGATAAATCGACCGCTGGTGTGGGACACCGTGTAATTGACCGATGAAACAGGACACAGTGATAGTGGAAATTATGGGCGGTTATTCTCGATAATAAATAAATATACACTTACTTTTGAGTTCATCTTAGAGAGGATTCACTGGAAATTGTATATCGACAACCGTAACTTCTCAGTTATACTCTGCTCCCCATCCTATGAATTGCACTTCAGACTTCTCAAATCTAGCTCCCATCCCCATCATTCCACGCCAGAATTTTGGCTCGCTAAAAACTTATTTTTACTTTATTCTCCCAACATCTAACATATCGACAACTAGAGGCGCTTCGCAGGGCCACTGGGAGAACCAGAGGGCAGGGCAACCCATATTTTCAGGGCTCTTTCCCCAGGGCAGTTTGCCAGCTATGCTCCCAACCACGCCCTCTCCCCATCGGCCTGGATGCTTCTAAAGATATAAAGGTCAATAGGGGAGTGGCCTATTAGCAAACAAACGGGGACAGGTGTACTTGGTGAAAAAAACAGCAGGGGGCAGGTGTCCTAGGTAAAAAAAAACAGCATGGGGCAGGTATCCTAAGTAAAAACCCAGAAGGGAGGGGGGCAGATGTCCCTGTTAATTAATATTACTAGGGGCAGTTGCTCATAGAGCAGGTGTCCGTATCCCATTGCCCAGTATTGCAAATTTTCTATGGTACCTGGCCTTGATTGAAACAACATTTCAACACGAAACAACGGGAAACCTATTTGCAGTAAAGTAAAACATGTAAACTTGATTTTAGGACCATCCCATGAACAGTTTAAAGCCTAATTCGATATCAGCGTTCCTTACTCTCGCCCTTTCACTGCCTCACACGGTATTTCATCCAAGTCAAGTTCTGACGTCATGTAAGTTTGTCCGACATGCTTTCAGTTTTGTTATTGCCAACTACATATTTATAATTTCATAATTACTGATTAAATATCCTTACTACTTACAAAACTGATCCTCTGTGAATTCTACGCGCAGTAAAAGAAGTTTTCTTTAACTTTTACATACCCACTGAGTGCTGTTGGTGCCTGAAAACAATACAATTTATCAAAATGCTTATGTTTAGCAGCCTGTGGAGCGTTAACAAATGCTTAACGGAATATTTTGTCTATGCAAAATGTAGAATCAGAAAAAAGACCTGCTAATGGTCATTGTTTCTTCAAAGTCTGCAAGAAGGGTTTGGAGAAATCTACAAAAATGGGGATTTTAAGCTTTTAAGGGGTATCTCTCTTCAACCAACCCAAAATGGGTTAAGACTTGGATTTTTTAATATCCCTACCACATACAAACATTTCGCCCTCTAAATTTTGCGTCTGGTAAAAGTTATGTTTTTCTGTTACATATCCATTGGATGCTGCTGGAGTCTGAAAACAGCCCATTTTATCAAACTTTTGATTCTAGCAGCCCGTGGAGAGTTAACAAATACTCACCGGAATATTTTATCCATGCAACTTGTAATGTCACACTAAGACCTGTGAAGGGCCATGTTTTCTTGAAATCTACAAGATGTTTTTAAAGAAATCCAGGGAAAACATGAATTTTTAAGCCTTTGATGGGTATCGCTATTTAACTAGCCCAAAATGGGTTAAGGCTTGTTTTTTTTAATACCCTTACTACTTATAAAAAATATCATCGGTGAATTTTACTTCCAATAAAGGCAGTTATGTTTATTTTCCAGGTACAGGTTGGGTGCTGTGGGGCTGAAAACAGCCTATTGTATGAAAGTGTTGATTTTGAGAGCCTGTGGAGGGTTAACAAACGCTTATCAGAATATTTTGTCCTTGCAGTTTGTAATGACACAACAAGACCTGCGAATGACCCGTTTTTTCTTGAAAACCTACACAACATTTTTATAGAAATCCATGTAAAATATGATTATTTAAGCATTTGAGGGGAATCACTCTTAAACCAATCCAAAACGGGTTAACACTTGGTTTTTTGAATAACCTTATTACTTACAAAAATGGTCCTCAGTGAATTCCTCTTCCAACAAAGGAGATTATGTTTATCCCTCAGGTACACAGTGGGTGCTTTGGTACCCCAAAACAGCCCATTTTCTGAAAATTACGATGCTTGGCAGCCTATTGAGGGTTAATAAATGCTCACCGGAATATTTTGTCCATGCAACTTGTAATGTCACACCAAGGCCTGCAAATAGCCATTTTTTTGAAAACCTACAAGATATTTTTAGAGAAATCCACAGAAAACGGGTATTTTAAGATTTTAATGAGTATCTCTTTAACCAGCCAAAAATGGGTTAAGACTTCGACTTTTGAATACCCTTACCACTTACAAAAATGTTTTCTATAAATTGTGCGTCCGCTAAAAGAATGTACCTTTCTCTGTGGTATACCCGCTGGGTGCTGTTGGTGTCCAAAAACAGCCCATTTTATCACAATTTTTACGTTTAGAAACCCGGGGAGGGTTAACTAATGCTGACCGGAATATTTTGTCCATGAATCTTGTAATGTCACACCAAGACCTGGGAATGATCAATTTTTCTTGAAAATTTACAAGACTCATTTAGAGAAATCCACGGATAACATGAATTTTTGAGCTTTTGCTGGGTATTGCTGTTCAACCAGACCAAAACGGGTTAACACTAATTTTCTGAACACTCTTATTACTTTCAAAAATGATCCTCGGTGAATTCCACTTTCAGTAAATGAAGTTATGTTTATCTTTCGTGTATCGTTTGGGTGATGTGGGGGCCCGAAAACAGCCCAGTTCATCAAAATTTCGATGTTTGGCAGCCAGTGGACGGTATAATATGTGTTGTGTATCAATGGTCGTGTCACAGGCAGGTCTAGCAATGATTAATGTTTAAAAAAAATTAACAAGAAGTGTTTCGAGAAAGGGCCGATAAACCCCAATTTTGACAATTTTTTGCCAATTTTGACGAAATAAGGGTTAAATTGAAAATTCCTTGCTGGTACATTATTGAGTTTGTGCCCCTCTATGTGTGTGCGCACTTTTGTGAAAATCGGTTTGAAAATGGCTTTAGGATCGTACGGACAAAATGTGTGGAAAAAAGAAATAATAATAACTAGACTTTATGATTCTGGAGAATCATATTTTTTCCAGATGAGATTCCATGATTTTCCATGACTCCAGAGTGTCTGATGAATGGTTTTTAACTGTCTCACTGAAGTTCCTTTATTGGTGTTATGAGAAAGATGGGTATTGTAGTCTCAAATGACTCAGTTTAATAAAAACATGTTTAGATCAAAACCATCATTAATGGAGAAAAGTGTTAATATCAATATCGTCGTTTGACAAGTTACCGACCGACAAAAGAAGTTATGTTTATTTGACACATACCTAATGAGTGTTGTGGCGAGATGTTTTTAGAGAAATCCTCAGCTAACATGAATTTTTAACCTTTTGATGGGCATTATTCTGTAACCAGCCCTAAACGGTTAATGCTTGGTTATGTGAATACTTTCATTACTTACAAACATGATCCTCGGTGAATTCCACTTCCAATGAAGGAGGTTATGTTTATCTCGAGGTACACATTGGGTGTTATGGGTGCTCAAGAACAGCCCATTTTCTCAAACTGACTATGTTTAGCAGCCCTGGGGGGTTAACAAATGCTTACCGGAATATTTTGTCCATGCAACTTGCCATGTTACTCCAAGACCTGCGCACGGTAATTTTTTTTTAATACTTACTAGATTTTTTGGAGAAAGCCACAGGACATGGGAATTTTAAGCTTTTAAAGGGTATTATATCCCCTTAACCAGTCGAAAATGGGTTAAGACCTCGATTTTTGAATACCCTTACTACTTACAAATATTTTTCCCTATCAGTTTTGCGTCTGGTAAAAGAAGTTACATTTCTCTGTGGCATTCCTATTTGATTTTTTTCAGAATTTTGACATTTAGGAGATCATAGAGGGTTAACAAATGCTTACCAGAATATTTTATCCATGCAACTGGTAATGTGACACCAAAACCTATCAATGGCCGTTTTCTCTTGAAAACCTACAAGACGTTTGTATAGAAATCGAGGGAAAACATGATTTTTTAAGCTTTTGGTTTTTATCGCTATTAACCACCCCAAAAGGGGTTAACACTTGGTTTTTCTAATACCCTTATTACTTACAAAAATGGTCCTTGGTGAATTCTACTTCCAACAAAGGAGATTATGTCTATCTTTCGGGTATACATTGGGTGCTGTGCGTGTCTAACAACAGCCCATTTCAACAAAATTACAATGTTTGGCAGCCTTAGAGGGTTAATAAATGCTTACCGTAATATTTTGTCCACGAAACTTGTAATGTCACACAAAGACCTGCGAATAGTCAATTTTTCTTGAAAACCTACAAGATGTTTTTAAAGAAATCCACAGAAAATGGGAATTTTAAGCTTTTAAGAGGTATCTCTCTTTAGCCTGCCCAAAGCGGGTTAAGACTTCGACTTTTGAATACCCTTAATACTTACAAAAATGTTTCCATAAAAATTTTGTGATCGATAAAAGAGACGTACCCATTGGGTGCTGTTGCTATCCAGAAACAGCTCATTTTATCACAAATTTTGACATTTAGCAGCCCTGTGGAGGGTTAACAAATGCTCACTGAAGTATTTTGTCCATGCAACTTCTATTGTCACACCAAGAGCTGCGCGGGGCCAAACATTCTCGAAAATCTACAAGACTCGTTTAGAGAAATCTACAGAAAAACTGAATTTTTGAGCTTTTGCAGTTTAACCAGCCCAAAATGGGTTAACGCTTGGGTTTTTGAACACCCTTATTACTTACAGTAATGATCCACGGTGAATCCCACTTCCAATAAATGAAATTATGTTTATCTATTTATGTATCCTTTGGGTGCTTTAGCACCCCAAAAACAGCCCATTTCATCTACCTTTTGATGTTTGGCAGCCTGTGGAGGGTTAAAATATGCATTGCCTAATATCTCTTGTATATGAATGGTCGTGTCACAGACAGGTCTAACAGTGCTGAAAGTTTAAAAAAAAATCTACAAGACGTATTTCAAGAAAGTGCCCATTAACCCTAATTTTGACAGTTTGTTGCAAATTCTGCTAAAATACGGATTAAATCGAAAATTACACTTTGGTATATTTTTTAGATTTTGTACTCCTCTATGCGTGTGCAAAATTGTATTAAAATCAGTTCGAAAAGGCCTTTAGAATCGTATGGACAAAATACGTGGAAAAAAAACACCCCCCCCCTACCCCCCTCCTTAAATAATAATCCGTACAAAAAGAATAGTCTTTTCCAGAGGGAAAAGCCTAATAAAGAGTTGATTAAAATCCATATTTAAATCCATGTTATATTTAAATGCAGCTTTTGCTGTGTTAGGAAAAATTGCTGGAAAAATGCCATCTTTACATCCCCATTTTTGTGCTAAACTTTCTGATAATTCAAGTTCAACTGTTCTAACACTATTTGATACAATTTTTACACAGAATGTCGAGATGAATAACCAAGATGAAAATTCACACCAAATTCTTTTAAAATATCCCCAAATTTTTCTTGAATTTCAGATTCTATTGCTTCCGCAACATGTCCACCTTTGCATCTACCACCGGTAAAATACTTAGCTCAACAGCAGCAATACCCTAACGTACTACATGTCTTTATTAATATTATTAATGCGTGATGATATTTTCGGATCTGTCACAGTTATTTTAAATTTTGTTTCATCATCTGTTGTATTTTTTGCCTCAGAAGGTAAAATTACTTCAACTGCACCCATCTCCCAATGTTCTTTATTAATATGAATCGGTTTAGGTAATTTTGTTTGAAAACAACATTGTGTGTTATTTGGAAACATATCCATAGAACTATCACTCAGTAGCGTTACGTAAAATGATTTCATTTTTACTATCATGTGGTTTCAAATATTTTAAACCTGGACTCGGAAGAATATATCCTAAAGAACTACTCAATAACACTAACCACAATTCTTTGTTGGGGGATTGTAAACTAAGATGAATGATAGCCATAATTATAATTGCATAAATGACAATTATTTCTGTGAATAAGTCACTTGATTTTTTGCAACAAAACTCCCACAAAAATTAAATTGAGGTTGTTGACTTTGTACTTCAACATGCTCTTTCACCACTCAATGCATTTTTATTTACTGACATATTCCTTTTATACTAAATATGTTTCTGTTATCCAACTTTCAAATTTCGTGGTATAACGTTCCCAGTGTACTTTTAAGTTCCTTGATGAGTGTCTGACCCACACATCTTGAACGTCGTGCAAGAACCGAATCAATGATATATTTTTTATCATCTTTTACACTTTGAATTTCTTGTGGATAAATTTTGTAACACATCAATAGATCTTAATGTACGTTTGTGTGTAAAATATTTTCACATTCATGTTTTCAATGAACAATACTAGCTTTTGTTTCAGGATTTTATCTTGTGAAGCAATGAATTTTTGGTTTCTTTAACCCTTTACCTAACCTGAAAAGCAGACGACACTTGCAAAAATAATTCTCGAATAACTAATTTTTTCCATTTTTTGTCTCAAAAACATAGGTTATGACCCCTCGTTGGAACGAGCTCGACGAGCTCGTTCCAACGAGGGGTCATAACCTATGTTTTTGAGACAAAAAATGAAAAAAATAATGAAAATTAATTGGCGATTTTTGAGAATAGTGCTGGCCGGTTTTGGCCGTTACGTTAGGTAAAGGGTTAAAAAGTATTGCACATCTTTATTTTTAAATTCAGAACCTTTATAGGATTGTAATGATAATGGTATACGTCCAGAAGTTTTCAAAATACTCTGAGAAGATTTTACTAATGTTTCTCCTGATTTATTGTGAATTAGGAAAACCCATGCATATTTTGAAAATACATTGATATTACAAACTAAATAATGAAATTGGTCATCATAAGATTGTAAACTTTGTAAATCTGCTAAATCAACAATTTGCCATTGATGATCAATTCCACCCACCATAGTCTTACGTCTTACAGATTTTTTTATGAATGGGTTTATGTAATGTGTAAGTTCTTTCTCCTTTCAACCATTTTTTCACTTGATCAACTGTGATGGAATTATCTTTTCTATGAGCTGCTTTGTATAATTTTTGTATACCTACATAACCAGCAGGATGTTTTGTATTGTAATATATTTCAGTTAATAAATTTTCAATAAGCGTTCCATTTTTCTGAAATTCTACATTTTGTCATTTTACGCTTAGGTGTTGACTTTGGTGTTTCTTTGCCCCGCTACACTCCCTGACCTCGACGAATTTTACTTTTTGGAGATATAGATTGAGGAGTTTCTAACCAACTATCTTTTGGAGAACTTTGATATTTACTGGGTATTGATACCTGATCTCTATTCATCCCCAACCAACGTTCACGATTTCCAACAAAGTCTTGAGGGACATTTATAGCTTTTAAACCACGATTGAACATTTCCCAACCCCTCAGTTTAAAACCTTTTCAATGTCTAAGAACATTATTCACTAATTCAATGATATTTGAACCTTTTATGGGTTCTCTATTAAACACCCTGATCATCCCAACTCATGTGTGGATGAGATGATAAAGCAGATAATAATGAATTTGCTTTATGTCTCATTGTAACAGGGACACGTTCTATAATACGATCTTGTAAAAACATTGAATTTCGATCTGACTCAGACATAACCAGTGTTGGTTGTAGTGCCTTCTTATATGACAATTGAAATGTTTGTAAATTTTCACCATACTTTCGTTTTTTCTC
Source organism: Pictodentalium vernedei (assembly GCA_031216915.1). Taxonomy (NCBI): domain Eukaryota; kingdom Metazoa; phylum Mollusca; class Scaphopoda; order Dentaliida; family Dentaliidae; genus Pictodentalium; species Pictodentalium vernedei. The sequence continues at coordinate 630,418,981 of CM062295.1, read as the reverse complement.
AATTTCTGATAACTCTGAATTTTCTGATACAGATGATAATTCACTCTGCAGAAATTTGAGGATCAGGTGGTAATCTTGGGCCTTGGGATTTTTCACTTCTATAATGTTGCATTTCTTCCATCATTTGATAAGGTACAATAGCTATTTTCTTCGTATTTTACTCACTAATGTATTTACAAGATTTGTTGCAACTCCAATAGCAGGCCCAAGTAAAATAAGTAATGGTAAAAAAAACACATTTTTGATTTAATATTTGTTTTTTTCTTTTTAAGTGACACCGATTTACTAGCAATAGATCTTAGTTGTTCATGCTTCAGTTGTAATTTTCGTTTTTGAGCGGGCGAGAGATATATGTTTCCTTTTAAAAGATTAGGACAACATTCTAACATACAATTAATTAATTCTTCAGGGGCATTTTCATAATTTGTTTTTGAAATGCTGGGGGTGTTTGACTTAGTGCCAATAACATTCCACCATATTTTTTATTTTTTGTTTCCTATTTTGTTTTACCATCTTGTGCACTCATAAAATGATATGATAGACAAATTTGCAATTCATTTTATTCAACGAAAATAAGATCTCATCGTCTTAACACATTTAGGTGCATTCAAAGCCATGAAACAAGCCGATGTTGGAATATTTTCTTTTAGTGGTGTATGTCCCACATTTTATCAAGAACCCATAGGATCATGTGACACTTTATTCCCCGTATTTGACACATGTGTTTTCTTCAGTGGCGGCACTTTTTTGTGTTCAAAGGTTACTCACTAAAATTGATTTTGTTTTTGTCTCTTTGTGAGGAGTGACTAAAAATTTGTAATTTTTACCAACAGTTCTTTCCTTTTTAGACAAATTTCATTTCTTTTAGGTGTTTTTCATTTCTTACATTTTGTTTTTTTGAATGGTGAATAGAAATTTCGACTTGTTTTATGACCATCCCGCCGAATTAAATTACGAATAATAATGCTGCAAAAAATCCACCACCACCTGGTTTTAAAATAATCTTTCGCTTGGTTGCAAGATCTACCCTTGGATTTGCAAATTGTTCTAGATCATCTCTATGCTTATCCACATACGTTAAAGTTTGTTTTGGCAAATAAATTTTCTTATCAAGTACGATTCTACTTGCTAACATAAACCATTTTAAAATTTTCTTGAAGCCTTTCTTAAGTAATTTTTCTATTGCAAATGGATTTTTCAGCTGACTCAATTGTTCTTGAAATTTCTGTATTTGTCACAGAGATACAGCTTGTTGCCCCTCAATGGAGTGAGCTCAATGAGATCTTTCCAGTGGGGTGGGGGGGGGGGATGTAGGCTGTGTTTGTGAGAAGAGAATTGAAAACATAATAATAGAAGTAGATAGTATGCTCTCTCCCACAGACATAATCACTCCCACATCACAATCCACTTTGGTGTAAGTCAGCATTACCAGGTAGTTTTGCCAACTCCTTAATCCTTTGCCCACCACGGGTAGCAGATAATACTTGTAAAAATGTTCTTGGTGATTAAATATTTCAGCCTTATTTCCGAGGCATAGCTTGTGGACCATCATTGGAATGAGCTCCTTCTGATGGGGCTTGTAGGCTGTGCTTCCGGGAGGAGAATTGAAAATATAAAAAAATCTGATGGTATGATAGCAAATCAGCATTACCAGGTAGTTTTTGCCAACTCCTTAACCCTTTGCCCACTGTGGGTAGCAAATAACACTTGTACAAAATGCTCTTGGATTAAAAACTGCCAGCTTTGTCCCTGAGGCATAGCTTGTGGCCCCTCATTCGAATGAGCTCAATGAGCTCCTTCTGATGAGGGGTTGTAGGCTGTGCTCCCAAGAGGAAAATTGAAAAACATAATAAAATTTGATTGTGTGATTTGGTATGCTCCCTCCAATGCGACAATCCACTTTTTGATGTTGTGGTGTGGCTTGATCACTCACATTGCACCAATTGGTAATGTATAAAATGTGTGGTTGCCCATCATGGGTAAATAGATCTTCAAATTTAACTAAATGTGGTATGTAAACATATGCTCCCTCCCACAGGATAATCCATTTTGTGCAAATCCGCATTATCAGGCAGTTCCCGCCAAATCCTTAACACTTTGCCCACCGTAGGTAGCAGACGACACTTGTAAAAATGTTTTTAAATCATTAAAACTTTATTTTTGTAGCAGACGTCACTTGTACAAATGTTTTTGAATTACTAAAAATTTTGTCTCGGGAACATAGCTTGTGACTCCTCATTGGAATGACTTCAATGAGCTCGTTGCAATGAGGGATTATAGGCTGTGTTTCTGAGACAAGAAGTGAGAATAAAAGAAGTGGATAGTATGTTCCCTCGTAATTTGACAATCCATTTTGTGCAAATCAGTACTGTTGGGTTATTTTTGCTGATTCCATAACTCTTCACGCGCCGTGAGTAGCAGACGACATTTTGTGCCAATCAACATTACCAGGCAGTTTCTGCAAAATCCCTAACACTTTGCCCATCATAGGTATCAAACGACATTTCAATCATTTAAAACTGTTTATTTTTGTCTTGGAAATATAGCTTGTGGCCCCAATCTGACAATCCAATTTGACAATTCATTGGTCAGTGTTTGGGGATGGGAACTAAGAACATACATACCCTCCAATATAACATGTATTCTCCCCCCATATGACAATTCCATAACCCATGTGTTCTGAGTAATAAATATATTTTGAAAATAAAAGGTCCCCATCCAATTACTCCAAAATTCTCCATGTTTTGTAAATATATTTTTCTAAAGCTTGGTAGAGGGGATGCCTCGAGTATTCTGAAAGTTTGCCTTTCTTTCTGTCGTCAGTGCAACAAATACTTATCTCATTGCTCATTAATTAGTCATGTAATTCCTTCACAATTCACAAACCAACAGTATGGCTAATATAATCACCCTTGATGAGATTGAGAACAGTAGTCATTATGACTTTGTGTTCACTTTTAATGACACAATAACTGATAACACAGAGGATACATTCTCCTTCCCTTTTCGTTAACTGATCTTAATTGTAAGTATTATAACCCTGAACAAATCCAAGACTTGCCCACAGTTAATAACAAACCTTTTCTGTCTTCAGTATAAATTGCTGCAGTCTTAATACCAATTAGGACCACTTCCATGATTAAATCTGTGATATCTAATCGAACAAGAATTTATTTGATATCATTGGCCTAACTGAAGTTTTTAATATTCAACAAAACATTTTACGTGAGTTTGAAGGTTATCATCTCTTTATTACTCATACACGACCTCCAAAAGATGACGGTAGGGGTGGGGCAGGAGAATTTATAAAGGATAATATATCTTACAAAGTACGAGAAGACTTGTCAATATTTATACCCCATGTGTTTAAATCTGTTTTCGTAGAAATAACAACGAAACATAAATGCATTGTTGGAATCATTTATAAGCCTAACACTGCCCCTAAAGCCGATCTTGATATGTTTTTAAATACATTATATGAATTATTAAATAAAACAAACTCTGAAAAAACAATCTACCTTATGGGTGACTTCAACATCGATTTACTTGGCTTTAATCATCACACTAAATTAAAACAAACTCCTTTGTCGATTCCATGTTCTGCAAAGGCCTTATGCCTGTTATCACAAGACATACAAGAATTACTAACCAATCAGTGACCCTAATTGGCCATATATGTCATAATAAAACCAGTAACTATACTTGTGGAATCATAATTACAGATGTGAGTGATCACTTTGCCACATTTTACACTGAAGAGCTACATAAAAAACAATATAATGGCAGTCGTATACTTAAACAATCTTTTAAACAGGAGAATGTTGATAAATTTAAGGCCATATTAAATACGTGTGATTTTTCTGACAGTTCACTTCATCATGCCCATCTGAGGCTTATGACTGCTTCCTAGATAACTTTAACAAAGCATTTGAAATTGCATGTCCTCTAGAACGCGTGTCTGTTCCGAAGAAGTTGATTAAGTGTAATCCTTGGATGACATCTGGACTGCTCCAATCATCATTATTAAAGAACAAACTACTTGTGAAAAAACTGAAGTCCCCCACAATCGAAAATGTGAAACAGTACAAAAATTACTGTATAATTTTTAATATACTGAAACGTGTTTATAAGGCTGACTATTATAATACAGCTGTAACAGCCAACAAAAACAACCTTAAAAAATGTTGGGAAATATTGCGACAAGCAACCTGCAAAGCAAATCATATTGAAGTGTTATCACCAAGTTTTCTTGAGAGAGGAGTGGAATATACCAACCACAAAGACATTGCCAACAAATTTAATTGTTTTTTTGTGAATGTAGGTAAAAGGGTTAATAGTGAATTACCAACAACTAGTCACCATTTTGCTGAATTTCTCAATAACAGTACTATTAATTCATTTTTTGTTGCTCCAACATGTCCCGAGGAGGTCATTAGTTGTATACGTAATGTACACCCCAAGCATAGTAAAGATAATAGGTTATTTACTAGGCTTTTAAAAGATATATCAACAGAAATTTTGTAACCAATAACACATATCATAAATTTATCGTTTTCTACTGGAATTATCCCTTCAAAACTGAAAATTGCTAAAGTTACCCCAATATACAAATCTGGAGACAAACAACTGTTCAACAACTATCGACCAATCAGTATTTTACTAGCTTTTTCAAAAATTTTGGAAAAAATTATGCACAGTCATCTTACAAGTTACCTTGATTATCACGGCTTTTTATACCGGTACCAATTTGGATTTAGAAAGAATCACCCCACAATACACCTGATTCTACATCTTATGAATAATATTGCTCTTGAGAATGACAAGCCGTCAAAAGATTGCACATTATCCATTTTTCTGGACTTCTCAAAAGCCTTGGATACAATTGACCATAATACTTCGATCGAAAAACTGGGACATTATGGTATCAGGGGTGTGGCGAAATCTTAGTTTCAAGACTATCTCAATGATCGTATACGGTATGTACAATTTCTTGATACAGTTTCCGACCTTGAACATGTTTCTACTGGTGTACCCCAAGGTTCTATTTTGGGTCCCCTTCGTTTCCTAATATATATAAATGACATATGTAATTCAACACTTCTGAAAATCTTGACATATGTGGATGACACTACAGCCCATACATCTGGCAGTAACCTAGACCGCTTAATAAATAATGTAAATTCGGAGCTTGTAAACATTAGCGAATGGTGTATAGCCCACAAACTTACTCTGAATGCCAATAAAACAAATTTTATCCTGCTTCACCCGAAAGATTCACCAAACTCCGGTTAAGGCCATTGAAAATGATCATGAAAACACAAGTGTTAAATTTTTAGGCATTCATATAGACGAAAACCTCATTTTCAAAACTAACATCTCAGCTGTATGTGCGAAAATGGCACATGCCATTTATTCAATCAACAGAGCAAAAAAAATACCTCCCGCTAAAAGCCTTAAAAACCCTTTCTTTTTCACTTGTGCACAGTCGTCTACTCTATGCTATCCAAGCGTGGGGACGTGCTCCCTCAAGCAATTTAATCTTCAAATTACAAAAAAGGCCCTTCGCATTATAAGTAACAAAATACCCAATTTCCATATGGACCCCCTATTCAAGCAGCACCGTATTTTAAAATTTAGTGATCTTTATTATCTCCACGTTCTCTTATTTATGTATGACTGTTCAAACAACAAATTACCTGAAAGTTTTAACAACTGTTTTGATGTATGTCAAAATCCCTCTGGTATGAACGCGAGACAGTGTGGACAAATCCAGACCTGAACACCAAGAACAAAATTTTCAACTGAACTCCCCTCACACACTTTTCCCCATTCCTGGAACAACTTAGAACATGCTGTCCAACAATATAACCGTAAATTGTTTTAAAAAACAATGTTAGGCAGGTATTTTAATCAGTTCTCATCTCATATAGAATGTGATAATCCACAATATCCAGACTGTACAGAATAGTTTTAAACAGCTTCTTAAATGTCAACCTGATCTACTAAATGTTCTCGATCTCATCCTACAACCATTTTACTATGCAAGCTAAGTTGCATGTGTGGTCCTTCTTGCTACTATTAACCTCATTCCTAACAAAACAAAAACCAATTGACAAACTAAGACCCCTGTGGGAACCCCGGGGAGTGAGGCAGTGCTTGTTTACTGTGGTAGACAAGCTCTGTTGTACTGGTAAAATGGGACCAAGTCACCTAGGCTTGGGGTGGAGGTTCTTTGAAGTGGATAACACGAGAATAAACTATTGACTAACCTTGACTTAATCTCCATGTTGTGGTCATGATTAGACATTGTGCACTAATTAAACACAAATAAATAAATAACCAAATAAACAAACCCAAGAGTAGAAAAATACAAATCTTCAAAACATTCAGAGAGACCAGATTATGTGACCACCATTGGAGCGAGTCCAGCCCCCTCCAATGGGAGGCTGCGTGGTCTGGTTTTGCTTAAAAAGAAAGTAATTAACAAGCGTGGTTTAAATTTTATACCATTCATGTTAATAACAATTCTCCTCTTTTATACCCAGTTCGAGTTGCTGTTGCCACTGATGTGATTATTGTTGCTGCCGTTGGTAACACAACTTCTAAAGGGGCAGAGGGCTCCGGATGGACTTATTATTTTTACTCTTTTTCGCCCAAGGTCGAGGCTTATTGCAGCTTGATACAATGGCGACGTCTAAGACAGAGAATGACCAACACAGGCAGGTTCAACTCAATAAACTAATATTTCAACAGGCTACAATCAACGGGTATATGTTGATTATTACCATTTCATGACTAAAAACTACTATCAGAGGCCATCCTTGAAGTATGGTACACTGCAGGACACTTCAAATAGCACTGCACGTAAATAATAGTTCTCCCTCTGCCAAGTATAATAGTAAGACAGCCAGATAGGCTATGACATTCCCGAACAGCATAAGTTTTTACTTATCTATTGTTTTTTGACGATTGTATTTGTATCTGTTAAATATGCTGCCAAATAAATATCTATCTGTTTGTCTATTGATTGGATGAAAGATACCATGATGATGTGTACTTGCTGAAACAATTTTTAACATCTGACACAAAGTCATTAGAGCACCGGTTTTTATAGTTTTTTTCAAATGATAGGTCCACGTTCATTTTGTGTCACCTAAGGATGAAAAATATCACTTCTTAAACTCAAAGAATCAGAAGTTTTAGGATGAAAATCAAATAATAAATAAACATGATCAGTACTTGTTGCATCTTGATAAGATGCATTTATATGTGGTAATTGAACTTGATTTGCCAATACTTTAATTTGTCCTTTATCTCTAGTATTTTTAAATAAAATCATATAATGTGCATTTAAACTTATGGTATGACTAGATTTAGATTGTTGAAACATATTTTGTGTAATGTAAATGACACTTGCATTTCTATGATGCCCTTTTCGTGTGAACCATAATATAATTTTTTCTTCATCTTTATTTCCTTACATATCATCAAAAACCCACAAGATGTGGAATATTGACATCTCTAACAATTTCATATTCATCATCAGGGATGTCTTCAAACAATTTAATATCTTCAATTTCCTCAAGTAAAGTATATGTATTTTGCCATTCTTTATAGCACCAAACGATTTTTTTTGTGGGGGAATTTGAAATGAGTCATTTCATATCAATAAGCTTTTTGACAAATTCTGTTTTTCCTGAACCACTAGGTCCCGCAATAAAGATATTACAGGAGTGTTGAAACAATAAACATTCACTTGATGCCATGATTGTTTTTTATGAGAAAGTGTTGTCAAAACACTAACTTATATAATTTCTGTTTCCATAGCTTCTTCAAATCTGTGAGTGGGTTTTCGTTTTAGGGGTGATTTTAATTCAAATAAAGTTTCTAAAGAATCTATTCTTTGATCAATTTATGGTACACATTGTCTATACAAGTAACCTATGATTTTTTCATCATAAATAATAAAATCCCACATAACTCTCATCCAAATATTTTGTACATTTTCTTTGTAAAAAGCATTTATGATTTGTAATGCATTACAAAATTCAATATACATTTCTGTTTTTTCAAACTGATTTTGAATAACATCTTTCGTTATGGATAAATAACCAGGAGTGTAGGACTGCTCGATATTTAAAACAGAATACCGGTATCGGTGTTAAAAAAAATACCATGGTATACTGGTATATCAAAAACTGTTCAGATATCTGAACATAAGTACCACAATCGAGACTTGAGGCCTCACAGTCAGAACGAATCAGCATGCCTTGATGCTACGGTTCGAAAAACCTTTACACAACGCAGACGATATCAAAATTTATTATTTTAAACCTAATTTTTCCAAAACTTTCTACAAAACAATATCATGTGACATGATATAGTTTTGTTGAAATTTTTGAAAATTATTTTTTCAACTGCTGAATTTGTATATTACGTGGGCAGACGCGGATGATTCCTTGGGTAAAGCGATATAATTTTATTCATTGTGAGCTACAGTTAAAAAACTCAAGACATCTTGAAAATTAAAGCGTGGGTAAATAAATAATGATGATAAACCGATATTTTTGTAATTACACCGGTATTCAATTGATATTGGTTTGAATACCGGTATATATCGGTTTATCGAAATACCGTGCAGCCCTACAGGAGTGATCAATTGAAATGCATATAATAATGCCTTACATGTAATCTTGTTATCTAAAATATGTCTTGTGTCCTACATGTTTGAAATCAAAGTGATGATTCTTCTGTTTGATGTATTTTGTGCATCAAGTATTACATTACATCATGTACTTTGTACATCAGCACAGTCAGGAAAATCATATTCTGGACCATCTATAAACAATTTGTCTAACTTATTTCTGAATTGTCTTGCAGCTTTTCTTGCAATCATGGTACTAAATGATGTACTTTGATCATCTATTACCATGAGGGCAAATAAAGAATTAGAATCTGAAAAAGTTTTATCATATTTTTTCATTGTTGAAAATATTTGATTTAAAGTGAATCCATTATCCATCACTGCTAATATTTTATCAGGAGGTGTTTGCATACATGATGGTGGATTGTAAAATTGATAACCTCTAATAAGCTTAAGGTAAGAACAATTTGGAGAACTTAAAATGTTTTGTAAAGGAATATCTTTTTCTTCCCAATTATGTAAACTTTGTCCAAATACAAAACATTTTACTTTACCATTCCCAACACAGAACAATCCAGCTTTAGCTAATTCTACTTTTTGGATTGTAAGACTGGTTAGGAAGTCCCATTAAAACTTGCAGTTCTTCTTAATTCTGAAAAATACTTAGCCTGTTCAAAATTGAAATGGGTGTATGAAATCTAGGTAGTAAGTATACCTTATACCCAGAGGGTAGTGTTTCACATTTGTTGACCGGCAAACATAGATTTTGAGGTGGTAAAACCTTACATTTAATGAGATCTCTGTACTGGCTTATTTTGCTGCTGTCTATGTTTTCTTGAGTGTATTTGGATGTTCCACTGGATATTCCCTGTGTTTGTTTACATATGGGTAGAGTGAACAGATGATGTCTATGTATTTGATTTCTGTGTCCGCATTTTCATCAATTTTGTAGTGTAATTTAATGGCATTTTTTCTCCCGCCAAATAATGCTTCACGTGGTTTAGATGAATCCATGTGTGGGAAAAATGTATCTAGAGAGGTTTGAACATTTTGAAAAGATTATCAAATTCGTGTTCCCACACCACATGTATGTTATATCCCAGTGATTTGAAACGTTTATGCATGATTGTGTCTTGTACATAGATTGATAGAATTGTGAATTGATTGGATTTTTAGCTCAACTTTGACGAAGTCAAATTTGAGCTATTGTCATGGCCCGTCGTCCGTCTGTCCGTCTGTCCGTACGTCAACAATTGGCTATGGCTCGGGCTAGAGGTCGTATTTATGAACCGATCTTTACGAAACTTCTTGGGTACCTTTGTTATGACCGTGGGACGAGAACGAGTGTTTTTGGGTGCGGTCCGAAATTCAAGATGGCTGCCAGCCGCCATTTTGTACCGATGATGCAGAAATCTGTTTTTTGTACAGAACTTCCATATGAAAGCTCTGATTTGAATAATTTTTTGTATCAATGTTTAGTACCATGGGGTACATCACATATAATACGGGTTTTTTTCTTGTGCGTAAATTGTGCAAATTAGACTAATTTTGATGTTTTTTGGTGTTAATTTCAGCACTGTAAGTGCAAATGCCAATACGGCTCGGGCTAGAGGCCGTATTTATGAACCGATCTTTACAAAACTTCTTGGGTACCTTTGGTATCACCGTGGGACGAGAACGAGTGTTTTTGGGTCCGGTCCGAAATTCAAGATGGCCGATGGCAGCCATTTTGTACAAAATTAGATCCAATCAGATTTTTGCACAGAACTTCCATATGAAAGCGCTGATTTGAATAATTTTTTGTGTGAATGTTTAGTACCATGGGATACATCACATATAATACGGGTTTTTTTCTCGTGCAGAAATTATGCAAATTAGATGAACTTTGATATTTCAGTGCGACTTACACACATTAAGTACACATGTCAATACGGCTCAGACTTGAGTCTGTATTTATGAACTGATCTTCATGAAATGTCTTGGGTACCTTTGTTATCACCTTGGGACGAGAACGAGTGTTTCTGGGTGCGGTCTAAAATTCAAGATGGCTGCCAGTGGCCATTTTGTACCGAAATTAGGTCTAATCAGTTTTTTGTACACAACTTCTATACAGCTCAGACTGGAGGCCATATTTATGAACCAATCTTTACGAACCTTGTTGGGTACCTTTGTTATCACCGTGGGATGAGAGCGAGTGTTTTTGGGTGTGGTCCGAAATTCAAGATGGCCACCAGCAGCCATTTTGTACCAAAATTAGTGCAATCAGTCTTTTGTACAGAACTTCTGTACGAAAGTTCTGATTTGAATAAATTTTTGTATGAATGTTTAGTAACATGGAATACATCACATATTCTAAGGGGGTTTTTTTCGTGCAGAAATTATGCAAATTAGATGAACTTTGACTTATTCAGTGCTACTTGCACAATGTGAGCACACATGTCAATACGGCTCAGGGTAGAGGCTGTATTTATGAACCGATCTTCACAAAACTTCTTGGGTACCTTTGTTATCACCTTGGGACGAGAATGAGTGTTTCTGGGTACGGTCCAAAATTCAAGATGGCTGCCAGTGGCCATTTTGTACCAAAATTAGGTCCAATCAGTTTTTTGCCACAAGTTCTATACAGCTCGTATTTATGAATTGATCTTCACAAAACTTCTTGGGTACCTTTGTTTTCACCTTGGGACAGGAACGAGTGTGTTTTGGGGTGCCTTTGTTATTACTGTTCTATGAGAACAAATATTTTGGGGTTCAGTCAGACCCACTCAGGGACTCAAAGTTTTCTTTTCTAGTTTAGCATCTGACTGTCACCCACCTTTACAATACTTTACCTATACATTTGTTACAGGCAACGGTCAGTATTTATGTACAGACCATTACAATACTTTGTATGTACCTTTGTTATCAGGTCATTACCTAGATGTTTGTCATTGCTGTGTCACATACTATACATGTGCATGTCTTTGTCTTGACAAGTTGAGCTACAGTGTCATTGACACTTTCATTCTCAAATCTCTCAGGATAGCAAGTTTCACATCCATGCCACATACATCCATAAAATTCATAGATTGTATTTGTCTCTTTGTGAAAACCATCTACATAATAATTTCCAGTTTTAATTTCCCCATCGTTTAGTGCATGTTGTATGTGTATGCCTTCTTGTGCTAGTAACTGCAAGAATCTAATGGCTTTCATAGAATATCTAACAGAAGTAGGGTACCCTATGTCTCTGATGAGGGAAATTTTGTTTTCTGGCATTGAATGTTTGTGCGAAGCTTTATTACAGGCATCAGCTACAGTCACTGCTTCCCTAAAAAGATCTACCCCATCACATTCAAGAAATCGTTTTCTGAATACCCCACACCCTGTACGTAAAATATTTGAAATGTGAAAATGGTGTTCAGTTATCTTTTTCATATTGTTGTGGAACACAAATGTCTATAGAAAAATTAGTTTTCTTCATTTTACTTTTGAAAGTAAAATGGAAAAAAACTAATTTTTACTTAAAAAGGAAAATCTAACCCATAACTAACACTCCACTTGAAAACATTGACTCTAACATTTCCCATAGGTTTTGTACTCAGAGCATCATTTTACCCTCCCCAAATTGGAGAGGGATAAATGATACTTCAGGTAACAGAATGTATTACTGAATTTCTCCTCCAAAAATCAAATAAATTTCTTTCACTTTCTTTGTGTTTAATCGGGGGACGTCAGGGAGACGTCAGTGGTTTTATACAACCACCAGCCATAAACCACCAAACATGACATACAAATAATTGGAAAAATCCAATTATGTGACCTTGACTTTAGATTAAACACAGAAAATAACTAAAATATGAGGCTTGCCTCTTTTTAAAATGAATGAATAATGTGCTGACATGGTTTGTAAAAATAAACTCCTTTTTAAGATTATGGTGGTTCTGAAAAGGGCCATTTGATTTTCAATAAACTAAAATGTTTATTTTGGCAAAATTATCCCATGCTTCTCCCTGGCAGCTCTTCTCACATCCTGTCTGTTGTAATGCACCGGATCTGGAAATGGCATAACAGCAACTATCAACCATCAATCTTCTGAGAAATAACTCAAAGACCTCTTTAGCATCATCCAGTGCTGGTGACGAGATATCTCTGCACCCAACTGTCTTGCTAGTTGGCACAGATTATTTCTTGGAATAACTGCGTGATCATTGTTCTTCCCCCTACAGCCACCCTCTTGTGTCTGGAAGTTCCATTTTGATAGATGTTTCAAGGTTCATGGTTAACTATAAGAAAATTAGGTTATGAGCCTGTCCAAGTGTATTTATAGTCATTTGGGGGAAGCAAAAGGTACCAGAGATACTCATTGCAAATACGATGAGTATTTCACACGCCTTTTTTCCCATTGGTTAGATTTAGGCAGGTAAAATACTCATTGGATATGCAATTAGTATTTTTCACTGCCTTTCCCCACATTGGTTAAAATTTAGCACCTAAAAATAGAGGAAAAAATCCATAAGGATATAAGTAGGGGTATATGGAGAGTTCTGGACCACCTCCATCATGTTGGTCCAGAAATTTTGTGGTCCAGAAAATTGAGTTATTTATGGAAAAAACTCAAATTTTTTTGTTAAAAAAATTGATTTTTTATTAAAATGTTGAGTTTTTCCAGAAATAATTCAATTTTTCCCCCAAAACGGCTGGGGTTTTTGCTGGAAACTGTTTAAAATTTGAACATTTCTGGAGTACTTCGAGTGAATTTGACGAAAAATTGCAAAAAATTCCAGGATTTAGGATCCCGCTTTTTTGATACTTTTAACACCGATTTTTCCATTGGGTGAATTTTTGTCAAATTTCTGATGACTAGAATTGCACAAACCATGAGTGGGCCAGATTTAGCACTGAGATTTCCATCTGGAAAATTTTTTGAAAAAATTTGGGCTGGAAAAATACGCAATCAAACGTCGATTCTAACAGTAAATGACAGCAGCTCAATCGAGGTGAATGCGAAAATTGGACCAGTAAAAATGAGTGATATAACGATTCCCATAGTAAAAAGATGAGGATTCAATCAAGGTGAATTCATAGATCGAGCCGGTAAACTTGAGACAGTTCGAGATGGAGCACGTGCGAGTCCAATTGAAAACAAAAACAACAAACAAACGAACAAACAAACCAAAAATGTATGTAACATATTAGTATTATTACGAGTTGTGAGATGAGTGATGAAAAAAAGAAAGAATTAATACGGAGTAAGAAGAATATTTAGGCACAGGATACGACCAGGCGATTGGGAGAGATGGGATTGAGTTTAGAGGCGACCAGGTTGTTCAAACCTGTCACCGAGGTTTAGGAATGAGTGAGGAAAGAGACCCATAAAAGAAGGTTCTTAGAGGATGACTGCTTTGATCACCAGTAGTTTTGTGTCGAGAACTCTATCCGGTTACACTCCAGAGAGAATCAAGACTGATCCGAATCGCGTCGGTAGTTTTACGCCGGGAACTTTGTCCGAATACACTCCAGAGAGAATCGAGACCGATACAAGTAACATCGATAATGACACTTTGAGCATTATTAGCAAAGATCTGATGATAGTAGTGGAATCATGAAAGATCCGATTTATAGATTTCCTGACGATGATGATAAAACTTTCGTGTGTAACACAGACTGGTGAATTTAACCCTTTACCCAACGTAACGGCCAAAACCAGCCAGCGCTATTCTCAAAAATCGCCAATTAATTTTCAAAATATTTTCATTTTTTGTCTCAAAAACATAGGTTATGACCCCTCGTTGGAACGAGCTCGTCGAGCTCGTTCCAACGAGGGGTCATAACCTATGTTTTTGAGACAAAAAATGAAAAAAATTAGTTATTCAAGAATTTTTTTTGCAAGTGTCGTCTGCTTTTCATGTTAGGTAAAGGGTTAACAACGAAAAATATCAAAGCGGATTCAATGATTTTTTTTATATTTCTGATAATAATAGCGAGAAGAAAGAAAAAATAATAAAAAAAAAAATATCGATAAAATAAAAAAATATATAAATAATAAATAATAAATAATAATAAAAAAAATGTCAGAACATCTATTAGAACAGATAGTTGAGAATACGGCTGCAAAACAGTCGTATCAAATCGTAGTGAGTCACGACACAAGTAGATTCACTACGAAATTTGAACCTTCCATTGAATTGAAGAAGGAAAAGAGATACGAGATGGCATTGATTAATCTCGAGACTTACTATTCATTTCCCAATGTCATTGAAAAGGATAACGCATTTAAGTATTCCAATGGTGTGAATTGGTTCGTGATTCGATTTCCCAAAAGGAGTTATGACATAGACGATCTGAACCATCACATCCAGATGAGGCTGAAGACCGACGGTCACAGAAGCAAGATGATAAGACTCGCTCCCAATATGAGTACTTTTCAGATGATATTAGACTTGGGAGATAATTTTCAAGTGGATTTTAGTGCAGACGATTCGATCGGTAAGATGTTGGGATTCGATCAAAAGATGTATCAAGGTCACACCGTGTCCGAAAATGTGGTCGACATTCTCGTGGTCAATAGCATTTTAGTGAATGTCAATGTGGTCGCGGGATGTTATGTCAACGGTAAAGCTCAGCCTATGATTTATTCATTCTTTCCAGACATTCCACCGGGTTATAAGATCATGGAGCGAACTCAAAATCTCGTCTATCTACCTGTGATTCTGGACATGTTGTATAGCATTGAAACCATGTTAACGGATCAGAACGGCAATGTGTTAGATCTTCGCGGAGAGGGAGTGACAATATGATTTCACAATAGAGAGCTATGAAAAAAATAATAATATGTTAAAAAAAAAGAAGTTTTAGGATTTTGTTTATATATTATATAAGAAATAATAAAAAGAAACTTATAATATTAATAATTTAAATAACAAATATATATAATTAAATCAAATCAAATCAAGTCACCCCCCCCCCCCCAAAAAAAAAAAAAATATGAGTCGATACATAATTAAAAACGTGAACATATCCGAAGGACAGAAAGCTAAACTTTGCAGAGCGTTGAGTAATCGAGGTGCAGCCTTTAGATTTAAATTCAGTTATCAAGATCTGGTGAGTGGCGGTAGCGATCGGATGGCCTGGACTAAAACTCAAATCAAAAGGATGGAGAAAGCGATCCCGCTCAATTGAGATATAATCTGAGAATGAAAGGCAGTTTCTTACCGCTATTGGCGGGACACGCTACCAAAGCATTACCCATTCTCACGAAGATGGTGTTAACAGCTCTGGGCGTGGGAGCTCTCTTGGGACTCGCTAGTTCAGGAGTCGACAAATTAATGGGTGGATTGTTTTTTAAGAAGAGAGGAAACAGACTGTTTTCGAAGAAGGGAGGAGCTGTGTGTCGTGTAGACATCGAAGGTAAAGGATTGGGTCTAGGCCCCATGAGAAAGGGCAGTGGCGATGCTTTCCACAGAGATGGTCTCTATCTGAAGACTGGAGAGAATGTGAAACCAATCAGTGAAGGTTTGTTGTTCGGCCAGAATTCACCATTTAAGAATATATCCCTTTTGGGTATGTTATTATAAAAAAATTAAAAAAGGAGAGAAAAAAACACCATCTTTTAAAAGACGTGTTAACAAAAACGTTTTTGTTAACAAAACGTTTTTTTTTACGAAAAGCTTTTAGCTTTTTCTAAATATTTACACAAGTATGCATTAGAAACAATTTAATCGGAACAAATCGTACACTACTACTAAATCAAAGCTATTACGAAAATATCAAAATGATGAAGTGTTCGAATGAAAAAGAAAATGTGTCTTACCAAGATTATCACATGATTATAGATGTTCTAGATCGTTTAAAATATGAAGTGAAATTTGTAGAACTTTACAATTACGGGAAATATCGTTACATTATTTATTGCGTGAAAAGCGTAGTTAAATTATTCAATCGTGGTGATGAAAATGTTGAAAAATCCATTTACATGTGTGTCAAAATAATTCATAGATTACACTCGTTTGAGTCAAATAGATCGTGGATCAAATTTGCTGAAAAGTTTAAAAATCATTATCGATTATTTCCCATATCATTCTAATGACGACGATGACGATAAAAAAATGATGGTTTTATCGAAATACGAAAAGCATAAAATCCTTCTTTCGAACAAAATGTCATCCTTTCCTATAATAATATGCACGATCATAATATACAACAAGTATTTATTCATTTGGTTGATGATGAGATGAATAAATGTATTGTTATTAAAAAAAAACGTAATATATAAAGATAAAAATAAAAAAAAATAATAATACAAAAAGAAATAATAGAAAAAAAATAATAAGAAAAGAATTTTTTTTTTATATATATATAACTATAATTATGAGTAAAATGAATGATCCCATGGAATCGAGAGCTTGGTTTCTTCGAAGGGCACTGTGTAGAACTTACGCGATCCGCGTGAATGAACAACTTCCTCGCATCTTGCACAAAAGATGCCATGGTTGTCGGGAGGAGACAGATTTTAACCACATTAATCATTTGTGTCTTACAATGGAATGGAAAGACATCATCACTATGTATTTCATGCGCGCATTGGAATACATCCGACGCAATGACGTGATCGAATGTTGGAATCATTCGTGTTTTGCGTCAGAGAATCCAAGCCCACTAAATCAGAAGAGTTGAAGTTGTCTCACCACCAAAGATAGGGAACGCATTTTGGAATATTTGTTGGAAAAGGGGAGACTGCTAAAAAAATTTCCCAACCCAAGCCCACTAAATCGGAAGAGTTGAAGTTAGCACATTGAGGTCAAGACAGCGGACGCATTTTGAATTCCTTGTTGAAAAAAGGGGAAGAAACCACAAAAAAGATTTTTCCATTAAATAATAAGGGCTGAACATAAAAAATACAAAAAAATAATAGATATAAATAAATAAATAAATAAAATAAAATGAAAATGGAACTTCAAAGTAAAAACATCTATCCATTATTAGAGAAGTCAAGCGTGGAGCCCATGGCACCTCTTCTACCACCAGAAAGTAGGGAGGACGTAGGGCAGAGGTATCAAATCAAACAAATCAATAGAATTCAATAGTATCTGATGCGAGAGAGAGATTCTCGCCGTCCACTAAATAAGAAATATTCGAGATTAGAGAAATTTGTGAACGGTGTGGCTTTGACCCTCATCGCAACCTCTGTGGGTTTGAATATTGCCGGAATCAGTCTATTGTCGGCCGCCATGGTTGCTTTTCCAGTCATGTTGGCAATAGAAGGATTGGCTGTCGGATTCAACTGTACAATCGGAAATTTAGTTGCAAAGAAATTATCTGTGAAGGCCAAGAAACACGAAAACATCAGCGTTTTGGCCGATGCAAAGATTGACACCATGTTGGATAAGATCTCTCTTGCGTTGAAAGATGGTAGGATTTCAGATGGTGAATATTACTTATTTATTTATTGGTGTTTAAGGTCACATATTTCTGCTCAAGGGCTAACCATGACCGTGACAGTTTTACGGGTGGAGGAAGCCGGAGTACCCAGAGAGAACCACCAAGCAACTGTCAGCTCCCCAACATACAAACTCCACACAAGCAGGGTTTTCATTGGTTGAAGGCAGGTGCACCATCGACGTGCAGTACGCCTTAGTACACAACATCACCGTGCACCCACGTGGGCAATGGGGGTGAAGTGTCTTGCCCAAGGACACAACGCGGTTGCTGCAGGTGGGATCGGATGGTGAATACGTCGACATATTGAATGAAAAACAAAAATATGAAGTCATGAAAGTGAAGATAAAAGTCAAGAGTCATCAGATTCTCAAGGAAGAAATGAAGGATTCTCTTGTGGAAAAAGGTAGGGAAGAAGCGAGACAATCGTTTTGTAAATTGTTGGATCCCAAAAAGATTCCAGAAGCAATCAATTGAAAAAAAATATATATATATAAAAGAAAAAAAAAAAATTATTTTTAAGTTAAAAAAAATAAAAAAAAAAATAAATAAATATATACGAAAAAAACCAAACAAATATATTGGTCAAATGCAAGAGAGTTACCGATATGGTTAACATTAAAAAAAGTACTGATGAAAAATAAAAGTCCCATGCTTCACAGAATGTGTAAAGTGTGCGGTTCGACCAAGATGCAATTCGTCAAACGCCGTGCCAGTCTGACAAATAAATTGATTAATAATCTACCCTTCGAAATGTATACGCCAGGACATCAATTCACGGGATCCAGAACGAAATTAAATAAGAGTTTGAATCGAGATGTGACTCCTAAATCTTGGAGCAAACCCATCAATAAGGTGGATTTGGCCCGTTACGCTCATGATCTGTGTTATGCTAAACATCCCGACGTCGAGATCGAATCTGTGATAAAAACATGTTGACAACACTGAAAAATATACCGAATCCCACTAGGAGAGAGAGACTCAAACGTTCGCTGGTCGGTAAAGTGATCGGTACCAAACGTCGATTCGGATGGGGTCATAAAAAAAATGTCCAGAAAAAATTAGTAACGAATGCATTGGCGAACGAACCACACAAGCCAGTCACGTGTAAATTTCGAAGAAGAAGGGTGTTTGTGAAGGGTCTGGATCAGATCTGGTTGGCCGAT
This sequence comes from Pictodentalium vernedei, assembly GCA_031216915.1. Lineage (NCBI taxonomy): Eukaryota > Metazoa > Mollusca > Scaphopoda > Dentaliida > Dentaliidae > Pictodentalium > Pictodentalium vernedei. Next base: position 630,399,754 of record CM062295.1, on the reverse strand, counting down.
CTGGTCAACATGAAATCAGGTTTGAGATCGAACAAGCGCATTAAATACATACTGACCATCATTGACATGTTTTCGAAACACGGATGGATGAGACCTCTGAAGAATAAATCAGGAGGTTGCGTGGCTGAGTCTCTAAAGAGCATATTCACATCGTCTTCTCGAAAACCATATAAATTGTTGGAGGACAAGGGGAAGGAATTTTACAACAGTCACTTTCATCCGCTGGTCGACCTCTATTCCGTCAAAAATGAAAGGAAAGCTAACGTGATCGAACGTTGGAATGGAACCATGAAGCGAAAAATGTACAAGTATTTCACAGCCAATAAGACCAAGAAATATATCAACATTCTAGACGAACTGGACGAAGAATACAACAACACGCAACACATTTCAGTTAAGATGACACCTGCGTAAGCTAGCAATCCTCGAAACGAAAGACTCGTCTTCGTGAATCTCTTTTCCAAAAGGACCAAGATCAAGAAGAAGTCCAAACCACCGAAATTTGCAGTTGGTGATCGAGTGAGAATCACTTCTTATAAGTCACACTTCGAGAAAGGATACACTCCTCGATGGCCCGAGGAAATCTTTGAGATCATTAGAATATTTTACACAGATCCAGTAACTTACAAAATAGAAGTGTCAGAGGATGATGAAGATGACAGCAGAGAAATCATTAGAACATTTTATGAACAAGAATTGAAGAAGTCGGCGTTTTGAAAACCAACCCTTCACTTTTTTTACACATATATAGTAAGGAAAAAAAAAAATAATAATTAAAAAAACTCAACAATTTATAATAAAAAAAGCAAACAAATTAACTAATTAGATATAACCAAAGGTATATTGAGAGATGAAAGCATTCAAGAATACGAAGTTCATGAATATGAACCCGTGACTGGAACCAGTTTGAACAATGACGGTGAAATAAGAATCAATGTCGAGACACAAGATCTGTTCGTTCACCCCAGCAAAAGTTACATAGTGATACAGGGACGTCTCACCAAGGAAGATGGAAGCGATTTCGCTGACGACGACGTAGTCACTCTAGCCAATAATGGCATGATGCATCTGTTTAGTAATATGAAATACATGCTCTCGGGACAAGAGATAGAATCCGTGTTTCATCCTGGACAGGCCACCACGATCTACGGACTTTTGACGTATCCGGATGATTTTTCAAAATCTAAAGGACTCAATCAATTGTGGGTGAAAGACTCCATCGCCAACATGAGTGCAGCTAATACCGGTGCCACCATGAGATTTTACTACATCGTCAAGATGTCGAGGCCCAGAGGAACGTTTTCATTCAGGATACCTCTGAAACACATATTCGGATTTGCAGAAGATTATGATAAGATTGTCTATGGATTCAAACACAATCTGACATTGATTCGAAAAAGAAATGAAGAAACCATCATGAGATCCGCCGAGACCGATGTGGGTAAGATACATCTGAACAAGATATCTTGGTTCATTCCACACTTGCTGCCTTCAGTCATGGAGAAAGTACGTCTCTACAAGATCAAGAATCGAAGAGTAAATTATCGGTGGGATTTAGAATGAGACAGTGCGACGCGGCTAGTATTCCACCATCCAGCAATCACTTCGATTGCAGACTGACCGTGAAATCTGCTTTGGAAAGTCTGTGATTCATCTTAGTGGCATTTCAAACTGATAGGGATGGGTCTCAAGAGAAAAATCCTTTCCTGTTCTATCATTGTTACTTGAGAAACATGCAGGTATTTCTAAACACCACGAGATATCCAGCCTTTGATTATAACGCCTCTTTCGACAAGAACAATTTCTGCAGGCTATACGGTGACGCCGCCAATTTCAGAAAGTAATATCATCGACTGGACGAATTGATGGGTAATCCTAACATCACTGCCACCGAATACAAATTGATGTATCCCCTGTTCGTATTCGATGTCAGTGAACAGAGCGAGCGGCTCAAGAGTAGCATCTTAGACATTCAGATCAAGATGCTATTCGACAGGAATGTGCCAAAGAGAACCGAGGCTTTCACCCTAGTCCTGTCAGATAGAGTTAGAATTCGAATCGGACGGACAAAAAAGGTCCATCGTTCGATGGAAAAAAAAATAATAATTAAAAAAAAAAAAAACTAAAATACCAAAGAAAAGTAATAAATAAAATACAAAAATAAAAATATAATTGGATTTTGAGAAAATGAATATTCAGTCTCTTAAAATCCAATTATATATATATTTTTTTTACAGTTGTCTCCCCTACATCACAAAAGTGATTATTTCAATTTTTGTTTTGTTTTCACTCTTTGTTCAGAGGATCGAGTTCAATCAACAGAGAGACCACGGAAGTGGCGGCTTTGGGATTATTGGTTTTCGTCTTGATATTGATCCTACCCCCCATCTGCACCTTGAGAGGCATACCAAAGACGCTAGTGTTCGAGTGTTGACCCTTTTATCTGTACCTCTTATCAGTTTCCACACTGTTCACCACGAGACTGACGACCGCTCTATTGCTCAAGTCCGTACAAGTCAGACTCATTCGAATGATATCGCCTCCCGCCGGCATGGGATATCCTATCAGACCATGCAACGGTCCGTTACCTCCGTTTCCAAAGGACCATTCGGCTTTTTTCGCATCTAACAAACCGCTCTCCTCGGCCCAGATGGTGATCAATTGTCTGGCGTATTTTATCTTTTACACGATGGAGATCAGAGTGCAAGCATCTGACATGCGCACGGGATCTGGTAGATTCGTGAATGCGTGTCCTCCCATGTCGAGTTTGCCTTCCATGATATCACCCTTTCTCCAGACTATATATTCGTCCAAGTACTGTCTGCTGACTGTGCTGGTAGCGAATTCTGGTTCGTCGTCGAGACTGAATAGATTGTGACCAGCCATGTCGATGCCAGCCTCCATGGTTCCTCCAGATTTTTTGTTCAATTCGTCGACTTGAGATTCCAGATAGGATTGAGAATCCTGTAGGGCAAAATCCACATAGCCTTTGTTGACAACCGTCGAGTCTTCATCCATATCGTCGATCTGGGACAGATCAATATCTTGTTGAATCCTGCATCCAGATCCGATTTTATTTTTAGCTCATTGACGTTATGCCTTCTCAGTTCCAAGTCTATGTACTGTTTGGTCACCGCATCGTTGGGATTCGTGGGAACGGACACATTGATTATCTTGTTAGAATTCGCATTCAATTCGGACTGCATCACTTTAGGAACGAAGAGATCTCTCAGATGGTTACTGAATCTTACCTGAGCATTGTCCACATATCTTTTAGTGGCAGCATCGGTCGAATCTCTAGGATCCGCTACATTCACCAATCATTTAGATTTCAAGTCGAGATCGTATGTCATGTCTTTATTCACGAAATTATCTCTCATCATCTGCCAGAAATTTTTGTTTCCTCTATCAACGTATTTTTAAGTCATGGCATCTGACAGATCGATTGGTTCAGGAAGATTGTAGATTTTCTTATTGTTTAAGTTTAAAGGTTCTTCTCAAGGTTTGTATCTCTGGATGTATCGTTTGTCCAAGTTGTCAATGTCACCACCGTCACCAACCACTTGAACCGTTCTTCTTTTCTTTCTGGAGGAACCTTCAGTATCGTCAGCGTGACAAATTTATCAACTGTCATGTTTGTTTTGTTATTATTATTTAATTTTGGGTTTTTTTATTTTAATTATAACTTTATTTTTTTATATTCTTTATTTATATATCTATATCAATTTTTTTTCTCTTTCTCCTCCTTTAATGTAAATCGTTGAGAATATCCTGAAAGTGATCTCCTTCCGACCATCTTTTCAGAATGTAGAGGCATAGGTAACCGCAAAACATTCAATTGCACTCATTCAGTATTGTAAATAACTGATGTTAAATAGTTCCTTCTTTCTATCGGTGGTGAGATTCCGTAGTTATCGAAATAATTAATTTTTATTCTGATTCGAAAACCACACAACCCAATGTGTGCCCTCACCTCCGATATTGTCCAGATTTAAAATTCCACATTCCGAATCATCGTCTTTTTCTCGGTAAAGCATCTCTAGAAAACACACCTCGAAAATGTTTGATTTTTAAAACTTTTGCCACTTTCAACAGATCAATGTTTAATAGGGGTTCGTTGGGTAAGACGACACCTTCTACAGATATGTGTTTTATTTTCTTCATATTCATAAATATGTCTGTTTTGTTTTTATTTATTATTTTTTTTATTCTTTTTTAATTTATAAACTCGCAAGGTTTTTTTTAAACTTACAACATTTCGATGTCCGCAGTCATACTGCATTCATCATCCTCTTGATTTTGTTGTTGAAATATCGTGGAATAATAATATCCGAGTGTGAAAGTGTGTATTTTATCCTCACATATAATTCTCTTATCGTCGTCGGCCGTCAACGCAATCTTATTGATTTCTTTGGTGTACATCTCATGCTTTTTGCTTTGAATCGCAGGCATCTTTTTATACAACGTCGAATCTTCAAAAAGACATTCTTTATACTCGTCGAAAGCGATGTTTTTATTCGTCACACATGCTTGAACGCCTTTACATCTCTTGATCTCTTTACAATCAAGGAGATAAGCATACAATTTGGGTCTCAAACCTACGAATTCGGTGATCTGTCTTCCACCGCTCTCGTCTTTGAATTTACCCAACACCTTTTTATTGACAACCGTTGGAATCTTAGATGGGTGATCATCAGGATAATTACTCGTGTCGAACCATTCGTTCACGTATGGCGCTATGTCCTCGTAGACATCTCTAGTCTCTCTCGTAAGCTAGACTGTCCATGTCGGTGAACAATAATTTGGCTTTTGAACCGAATTTGGATTTGAAACTTGTACATCAACTGCTTGCTAACGTCTAAGAGATTGCTCCAAGATAACAGGGTTTATCGAACTTCAGATGTGTCTTTTGCATGTGTACAACCACTAGATTTTCGTCGAATATGATTCTATGTTTATAATTGGGTTTCACAATTAATTTTCTAGACATCTGTTCAGAGGTGACATGTTGAACGTTTGTTCTATTCCTAATGTTTTCCATAGATTTCCCATACACACAATTGTTCGTGAGTTTGAAGAAATCTTTTTCAAAGTTGCTCTCGGCCTGCATTCTTAAATTCGTGTTGAGATCGATGTATTTTTTCATCCAAGGCTCCTCGTCGAATCGAATGATTCGATGCACATCAATTAATCTCATTCCGCGATCGATGTAACATTTCAGATTTTTGCAAAAGACCACATACTTGCATTTGTGATTTAAATTAGGAATGAGTTTTTCAATTTTGTTCACTGTCATTCATTCAGGAGCCAGCGGAAAATCGTTGTGTGAATCGTGTAACTTTTTAGGATAGTCTAAATCGACCTCTAGAATACAAGGATAGTGTCTCTAATTTGGTTTTATTTGAAACGTTTCGACCCATTTGAAATTTCCGATCGGTAAAGGATGACTCATGGCCCAACCGTACAAATTATTAGCATCCCAAATACTGTATGTATTTACTCGGTTTTTCCGAATCGAAATCTTTTCCCATGTGAGAATTATTAGCTTTAGCATATTTGGTGGAAATCATAGAGACGCCACCCCTCACAGCTTTTTCAAATATGAGCAACATGTCGACGTCCCTTAATAATTCCAATCAAACTTTGGTCGTCTTCAAGAGAGCATCCCAAGCAAGTCCGGGTGCCGTTAAATACCAAGCCGGATCTAGTTCGTAATGTCGACGACACACTCATCAAAAAGTTTCGAACACATTGGCCAAGAAAAGCACATAAGTTTTCAGATAGAGGATGTGATAATCTCTCATGGATTTCATGTCGAATAATCTCCACACTTTTTGTGCGTGTTCGTAATTGTTGTTAGAAATGTGCGACAGACTGGTATAATTTAGAATAAAAATCTTCTTTGGGAGGTAGAGCGACGTCGTCGAAATTCTCAAGATCACACATGTAATTGGAAGTGTAGACGCCTTTTCTCAACATGACGTCCACCAATTGTCATTGATCATCAAAACGTTTACTCGTGATTTTAAATTTCTCCCTATTCAAACTTTTGACTAATTTTTCCAGACTGGCCAACATGAATTTATAACTGTCGATAAAACATATCTCTTTACAGATGGGAATCGTTTTCTCACTCGATCCTTCAGTGACTATCTTTTTATCAACGACCTTCCATTTAGTGAAGGTAATGCATTTTCATCTCTTTGCACTATGCAGTTCAACTACCCCTCCCTGACACCCATATTCTTCACGAACAGGTGACTGTCATAGCCCGAGAGATTGTGAAATATCACCAGATAGAATTGAGCTTCTCGAAAACTTTAATTACATATGTTGTGAGCAGCGCCACGAAACAGACCCGTGTAGTGATCGTGATCTCTAACTTTTTTATCATTTTCACAATTATTATTGAATGGTTGTCTACAGATGTGACATTCAGTGATTTCCTTGTATTCTTCCCATCGCTCTGGCATGATGATCATACCTTTGGATTTTTTTAAATTTGTCGTATAATTCTTGAATTTTCGATTCTAACTCTCCCACGAATTTTTTAGCCACGTCGTCGTCATCTGATCATTTAGTACAGACGAATGGACCTGACAATTCTCGATCATCGAAAGAACATTTCACGTAATAACAATAGCGCGAAGGTACGTGCTTCTGATGTTTTTCAGCATAACTCCTATGCTCGTCGGGCTGGCATTTTCGTGGTGAAACATTCGAAACCGTCATAGACGACGAATGGCTGCTCCAATCTTCTTTTGTAGTTGCAAAAGTTCATGTAAGTGTTAGGTTTAGGCATTTCGACGGCAATGCTTGGCTTTTCGTTGCAATATTCCTGATGACGCGTCAACGATTCTTGACGACGGAACGAATTTATGCAGTTGAGACAGAAAAATCTCTTGCCATTATGTTTAGAAGTCTGCTTCAACAACATTTTACTCATATTTTTAATCCAGTAATAATGTTGATTGTCACCCTCGCTCGGAAATTAATAACAAATTAACAATTTTTTCTCTCTCTTTGTGCTAAGTCAGTCTGAGAGGATAGACTATTCCTTTTTTATCGTCTCCCTCATATCCCAAGACATTCACGGCCATGGTGAGATTCAGCTTTTCGAAACACTTGATGTCTTCCAAACACGTCGAGAAAGGCACTCCCGTCCAATCGAGATTTTTACAAGTCTCCATGTACTTGGAAACTCTACCGGTATGCTTATCTACGGGATACAAGGCCAATGTGATCGCCCATTTGAAACGCTCGCTATCCTCTTTATTTTTCAAATTAACCACAGCTTTTTTATTTAGGAAATGAGACAATTCTTTATTGGAAGACGTTCTCAAATGGTCGTGTCTGTCCACGTGAATCTCGAGACCCAATACCTTCTCGAACGCCAAACCACTTCCCTTCTCATGATAAATAGCCATAGATTCCAAAATCTTGTCTTTCATCACTTCGTAAACATCGGATAATTCGTCATCTCTGAACACAGTCTCCATTTTAGATTGGGAATAGGTATCTTCCACCACGCTCTCACCTGTGTTCGCGTTGATGCTTTTCATCAGACAATGCAAAATCATTTTTATTTTTAAACCCTTATCTACATGTTTTCGAAATACATCCAACACTCCACCCTTCGCCCTTTCCATGAATGATTCGGGATCGAGATTTGCGAGATGAGAAATTTAAAATATCCTCTAATGGTGACGTCTCGTCCTGTCGGAATTAACGATTTCTCTAATGCTTTGATTACGATACCCTTTATCTCATTGAGTCCCTCGTTTTCCTCCAATGCTCTCACGATTGCAGCCATCGCTTTTTGTAACGAATCGTCATCTCGAACCGCGTCCCTTTTCATTTTTTTCCATTTTCTTTCCAAACCTGCTGGTCTACTGTTCATTTGACAGTCATCTTCTTCATGTCTACAGTCGTTTGTTGGGGTTGTTTCGTCTCCTCATTTCTTCCTACCTTCTCATTTCTTGCCACGATTCGAGTTTTTGCTACTGTCATAGATCTTTCGTCCACTCCCTTTCCATACAGTAAATGCCCGATGCATTCCTCTTTTTTCATGTGTTTAACACCTTTCAAATTCAATAACTGACGTACTTTCATTTGTAAATTCACCAGTTTTTGGTCATAGGTCTCCCTACAAACGAGTTCAATCAATTCTCCTTTGGTTCTATAACGGCTGTAATTTTTAATTCTTAGATTTCTACAGTACTTTTTGAACTCGGATATGGTAGACGTTTTTGTTTTTGGCATTTTTATGTTAACACTTCTTATTTTAATATATATATTATTTAGGGTTTTTTTTTTAAAAAATTGATCTGTGAATTTTTAAACTTCTTATTTTAATATATATATATATATAATTTTTAACACAAAACACTAATTTTATTTCAAGTGAAATTCAATTTTTTTAACACAAAACACCAATTTTTAAGTGAAATTCAATTTTGTAACACAAATAATAAATTAAGACGATTTAGGTACATCGCATACAAACTAATCGTTTATACCTTCACCTCAAAAAACATTTGACAACGAAGTCCCATCAGTAAAAAAGCAAAAAAAACCCCAAATAACTGTGTACTGCAGAAAACCAGTACTAACTCACTTTCCCAATTCATTCCAATTGAAGGTGAATAGAGTTACATGTGTGAGAAACACACTCATTCGATTGAAATATTAAATATCTACTTTGCATTTCACTTCGTTCAGTGATGCATATTGTATACCTTTAAACGTGGTTATATTTTTATAGTCTCACTCAATTGAAATATTAAATATCTACTTTGCATTTTCACTTCATGCAGTGATGAATGTAGACCTTAAACACGTTATATTTTATAGTACATACAGTAAATCAAAATAAATACAAAAAAAAACCAACCAGTTATTTATTATGCAAACATTCTAAGTTGTGAAAGCAATTACACTCCATTAATAATATTTCAATCGAACGAGTGTGTATTCCTTGAGATAAAATGAAATGCACTTTTAATTCATTCAGTAATGAATCTGGGGCGACTATTTACACAATGTAAAGAAAACAGTCTAAGTTGTGAAAGCAATCACGCCCAATTAATAACATTTCAATCGAATGAGTGCACATTCCTTGAGATAAAACGAAGTGCACTTTTAATGTGTTTTTTTTCGAGTCGTGATTTAAATATCTATTGTATAATGGAATTCATAATGTCAAATCTGTTAAAAAACATTTACTTTGAATGTATTCTGTTCGGTGTTTTGGAAGATGAAGCGAAATATCAAATTTCCTTTTGAGAAAGTGTGTTGTTCATAAGGAATTAAATTCCATTTCTGAATTAGTTCTGTGGAAATATTCAGATAAATGTTAGATCCATAGATCAATGATAAATTCTCTGGATTAAAATTTTCAATCTTATCCGACAAAATCGTCAACAAATCGTCGTGATGTTTGTAGATTAAATCGAGAGAAACTTCATTCAGTTTTAGAGGTAAGACTCTTTTTCCATATTCCTGTGTTAACCCACTTGTCTGCACGTCTGTTAATTGAATAGGGTCATGAGATTCTAACCTATAACTTTTAGTGTCAAACTTGGGATATCTTTCGACTCTTTTAAATATTAATGTGGAATTTTTAGGTGTGTAGGAGTTCATGACTGATAATTGTTTATGTCGTAGTTTTGTTGAAAATTTTTTTATAAAAAATATGAAATTTTATGGGTTTTTTTTTAAATGATCATTATTATTAATTGTAAAAATATCTTTTTTTTTATTTTTGTTTCTTATATATATATGAAATATGAAAAAAATAATAAAATAACAACCTTTTACAAGTTTTTTCTTTGATGACAAAAACAAGCACGTAATGATTGTGTATACAATTTTTATTTTCGGTTCGTGTTCAGTACACATTTTTGTTTTTTTTTAATAACATATAACATCCATTTTTTGTTTGTTTGTTCATTTGTTTGTTGTTTTTGTTTTCAATCGGACTCATGTGCACTCCATCTCAAAATGTCTCGAGTTTACCGGCTCGATCTACAAATTCACCTTGATCGAACCCTCGTCTTTTTTACTGTGGGAATCGACGTTAGATTGCTCATTTTTACTGGTCCAATTTTCGCATTCACCTCGATCAAACTGCTGTATTTTACTGTGAGAATCGACTTTCAATCGCATATTTTTCCAGTCCGAATTTTAAAAACAACACTGTTTTTTCAAATTTTTTTCCCAATGGAAATCTCAGTGCTAAATCCGGCCCACTCATGGTTTGTGCAATTCTAGTCATCAGAAATTTGACAAAAATTCACCCAATGGAAAAATCAGTGTTAAAAGTATCAAAAAAGTGGGATCCTAAATCCCAGAATTTTTTTGCAATTTTTCGTCAAATTCAATCGAAGTACTCCAGAAATGTTCAAATTTTAAACATTTTCCGGGAATAAAACTAGGGTTTTCGGGGAAAAATTCAATTATTTCTGGAAAAACCCAACATTATCCAAGAAGATCAATTTTTTTAACAGAAAAATTTGAGTTTTTTCCAAAAATGACTCAATTTTATGGACCACGAAAATTTCTGGACCAACATGATGGAGGTGGTCCAGAACTTTCCATATACCCCTACTCATATAAATCGAAACAAGTCTTCTTCATTTGTCATTACACTGAGAAGATGACAGAATTTTCAACCATCAATTTTGAAGGCCACATAAAGATGGATGTAGGGGCATGGCATTATGATGTTAGCAAAATAATTCAAAGAGATGTGGGTGTACAACCAGAATCAGATTGCCAGATTCCCATATTATTGAAGAAGATATCTGAAGAAATGAAAGAACTGAAGCTTCCACAATCAACATCACTTCAATTAATGCCCGACAAGATCTCAGTGCCAGTTGGGTTTGAATTATTGGAAGCTAAAGAATTACCCCCCCAAAAAACGTGGCTCCAGAGAAAATGTAACACAGCCATGACAAAGTCTGAAGAAACACCACAGCCTCGTATAGCAGTTAGTAAAATGGTACAGTGTGGTAAGGAGCTCGAGAGAAGCCCACAAGATTATCGAATAAGACTTGGAGAACAAGGACCTATCAGACAGGGACGATTTGAAAAAAAGATGCCTGATTAAGCTAACATTCTTTTGTTAGCAATATTTTAAAAACAGCCTTTTTCAAGGCTACCATACTATTAAAAAGAGGAATCACAATAGCACATTCTGAAAACTCAATTCCGCCCCATTCATTTTTTTTCAAATTTCGCCCCTTATCCACTCTGTAAAAAATAGAGATGAAAATAAACTAGCTTTTTCTTGCTGGTGAATGGAAATATTTTGGTAATGCCACCCCTAAGATTTTTGATCCAGAATATAAGTCTTTTCCTCCAAAATAATTTGGAGGCAAAGACTGACAATGTGTCATAAAAAATCTGTCGGCAAATCTTAGTAGTCAAAGAATTTGCCTAGCATCAGTGTTAAGTACATATAATAGCGAAATTAAACCCTGACATTTTTATCCCACTCTGTTGAAACCACACGGAACGAAAATCACAGAGCACATTTCCCACTCCCGCAAAACATGAAATAAAATATTTCATTCATACAGTGAAAAATGCATTTTAAAATGAAGTCTGGCGTTTTCCCCCATAAATATGTTTAAGACAATGTGCTGAATTATCTAACTATTTTTCTCTGTAATAATCTATCGTGCACTGTTTGTTGAGGGGGCGCAGTGGCTCAGTTGGTAGAGGTGCAGGCTGCAAGCCGAGAGTTCCTCGGTTCGAATCCCACCTGCGGCAACCGCGTTGTGTCCTTGGGCAAGACACTTCACCCCGATTGCCTACATGGGGGCACGATGACGCTGTGTACTGAGGCGTACTGCACGTCGATGGTGCACATGTCTTCAACCAATCTAACCCTGCCTGTGCTGTGGTGCAGAGTTCAGAGTTACGATGTTGGAGAGCTGACAGCTGCTCGTCGTTGCTCGGTGGTTCTCTCCGGGTACTCCGGCTTCCTCCACCCGTAAAACTGTCACGGTCACGATTAGCCATTGTGCATAAGTATGTGACCTTAAACACCAATAAATAACTAAATAAATACTGTTTGTTGAACATATGTTATATATTTCCTATCATGTAGAAATGTAATTACTCACACGCGTATTTTTCTATTGATAATATTACTTCACTGAATTATTGAAATGTACAACATGTACAAAACATTTGCCCCTGGGTGTCACTCGTGGTACACGCATTTAACACTGAATTCCCCATACCCCAATGTTGTTACTCGAGGTACAAAATTAACAAAGGATTCTCCATAGGGTTGTGTACCTCAAGTAACATATTTGTACCTCAAGTGACATTTTTGGAGGCAGGAAAAGATTTTAAAATCTTTGTCATGCCTCCAAAAATGTCACTTGAGGTACAAAACCCTATGGAGAATCCAATGTTAATTTTGTACCACGAGTGACAACATTGGGGTATGGGGAATTCAGTGTTAAATGCTTGTACCTCGAATGATACCCTCCACTACTTACGGGCTGGTGAAACTTTGCAGTCCTGTCAGCTACACAATAAGTAGTCCTAGCCTACGGTCGTAGATCCACAGGTACTTTGTTTCAAGATGCTGCGAGAATCTTTATGGATTCTTGTTGGTTTTCTTGTTCGGATCATTGTGTAAATCGATTCGTGGATTCTCGTCAAAATGTAAGCCCACTCAAAATTTCTCTTTTCAACTGGTGTGCCAATTCAATCCAAATTTGGTATGCAGTAGTGATGAGTCAGCACTTTTCAAAAATGAAAAAAAGCATTGCCCAGAGCAACCATTCTTTCGATATTTGATATACAACATCTTTAGGGGGATCCGAGTCAAGCTTGTACAAATCAATTCCCTGAGTTCTTATTTGAACTCCCTATGTGCAATATCTTTAAAATGATCAAATTCAAGTTTGTTGAAATTAAGTCCCTCTGTTCATATTTGGGCTCCTTATGAAAACCTGAATTTTAACTTAGTGTAATATGAGGAAAATTCTTTAAAAATCTTGTTTAGGTTCACTAGTCAGAATTTTCAAATATTCGATATACAGTATAGTTATGGCAGTCAGGCTCAAGTTTGTTCAAATAAGGAGCATGGGGTCATTGGTTTGTGTATCATCTTTCCATTTAGGAGTCAGATAATATGGTTTTTGTTTAAATGTTTTGAAAAATTTGAAAAAAATAATTAAAGTAATACATTTTGATATTATGTGTTTAGGTAAATGGTTAACTGGAAGAAGACTAAATTATTTTTTGATGGTGATTTGTAACACAAATATTTCTTTTCAATGATACCATGCTACCAGTAAGAGGAACTTTAGTTTGAGCCAAATGGTGTTCATTGATAATTGTTTTGTTGCAGTTTATTGGAGAGTGCCTGTTGTAACAAAACAAGTTCATTTAAACATATCTTTTTTTGCTACCAAACAACAAAAAACTAATGCATATAGTGGAAAGCTACTGAAGTGGCTTTCCACACTTTTCTACTGTGCCATGGTAGTTGCTTAGAGCTTGGACCCAACCAGTTAATAGTACATACACAGAACAACATATGCATATGAATGGGTTAAGCGATATAGCACAAGTGCCAGCACGGAAGGATATAACGAGAGGCCACAGGCCTCGAGTTTTATCCTTATGCAATGACACAAGTGCCATATCGATTAACCCATTCACATGCACGCATCGTTCTGTGTTTATTACACACATTCATGTATATAAAAACAATTATTAGGACACTCAGCAATTCATTTGACAACTATTAACACTAAGAACGCATTTTATCACCAACCAAATTTGCGAGGGGAACCCATGTTATAGGCACATAGAACACATTGGAACTCAGGGGAGATTTTCAGCTATCGCTAGCCATTCAAACTGTAATTGCGTTGCACAATTTGTAAAAAATTGCAGTGAAATTTCGCTTCTCTTTAAAAGTAGTCCGTCAGCGATTTCCGTTCCGCACATATGTGCGGAACATATTTTCATTTTCCGCACGATTTAGTGTTGCTGTAGATGGGGATTACATAGAACAGGCATGTAATAAACATATGTATATAATACAAATAATCATCCAGAGAAAATAACCTACCATTTTCAACGTCACTTCCCTTGAGTATCTGTGATGAGATAAGAAGTTTAGCTTTCCTAACATCACACCTCAATAAATTCAGGTGCACTGTTGTTTACTCGGTATTGACAGAAAAGAATTACTGAGTTGAAATGCGTTTTTTTTTCTGAAAATTATAAATCAATCCTCTGTTGTGGGAATCCGGGGAAGTAAATCAATGCTTATTTATTATGATGCGCAAGTTCTGTTTAACCAGTAAAATGAGACCTGCCTGGTGTGGAAGTCTTCAAAAATGGGCAACATGGGTATAAATGATAATTGGCTGGACATGACTTTATATCAATAAATAAAGAAACTCTAAAATGAGCAACATGGGTATAAATGTTTGGCTCGACATAACTTTATATAAATAAATAAATAAATAAATAAATAAATAAATAAATAAATAAATAAATAAATAAGGCCACACAAAGTAGATCTTCTGTTTCTCAGGCCAGTTTTGTAAAATTGCATTCAGGTGGGCGGTTTTTTATTTTATCATTAATTTTTGTAATTATTTTTTTGCCATCAAAAGTTCATGTTCTTGGGGTTTTTTTTAATATTTTAGGCCTCATAATCTACAGAATAGCATGGGTGGTGGTGGATTCTGTCCCTTGAGTGCAAGAAGGCTTTGCAGTGCTAAATCATTGCAAAGCCTTGTTGCACTCAATGGACAAATTTATCAATTTTATTAACTTGGGTAAAATAATCAGAAATAAACCATTTTATTTTCGTGTTTTTAAGTTTGAATTGGTTATAAAAAGAGAGCATGTGGCAACGCAAAGACCATGCAGGAGGGCATGAGAAATATATTTTGTTTACGTTTTTAGGCCTTTCTAAGGCCTAACTACTCTGTTGTAATGTGAGGTGAGTACCACTTGTATGGTATAATGTCACTCAAATCAATCTGTCAACTACACAAAAAATATTTCTCTGTATAATTTCAGCTGGAAGAACACATTGTTACATTACGAGAGGAGTTAGATAGATAAAGAGAAGGGAGAAATTACTTTCAGCTAGAACGAGACAAAGTAAACACATTCTGGGAAATTACTAAACGTTAGTTGGAGGAGAAAAGGGTTGAACTGAGGAAAAAAGATCGCGAAATGGAAGGTGCTGAAGAATGTTATAAAAACGAAAAGAAGGTAATGATTCTGTATTAAGTAATATTAACAGGAAATCTACTCTTACTTATAAACAGGGGAACCCTGTTAATTAAGTAGCTCTGTTGTCCTGCGTTGTTGGTGAAAAATATTCAGTTAACAGGAGTATTCAATTAACAGGGATTTTATCATTTTTTTGTATTTCTAGTGATAACAATCATAACATCTGCATTTATTCTATTACACCCCAGCCTAAAATGCAGAGCATGTAGTCAGTGTTGGAGTGACAGGTAGACCGCCAATCTGGCCATGTCATCTCCCAACGGTATAAATTAAGTATAATTATCTAATTATCTATATGTATTCTATAGTTAGATATGTAACTGTATGTAGACTATGGATGTTAAATAAAACAAAATATCTATCTATCTAGTTTGAAAGCGCTCGTGGAGCTCTTTCAAGCAAGATATAATAGATTAAATGCCCACATTGGTTGTACTGAGGTCAAATAGGTCTTGTCAAAAAGGGGAATTCAGTAATAATCCAGGAAATTCATTGACTTATTACAAGATTATTATTCAATTAGAATGTATGCAATTAACAGGTCTAAATTGTATGGCGGTCTGGTAAATGGTTTTGTGTTTGGAAGTTATATTCAGTAAGCAGGGTTATTGAATTAAGAGCTTTTCAAGTAAGTGAGCTCCACTGCAATTCTCATTTGTATTAGAATATATAAAAATGGGGTCTGATCCTTTCCGCAGTTCTGTGAATGATACTCATCTGAGTTCTAATCGGGAATTGAAATAAATCTGTTATCATTATACCTGAATTGGAAACTGTGCTGAAATATTTGACTCAGGAACCATGTTTATGCAGCCTGTCTGTCTTCATCCAATGAACCATTTATATCTGATGGCTGATGTAAATGTGACATGCATCCGAAAAGCTGCAAGTGGGGTTTGCATCACCTGGGGCCATTACTGAAGGAAATCAACCCTTATTAACCCTTTACCCAACGTAACGGCCAAAACCAGCCAGCGCTATTCTCAAAAATCACCAATTTTCATTATTATTTCATTTTTTGTCTCAAAAACATAGGTTATGAGCCCTCGTTGGAACGAGATCGTTCCAACGAGGGGTCATAACCTATGTTTTTGACACAAAAAATGAAAAAAATTAGTTATTCAAGAATTTTTTGGCAAGTGTCGTCTGCTTTTCATGTTAGGCAAAGGGTTAATCAGTTTTAATTGCTTTTATTCTTTTAACTAGATCTAATCTTTAAATGTTCGCTGAATAACAGGATCATTATTTACTTCTATCATTGCCATTTAGTTTAGCTGTCATTATGGTGTAAATTGTTCCTAATCTTAACCTTTTACCCAACGTCACGGTCAAAACCGGCCAGTGCTATTCTCAAAAATCGCTAATTATTTTTCATTTTATTTTCACTTTGTTGTCTCAAAAGCATAGGTCGTGGAGCTCGTTCCAATGAGGGGGTCATAACCTATGTTTCTGAGACAAAAATGAAAAGCATTAGTTATTCAAGAATTTTGTTTACAAGTGTCGTCTGCTTTTCAAGTTAGGTAAAGAGTTAATCAATTATTTTCCTTATTTTACTTAATAAAAGTAATCTGTTTTGCCTTTAGACTTTTCGTCACCATGATATAGCCTTATATTCTGATGTGGCATTAAGCCCTGATAAATAAATTACCTGAGGTTGTTTTTATGCCCCCCACCAATTTTGGCGAAAGTCATTTAGAGTTACCCTTTGTTTGCCCATCCATCTGTATGCACATACGTAGTTTGACTGAATGAAATGAAACAAACTTTTATGCATAGGTTTATAACCACATAATACAGGTTGGGGTCGATAGTGAGCTTCGTCCGATATTTTTTGGCAGTGTTATTGCACTTTTCCGGCTTATGACTTGTTTGATATTGGTTTCCCGATGGTAACTTGAGTTATAGGTGTCCAATCATACTTGGAATATAGCTTGCTATGGACAATATACCAGACGGGTGTGCTTTTGAGTGTGGTGCGATAATTTCCATCAGCAAAACCTACCTGGCTGGGTACAAAACGCCCAATGGTAGATACAAAACCTCCAACATTTGGATACAAAGCGTACAATAATGGGTACAAAACGTCCTGGCACAAAACGTCCTGGGAACTAAACGTCCAGAAACCATGAAAAGCATGGCCACCAGAGGCATTCTTTGATTCTGATTGGTCGATTTTTAAAAGTAAAAATCTTCTCTTCTGAAACTTCCAGGCCAAATGTTTTAAAACTTCACGTGGTTGATAACTAGAACACCCTCTAACAACGACCCTCATTTAATGTTGATCGAGATGCAACCATGGCCGCCATTGCGGCTTATAGTTACTATGGAAAACTTGTGGGAAATCACATTTTCATTTTCTTCTCTGGAAATAATGATCCGATGTGAACCACTTGGCAGGAATGGTCTGTGGGATGTCCCCTACAACCGATCCTCTTTTTGTTTCCGTCGGATGAAAAACGTGGCCACCGGAGGCATTCTTTTATTCTGATTGGTCGATTTTCAAATACCTTCTCCTCTGAAACTACAGGCCAAATATTTTGAAACTTCACATGATTGATGACTGGAACACCCACCCTCTATTACTGATCCTGATTTAATGCTGATCGGATTGCAAACATGGCTGGAATGGTGACTCATAGTTACCATGGAAACCCTATGGGAAATCACATTTTCATCTTCTTGTCTGAAACGTCTTGGCCATTGTGAACCAAATTTGCAAAAATAATGTTTGGAAAGCCCTCCTCATTTTCGCTCAGAAGAAGGAGTATGGCAGCCAGCTGCATTTTTTTTATTCTAATAGCATAGGCGTGCAGATATTTTGTTCTGCCAGGAGAGTGATTAGAGCCTCTAGTTTAAATTACAAATCAGTTTATGAGTTGAACTAAAATGGAATGACATTGACCTTCATCTTATTTATTATTTGTCTGGTGACGTCATGAGGTACCTGAGAGGTTTATTTACTGAACTGTGGGAGCGCGGTGGCTCAGTGGTAGAGTGTTGGACTTCTATGCTAGAGGTCCCGCGGTCGATCTCCGCCCGGAACGCCCCCGCATTGTGTCCTTCTGCAAGGCGCTTTATCCCGATCGCCTGCATGGGGGAGGGGGGTAGGTGGGTGTGTGTGTGGAGGGGGGGAGGGGGGGCAAGACGACGCCGTGTACTAAGGCGTACTGCACGTCGACGGTACACATGTGAACAACCGCTGTAACCCTGCTTGAGCGGAGCTTGAACAGAGTTAGAATGTTGAGGAGCTGACAATTGCTCATCGATGCTCGGTGGTTCTCTCCGGGTTTCCGGCTTCCCTCATCCGTAAAACTGTCACGGTCATGATCAGCCATTATGCATAAGTATGTGATCTTAAACACCAATAAATAAATAAATAAATATAAATTTACTGAACTTGTTTTTTGTTATAAGTTACCTTTTTCCTTTCACCATGTTGGTTTTGAACTATAGGTCGAGTCTTATTGGAATATAGATATTATCGTCATGAACTAACATTCGGTTGAGCATAAGCTCCGAGCCACAAACCTCAGACAATGTTAACCATCAGTTCATCACAGCTTTCCTAAGTAAGTACTTTTTATGCACGGCAACGTATTGGACCTACACTAATGGAGCTGGATTTATATTCGAAAGCAAATTCCTGTTGTACATGTTCCAAATCTGTAGAAGAGATCAGGAGCATAGCTAGAATTCTATAATATGGGTGCCCAAGCCACTTGAGGGAGGGGGCATAAATGGAAGGCGATTTTAGGGGGTTCAAGGGCCTCCCCTATTCTTAACTTGGAAACTCTGGCCATTACCACATCGTCCCTCTTCCCTAACGAGAAGTGTGGGGGATGGGGGGCAATGACTGGAAGGTCCTAATTAGGACTAGGCCTCCAACCTCCAAGAACATTTTGCAAAATGTAGTCTTCGAATTGGAGGCATTTATGCCATGTGAAGCCATATACTGGAGACTATATTAAGGTTTTGTATGTTATGTAAAAGTTGCATTGGGACAACGTTTGTGTGGGTTGGGGGGCAGCAAAAACTTTAGGGGGCCAAGCCCCCCCCCCTCCCCTACACCCTATGGCAACACTACTGGAGCAGATGTTCATCAAAGATGCCAAATATGTAAAGAGACCTGAAGGTAACACTTTGAGGATCAGTGTCACACAAATTCAGCATATGTTGTGTATTCCCAGCTGAATGTTTATTATAGACTGAACAGCATACGCGTCGTACTGTCATTTTTTACTGCAGGAGATCTATTTGGGCGGAGGGATAGTATTGAACGAGAAGCCATAGGCTTCGAGTTCAATATTACCCCTCACCAAAATTGATCGAGTGCGGTCAAAAATGACAATTCGAGTGCGTATGCTGTTCTGTATTTATTCCACGCCTACAGTTTCCTAAACATTTACCTATCGATTTGGCAGAGGAATAATATTGAACTCGAAGCCTTCGGCTTCTTTTTAAATATTATCCCCCCGCCGAAATCGATAGAGTGCGGTAAAAATGACAGTTCGCACGCGTCAATGTTTTTATTTATTGCACGCCTACAGTTAACTAAAAAAAATATTAAAGACACAAATTATTGCCAAGAATAACTCAAACGTAAAAAAAGAAATAATTAAATAGACCGCGCACGTGATCCGTATTGTTTGAAGACAAAACAAAAAACAAATGTTGTTCGCTTTGGTTTTTCCAGAAAAGGCGTCTATTTTATGGAAATAAAAGCATAGGCGTGCAGTAAAAGAACTAATTAAATAGTTATTTTGTGTCCTGTATATATCCATTTATTAAATATGGTTTTCTTTCGCAGAACTGCTCATTATCAAACGTGGCTGATATGACTTCAAAGTCGAATCTCGGCCAATATGCACGAAGCTGGAGTTGTCCCCCTTGTTTGTGTTTTAGCTGTTTCAACCAATTTGTTTACATCAAAATGTTCACAGTTAATCAAGAAAATTGGCGTTACCAGGAATGGAGGTGTGGTATGAAACAGCGTTTTGTATAATGAGGAATAAATGATGGCAGTACGTAATGATTAGGTGAACGAAAAGAAGAAAAAAGATAGTAACTGTTATACAGAAAATTCATCATAAACTAACATTCAGAGTCATAAGCAGTCTCGGGCTGATATGACGATACCTAAGACTGATACCTCGGCCAATATGAAACGAACCAAGTATTAACCTCTAAATATTAGAGACATTACCACATAACTAGCCTGAAAAACATTTCTGCGTCATTTCTGTTATGAGGTAATAAATTTTCAGGCCTGACATTGTAGAAATTGCACCAGTGCAAAATATTGGCCTTCTCATATTACCTGCAAGTGCTTTTGCCATCCTAGCCGTGTCTCTAATAAAAACATGCTTTTTATGCCCACATTCTCAAATATTTCAAAATGAGTAAAATCCTCGCCTTCTGATTGGATGAGAGCTGGCGTGGTTTCTTTCATGTTTACGGCTCCAGTAGCAAATTTTACCGTCTGATGTCACCACGAGAAATATTTGAAATGACGTCGATCGTTTCGCAATTGCTTCATCATTTCGTAACAAGCCGCTTCATTCTTCTGGGTTTTTCACACGTGCAGCAGACGGTGTTCCAGATTGTTTAAACTACAAACCAATTTAGGATATGAACTGAGACGGAATGAGTTTATCTGGTTTATTGATTATTTATCCAATGCCGTCGTGGGTTACATGAGAGGTTTATTTACTAATAAGTAAGTTTAGGAAATAAGCCTCCCGTGTTTTACGGTGTAGGTTTTGGGCTAGCAGTGTCTTATTGGAGCACATACGTTGTTGTAATGAGTTGACAGTAACGTGGTCTGGGGTTTGCAGCTCAGAGCGTATGTTCAACCTTGATGCTTTGTGTCTCGGTTGAACATAAGCCCTGAGCCACAGACCTCAGACCATGTTACCATCAATTCACCACCATAACTTATAATGTGAGGGAGGGGACATAGTGTCGACATCATGTTCATTCATCATCTGTCTATGAACTTTTATTTTCCATTAATTAACTAAAGATGTCTTCATTAATCATTTTTAATCATTTTCATCTCATGTTGATGTTTTAATGGTGGTTAGTGGAAGGTTCCTTTCAATGATTGTCCAGATGCGATATGTAATGTGGCTGCCATGGTGACCATCTTTATTTTGGTTTTCGTCAGTCAAATAAAGAAGGCGCTCACCAATTAGTCTAATCTGTTGGAGGTATATCGAGGATGGATAGTGTAACGTTCGTTTCAGTTATTGTTCAGATTCCATATTCAATAACTGATGCCATGGTGGTTGTCATGCATACACGCGAGTGACGTGACTTCGACAGATCTAGTTTGTGTGAAAGAGAAGGGAACACAAATACTTCCTTAGGCAATACTGCCTTGTAATGATCACATCCAATTCAGTTTACATGTATATATAAAAAAAATAAAAAATGTCTTTACTTGAAATAATACACCATTGTACATGTTACCACCTGTAATTCCATGGCAAAAAAACTCTCAAATAGGCCTATCTCACACACACCACTCACATACCCTAGCATTCTACCAATGACATCATTTAAACCAGTAAAGCATACATGAATGACACTATGCACAGCCTGTATAGTTGCTATAACTGTCAATATAATCACCGCCAACAGTCTATAAATTTAGTTTATGGTAACAGTTCAGTAACTCCGACAGATAAGTCAAGTCTTTGATAATAAAGTAATCACTGACTCAATTGCTAAGAATCTCCGACTCTTGACAGTCTAAATCACATCACCACTCAAACATGAAACTCTCAAATAACACCGACTCATAAAAGTCATTTAACACCCACTTAGAAAAGTCTATCTACTATACATCAGCTAGATACCGTAATAGTTTATGTGTATATATCACCGATTATTATGCACAATCACACCAAACGGCATCCAAACTTTATCTCCAAGTTTTATAAATTGATGCTTTAAATGATAAATACGATTGGTTTTTCACTGGAGTCGCCATATTCATGTACTTCCATACTGTTCACAACAAATAGTTTTTATACAAAACACTGCTTTCCTTAAATGGTCAGGAATATATACCTCCTATACTACTTCAAGCCACATTAAGGAAATGAATCCATACCTGCTTTACATCCTTTCAACCATTATTTATATACATACAGTTCTCATCGAAACTAGTGTGGGGTTTCCTATTGCTGCATGACTCCTCGCCCTACACCTGCACTACAATACAACATTGCGGCTTATAAACACCATTCCATTAGCCAAACATTTCTTAACAAGCTAATCACAATCATGACATCAAATGGATAAAGATATTGCCACCATAACCATATAACCTCACAGTTCTCAAACCATAAACCTGCATAGAAATTAAGAATACTGCCTAGTTAACACTTACCTGTCCCATTCCCAAAGACAATAGCAGATAAAATAATTGATTCACACCCACACAGTTACTGATAATAATTTACAACAAACTGAGCTCGGATGGATCTATCACATAAATTCCACTTTAAATTTATCAATAATTTCATTTAAAACAGATTGGCCATAAATCAACCATTTTAACCATTTTCTACTCACACGACGAAAACAAATAATCGAAATATGAATTTGTTGCGCAACAACCCCCCCCCCCCCCCCCCCCCCAGTAAATGTGGCCTACACATCCAAAAGTGACATAATCTTGATGAATAATATTTAATATTAAAGTACATTAAAATAAAATCTCACCCCAGATAATTTCTCTTCCAATCCTAAATTTCTATAACACATTCAACAAGGTATTAATTGAAAATAGAATATGTTTTCATTTTTGGAATTCACTGAAAACAAACCCAATGAGGATTCTTAAGCTGGGTTTGAATAGTACTGGCTGGTTTTAATCATTACATTGGGTAAAGAGTTGATATAAATAACATTTACACTAAGGCTGTACAGTGAACAGTGTTAGTTATTCGGTTGGAAATTAAAAAAAAAAATTACCAGAAAGTGTGACTAACCCTGTGCAATGGGTTAGTCACACTTTCTGGTTATTAAAAAATGGTAACTGCCATATCATATGTTCCATGAAAATTATAATGACTAAGGCTGTAAAATGCTTTGAGTAAGTTAGTTACATGTTGTTACATACAGTGCTGGATTCACGGCACTATTGGAAATACTTTTACTGGATTGTGGAAATTTTTTAAAAGTCAATTCCAATGAAAGTGTCAATGACACTGTAGCTCAACTTGTCAAGACAAAGACATGTACATGTATAGTATGTGACACAGCAATGACAAACATCTAGGTAATGACCTGATAACAAAGGTACATATAAAGTATTGTAACGGTCTGTACATAAATACTGACCATTGCCTGTAACAAATGTATAGGTAAAGTATTGTAAAGGTGGGTGACAGTGAGATGCTGAACTAGAAAAAATCTTTGAGTCCCAGAGTGGGTCTGACTGAACCCCAAAATATTTGTTCTCCTAGCACAGTGATAACAAAGGCACCCCAAAACACACTCGTTCCTGTCCCAAGGTGAAAACAAAAGTACTCAAGAAGTTTTGTGAAGATCACTTCATAAATACGAGCTGTATAAAACTTGTGACAAAAAACTGATTGGACCTAATTTCGGTACAAAATGGCCACTGGCAGCCACCTTGAATTTTGGACCGTACCCAGAAACACTCATTCTCATCCCAAGGAGATAACAAAGGTCCCCAAGAAGTTTTGTGAAGATCGGTTCATAAATACAGCCTCTACCCTGAGCCGTATTGACATGTGTGCTTACATTGTGTAAGTAGCACTGAATAAATCAAAGTTCATCTAATTTGCATAATTTCTGCACGAAAAAAAAACCCTTACAATATGTGATGTATTCCATGTTACTAAACATTCATACAAAAATTTCTTAAAATCAGAACTTTCATACAGAAGTTCTATACAAAAGTCTGATTGCACTAATTTTGGTACAAAATGGCTGCTGGTGGCCATCTTGAATTTCGGACCACACCCAAAGACACTCGCTCTCATCCCACGGTGATAACAAAGGTACCCAAGAAGTTTCGTAAAGATTGGTTCATAAATATGGCCTCTAGTCTGAGCTGTATAGAAGTTGTGTACAAAAAACTGATTAGACCTAATTTCGGTACAAAATGGTCACTGGCAGCCATCTTGAATTTTAGACCGCACCCAGAAACACTCATTCTCGTCCCAAGGTGATAACAAAGGTACCCAAGACATTTCGTGAAGATCAGTTCATAAATACAGACTCTAGTCTGAGCCGTATTGACATGTGTACTTACTGTGTGTAAGTCGCACTGAAAAAATCAAAGTTCATCTAATTTGCATAATTTCTGCACGAGAAAAAACCCCGTATTATATGTGATGCATCCCATGGTACTAAACATTCACACAAAAAAATTATTCAAATCAGGGCTTTCATATGGAAGTTCTGTGCAAAAATCTGACTGCACCTAATTTTGTACAAAATGGCTGCCATCGGCGATCTTGAATTTCGGAGCGGACCCCAAAACACTCGTTCTCGTCCCACGGTCATAAAAAAGGTACCCAAGAAGTTTCGTTAAGATCGGTTCATAAATACAGCCTCTAGCCCGAGCCATAGCAGCTTGGCACTTACAGCTCTGAAAGTAACACTAAATAAATCAAAGTCAGTCATTTCGGACCGCACCCAAAAACACTCGTTCCCGTCCCAGGGTCATAACAAAGGTACACAAGAAGTTTCGTAAAGATCGGTTCATAAATACGACCTCTAGCCCGAGCCATAGCCAATTGTTGATGTACGGACAGATGGACAGATGGACAGACGGACGGACGGACAGACGGACGACGGGCCATGACAATAGCTCAAATTTGACTTCGTCAAAGTTGAGCTAAAAATGAAAACATATTCTATTTTCAATTAATAGTGTATTTTTCATATATTATAATTCAGGATAACCAATACACCTGTCTTGACAAGCAAATTCTCAAACAACAATCCCGAGCTTGATCAACAATATCACTCAGTTATCAACACACCATGACCATGATTTTCACATCAATCACACGTCCACTTTAAAATTAATAAAGTAAAGACATAACTGCAGAATCAAAACTCAATTCCAATGAGATAAGTCACAAATTGACAATTGAGTTGTGACATTACCTCCCCTTTACAAAAACGTACATTGCACTTTTGAAAAATACATCCCATAGTCAATTACAGTCTACTTAGGCAATCTACACCCACATTTTCTGAACCTTTAATAGATACTATCCTGAATCTGTATGGCTGTAATAGCAATGCCCACCTCATTAATCTAGCATTAGCAACTTTGCATTGATTAAGATAGAGCAAGGATTGGTGGTCAGTTTGTAAAATAAACTCTCGTCCTTATACATAGCTTTGAAATTTTTGAAATGCCCATACAATAGTGTGACATTCTTTTTCAATTGTGGTATAATTTGGTTCTCCTTTCCATAATTTATGACTGGCATATGCAACAGGCATACTAACCCCTATCTCTTGTTGTAACAAAACAGCCTCAACACCCTGATCTGGTGTGTCAGTTGGAATGGTGAAAATGTCATTCAACTTGGGTAATTTCAAAATGGGAGATTTTATGAATGCACATTTCAATGTGTGAAGCATTTTCTTGTGCTTGTCCCCACATTATTTTATTCGGTTAACCTTTTTTTGGTAGTATCTGTGAGAGGAGCAGCAATAGAGGAATAAAAATGATTTTACTTGTTTTTTTTTGTGGGCTTCACGGCATGTCTAATAGCCTACACTTTATCATCCATTGGTTTAAGTCTATCATCTCCTGTAATGTGGCAAGACATTCCAGATTTTTGAAACCAATCAGACATTTACTTGGTTTTGCAGTCAATCCTGCCTCCTTTAATTTCAATAATAACACATCCAGTAGTTCCATATGCTCTTCAAAGTCATTTGTGAATAAAACAATATCATCAATGAAATTATCAATAGAAGTTAATTCCTTAATTAGCAGTCTCATCAGGCGACTGAAACTCGCTGCTGAATTTTGCAGTCCGAATGGCATAACTCTAAATTGAAATAAGCCCAAAAGTGTTTGATACACAGTAATGGGCTTAGCAGCATCAGTCAACGGAAGTTGCCAATACTCTTCAGAAAGGTCTAATTTTGAAATATAATGGCAACCTGACAGTCGAGTAAAAATGTCATCCATATTTGGCATAGTTTCAGCATTAAATATAGTAATACGATTTATTGCCATATAATCGACACAAAACCTAAATGTTTTATCTCTTTTCTTAATCAACACAATAGGAGATGAATATAGACTATCTGCTGGTTCAACAATTCCCATATTTAGCATGTTTTCTACCTCCTTTTTACAACTTCTTTCATAGCATATGGTAATGGATAGGGTTTTATTCTGACAGGATCGCTACTTATTAAAATAATATTGTGTGTAACCAAATTAGTGCACCGTGGAGTATCAACTAAAACATCTGAAAAACTTTCTAAAATGCTATAAATTTGTACTCTTTGCTCTACAAACAGATGTGGGTCTACACGAACCTCGCCAGGACCTTCATGTACCCCTTGTTTTGCCAAATTAAAAATTTCATCTGAACTGTCATCCTATTTTCTTCCTTACCATCTATATCAATTTCAGCAGCACAGACTTGTCTTAATGTCTTAATACTTCATTTGTTTCATTAGCACTAGTGTTATCTTTATCAAAATACAGCTTAAGCATATTTGCATGAAACGTCCAAAGCTTATCTTTTATTTCAATCCTATAGTCTAGTTTACCTTTCTTTTTTTACTATTTTAAAAGGACCCTTCCACTGCATGAGTAGTTTGTTACTATCACTTGGCAATATGACCAAAACTTTATCACCCACTTTCATATTTCTGTCTTTTGCTTTTTTATTCTAATATTTACAGTATTTTCTTGATGCCTTTTCTAAATTTTCTTGATCTAGCTGGCAGGTCATTTTTAACTTTTTTTCTCAAAGCAATTACAAATTGATATGTAGATTTTACTTGTGGATCTTTTATCTCATTACTCCATAACTCTTTCAAAATACGAAGGGGACCTCACACTGTTCTACAATATATAAATTCAAAAGGATGAAAATCCTAATCTCTCTTGTTTTACTTCCCTATAAGCAAATAACACTGCACTTAAGTACTTGTCCCAGTCTTTTGGCTGTTATGAACACATGTGTTTCAACATCTGTTTCAGAGTTCCATTGAAATGCTGTACCAGTCCATTGCACATTGAGTGATATGGGGTTGTCAATAACTGTTTCATAGATATTAGTTTACTTACCTCTGACATCAACGAGGATGTGAATTGTGAGCCCATGTCAGTTAACATTTCTCTTGGAATACCTATTCGACTGAAAATATCTGTCAATGCTTCTACTACTCTCTCAGTATCTATACCTGATAATGCAACTGCTTTTGGCCAATGTGTTGCATAGTTCACAAGGGTTAGAATATATCTATTACCCTTTGTAGTTACTGGACTGAGTGGACTAATTAAGTCAACACCTACTAACCAAAATGGTTCATCTATCAGGGGCATCTTTTGCAATAACACTTTTGACATTTTTCCTTTGGGCGTAGTTCACTGACATATATCACAAGAACGGCAGAGCCTTCTGGTATCCGATTGGGCACCTGGTCAGAAATATTCAGACAAGACTTTATTAGTGGTGGCCTTTATACCCAGGTGACAAGACATAAGTGACTCATGTGCAAGCTTCAACACACTAGATCAGTAAATCTTGGGAACTATGAGCTGTTTAAATGTTTTACCTCCATCAATGCATGGAGATTTAAACACACTATAAATAATACCATTTTGTTTGTAGAATACCGACTTACCATCATTTCTCGGTTCATTAACAAGCTCTCATATCTTACCTAAAGTTTCATCACACTCCTGAGCTGGCCTAATATCATTTGGGGTTATATTCTCAAATGGTTTTGGGACTTTCATTGGAGGATATTTTTAACCTTCCTCCCTCGCTTGTTGCCTCGTCTCCACAGCATATACTGACTTCCATTCAATATCAGGTTCATCAGGGTGATTTGCATTCTTCACATTACCAATTATCAGATCATACAATGGTTTGTCTAAACACCAAACTTCAAATTCTCCAACCAGGTAAGGTGTATCTATCTTTACCTTCGCTAGAGGAGCAGAAATTTCTGACACCTCAGTCAAAACGCAAGTCTGGTTTACACCCGTGAAGCTATCAGTGGCCACTAAACTTTTTCTTACTACAATACCATTGCAACCAGTGTCTCTTAGGACACTAACTTCCTGCCCTTCTAAAATGCATTTGTTACAGGCATCCCCATTGACAAATTACTTACCTTATTCAGTGAAGAATTAGAATTTACCCATGAACACATGACTGTGTCATACATTTTCACACACGCATTGCACACCTTAGGTTCATCAAAACTTTTCCCTGTATACTTTGCACTTGAACCTTTCCAAGTACCATTTTTGGTAGACTGGTCCCTATGCTCTGTAGAAATGGATGCAATTCTCTTATCATGCATTTGTGAATGACATTCTGAAGCGATATGGCCTAATTTCCCACATCTACAGCATCTCCTATCAGATTTAGAGTACATAAATTTGGGGTTATTTTTAACCAACAATTGTTTCTGGGGTAAATACTTTGTAGTGGCAATATTAGATTTCTTTTGTTGATTCAGAAAACTGTTAGTACTAGAGTGTCTTGCATCCTTAAATTGATCATCCAAGACATACTTTCGATCGAGCCAGGAATTCTCTCCTTCAAAAATAACATTAACTCTTTATTGCAAATGGACAGAAACTGATCCCATAAAATGAAGTCATATAGGCCTTCATAGGGTTTTCAACATTCCCCATTTCTATCCATCGAGTTAAATAGCTCCCTCATCTTACAGAAAATTGCTGGAAAGTTTCACCAACCTCAGGCTGACATGTCCTATATCTGTGTCCAAACCCCTCTTGAGTGAGCTCAAACTTTTTCAAAAGAGAAGATTTTACAACACTATTTTCAAAAGACTTTTCAACAGGTAGTATTGCATAAACACTGAGGGCTCTACGCTTCAACAATGCACTCAGATTAGTCACCCATGTAGAAGATGGCCATTTTTTAGCAGTAACATATTCAAATCGATGCAAATAAGAGTCCATTTCATCCTCATAAAAGGGGGGTATTTTGCTTTCTTTTACTGATGTAAAATTAGACGTTGAAAGAGGAAAACTACGTTTTACTTCAGCTTCTTTCGCCATTTTTTCTAATTCATACTCATGCTCCTTTGACTAAAGTTCAGCTTCTAATTTCATTTTCTCTATCTCAAGCTTATACTCACATTCTGCTTTCTCAATTTCATGCTTTTCTTGCCATTGCTCTCTTTGAATTGCCTGCTGCTCAGTTATGCATTACTTAAGCATGTCACCTTCAAAGCCGAGTTTCTGCCCAAACTCTGTCAACTCCTTTAAACTCTCCATTTTTGAAAACCTACACTGTTTTGTATGCTATATGCAATAATGTAACTGGATCAAACACAAAACTGCAAATATACAAATATCTTCATCAGGCAAATTCTACTCATGGAAACTACATCTCTAAATTTAAAAAAAATAATCCTAAGAAATGTACTATGAAACCTCCTCTATAACCCAGCAGTTAACACAATACTAAACCTATCGATATGGCAAATCCGAAATGAGGCCCCAAAAATGTCATGCATACACATGACTTTGACAAATCTAGTTTATGTGAAAGAGAAGTAAACACAAATACTTTCTTAGGCAATACTATCTTGTAATGATCACATCCAATTCAGTTTACATGTATATATAAAAAAATAAACAATATCTTTACACCAAATAATACACCATTGTACATGTTACCACCTGTAATTCCATGACACAAAATATCTCAAATCGGCCTATCACACACACACCACTCACATACCCCAGCATTCTACCAATGACATCATTTTAAACCAGTAAAGCATACAAGAATGACACTTTGCACAGCCTGTATGGTTGCTATAACTGTCAATACAATCACCAACAACAGTCTATAAATTTAGTTTATGGTAACAGTTCAGTAACTCCAACGGATATGTCAAGTCTTTGATAATAAAGTAATCACTGACTCAATTGCTAAGTCAATTAACTATCTCCGACTGTTGGAAGTCTAAATCACATCACCACTCTGACATGAAACTCTCAAATAACACAGACTCATAAAAGTCATTTAACAGTGACTTAGAAAAGTCTACTATACATCAGCCAGATACTGTAATAGTTTATGTGTATATATCACTGATTATTATGCACAATCACACCAAACTGTACCCACACTTTATCTACAAGTTTTATAAATGGATGCTTTAAATGATAAATATGATTGGTTTTCACTGGTGTCGCATTTGCCAAGTACTTCCATACTGTTCACAACAAATAGTTTTTATACAAAACACTGCTCTCCTTAAATGGTCACGAATATATAACTCCTATACTACTTCAAACCACATTAAGGAAATGAATCCATACCTGCTTTACATCCATTCAACCATTATTTATACACATGCAGTTCTCATCAAAACTAGAGAGGTTTCTGATTGCTGCATGATGCCTTTCCATGCACTACAATACAACATTGAGGCTTATGAACACCATTCCATTAGCCAAACATTTCTTAACAAGTTAATCACAATCATGACATCAAATGGATAAACATATTGCCACCATAACCATATAACATCACAGTTCTCAAACCATAAACCCGTATAGAAATTAACAATGCTGCCTAGTTAACACTTACGCCTCCACCACAGAAATTCCAATTACTTTAAATTTATCAATAATTTCATTTAAAACAGAGGTGGGTACAAATCAATCATTTTAACCATTTTCTACTCGCACAACCAAGACAAATAATCGAAGAAATACAAAATCGCTGATCAACAGTAAAAAAAAAACCCAGTAAATACGGCCCACACATCCAAAAGCTACATAATCTTGATGAATAATATTTAATATTAAAATATATTAAAATAAAATCTCACCCCAGATAATTTCTCTTCCAATCCTTAATTTCTATAACACATTCATATATTATAATTTAGGATAACCAATACACCTGTCTTGACAAGTAAATTCTCAAACAACAATTCCGAGCTTGATCAACAATATCACTCAGTTACCAACACATCATGACCACGATTTTCACATCAATCGCAAGTCCACCTTACAATTAATCAATAACTGACCATTGAACCTTCGATAACACGTAACTGCAAAATCAAAACTCAATTCTAATGAGATAAGTCACAAACTGACAATTGGGCTGTGACAGTGGTCATCTTCGATGTGGTTTCCGTCAGTTAATTCTAGAATGCCATCACTGATCAGTCTCATCACTTGGTATTGTATTGAGGGTCGGTACTGGATGGTTCCTTTCAACAATGGTCCAGATTAAATATCCAATATGGTTGCCATAGTGGTTATCTTCAATTTGGTTTTCGTCAGTTAATTCTAGAATGCCATCACTGATCAGTTTTATCACTTGGTATTGTATTGATGGTCGGTACTGGATGGTTCCTTTCAACAATGGTCCCGATTAAATATCCAATATAGTTGCCATAGTGGTTATCTTCGATTTGGTTTCCGTCAGTTAATTCTAAAATGCTATCACTGATCTGTCTTATCACTTTGTATTCTACTGAGGGTGGGTAGTGAATGGTTCCTTTCAATAATGGCCCCGATTAAATATCCACTACGGCTGCCATGGTGGCTATCTTCGATTTGGTTTCCCTCAGTTAATTCTAGAATATTCTAGAATATTATCACTGATCAATCTTATCACTCGATATTGTATTAAGCATGAGTAGTGGATGGTTCCTGTTAATAATAGTCCAGATTAAATATCCAGTATGGCTGCAGGAGTGGTCATCTTCGATTTGGTTTTCCGTCTGATAATTCTAGAATGCCATCACTGATCAGTATTGTATTGAGGGTGGGTAGTGGGTGGTTCCTTTCAATAATGGTTCGGATTATATATCTAATATGGCTGCCATGGTGGTCATCCTCGTCTTAGTTTCCTTCTGTTAATTCTAGAATGCCATCACTGATCAGTCTTTTCCAAGCCTGAAAAAATAAGCAATATGTCATTTGCAGAATGAGGTCCCCATGGGTGAATTTGCTGATTCTATCCCGTATAGTGTGCCAAGTTATCCTCTGTGTACCTCTTGCTATTTAGGTTTGAGAACTTGATTCAGATTAAGGTTCACAGAGGGTAAATGTAGTGATGCTACCTAGCTGTCAGGGTAGCATCACCAAATTCACTTCTTGGGGTCCTCATTTTGAATATGACAGTCTGCATATTTTCCGACTTGGTCTTATCACTTGGTATTGTATTGAGAGAGATGGTTCCTTTCAACATTAATCCAGATTAAATATTCAGTATGATTGCCATGGTGGCCATCCTCGTTCTGGTTTCCATCTGTTAATTCCAGAATGCCATCATTGATCAGTCTCATTACTTAGTCTTGTATTGGGGGTGGGTAGTGGATGGTTCCTTTCAATAATAGTGCAGATTAAATATCTGATATGGCTGCCGTGGTGACCATCTTTATTTTGGTTTCTCTCAGTCAAGTAAAGAAGGCCCTCAGTGATTAGTGCCAGCTCTTGGATATGTATCGAGTGTAACGTTCTGTTCGACTATTGTCCACATTCCATATTCAATATAGCTGCCATGGTGGTCTTCGATTTGGTTTCCGTCGGTTAACTCTAGAATGCCATCACTGATCAGTCTTATTACTTGGTATTGCATTGTGAGTGAGTAGTGGATGGTTCCTTCCATTAATGGTCCAGATTAAATATTCAATAAGGCTGCATGGTGGCCAACCGCGTTTTGGTTTCCATCTGTTAATTCTAGAATGCCATCACTGATCAGTCTTATCCAAGCATGAAAATAATCAATCTATCATTAGCAGATTCCAAAAGCAGGTTCCAAAAGGGTGAATTTGCAGATGCTATCCCATACAGTGTATTGAGGTTCACAGAGGGGAAATTTAGTGATGCTACCCTGCTGTGCACCCTCTGGGGTCCTCATTCTGAAAAAGACAGTCTGCTTATTTTCAGACTTGGTCTTATCACTTGGTATTGTATTGAGAGTGAGTAGTGGATGGCTCCCTTCAATAATAGTCCAGATTAATGGCTGCCATGATGGCCATCCTCGTTTTGGTTTCCGTCAGTTAACTCTAGAATGGCATCACTGATCAGTCTTATCACTTGGTTTTGTATTGAAAGTGAGTATTGGATAGCTCCTTTGAATATAATAGTCCAGATTAAATATCCAATATGGCTGCCATGGTGGTCTCTTTATTTTAGTTTCTGTCAGTTAACTCCAGAATGCTTTCACTGATCAGTCTCATCATCTCTTGATGATGTATTAAGGATGGTAGTGGAAGATTCCTTTCATTAATTGTTTGGATTCCATATTCAATATGGCAGCCATATCAGTTTGACTGTGGTGACCATCTTGATATTGGATTCCATCAATTAATTCAAACATGCCTCATCTGATCAGTCTCATCTGTTGGTGATGTGTTGAGAGAGGGTAGTAAAAGGTGCCTTTTATTAATTGTCCGGATTTGATATCTAAAATGGCTGCCATGGTGGCCGTCAATTAACGCAAGAATACCCCCACTTGTCAGTCTCGAGTGGAGTATACTCGTCCTACTCGCCACTACATGGCTGCTATGTTGCATTTCACATCATGCTTGAGGTAAGAAGATATTAATTTCAAACTGCCTTTGAAAAGCTGGCTGCATGCTTGGTCCAGGTCACATATACTCTTCTACCTACTGAAATATATTTTAACACCACTAAAATTGCACACAGAAAATTAGGTATGTTAGAATAATGGTAAGATATGATTAATCAGATGCATTTTAACACTTTGAACTCTGATTGTATCTTCCTCTCCAGTTCAGTGTAATCATTTGGAAGAGTTTATAATCGAATTCATTACTTGGGGGAAGCCCACTCATATAAATTACTCTTATAGGAATCAAAATAGGATTTCTATATGTTTCCTATAGGAGATTCATATAGGTTTCCTATAGGAAACATATAGGTAATTTTATGCAAATTATTAGGGTCCTATTGGAATCCATATAGGAAACACAATTCATCATCAATGGCGGATATGTGAGAGGCGAAGATTCCTAGCTGAGTAAATATTGTGAATATACACATTAATGGGCACTTAATTGTAACTTTGATAATATCGGTGGTTTGTAGACTTTGTAGACTTGCTTTTAATGCTAAAGTAAGGTGCCAACGGGAGGCTGGAGGGTGTAGTCTGATAGAAGAAACGGTGAAGCTCCAAATACTTCTTTCCATTTTTCGTGTATTGTTTTGTGTTGGCAGTCTTTTCGTGACAATGTCTTTCTCGAGAAGAGAATCGAGCCTGGGGAAAGTGCCAGCATCAGCTCAGAAAGAGCATCCAGTTTCGAACACAGAGTTGAATAGTTTAATTAGTGAATTGATAATATCATTTCAAACCAATTTCGATAGCCTGAGAAGTGAGATCACAGCCATGAAGGCAGAAATTACCGAAATAAACGGTTCAATCTCAACTATTAAGAAAGATTATGCTGATTTGTCTGAAACTGTTGAGTACTGTGCCCAACGCGTTGAGGATATCGAAAATGTGGTAATCCCCGATCTGGAGAAAAATATGTCTGCAAAACAGAGTGAATTGGAAGATAAATTAATTCTTTCAGAAATCCACGATAGAAAAAACAATCTATTACTGTATGGAATTGCTGAAAAAGTTGATGAGGACCCATATGAAACAGTTTCTGAGTTTTTAGTAAATGATCTGAAAGTAGAGCAGGATAGAGCCTCGGGTGTGGTTGGCAGATTAGTAAATGCGCACCGGCTACCGAGCTCCAATCTGGGTAGGAATGCCACTTCTCCTCCACCGAAATGCCTAATAATAAAGGTTGCAAATGACAGAGATAAACAACTTGTGCTGAGTTCTGCATCGAATCTGAGAGGTTCCAAGAAAAGCGTCAGGACAGACCTGCCCCCTGCCTTAAAAAGAGAGAGAGGGGGAGGCTTTCAAGTTTAGCATTCAAACTGCGAAATGACAAGAAATACAGGACACGGATAAGACTGTCTGGCATTCGAGTTATCCTGGAAATCAAGGAATCCCCACAGTCTGGGTGGAAAGAATGGGTTCAGCCTCACTAGTCTCCACCACTGCTGGAAACAAAGTTAAAGTTTCCAAACAATGTTCACGATTAACTATTGCAAGCGGCTAGTCCTGTGCAGTGCTTGGTGCTGGTAGGTCTCGTATGCGTTCCTAGGTAATATTCCAACTACATGATCAAGACATGCCTTCCAGAAAGGCATGCCTTGATTATGCAGCTGGAGTATTTTATCAGTCGGGACTTGAACCGTTACACTCTGAGCAATCATGTTTACAGCCCTCCTCTTATCGGTCATCTTCAAGACACCCAGAAATCGATTCGAGATTCGATTTCGAATAACAGACCCGATTCGAGATTCGATTCGAATCGAAAATGTGTGATTGGCGGGGCCCTAGATTCGATGATTAGATTCGAATCCTCCTGATTGTGAAATTTTAAAATTATTGAACACTAAGACCTTAACAGCGGTATGTTGATGTCCCAATAGACAACTTGACGTAATAACAATTTTGCAAACAACTGTAGGCTCTGAAAAAAAGAAAACACTCTGATAGCTGTGAATGTAAGGGTCACCACACAATACAATTCTTCAGTATTTTCAGTATTCAGGAAAGGTTTCAGAAATATAGGGTGGTATGTCCTCCATAGGGGTAAACATAAAAACATAAATATGAATGGGCATGCATACATCTATAGGTATGTGAGCATATATATATATGGATGTAATATGTGTATGTACATAAATATGTATACATGTAGGAACCTACGAACAGTTCCCTGCCTGAACATAGCCTCCAGAAATCACAGATTATTTTTCCCTGAATCAAAGTCACCATACCCCCCCCCCCCCCCGCCCCCCCCCCCCCCCAGGACTGTGAGTCTATATAGGGCATGTAATGTGTATTTTCAGTATTTTAATTCAGTATTTTAATTATTTTCAGAAAAGGTTTCAAAAATATAGGGTGGTATATCCTCCATGGTGGTAAACATATAAACATAAAAATGAATGGGCATGCATACATCTGTAGGTATGTGAGCATGTATATATATGGATGTAATATGTGTATGTACACTTATGTGTATACATGCAGGAACCTACGAACATAGCCTCCAGCAATCACAGATTATTTTGTCCCTGAATCAAAGTCACCATACCCCCTCCCCCCCCCCCCCCCCAGGACTGTGAGTCTATTGAGGGCATGCAATGTGTATTTTCAGTATTTAATTCAGTATGTTAATTATTTTCAGAAAAGGTTTCAAAAATATAGGGTGGTATATCCTCCATAGTGGTAAACATAAAAACATAAATATGAATGTGCATGCATACATCTGTAGGTATGTGAGCATGTATATATATGGATGTAATATGTGTATGTACACTCATGTGTATACATGTAGGAACCTACGAACAGTTCTCTGCCTGAACATAGCCTCCAGAAATCACAGATTATTTTTTCCCTGAATCAAAGTCACCACCCCCCCCCCCCCCCGGGACTGTGAGTCCATTGGGGGCATGCAATGTGTATTTTCAGTATTTTAGTTCAGTATTTTAATTATTGGCGGGGCCCTAGATTCGATGATTAGATTCGAATCCTCTTGATTGTGAAATTTTAAAATTATTGAACCCTGAGACCTTAACAGCGGTATGTTGATGTCCCCATAGACAACATGACGTAATAATAATTTTGGTCACAACTGTAGGCCCTGAAAAAAAATGAAAATACTCTGATAGCTGTGAATGTGAGGGTCACCACACAATACAATTCTTCAGTATTTTCAGTATTCAGGAAAGGTTTCAGAAATATAGGGTGGTATGTCCTCCATAGGGGTAAACATAAAAACATAAATATGAATGGGCATGCATACATCTGTAGGTATGTGAGCATGTATATATATGGATGTAATATGTGTATGTACACAAATATGTATACATGTAGGAACCTACGAACAGTTCTCTGCCTGAACATAGCCTCCAGAAATCACAGATTGTTCCCTGAATCAAAGTCACCATACCCCCACCCCCCAGGACTGTGAGTCTATTGAGGGCATGCAATGTGTATTTTCAGTATTTTAATTCAGTATTTTAATTATTTTCAGAAAAGGTTTCAAAAATATAGGGTGGTATATCCTCCATAGTGGTAAACATAAAAACATAAATATGAATGGGCATGCATACATCTGTAGGTATGTGAGCATGTATATATATGGATGTAATATGTGTTTGTACACTTATGTGTATACATGTAGGAACCTACGAACAGGTCTCTGCGTGAACATAGCCTCCAGAAATCACAGATTATTTTTTCCCTGAATCAAAGTCACCTACGAACAGTATCCCCCCCCCCCCCCCAGGACTGTGAGATATCCCCCAGGACTGTGAGTCTATTGAGGGCATGCAATGTGTGAAATTACACACTAATCTCTCTCTCTCTCTCTCTCTCTCTCTCTCTCTCTCTCTCTCTCTAAATATATACCACACAATACAACTCTTCACTATTTTCAGTATTTTAATTGTCCTCCATAGTGGTAAATATAAAAACATAAATATGAATGGGCATGCATACATCTGTACGTATGTATGTACGTATGTACGTATGTGTGTGTGTGTGTGTGTGTGTGTGTGTGTGTGTGTGTGTGTGTGTGTGTGTGTGTGTGTGTGGGGTTAAAAAATCGCACTGGCACAGACATTTCCTACTGAAACGTTTTTTTTCTTTTAATATGCCGCCGAAAAATTGTTTTCATTTACTGAACCCTGATGGGTTTCAAACATGACAAAAAAGTACATAAAATTGATTTAAACTAAGTGATGAGTTTAGGAACTGGTTAAACTGACTGGCAAAAATTGATGTTATTCATTGATGGGCTCTAATTTAGTCCTTACAAGGATGTTACGCAAGCTTTTGTTTTTCTTATAGGCTATGACAGGTCGAAGATTCAAAGGTTCATTTAATTTAGCATTGGTAAAATTGAATTCACCTTTTAACATTTTTGCTATTTCGATATTCATTCTGTTGTACGTTAAAGTGAAAGGAATGATGGACCTCCTTTTGCATTCGCCCTCTGATATGTTCATACCAAATGGCCAGAGGGTTTGAAGCGTATTGATCCAAAAAGCTTCACGTTTTTTTCTAAATTCATCCGTTTCTTCTAATGTGTCTTTAATTGGTGGTTGTTCAATAGGATGGATTTCGAAATCGTCCAAAGAATGGCCAGGAAGGTTAAAATGTTGTGCTACTGGGGCATCAGCATTATGTTTTATATCATGTTTGTGTCTAGTAGCAAGTTCTCGGAAAGGATTTTGACTTTGACCAACACATTGTTTCCGACAGCGCTTACATGTGATAAGGTAAATAATGTTCGGTGAATCACAATGGAGGGGGTTACGGATCTGATAATGATTTTTCGTTTGTTCGGAGGAAATTTCCTCTTTCTGATCAGGCATAAAAGTATGCAATCTACATCGAGGCTTTTTGCAATTAAATACCGCGCCACTACCATTCTGCAACGGTCTGTTGTGTTCAATCTTCAGTGGTTCGAAATCGGTAGTTTCAGCTGGACTTTCGAGCTTTTTCAGGGTTTGGGATTTCAGGCTACGCAAAAGGCACAGCGAGTACCCTCTCGATATGAGGGCGCCAAATAGAGTAGAACAAGCCTCATTGAAATTTACCTTATCACTTGAATTGCGGTGGAAACGAATGAGTTGTGATTTGATGATACCTTTAAATGTATGTTGAGGATGAAATGATTTTGTGTGCAACAACTGATGTGAAGCAGTTGGTTTAAAATACACTTTATAATCTAAATGACCGAACGCCTGAAATTGCTTGCCTTTATACACGGTCACATCGAGAAAATCAACAGAATTTTCACTGATAGTAGCTTTCAATTTAATATTTGGATCGTGATTGTTCAAAACTTCTAAAAATTCATCAAAAATCTTCTTTTGAATGTTCCCAAATAATAAAAATGTCATCTAAATACCTGAGATATACGAGAGGATGCTTTGCACATTTGCTTAAGGCATTTTCCTCCCATTCCGCTACATAAATGCTTGCAAAATTAGGACTGAATCTTTTACCCATAGTACAACCCATTATTTGTAGAAAATATTCTCCATTGAATTGAAAGTCATTACCTTTTAAGCTCAGCTCTAAAAGATCCAAAATTTGTTCATCCGGGCCTTTGGATCCGGATATTTTTCAAATGCATTTTTAACTGATTTAACACCTTTATCAATATCAATGTTCGTATACATACTGCCGATATCCAAAGTAGCCAGAATTGCATTTTTCGATATTTTCAATTTCGAAATTTTCGACAGGAAATCCTGTGTATTTTTTAGATAGCTGGGATGTCTATTTGCTATAGGTTTCAGATGATAATCAATTAATTCCGAGATCGCATAAGATTCCGAATTACAATCTGATACAATTGGCCTCCCGGGTGGAGTTAAGTCATCCGTCCATGAAGAACGGTCCTTGTGGATCTTTGGTCGGATATAAAATTGTCTTGTTTGAGCACTGAGCTTAGCTGTTAAATATTTCAATTGTTTTTTTGGTAATGTGACCTTCGTCGAGGAGAAATTTTAAGATCTTATTGAATTTTTCGATATTATTAGGCCAAATAAGTGAATCTATTTTCTTATAATGTTTAGTATTGCTGAGTTGTCTCATGGCCTCCTTTATATAATTATCCCGAGATAGAACAACTACCGACCCACCTTTGTCGGCTGGTTTAATTACTAATTTCTTATTTTTCGAAGTTTCGTGAGGGCTCTCCGTTCACCAGCTGTTAAATTGTCTTTATCGGAGAGTATGTTCATGCTGAACACCTTTTTGATGATTCGTTTGCTAGCCTCAATAATTTCGGGATCTACTTCACTATCTGGAGGTGACCAACCAGATGATTCTGTAAAAGGAAGTTTCCGACCGCTGGAGTTTCTAAAGCGGTCGGCTAATTTCATTTGCCTAAGAAAATTACAGTTGTATGATGGTAAATTTGTTTGGTTATCAGTTTTTGGCTTTAGTGCTGGTACAAAAGTTAAACCGCGATCTAAAAGCGATTTCTCTTGGGTTGTTAGGTCATTGGTGCCAGGCAGGTTAACCACATTAGTTCCTAATCCCACATCTGCTAGGCGGCTGTTACCTTTGCCTTTACTTAGTTTAAATTTATGTGGTTCAACCAGTGATCGTACATAATATTGGCGGTTCTCGTGGTCCAATGGATTAAATCCTGAGCAACATCAAACTTCGCGTCATCAATTTTTGGTATAACGTTAACGTCCTTCACTTTCCTAATGGTTTCGTTGATGATGCTCAGGGTTCTCCTCTCAGCCTGAGGGAGTTTTTGCGAAAAGTTTAATTCAGCGAAATAAATTTTTGCTGATCTAAACTTGACCCTGATATCGCTAGGCATATTCCGCAACTGCTTAACTACGAGATCAGAATTATCGTTTCGAGAATTCACGCCAATATTTAATAATATTTTTGGGGGACTGGACTGGCCCCTGTGCCCTTTAAACATAGAGCGCAGATGATTGAATTTGGCGGCGGGGTAACACTCCACCTGGATGTCCGGATGGGGATTTCGATCAATGCGTCCTAAATTTGAACTTCCAATCATAAGGATGTTTTTACAAACATCGGGGAGGCGCCAATTCCTTTTGTCAAAATTAACTCCGCTTTTATGCCGAAACTGGGAGAATTTAGAATCAAATGAGCGGCCCGAGTTGCGGCTCGGTGATTTGACTTTCTCTGAGTACGATATACCTGGTTGAACCACACTAGAGGCAGGAGAAGGGGGAGAAGAAACAGCAGGAGAAGCAGGAGAGGAAACAGAAGCAGGAGAGGACACAGAAACAGGAGAAGAAACAGAAGGAGGAGAAGGAGTTTTAGTGAGAGCACTAGGAGAAACAGAGAAGAAAGGCTGAGGAGGAGGAGGAGGTAGAGGAACAAGACGAGGCGGGACAGCGTTACTCAATTTGCGAGGATCTTCAGTCACAATATGGACCGGGGATGTTTGCAAATTGAGGCGCTTACTCTGAGAGAAAGAAGAAGAAGGAAAAGAAGAGGGAGAAGTGCGTTGCCTTGATCTTTTCTTATTTTGCTTTTCGCGTTGGGGTAGAAGGACAACACGGGCCGGAGTTTGCTTGCTCCCTCCCGTATTTTTCCTTACTCCAGACGCTGGGCGAAGTTCCGAAATGTAAGACTCATAGGCCGAAATCGTCTTATCTGTCAACTTATTTTTAAAGTTTTTTTGAGCCCAGATCAAGGCACGCGCCGAAGCGCTGTTGAAGTCTATTTTTTCGAGTCCAGGAGGTGGTCGCATAGCCAAAGTTATCTTAGACTTCAACTGGTTTAAATTTATTTTATAATGCTCAATTAAAGCATTTAACGTTTGGTTGGCCCATCCCACACTAATCTGTAGAAAAGAGGAAAAAATGTGTGAGGTGGGAAGAGCCGGCTGTAGAAAGCCACCTAACTCATCTACTTTCTTCTCCAACTGTTTCGGGAAATCCCGGTTGGCCAAATGCTGGTCTAGGAGCCCAATATGATGCATACACTGAATCACCTGAAAAAGGGCTTTGACCAATCTAGAATAGGCCTGGAACGATTGTTCCTGGCCTCTTCCAGACTGGGCAACTCTCTTTCCCTGATGCTTGTGTCTTTTTTGAGCCATTTTAAGAATAGGTAGATGAATTTAAATGAAATTAAAATGAAGAAATGAAATAAATTAAAAGGAAACCTAGATATTACCTATTAGAGAAGATACCTGGATTGGTTGTAGTCTTCAGCAAAGGTAGAAAATAATCCGTCTGTCTCGACGCGTTTCGTTTGGTTTGGCTTTTTCAAAGAGACTTTGAGGAAAATCATTCCCTGTGTGGCACAGACATTTCCTACTGAAACGTTTTTTTCCTTTAATATGCCGCCGAAAAAATTGTTTTCATTTACTGAACCCTGATGGGTTT
Organism: Pictodentalium vernedei; assembly: GCA_031216915.1. Lineage (NCBI taxonomy): Eukaryota > Metazoa > Mollusca > Scaphopoda > Dentaliida > Dentaliidae > Pictodentalium > Pictodentalium vernedei. Next base: position 630,357,258 of record CM062295.1, on the reverse strand, counting down.
CCAACATGATAAAAAAGTACATCAAATTGATTTAAACTAAGTGATGAGTTTAGGAACTGGTGAAACTGACTGGCAAAAATTGATGTTATTCATTGATGGGCTCTAATTTAGTCCTTACAAGGATGTTGCGCAAGCTTTTGTTTTTCTTATAGGCGATGACAGGTCGAAGATTCAAAGGTTCATTTAATTTAGCATTGGTAAAATTGAACTCATCTTTTAACATTTTTGCTATTTCGATATTCATTCTGTTGTACGTTAAAGTGAAAGGAATGATGGACCTCCTTTTGCATTCGCCCTCTGATATGTTCAAACCAAATGGCCAGAGGGTTTGAAGCGTATTGATCCAAAAAGCTTCACGTTTTTTTCTAAATTCATCCATTTCTTCTAATGTGTCTTTAATTGGTGGTTGTTCAATAGGATGGATTTCGAAATCGTCCAAAGAATGACCAGGAAGGTTAAAATGTTGTGGTACTGGGGCATCAGCATTGTTTTATATCCTGTTTATGTCTGGTAGCACGTTCTTGGAAAGGATTTTGACTTTGACCAACATACTGTTTCCGACAGCGCTTACATGTGATAAGGTAAATAATGTTTGGTGAATCACAATGGTGGGGGTTACGGATCTGATAATGATTTTTCGTTTGTTCGGAGGAAAATTCCTCTTTCTGATCAGGCATAAAAGTATGCAATCTACATCGAGGCTTTTTGCAATTAAACACCGCGCCACTACCATTCTGAGACGGTCTGTTGTGTTCAATCTTCAGTGGTTCGAAATCAGTAGTTTCAGCTGGACTTTCGAGCTTTTTCAGAGTTTGAGATTTTAAGGTACGCAAAAAGCGCAGTGAGTATCCTCTCGATCTGAGGGCCCCAAATAGAGTAGAACAAGCCTCATTGAAATTTACCTTATCACTTGAATTGCGGTGGAAACGAATGGGTTGTGATTTGATGATACCTTTAAATGTATGTTGAGGATGAAATGATTTTGTGTGCAACAATTGATGTGAATCAGTTGGTTTAAAATATACTTTATAATCTAAATGACCGGACGCCTGAAATTGCTTGCCTTTATACACGGTCACATCGAGAAAATCAACAGAATTTTCACTGATAGTAGCTTTCAATTTAATATTTGGATCATGATTGTTCAAAATTTCTAAAAATTCATCAAAATCTTCTTTTGAATGTTCCCAAATAATAAAAATGTCATCTAAATACCTGAGATATACGAGAGGATGTTTTACACATTTGCTTAAGGCATTTTCCTCCCATTCCGCTACATAAATGTTTGCAAAATTAGGACTGAATCTTTTACTCATAGGACAACCCATTATTTGTAGAAAATATTCTCCATTACCTTTTAAGCTCAGCTCTAAAAGATCCAAAATTTGTTCATCCGGGCGTTTTGCATCCGGATATTTTTCAAATGCATTTTTAACTGATTTAACACATCTATATCAATGTTCGTATACATACTGTCGATATCCAAAGTAGCCAGAATTGCATTTTTCGATATTTTCAATTTCGAAATTTTCGACAGGAAATCCTGTGTATTTTTTAGATAGCTCGGATGTCTATTTGCTACAGGTTTCAGATGATAATCAATTAATTCCGAGATCGCATAAGATTCCGAATTACAATCTGATACAATTGGCCTCCCGGGTGGAGTTAAGTCATCCGTCCATGAAGAACGGTCCTTGTGGATCTTTGGTAGGATATAAAATTGTCTTGTTCGAGCACTGAGCTTAGCTGTTAAATATTTCAATTGTTTTTTGGTAATGTGACCTTCATCGAGGAGAAATTTTAAGATCGTATTGAATTTTTCGATATTATTAGGCCAAATAAGTGAATCTATTTTCTTATAATGTTTAGTATTGCTGAGTTGTCTCATGGCTTCCTTTATATAATTATCCCGAGATAGAACAATAATAATAATAATAACACTTTGGCCAGCCGCTGATTTGTCGCGGTTCTCGGACGAGAAGGCCATGGTTACCCCTGTACTCCCAACTGCCTCCCTATTCCAACGCTTCTCCTCTCCTCCCAACACTCGGAGACGAACTGCTTGATGATATCCCTTGTCACATTCTTCCCAATCTCTCCGATTAGCATATTAACCCTCTCCTTTGAGTCTCCCCCTAACCACATGTCCTTCATTCTCCCATCCCACTTCCCCATTATACTCCCAGTGAATCTCATTCTTTTAGGCTGATACTTTGGGCATTCAAGAAGAAAGTGTTCCAGGGTCTCCACCATGGCCAAGTTACACATCTGGCACTCCCTTTCACCGTCTTTCCCAATTTTTCCCCTCAGCTCCAGGGATCGCGACCTCAGCTTGAACAACAGTGACCCCCCCAAAGGTGCCATCAAGGTACTCTTCAAAACCTGGTTTCTCTTTATCACGCAGGCCACCAAAGACCTCTTTGATTTGACCCCCTCTCGCCAATTACGGTTACAATCTTCCATGACCCTTTCTCTGACGATTCTTTTACCCTGGTTTGCCCCAACGTCCAGGTCCGAGATCTCCAATGAGTAGTTCTCTACTAGCTCCCTCATTTGGACCATCCACCCCGTTTTGATATTTGAGTTGAAAATTCTCAGGAACATTACTTTACACCATCGGCTGTCGGGGAGATTTACCAAATAATTAAGATAACCGAGCTTCAACAGGTCTATCCTGTCCTTGATCCTCATCCACCCAAGCTCACCCCTGATTGCTTCTAGCGCTGCGGCATTACTCGACCCCGTTATCCATCGGCCTGCATCGTTCTGCAGGATTTCCAAGCTCTTTACGGCCGTCTGGTTTAGGGGTACCACTTCCGTACCGTATGTTATACTTGGCAGCCCCACCATTTCCCAAATGGTTTTCCCCACGAAAACCTTATTGAAACTGTTTCTCCCTATAAGTTTCATTTGGTTAAGGATTCGCTTCCCCTTCAGAATCAATTTATTTGTGTGGTTCCGGTAGATGCCTCTTCCTGTAATGTTTATATTTACCCCCAAATACTCGTAATCACCCGTCTCTCCCACACTGAGAAGTTTGCTGCTCCCTTCCGGAATGCAGAACTCACCCACTCTCCACCTTCGAGTGGGGTCCACTTTGCGGCCCACAGGTATAACTTTGCTCTTGCTTTCATTAAGTTCGAGTCTCCATTTGCTCCCATATTTCCCAACCATTCCCAGCATTTTCGTTAGCCCCTCTTCGCTCTCTGACACTAGAACCATATCGTCTGCAAAAAATAGCCCTGGGATCTTCACGTCACCAACTGCTACCCCCTCCTCGCTACGCAGGAGTTCATCTCCTAAGCCTTTGATGTACAATGCAAACAGGATCGGCGAAAGGATACACCCCTGTTTTAGGCCTATCTCCATAGGCACACGTTTCGTTGTAATGTTTCCCAGACTAAGTTCACTCTGTACATCTTGATATAATGCTTTCATAATTCCAACAAACTCGCCTCCTAAGCCCATAGCCTCCAGCTTGCGCCACATACCTTCCCTCCATACTCTATCGTATGCCTTCTTGATATCCAAAAAGGCCATAAACATCTTTTTCTTTTTTGCTTTCGCGGATTCTATCATTTGGGATTGTGTGAAAAGATGGTCAGTAACTCTCCTTCCCTTCCTGAAGCCATTCTGGATTTCTCCCAAAAAACCCTTCTCCTCAATTACCTCCTGTAGTCTCCCATAAAGGAATTTACAGAAAACCTTTCCAATGTTGCTACTGACAGAGTTCCCTCGATAGTTATCCAAAACGTCTTTTTCCCCCTTTTTGTGAATAAATGTCACTTTGCTTTCCCTCCACTCCTTTGGGACCTCTTGTTTTTCTATGGCTAAATTGAATAGGGCAGTTAGGCTTTCCAAGAGTTCCTCTCCCCCTTTTTTGATAAACTCGTTAGGAATTTCGTCCACCCCTCCCGCTTTTCCATTCCTCAATTTTGAGATCACCCTTCGCACCTCCTCAGTTTTGATTTCGCTGCACACGAAGTCCGAGAGATTTTCCTCGACCTGGTTCGGACACTCAGGTGGGTTCCCCATGCCCCATCGCTTATCGTTTACCTTTTCCCAGTGCTTGACTAGTTCTAATGCGATTTGATCTCGCTCTTCTGTAACTCTGCCATCTACTTTAATGCTCTGTTGGTTATTCCCTTTGTTACGTTTGTTCACCCATTTCCAAAATACGCTCGAACTCGACCCCCCTGTCGTTCTTATCGTCCTAATAAGACAGCTATTTCGCACTCTCCGGTTGTCGTCTTTTATCTTGTTTACTTTATTTCGTGCTTGTTGGTATTCTTCCTTTGCTACCATGGCCTCATTGCTTTCCACCCCCTTAAGTGTTCTACTTCTCCTGTATGCAGCACATTTAGCTTTTCTAACCTTTATGGCCCTTTTCAGTTCTTCGTTCACTCTGTACCCAAGTTCCCGTGTTGGCACCCTAATCTTTCCTACACTTTCCTTCCCTGCCTCCACTAGGCTCGCAACTATGGCGTCGGCCATCTTCTGGACACTACCCCCCTTGTGTACGGCTGCAAGCTTTGGTTTCAGTTTTTCTTCGAACTTCCCCCAGTCGGCATCCTTTTTGAGTTCCCAAATATCCTTGAAGCTTCCTTTCCTTTTCTCTAGGTTTTTGGCCCTCATCGTCACTGTAATCAAGTTGTGATCACTATCCAACTCAATTTTGCCCTCATCATCCACTTCTACCCTTATCACCTCCCTCCATAAATTCATATCTATGAGAATGTAGTCAATTTTTGATTTTCTGTCGTTTCTCTCCCAGGTCCATTTCCCCTTACATCTAGCGTCCCTGTTCAGAATCTTCAGACCGAGCTCATTTGTGAAGTTCAACAGCTTCCTTCCATTCCTGTTGACTTTCTTGTCCCCACCCTCTATGCCTTCTTCCTTGTCACCTATGTGTCCATTAAAGTCGCCCATCAGAATTATACCGAGCCCCCTGTTTTCTAGTTCAGTGATATTGGACCTTAGTGTTGAGTATATCGAGTCATTCCACTCGGGTTTACTTCCCTCCACCGCACAGTACACAATCCCAAGGGCAATACTTTTGTTTCTCAGACTGATCTTTACCCATCCAATTTCTTTTGACACATCAGCCGAGGTGATAATATCTTCCAGATCTGTAATCAGCGACGGTTTTAAATCCTCTTTAATGTACATGCCTACCCCTCCCCCCTTTTTCTGGCCTTCCGTTCGCCCTACACCTATCCACACACACCCGCTTACTTGGTCTACCCGTTCCTCATGTCTTACCCACGTCTCGCTTAAGCCCATGACATCAAACTCCTCTGCCTCGATCAATGTAGCAATTTCACTTACTTTCCGGTGGAGACCCTGGATGTTGCTATAACCCACTTTCAGGGTACCGAGGTTCATTGCCTTCCGCCTATTGGGCCCATTGTTTTCTGGTGCTAGTCTTGGTAAACTTATTCTGCCCCCCTCACTCTTGTTCACCCCACCTATGTCCACTCTCGTTATACTTGCCTCTGACCTCCCACCCAGCTCCTCTCCAAAAAAGGCTCTGCTACCCGTAGAATTTTATCCCCTAATACCCGTTTCCCCGCCCTGCTAAGATGCAGCCCGTCACGCCCGTACATGCTCCCATTGCCCCAAAACGTGTCCCAATGGTCGATAAAGGGAATTCCCAGATCAACACAGTAGTCCTCTAACTCTTCATTTAGCGCCAAAATCCTTGAGTTCCGTTCGTCCCCACCTCCAAGGACAGGAAGGACCCCGGATACGACTACCCTTGCATTCCTACTTAGCAGTTTGCCGACTAAGCCTCTATACGACTCCACCAAACTTACTGACCTTCTCTCCCTGATATTGTTGGTCCCCACATGGACCACCACTACCGGTTCCGGTCCTGACCCTGCCACAATGCCATCTATCCGGTCCCTGAGATCCTCCACCTTCGCCCCCGGAAAGCACAAGACTGTTCGATTGGAACTATCAGGACCACAAACTACATTGTCAATCCCACGTACAATGCTGCTCCCCGCTACCACTAATTTTCTTCTTCTGGCCCCAGTTCCTATATCATCTGCACCTCCTCTCGTTTTGCAAGCTCCTGGCCCCCTCTTTCTCTTGACCGCCCTCCTTACCCCGACTGGCCTATCATCATCAACAACCATCTCACCCCCCCCCCCCACACTTTCCCCCTCACTCTCGTCCCCAGGGGTATCAGAGTCTAAAACACTAAACCTGTTTTCTAAACACCGCCTAGCAACCTTGGCAGCCTTACGCCGACTCTGGCTTCCGGACTCGACGCAGCCCTGACCTGACGCCACCTTCCGAATTTTCCTACTAGAACCCCCCTCCTCAGTTACACCCCCCACATCAAGCATTATTCCCCCACGTTTCCTGCTTCCCAGTTTCCTCCTTGAGTCCACAACGACCTTCCACCCACCTTCCACCTCACCATCGTAGGTAACCTTCAACGGGGTAACTCCAGATACACCGGCCCTCCCCAACCTCCCTCTCAGCTCTGCAATCTCCCGCTCGAATCCAACAGACTTCTCTAACAACTGTAAAATATCCCTGCAATTCGCACATACCCCACTACTCTCCATTGACCGACCACCACCATACCTCATATTACACTGTCTGCATGCCTCCGAATCCTCACTCTCCCCCACCTGCACCCCTCGACTCACCTCCCTCAGACCTCCCTTAACACCCATACTTACCTCCGTCTGAACACCCGTCGTACACTTACCACTCATGATTACAAATAATTACAAAGCCAAAATTACAAAGAGGAACTAAAAATTTGAGAAAGCGGTCGAAAACGTAAACACAACAAAACAAAACACCGAAAATGACCCGCGCGAAGATAGGGAACACGCCACTAAAACCCGACAGAGAAACTAAACTAAACACTAATATAACTATCTTTTATTACAAATCACACCTACACAACACTAAAACACTATATCGATCAGCAAAAACACCTGGAAGAAAAGTATGAAATTATTAAAGCTAAATTTTGATAACTGAAATGGCTATACTCCCTGTTGGTTTCCGAGATGGACACATACTACCGACCCACCTTTGTCGGCTGGTTTAATTACTAATTTCTTCGAAGTTTCGTGAGGGCTCTCCGTTCACCAGCTGTTAAATTATCTTTATCGGAGAGTATGTTCATGCTGAACACCTTTTGGATGATTCGTTTGCTAGCCTCAATAATTTCGGGATCTACTTCACTATCTGGAGGTGACCAACCAGATGATTCTGTAAAAGGAAGTTTCCGACCGCTGGAGTTTCTAAAGCGGTCTGCTAATTTCATTTGCCTAAGAAAATTACAGTTGTATGATGGTAAATTTGTTTGGTTACCAGTTTTAGGCTTTGGTGCTGGTACAAAAGTTAAACCGCGATCTAAAAGAGATTTCTCTTGGGTTGTTAGGTCATTGGTGCCAGACAAGTTAACCACATTAGTTCCTAATCCCACATCTGTTAGGCGGCTGTTACCTTTGCCTTTACTTAGTTGAGATCTAGGTGGTTCAACCAGTGATCTTACATAATATTGGCGGTTCGCGTGGTCCAGTGGATTAAATCCTGAGCAACATCAAACTTCGCGTCATCAATTTTTGGTATCACGTTAACGTCCTTCACTTTCCGAATGGTTTCGTTGATGATGCTCAGGGTACTCCTCTCAGCCTGAGGGAGTTTTTGCGAAAAGTTTAGTTCAGCGAAATAAATTTTTGCTGATCTAAACTTGACTTTGATATCGCTAAGCATATTCCGCAACTGCTTAACTACGAGATCAGAATTATCGTTTCGAGAATTCACGCCAATATTTAATAATATTTTTTGGGGACTGGACTGGCCCCTGTGCCCTTTAAACATAGAGCGCAGATGATTGAATTTGGCGCCGGGGTAACACTCCACCTGGATGTCCGGATGGGGATTTCGATCAATGCGTCCTAAATTTGAACTTCCAATCATAAGGATGTTTTTACAAACATCGGGGAGGCGCCAATTCCTTTTTTCAAAATTAACTCCGCTCTTATGCCGAAACTGGGAGAATTTAGAATCAAATGAGTGGCCCGAGTTGCGGCTCGGTGATTTGACTTTCTTTGAGTACGATATACCTGGTTGAACCACACTAGAGACAGGAGAAGGGGGAGAAGAAACAGAAGCAGGAGAGGAAACAGAAACAGGAGAAGAAACAGAAGGAGGAGGAGGAGGAGTTCTAGTGAGAGCACTAGGAGAACTAGAGAAGAAAGGCTGAGGAGGGGTAGGAGGTAGAGGAGCAAGACGAGGCGAGACAGCGTTACTCAATTTGCGAGCATCTTCAGTCACAATATGGACCGGAGATGTTTGCAAATTGAGGCGCTTACTCTGAGAGAAAGAAGAAGTACAAGGAAAAGAAGAGGGAGAAGTGCTTTGCCTTGATCTTTTCTTATTATGCTCTTTTCGCGTCGGGGTAGAGCGACAACACGGGCCGGAGTTTGCTTGCTCCCTCCAGTATTGTTCCTTACTCCAGACGCTGGGCGAAGTTCCGAAATGTAAGGCTCATAGGCCGAAATCGTCTTATCTGCCAACTTATTTTTAAAGTTCTTTTTAGCCCAGATCAAGGCACGCGCCGAAGCGCTGTTGAAGTCTATTTTTTCGAGTCCAGGAGGTGGTCGCATAGCCAAAGTTATCTTAGACTTCAACTGGTTTAAATTTATCTTATAATGCTCATCTAAAGCATTTAACGTTTTGTTGGCCCATCCCACACTAATCTGTCGAAAAACAGAAAAAAAGTGTGGGGTGGGAAGAGCTGGCTTAAGAAAGCCTCCTAACTCATCTACTTTCTTCTCCAGCTGCTTCGGGACGTCCCGATGTGCCAAATGGTGCTCTAATAGCCCAATACGGTGCAAACATTGAAGCACCTGAAATAGAGCCTTGACCAGCCTAGAATACGCCTGGAACGATTGTTCCTGGCCAGTTCCGGACTGGGCAATTATCTGCCTCTGATGCCTCTGCCCTTTTCTTGCCATTTTTAAAGAAAGTAGCTGAATTAATAAAATATGAAAGTGATGAAATAAATAAAATTGGAAAATTAGATATTACCTATTAAAGAAGATACCTGGATTGGTTGCAGTCTTCAGCAAAGGTAGAAAATAATCCTTCTGTCTCTACGCGTTTCGCTTGGTTTGGCTTTTTCAAAGAGACTTTGAGGAAAATGATTCCAACTTTGAATGAATGAATGAAAGGTTTTAGCGCGCCGAAGGCGCGCAGGGACGATGTGGGATTTACAAATCCCTTGCGACCCGGTTAACCTTATTTTTTTTCCCTTGGATCACACAGGCCTAGCTTTCCTATTGCCCAAAATGGAGTCTGAGGGGGTTTTGCACGCGGTTAGAATACCCGGCAGTTTACGTTGGAGTGTTTGATGGTCAATACTCAATCCCTCAACGCCATTAAGACTATCAGAGAGTGGGCTCTATTCGGTTCCAGCTTGGTGATGGTAGAGGTTTGAGTCCCACCATGGTGGCGAGCCAGAATATAATGTTTTGCGATGGCAAATTTAAGAGAAGAAGAAAAAAGGAAACCAAACAGCAACGCCGGTTTGGTAGCGGTCCCGGTATATAACCATAGCGGTTACAAAAAAGAAGTGGAGAAAGCTCCAACAGTTTAGTTTTGAAAAACCGGGAGTCATCCATCAAGCCTTCTGGGAGATAGGATGCCGTATGTGATTTGAGGTATCTGGTTATCCTTCGGGAATTCCAAATGACCTCCTCCACCCCCCCCCCCCCCAAAAAAAAATTTCACACTGACACACACCCTCAAGCCCTTAAAAGGGCTGTTAAATCTTTATTCAAGTGTTTATTTATATCAAATGTACACTCGTTCCCAGCCAGACAAGCTTGTTTCAATCCTTGTCTAGCGTTTGGTGGTTTCTTGTATATGTTGCAGAAAGGTAGGTTGCACCAATTCCTCCTACGCTTTGTCTACCATTTCCATGCATCTTCTTGATAAGAGTGTTGCAAGAAAATTTGAGAATGTTCAGTTAGAAAAGTTATAGCTAGAGAGAAAGATAGGTATCCGCTATTGTATATTGTGCCTGCTGTGTGATTATTGCTATGGATGGGGTAAGGGGTGTGTTTCTTCGGAGCCCACTCCCCACACGCAGAGTTGCGAGGCAATCCTCACAGACTCAATCCTAAAGATCTCAATGAGTAGCGAGGCAATCCTCACTGACTCCACGCAGTTTAATTCTATTGAGTAATTTTAATTTACTGTGGATTATTTTGTTTTTCTGTTTAGGGTTCGGTGTTCGTTCAGCTTCACCATTGATTCACTATCCTGGAGTATGTGGAGGGTTTTGTTATATAGATCTTATTAAACGCGTTTCAATCGCGCTTCAGCAGAGTTGCGGGGCAGTCCTCACAGACTCAATCCTAAAGTTCCCAATGAGTAGCGAGGCAATCCTCACTGACTCCACGCGATTTAGTTATATTGTATAATTTTTATTTTATTTTATTTTATTATTTTTTTTTTTTTTTTTTTTTTTTATTTTCTGGAAACTTATTTTGTTTTTCTGTTAAGGGATCGGTGTTCGTTCAGCTCAACCATTAATTCACTATCTTGGAGTCTGTTGAGGGTTTTGTTTTGTAGGTCTTTTAATCGCGTATCAATAGTTTCTATTTTTGCTAGCTCGTGAAGTTCCTTTATCGGTGTCCATTTCGGTTTGCACAAAGCCACTCGCAGGGCATAATTTTGAACCCTCTGTAGCTTCTGAATGTTGGTTTTCCTTAAGTCGCTTGTTATTATGGCACCGTATTCTAGTACCGGACGTATAAATGTTTTGTAGAGCTTGAGAAGCATATCTTTGTTTGCTCCCCAATTTCTACCTCTGATCATCTTCAGAAAATTGATACGTTTAGTAGCTCTAATCGTAATGGAGTTTACGTGACTGTTTAGACTGAGATTGCTATCTAGGATAAATCCCAAAAATTTGGCCTCTTTGTTTGCTTATAGTTTGTGATCGTATAACTGGAGATCGATACTCGGGACTGGTTTTTTCCTTTGCTTTTTGAAGAACGTAACTTTTTGAGTTTTGGCGGCATTGAGTTTGATGCGCCACACGGCACACCAGCTCTCAAGATCACGAATGGTATCCTGTAGACGATTTTTAATTATGTTTCTGGACTTGCTGGCTGTCCAAATGCCTTTGTCGTCTGAGAACTGCGATAGTTCAACAAAGTTTTTCCCTACTTTTTCTATATCATTCACATATACTATGAAAAGAAGCGGACTTAGAACCGACCCTTGTGGTGTTCCCAACTTTGGGAGGTCATGCATGGTATATATCCATATGTGGGCTGGGGGTGTTTTTCACAGCTCAGTACATAATTAAACTCGGTAACAAGCTGACAAATGTCACTCATCTAATTAATTCTTTTCAATCTGAAATGTCCCAAGTTTGTTTTTCACAACTCAGTTTGTGTCGTCCAAGCAAATTAGATGAAGTCATATTGATTGGCTTCCATTGAATTTTAATCAGTCAGTGAGTGGTTTGCTTTACTGACCCCATGAAGCCCTATTGGTTGGCTTTGATTTAAGTAAAACCAAGCGGGAGCGGTTTGCTTTACTGGCTTCAGAAGTATGTGAAAATAATATGAAAAAATGGTTTGATAAAATATATTGAGACTAAAGAAATAAATGAAAAAATAACGCCAAAGATCATGATGCCTCACGAATGTTATCCGTTGGAATGAATATCCCCCGACGGAGGTTTATGACGGAAAATATTTTACACCACGTAGAAATTGTGTGTTTTACCTTCTGAACCTCTACATTGTGTGAAAGTTATGAAAAATTAAAAATAAAAATAATAATAATTTAAAAAATGAATAAACCAAATAAATAAATAAATAATAATAAAAAATTAAAAATTAAAAATAATAAATCAATATATATATATAACTAAATAATAATTTTATTTAGGAAATACATACACATGATTGAAATTGGAACCTATTTTGTTTTGGGGCATATATGAACTCTGGCACTCGCCTGTGTGTGTTTGAGGTTAAAAAATCGCACTGGCACAGACATTTCCTACTGAAACGTTTTTTTCCTTTAATATGCCGCCGAAAAATTGTTTTCATTTACTGAACCCTGATGGGTTTCCAACATGACAAAAAAGTACATAAAATTGATTTAAACTAAGTGATGAGTTTAGGAACTGGTTAAACTGACTGGCAAAAATTGATGTTATTCATTGATGGGCTCTAATTTAGTCCTTACAAGGATGTTGCGCAAGCTTTTGTTTTTCTTATAGGCGATGACAGGTCGAAGATTCAAAGGTTCATTTAATTTAGCATTGGTAAAATTGAACTCATCTTTTAACATTTTTGCTATTTCGATATTCATTCTGTTGTACGTTAAAGTGAAAGGAATGATGGACCTCCTTTCGCATTCGCCCTCTGATATGTTCATACCAAATGGCCAGAGGGTTTGAAGCGTATTGATCCAAAAAGCTTCACGTTGTTTTCTAAATTCATCCGTTTCTTCTAATGTGTCTTCAATTGGTGGTTGTTCAATAGGATGGATTTCGAAATCGTCCAAAGAATGGCCAGGAAGGTTAAAATGTTGTGGTACTGGGGCATCAGCATTATGTTTTATATCCTGTTTATGTCTGGTAGCACGTTCTCGGAAAGGATTTTGACTTTGACCAACATACTGTTTCCGACAGCGCTTACATGTGCTAAGGTAAATAATGTTTGGTGAATCACAATGGAGGGGGTTACGGATCTGATAATGATTTTTCGTTTGTTCGGAGGAAAATTCCTCTTTCTGATCAGGCATAAAAGTATGCAATCTACATCGAGGCTTTTTGCAATTAAACACCGCGCCACTACCATTCTGCGACGGTCTGTTGTGTTCAATCTTCAGTGGTTCGAAATCAGTAGTTTCAGCTGGACTTTCGAGCTTTTTCAGAGTTTGAGATTTTAAGGTACGTAAAAAGCGCAGTGAGTATCCTCTTGATCTGAAGGCCCCAAATAGAGTAGAACAAGCCTCATTGAAATTTACCTTATCACTTGAATTGCGGTGGAAACGAATGAGTTGTGATTTGATGATACCTTTAAATGTATGTTGAGGATGAAATGATTTTGTGTGCAACAATTGATGTGAATCAGTTGGTTTAAAATATACTTTATAATCTAAATGACCGGACGCCTGAAATTGCTTGCCTTTATACACGGTCACATCGAGAAAATCAACAGAATTTTCACTGATAGTAGCTTTCAATTTAATATTTGGATCATGATTGTTCAAAATTTCTAAAAATTCATCAAAATCTTCTTTTGAATGTTCTCAAATAATAAAAATGTCATCTAAATACCTGAGATATACGAGAGGATGTTTTGCACATTTGCTTAAGGCATTTTCCTCCCATTCCGCTACATAAATGCTTGCAAAATTAGGACTGAATCTTTTACCCATAGGACAACCCATTATTCGTAGAAAATATTCTCCATTGAATTGAAAGTCACTACCTTTTAAGCTCAGCTCTAAAAGATCCAAAATTTGTTTATCCGGGCGTTTTGCATCCGGATATTTTTCAAATGCATTTTTAACTGATTTAACACCTTTATCTATATCAATGTTCGTATACATACTGTCGAAATCCAAAGTAGCCAGAATTGCATTTTTCGATATTTTCAATTTCGCAATTTTGGACAGGAAATCCTGTGTATTTTTTAGATAGCTCGGATGTCTATTTGCTACAGGTTTCAGATGATAATCAATTAATTCCGAGATCGCATAAGATTCCGAATTACAATCTGATACAATTGGCCTCCCGGTTGGAGTTAAGTCATCCGTCCATGAAGAACGGTCCCTGTGGATCTTTGGTAGGATATAAAACTGTCTTGTTTAAGCACTGAGCTTAGCTGTTAAATATTTCAATTGTTTTTTGGTAATGTGACCTTCATCGAGGAGAAATTTTAAGATCTTATTGAATTTTTCGATATTATTAGGCCAAATAAGTGAATCTATTTTCTTATAATGTTTAGTATTGCTGAGTTGTCTCATGGCTTCCTTTATATAATTATCCCGAGATAGAACAACTACCGACCCACCTTTGTCGGTTGGTTTAATTACTAATTTCTTATTTTTTCGAAGTTTCGTGAGGGCTCTCCGTTCACCAGCTGTTAAATTGTCTATATCGGAGAGTGTGTTCATGCTGAACACCTTTTGGATGATTCGTTTGGTAGCCTCAATAATTTCGGGATCTACTTCACTATCTGGAGGTGACCAACCGGATTATTCTGTAAAAGGAAGTTTCCGACCGCTGGAGTTTCTAGACTTGACCCTGATATCGCTAAGCATATTCCGCAACTGCTTAACTACGAGATCAGAATTATCGTTTCGAGAATTCACGCCAAAATTTAATAATATTTTTGGGGGACTGGACTGGCCCCTGTGCCCTTTAAACATAGAGCGCAGATGATTGAATTTTGCGCCGGGGTAACACTCCACCTGGATGTCCGGATGGGGATTTCGATCAATGCGTCCTAAATTTGAACTTCCAATCATAAGGATGTTTTTACAAACATCGGGGAGACGCCAATTCCTTTTGTCAAAATTAACTCCGCTTTTATGCCGAAACTGGGAGAATTTAGAATCAAATGAGCGGCCCGAGTTCCGGCTCGGTGATTTGACTCTCTCTGAGTACGATATACCTGGTTGAACCGCACTAGAGGTAGGAGAAGGGGGAGAAGTAACAGCAGGAGAAACATGAGAGGACACAGAAGCAGGAGAAGTACCAGAAGGAGGAGAAGGAGTTCTAGTGAGAGCACTAGGAGAACCAGAGAAGAAAGGCTGAGGAGGAGTAGGAGGTAGAGGAGCAAGACGAGGCGAGACAGCGTTACTCAATTTGCGAGCACCTTCAGTCACAATATGGACCGGAGATGTTTGCAAATTGAGGCGCTTACTCTGAGAGAAAGAAGAAGTAGAAGGAAAAGAAGAGTTTTTTTGAGCCCAGATCAAGGCACGCGCCGAAGCGCTGTTGAAGTCTATTTTTTTGGAAAATGATTCCCTGTGTGTGTGTGTGTGTGTGTGTGTGTGTGTTTGAGGTTAAAAAATCGCACTGGCACAGACATTTCATACTGAAACGTTTTTTTCTTTTAATATGCCGCCGAAAAATTGTTTTCATTTACTGAACCCTGATTGGTTTCAAACATGACAAAAAAGTACACAAAATTGATTTAAACTAAGTGATGAGCTTAGGAACTGGTTAAACTGACTGGCAGAAATTGGTGTTATTCATTGATGGGCTCTAATTTAGTCCTTACAAGGATGTTACGCAAGCTTTTGTTTTTCTTATAGGCGATGACAGGTCGAAGATTCAAAGGTTCATTTAATTTAGCATTGGTAAAATTGAATTCATCTTTTAACATTTTTGCTATTTCGATATTCATTCTGTTGTACGTTAAAGTGAAAGGAATGATGGACCTCCTTTCGCATTCGCCCTCTGATATGTTCATACCAAATGGCCAGAGGGTTTGAAGCGTATTGATCCAAAAAGCTTCACGTTGTTTTCTAAATTCATCCGTTTCTTCTAATGTGTCTTCAATTGGTGGTTGTTCAATAGGATGGATTTCGAAATCGTCCAAAGAATGGCCAGGAAGGTTAAAATGTTGTGGTACTGGGGCATCAGCATTATGTTTTATATCCTGTTTATGTCTGGTAGCACGTTCTCGGAAAGGATTTTGACTTTGACCAACATACTGTTTCCGACAGCGCTTACATGTGCTAAGGTAAATAATGTTTGGTGAATCACAATGGAGGGGGTTACGGATCTGATAATGATTTTTCGTTTGTTCGGAGGAAAATTCCTCTTTCTGATCAGGCATAAAAGTATGCAATCTACATCGAGGCTTTTTGCAATTAAACACCGCGCCACTACCATTCTGCGACGGTCTGTTGTGTTCAATCTTCAGTGGTTCGAAATCAGTAGTTTCAGCTGGACTTTCGAGCTTTTTCAGAGTTTGAGATTTTAAGGTACGTAAAAAGCGCAGTGAGTATCCTCTTGATCTGAAGGCCCCAAATAGAGTAGAACAGGCCTCATTGAAATTTACCTTATCACTTGAATTGCGGTGGAAACGAATGAGTTGTGATTTGATGATACCTTTAAATGTATGTTGAGGATGAAATGATTTTGTGTGCAACAATTGATGTGAATCAGTTGGTTTAAAATATACTTTATAATCTAAATGACCGGACGCCTGAAATTGCTTGCCTTTATACACGGTCACATCGAGAAAATCAACAGAATTTTCACTGATAGTAGCTTTCAATTTAATATTTGGATCATGATTGTTCAAAATTTCTAAAAATTCATCAAAATCTTCTTTTGAATGTTCTCAAATAATAAAAATGTCATCTAAATACCTGAGATATACGAGAGGATGTTTTGCACATTTGCTTAAGGCATTTTCCTCCCATTCCGCTACATAAATGCTTGCAAAATTAGGACTGAATCTTTTACCCATAGGACAACCCATTATTCGTAGAAAATATTCTCCATTGAATTGAAAGTCACTACCTTTTAAGCTCAGCTCTAAAAGATCCAAAATTTGTTTATCCGGGCGTTTTGCATCCGGATATTTTTCAAATGCATTTTTAACTGATTTAACACCTTTATCTATATCAATGTTCGTATACATACTGTCGAAATCCAAAGTAGCCAGAATTGCATTTTTCGATATTTTCAATTTCGCAATTTTGGACAGGAAATCCTGTGTATTTTTTAGATAGCTCGGATGTCTATTTGCTACAGGTTTCAGATGATAATCAATTAATTCCGAGATCGCATAAGATTCCGAATTACAATCTGATACAATTGGCCTCCCGGTTGGAGTTAAGTCATCCGTCCATGAAGAACGGTCCCTGTGGATCTTTGGTAGGATATAAAACTGTCTTGTTTGAGCACTGAGCTTAGCTGTTAAATATTTCAATTGTTTTTTGGTAATGTGACCTTCATCGAGGAGAAATTTTAAGATCTTATTGAATTTTTCGATATTATTAGGCCAAATAAGTGAATCTATTTTCTTATAATGTTTAGTATTGCTGAGTTGTCTCATGGCTTCCTTTATATAATTATCCCGAGATAGAACAACTACCGACCCACCTTTGTCGGTTGGTTTAATTACTAATTTCTTATTTTTTCGAAGTTTCGTGAGGGCTCTCCGTTCACCAGCTGTTAAATTGTCTATATCGGAGAGTGTGTTCATGCTGAACACCTTTTGGATGATTCGTTTGGTAGCCTCAATAATTTCGGGATCTACTTCACTATCTGGAGGTGACCAACCGGATTATTCTGTAAAAGGAAGTTTCCGACCGCTGGAGTTTCTAGACTTGACCCTGATATCGCTAAGCATATTCCGCAACTGCTTAACTACGAGATCAGAATTATCGTTTCGAGAATTCACGCCAAAATTTAATAATATTTTTGGGGGACTGGACTGGCCCCTGTGCCCTTTAAACATAGAGCGCAGATGATTGAATTTGGCGCCGGGGTAACACTCCACCTGGATGTCCGGATGGGGATTTCGATCAATGCGTCCTAAATTTGAACTTCCAATCATAAGGATGTTTTTACAAACATCGGGGAGACGCCAATTCCTTTTGTCAAAATTAACTCCGCTTTTATGCCGAAACTGGGAGAATTTAGAATCAAATGAGCGGCCCGAGTTCCGGCTCGGTGATTTGACTCTCTCTGAGTACGATATACCTGGTTGAACCGCACTAGAGGTAGGAGAAGGGGGAGAAGTAACAGCAGGAGAAACATGAGAGGACACAGAAGCAGGAGAAGTACCAGAAGGAGGAGAAGGAGTTCTAGTGAGAGCACTAGGAGAACCAGAGAAGAAAGGCTGAGGAGGAGTAGGAGGTAGAGGAGCAAGACGAGGCGAGACAGCGTTACTCAATTTGCGAGCACCTTCAGTCACAATATGGACCGGAGATGTTTGCAAATTGAGGCGCTTACTCTGAGAGAAAGAAGAAGTAGAAGGAAAAGAAGAGTTTTTTTTGAGCCCAGATCAAGGCACGCGCCGAAGCGCTGTTGAAGTCTATTTTTTTGGAAAATGATTCCCTGTGTGTGTGTGTGTGTGTGTGTGTGTGTGTGTGTTTGAGGTTAAAAAATCGCACTGGCACAGACATTTCATACTGAAACGTTTTTTTCTTTTAATATGCCGCCGAAAAATTGTTTTCATTTACTGAACCCTGATTGGTTTCAAACATGACAAAAAAGTACACAAAATTGATTTAAACTAAGTGATGAGCTTAGGAACTGGTTAAACTGACTGGCAGAAATTGGTGTTATTCATTGATGGGCTCTAATTTAGTCCTTACAAGGATGTTACGCAAGCTTTTGTTTTTCTTATAGGCGATGACAGGTCGAAGATTCAAAGGTTCATTTAATTTAGCATTGGTAAAATTGAATTCATCTTTTAACATTTTTGCTATTTCGATATTCATTCTGTTGTACGTTAAAGTGAAAGGAATGATGGACCTCCTTTCGCATTCGCCCTCTGATATGTTCATACCAAATGGCCAGAGAGTTTGAAGCGTATTGATCCAAAAAGCTTCACGTTTTTTTCTAAATTCATCCGTTTCTTCTAATGTGTCTTTAATTGGTGGTTGTTCAATAGGATGGATTTCGAAATCGTCCAAAGAATGGCCAGGAAGGTTAAAATGTTGTGCTACTGGGGCATCAGCATTATGTTTTATATCCTGTTTGTGTCTAGTAGCACGTTCTCGAAAAGGATTTTGACTTTGACCAACATACTGTTTCCGACATCGCTTACAAGTGATAAGGTAAATAATGTTTGGTGAATCACAATGGAGGGGGTTACGGATCTGATAATGATTTTTCGTTTGTTCGGAGGAAAATTCCTCTTTCTGATCAGGCATAAAAGTATGCAGTCTACAACGAGGCTTTTTGCAATTAAATACCGCGCCACTACCATTCTGCAACGGTCTGTTGTGTTCAATCTTCAGTGGTTCGAAATCGGTAGTTTCAGCTGGACTTTCGAGCTTTTTCAGGGTTTGGGATTTCAGGCTACGCAAGAGACGCAGCGAGTACCCTCTCGATCTGAGGGAGCCAAATAGAGTAGAACAAGCCTCATTGAAATTTACCTTATCACTTGAATTGCGGTGGAAACGAATGAGTTGTGATTTGATGATACCTTTAAATGTATGGTGAGGATGAAATGATTTTGTTTGCAACAATTGATGTGAATCAGTTGGTTTAAAATACACTTTATAATCTAAATGACCGGACGCCTGAAATTGCTTGCCTTTATACACGGTCACATCGAGAAAATCAACAGAATTTTCACTGATAGTAGCTTTCAATTTAATATTTGGATCGTGATTGTTCAAAATTTCTAAAAATTCATCAAAATCTTCTTTTGAATGTTCCCAAATAATAAAAATGTCATCTAAATACCTGAGATATACGAGAGGATGCTTTGCACATTTGCTTAAGGCATTTTCCTCCCATTCCGCTACATAAATGCTTGCAAAATTAGGACTGAATCTTTTGCCCATAGGACAACCCATTATTTGTAGAAAATATTCTCCATTGAATTGAAAGTCATTACCTTTTAAGCTCAGCTCTAAAAGATCCAAAATTTGTTCATCCGGGCGTTTCGCATCCGGATATTTTTCAAATGCATTTTTAACTGATTTAACACCTTTATCAATATCAATGTTCGTATACATACTGTCGATATCCAAAGTAGCCAGAATTGCATTTTTCGATATTTTCAATTTCGAAATTTTTGACAGGAAATCCTGTGTATTTTTTAGATAGCTCGGATGTCTATTTGCTATAGGTTTCAGATGATAATCAATTAATTCCGAGATCGCATAAGATTCCGAATTACAATCTGATACAATTGGCCTCCCGGGTGGAGTTAAGTCATCCGTCCATGAAGAACGGTCCTTGTGGATCTTTGGTAGGATATAAAATTGTCTTGTTTGAGCACTGAGCTTAGCTGTTAAATATTTCAATTGTTTTTTGGTAATGTGACCTTCGTCGAGGAGAAATTTTAAGATCTTATTGAATTTTTCGATATTACTAGGCCAAATAAGTGAATCTATTTTCTTATAATGTTTAGTATTGCTGAGTTGTCTCATGGCTTCCTTTATATAATTATCCCGAGATAGAACAACTACCGACCCACCTTTGTCGGCTGGTTTAATTACTAATTTCTTATTTTTTCGAAGTTTCGTGAGGGCTCTCCGTTCACCAGCTGTTAAATTGTCTTTATCGGAGAGTATGTTCATGCTGAACACCTTTTGGATGATTCGTTTACTAGCCTCAATAATTTCGGGATCTACTTCACTATCTGGAGGTGACCAACCAGATGATTCTGTGAAAGGAAGTTTCCGACCGCTGGAGTTTCTAAAGCGGTCTGCTAATTTCATTTGCCTAAGAAAATTACAGTTGTATGATGGTAAATTTGTTTGGTTATCAGTTTTAGGCTTTGGTGCTGGTACAAAAGTTAAACCGCGATCTAAAAGAGATTTCTCTTGGGTTGTTAGGTCATTGGTGCCAGACAGGTTAACCACATTAGTTCCTAATCCCACATCTGTTAGGCGGCTGTTACCTTTGCCTTTACTTAGTTTAAATTTAGGTGGTTCAACCAGTGATCGTACATAATATTGGCGGTTCTCGTGGTCCAATGGATTAAATCCTGAGCAACATCAAACTTCGCGTCATCAATTTTAGGTATAACGTTAACGTCCTTAACTTTCCGAATGGTTTCGTTGATGATGCTCAGGGTTCTCCTCTCAGCCTGAGGGAGTTTTTGCGAAAAGTTTAGTTCAGCGAAATAAATTTTTGCTGATCTAAACTTGACCCTGATATCGCTAAGCATATTCCGCAACTGCTTAACTACGAGATCAGAATTATCGTTTCGAGAATTCACGCCAATATTTAATAATATTTTTTGGGGACTGGACTGGCCCCTGTGCCCTTTAAACATAGAGCGCAGATGATTGAATTTGGCGCCGGGGTAACACTCCACCTGGATGTCCGGATGGGGATTTCGATCAATGCGTCCTAAATTTGAACTTCCAATCATAACGATGTTTTTACAAACATCGGGGAGGCGCCAATTCCTTTTGTCAAAATTAACTCCGCTAGAATCAAATGAGCGGCCCGAGTTGCGGCTCGGTGATTTGACTCTCTCTGAGTACGATATACCTGGTTGAACCGCACTAGAGGTAGGAGAAGGGGGAGAAGTAACAGCAGGAGAAACAGGAGAGGACACAGAAGCAGGAGAAGTACCAGAAGGAGGAGAAGGAGTTCTAGTGAGAGCACTAGGAGAACCAGAGAAGAAAGGCTGAGGAGGAGTAGGAGGTAGAGGAGCAAGACGAGGCGAGACAGCGTTACTCAATTTGCGAGCACCTTCAGTCACAATATGGACCGGAGATGTTTGCAAATTGAGGCGCTTACTCTGAGAGAAAGAAGAAGTAGAAGGAAAAGAAGAGTTTTTTTGAGCCCAGATCAAGGCACGCGCCGAAGCGCTGTTGAAGTCTATTTTTTTGGAAAATGATTCCCTGTGTGTGTGTGTGTGTGTGTGTGTGTGTGTGTGTGTGTGTGTGTGTGTGTGTGTGTGTGTGTGTGTGTGTGTGTGTGTGTGTGTGTGTGTGTGTGCGTGCGTTTGTCTTACCAACTTGACGAGGTAACTAGACAAAAGAGTTTGCGTGTTTCTCCTTACCGAGGTACAAAAGACAAAAGAAACCCTTTACCTCGGTTGTTTTCCCAGAACTGTACCGGCAAAACGAGGTTGAAACCGTTAGTCCACACAAAGGACAAACAATGGGGTACCTCGGTATGTAGGGTAGACAAGACTCTGTGTGTGTGTGTGTGTGTGTGTGTGTGTGTGTGTGTGTGTGTGTGTGTGTGTGTGTGTGTGTGTGTGTGTGTGTGTATGTATGTATGTATGTATGTATGTATGTATGTATGTATGTATGTATGTATGTATGTATGTATGTATATGTATGTATGTATGTATGTATGTATGTATGGTATGTATGTATGTGAACCTAAGAATAGTTTTTTGCCTGAACAAAGTCTTCATATGACCCCCCCCCCCCCGGACTGTAAGTCAATTGAGGGAATGCAATATGCAGAATTGCACACCACCTTATACATATATATATACTGAAACATGTAAAGACTCACATGATCATGTATATATGGGTATGTTATATGTAGGTACATATGTGACCCTAAGAATAGATTTTTGCCTGAACAAAGTCTCTGTATGACCCCCTCCCCCCCCCCCCCCCAGGACTGTAAGACAATTGAGGGAATGCAATATTCAGAATTTCACACCACTTTGTACATGTATATACTGAAACATGTAAAGACTCACAGGATCAAATTTTAAGTATGGACGATATGTCCTCCATAGCAGTAGACATAAAAACATAAATATGGATGGACATGCATGCATTTGTAGGTATGCGAGTGTGTGTATATATTTATATAGATGTGATATATGTATGTACATATGAGAACCTAAGAATAGTCTTTTGCCTGAACAAAATCTCCATATGACCCCCCCCCCCCCCCCCCGAGGATTGTGAGTCTATCGAGGTCATGCAATATGCCAAACTACATTATTTTATATATGTATGTGTGAGTATATATATGTATGCTTATATGTATATATGCTTATATGCATATATATGTGTATGTATGTGTATACTTGTACAAATGTATGTTTGTTGGTCTATGTGTGTGTTTACACATATAACATAAGAATAGTCTTTTGCCTGAACAAAATCTTCATAAGACCCACCCCCGCGGACCGTGAGACTATTGAGGGAATGTAATATGTGGAATTACGTTTGTATGTTTACATATATAACATAAGAATAGTCTCTTGTCTGAACAAAGTCTTCATAAGACCCACTACCGCGGACCGTGAGTCTAATGAGGGAAAGTAATATGTGGAATTACGCACTATCTTATATACGTGCACTGAAACATTTAAATTTCAAGTATGGATCTGAGAAATATGTTTTTTGCCTGACCAATTTTTTCATATAACTCCCCCCAACTCGACCCTCGCCCGAATACTGCAGGTCTCCTGTTGGCATACTATGCGTGAAATTATATATTATTTCATACATACACTGAAAGCTATGAATCCCCAAGCATTCCAATCCTATTCATACTAAAGTGTCTCTGCACAATTAGCTCTGGTCCTACATGACCCCCCCCCCCACCCCCCCCCCCCAGATGACCACAGGTCGCTTGAGATCATGTAGTGTATAGTTGTGTATTTTGTTTCAAATTTATACTAATAGTAGCAATAGTAGACAGATATAATTATGTTTGTGAACATTCGCAAGGCTTAAGGTGGACGCCACACGGTGGTAGAGACAGACCTGTATAATTATTTATTTACAAGTGTGTGTATTAGAAGACATATGACATATATACGTGCATACAGGTATATACATGTGTACAAGTATATATGTGTATATATGTATGTACCAGTCTGAAAATATATGATTCTAAAACAAAACAAGCTCCTCTCCTGATCAAAGTCTATATGACCCCCCCCCCCCACCCACCCCCTATGTGACCTCATTGTTAGGAGTCACTGCAGATGCTCTACAGGTATATGTGTGGACAAATATGAGTTTATCTGGGAGAGAATATGTGCTTTCAAAATAAGTTCCTCCCCTGATCAAAGTCAACATCCCCCCCCCCCCCCCCCAGATGACCACAAGTCGCTCGGGATCATGCGGTATAAGTGTGCACTTTGTTTCATATAGATATCAATAGTAGCAATAGTAGACAGATATAGGTATGTTTGTGAAAATATATGACTTTAAAACAAAACAAGTCCCCCCCCCCCCCCCCTGACCAAAGTCTATATGACCCCCAACTCCTCCACCACCCCCAGGTAACCTCATGGAGTGAGGATGTGTCTCCCCTAGCTGCTTACCTTCTCACACTCATAATCATTTTACGAATAATAATACTATAGTAATCATTTTACGAATAATAATACTATAGTAATCTAATTCATAACGAAAAACCAGTGAGAGCCAACCCCTCCACCACCCCCCAGGTAACCTCATGGAGTGAGGATGTGTCTCCCCCAGCTGCTTACCTTCTCACACTCATAATCATTTTACGAATAATAAGACTGTAGTAATCCAATTCATAACGAAGAACCAGTGAGAGCCAACAGCGAAGCCATTCGTCTACAATGAGGAGGCAAAACGCAGTTTCTAGTCACAACTGTACTTGTGATGGCTGTAAAGTCATTTTGACGAATTATGTCACGCATGTGGAAATGCTTTTTGTTGCACAAATTACCTTGATAGTGTCGTCAAAGATTTTTCCTGTCGGATGTGGAACAAACAGACCACTATCAAGGCCAACAGAGAGAAACAACTGTTTCTCGGGTTGTCGCAGGCAAGATAACACATCATTTCACAAGTGCATTCATCTATGCTCATATTTGTTAAATATATTTTTCCTGCATTGAACAACGTTCCATCACAAGTACATTTGGTTTCTATAGAACTACAGACACAAAGACCAAGTATCACGTACTTAATTAAAACATCACGACTAAACCCCATACCCCCATTCAGCTGAAACAGCTTGGTGGAACTTGGGAATGAATGGCTCGGGATGGCTGGACGGGTGATGCTAATTGGCTTCGGTTTTTGGGCCACACGTGTTCAGACGCCGGGGCCTCTCTGCTCGTTGGCATCACGAGGCTGCCCCAGTTCCTTGCTTTGGAGTGCTATATAACAGTTGTTCCCCCGAAATTTCTTCAAGCAGTAGTATCCGTGATGTCCATTAAAACGGCCTTATCCTATAAGACAATGCTCAGCCGGTCGAATTGAAGAATATAAATAGGCAATGCTTTGTCAACAAATTTCTTTTTTTCTTCTGAAAAACTTCGCTGACTCACACAATCCTGATGGCAGCCCACTATTTTTATTAGAATATGTAGATTTGAACACTTTTCAAGAACTATTTGGTTCGTCCCATGTTAATTTGGCCAAATCTTTTCCTTCTTGATCATGGCTAACGCATTTACATTAGATGAGATACAGAACGATAACTCATTTGACTTCATTTCTCAATTCAATAATGTAATTACCGATAACGAAAGTGATGAATTGAACTCTCCCTTCACCATTGAAGAACACAAATGTAAATATGACACACCGGAAGTCTTTAGTGATGAGATTTCAGAAAAACCTAACTCATTTTCTCTCTTCAATCTAAACTGTCGAAGCCTCAATGCCAATTGGGAGCCCCTTCATAACCTATTGTGTAATCCCCAACCTCAATCCAACTTCTTTGACATAATTGGCTTAACAGAAACATTCAGTGTAAAAAAAAGATATTACTTATTTACTTGACGGATACCATCCTCTGATCACTCGACAGCGACCTGAGCACGACGACGGCAGAGGTGGAGTAGGAATATTTGTCAAAGAAACTATTCCGTTCAAAATTCGTGGAGACCTTTCGATATTTATCCCACATGTCTTTGAATCCCTGTTTGTGGAAATTCAAACCACCGAAAAACGTATTGTCGGAATCATCTATAGACCAAACACTGCTCGCAAGGCTGACCTCGACTTATTCCTCGAAACATTGTCAAATATACTAAACATTATTGGAGACCATAACAAAAATGCTTACCTTTTAGGTGACTTTAATATCGATTTACTTGGCTTTCGGAAACACAATAAAACTGATTTATTTTTAGAAAGCATGTTCAGTGCTGGTTTTATGCCCGCCATCACACGACCAACTAGAATTACAGACCACTCAGCGACTATAATTGACAATATCTTCTTTAACAAAATTAACAGACACACCTCTGGACTAATAATTACTGATGTTAGCGACCATTCTGCTACATTTTATGTTGATGAATCAGCAAAAAGATACATCCGTCCCATACAAACTCTCAAAAGATCATTCAAGCAAGAGAACATAAATCAGTTTAAGTCCCTTTTGTATGCAAGTGATTTCTCCGATGTATTGAGTGACCAGTGCCAAATGCTGCCTATAATACTCTAGTTACAAAGGTCCGCGCAGCCTATAGCCAAGCATTCCCAGAAAAACTCGTAACTATCCCTAAAAAGTTCATAAAGCGTGAACCATGGATGACCACTGGCCTACTACAGTCATCATTACACAAAACAAAACTATATGTTAAAAAGCTGAAAATACCAACGGTACAAAATAAAGTGAGGTACAAATCGTACTGCACTGTTTATAACAGACTAATACGGGCCCGCGAATCTGACTATTATAAATGTATACTCCAAGAAAACAAACACAACATGAAAAAAACGTGGGAAATATTGAAGAAAGCAATCAATAAATCAAATTCGGCTTCCATTTTCCCCTCTACATTTGTCGACGGTAATGTCGAAATATCTGACCCTAAAGAGATAGCTGATAAATTTAACTCGTACTTTGTTGACATTGGCACAAAATTAAGTGAAGGAATACCCGTTTCTTCTCGTTTTTTCCGACTATGTTGACCGGAAAAATGATGAATCATTCTTTATTGCGCCAACAACCCCACAAGAAGTAATTCAGTGCATAAAAAAATGAACACGAAAATAAGCAGAGACTTTGACAATATATCAACAAAAATGCTCAAGGAAATAATACACGAGATCGTAGACCCATTAACCCACGTAATTAACCTTTCATTTTCCACTGGCATTGTCCCAACCAAAATGAAAATAGGTAAAATAATTCCCATCTTCAAATCGGGCGATCAGCAGCTATTTAACAATTACAGACCCATTAGCATTCTACCGACGTTCTCCAAAGTATTAGAGAAACTACTGTATTCTCGATTAATACATTTCCTGGAAGAAAATAAAACTATTCACCAGTACCAATTTGGTTTTAGAAAAGCACATTCAACAATACGTCCAGTATTGCATCTTATAAACACTGTGGCAGAAATGAATGATAAACCAACAAAAGACTGCACGTTAGCTCTTTTTGTTGATTTCTCAAAAGCATTTCATACTATAAATCATTCCATCCTACTAAAAAAGTTAGAATTGTATGGGGGGGGCATGCAAACTCAATGGTTTCAAAACTATCTTACAGACAGAAAGCAATCAGTATTTCTTCCAAATGCGAGTTTTTGCTTTCTGGAAGTAACAACTGGTGTTCCACAGGGATCCATTCTTGGACCTCTTCTCTTCATTATCTACATCAACGATATCATAAACGCCACATCGCTCAAAATGTTATCGTACGCAGATGATACCACAGCACATGCATCTGGTAATAAATTAGATTCACTAATAGAAACAGCTAACCTCGAATTAAATAATTTATTTGTTTGGTGTACTGCAAATAAACTTATCCTAAATGAAACCAAAACAAAATTCATCATCTTTCATCCTATGAACGATTTATACACTATTGGAAGCAGACAAATCTTGCTTAATAATTCAAGCATCTCTCTTGTTGCAAATCATCAGGAGGAAAAATCCGTAAAATTTTTAGGTATTCACGTGGATGAAAATTTAAACTTTAGGAATCGTCTATCAGTTGTCTGCTCCAAAATTTCAAGGGCTATTTACGTAATAAACAAGGTAAAAACAATTCTCCCGAAAGAGTGTCTGAAAACATTATACTACTCTCTGATTCACAGTCACATGTTATATGGGATCCACATCTGGGGACACTCACCCTCGACTAAAACAATTATAAAACTTCAAAAGAAAGCTATCAGAATCATCTCTAACAAAAAAATATAATGCCCACACCGATCCTTTATTTCACAACCAGCGTATCTTAAAATTCGCAGACTTGTATAAACTTCAGGTACTATTGTTGATGTATGATTGGTATAACAAAACGCTACCAGAAAGCTTTGAGAACACTTTTAGCATATACCAAAATCCCTCAGGAATGGACACCAGACAGTCCGGTAATGTACATACACTCAAACCAAGAACACAATTTTCAGCTAACCTTCCAATACACACTTTTCCTAGGATGTGGAATACAGTCGAACCATTAATTCAAAACTATCCCAGAGCATTATTCAAAAAGACTCTGACTGATAAATTCCTAAACTCGTATCCACAGCAAATCGACTGTGACAACCCAGTTTGTCCAGACTGTAGGCCCTAGTTATACCATTTCAACATTTCAACACTATCGCAAGAAAAAAAAAAAGTTATCTTATCTCACCATTATGAAATTAGCAAATCATTCTTTTACGTAAACGCCATACACCCCCCGAAAGAGGAAGAAGGTTTCTGCAACTAATGGAAAGAACCCCCCCCCCCCCCAACAAACCACTGTATTAAATTTAACTCTAATCGTTTCACCACTGCAAAAACAGACTGCTATCAGGATTGTTTCGTATTCAACTATTTTTTATATCGGGTATGGCAGGAAGACAGCCCTAGTGGCTATGCCATTTCCCTGTAGTGTAATAATGTAGTTGAGAATATTGTATGTTACTGTTACTATAAAATGTATTCTATGTCTATACATGTTGTACTACTGAATAAATTATTCTATTCTATTCTAGGTTTCCTATAGGAAACATATAGGTAATTTTATGCAAATTATTAGGGTCCTATAGGAATCCATATAGGAAACACAATATATTCCTGTAGGAATATACATGATACATGTAGTCCTGTCGATTAGAAGAGTTTGCTAAGGCAAACTCTTCTAATTGCCAAGGCTACATGTATATTAAACTGTTTTCGTTTGGCTGAAATGAAAAAAAATCTGCTTATTAAAAAAGATAGACTTTTACTTAAATTTAACTATAATTTACAAATAAAAAAAATGCTTTCCTATAATTGCCATGAATTTCCTATAATAATCCAATAAAAGTCTTAAACATTTGGTTGAATCTGAAGAGACTTTGAGCTGTAAAATAGTTCAACAATTAAATAAAAAATTCTATAGGAATGCACAGAGGATTCCTACAGGAAAAAGGACTCCCACAATTTTCTTGCCGTACACTCATCATTCCTATAGGAATCCTGTATGATTCCTATATGTTCCTATAGGAAGCATATAGGATCCTACATGACATTTCCGTACGGACAGTTCATATTTTCAACTTGCAGATTCTTAGGGCTGCATGTTGAAAACTGTGATTGGTCTATCACACAAATTCACTGAGTAACTATATACTTTATGACGTCAGGTTATATCAAGATCCTGAGCCGAAAAAGCGGCATTTGGGGTTGAGAGGTTTAAGAATATATTTGAAAAAGACTGTTTTCAGTTATTCCACTACTTGTGAACTGTTCCCAAGTAATTCTGTACAAGAATTTAACTGTTTAATTGTAGATATGATATTGTTTGAAATACTTGTACCAGTTATTGTTAAAAAGGGGGATTTTTGATTTAACAGTAAAAGTATTTAGATTGGGTGAAAGATATCCAGGGTGGACAGAAGATATTCTCCAACATTATTCCTCTTGAATGATGGAGTGTGGGGTAGATGTTGTAGGTGGGGATATGCAGCCGTGCCAAATTTTTTTAAAGAGTAGATCCCAGTAAACTAAATCAGTATTATTGTCAACAATTTTTTATCTTATGTTTTGCTTTGGATTCAGCAAGGCTTCATCGCAGTAGCCATGGCAGAACATCATGCAATATTTAAGAAAAATAGTGTATGTAGACACTGCACTTAACATGACTAGAGACTGGCACTTAGAAACATTTGTCTCGACAGGAAGAGTGCTGAATTATTTTTAATCGTCAGAATTTGTTCACAAGCCTTTGCCTTGTTACAATTTATGGGAGAGTGTCTGCGAGGATTCTCCCATAAAGTGTACCAAGGCAAATCTTTGCAGACTAAATAACTTCACTTCAAAGATGATTTGAAACATGTCTATTGAACACGAAGCTTTTTATTTGGGGTTTCGATTAAAGCCCAAATATGGGATTCCAGCTCTCTACCATTTAACTAACCCTCTCCACACTGATGTCAAAGTTCCGAAATTTCAAACAACAAATTTGTTCCATAACTCAACTCTGAATTTAACCCTTCACCTAACATGAAAAGCAGACGACACTTTTCAAAAAATGATCGAATAATTAATTTTTTTTTCATTTTTTGTCTCAAAAACATAGGTTATGACCCCTTATTGGAACGAGCTCGACGAGCTCGTTCCAATGAGGGGTCATAACCTATGTTTTTGAGACAAAAAATGAAAAAATAATAAAAATAATTGGCGATTTTTGAGAATAGCGCTGGCCGGTTTTGGCCGTTAAGTTGGGTAAAGGGTTAAACAAAATCAGCTTTTAGCTCAACTTGGCAATGTCAAGTATGAGCTATTGGGGTGGGTTGCGATCCATCGTCCATCCATCTGTACGTCCGTCCATTTGTATATCCATCCATCCATCCATCCATCCAATCCATCCATCCATCCATCCATCCATCCAAAATTCCTTTAGCACACCCTACAGGCCGCAACTCTCACCCAAACAGTTCCAAATTTCACACATGGCCTTCGGGCAATGTCTGAATGGAAGCTGTTGAATTTTTATGAATTTCGTTGAACAATATGGCTGCCAGAAACTATCTCAGATTTTGCATATAAATTGTCAACAATTTCATTGGCACACCATTTAGGCTACATCTCTCACCAGATCTTTTTCAAATTTCATATGTAGGTTTACTGCGATGTTTAGATGGGAGGTATCAATTTTTGTCTGCATTTCGTTCAAAAACGTGACTGTTATCTGCTTGGATTTTGCACATAAATTGTCAGCAATTCTATTGGCATACCCTCAGCCGATCAGTTCCAAATTTCATATGTGGCTTTTAGGTAATGTCTAGATGGAAGTTATTGAATTTTTTCGAATTTCGTTAGAAAACATGTTCGCCAATGGCCGTCTTAGATTTGGCATATAAATTGTCAACAATTCTACTGGTACACCCTACAGACCGCATCTCTCGCTTGATCATTTTTCTATTTGGCTTTGGTGTGATATGTAGATGGCAGCTATCGAATTATTCTGAATTTCGTTGAAAAACATGACCGCCAGCAGTCATCCTGGATTTGTCAACAATTCCATTAACACACCTCACAGGCCACATCTCACTCTTTTAAAATTCCATATGTAGCTTTGGTGTGATGTCTACCTGGGAGTTATCAATTTTTTCCTGAATTTCGTTGAAAAACGTGGCGGCCATTGGCCATCTTGGATTTGGCATATAAATTGTCAACAACGACCCTTTTCAGATTTCATATGTAGCGTTGGTGTGACGTCTTTTCTGTAGAAACTTGATTGAATGACTTAGCAATATTGTAACTTTTTATTTAGTTCAGCCCCTTCTTAGACAAGTTTATCTGCAGTGTCATTGACACTTTCATTGTTTGAGAGCGCTCAATGAGCTTGGTCATTTTACCCTAAGACTGACAATTCCTAGCCGCATTGTGAGAAAAATGTGCAGCTCAAAAGGTTGACATTTCTGCATCAGTATGCAGAGGGTTAATTGCAAATGTGGATGAAGAAGTTTGGGGTAGATGTTGGAGTTGGGGATATGCAGCCATGCCAAGTTTTTTTTTATGAAGACTATATCCTAGTAAACCAAATCAGTATTACTGTCAACAATTTTTTTTTTGAGATTCAGCATGGCTTCATCACAGGAGCCATGGTAGAATATCGTGGAATTTTTAAGTAAAATAGTGTGTGTCGATACTTCACATGACCAGAGACTGGCACCTGGAAACATTTGTCTTAACTGGTAGAGTGCTAAATTATTTTTGGACGTCAGAATTTGTTCGCAAGCCTCTGCCTTGTTACAATTAATGGGAGAGTGCCTGCAGGCACTCTCCCATAAATTGTAACAAGGTGAAGCCTTGCAGACTCAAACTAAATAATTTAACTTCAAAGATAATATGAAGCATGTCCATTGAATACAAACCCTTTTATTTGGATATGCCATAGTTCAGATTAAAGCCCAAATATGGTCTTCCAGCACTCTACCATTTAATTAACCCTCTCCACACTGCTGTTAAAATACCGAACTTTCCAAAAGCAAAATTGTCCCATAATTCAACTCGGAATTTCGTTTTGTTTGAGAGCACTCAGTGAGCTTAGTCACTTTGCTATAAAAGACTGACTTGGTTAAATTCCTAGCCGTGTTATGAGAGACATTTTTGTCTCAGAAGTTTGACATTTCTACATCAGTATGCAGAGGGTTTATTGCAAATTTCATTTAAAAAAATGCTTGATGGTCTTGATCTAATGCAGGGTCATAAGCTATGTTTTGAAGGTACAATTTTTAAAAGCGATGAAATTAGAATGGCGATTTTTGTGATTGTTTTTGTCCAGATATGGTTAATATGTTTAGGAAAGGGTTAACAAATACAAGAAAAAAATCAAACCACTGAATCAGTGGAGTTTGTTGATTGTTTTTCAGATCATTAATGACCCCATACATGGTCAAATTGAGCTTCATCCTCTTTGTGTGAAGGTAATGGACACACCACAGTTTCAGAGGCTGAGATCCATCAAACAGCTTGGTGGAGTTTACTGTGTCTACCCTGGAGCAGCCCATAACAGATTTGAACACTCCATTGGGTGCGTATATACTGAATTGGACTTTAATAATGTAATGTTGGAATTAAAACACTGCATGTCTTGTGAAATGAGAAATGAAGGCAACCTGATAATAGACAGGCCTTAAAATTTGTTGTGATTCATCAAAATCAGTTTTGATTCTCACGAACTCCTTTTGGGTGAAACATAATTCAGTTCTTAAATAATTTAGAATTTAAAAGTATTGTCATATCATTGTTTGAGCAACCAGTACATATTTCATTGTAAGAAAAGCTACCACATATTTATATATTAACTAGAGTTTAACCCTTGAGGGCCTAATTCTTACTTTGATCACATTTTTGCAACAGAACAGGTGCCCCTGCATGCATTCTTTGAGTAGTTACAATTTGCATTCTAACCCTTTACCTAACATGAAAAGCAGACGACACTTGCAAAAAAAATTCTTAAATAACTAATTTTTTTCATTTTTTGTCTCAAAAACATAGGTTATGACCCCTCGTTGGAACGAGCTCGACGAGCTCGTTCCAATGAGGGGTCATAACCTATGTTTTTGAGACAAAAAATGAAAATATTTTGAAAATTAATTGGCGATTTTTGAGAATAGCGCTGGCCGGTTTTGGGCGTTACGTTGGGTAAAGGGTTAAGCAGGTAGCTGTTTTAGGTACGTCTTGGTTGGCTTAGTACCAATTTGGTGAGGGTTTTTTTACGTACATGTATATATAGACCACATGTTCCAACCAACGTGAGAGCTTTTGGCAGTCTTGCTGATAGAAGTTACAGTGCCTTGGCCATCGTTTGTAGCAACCAAGACTTCACTAACATCAGTGCTAAGTCACATTGTCACCGTGGTATAAAGGAGCAAAATCTGTGAAAAAAAATATCCATGCCTTTATGGATACTTTCAGAATCTATGATAAGAAACAAATGAATATCTTGCGAAAATGAAAGTTGATTCGCACTGTTTTCCTTGAGTTGATTTTTTTACATGAATTGAGTCTGATTCTCGCATGAATTTAACCCTTTAAACAACGTAACGACCAAAACTGGCCAGCTCTATTCTCAGAAATCGCCAATTAATTTTCATTATTTTAAATTTTTTTGTTTCAAAAGCATAGGTTATGACCCCCTCATTGGAACGAGCTCATCGAGCTTGTTCGAATGAGGGGTCATAACCTACAGTACGTGGAGAGTGTATTATCACTAAATCACCTGCAGGGTGAAGATTCCGCCCGAGCAATAAATGCAAATTTCTTGCAAAACATAACCCGCACCAGCAAAGTTTCAGCCAATGGACCTCTGGGTTAAACTCGGGGGTCCATTGGCTGAAACATTGCTTGTGTTTTTTGTCGATATGTACAAATATTTGAAAGTTATAATTTGGGTGATAATTTAGTTACAATCCACTCTCCACGTATTGTATGTTTTTGAGACAACAAAATGAAAAAAAAATAGTTATTCAAGAAATTCTTTTGCATGTGTCGTCTGCATTTCCTGTTAGGTAAAGGGTTAAATCCCTGAAAGATTACATTAACCCTCTGTACGCTGATCTCAAAATAACAAAGTTTCAAGCAGCAGATTTTTCTCATTACACAACTCGTGATTTAACCAAGTTTATACCATGATTACCCATTCTACTATATATATAGACAATAAACATATAGTGTGTTTTTATATCTGTGTTATACAACGAGTTGAAATATGGTTTATTTTTTCGAGGCTTCGCCGAGAAAAAATAAACCATATTTCAACGAGTTGTATAACACAGATATAAAAACACACTATATGTTTATTGTTTTTATCTGATAACAAACAGACACCCGTCTCGTGCGTCTACCCGACTTATATATGCTTCCCACGGGCCTCCAAAGAAAACCAGTCTACGAGACAAAAGAAATAGGACAAGACGCATAGAGTTGTGTCCCTTACATTACAAAATCGATGGCGGCGATTGTAAAGTGCGATTGCACTTCTTGCATCATGTAACTGCGCTGGAACAAAATAAATTTCAACTATTTTATTAACAGTAACAAAACGGTGTTTCAGTAGAGTTATTCTTTTTTTGACATAGTTCCAGTTTTCTTCCGTGTTTTATGCTGTAGTCCCAATATAACAAATAATTTTGCGTTTGTTTACAATTTTTACGAAGTGTTTTTTTTCAGGTAGAGCAGACGAACTTTTAATTAGCGCAGTTCCGCGAGTACTTTTGATCGAGGCCGTGACTATAAATAGTTCGCAGTCGCCGCATACTAATTACTATTAACATTCAAGTAATTTCTACAATGTTTTGAAGCAAAATTTTAGGTTGCCTTTATTGAAGCAAAATAAATAAGAAATGACACCATCAGAGGATTTTGACAAAGTGCAATAAGCGTACAATTAAAACCTGCCCTGTGATATAACGATGTTTCATGAATGAATGAATGAAAATGGAATTGAAAGAGGTCAGAGGTCGTTCGCATAAATTATAATTATATACAACACCCGCTGTATATACTTCAAGTATATACAACGGTTGTTATACTCTATGGTTATCAGATAAAAAAGCCTATGACATAACTTTTAGCTTTACACACCAACCGTGGTGAATACGCATGTGATTTCAGTAGTTAAAATTTACACACACAATGGAGCTACATGCAAGTTGACTTTTGGTGACCTCGCTTCAATGCAAACTTGTCTAAATTTATCACTCGTCGCCTCGTTGTTTCATGTTAATAAAGCATCCATAACTCGAAATAGTATGTTATTATGTTATTAAAATGAAAAAGGCCCCGTAATTTGCACGTTTGGTTTTCTATTTCGTTTCGGCGATAAAATTACCAACGGAAGTACCGCCTACCTGAGCTCATGTAAACAAAACCAGATTCGCACGTGTACATATTGATTTATTTAACATTTAAACTCGTATTAGTCTGACGATCATGGTATAAATAAAATATACCCATAGTCGCTTGGTGTACCAAATGTTCATCTTTCGTGGTGAAGTGGTTTTAACCACACTCCAAAGGCTCGCGGTTAACACTACTTCACCACTCGTAGTGAATATTTGGTACATCAGGCTACTATGGATATATTCTATATGAATCTTTATTTGACATAGCACATTGAGCTATGTCAAACAAGACTGTATCAGACTTAGAAATAAAGGGCTTATATCGTAACCCATTGGCCGGTTATGCCATTGCATGCTCGTAACGCATAGAAAAAGGGTGCAGTGGTGCTTCTCCGCTTTCTCTGTTTTTTTTAACCCTTTACCTAACATGAAAAGCAGACGACACTTGCAAAAACAATTCTTGAATAACTAAATTTTTTCATTTTTTGTCTCAAAAACATAGGTTATGACCCCTCGTTGGAACGAGCTCGACGAGCTCGTTCCAACGAGGGGTCATAACCTATGTTTTTGAGACAAAAAATGAAAATATTTTGAAAATTAATTGGCGATTTTTTAGAATAGCGCTGGCCGGTTTTGGCCGTTACGTTGGGTAAAGGGTTAAATGTCTTGATGGGATTCCCGCCTATATAAGTATCAACAACTAACATACGATCGCGCTTAGTTGGTGCTATTTATTTTGGCAGAAATTCTTTTAGGATGGTAATTCGGTAAACTTAGGTTGTATATCCTTGTCATACCCTGTCGCAACCTGCCATTACCTGTAGTTTGTTCATGTATTTTACAATTGATATAACCCAACCTAAACAGTGTTGCGACTTATTTCCAGGACTGCTGTATTTAGAAAAATATCACGTTTCATTGAGGGAACAATTTGCATCTTGAAATTTTGATATTTTACATCAGTGATCAGTTTTTGCGGTACCCCCACTTTAATCATATAAATTTTGGCCTGAAAACCACGTGAAACGGTACGTATCACATAATGTGTATCGATTCCGTATCATATAGACGACTCATTCTGATTCCGTATCATATAGATGACTCGTTTCCGGTAGCGCTACGTGCTATCATAACAGGTACATAGATTCATTCTATGTGCGTCTCAGTGGTCGAAAAAATGTTTGAAAATAATTTAACCCTTTACTTATCATGAAAAGCAGACGACACTTGCAAAAAAATTCTTGAATAACTAATTTTTTTTCATTTTTTTTTTGTCTCAAACACATAGGTTATGAAACCCTTGTTGGAACGAGCTCGGGAGCTTGTTCCAACGAGGGCTCATAACCTATGTTTTTGAGACAAAAAATTAAAATTAATTGGCAATTTCTTGAGAATAGCATTGGCCGGTTTTGGCCGTTACGTTGGGTGAAGGGTTAAGATTTAATCTGTTTATGTGACAGAATTTTAGATAAATGAATTATCATAATAGTGTGCATGTCCTGTGATTTGTATCAGATTCTCGGTGGTGTCCAAAAATAGGATCACAACTCGCCGGCAAAGCCGGCTCGTTGAGATCCCATCCTGGACACCACCTCGAATCTGATACAAATCACAGGACATGCACATATAATATGATAATCTGTATTTATCGTGAGAATATAACACTTAATATAATAAGTGATGTGTGCATATTGTTGAGTTTTGACCCAGGAAAATGTTTTCAAGAAAAACATCAATGACCATGATTTGCATTTTATAGTGACTCCCACCCTGACTTGTTTTCAGGAAAAAAACTAGATGTTTCTTCACTGCTAAAGAAAACAACTCAACTAACCATTGATTTGGCTCACAAATTTTGAACTTGATCCAGAGATGTTCTCAAGTGTGAAGCTCCAAAACACACTTTGGAATGGAGTGGATCCTTTGGAGATTGTATATCACAAATCCTGTTTGGCAGAATCCTAAGGTGTCCCCATATATGTCTTCAGATATAATTCGCATATCATTCCATGTAAGGAATTGAAATAGCCAGCTTGGGGTCCATGGTAATAACTCATGACCCAACTCATAAACGGATGTCAATCATGCAGTGTAATTTGTCAGACACAAGGCGTTTTAAATCTTTGATGCTCATTTACAATACTTGTTGCCATCTCTAACCCATGGTACAATGTTGTAAATATAGCCCAGCATGAATCTTGTATCACACCGAGTTCAAATCTTACATTTTAATGCCTAATTTTTACATTTGGAACTAATCCTGTTCGGTATCTTACTGATAGTGGAGTGTTACAGATATAAACACATGTACATTTATGACTTTTTGTTCTAGTGTGACTTCTTTGCCTCGGACCTATTGCAATGATTTTGGTGTATATTTGCAGTGTGTCTTACTTGGCTGGTAAATTCGCAAGAACCTTACAGGAACGACAGAAAGAGCTTAACATTACAGATATTGATATCCTTTGTGTTGAGATTGCTGGACTTTGTCATGATTTGGGTAAATACTTTCTTTACATTATCACTGGTAGCTGGTTGAGTGCAAGAAGCCACTTTCAGTGCCTTCAAAAAAATGAGGGCACCAGATCAAAAGCCAATTTTCTTTGCTCATGTTTCATATTCAGTCAAACATATATATTTATTTATTGGTGTTTAAGGTCACATACTTTATTTATTGGCTTTAAGGTCACATACTTATGCTAATCATGATCGTGACAGTTTTACGGCTGGAGGAAGCCGGAGTACCCGGAGAGAACCACCGAGCATCGACAAGCAACTGTCAGCTTCTCAACATTCTAACTCTGTTCAAGCTCTGCTCAAGCAGGCTTACACAGGTTGAAAACATGTGCCCCATCGACGTGCAGTATGCCTTAGAACACGGCGGCGCCATCGTGCCTCCATGTAGGCAACTGGGATAATGTGCCTTGCCCAAGGACACAACGCGGGTCGTCCCGGACGTGAATCGAATTTGGAACCTCCAGCATGGAAATCCTACAGTCTACCACTGAGCCACCGCGTTCCCAATCAAACAAATAAAATATTTTTATATATAAGTTTGTTCTATTACAAATTACTGCAGAGTGCCTGTTGGCACTCTCCAATAATTTGTAATAGAACACATTTTGAATAACAAGTTATGACCACCAAAAATAATTTGGCTCCCAACCAGTTAAATAGCCGATTGTGGGATTTCCTAAGTCTACCGCTAAGCCACCTCGCTCCCGATCAAACAAATATAATAATAATAATATACACATTTATATAGCGCCAAAATTATAGTTCAAAGGATATAGAACCATATTCTAAGGCGCTGTACATGTTACTGAGCTCATGCAAATATACAAACGGAATATATACAGTATCTTACAGTCCAGAACATCACTTATAGGCTTTTTGAAACAGGTATTTTTTGAGATATTTCTTGAAAAGGTTGACATTTGACAGTCGTTTTAGGTGTTCTGATAAACTATTCCACAAGTGAGGGCCAGCAAATGAGAATGACCTATCTCCAAATGTCTTACACCTATGTTTTGGAACATGTAGCAGCCTTTTACCTTCGGACCACAAGTTGTATTGACACACATTCTTGGTATTAAGGAGTCTTTCTAAGTAGGCTGGTGACATGTTGTTTTGTGTCTTAAAAACTAACAATAAAGTTTTGAAAATTATTCTGTACTTTACTGGCAGCCAGTGCATATCCCTCAGAACAGGAGTGATGTGTTGAGATCGTGATATCCTACATACCACTCGGGCTGATGCATTTAGTACCATCTGCAGGCGAGTGTACTGATATTGTGGAAGGTTGAACAGTAAGGCATTAGAATAATCCAAATGTGAAGTTACAAAGGCATGAACTAGAGTTTTTGTTGAGTCTTTGGTGAGGAACTGTCTTATCTGTTTAACTTTTTTATAGACCACTGAAAGCCTTATTGCACATATTTGTAACATGTCTGTCCATAGACATGGTAGAGTCGAAGAAGGCACCAAGATTACGTACACTGTTACTTGCACTGATGGCAGAATCTCCTACCTTCACTTAATTGATCAACTTTAGTGAGTTACTGTCGTGAACCAATTATTACGAATTCAGTCTTATTTATCATTAATTTGTTTGAAACCATCCATGTGCGAATGTCCGAAATACATAATTCAATAGTTTCTAGAGCTTTAGTTTGATCCTTGATTGATGCTCGAAAAGAGAAATAGACCTGTGTGTCATCAGCATAACCATGGACTTCAGGAAGGTGAGATTCAATGATGGTGAACATTTTTGAAATATAGAATCGAAACAGAACAGGACCAAGACAACTGCCCTGTGGGACTCCACATTTAAGATGGAAGTCTTTTGACATATTATCGTATATTGATACACGCTGCTGTCTATTCTTGAGGTATGGTGATAGCCAGCTATCAGCAACACCATTAAGTCCAAAATCAGAATTCGTTGTCTCCAGCAGAGTTTTATGACAAACAGTATCAAAAGCAGCACTAAGGTCTAAAAGAACAGGCAATGTTACCCATCCAGACTCCATATTAAGGAGGATGTCATTCTGAACCTTGAGTAATGCCGTTTCAGTCGAGTGAAATGTTCTGAATCCATACGTGTTGGCCGGTAACGGAGCATGCATATCACTATGTAACATTAGTTGGTCAATTGCGGCTTTTTCACACAGCTTAGAGACGAACGGTAAGTTACTCACTGGTCGGAAGTTTTTAAACACAAGTTCTGCATCTTGTTTCTTCAGAAGAGGATTAACAATTGCTATTTCCCCGCATCAGGCACATATACTTCCAGCAGAGACATTTTGATCATTTTTGTGATCACAGGAGCCAAAGAGTCTACACATGATTTGACAATAGATGTTGAATTGGGTCGAGTTGACATGAGGCATCTGAGGATTCTTTTGTTACTTTGGTTACCTCGTGGATTTCTAAAGGTCGAAAAGTTGAAAGCTCTTTTTCTGATGGTCTCTATTTGATGTCAGTTTTGTCTACCTTTATGTTCTTAATTTTTTCCTGAATTAATTTTATTTTTTGGATGAAGAATTCGCCAAATTGATCAGCTAGCTTTGATGGATCATCGTGTTGTGGAAATGACACACTTTGTTTTTCTGTACACAGATTTTTAACAACTTTAAACAGTTTTTGGCTGTCACCATTACAAGCTTCAACACATGTTGTGTAGTAAGAGTTTCTGGCATCTTTTAGTTTGTTGGAAAACTGATTTCGAATAGTCTTATGTGTTGCTTCCTCATTGTGAGATTTAAATCTTTCCCGCTCTTGCTTTCGACGATTAGCTTTTTGAGTTCTCAGTTCATTGGTAAACCAGGGTATACTTGGGCGAATAATTAATGTTTTTGTTTTCAGAGGGGCATGCTCATACAGTAGAAAAGACAATGATTGATTGAATTTTCAGAGTGTTACTACTTTACGTGTCAGTCATGGTTTTCGAACACCTAGTGTGCACTCAACAAATGACTGATCAGATAATCTGGATGGGATTAATGGCCCAGAAAGCTGAAAGTCATTAGTACATCTTTTGATGATAAGGTCAAGAGTGTGTCTAGAAGTATGAGTTGGCCCAGTAACATGTTGTTGTAAACCAAATGTTTCTAAGAGGTTCATAAACTTGTTAGCATCACTGTCATTGTTGTCTTCCATATGTATATTAAAATCACCGATGATAAGGAGTTTTTCAGAACACATAACAATGGATTCAAGGTACACAGAAAATTCTGGTTTTTGGAGTAAGGTGGTCGATATACACCCACAGTTCGGATGTTGTTGTCAGCCCAGCATATAGTCCATTCGGCATATTCAAAAGGGGATTTATCTCCTTGGGTTGAGGTTTTTAATTTGTATATTCTCTCGGCACATGAGAGAAATTCCACCTCCAGTCCTAGCATTTATCCTAGGAGCACTCTTGAAAATATATCCTTCACAGGAAAGTCCTGAAACAATTACACTGTCCTGATCAGTTAGCCGAGTCTCAGTAACCAAACAGAAATCCATTTTGTTATTGACGATATGTTCTACAAAATCAGGAACTTTATTCCTCACAGATCTGGCATTTACAGTTGAAAAGTTTACACTTGAGGTAATCGGGGAATGAATAGTAGTATCTGTGCTGATTACATGAATGTTGTTGGTATTCACACCCGAGTTAATAGGCTTTGGTCTCATTGCTTCTTTGTGTTGAATTTTTTTAATCCCTTTAGTTGATATACTTTATCTGAGCAGTGGTTAGTAGAACAAAATTCCGGTTTTAGTATTCTTTGTTTTTTCAAGGCTTTAAAAACATATGCTTTAGGCCTGTGCTTGA
Source organism: Pictodentalium vernedei (assembly GCA_031216915.1). NCBI lineage: Eukaryota > Metazoa > Mollusca > Scaphopoda > Dentaliida > Dentaliidae > Pictodentalium > Pictodentalium vernedei. The sequence goes on along the minus strand of CM062295.1, from coordinate 630,315,492 downwards.
CATGATCCATAGCGTTGTTGATTGAACGGAGCTCATCTGAGGTGTAATGAAACAAACACATTTTAAATGTCAGTAATTGAAACTCATGAAACTAATGGCATCAGGTGTAAGGTAGCTGTCTCCCATTAGCAGTGAATAGAATGGCAAATAGGTTTCACAGTCCAATCCGGTTCAGAACAATAGGCGACATAATCCGGATTAACTTTCCACATGAGGAAAGAATTCAAACTGGAGAAATATTCAGTATATTTCAGAGTTTTTTTGGTTAAAAAACACAAATATGTTGAACGATTTTCTCTTAAAAGTCACATCAAGACAATGCACAACTGATAAGGAATATGTACAGCAATTTTCAGCAGATATATCCAAAAATGTCCAGTAGAAAACCAGGAAACAGCAGGAGCTCAAAAAAGTGTGACCACACTTGATGGAAATACAAATCTTGAATAATAATACTTTTTTATATAAGTTTGTTCTATTAAAAATTACTGCAAAGCGGGCACTCTCCAATAATTTGTAATAGAACACATTTTGAATAACAAGTTATGACCACCAAATATAATTTGGCCCTCAACCAGTTAAATAGCCGATTGTGGGATTACTGTCTACAACAGGTTTAATACAGTTGTCACGTCAGAAGTCAACAAGATGTTTAATTGTGAGTAACTGTATTGTATCCTTGGGCAGGGAACTCGATCCTGATTGCCCACGTGAGAGCATGGTGGGGCTGTATTCTAAGGCATACTGCTTGTCGATGATGCACTTGTCTTCAACCAATGCTAGCCCTGCTTGTGTGGAGTTAGTACGTTGGAAAGTCTGGCAGTTGCTCACCGTTGCTCAGTGGTTCTCTCGTGGTATTCTGGCTTTCTCCACCTGTAAAACAGCCTGACACAAGGTGTCCCTGGCTCTCGAAAGTGTTGTTAACCCCAGTAAATAAATAAACAATCGTAGGTGAATCATAAACCATTTTACTTGGACATGCGGTCTCATGCAATTCGAAGCAATTGGCGGATTGGGGATGTTTCGGTTACAGCATGAGCAATTTTGAGTCTGGTACATGCTAATTAAATAAGTTAGGAGGTGACTCATATAAGCCCCAGGCTTCTTTTCGAATCCAAGTCTGCCTTCCGACTTGACTTGATTATCACTGTTGGTGTTATTTCGTATACTGCTAGCAAAACTTCTTTTATTAATCTATTATACTCCTATTTAATGTATACATATAACATTTTATCATATGACTCGTCCGTTTTGTTCACTTTAAAACATTTGATATTTTGTTTTCATATCAATCAGTGATAAATAAAGCCTTCCTTCAATTTCATTGGTTAATTTCAAAACTAGACAATTTGATTGGCTGAACAAAATACAACTGGGCCACATTTTCATAATTTGCATAATTAGAGTTGGGAGCTTTCATTGGTCAATTTCAAAACTGGACAATTTGATTGACTTAACAAAATACAACTGGGTCACATTTGCATCATTTCAGTAGGGAGAATTTACGTTATCTGTCCTATTTAGGGTGGGTTATATTGTATTAATCATTTACCTACAAGAAAAACGCCATTCATTTTTTTTTTATATTTTCTCTTTTTGCTTCCAAAACATAGGTTATGACCTCTCATTGGAACGAGCTCGAGGGGTCATAACCTATGTTTTGAAATTTTTAGTTATACGAGGATGTTTTTTTCCAAGTGCCGTCTGCAACTCAAGTTAGGTGATATGTTAAAAAGACATACTAAGCGGCTAATTTGTGCGTGTGTGTGTCATATGATAAATAGAATATGTAATGAGTGTTTTTCTCATATAATATTTATGAAACTCGTCCGAATTTTCCGTTTGGGCTCGCCAGAGGCTCGCCAAAACGGAAAATTCTTAGACTCGTTTCATAAATATTATATGACAAAAACACTCATTCCATAACCTCTATATCTTGAATAAATATTGTTTAAACTGATTAAATAAGCTGAGAAGCCCGAGCATTAGGACTACTACACGTATTTATCCACGAACAAATTTCCTAGATCTTGAAAGTGGAGTGCTCACTGATTGAAGGCGGACATTTTCTTTTGTTCATGTTGTGATTTGGGGAGGTTCAACAAAGGTCAACTTGAAGGAGTCCACTAGAAGAAGTATGAAAGGACAAAAGAGTGTCTCCCGATATAAAGATGTATGTGTCAATGTGGTGGTTTGGGAAGAAACTATGATATTCTTCTATGTAGAATGCACTGCAAAGCCATACATTATATCTGAACAAATATATTTACAAACCCCTTCCACTGTAACTCCCTTATCCCATGCATCAATTTGATAGGGATTAAATTGTTAAATTTATCTGGATTATCAATATGTAACACAGGTTCGTTTACTCTTGGACATCAATATACCCAAGCAATCTGTTAGAGAAGAAATAAGAGTAACTGTAACTCGTCACTGCAATAAACCATCAAATGTACATAAAAGTACTTTGTTATTCAAAACACATCAAATTAACCCTACATAACCATTATTGCCTGTACTTTTCCAAAAGAGACTTATTGGCATACTGAGATCAGGAGGGTGCATCCAATAGGTCCCCCACTCACAGGAGTTCACGTATTTTTTCAAGAACGCAGTACGCAAAGAAATCCCCAAAAGGTGACAAGAGGGCTCCATTTGATAAAAACAATTCCTGAGATGGGGATGGGGATATGCCCCCTCCCTTGTATGCCTGTACCTTTGGCAAGCATGACATATGTCTTTTCCATCAGAGTTTAACTCTTTTTGAAAATCTTGGCGACACACATGCTCCAAACACTATCAAACATGTAACCCTCCAAATACGTGTATCTGCAAAAATCATATTACATTGCAAAACAGTCTTTTTAGACTTTAAGTTCTGAACCTTTCATGCTTCTTACTTCCAAATATAACACTTAATTTATCGATTAATGGGTGACTAGAAAAAACCATAATCAACATATTGAGCCCCAGAAGCCCCCATAACAGCTCTGATAAAAGTGACAAACACCACATTGGTGGCTTTACCGAATATGCATCAGCTAGCAGCTTGATAAATAATAGAAACAAAATATCCACTAAAATTATTTTGTTGCAATTAATTGAAAGGTGCCAGCAAGCTCTTTACAAAAAATTGTAACAAATGAAACAAAGTTTTCTAATTCGAAAGAGTGAAAAAGGGCCCATAACTCTGGAAAAATGTGTGGAATAAACGCTCGCTACAGCGGCTACACAGGAATCGTTCCCCATGATGCTCGATCACAACTCCACATATCATTCAAATTGGAGTAGCAGGGGTTGGGATACAAGGGAAATGTTGATATGGATGGACAGAGGTCTCCACCAAGGGACTAGACACGTCTTCGACTTTTCAAGTCGGGGCATAATAATCACAACACATCAAACTTATCAATTCATAATTTCAGTAACATAAACAGAATTATCAATTAAAATTAATTTATAGATGATGGAAAAATATTTGGCTTCTGTCGCCCTGTCGTACTATTAACACAAGCATCTGCAGACAGTATGATGCTGACAAATGAAACTGAACGCATGTGGTCTGCTGTGTCAGGCTAAAAAGTAACTCGGCACGGATACTGAAGGAACTGCGAATATGTCGTGTATTTCATTCGTTTAAATTTCAAATGCGGGTAGTTTTGACCATGGATTCGATAATTCGTTTGTGTTTTGAGCATCAAGGTCACGCTGATCGCTGTTATTTTTATTATGATATGCAAATTGGGAGACAGTTCCGGTAAAGGAGATTTGTCACATTTGTCAGTCTAAAACGATGACAAACGACACCGGCTGATGCTTGTGTTGATATGGTAGTTTGCAAGAAAAAAGTAAATTCACAGCATCGTCCAATCGCTAATTATTTGAAAGCACGATTGCATCATTTTCAACCCATCTTCTATCGGTCCTTTAAGGATATCAACACAGTCGCGGCAGAGATCCATGGTTACTAGAAAGTAAATAACTTCGCAGCATCGGGGAAAATCAACACGCTCAATACAGTTCCAACTCACTTGGAATATATTTCGAGAAGGAAGTGTTTTCTGAAGAATTCAGCTTACTTTTTATCAATATTACTTTATTTTATGTGTATCGTCCCGATTTCATACACTCGGTTATTTTTTTTTACAAGTGGTTTATATTATCTTTTTAATGCGCAATGATTCCGATTTTCGTCAACAAAAACGTTCAGACAGCTTGTAAATATTGGATGGAGGTGGAGGGAATTTCAAAGCATGTTTTGCAGTTATGACATTAACCCTCTACCCAACGAACCGCCCGAATCCGCCCTCGTAATATGAAAATTCAGCAGTTGAAAAAATATTATTTTTCAAAATATTTCAACAAAACCATATCATGTGACCCCTCGTTGGAACGAGCTCGTTCCAACGAGGGGTCACATGATATGGTTTTGTTAAATTTTTTGGAAAAATTTGAAAAAATGTTATTTAAAATAATAACGTTTGATGTCGTATACGTTGGGTAAAGGGTTAACAGCTCAAGTAATTGCTGTAACTTGTTTGCAAATCCGCTCATACTTTGCCTCGAACAAATAAAAGGCGTGATCACGTCCTTGCATTCTTACGATCGCCCAAAATAACTATTCCCGCAAGAACCACATTATAATCGCATGACCGGAATAAACATCATTGAAACATGGCCACACCCGGAAAACCAATTTTTTTGTGTTGGTAGTATTGCATTCCAACATCACAACATACCAAAGTGTGTGTCATAAAAATGCTTTTTTCGAGTCTGTAGTATGTTATCATAACATTGGGGACAAGGCGTTCGAATTACCGATGGTTTTGTGGATTCGTTACTTATGCCATTGGCAAATTAATGTTCTTCAAAATCATAAATTTCACACTTTTCCTGAAAAAAATTACACATGCCTTAATTGCCTTTTCTATGCACTTTACTCATTCTTTTGATATATAATTTGTCTTTCCTTACTTCTCTATCTGTTTCTGGGACATTGGGGAAAAATGTCAACAAATTGACCAAAGTTAGGTTGAACAACCCCTTAATATACTCCTGGCTTGTTCGGATGTGACACTGGCATATTATTCTTTGTGATTTATCGCTCTGTCCCACTTCAACGTGAGAATTAATCAGTTAATAACAAAGGACCCCTCGCTGTATAAATGCAGATAACCACTCAGAACAGGCGTCTCGTGGGAGAGACTAATCTCCAAAGCCACGGGCAAACATACTTGGAAAAAAAAGTAAAATGCCCTAATAGAGCAACGAAATTAAATCTGATAAGCAAAGGGGTAATTATCAACGGCAAAAAATACGAACCCGAGGAATATCGTGTTCTTCCGAAATCCGTTCAGTGTCAGAAATTTGGGCACTTGTCACACAAATGTAACGGAGAGCAACGGTGTATGAAATGCGGAGACAAACACACCGCGAAGGCATGTAGTGCTACAACTCTGAAATGCCCCAATTGCGGTGATCAACACCCCAGCAACTACCGGGGGTGTAGCCACTTCAAAAAAGTTAAAACAGACATCCAGCTTAAAGCTCTAAATGTAAGTAATGTCGAGAACTCACCCTCTCCTTATTCCACGTGTACTCTAATGGCTGGCTCTATTTTCAGCATAACAAAGAAACACATGGACACCAGTCTTTCGGACGTTTGGAAAGAGATTAGTAAAACAGCCTCTAAGATATATAAAACTCAAATATCTCACACGCTATTAGAAGCGGCCGTCAACAAAATATAATTATGTAACAATATTACAAATAGTAATTAAACTTAAATAAACTTAGTACAGTTATTCCTAAACCATCCATGGATGCACTAAAAATAGTCAAGTGAAACGCCCGAAGCGTTCATCAGAAAAACTTGCAATTGTCACATTATTTAAAAAATACGGACGTAATTGGAATTAGCGAAACATGGCTTAAACCAAACACAAAATTCTCATTATGTGGTTTTGATATTATTAGAAGAGATCGCCCCATCCAAAAAGGTGGCGGTGTCGCTCTGCTAATAAGGCAGGAGATTAAATACAAACAATACCATTCGACCACCTCAATGCTGAAGTGATTGCAGCTGAAATTGAACTTGACCACAAACACGTGGCCATCATATCATATTATAACCTGCCGCAAGCAACAGTAGACAGTAAAGTATTTGAATTCTTTACCAAAAAGTACGAGCACTGCATATTCTTGGGTGATTTCAATTCCAAACACCAGGTATTCGGTTGTCATAAGACTGAGCCTAATGGTGACGCCCTTTTCAAAATCATTGAAAAACTCGATCTCTTCGTGGTAAATAACGATCAAGATGTAACCTACATAAGCAACAACACACTCCATCAATCAGATATCCTAGACTTGATTTCACCAACATATCACAAACCAGCCAAATGCAAGACATATTTGTAGGGGATGATGAGCTAGGCAGTGATCACCTGTCGGTTCACGCCACTTTGAAATGTAATACTGGTCCCGCACGGTATCCTCCCGTGAATAGGAGGAACCTATCAAAAATTGACTGGAACCTCTTCAGAAACATTATCGAAGTAAAAATAATGGCAAATGATCCCCTAAATGCTCATGAACTAGAAAAAGCCTGCACCCATCTTAACGAGGTTATCAACAGTACAATAGACGAAATTTGTCCCAAGCAAACAGTAAAGACGCGGATAAACAGAATAACCCAAACAACTCTTCAAATAATCAAACAAAAAAGAAAAGCCTTCCGGGCTTACCAATCAGAGAATGATCAAATGAAAAGAGCAGAACTTAAAACCGCGTATAATCGCCAACATGGAGAAGTTAAAAAGGCCGTAGCTAACGACAATCGCGTGAGATGGGAAAAAACAACAGAAAACCTAAATGGGCTGAGAGAACCTAAGAGGTACTGGGATACATTTAAAACTCTTACTGGCCAAAAGACCAAAAGTGCCAATAATAATGCGCTGAAGACTAGTGACGGAACTATGGCCATGGACTACAAGGCAAAGGCCAGCGCTTTTGCCGAACTTTTAGAGAAAGCGCGTCGTCCACAAGAAGGGAACAGATATGACAACGATTTTAAGGTAAAAGTAAATAACTTTGTCCAAGATAACAACTCAATTTTCAATGAACCGAATTTCAACCAAAGGCATGAAGACGGGGACGACCATGAATTAACCGAACCAATAAGCGCAGAAGAGGTCATGGGTATAATCAGAAAATGCACGCCATCTTCGTCCCCAGGAGAAGACGAAGTCTCTTACAAAATAATGAAACAGTGCCCCAACATCTTCTACTGTAGACTTACCAAACTCCTAAACTGCTGTCTCTCCTGTGGATACTTCCTAAAATGCTAGAAAGTGGCCACAGGAGTAATGATACCTAAACCCGACAAAGACCTTACCAACCCTTCTAACTACCGCCCAATCAGCTTGCTTAGCTGTGTTGGAAAAATATTTGAGCGGATTCTCACTACGAGACTTCGCAGCTATCTCGAATCAATCAACTTTTTCAACAAATGGCAAAGGACGTATAGGAGTCAGAAAGAGGGATACGAACACGTATATAGACTGGTCGATTATATGAAAACAGCATTTAGTCAAAACGAAATCGGAACAGCGCTTTTCTTGGATGTAGAAAAAGCGTTCGACTCGGTATGGCACAATGGCGTGAGATATAAACTAGCGAAAATGGGATTACCCACTAAAATTCTGAGGATCATATCATTTCTAACTGACCGAAAAATCAAGGTGAGGGTTAATCGCGAGTTGTCAGAGGAAGTAATACTCGAAGCGGGAACACCACAAGGGTCGATTCTAAGTCCGCTTCTTTTCATAATATATGTGAATGACATAGAAAAAGTAGGGAAAAACTGTGTTGAATTATCGCAGTTCTCAGACGACAAAGGCATTTGGACGGCCAGCAAGTCCCGAAACATAATTAAAAGTCGTCTACAGGATACCATTTGCGATCTTGAGGGCTGGTGCGCCCTGTGGCGCATCAAACTCAATGCCGCCAAAACTCAAAAAGTTACGTTCCTCAAGAAGCAAAGGAAAAGACCAGTCCCCAGTATCGATCTCCAGTTATACGATCACAAATTAGAAGCAGGCAAAGAGGCTAATTTTTGGGGATTTATCGTAGATAGCAATCTCAGTCTAAACAATCACGTAAACTCCATTACGGTTAGAGCTCCTAAACGTATCAATTTTCTGAAGATGATCAGAGGTAGAAATTGGGGAGCAAACAAATATGTGCTTCTCAAACTCTACAAAACATTTATACGTCCGATACTAGAATACGGTGCCATAATAACAAGTGACCTGAGAAAACCAACATTCAGAAGCTACAGAGGGTTCAAAATTATGCCTTGCGTGTGGCACTATGCAAACCCAAATGGACACCGATAAAGGAACTTCACGAGCTAGCAAAAATAGAAACTATTGATACGCGATTAAAAGACCTACAAAACAAAACCCTCAACAGACTCCAAGATAGAGAATTAATGGTTGAGCTGAACGAACACCGATCCCTTAACAGAAAAACAAAATAAGTTTCCAGAAAATATTTTTTTTTTATACAATATAACTAAATTGAGTGGAGTCAGTGAGGATTGCCTCGCTACTCATTGAGAACTTTAGGAAAGAGTCTGTGAGGACTGCCTCGCAACTCTGCTGAAGCGCGATTGAAATGCGTTTAATAAGACCTATATAACAAAACCCTCCACGTACATCCAGGATAGTGAATCAATGGTGAAGCTGAACGAACACAGAACCCTTAACTGAAAAACAAAATAAGCCACAGTAAATTAAAATTACTCAATAGAATTAAACTGCGTGGAGTCAGTGAGGATTGCCTCGCTACTCATTGTGATCTTTAGGATTGAGTCTGTGAGGATTGCCTTGCAACTCTGCGTGTGGAGAGTGGGCTCCGAAGAAACCCACCCTCACCCCATCCATAGCAACAATCACACAACAGTTACAATATACAATAGCGGATACCTATCTTTCTCTCTACCTATAACTTTTCTAATTGAACATTCTCAAATTTTCTTGCAACACTCTTATCAAGAAGACGCATGGAAATGGTAGACGAAGCGTAGGAGGAATTGGTGCAACCTACCTTTCTGTTAACATACACAGGAAACTACCAAACACCAGGCAAGGATTGAAAGAAGCTTGTCTGGCTGGGGACGACTGTGCATTTTATATAAATAAACATTTGAATAAAGATTTAACAGCCCTTTTAAGGGCTTTCGGTGTGTGTCTGTGAGAGGGTGTGTGTGGGGGTTTTTTGTTTGTTTGTTTTTTGTGTTTTTTTGTTCTTTTTTTTTCGTTCTTTTTTTCGCTCCAACCACCCCGTCATTTGTTCCCCCTGAAGGCAGTCCAGATGGCCAATACCCAGCATCCACCCTCCCTTATAGGCTGATGGATGACTCCCAGCTTTCAAAAACACATATTGGTGGATGTTTTCCTTTTTGTAACCGTTAAGGATAATATGCTGGGGCTGCTCCCTAACCAGCGACTGTTTGGGTTTCTCTTTCTTTTTAGCTCACCGAAGGGAGCTTAACTTATCACTTGCCGTCCGTCGTCCGTCGTCTGTCGTCCGTCGTGAACTTTACATTATCGACTACTCATCCCAAACTACTGGATCGAATTGAACCAAATTTGGTGTGCATGTTCCCCATCATATGTCAATTCAAACTTGTACAAATAAATTTGCCGCACCTACAGGGGGCACCACAAGGGGCATAACTCTGATAGCACCCATGAATTTCTTTCCAAAATTCAAAAAAATCTTCTTCAGATCCACCAGGCAGAATTCTTTCCTATTTGGTATACATCGTCTCTAGGGGGGCAGATTCAAGTTTGTTCAAATCGGCCCCCTGGATTCATATTTGGGCTCACTATAGAAGCCCAAATTTTAACTTAGGGCATTTCAGGCAAATTTCTTTAAAAATCTTCTTCTCCAGATCCAGCAGGCAGAATCTTTTGATATTTGGTATGCAACATTGTGAGGTAGATCTGATTCAAGTTTGTACAAATCGGCCCCCTGGGTTCATATTTGGGCTCAGTATAGGAGCCCGAATTCAAACTTAGTGCATTTCAGGCAAATTTCTTTACCAATCTTCTTCTCAAGATCCAGCAGGCAGAATCTTTTGATATTTGGTATGCAACATTGTGGGGTGGATCTGATTCAAGATTGTTCAAAACGGCCCCCTGCATCCACATTTGGGCTCAGTATAGAAGCCCGAATTTGAACTTCGTGCATTTCAGGCAAATTTCTTAAAAAATCTTTTTCTCCAGATTCAGCAGGCAGAATCTTTTGATATTGGGTATGCAACATTGTGGGGTGGATCTGATTCAAGTTTGTTCAAATCGGCCCCCTGGATTCATATTTGGACTCGCTATAGAAGCTCGAATTCGAACTTAGTGCATTTCAGGCAAATTTCTTACAAAATCTTCTTCTCCAGATCCAGCAGGCAGAATCTTTTGATATTTGTTATGAAACATTGTGGGGTGGATCTGATTCAAGTTTGTTCAAATCGCCCCCCTGGATTCATATTTGGGCTCACTATAGAAGCTCGAATTCGAACTTAGTGCATTTCAGGCAAATTTCTTACAAAATCTTCTTCTCCGGATCGAGAAGGCAGAATCTTTTGATATTTGGTATGCAACATTGTGGGGTATATCTGATTCTAGTTTGTTCAAATCGACCCCTGGGTTCATATTTGGGCTCAGTCTCAGTTTAGGAGCCTAAATTTGAACTTAGTGCATTTCAGGCAAATGTCTTTAAAAATCTTCTTCACAAGATCCAGCGGGCGGAATCTTTTGATATTGGGTATGCAGCATGCTTAGGGGGTGAAATTCAAGATTGTTCAAGCCAAGTCCCTGGGTTCATATTTGGGCTCACTGTGGTAGCCCAAATTATAACTTAGTTCTAAATGAGGAATTTTCTTTAAAAATCTTCTTCTTCAGATCCAGCAGTTGGAATGCTTTGATATTTGGTATGCAGCATCCTTGGGGAGGTGAGATTCAAGTTTGTTCAAGCCATGCCCCTGGGTCCATATTTGGGCTCACTATGGGAGCCCGAATGATAACTTAGTTCAAAATGAGGAATTTTCTTTAAAAATCTTCTTTTTCAGATCTAGCAGTCAGAATGCTTTGATATTTGGTATGCAGCATCCTTAGGGTGTGAGATTCAAGTTTGTTCAAGCCATGTCCCTAGGTCCATATTTGGGCTAACTGTGGGAGCCCGAATGATAACTTAGTTCAAAATGAGGAAGTTTTTAAAAAAATCTTCTTCAGATCTAGCAGTCAGAATGTTTTAAAATTTGGTATGCAGCATCCTTAGGGGGGTGAGATTCAAGTTTGTTCAAGCCATGTCCCTAGGTCCATATTTGGGCTCACTGTGGGAGCTTGAATTGTAACTTAGTTCGAAATGAGGAATTTTCTTAAAAAATCTTCTTCTTCAGATCCAGCAGTCGGAATATTTTGATATGTGGTGCGTAGCATCCTTATGGGGGTGAAATTCAAGTTTGTTAAAGCCAGGTCCCTGGGTCCATATTTGGGCTCCCTGTGGGAGCCCGAATTATAACTTAGCCAATATGAGGAATTTTTCTTTTAAAATCTTCTTCTTCAGATTTAGCAGTATAAAATGTTTTGATATTTGGCATGCAGCATCCTTAGGGGGTGAGATTCAAGTTTGTTCAAGCCAAGTCCCTGGGTTCATATTTGGGCTCACTGTGGGAGCCCGAATGATAACTTAGTTCAAAATGAGGAATTTTCTTTAAAAATCTTCTTCAGATCCAGGAGATGAATGCTTTTGATATTTGGTATGCAGCATCAGTAGGGGGGTAAGATTCATGTTTGTTCAAGCCATGTCCCTAGTTCCATAAAATTTGTCTCCCATGACTTCATTCCTTTGTAGTGTTGATGAACCATGTCTAACTGAATGTGACCCCAAATACTTCTTTGAACCACTTTGGCCGGTGAGCGATTAAGGCTCTTTGGGGCCTCTTGTTTTTCTAAAATAACCACCAAACTGCGGTTTCAGTATTACCATAAATTTGCCCACTTCTCTTAGCAAACACGGAGCAGAACTCTTGTAATTATGCAAATTCCTAGCCATTTCCAGTTCGAGGTTCTCGGGTATCTCAACCAACTATCCTACTTCCAGTCGCACAATCAAACTTAATAAGATTATTGGCTCTCGCTCCAGACTCTCGTGGATTTATAAGCAAATAAAGCTATAAAGCAAATAAAGTTATTAGGGTCGCAAGGGATTTCAATCCCACATCGTGCCTGTGCGCCTTCGCGCGGAAACTTTTCAGTCATGTCTTTTTTATTTTGAGCGTTCTATTATCCACATCATGTCGTCGTCGTCTGAGTCGACAAATATTATGTCTGATAGCTCAGTGTCCACGGGGCTCAACCCTACTTCCAATGAGATTCCACTAGGCACACCACCTTTAGACAGTGAAACTCTCAATATGTTTGCATCAAACGATGATTCTAGCAATTTTAGTGGATACGGTGATAAAATTTCTAACCTTCAAATAACTACCACGGTGGACCCAGTCCCCAAACCCAGATTTTCACCTTGGTTGAGGACGCTGTCCCAGTCGGTACATCTGGAGATGGGGAGGGCGTTGACGAGCTGTGAGAAATTGATTGGTAAACATGAAAGGGCAGCAGTTCCCAAAAGCACAGCACACATTGACCCTGAACCAATAATGGTCACAAAACGTGTCGTGTCATCTGGGAAGAAATCGAAAGTTCCCGGTGTTTCCTGTCATTCGCCACAACTCTTGGGAAGAAAATGTAAAGGTGATATTCCGATTTCTGATCATCCTGCAAATAAAAAATTAGCACCAGTTATTGAACGCCCTGATATTCGGACCTCATCTGACTCTGATGTCCAATGATGAAGATATTTTATACCATGATTATCTATTCTACTATATATGAAAAGCCTATGACATAAATTTTAGCTTTACACACCAACCGTGATGAACACGCCAGCAATGGGATTTCAAAAGTAAAAATTTACACCTACAGTAGAACTACATCCCCATTGACCTTTGGTGACGTCGACCTGAATGCAAACTTGTCAAAATTTATCGCACATCGCCTCTCGAAGAGTGAAATGGAAGTGCCAATTATTTATTACGTTTTTTAATGGGTTTACCTCATAAGATGTCAACAATTAACAAACATGCACTGTCTCATGTTAATAAAGCATGCACAACTCGAAATAGAACGTTATTATGTTATTAAAACGAAAAAGGCTCAGTTTCTTTTTTTCATTTCGTTTCGGCGATAAAATTGACAGCGGAAGTACCGCTCACCGATGCTCGTGTAAACAAAAACAGATTCGCTCGTATGTACGTTTAGTGCTCAGTAAAATCAAAAAAATAATAATCTTACGATCATGGTATAAATAAAATATACCCAAAGTGGCTTGGTGTACCAAATCTTCACCACTCGTGGGGAACATTTGGTACACCAAGCTACTATGATGAGGGTGAATTCTATATATTGGTGATAACCTGCGTGATAACATTAGCAGTGACACCAATGATAGTGATACCAATGACGATACCAGTTTTGAGAACGTTGATTTTTTGAACCTCCCAAAACTTTTCACCAATGACACGAATTATGGACCTAAGGTCAATTCTAAGATTGCAGAATTTGCAAACAAATCAGGAACGAACAAGGCCGATTTCTCAGAAATTCCTAAAAAAAACATCCAGTTCCACATAATTATAAACTGATTTCAGCCCCAAGGGTAAATTTGGAATTATACCGAACACGCCACTGCCAACTACAGGATATTCAGAAATTGTTAGGTCATGCATTAACCCTTTTTAAAAATGAGCAATGATCTTAACCCTTTACCTAACATGAAAGCAGCCAACACTTGCAAAAACAATTCTTGAATAACTAATTTTTTAAATTTTTTGTCTCAAAACATAGGTTATGACCCCTCGTTGGAACGAGCTCGACGAGCTCGTTCCAACGAGGGGTCATAACCTATGTTTTTGAGACAAAAACTGAAAAAATAATGAAAATTAATTTGCAATTTTTGAGAATAGAGCTGTCCGGTTTTGGCCGTTACGTTGGGTAAAAGGTTAAAGATTTAAAAATATCTCTATCTAAAGCCATTGCAAGTAAGGAGGGACGCGTGGCTAAAAATGTTAAGAAGGGTTTTGGCAAGTCCATTGGCCAAGCAAAAACCAACCTTTTCGATGGTATAACTCTCATGGGATCGGTGGTTTATGATGTTTCCACAAAACCTAAAGTTCAGCTCAAACCAAATTTCAGAACACAATATAAATCTTTATGTCAGTCTGACTGTCTGGTGACTCAACATTTTTTTGGAGACAATATTTCGAAAGAAATAAAAAAGCAGACGAAACGGTTCAGGTCACTCTCCCTAAGGGAAGGAACTTCAGAAGCGAACGATACTCCCATTTTTTCGGGAAGCACCCATATTTCGGTCAAGGTCAAGGGCCTCCTAACTTACAACCAAACAACCAGAACAGGCGACAGTGGTCAGACAGGAGGTCAAAAAACTACGGCCATATCAATGCAACCAAAGGTTTCAAGGGGACAGGCAGGAAAGGTAAGTGAACAACCTATTGCAGGAAACATTACACATTTCCGTCACATGGAAGGAAATTACTAATGATTCTTATATCATTAGAGCAGTGAAGGGATATTAGATAGAGTTTGTATCTTCACCTCTCCAGCATAAAATTCCACATCCAATTCTATTTTCCCCCGCAGAGGCGGCTCTGATTGATTATGAAGTTAATCAATTACTCGAAACATGTGCAATCACCTTATCTTCCTCTGATGAGGGTGAATTCATCTGAAACATTTTTTTTGCGACGCAAACGGAATGGAAAAATGCGTCCTATTATCAACTTCAAGTCTCTCAATAAATCTGTTGTCTATTCACATCTTCACATGGAAACTTTACCATCCACTCTCCACTTAGTGCAACAGAATGATTCGTTCACTTATATTGACTTGCTGGATGCTTACTTTAGTAAATATTGACTTGCAGGATGCTTACTTTAATACCGGAAATGTTTTAAATTTAGATGGAAAAATCGCCTATATGAATTCACCTGTTTACCTTTCGGCTTGTCCTCTGCTCCAAAAATCTTCACCAAAATCATGAAACCAGTATTTGCACATCTCCGCATTAGATCCAAACAATGTACATATTATATTGATGATTCCCTAGTCATGAATCAAATTTATGCTGGGCTGATACTAAAGCTATCACTGATCTCGTGTTCAAATTAGGATTTCGCATCACTTTTAACAAGTCCATATTGACTCCATCAAGGGAATAACTTGCTTGGGTAAAATCTTAAACTTTGCAACATTCCAGATCTCTTTACCAACTCACAAAGTGGACAGTTGTATTTCTCATTCGTGGGCCATTTTAAAACAAAAATATGCTAAAATTCTTCAAATAGCAAAGCTTATTGGTCTGTATGTTTCTGCTTTTTTAGTTCTTAAACTTGGTCCATTGTTTTATCGGAAATTGGAAAGGAATAAAACAGGAGCAGTCACAAAATTCCATTCATATCCAGGTTGAACATTGAACAGTATCAACAAAATGTGATTAACCCTTCACCCGACGTAATTACCAAACCCGTCCAGCGATATTTGCAAAAATCACCATTAAATTTTTATTATTTTAAAAAACAATTTGTCTCGAAAATATAGATTATGACCCTTCGTTGGAATGAGCTCAACAAGCTCATTGCAGTGAGGAGTCATAAGGTGTCATAAGCTACGTTTTTCACAAAAATATGAAAAATTAGTTTTTCAAGAAGTTTGTGAGTGTTGTCTGCCGTTTATGTTAGATAAATGATTATAAATTATTAGTTTGGGATATTAGGAATTGGCTCCACGGGGCAAAGCGGGCAATAAAAAGACTGATACAGGCATGTACAAACTGACTCATCTTGCCTGGGTGGAGCACCTCAGAAATCCAGGCCTGCTGTAGACCATTAGAAAACTTAATGTTGGCACTGGCTTGAATTTTTATTCATTACTATGCATTGTATTAAATTGTAATTAAATACTTTTATGAAAAAAAAATTATATTTAGCTGTTAATACTAACTTGATGTTCAATTTGAGTGTTAAAAGCCACTATCGTGGCTGTATTGAAAAGTGTTGAAAGCCACTTTAGTGGAATCGCACTGTATGCATTAGCTTGTTTGCATACCGTAAGCAGCAGAAAAATGTGTGTATAAAAAGTTTTGTTGCAAACGTTTGGAGAATGCAAAAGAATCATCTTTGAACAAAGTGTTACTAAATTAAGGCTACACTTGCTGGTAACATGGTATCTCTAATCCTTTATCCTGCACTGCACGTCGATGGTGCATCTGTCTTCAACCAATACTAACCCTGCTTGCGTGGAGTTGGTATGTTGGTAACTTGGGGAGCTGACAGTTGCTCGCTGTTGCTCGGTGGTTCTCTCCGGGTACTCCGGCTTCCTCCACCCGTAAAACTGTCGAGGTCATGATTAGCCATTGTGCAGAAATATGTGACCTTAAACACCAATAAATAAATAAAAAAATAAATAAATAATCCTTTATCCAACAAATCACCCACATAATTTACAAACTGAGGTATTGAAAAAAAATTGTCTGAAATAATAATTTACAAATCCAGGCATAGAAAATAAAATTCTTCTAAAATTTTCAACAAATTTTGCGCGTAATAGCGCGGAATATATCTTCACTTGTTGCCACCCAAAGAAGATATGATACGGTATTCTTTGTGCATAATTTACACTTGAATACAGAGAACAACGTGAAACGCGGAACATATCTTTACTTGTTGCCACCGAAGGAAGATATGAAAGAGTGATTTTATAAAAGGGTTCGTGATTAGGAGCTAATAAATCGACGTGTGAGACTTACGCGTATCTCGATCAGTTTTCTAATTCCCATTTAACAATTAGGATAAGAGTAACGCTACATTTTACGTTCCCATGGCGCGATACACATTGGTACGGTTCTTAACCCTTTACCCAACGCAGACGATATCAAAATTTATTATTTTAAATATCATGTTTTTTTAAATTTTCAAAATATTTCAACAAAACCATATCATGTGACCCATCGTTGGAACGATCTCAACGAGCTCGTTCCAACGAGGGGTAACATGATATGGTTTTGTTGAAATTGTTTGAAAAATAATATCTTTTCAACTGCAAAATTTGCATATTACGTGGGCGGAGGCGGCCGATTCGTTGGGTAAAGGGTTAACGTAACGAAATAAGAATTTGTCAAAAATGCAAGCCGCCCAGAAGGGAGCAGTCTCCCGAACATGACTGCAAATTGACGAAATTATAAAAAGTATTTGATGAAGTGTGTATACAGTAAAACCTGTTTTGAGAGACTACTGTCATGAGAGACCACCTATCTTGAGAGACTGCTGTGAACTTGTACCGTTTGGTTGTTTTACTCTAATGGACCTATCATGAGAGACCACACGACCACTTTTGCCTGGGAAAAGGGCAGTCTCTCATGACAGGTTCTACTGTATATATCTTTATATAAAATCATTTCTATATTTACAGGGCATGGTCCATTTTCACATATGTTTGAGTCATTTATTCGCTATGCACGCCCAGACAGAGAATGGAAGGTAAACAATAAAAGTGTTTCTATTAATTAGTATTTCTCGGTTTAATTCTGAAAAGTCTCTCTATATGTATAATAAGAGACACTAGACAGATTTCAGCTAGGATTTAATATATTCCTGGTTTTCTATAGTAACAGGAACAGGAATGAAATTAAACTCAGATCTGGGAACCACTAGGTGTCCTGGATAATATCAAGTAAATTTACGAGAGTAACAAGACACATTTATTTTCCTGAAAATGAACATATTTTATTGGCAGTCTGCCATTGCCATATGGAAAAGTTATTTTCCTAAGAGGAGTGTGAGAACCCAAACCCACTTCCAACTTGTCTTCATTTTCAGAATCACTAGTTTTATCACCACTACCTTCTGGCTTCAACTCCCTCTACACTGCTGTCACCAGTCTCCCCTGCTTTAGACAGAAGAGAATGGTGATGGCAGTGGAGAAGAAGCTGATGTTGAAGGAGGTAGTGAATAATAAGTCATACTAGTGATTCTGAAAATGACGAGTTTGAACTTTTAAGCGAGGGAAGATCTTGCTGTTGAAGAAGTCCTCAGGAACTAATTGAGAACAACAGTGATTTGGTGAAAAAGGTTCTTCAAGAAGCATGATTAAAAAATTCTGGAAGAACTGACGAAATGTTTACAAAGTTACGTGATGATAGTGTTATAAATGTGTATTCAGGTCATTAAATTGCTCACAAGGGGGTATTTTAGTGTCATCAGTCCTGCGACTGAACAGGGTTCATTTGTGTTCCTCAAGTATTTGAGGGTTGTTATGGAGTTTCACAAGTAGACGGCATGGGGAAATTATGCTGTAATTTTTGTGTTGTTACATGTATGTTTGAAGATGGGAGAAACCCACGAAATAAATGTTGTTGTCATGAAATGATTTACTCATACATAGTTCCAAATACATAACAGAAATTTGACGACGAGATGGGATTTGCTACTTCCCGAATTTTTTAGATGAGATAGTGTTCTTTCTGCTAAACACATTCAAAGTTCAAACGTCATGGCATCACAGTCATTTGGTTTTATCGGCAATGTCGGTCCGTTTGAAGATGGGCCTGAAGACTGGGACTTCTATGCTGAAAGGGTCATGTTATATTTTGATGCAAACCAAGTTCCCAAAGAGCGTAAGGTGTGCTCTTTCCTGTCAATAATTGGCGGCTCCACGTATGGATTGTTGAAATCATTAATCTCGCCACAGAGGGCCCAAGATTTGCCCTTGAGTACCTTGATAGCGACCTTGAAAAATCATTTTAACCCACAATCACTCGTTATTTCAGAAAGATTCCGATTCCATAAAAGAATGCAAAGCAGTAATGAGACAATATCTCAATATGTTGCTACACTGAAGGGACTTGCCAAAACTTGTAAATTTGGTGATATATTGAACGAGCGATTGAGAGATCAGCTTGTTGTAGGAATGTCCAATTCAACAATACAGCGCCGCTTGTTAGCTGAATCAGATCTTTCTATTGAACGTGCTCTTACTATAGCTACCTCGATGGAGCTGGCTGCTAAAGACTGCAGTGAATTTTGTACCGATACAACTAAAAATAATCAAACAAATCGTGGCAGTGTCTTCAAATTTCAAAAACAAAGTACATATAGTGCCAATTCTGATAAACTGTGCTATAGATGTGGTAGCTGTTCACATCTAGCCGATAAATGCAGACATAAAAATACGGAGTGCAATGCGTGTCATAAAAGGGGTCATTTGCAGAGTGTATGCAGAAGTAGTAAAAATTGTCAAAACCCCAAATTGTTACCAAAACAAAAGCATAAATCTTCAAACAATTTTCAAGGAAATAAGCAGAAAAAGAAATTTCATGGTGAATGTGTTAATAAAATGGAAACTGTTACGAAAGAAAAACATTCATCCCTTGATGCCGATGATGATTTGTCTGAAGTTTTTGCTAAATTGTATAGCTTGAGAGATATGTCCGATCAAATATGGCTTGATGTTTTTGTGAATAACAAACCACTCAAAATGGAGTTGGATACCGGATCCAACGTCTCTGTCATCTCTGAGCATGATTATCAGTCAAATTTCAGTCATTTACCTCTTGAAAATTCTTCGTTGTGTATGAAAACATACCCTGGCGAAACTGTGAAGTGTATGGGAGTTTTAAATGTGCAAGTCAAATATAACACTCAACTGTGTTCCTTGAAGTTGTATGTTATTTGTGGAAATGGTCCACCGTTGTTCGGTCGAAAATGGTTGAGAGCTATTCAAATTGATTGGCCAAAAATAAAATACAAAATTAATTCGTTTCATTCTGAGTGTAAAGCTACGGAAAAAAATTACAAGGAATGTTTGAAACCTATAGTAAAGTGTTTTCAGATACAGTTGGTTTGATGAAAAATTTCAAAGTTAAATTGTCTGTGAAAAGCGATGCTCATCCAAAATTCACGAAAGGCAGACCTGTCCCATATTCCTTGAGAGATCGAATTGAAACTGAACTTTCGCGCATGGAAGAAAATGTAATAATCAAAAAAGTTGCACATAGTGAGTGGGCTACACCGATAGTACCAGTTGTTAAATCTGACTCAAGTATTCGAATTTGTGGAGATTTCAGGTCAACGGTAAATCCTGTTTTAAATGTGAATCAATACCCCTTGCCTACTTTTGAAAACTTGTGTACTACTTTGGCGGGCGGACAGAATTTTCTAAAATAGACTTGGCCCATGCATACCAGCAAATGGAAGTTGATGAGAATTCTCAGAAATATCTTACTATCAATACTCACAAAGAACTCTATCAATATACAAGACTAGTTGTCGGAATTGCATCATGTCCTGCGAACTTTCAGTCAAGAATTGAACAAATTTTACAGGGTATTCCCAACATATTGTGTTTACAAGATGGCATTCTAATTACTGGTTCTGATGATAAAGAACATTTGGCTAATTTGGAAAGTGTTTTGAAGAAACTTTTTGAATACAATTTACGAGTTAAACGTGAAAAGTGTATTTTTATGGCTGACTCTGTTGAGTATTTGGGACATGTCATTGATAAACATGGAATTCATACATCAGAATCAAAGGTACATGCTATCAGAGAAGCACCTGAACCGAAAAATGTTTCACAGTTAACCCTTTACCCAACGTAACAGCAAAAACCGGCCAGCGCTATTCTCAAAAATCGCCAATTAATTTTCAAAATATTTTCATTTTTTGTCTCAAAAACATAGGTTATGACCCCTCGTTGGAACGAGCTCGTCGAGCTCGTTCCAACGAGGGGTCATAACCTATGTTTTTGAGACAAAAAATGAAAAAAATTAGTTATTCAAGAATTTTTTTTGCAAGTGTCGTCTGCTTTTCATGTTAGGTAAAGGGTTAAGATCATACTTAGGACTGCTGAATTATTATGGAAAGTTCCTACCAAATGTTTCAACTGTTTTGCACCCTCTTAATGAACTCTTGAAGAAAGACAAAAAGTGGCACTGGGATTCCATCTGTGAAAGTGCTTTTCAGAAGACTAAGGACATGATTTCAAAACACACAATGTTGACTCATTATGACCCAAAGTTACCACTCAGACTAGCGTGCGATGCTTCATCTTATGGAGTTGGTGTCGTGTTATCTACAGTTTTGAAGGACGGTACTGAACGACCAATCGCACATGCATCGAGAACACTTACTAAGTCTGAAAAAAAATTACTCTCAGATCGATAAAAAAAGCCTTAGGGATCATATTTGGAGTTAAACGCTTTCATCAGTTCATTTATGGAAGACACTTTCAGCTTATAACTGATCACAAAAGTCTCACACATATATTCGGCCAAGGAAAGCCTGTACCTCTTATTTCTGCAGCTAGAATTCAACGATGGTGTGTATTACTGAGTGCTTATAATTATTCCATAGAGTATAGGGAATCACAAAAGCATGCCAATGCTGATGGACTGTCGAGGCTTCCCATTCAAAGTGAAACAAATACTGATAAGTTGATGTGGTCGACTTATTCAATGCATCTCAATTTGAGCTTCTTCCTGTTACTAGCAAGGATGTTAGAAATTACGCACGAACTGATCCAATTTTGTCGAAGGTGTTTACAGCTGTGTCACATGGATGGAAAAATGACTTATCAAAATTTGATGTGCTCAAGCTATTTCATAACAGACAAAACGAGCTTACTACCCACCAAGGTTGTATCCTGTGGGGTACTCGAGTAGTGGTTCCTTCCAAGTTGCGTGATATTGTTCTTCGCAAGCTACACACAGGCCATCAGGGGATCGTTTGTATGAAATCGGTTGCTCGTAGTTACATTTGGTGGCCCGGACTCGATAATGACATCGAAAATCTTGCAAAAACTTGTATTCCCTATCAAAAGTTTAAAAATATGCCTAATTGGACTTACGCGTCAGGACCATGGCAAAGACTGCACATTGACTTCGCAGGCCCATTTATGAATAAAATGTTTATGATCGTGGTCGATGCATTTTCCAAGTGGTCAGAAGTGATTCAATTATCAACTACAACTGCAGCTGCAATTATTGCTACACTGAACTCATTATTTACACGCTACGGCTTACCAAGATAGTTTCTGATAATGGTCCTCAATTTGTGTCAGAAGAGTTCCGCAACTTCATAAAATCAAATGGAATAAAACATATTTTGTCTGCTCCTTATTATCCTGCTACCAATGGACAAGCTGAGAGGTGTGTCCAATCATTCAAGACTTGCATGAAAGCTGCTTGTTCTGATCACGGCTCAGTCCAAGATAAATTGAATAACTTTCTGATAACCTACAGGTCCACACCCCATAGTTTGACTCAAGAAACCCCAGCCAAATTGTTCTTAGGGCGTGAAATTCGAACAAGAATCGACTTGCTCAGACCTAATTTGAACTCAAGTGTTTGGAATAAACAAACACCATGCAATGATAGTAACCATAAAGTTACCCGACAATTTCATGAAAATGACACTGTTTGGGTTAGGAATTATGTTGGTAGTACCAAATGGGTTGAAGGCATAATATTAAGTGCAGTCGGCACTCACCATTATTCAGATTATGTTGACAATAAAATATGCCACCGCCATGTCAATCAGCTTCGTAAGCGACATTGTCATCAACAATCAGGTTCAATTCCTGAACATTTTGAGTTCAATCCAAAAGTCACAGATTCGGTGACATCACGCTATGCTGATAAGAGTTTACCAGCAGGGAGCGATGTTTCTGAATTGATAACTAATTCTGACAGTTCTAAAAGAGTCGATATTAATGACTCATCAGGTTCAAAATCCCCTAATGTCCCTGTTGATTTACCCATACGCAGATCAACACGAGTGAGAAAACCAGTTGATAGACTTGATCTTTGATCCATTTTGTTCTTTTGAAGAGAGAAAAAAAAACAGAATGAATGAAAGTTCACTTGTATTTCAGTAATTTTTTTTTTGTAAGAGGGAGAAGGTGTTATAAATGTGTATTCAGGTCATTAAATTGCTCACAAGGGGGTATTTTAGTGTCATCAGTCCTGTGACTGAACAGGGTTCATTTGTGTTCCTCAAGTATTTGGGGGTTGTTATGTAGTTCCACAAGTAGACGGCATGGGGAAATTATGCTGTAATTTTTGTGTTGTTACATGTATGTTTGAAGATGGGAGAAACCCACGAAATAAATGTTGTTGTCATGAAATGATTTACTCATACATAGTTCCAAATACCTAACAGATAGTTTTTCAAATTTGAAACTTAAGTTCAACAAGAATAGTTCTATGCGTGATTCCCGTTCCCATTTGGGCTGGGCAGTTTATGGGTGACCTATCAGTCACATGCTTTCTGCACGCCAAATGCTAAAATGTCGGACAAAGGTAAACGAACGTGCCGTTTATGCTTACTTCGAGAGGATTGGCAACAAATCCCCCCAAAATAGTGGTAGCAAATTTCTTATATCTTAACAATTTCTACAGAACCACCACCAGAAGGAATATGAAAAAATAAAAAATCTTAGGTAAGAATCCACACATGTGATTTAAGAATCGTTAAGTAAATTTAATGAATCGGGCACAGCCTCAGGCTCACTCAGATGCGACCAAATAGGTATTGAAAGTTACCTGACAATATATGGTGTAAAAGTAATATAAATTATCTTTGACCCAAAATCATCTGCGTATGGTGCTTAGTAACAAAAAGGAATTAACATTAATCCAGCAATATTCTTCACAGACTACGAGACTGCTGCACAGAATGCCATAGCTGCCACTTTTCCTACAAGTCAGCTGAAAGGCTGTTTTTCCATTAAGGCCAGGCAGTTTGGAAAAAGGCACAGAAATGTCACCCACAGCAGCTGTTTAATGAAAACGAAGCCGTGAAGAAACTCATCAAGAGAGCCATAGCACTGCCTTTGGTTCCAGTTAACGAGCTGAGTGACGCTTGGTTCGACACATTGGAGGAGAAACCTGACACTGGCAACGCCAATATGAACGACAACATCACATCATTTTGTGATTACATCACTGACTACTGGGTAGAAGGTTCCCACGGTCGGGAGATGTGGAACCACTTCAACACCAATGGACTCAGAACCACAAATCACGTCGAGAGATGGCATCGCAAGCTACAGCTCTTTCTGGCAGGTTCTCATCCGAATATCTTTCGGATGATCGAGTTCATCCAACAAGAGCAGGCATTCCAGGAAACCAGCATTTTACAACTGTGTAATGGGGGCAGTCTGATTCCACGCAAAAAGAAGTACAGATCTATAGATAACAGACTTCGCCATTGTCAGAGATTGTACAGAGAAGGAAGGAGCAGCCTCATGGAGTACCTGGATTCTGTATCCCACATTACAGGTTATTAGTCACTTTGTATATATCTGTCACTACAACTAAATGGAATATGATAATTCTAACCCGATTTTTCATGTAAAATGACTCAATGAGCCGGTTCCAATAGCATCCAATTATTATGTTCTATGTTTTATGTATTTATTTGATTATTATTGTATTTAATTATTATTGTATTTATTTGATTATTAGGATTATTTTTATTTGACAATACAACACTACATAATAAAATAATATATGAAATGAAATTGTAATCTTAGGCATGTAAAATGACTCAATGGGCCTGTTCCAATAGCATCCAATTATTATGTTCTATGTTTTATGTATTTATTTGATTATTATTGTATTTATTTGATTATTATGATTATTTTTATTTGACAATACAACACCTCATAATAAAATAATATATGGAATGAATTTTTAATCTTAGTCATGTATTTGCCCATGAATATATATATTGCAGTTTCCAATTTCCCTTTTCAGCTGGCAAATAGTTGATAATCTACGTTAACAAGAAGTCGAATGAGGTCCACCTTTAATGAACCAAACTATAGTCGGTTTTTCTTTGATGTCACGGATTATCACACTTCTACCTGAAACAATAGCTGCCGGGTGAGCAGGAAGACCCCGGTCTGCCAACGTTCCTTGGAAAGAGTGTTTTAGTAACCATCTATGTCATTCTGACTATTTTTTTTGTTTTTTGTTGATGTCAAGTTTACAGTATATAATGTGGGAAGATGGTGAGGGCCGCTTTGATTCCATGAATACATCTGACGCTACAGTATCAATATTCCCTTTTTTAACCACTTTCGTTGAAACTGTAACCAGCAATGAATTAGTTGTGACAAAGGTTGCAAAATAATGATTCTTTTTGTGCGGGTACTTGGTGGGTCGGAGGTGTCTTGCTCCAGTCAGTAGAACTTGAAAAAACTGAACTCATAATCATTTGATTGGTCATGTGAATGAATATGCGTATGTGTGGATGCTGAGGTTGGGGGGGGGGGGGGGGGGTAAGGCTGTGGGATGTTAACACAGGATTGTGAATAAAACCTGGAATAATATTTAAAATATACATATAGCAATTATTTGGACTTGTAGTTATTTCGTAAAGGGTTTTTTTTAGAGACTCTCTACGAAATAATGGCAGGTCATGTTATTGATTATAAAAATGACAGAGATTTTTTGTTTGTGTAAACACTTATTTGATAAATAGATTACCTAAGCTCCACAGGTGTGTGTTATCTTCAGGACGTGCCTGAACTTGTTTCTCGAAACAGCCTTTTATAAACGAGGGCAGAGAATATTCACTCACTATACGATTGTCATACCGAGAAGAAGTCATGGAAAAACTCCAGATCGGATTGAGAAATACTTTTGTCACCATTGCTCCACTTCAAGGTCAACTAAAAATTCATATTCGGCGTTATACCAAAGAATCGACAACACCGACCAGGACGGGGATTGCAATTAATGTGAACGAATGGCGACATTTGAAGAGAATTATTAATGATCCTTTCAGCGCATGGGAAGAAAAACATTACGGCAGAGCTGCGATAAAGACCGATCGAGAAAGAATTTGACAGAGCATATGCGAATTTAATAGCAGAACAGATTCCGAAAGTGGCCGAAGAACTGTGTTATGGCTGTAGCGTGGACCATCCCTCCCAAATACAGCATGACGTATGCCTGATGATGGTCTCGGATGAGCGCGTTGACAAGTGCTTCGGGGAGGTGCTTGCGAGAGAAGACACAGAGAAACTTATGGAGCTATGGCGGAAGAATGTGGATACCATAATCCCCTCACCACGGCCATATGAGTACAGCGACATATCAAAAAGAGAGAGAAACTTGGACGCCCTGAAAAGTATGGTAAAAGAGTACATATCACCAAAATGGTAGAAAACTCCACGCTCCAGAACAACGACAACGGCCCTTTTAAGGGCCAACCCAAATCTTTAAAGAGAGAAGCTTTTAATCACAAAACACACACTATTCAAGTCTTGTTATCAATGCAAGACACTTAAAAACAGTTTCCATACCCTCATCCCTCTAGAATAAAAAGGCTTACCCTCATTTCCCCTATCCAAAGACCCTCTCCACCACCCACGCGCCCCCCCCCCCCCTCCTCGCCCTCTCCATCCCCTACGGAAAGATCTTTCCTATCCCCGTTTATTGAAAAGTTACATGGCTTTCCCTCATAAAATATAGGGAGAGGGAAGTATCCCCGCCTCGCGAAATAATGAAAATTCGAGTTTTCATTTGAAATTTGTTCGATATTTAAAGTCACCAATGTATATTGTAGGTTTTGTTTCCACTGAAAAAAAGAGAAATATTGATAATTTGTACGCAAGACGTTGGAGTTTTGTTAGCGAAAGGGATGAACTTGTATTTCTACATGTATAATAGGTTACGACAAACTGTTTCGCTAAACGTGTGATATAAACCGTATTTTATTGGAAAATCGATTCCAACAACAATGATTATACCGTGTTGGTTTATGGGTGTGGAATAGGAGGCGGGGTATGGCTGCCGACTCAAACCCCACAATTTGTTCACCTACGGTCTTTATTAAAACCCATATACAATAATTGGGCTGTTTAACTGTAAATTGAACGAAATTTATTGGGGTACGAAAAAAGTAGACTTTGGACAGAATGGCTCAATTTAATCAACACATCTACCAAGATGAAGTCAGATTTTGGGATAGTTTGATCAAAATATGCAAGGCGTTGGAGTTTTGTTAGCGAAAGGGATGAATTTGTATGTCTACACATATATGTTATGATAAACTATTACACCAGTTTTAACAAACGGGGTTATGCCGTATTAGTTTATGGGTGGAGGATACCCCGAGGGGCATGCGGTATGGCCCCCGACTCAAGCCCCAAGCCCCGCAATTTTTTCACCTACAGTTTTCATTAAAACCGATAAACAATACTTTGACTACTTAACTATAAGTTGCGCGAAATTTATTGGTGTTTCAAAAAGTACATTTAGGAGAGAGTGGCTCTTTTTAGCTCGTTCATCAAGATGAAAGTCAGATTTTGGAACAGTTTGACCAAATATTTAAGACGGTGGAGGGTAGATAACTCGCCCGAGTTTCTCCATTTCAATACTTGACAAAAACTAATTTTAGTCGAACTTTATTGAAAAAATTGTTTTACTGCCATAGATTTTTCAGAAATATTTACTGAGGTAACAACAACTTGTATTATAATCACAAAGCTGTATATGCAAACATTTATCGAAGCATACTCAATAGAAGATCAGCTCGTGTTTGCACGCGTAGAGTTATGCCTAAAACCTGAAAAGATAAAAGCATTTGTGCGAAAATATAAATGACAAGCTCTTTTGATGTTAAATTGTTGTTATTCGACATATTGAAAACGGATTAGAGACAAAGTCCCATAAATAACCAAGAAGTTCGAGTTAACATCACGATACCTTTAAAGCGTCAAATTGCTGTAAGACAACAGACACAATGAATCCAACTTTAGTTGATTATTCCTCTGTAGAGAGGTACGAGGAAACCACGAAACAGCGGGCAAAAGAAGAATTGTATTTAGCACTCAAAAATTGGTGGTCGCATACGCTACTTTCAGGGGAATACCAGAAGATGCTCGAGAAAAATCCCGAAGTGAAATTGGCAAGGAGGCCGTTCGGAGAAATCGAGTATAGACACAGGCCGAAGCATTGGTTTGATATTCCGGTGCATATGGAACAAGAGGCACTGTTTGGTAAGCCTGAAAACCAAATGCACAACAGCCTGTTGTTGGACAGAAAGAAGACTGGGAATCTGAATTCTACACAGAGGAAGAAATGCGGCGAAACAAATAAATAGATACTGAAAAACGGCACTTTTCAGGGCCAATCAATTTTTTAAAAAAGAATCTTTCAATCACAAACACGCAGACTCTCTGTGGCTGCCCATACATCTTTTAGAGATGCACTCACGTAAAAGAATGAAACATTGGATATGCAACAAACAGTTTTTACAGAAATTAAAACAGATCAAACAGTTTTTACAGAAAAAAAACCGATCAAACACTGTTTACAAAAATAAAATCAGTTTTTACAGCAATGAAATCAGTTTTTTTATAGTAACTGAGCAGTGTACCCAAGTCATTTAGGCCCTCTTCACGCCTCCCAATACCCAAGACCGTTAGGCCACCTTCACCCTCCCCGTGCCCAAAGCCAGTAAGTCCCTCCTTCGGGCCTAAAACCTGTTAGGTCACCATCACCCCTCCCCATGCCCAGAGCCTCTTTAGGTCATACGCACCCTCTTTGTGCCAAAGATGGCGGGCCAAGATGGCGGCTTTCCCCGTGATATCTGTGACGTGGCTACCATAATACACAAAGTGGGAGGGCTCCCCCCTCCCTCCCTATACAGTCCAAGATGGCGGCGTCGTTAATGCGCATGACATCAACAATTTTCGTCTGTGTCGATAATAGTCCTTTTTGGGCATGCGCAATAACACTTTTCACGATGATGGTGCCCATGATATGCATGGCGTCAACAAGATGGCTGCGCCCATTTTAGGCATGCGCAATAAGGATGGTGCCCATGATATGCATGACATCAACAAGATGGCTGCCCATACATCTTTTAGAGATGCACTCACGTAAAAGAATACAACATAGCGGTCACTGATTTGTGAACATAGCGGTCACTGATGGGGGACTAACAGACTTGGGTATGGGCAGGGGTACTGGGTGGCTAAAAAGGGCATGGGCGCTTTGCGCTCTTAGTTTTTAATATGTTCTGGGGAAACCAGTGAGTACTTTTCATGTCACAAGCAAAGTATCAGATTACATAAACTTTAATTAAAATTGAAGTTTAATTTTTAAAACATGGCTCCCCTCGTCTAACACAGAATGGGGATGCTTTCAAATACATCTATGTATGTATGCATCTGGTAACGTTATCGTCAATCATAAAGGGTCTCGAGTTAATCTTCTTACGATTGCGTTGTAAATAAACTGTGTCTGGAGATTTAGCTTCATTCGTGTAACCTTTATTGACAAAATTACCCTGACTTGGCTTTATCAAACGTTATTATTGCCGAGAGCGTATCTACGGAATGAACAACTCTAAATTTTTCTGTCTATTCATTTTTTTTAATTTTTACATAAAATCAGCTTTTACAAAGTAGTTAATTGGTTTTACAAGCAGTTAAAATGGATTTTTTTTAGTTTTAAAAGTGATTTTACAATTGCACCATAAGTAAAAAAAAATCCATTTTAATTGCTTGTAAATCCAATTAACTACTTTGTAAAAGCTGATTTTATGTAAAAATTAAAAAAAAATGAATAGACAGAAAAATTTAGAGTTGTTCATTCCGTAGATACGCTCTCGGCAATAATAACGTTTGATAAAGCCAAGTCACGGTAATTTTGTCAATAAAGGTTACACGAATGAAGCTAAACCTCCAGACACAGGTTTATTTACAACGCAATCGTAAGAAGATTAACTCGAGACCCTTTATGATTGATGATAACGTTACCAGATGCATACATACATAGATGTATTTTAAAGAATCCCCATTCTGTGTTAGACGAGGGGAGCCATGTTTTAAAAATTAAACTTCAATTTTAATTAAAGTTTATGTAATCTAATACTTTGTTTGTGACATGAAAAGTACTAACTGGTTTCCCCAGAACATATTAAAAACTAAGAGCGCAAAGCGCCCATGCCCTTTTTAGCCACCCAGTACCCCTGCCCATACCCAAGTCTGTTAGTCCCCCATCAGTGACCGCTATGTTCCAAAATCAGTGACCGCTATGTTGTATTCTTTTACGTGAGTGCATCTCTAAAAGATGTATGGGCAGCCATCTTGTTGATGTCATGCATATCATGGGCACCATCCTTATTGCGCATGCCTAAAATGGGCGCAGCCATCTTGTTGACGCCATGCATATCATGGGCACCATCATCTTGAAAAGTGTTATTGCGCATGCCCCAAAAGGACGCAACCATCTTGTTGATGTCATGCGCATTAACGACGCCGCCATCTTGCACTGTATAGGGAGGGAGGTGGCGCCCTCCCACTTTGTGTATTATGGTAGCCACGTCACAGATATCATGATGGAAGCCGCCATCTTGGACCGCCATCTTTGGCACAAAGAGGGTGTGTATGGCCTAAAGAGGCTCTGGGCATGGGGAGAGGTGAGGGTGACCTAACAGGTTTTAGGCCCGAAGGGGGGACTTGCTGGCTTTGGGCACGGGCAGAGTGAAGGCGGCCTAACGGTCTTGGATATTGAGGGGGGGGGGGAGGGGGTGAAGAGGGCCTAAATGACGTGGGTACACTGCTTACTTACTATAAAAAACTGCTTTCATTGCTATAAAAACTGATTTTATTTTTGTAAAAACTGTTTGATCGGTTTTAATTTCTGTAAAAGCTGTTTGATCTGTTTTAATTTCTGTGAAAACTGTTTGTTGCATATCCCATGTTGTATTCTTTTACATGAGTGCATCTCTCAAAGATGTATGGGCAGCCACAGAGGGTCTGCGTGTTTGTGATTGAAAAATTCTCGTTTTTCTAAAAAATTGATTGGCCCTGAAAAGTGCCGTTTTTCAGTATCTATTTATTTGTTTCGCCGCATTTCTTCCCCTGTGTAGAATTCAGATTCCCAGTCGTCTTCTTTCTGTCCAACAAGAGGCTGTTGGTGCATTTGGTTTTCAGGCTTACCAAGCAGTGCCTCTTGTTGCATATGCACCGGAATATCAAACCAATGCTTCGGCCTGTATCTATACTCGATTTCTCCAAACAGCCTCCTTGCCAATTTCACCTCGGGATTTTTCTCGAGCATCTTCTGGTACTCCCCTGAAGGTAGCGTATGCGACCACCAATTTTTGAGTGCTAAATAAAATTCTTCTTTTGCCCGCTGTTTCTTGGTTTCCTCGTACCTCTCAACAGAGGAATGATCAACTAAAGTTGGATTCATTGTGTCTGTTGTCTTACAGCAATTTGACGCTTTAAAGGTATCGTGATGTTAACTCGAACTTCTTGGTTATTTATGGGACTTCGTCTCTAATCCGTTTTCAATATGTCGAATAACAACAATTTAACATCAAACGAGCTTGTCATTTATATTTTCGCACAAATGCTTTTATCTTTTCAGGTTTTAGTCATAACTCTACGCGTGCAAACACGAGCTGATCTTCTATTGAGTATGCTTCGATAAATGTTTGCATATACAGCTTTGTGATTATAATACAAGTTGTTGTTACCTCAGTAAATATTTCTGAAAAATCTATGGCAGTAAAACAATTTTTCAATAAAGTTCGACTAAAATTAGTTTTTGTCAAGTATTGAAATGGAGAAACTCGGGCGAGTTATCTACCCTCCACCGTCTTAAATATTTGCTCAAACTGTCCCAAAATCTGACTTTCATCTTGGTGAACTGGCTAAAAAGAGCCACTCTGTCCTAAGTGTACTTTTTGAAACACCAACAAATTTCGCGCAACTTATAGTTAAATAGTCAAAGTATTGTATATCGGTTTTAATGACAGCTGTAGGTGAAAAAATTGCGGGGCTTGAGTCGGGGGCCATACCCCATGCATCTCGGGGTATCCTCCACCCATAAACCAATACGGCATAACCCTGTTTGTTAAAACTAGTGTAATAGTTCATCATAACATATATGTGTAGACATACAAATTCATCCCTTTCGCTAACAAAACTTCAACGCCTTGCATATTTTGATCAAACTATCCCAAAATCTGACTTCATCTTGGCAGATGTGTTGACTAAATTAAGCCATTCTGTCCAAAGTCTACTTGTTTCGTACCCCAATAAATTTCTTTCAATTTACAGTTAAATAGCCCAATTGTTGTATATGGGTTTTAATAAAAAAAACTGTAGGTGAAAAAATTGTGGGGATTGAGTCGGCAGCCATACCCCGCCTCCTATTCCCCACCCATAAACCAACACTGTATAATCATGGTTGTTGGAATCGATTTCCCAATAAAATACGGTTTATATCACACGTTTAGCGAAACAGTTTGTCGTAACCTATTATACATATAGAAATACCAGTTCATCCCTTTCGCTAACAAAACTCAAACGTCTTGCGTACAAATTATCAATATTTCTCTTTTTTCAGTGAAAACAAAGCCCACAATATACATTGGTGGCTTTAAATATCGAACACATTTCAAATGAAAACTCGAATTTTCATTATTTTTTCTTTTTTTTTTGGGGGGGGGGGGGGGCTCACTCCTCCTAGATTTTATGAGGAAAAGCCATGTAACTTTTCAATAAACGGGGATAGGAAAGGTCTTTGGGTAGCGGATGGAGAGGGCGGGGATTGAGGGTCATGTGGGTGGTGGAGAGGGTCTTTGGATATGGGAAATGAGGGTAAGCCTTTTATTCTAGAGGGGTGAGGGTATGGGAACTGTTTTTAAGTGTCTTGATAACAAGACTTGAATAGTGTGTGTTTTGTGATTGAAAGCTTCTCTTTTTAAAGATTTGGGTTGGCCCTTAAAATGGCCGTTGTCGTTGTTCTGGAGCGTGCAGTTTTCTACCATTTTTGTGATATGTTCTCCTTTACCATACTTTTTGGGGCGTCCAAGTTTCTCTCTCTTTCTGATATGTCGCTGTACTCGTATGGCCGTGGTGAGGGGATCATGGTATGCACATTCATCCGCCATAGCTCCATAAGTTTCTCTATGTCTACTCTCGCAAGCGCCTCTCCGAAGCACTTGTCAACGCGCTCATCCGAGTCCATCATCAGACATACGTCATGCTGTATTCGGGAGGGATGGTCCACGCTACAGCCATAACACAGTTCTTCGGCCACTTTCGGAATCTGTTCTGCTATTAAATCCGCATACGCTCTGTCTAATTCTTTCTCGATCTGTCTTTTTAGCAGCTCTGCCGTAATGATTATCTTCCCATGCGCTGAAAGGGTGGGTACATCTCTGTTTCTTTTTTTTTTGGACATGGTCCGTTCTTCCTCGCCCATTTGCCTGTCTATGTCATCAATAATTCTCTTCAAATCTCGCCATTCGTGCACATCCATTGCAATCGCCGTCTTGGTCGGTGTTGTCGATTCTTTGGTTAACGCCGAATATGAATTTTCAGTTGACCTTGAAATGGAGCAACGGTGACAAAAGTATTTTTCAATCCGATCTGGAGTTTTTCCATGACTTCTTCCCGGTATGACAATCGAAAAGTGAGTGAATATTCTCTGCCCTCGTTTATAAAAGGCTGTTTCGAGAAACAAGTTCAGGCACGTCCTGAAGATAACGCACGCCTGTGGAGCTTAGGTAATCTCTTTATCAAATAAGTGTTTACACAAACAAGATAATCCTCTTAACTGAGAACTTTGAAAATATCTCGGTACAATATTAACCTAAACACATTGTATATTTCGGAAACAGGAACGAGATTTTTGAATTTGAAATTTTTGAATTTTAATTTTAATATTTAAATCACTGGCAGAGTAGCTTGTTTACGTCACAGATATCATGGGGAAGACG
The DNA here is from genome assembly GCA_031216915.1 of Pictodentalium vernedei. Classification (NCBI taxonomy): domain Eukaryota; kingdom Metazoa; phylum Mollusca; class Scaphopoda; order Dentaliida; family Dentaliidae; genus Pictodentalium; species Pictodentalium vernedei. The sequence goes on along the minus strand of CM062295.1, from coordinate 630,281,534 downwards.
CCATCTTGGGCCGCCATCTTGGGCCCTAATGACCTTTGGGAACAGGGAGGGAGGGGGAGCCCTCCCACTTTGTGTATTATGGTAGACACGTCACAGATATCATGGGGGAAGACGGCATCTTGTCATCCGCCATCTTGGACCGCCATCTTGGGTCCCAATGGGCTTTGGGTACAGGGAGGGAGGGGGATCCCTCCCACTTTGTGTATTATCGTAGCCACGTCACAGATATCATGGGGGAAAACGCCATCTTGTCATCCGCCATCTTGGACCGCCATCTTGGATCCCAATAGGCTTTGAGTACAGGGAGGGAGGGGGATCCCTCCCACTTTGTGTATTATGGTAGTCACGTCACAGATATCATGGGGGAAGACGCAATCTTGGGCCCAGCGCCCAATAGGCTTTGGGTACAAGGAGGGGTAAAGGGGGTCCAAAGAGGTTTAAGGGGTTCTGGGAGGGATGAGGTCCAACAGCTTTTGGGCGCAGGGAGGATGCCTAACTTGCTTTGGGCGCGGGGAGGGTGAGGGTGGCCTAACGGGCTTGGGCACAGGGAGGGGTGAGGGGAGCCTAAAAAGGGCCTGGGCGCTTTGGGCACGGGGTCAGGGCCGGGGTTAGTATAAACGAGCATGATCGATGCAGCTCCTACTACTTGTGTTGGATATTTTTGAATATTGTCCGTGCCCTTCATTTAAGAGGCTGGGTGCTGAAAACTCATATTGGGACTTTACTCTGAAGTACCGGTACCACAACTTAAAGAATTGATATTCTGTGTATGTGCTTCATATTATCTTTGAAGTGGAATTATTGAGTCATGTGTGGATTTGCCTTGTTACAATTCACGAAGCACTCTCCCATGAATTGTAACAACACAAAGATATGTGAACATATTTTGATGACCAAAAATAATTTAGCATTCTACCAGTTAATGTGACCAAGCTTGCACATAATTTTTTTTAGCACCTCAAGCTTTCATTGTGGCAGATACCAACAGTTTTGAGCCTGTCAACCGAAACTTGGTGGCTGTCTCTGGGATCAGAACCTAGTAGTCTTGAATTTCACTCCCAATGTTTAGACAAGGGTTATATATTTCAGTGCAGATGTATAAAGCGACATTACTCTACTGGACGGTGCACACAATAAAACAAATACCTTAGTGTTTGATTGATTCAAGTCTAGAAATATTTTTAAACTGGTTGGGTGCAAGAAACCACTATCACGGCTCTATGGAAATGTACTAAAATTCACCTTAGTGGCTTTAGAATGCATGCATAAGCTGATGTTCACTCAGCAGTAGAACCCAAAAAATATTATAGATGAAAAAAATATTTTGTTATGATTTATTGGAGAGTGCCAAAAGGACCATAGTCCGTCGTCCGTAAACTTTTCACATTTTCATCTTCATCTCTGAAACTGCTGAGCAGATGCGAACCAAACTTGACAGGAATGGTCTAGGGAGGCCCTCAACAAATGATCCTCAGTGTGTTCCCGTCGGATGAAAAACATGCCCGCCAGAGGCATTCTTTAATTCTGATTGGTGAATTTTAAAAAAAAATTCTCATCTGAAACCTCTACCAACGACCGTCATTTAATGTTGATCCGGTTACAAACATGGTCGCAATTGTGGCTCATAGTTACCATGGAAACCCTATGGGAAATCACATTTTAATCTTCATCTTTGAAGCTACTGAGCCAACGTAAACGACACTTGGCAGGTATGGTCTATGGGAGATCCGCTACAAAGGAGGTCCGCTATAAACGATCCTCATTTTGTTTCCGTTGGTTGAAAAACATGGCTGCCAGAGGCTCTCTTTGATTCTGATTGGTCGATTTTCAAAAATCTTATTATCTGAAACTGCAGGGCCAAATATTTTGAAACTTCACATGCTTGATGACTGGGAACGATTCAACCAACAGTCCCAATTTCGTGTTGATCGGTGTGCAAACAGGGCCGCAATTGCGGCTTATAGTTACCATGAAAACCCTTTGGGAAATCAAATTTTCATATTCTTATCTGAAACTGCCAGGCCAATGCGAACCAAACTTGCCAGGTATGGTAGTCTATGGGAGGTTCTCTACAAACCATCATAACGGTATGGAAAATCCCATGAAAACAACCATCATTCTGTTTCGTTCAAATGATGGAGCATGGTAGCCAGCAGTATTCTTTGATTCTGATTAGAATAATTAAGGGATATGTAGTTCTGCCAGGAGAGAGATTACAGGCTCTTTAGAGCCTCTTGTTTATGATCAAAACCTTATTGAACTAGGCTCTCCATAAAAGTAGCAATAAAAACCGTTGAGTAAAATACTCTTGTTAGAAATCAACTTTGAAAAATAATTCAGCACTCTACCAGTTAAAGGTCTTTCATTCAATATGAGAGGCAACAAAAATTTTATATTTGTCAAATTCAATATATCTCTTTCTATCCCTAAATTCTAAGGGTGGATTAGTGCCTTAGATTGGTCAAATGTGAGGACGCCGGATTCAAGTCAAAAAATTTCCCAAAATATAAGAAACTTCTTGATTAGTCAATTTACACACAAATAGAATATAATACGGTGTTTTCTAAGACCTGCTTTCCATGGTGCAAAAGTATTTCTTAACAAATATCTTCATTTTAGAATGTTACAACAAGCTGTTGGTAGTCATCTCCTAATTTGGAGACACCCTTTATCGGCTTGCATTTGGGGTAATATAAAGAGCTGAGCACAATACCTATATTTAGAGGATTTCTAATGAGTCGCGATTTCATATGAAATTTCTGTACCAAGTTCCGTAAAATTGATCTGAGCCAAGGTTTACCAAGACCCAGGTCGATTTTAGTAAACAAGGTTCAGAAAACGAATTTGATTAATTTAAACTTTCAGCTAACATAACAACAAAATCTGACCAGCGCTGTTCACAAGAATCGGACATCCGAATTTTAGTATTTGTTTTCAATTTTTACCTCAAAAACACATGTAGTGGGGCCCTGTTAATTGAATAGCCACTTTGCCAATGAAAATTTTTTCAATTAATAGGAGTATTCAATTAACAGGGATTGTGTCATTTTCCTGTATTCTAGAGATAATCTTAGCATTTATTCTATTATATCTTGTTTGACAGAGTTCCACGAACTCTGTCAAACAAGATAAAATAGATTAAATGCCTGTATTGGATGATGTGAGGACAAAAAGGTCTATAATCAAAGGAAAACTAGGGAGAGTCAGGGTAATTTCTCAACAGGCTACAATATTTTTTATTCAATTAACAGGAGTCTACTTTATAACCTATATTCAATTAACAGGTCAAATTTGTTCTGGAGGTATGGTACATAGTTTTGTGTTGGGAAATTATATTCAATTATTAGGTAGATAGGTAATGAACAATAAGCGAAGATTAATTCAGTTCTACTTCCGAAATCAACTCGCAGCATTATCCCTTTACCTAACATGAAAAGCACACGACACTTGCAAAAAAAATTCTTGAATAACTAATTTTTTTCATTTTTTGTCTCCAAAACATAGGTTATGACCCCTCATTGGAACGAGCTCGACGAGCTCGTTCCAATGAGGGGCCATAACCTATGTTTTTGAGACAAACAATGAAAAAATCATGAAAATTAATTGGCGATTTTTGAGAATAGCGCTGGCCGCTTTTGGCTGTTACGTTGGGTAAAGCATTAACATGTCGATGTTGACTTCTGATGTCATTCCTTTATTAGAAGTGTTGTGAACGATATTTTCCATAACAAACTATTTGATGGTGAGCATAGTAAAATATATTCTTGTCTAACCATTTATTGGAAACCTCTCTGACAGATAAGACAAGAATGTGTTTTTAGCTCACCAACTTTAGTTGTGTGAGCTTATGGAATGGCTCGATCGGTCGGCGTCGGCGTCGGCGTCGGCGTCGGCGTCAGCGTCGGCGTCAGCGTACGTGTCCAATAATGTTAAAGTTTCTGTTTAGGTCACTTATTCGCCCTATTTCCATATCATGGCTTTTATAATGCTGCTATATGATGATTATTATCATTTTACCATGATTTAACCCCTGATACCCAACATTTTAGACATTTTTCTTGACATTTGTAGTTGCGTTTAGTTTTCTGTTTAGCTCAGAATTTCATGTTTAACTAAGTGTTTAGGTCAGCTGCTGTGCTCCTTCTCTTTCAATGGCACTTATATTCATCATACATGTTCCTCAGTATCATTGTTCCATGATTAACCCCTCATACCCTGCATTTTAATCATTTTTCTTGACATTTTTAGTTGCGTTTAGTTTTCTGTTTAGCTCGGAATTTCATGTTTAACTTAGTGTTTAGGTCAGCTGCTGTGCTCCTTCTCTTCCCATGGCACTTATATTCATCATACATGTTCCTCAGTATCATTGTTCCATGATTAACCCCTCATACCCTGCATTTTAAACATTTTTTTGACATTTTTAGTTGCGTTTAGTTTTCTGTTTAGCTCGGAATTTCATGTTTAACTTAGTGTTTAGGTCAGCTGCTGTGCTCCTTCTCTTCCCATGGCAATTATTTTCATCATACATGTTCCTCAGTATCATTGTTCCATGATTAACCCCTCATACATTGCATTTTAAACATTTTTCTTGAAATTTTTAGTTGCGTTTAGTTTTCTGTTTAGCTCGGAATTTCATGTTTAACTAAGTGTTTATGTCAGCTGCTGTGCTCCTTTTCTTCCCACGGCACTTATATTCATCATATATGTTCCTCAGTATCATTGTTCCATGATTAACCCCTCATACCCTGCATTTTAAACATTTTTCTTGACATTTTTAGTTGCGTTTAGTTTTCTGTTTAGCTTGGAATTTCATGTTTAACTTAGTGTTTGGGTCAGCTGCTGTGCTCCTTCTCTTCCCATGGCAATTATTTTTATCATACATGTTCCTCAGTATCATTGTTCCATGATTAACCCCTCATACATTGCATTTTAAACATTTTTCTTGAAATTTTTAGTTGCGCTTAGTTTTCTGTTTAGCTCGGAATTTCATGTTTAACTAAGTGTTTATGTCAGCTGCTGTGCTCCTTTTCTTCCCACGGCACTTATATTCATCATACCTATTTCTCAGTATGATTGTTCCATGATTAACCCCTCATACCCTGCATTTTAAACATTTTTCTTGACATTTTTAGTTGCGTTTAGTTTTCTGTTTAGCTCGGAATTTCATGTTTAACTTAGTGTTTAGGTCAGCTGCTGTGCTTCTTCTCTTCTCATGGCACTTATATTCATCATACATGTTCCTCAGTATCATTGTTCCATGATTAACCCCTCATACCCTGCATTTTAAACATTTATTTGACATTTTTAGTTGCGTTTAGTTTTCTGTTTAGCTCGGAATTTCATGTTTAACTCAGTGTTTAGGTCAGCTGCTGTGCTCCTTCTCTTCCCATGACACTTATATTCATCATACATGTTCCTCAGTATAATTGTTCCATGATTAACCCCTCATACCCTGCATTTTAAACATTTTTCTTGAAATTTTTAGTTGCGTTTAGTTTTCTGTTTAGCTTGGAATTTCATGTTTAACTTGATGTTTAGGTCAGCTGCTGTGCTCCTTCTCTTCACATGGCACTTATATTCATCATACATGTTCCTCAGTATCATTTTTCCATGATTAACCCCTCATACCCTGCATTTTAAACATTTTTCTTGACATTTTTAGTTGCGTTTAGTTTTCTGTTTAGCTCAGAATTTCATGTTTACCTAAGTGTTCAAGTCAGCTGCTGTGCTCCTTTTCTTCCCATGGCACTTATATTTCTCATACATGTTCCTCAGTATCATTGTTCCATGATTAACCCCTCATACCCTGCATTTTAAACATTTTTCTTGACATTTTTGGTTGCGTTTAGTTTTCTGTTTAGTTCAGAATTTCATGTTTAACTTAGTGTTTAGGTCAGCTGCTGTGCTCCTTCTCATCCCATGACACATATATTCATCATACATGTGCCTCAGTATCCTTGTTCCATGATTAACCCCTCATACTCTGCATTTTAAACATTTTTCTTGACATTTTTAGTTGCGTTTAGTTTTCTGTTTAGCTCAGAATTTCATGCTTAACTTAGTGTTTATGTCAGTTTCTGTGTTTTACTTTTAAGAGGTTGTGTTTAGGTAAGCTTTGTCACATGTTATGAGCCTGTTTGATACAGTTCTTGTGTTTGCCAAAGTTACTATCAAAGAGGAATGTTGGTGGGCTATAGGGCGTTGGCGTCCTTCTTGTTTAGTTACATGATGGTATTCAATTTCAGGATATTGTACTGGTCATTGTGTCAGGTGCAAGTGAATTGGTACCTGACCTGAAAAACATGCAAATTGTGCCTGTCATTGACCATGACAAGTTGTTTATTAATAAGCTTGGTGGGGGCGCGGTGGCATCGGGGTAACCGGTTTTCGTCAGATCACCGAAGTTTAGCAACGTCGAGCGCGGTTAATAGTTGGATGGGTGACCATTTCAGCGACTGATTCGCGCTTCCGCGTTGTGTCCTTGGGCAAGGCACTTGAACCCGATTGCCTATATGGGGCACGATGACGCTGTGTACTAAGGCGTACTGCACGTCGATGGTGCGCATGTCTTCAACCAATCTGACCCTGCCTGTGCTGCGGTGCTGAGTTCAGAGTTACGATGTTGGAGAGCTGACAGCTGCTCGTCGTTGCTCGGTGGTTCTCTCCGGGTACTCCGGCTTCCTCCACCCGTAAAACTATCACGGTCACGATTAGTCATTGTGCATAAGTATGTGACCTTAAAACACCAATAAATAAATAAATAATAAGCTTGGTGACCACTCTTCTATCGTTTTTAAAAATATGTTGGGAAAAAATGTCATCAATCAGCTAGTTGGTAATATTTTACATTGTAATAATAGAATTTTGTTTGTTATAATTTTAGCATGAAGAGACCTCAGTTAAAATGCTGGAGTATCTGATAGAGGACAATCAGCTTATGGATGCATTCAAAGAACATGGATTGACTGAGATAGATATCAAATTTATTAAAGAACAGATAATCCCTCCTTCTACCAGGAGTGATAATGAGGTTTGCTATTCTGGGTTTAACCAAATCAGAATCCTGTGTAAATGTCTCCCCAAAATGGTATCTGAACTCTCAAATAAATCACCTCTGCGGCGTAGTGGATGCACACATTGCAGAGGCTGCAAAATAACTTTAAATGATGGAGGGGAGTGGTGTTGGGATGATAGTAAGACTGAAATATGATCACAGGTGCTGGGACATGAAAATATGTGACCGGAAAAGTTATCTGGGTTGTTTTAGGGCACAAGAGGACAAGTAGCCAGCCTGATACGTTGTAACTCCATGGAAATTTCTCAATCCATCTTTGACATTGAAACGTTTGGCCTGTGAAGCTATGGTGTTGGCGTTTGGAGGGAAAGAATCTGAAAATCTCCACACTTGTCGACATGGACTACTTGTTGATAAAGTATCATCGGCTCAATATTTCATTAAGCCAGAAAACCTACCCCGAACACAGTCTGCTGTGATGTATCATAGTTTTCAAACATACCATCAAGTACAAATGTGGTCACGGCGAAGTGCGGATTCTAGTCAGTAGGGTGAAAAGTTCTAGATGGAAAGTTTGTACCACTCACCACAATGGGGTCCCCAGAGGGAGAATTTGCTGATGCTATCCCGTACAGTGGGCCAATTTATCCTCTGGGTACATGTTTCTGTTTTTGAGACCTTGATTTAGACTGAGGTTCACAGAGGGTAAATTTTGTGATGCTACCCTGCTGTGCAGGGTAGCATCACCAAATTCACACCTGTGGACCTCATTTTGCAGATGAGAGTCTGCTTATTTTCAGGCTTGGATGATAATAAGGCTGAACTGTGATCACGGGTGCTGGACATGAAAATTTGTGACCGAAAAGTTATCTGGGTGATTTTAGGGCACAAGTAGACTATCAGGTCATTAATGCCCCAAAATCTCACCAAGATCTCACAATATGTATATAGTGTTTTGGGTCCATTTACCAACCAGCCCGGTTAGATATATTAAACATTTTATTTCTCTCAAAAAGGGTACAAAAGGATTGGAGAACAAGTGCTTGCCACTTAGGTAACTCTTCTCTCCTGTACCATATTATTTAACAAATAAAAATATCACATGACTGCAGTCCTGTAATTTAAAGAAACATAATACAAAAAAACTAGAATTGAGTAATTTTTACAGAAAGAAGAAAGGAAAGGAAAGGATGGGGGAGGGGGGGGGGGTGCTGTCTGTCATGTCCATTCCATGCCAATTGTAGATCAGTCGAATAATAATAATAATAAAAAAAAAATTAAAAAAAATAAAAATAATAATAATAATAATAATAATAATAATAATAATAATAATAATAAAAATAGTGATCGTGACGAAGGAAATAATTATCAGTTGCGAGTAAAGTTTCAGAGGATACATGTCGTACCATAAACTATGAATTTGTCCTTCGCCACGATGCCCACATCAATATCAGACGCCAAGAAAACCATCTTTGGGTTCCATACTACGCGTGACGGGCTCAAATGAACATGTTGCTCACCCTGTAGCTGCTCCAGAATACTTAACATCAATCAAATCTCCGAATTGCATAGATATGTTTTTGAACAACCTTAAATATGAATGAATTCGCATGGTTTGGGAGCTGCTCGTCACCATATAAAAGAATATCAACTGAATTTATATTGAAATTCGCCAATTCACACATTAGTTGAAGTCTAGGAATACTAAACTATTGACATTCGAAAAAATAATGTTCCGCGTCTTCCACAACCTCGCCACACTGGCAAAATGGAGAATTTGCAACGTGATTCCGAAACTGTTCACTGTTTAGATCACTGCAGCCGCATCTTATTTTGCGCTGAAGTATTTTTAATTTTCTCTTGCCATTACTAAAATATGGTGGTGGTTTAACAATTTCATCAGATATCATTTTTTTGAAAGTGGTGATTGACGGTAATTTTCTAATTGCTTCTGGTAATTTATTCCACGAGTCTACACAAGATGGGTAAAAGGAATGCTTGAACAACTCAAGCGTGCCTTATTCATTACAAAGTCGAAAGAAGTTCGGAAACTATAATGAGAAATGTTCTCGAACCTGGGAGGCAGCAAATCGGCCAGAAATTCAGGTGAAGAATGATTAATAATTTTGTAAAAGGTACACATTTTTGAATATGTCTTCTTTCTCCGAGTGTCTGCCATCACCAGCCTGGTTGGTCCAGATCTCTTAGTCTCATGGTACAATCGGTCGCTTTCTGTGCTAGGGGTCATAGGGTCGCGTCTTGGCTCCTTCACTTTTTACTTGATCTGTTTGTTACATTGGTGCCGTAACCAGTCCTCAGCAGTGGGTGACCTTTCTGGTGCTGTGGTGTTGCATTGTGGTGAATGTTTCAACCTCTGTGCGGTAGAATTTGAAGTGCGATTTTCGGTTGGTGAATCAGAAGGAACGTGATAGCTGTATGGTTGTCGTGGTAAAGGGACCATTTATCAGCCAGTCTGATTATTGTAGAACTCTTTGTTTCATGGTAAATCATTTGCTTTTTGTGCTAGGGTTGTAGGTTCAACCCTTGTCCCCCATACTTCTCTCTCTATCTGTTACACTTTTACTTTTGAGGCCTTGATACGTCTTATGATGCACGAAATCAAACAGTGCGTTGATACTTTGCGGTCATTTGTTTTTTCATTATTTTTCAATTTTTTAAAGTTTAAACTTCAGTTCCTATTTTCTCCCGAATAGTGTTCAGTGACAACCGTTGAGCCAAATGTTATCGCAGCTTAAAATACAAATATAATCCTGTTGCCAAGACTTCCTAACTGGCCGAGTGCTAGAAGCCACTATCCGGCCTTTCAAAAAATATGAGGATAACAGAGCAAAAGCCAACACTTTCCTTACTAATATTTCTTATTCAGCCAAAAACAAATAATATTTTGTTTATATAAATTTGTTTTATTACAAATTATTGGAGAGTGCCTGCGGGCACTCTCAAATAATTTGTAATAAACAAGTTTTGAACAACAAATTCCGACCACCAAAAATAATCTAGCCCACAACAGTTAATCACTAATGTGAAAAATATCTTGTTATTTGTACTTTCCGACGTTTGACGTCGCATTTTGAAAAACGTTGAAGAAACTGAATTCCCAGTGACGTTTGAACGTCAGGATAATTAAAGTCTCAAAGGGTTAAAAAAAAAATAAAAATTTGAGTGGGGATTGAAAATGTTGACTGTATATGGCCATTATGTTCGGTAATGAGTGGAAGGCCTGATTCAAGCTTGGTAATTTTTAGCTTACCGAAGGGAGCTTAACTTATCACTTGCCGTCCGTCGTCCGTCGTCGTCGTCGTCCGTCGTGAACTTTACATTATCGACTACTCCTCCCAAACAACTGGATCAAATTGAACCAAATTTGGTGTGCATGTTCCCCATCATATGTCAATTCAAACTTGTACAAATCAACTTGCCGCACCCACAGGAGGCACCACAAGGGGCATAAATCTGATAGCACCCATGCATTTCTTTCCAAAATTGAAAAAAATCTTCTTCTTCAGATCCACCAGGCAGAATTCTTTCCTATTTGGTATACATCATCTCTAGGGGGAGGAAGGGGGAGGGGGGGGGGGGTGGCAGATTCACGTTTGTTCAAATCGGCTCCCTGGATTCATATTTGGGCTCACTATAGAAGCCCGAATTTGAACTTAGTGCATTTCAGGCAAATTTCTTAAAAAATCTTCTTCTCCAGCTCCAGCAAGCAGAATCTTTTGATATTTGGTATGCAACATTGTGCGGTGGATCTGATTCAAGTTTGTACAAATCGGCCCCCTGGGTTCATATTTGGGCTCAGTATAGAAGCCCGAATTTGAACTTAGTGCATTTCAGGCAAATTTCTTAAAAAATCTTCTTCTCAAGATCCAGCTGTCAGAATCTTTTGATATTTGGTATGCAACATTGTGGGGTAGATCTGATTCAAGTTTGTACAAATCGGCCCCCTGGGTTCATATTTGGGCTCAGTATAGAAGCCCGAATTTGAACTTAGTGCATATCAGGCAAATTTCTTAAAAAATCTTCTTCTCCAGATCCAGCTGGCAGAATCTTTTGATATTTGGTATGCAACATTGTGGGGTGGATCTGATTCAAGTTTGTTCAAATCGGCCCCCTGGATTCATATTTGGGCTCACTATAGAAGCTCGAATTCGAACTTAGTGTATTTCAGGCAAATTTCTTAAAAAATCTTCTTCTCCAGATCCAGCGGGCAGAATCTTTTGATATTTGGTATGCAACATTGTGCGGTAAATCAGATTCAAGTTGGTTCAAATTGGCCCCCTGGGTTCATATTTGGGCTCAGTATAGAAGCCCAAATTTGAAATTAGTGCATTTCAGGGAAATTTCTTTAAAAATCTTCTTCTCAAGATCCAGCAGGCAGAATCTTTTGATATCGGGTATGCAGCATACTTAGGGGTGAGATTCAAGTTTGTTCAAGCCAAGTACCTGGATTCATATTTGGGCTCACTGTGGTAACCCGAATTATAACTTAGTTCAAAATGAGGAATTTTCTTTAAAAATCTTCTTCTTCAGATGCAGAAGTTGGAATGTTTTGATATTTGGTATGCAGCATCCTTAGGGGGTGAGATTCAAGTTTGTTCAAGCCATGTCCCTAGGTCCATATTTGGACTCACTGTGGGAGCCCGAATGATAGCTCAGTTCAAAATGAGGAATTTTCTTTAAAAGTCTTCTTCTTCTGATCTATCAGTCAGAATGTTTTGATATTTGGTATGCAGCATGCTTAGGGGGGTGAAATTCAAGTTTGTTCAAGCCATGTCCCTAGGTCCATATTTGGGCTAACTGTGGGAGCCCGAATAATAACTTAGTTCGAAATGAGGAATTTTCTTTAAAAGTCTTCTTCTTCAGATCTAGCAGTCAGAATGTTTTGATATTTGGTATGCAGCATCCTTAGAGGGGTGAGATTCAAGTTTGTACAAGCCATTCCCTAGGTCCATATTTGGGCTCACTGAGGGAGCTTGAATTGTAACTTAGTTCGAAATGAGGAATTTTCGTAAAAAATCTTCTTCAGATCCAGCAGTCGGAATGTTTTGATATGTGATGTGTAGCATCCTTGGGGGGGGGGGGGGGGAGATTCAAGTTTGTTAAAGCCAAGTCCCTGGGTCCATATTTGGGCTCCCTGTGGGAGCCCGAATGATAACTTAGTTCAAAATGAGGAATTTTCTTTAAAAATCTTCTTCGTCAGATCCAGCAGATGAATGCTTTTGATATTTGGCATACAGCATTCTTAGGGGGTAAGATTCAAGTTTGTTCAATCCATGTCCCCAGTTCCATAAAATTTGTCTCTCATGACTTCATTCCTTTGTAGTGTTCATGAACCATGTCTAACTGAATGTGACCCCAAATACTTCTTTGAACCACTTTGGCCGGTGAGCGATTAAGGCTCCTTGCCTCCTCTTGTTTTTACTAAAGTACAGTCAACCAAACATGCACCCTGCGGATAAATGTGCAGGTTATATTACACCGCCTGTTTGCTGATGTCAAAAGTTCAACTTGTACATTTTTCCCATCATGAAATGAGGACTTTAACGAATTGTTTGACAGAGCCCATCAAACTCTAGCTATCAATCAAGACTGAATTGGTTTTATGCCACGCTGAATTATGGAAAAATGTTGTTTGTAATTTCTATATTTTAATAAAATTGTGAGGAGTCTGGAGGTTAAAAGTACCTTTGCAACGGCTTCTTGTTAAATCTTGTCAACATGTATTGTCATCCAAGACTTGACTAGAAACCACCGAAAAACACTAAACTTACCTTGATGCAGCACAAATTATGTGGAGCTTTGTCAAACAAGATATAATAGATTAAATGTATACAGTACAGTATCCGTGAACTGGTGATAATTCACACGTGGGCGGGCAGTGATGTCCACGCATTAAATCATCATCGTCATCAAAATTTTAATTAATAAAGCACCAGGTTGTACCTGGTGCTTCATTAATCAAATTTTCGAGGATTATTTCTTTAAGTGGTGTTTGCAATCTAATATAATTGCATCCGTGGAAGGGCTGAAACGACTGGCTCATTTTCACAAGCGACTAACCGAGAGCTATAACCGGTTAATGTCTGGTATCCGTAGCCATTATTTCACCGAATCTGGGATCAAAACTATAGGAATTGGAAAGCAGTATTCTCGGAAACTATTCGTAGAGTGTGCACAAACGAACGTTGTCGAGTACTCGACAACGTTCGTTTGTATACATACGACGGAATAGTTTCTGCAATAACTCAGTACTCACGGAAACTGCCGATCATTAACGAAGTCTTGAAGTCAAAGTGGATCATTTCTCAATATATACAGCGCTGCTTCAAGGTGTAATCAATCCCAAAGGAGAAGCGGCAGATTTACTACGTTTTAACCGTGGAATGACGATCACGGTTTCAGACTGATTCTCCGGTTAACCATTTCAGTACTAGTCCGTGGAAGTACAGTGGAGCCCACTTAATTGGATATCTCTTAATTGTATATCCCTGTTAATTGAATATAATTTCCCAACACAAAACCATTTACCATACCTCCAGTACAAATTTGACCTGTTAATTGAATATAGGTTATAGAGTAAACTCCTGTTAATTGAATAAAAAATCTTGTAACGTGTCGAGAAACTACCCTGACTCTCCCTAGTTTTCCTTTGGTTATAGACCTATTTGGCCTCAGTACATCCAATGTAGGCATTTAATCTATTATATCTTGTTTGACAGAGCTCATGGAGCTCTGTCAAACAAGATATAATATAATAAATGCTAAGTTTATCTCTAGAATACAGGACAGTGACACAATCCCTGTTAAATGAATACTCCTGTTAACTGAATAATTTTCATTTGCAAAGTGGCTATTCAATTAGCAGGGTTCCACTGTACTGCCCACCTCGTGGAAAGTGACTAGTCCACAGCAGCCGCACTGTATATTGAATGCACTGAAATTAAATATGTAAAAAGATATGTGAAGTTCAATGACTGTCGGGGTATTTTATGCGAGATTACACGATTTATTATTCAGTTAAACAGAAGTTGGGCGATTCCATGAAAATGCGACATAAAATTAAAAAAATAAATTTTGTACCAGGGTTTGTTGTTTGTGTTCTTTTCGTAGCTAGTATACCTAATTTAGCTTTTTCCGAATTTTTTTTCTGAGAACCTCTGGAGTTTTTTGAAAAATTATCAGAGACTTAGGTCCTTCATTATTTTTTTTAAATTCACCTCTTTATTTCCTCTTTTTATACGCCCGTTTAAAAAACGGTCGTATTATGTTATCAGTCTGTCTGTCTGTCCATCTGTCTGTCTGTCCGTCTGTCCGTCTGTCCATCTGTCCGTCTGTCTGTCCGTAAAAAAATATTTGGTTTCCGTTCATTTAAAGTCGAACGCCTTGACGGATCAATATCAAACTTTCAGAAGTTGTTTTTAGCATTAAAATACAGGTCAAGTTCGATATTGTTGTTTCTCAGTCCATCTGCTGCAGAGATATGGCCCTTTGAAAACACAATTTTTCTAAAAAAATTGGTTTCCGTTCATTTAAAGCTGAACGCCTTGACGGATTGACACCAAATTTTTCAGATGTTGTTTTTAGCAATGAATACAGGTCAAGTTCGATATTGGTGTTTCTCAGTCCATCCGCTGCAGAGTTATGGCTCTTTGAAAACACAATCTTTCGAAAAAAATTAGTTTCCCTTCATTTAAAGTCGAACGCCTTGACCGATCGACATCAAACTTTCAGATGTTGTTTGTAGCAATAAAATACAGGTCAAGTCCGATATTGATGTTTCTCAGTCCATCCGCTGCAGAGTTATGGCCCTTTGAAAACACAATTTTGGAAAAAAAATTGGTTTGCGTTTATTTAAAGCCGAATGCCTTGACGGATTGATACCAAATTTTTCATACGTTGATTTTATACACCCGATTAAAAACGGGAAATATTATGTGAATGGTCTCTCCACCCGTCTGCCTGTCTGTCCGTCCATGGACACATTTCGTTTCCGGACGATAACTTTAGTTGTAATGGTTTGAGCTGAGTTAAATTTGGCATGTGGATTTAGTATGACAAACTACAGGATGGGTTCGATTTCCGTTTCTAGCGGCCCATTTGCAGTAGAGTTATGGCCCTTTGTGGGAATTTAGCCCAACTTTTCGATAACTTTAGTTTGCCTTGACCGATTTATTTCAAATTTTCAGTTGTTTGTTTTTAACCACAAAATACAGCTCTAGTTCACTTATGACCACAAACGCATATACCTTTCCAGAGTTATTCCCCTTGAATGATTGCAAATTTGTGGATTTTGTGGTTTCTGGATGATAACTTTAGTCTGCCTTGACCAATTTTTTTCAAATTCTCAGATTTGTTTTTGACCACAAAGCACAGCTCAAGTTCACCTTTGGCCATAATCACATGTACCGTTCCAGAGTTATTTCTCTTGAATGATTGCAGATTTGTGAATTATGTGGTTTCCGGATGATAACTTTAGTTGGCCTTGACAAATTTGTTTCAAATTCTCAGATTTTGTTTATGACCACAAAGCACAGCTCAAGTTCACTTTCGCCCAAAATCGCATGTACCTTTCCAGAGTTATTCCTCTTGAATTTGTGCATTTTGTGTTTTCCGGATCATAACTTTAGTATGGCCTAACTGATTTTTATACGCCTGTTGAAAAACCGTTGAATTATGGAATCAGTCTGTCTGTCTGTCTGTCTGTCTGTCTGTCTGTCTGTCTGTCTGTCTGTCTGTCTGTCTGTCTGTCTGTCTGTCTGTCTGTCTGTCTGTCTGTCTGTCTGTCTGTCTATCCATTTGTCCATCCATTTGCCCATCCATCGGTCTGTCCGTTCATCAACATTTGGTTTCCAGATGATAACTTTAGTATTTTTTTCGGTTGACTCCTAAACTTGGTATGTGGTTTAATCAAAACAAAAGACAGGTCAAGTTCGAATATGGGGTAAGTTCGAACATTGAAGTTCCCCTGAATTATGGACCTTGTTGGACATAGAATGCATCAAATATTTGGTTTCCGGATGATAACTTTTATTATTTGTTTTCCGATTGGTTCCAAACATGGTATGTTGTTTAATCACAACAAAATACAGGTCAAGTTCGAATATGGGGTTGGTCCAACCAATTTTCACCCTCACCCCCATCCTTACCTCAACCCTTCAAAAATACAAAACAGGCGTATATTGTCCCGCTACGCGGTGCTCTTGTTGTTGATGTGTTTTTCAGCCAGTAATATCAAGCCAAATGTTCAATCTTCATTTGTCAGAGTAGTCTTGAGGTGATCAATTAATTTTATAATCCAAAGAGGTCGACCTAGACTCTAATTTGCCGATTTATATGAAGTTTTGGGTCCCACTGGTACAAATGTCCCGTACAACACTGTCTGGGTAGAAAAGTTTCCATTCCAAAAGAAATATTTGTAGAAAATAGCAGCTGGTACAGAATTTCTTACTAGATGATGGAACTTTTGGAATATCATTATTAAAAAGTATCAGTCTGTTTTATTTTCCATGATGATTGGTGGTCAAACTTGTCCCGGACAACACCAAAAATACTGTGTTTCCCAAAAGTTATGATCCCACCTCTGAATAAAATTTAATCAGCATTTAGTGGCCGAGAATAACCATGATGGTTATTAAATGAATTTTACACATTAGTAAGTACAATAAGTATTCTCATATATTTTTGTCTGATAGAAGACTGACTCCATGGATATGTGGGTGTCCAGTACAACACTTCCATGTTAATACAAGGACTTTGTCAGGAAACCTGATATTCAAAATTTTAATTAGCTTTATCTCACAACACTGTTATGTATCGCGTACGAACAGGTTCGAAAATAATTATTGAGGTACATACTATATTATTTGAGGTTCATCCTATATTATTTCAGGTTCATCCTATATTATTTGAGGTTCACCCTATATTATTTCAGGTTCATCCTATATTATTTCAGGTTCATCCTAAAATAATATTTATGACCCTCTCATACGCGATCAATAATTTGTCCGACCCTGGATGGACTATAATTATTGTTTCATGTTGAAACAGGTTCGACATAAATATTTCAGGTTCATCCTATATTAATTGAGGATGAACCTAAAATAATTTGTCCGACCCTGGATCGACCATAATAGTTGTTTCATGTTGAACCAGATTCGACATCAATATTTGAGGTTCATCCTATATTAATTGAGGATGAACCTGAAATAATTTGTCCGATCCTGGATGCACCATAATTATTGTTTCATGTTGAACCAGGTTCGACATAAATATTTCAGGTTCACCCTATATTAATTGAGGATGAACCTGAAATAATTTGTCCGACCCTGGATGGACCATAATTATTGTTTCATGTTGAACCAGGTTCGACATCAATATTTCAGGTTCATCCTATATTAATTGAGGATGAACCTGAAATAATTTGTCCGATCCTGAATGGACCATAATTATTGTTTCATGTTGAACCAGGTTCGACATAAATATTTCAGGTTCATCCTATATTAATTGAGGATGAACCTGAAATTATTTGTCCGACCCTGGATGGACCATAATTATTGTTTCACGTTGAACCAGGTTCGACATAAATATTTCAGGTTCATCCTATATTAATTGAGGATGAACATGAAATAATTTGTCCGACCCTGGATGGACCAAAATTATTGTTTAATGTTGAACCAGGTTCGACATCAATATTTGAGGTTCATCCTATATTAATTGAGGATGAACCTAAAATAATTTGACCGACCCTGGATGGACCATAATTATTGCATCATATTGAACCGATTTCGACATAAATATTTGAGGTTCATCCTATATTAATTGAGGATGAACCTAAAATAATTTGTCCGACCCTGGATCGACCATAATTATTCAGGATGATGCTAAAATCCCACGATGCAATACGCTCCTCGAGCCAATCAGTTGAGTCGTTACAAACGCGAACAATGGAACATAACTGGGGGGAAAAAGCAAGATAAACTTGATGCAGGCACACAGCTTCAGACAAAAAATCCCGCTGAGAAATTGTTTTGTATGCGCTTCACACAATTTTTTTTCGGCCTTTTGTAATCACGCAAAATAAATAAGATTTTTTCACATGAAAATGTCAAATGGGCAGTGTTGATTGTGTACTGTACTGTTACAAACAAGTTGTGTTTTAATATTGAAATATGACTCGCTAACCAATAGTGTTGCGGACCGGACCGCAAACAAACGGTCCAGTACCGGTCCAGGCGTGGTCCGCGGTACGGTCCGATGAGGACCGGGCCGCCCCTGCTGTACTGGTACACAGGCACGCTGGACCGGTCCGGGGCGGTCCAAGGGACCGGTCCAGGGAGACGCAAAGGGAAGTTTTGCACTCTCCCAATTGATACACAAACTGATAATTTCATCTTGATAGACAGTGAATACATTGAAGTCGAGTAAGTTTGAAGTAACTGTCAACTATATTGAGCCAATCTGTCACCAATCAACCACCTGCATCCTGTGATTCCTGTCACGGGTGTCGGGTGAAGGTATCAGCGATGAGCGGTTCTACAAAAAAGTTCCCAAAATAGTGAACGCTCAAATTCGGTGACAAGAAGCTGTCATTCAATTCCTTTGTCGGCAAAGAATTTCAATGTGTATTGTGTATCTATTTCTATAAACCCCGATCTGGATTATGTGCACAGGGAAACTATTTAGTTGGTAGTAGCTTGGTCCCTGTATTCATCTGGTAGGTTTGGTGTAGTGACCCTATTAAATTGGACCATGGGAGCAGATCATGGAGGCGAGGGGGTGTGCCCCACAAAGTTTTTCGGGGGGGAGGTGGGGCATTACATGTTATGTCCTCCGTGCTCCTCCCATATATATATAGGTCCGATAGCAGCTGATATTGTTCGAGCAATGCTGCAATAGGCGAAAATCGTGTATTTTCAGCTTACATTTTCAAATTTTCCGCCCGCAGGACCAAAACATGGTTGGCCCTGCGCATTGTGTAGAACCCCCCCACCCCCTCCCCCCCCCCCCCCCACACACACACTCTAAAGAGAAAGACCTGTGCCCCTGAATTGGACCGCCTTGGACCGGTCCATCTAGAAAAAAATGCACCGCCTACCCGAATATCGGACCGCTATTTCTTGAACCGGACAGGAACACCATTGGCGGTCCGGTACGGTCCGCATCACTGCTAACCAACACATCGGGAAAACGTCTCGTGAAGTTTAAAAAATTTAATGGAGCAGTTAAAGAAAAGTGCCTCTGTGGGGTAGGGTGGGGAAGGGCAAAAATGATGGATTTCGTATGTATGTTTGTTTGTCTGTGTGTCTGCTATAGAAATAAATATGGGGCCATCCATAGTGCCCAAAATTGGCCTACTTTATGGCGGAGGTCATTGTCAGGTTTCAAAAAGTGCAGGGGTGGGATTGGAGAGGGGCACCAAAAGCTATGACCAATTTGTTTTTTACTGATATAGGTCCTCAAAGGGGTCTACTAGGGTGACTTCTTATCAGAAATCTTAAAGGGTTCAAAAAATTGCCGGTGGTGGTGTTGGGGAGGGGCAAAACTTGTGGATTTTGTGTGTATGTCTGTATGGCCACTATAAAAAGGCATACGGAGCCACCCACAGTGCACAAGCTGGTTCTGCTAGGGGTTTTTTTCTACACCGGGAGTCATGGATTGAAAAAGTCAGGATTGAAAAAGTGCCGGGGTGGGGAGAGTCACCCAATGTCATGACAATTTTTCTTTTCACCTCTATAGATCTTCAAAGGGGTCTACCTGAGGTAACTTTTTACCGGGAATATTATGGTGCGGTTAGGGCCGCAGGCCTGCCCAAGTTACTCTTTTGAAGTCAGGGCTGTGGTTTTATGAACTGTTTTTTCTTAGAAATTTACCGTACAGCATCGGGTAACCCTGCTAGTATTTGTTAAAACCTGTTTTGACTCATCATTTTCACACAGGTAACAATGTTGGGAAGCGGTTTAATATGCCAGAATGCTCGAAATGCATCCCCCCTCTCCACCCCCCCCCCCCCCCCCAGAATTTCAAATTGCTCTGCGGCTCCTGGGTCAGCATGTTTTCGGTGTCATTGTGGGGCATGTCACAGTGTTATGTTCATGGAAGCAGGTGACTGTTTTGAACAAATCACGCGATAATGCCTCATCTGTAGGGCCGTCGCTAGAGCATTTTAATGGGGGTGGGGTGGGGGTGGGGGTGAGAGCCCTCGAAATTCCAACTGGGTAGTGGGCGCGTTCTTGACAAACTATTAGAACTGTAGATCTTCCTAATTCGGCGAGCACGGTCGCCCCGGGCCGACCATGGTTCGGGCCGACGTGAGAAAATTGTTAAATTTGGCATTCAAAGGAGCAATTTCCTTTCTTCTGGAGGATCAATTCCCATTTCAACATACCCCGAAAAGTTTGTTTTTTTCTGATCAGATAACAAAATTCATCTTTTGAAAATTTCAATTTCTGTCCAATAACCTTTGAAAAACTATGCAGAATTATTATATGTTCTGCATGTTTTAGCCAATCGTTTATACCAAAGCTGCACAATTTAGAGAATTCCATCCATTTCTAGACATTGATTACTGGGTCCATTTTACCATTAATATAGAACTTGTTCAGCACAGTACAGAAACACTGCTTCATTTCCCGGGGGTATGGTGGTGGTGGTGGGGGGGGGGGGGGGGGCTTATAACACCAATTTAATTGATAACACCCTTGTAAAAAATAATAGTCAGCCTTTTCAACTTCTAATTTAAAAACAAAAACATTGCAGGAAACATTTTGCCCCATTGACAGTTTTTGTTCCAGAGAGCATGAAAACAAAAATGAATAATAATGGACCTGGTAGTTGGGGTATTCCATACATCGACCCATATGCAGTAAATTTTTTTTTTTTTCGTACGTCCCCGATGACAATGGAGTGGGAGGCAGTTGTCCTGGCTGACAATTGGAGTGGGGTCAGTTGTCCTGTCCACCCACTGGACTGGAGGGCAGTCGTCCTAGCTACCAAATACACTTGGGTGAATCATCCTAGCTGCCAAATACACTGGGGCAATTGTCCGACTGAACATTTTTGGACGGGGATGTGGGGGGGGGGGGGGGCGCTTGTCCTACAACCTATACAACAACTATAATTTCTTTTTTAATTAGTTAATGTGCTCCATTGTCATAGCTGTGTGTAATCTGTGTGTTGAATAAACATCGCAGTGATAACAATATAGACTCACATATAGTATTACAACTAGTTTAATGACAGACATGAATTAGTTGCTCATTGGTGGAGAAAAATGGATCAAAATGATGCGAAATTAAAAAAAAAGCAGTGTCTGAAAATTTTTGCGGGACGGCAAACATTTTTCTAGGGGGTGGGCGCCAACCCCCTCCACGGCCCCTCCCACCCACCCCACCCCTCCCCACCCCCTCCACGGTTGCAGGCCTGCGATATCTCTTGCAACCTTTTGCTACTTTGTAGGGTATTCATCACTGACAGCTGCAGCTGAGCAGGGACGTCGCGACAGGAGGGGGGCGGTGTGTGTGTGTGTTTGGGGGGGGGGGGTGTCTAGACCCCACCGCCCCCAATATTTGTCAAAATATCAGTAGTTGGAAAATCGGGGGGCAAAAATATCAACAGTTGGTCATTAAAACTACTGATTATATAATACAATTAACTAAGAAACATATATTTTTCCGACTGGAGGACCACAATGAGGACAAATTCCGACTACCGAGACCTTCCGGTGGTGAAAATCGGGTCGAAGGATTCCAACTGAACATATAACTACACATGCAGTCTCCACGTTACACGTTTTTTCAACAGCCGCTGAGAGTCTAGGGGTGGTAATTTGTGCCTGTGAAATGCTAAAAAAAACTTTTCCTAAAAACGATTTTCCAAGCCTTTAAATTAAACCAAATTCAAGCCGATAAACGGGGTGCCCAAGTTACAAAAATAAAAGACGAAAAAAGTTCGCTAGCCTACGAAACTGTCGGGATAATAGTCGAAAATTTCGACATTTTTCCGCCCTTAATCGGCCAAAATGAAACTTTTTGAGGTATTCTGAAGTGGGGATTGACACTCCAGAAGCCCGGAAATTGCTCCTTTTAATGCCAAATTTAACAATATTCTCACATCGGGCCGAACCATGGTCGGCCCGGCGCGACCGTGCTCGCCGAATTACGAAGATCTACAGTTCTAATAGTTTGTCAAGAACGCGCCACTACCCAGTTGGAATTTCGAGGGCTCTCACCCCCCACCCCCACCCCCCATTAAAAGGCTCTAGCGACGGCCCTACAGCTGAGGCATTATCGCGTGATTTGTTCAAAACAGGCACCTGCTTCCATGAACATAACACCGTGACATGCCCCACAATGACACCGAAAACATGCTGACCCAGGAGCCGCAGAGCAATTTGAAATTTTGTGGGGGGAAGAAGGGGTGGGGATGCATTTCGAGCATTCTGGCATACTAAACTGCTTCCCAACATTGTTACCTGTGTGAAAATGATGAGTCAAAACAGGTTTTAACAAATACTAGCAGGGTTACCCGATGCTGTACGGTAAATTTCTAAGAAAAAACAGTTCATAAAACCACAGCCCTGACTTCAAAAGAGTAACTTGGGCAGGCCTGCGGCCCTAACCGCACCATGATGTTCCCGGTAAAAAGTTACCCCAGGAAGGCCCCTTTCAAGATCTATAGAGGTGAAAAGAAAAATTGTCATGACATTGGGTGACTCTCCCCACCCCGGCACTTTTTCAATCCTGACTTTTTCAATCCATGACTCCCGGTGTAGAAAAAAAAACCCTAGCAGAACCAGCTTGTGCACTGTGGGTGGCTCCGTATGCCTTTTTATAGTGGTCATACAGACATACACACAAAATCCACAAGTTTTGCCCCTCCCCAACACCACCACCGGCAATTTTTTGAAACCTTTAAGATTCCTGATAAGAAGTCACCACTAGTAGACCCCTTTGAGGACCTATATCAGTAAAAAACAAATTGGCCATAGCTTTTGGTGCACCTCTCCAATCCCACCCCTGTACTTTTTTAAACCTGACAATGACCATAAAGTAGGTCAATTTTGGGCACTATGGATGGCCCCATATTTATTTCTATAGCAGACACACAGACAAACAAACATACATACGAAATCCATCATTTTTGCCCTTCCCCACCCTACCCCATAGAGGCACTTTTTTGAACTGCTCCATTAAATTTTTAAACTTCACGAGACGTTTTCCCGATATGTTGGTTAGCAGTGATGCGGACCGTGCTGGACCGCCAATGGTGTTCCGGTCCGGTCCGGTCCGGTCCGGTCCAAGAAATAGCGGTCCGATATTCGGGCAGGTAGTCCGTTTTTTTCTAGATGGACCGGTCCAAGGCGGTCCAATTCAGGGGCACAGGTCTCTCTCTTTAGAGTGTGTGTGGGTGGCGGGGGTGGGGTGGCGAGGAGGGGGAGGGGGGGGGGCTACACAATGCGCAGAGCCAACCATGTTTTGGTCCTGCGGGCGGAAAATTTGAAAATGTAAGCTGTAAATATACGATTTCCGCCTATTGCAGTATTGCTCGGACACACAACGCGCAGGGCCAAGCATGGTTTAGCCCTGCGGGAGAAAAGTTTGAAAAAGCAAGCTGAAAATACGCGATTTTCGCCTATTGCAGCATTGCTCGAACAATATCAGCTGCTATCGGACCTATATATGTGGGAGGAGCGCGGGGAACATAACATGTAATGCCCCTCCTCCCGAAAAACTTTGTGGCGCACACGCCCCCCCCCCCTCCCCCATGATCTGCGCCCATGGTCCAATTTAATAGGGTCACCACACCAAACCTACCAGATGAAATACAGGGACCAAGTTACTACCAACTAAATAGTTTCCATGTGCACATAATCCAGATCGGGGTTTATAGAAATAGATACATAATACACATTGAAATTCTTTTCCGACAAAGGAATTGAATGACAGCTTCTTGTCACCGAATTTGAGCGTTCGCTATTTTGGGAACTTTTTTGTAGAACCGCTCATCGCTGATACCTTCACCCGACACCCGTGACAGGAATCACAGGATGCGGGTGGTTGATTGGTGACAGATTGGCTCAATATAGTTGACAGTTACTCCAAACTTACTCGACTTCAATGTATTCACCGCCTATCAAGATGAAATTATCAGCTTGTGTATCAATTGGGAGAGTGCAAAACTCCCCTTTGCGCCTCCCTGGACCGGTCCCTTGGACCGCCCCGGACCGGTCCAGCGTGCCCGTGTAGCGGTACAGCAGGGGCGGCCCGGTCCTCATCGGACCGTACCGCGGACCACGCCTTGACCGGTACCGGACCGTTTGTTTGCGGTCCGGACCGCAACACTATTGGTTAGCGAGTCATATTTCAATATTAAAACACAACTTGTTTGTAACAGTACAGTAAACAATCAACACTGCCCGTTTGACATGTTCATGGGAAATTTTTTTATTTATTTTGCATGATTACAAAGGGTCGAAAAAAATCGTGTGAAGCGCATACAAAACAATCTCTCAGCAGGATTCTTTGTCTGAAGCTGTGTGCCTGCATCAAGTTTATCTTGCTTTTTTCCCCAGTTATGTCCCATTGTTCGCGTTTGTAATGGCTCAACTGATTGGCTCGTGGAGCGAGCATATTGCATCGTGGGAGTTTAGCATCATCCTGAATAATTATGGTCGATCCAGGGTCGGACAAATTATTTTAGGTTCATCCTCAATTAATATAGGATGAACCTCAAATATTTATGTCGAACCTGGTTCAACATGAAGCAATAATTATGGTCCATCCAGGGTCGGACAAATTATTTCAGGTTC
Source organism: Pictodentalium vernedei (assembly GCA_031216915.1). NCBI lineage: Eukaryota > Metazoa > Mollusca > Scaphopoda > Dentaliida > Dentaliidae > Pictodentalium > Pictodentalium vernedei. The sequence continues at coordinate 630,256,692 of CM062295.1, read as the reverse complement.
ATCCTCAATTAATATAGGATGAACCTGAAATATTCATGTCGAACCTGGTTCAACATGAAACAATAATTATGGTCCATCCAGGGTCGGACAAATTATTTTAGGTTCATCCTCAATTAATATAGGATGAAACTGAAATATTTATGTCGAACCTGGTTCAACATGAGTAGTATGTCATGTTCCCCTACAGGGAACAGTTGCCGGACCCCGGTGCCGGACCCCGGAAGTGACGTCATGTCACGTGACGTAGTGGCGCCATGTTGTGTTGTCATGGTAACCCGCGTGAGCGGCCATGTTGTGACGTCATCCCCATAGTGATACGTGGTGTGAGTGCGCATGCGCAGCGCGTGTTGTTAGGGTGATACGTGTTTCCGTCGTCCATTTTGTATACTGGAGGCCGCCATCTTGGTTTCTATGGTAGCACGTGATTGCTATGTTACCCAATTTTTCTGCAATAAGACGGGGTATGTTCGGAGGGTGTGTTCCTTTGTAGAAGAGTAAATCTAATTACCACAAACAACCCGACAATCTCCCCAAATCATCAAAATCCACCCAAAATCACCGAAATTGACTTTATTTCCCCAATTGATCGGCTTAGCACGTAGTGCTATAGTACCGAGAGGGTATCGGGGGTGCATTCGATTGAACAGGAGTAATGTTCTGGATTAGAATTCTCCCAGAATCCCTTTTTTTTGGATCCCATGACGTTTTTTCCCTATTAAGAGTAGCACGTAATACCGAGGGGGTGTGTTCGTTTGAAGTGGAGTAATGTTCCCATTTTTTTGGATCCCATGACGTGTTATTTCCTTATTAAGAATAGCACGTAGTGCTATAGGACAAATTTACCCAGAAATCCATTATTAAAATTATAAGTAGGACCCATATGTGTACATGAAGGCCATGAAGCTAAGTTCCACCATATACTCATAAGAGGATCTACCCAACAGATGTGTCGTACGAGGTCTAATTTACTATCCCTCATTTTGATTTTTCTTTGTACTTCGATGGAAAGTTTAAAAAAATAACACTAAATATAAATTTCAATTTCTTTTATTCAACAACAAAAATACATCTTTTTATGGTATGTAGATTGTCAGATATTCATAAACAGTATTTCTGCAGATTGGGTATCTTCTCAGTGGTTTACAGCAGTCTTTGCACAGGCACAAATGGTTACATGGTCGCGGAGCGACATTGGCTTCAGCTAATAAACACACACTACATTTAGTCCTCCGTGAATCTTCTTCTTCTTGAAATGATGTGTCCATTTCTTCTTCTTCTCTGATGGCCATTTCTTCTTCTTTTTCAACGTCCATGAATTCAGGTGGTAAATTATGAATGTAATAACAGTCTGGAGAATATTTTCTGTGTTCTTCTATAACATCATCTTCGGTTTCCCAGAAACGAACAATAATACCACAATGAAAACATTGAGTTCTGTCTCCTGTCCCCAAATAAAAGAATCCAGCTTTTGTCAGTTCATTCGGGGTTTTCACACTTTCACTTTGTAACATGAATTGAAATGTCTTGAGACGATTTTCCTCCAATGCATACTTGATGTGTTTTGGTGGTCTTTGTTCTGGTGTCTTTGTTTTTTCTTCTCCACGTAATAACTGCTCCAGTACTGGTGGCGGAACATCACGAAAATACGTTTCGAATGAAACGCTCATTCTCTCTACAAAGTCTCTTGGATTTCTTGTTTCTTGGTTTCTTGATTGATAATCATTCAGTGCCATCCTGATCAAACATGGAATAGTGAACATTCTTCAATCCTTTTTATCTTCATTCTTCTTTGCTTTTCTTTCTCTTTTTGGTTTGGGTTCTCCTATTTCAAGACTTCTCTTCTTTGCAATATCCACTGCTTTGGTCACTTGTTCCCAATCTCTGGTGGTAAACTGGAACCCAACGTCGTTCTTGAACAGTTGAATCTGTAAATCGTTGTTAAGTTTGAAGACGGTCACATTAGTAGACATCCTTCTTCTTTGGCTGTCGAAACAGAAATGAGCTGAACACCAAGTGCACCAGTTTTTATAGTTTTCCTTCAATGCAGCGACATCTAGTGACTGGTTTCCTCTATGACGTCATTAACCAACACATCATTATCCGTTAGATCAGTGGTAAACATGTTGGATATGGTTTCCATCGGTACACCGCGACAGCGATGTTTCAAGTAAAACAGACAGTATTGTCCACACACTGGTAATGGTCATTGAAGGCGTTTCGTATTATACTTCCAATATCTGGAATTCTTCTTCAGGAAATTCTCGAATGGTCTGTGTTGTGGTGGTAATCCATAGGAATCAAAGTATTCTTCGTTGTGGTGACTCACAAAGAGAGCCACCCAATGTTCTCCTTTTCTGTGGTCTGGATCCGTGTTGGCTATCAAAGCCACTGGTCTGTGATCTGCTAATCTTCTTGGTAATTTGTTTCTTGAAAATACACCCAAACATATTCTCTTCAAACAACTATCTGATCGAAGTGCATTCTCTAACTGCAACGTGTTCATGTTGAGTAATCAAAGATTACTTGTCTATTCTTATCCACTTCTATGATGTTCTGGAATTCTGCATACACCAGTACGTTGATTGTGGTTGGTAATGGGTTTTCGAAATGGACTTCTAGTCTCAAGTTTCCTCTCTTCACCAGATCGAAGTGTTGTCCATGTGATAGATCTGGAGTCAGGTCGAATACGAATAGGGTGTATCCATTCATGTACTCTTCTCGGCTGATGTGGTTTCCTTCATTCTCATACATTTGTCCAGTTCCTTGGAACAGAGTTGCATAACATCTCGCCACTTCTTGTTGTTCGAATCTAGGTTGTAATGGTTTGGCTGGAATCTGCTGCCCATCCACGTACAATGCCAAGTAATTGATTTTGTAGTTCTTGAAATTATATGGATTCTTTGAAAAGTTTCCATTGAAAGCATCGTTGTCTACACATCCCACTACGATGCGTTTAGGTAGTTGGCCTAAAAATAAGTTTTCTTGTGTAATGCTCAGATTTCCTTTCGGCACTGAAAACACCTTGGTTTCCACACGATCGATAGGATATTTTGCAGTTGCTTTTGTTAGTGCTTTCTCGTGAGCCATTCTCACGAGTGATTGGAGTCTCTCTTTGCGTACAAACATGGATACATCTAGAATTTTGATCTTGTATGTAGCGGTATCGGCCATCAATGCGAAAGCATCTTTGGCTCTATTCATTTTAACATGAACATTAACTCCATTCAGCAAGTAACGAGTTTGGAAAAACATGTCCAAATGTAATCTTCCAGTCATGTCCACGATTTTACTTTTCTCAATAAATTTCTTTCGAAGAAGAAATCCCTTGTTATCATCTGTCAAATCTTTCATGTGTCCGGCCGTATCCTTGTACCATAATGCATTAGTCAGTTGTGACTTCTTGGCAGCTGGTCCATAACTCAACAAAGTTTCTATGAAAGCTCTGTAATGATAAGTGTTGTTGGAAGGAGATACCAGTTTTTCATTCAAGCTGATATCGATTTGATTAAATAAGGAATGCATCCATAAATTGACTGGGCCCACTTTGGCATCGGGTGCAATTGATGCCCCATTGGAAACTACAACCGTTGCTTTAACATACAAGTATGTCTGTGCCAAATTCAAATAATCATCTCCTAATCCTGCAATGTGGAATTCTATTGGACCACTGTTTCCTATAGTCGCCAAAGGCCTGTGTTCTACCCATTGCCCATGTTCCACACTAGTCTGTGTTGGTGGTATGGAAAACAAGTCGAGTTCACTGTTGACACACTCACAAGATTTTTCATTAATGAGAGACATCATGCACCGAGATGGTCTTGGGTCTGAACAGTTCTCCTTCTTTTTGTCGATTTGCTAGTTTTGCGTGGTGCGGGCCTTTTTATACTTTTCCTACCGGGTGGTTTTGAACCACCAACCACTTCATTCCAAGCTCCTGCACCAGCCTCTTTGACTCTTTTGATTGCTGCCTTTTTTACATTTTTCCCTTCAATGACATCTTCGGCAAAGGCTGCTCCTTTTCTCAATAACTGTTTTCCCACGGTCCTGGCTGTAGTTTTCAATAAAGATAACACCATATTCTTCAGTCCTCCCAATATACTTCCCAAACCATATCCTCTCTGTATTTGAGCTCCAGAAAAAGCCGGTAGACCATTCCCAGCTTGTTTTGTGTAATATTCTTCGTATAATTTGGACTTACAACAGTAAGTCATGTTTATGTGAAATGAAGAGATCTACGATTTCTGAAATGAAGTGTCACTTTTTACTTTCCCGATACTCGAATGGTACTATGGCTCCTGTGTCACCCCTTATATACACCTGGACGGTACTGAAATTTTTTCGTTCTACTGGTACATAATACACATTCTCAAATGTTTTAGAGATGATATCCCCATATTTCCCACGTACAGGTACGATACGAAGAAGTGGTATTCTTGTATCTCCAACGACTTGGTCACGAACCAAGTCACAATATACATAGAGGGAATAAAATCCTTGGTTGACATCGGCAACTCTGGAAGAATTGTAAGTTCCTGATTTAAAAACACACTCATTAAATCCCAAAATATTTTGAAAAGTAGGGCTCAATGTGACCACGACTCCATCACGTACCGTGATACGAACTTTACCAGTCACTCTATCCAGTTCAAAAGCTACCTTATCGTGACGAGGCAAGAGTAATTCTTTAACACCATTGATAGCTCGTATCACATCAATGGGATCCGAATAACGACCTTCCTTGAGAGTAAGTCGGTAATTCTTTTTCGAAGACCAGAACACTGTAACGAAAGCTTCTTCTCCACGAATATTGAACCAAGTATTTGGATACTGAATCTCTGCCAGACCTACTTCCCATTCTCCCGTGAGATTCACTGGTTGTGATAACTGAGTGGTGTACGTAGTCAACGTGTTTTCTGGAAACACGTTCATAGAACTATTACTTGGTAGAGTCAAATAAAACATTACTTTTTCTTAATGGTTGGATTTGGTAACAAATATCCTATGCTACTACTCAAGAGAGCAGTCCACAACTTGCTGTCTGTGTTTTCGAGAGTGAGATTAACGACACTGGTAATGATGATGATATACAAAATGATTATTTGTGAAAAATAAGTTATCTCGCTCCTTGGAATTCTTTTACCAAACAGAGGCCAAGAACCGTTCGACCCTTCTTCCATTTTGAAGAAACTTCAGAGGTTCACTTCCTTTTATAGGTGAGCTGACTCTGTTTGATCCACGAATTGAACGAAGTTGGGTATCCCAACCATTTTACGAACAATTCCCTTTTCTTACCTCGACCACGTTTCTTCAGTACGTGTTCGATTTTGTAAATTGTTTTATGTGAAACTCGCTGAAGCTCTTCAGTGTAGAATGACCCTTTCCATATTTCTCCATTATCATCTTGTAACATGTATGTGACTGGATGTCCTTTCTTGATGGCTACTACTGTGAATAACTCTTCGGTCCAATTGGGCAAATAACCTTTCTCAAAAGTTTTCTTAACTTTATTGATTCTCACTCTGTCACCTACTTTGTACTTTGGTGTCTTGTGTTTTATGGGTTGTCCATACAACCTTTGCCAAACCTCTTCTTGATTTTCAAAGTTCACGGCGATGGGGGCCATACCTATACTGCGATGATGAGAATGATTATATGATTTCACCAAGTTTTGAAGTGGAAAAGTTAGTGTATCATTCTTGGTAAAATATTTCCACATTTTGGTTTTCAAAGTTCTATTGAATCTTTCTACTATGGAACATTTTGTTTCCACATTTTGTGTTGTGAAAAAGTTGACTTTGTGATCTTTGAGAAAATTCTGAAATTTTCTGTTTAGAAATTCTTTGCCTTGATCAGTTTGTAATTTTTCTGGTTTACGAGCTTGTTTGAAAATTTTACTAAAAGCTTTCACGATGGAATCACCAAGTTTGTTTTGTAATGGTATCACCCAAGCATATTTACTAAACACATCTATACATGTCAACAAAAATTTTATGTTTTTGTTGAATTTACTTAAGTTTGAAACATCTACCAAGTCAGCTTGCCATTGTGCATCTATACCACTAACTATTACTTTTCTTCTACGAAATGTACGACGAACAGGTTTGTGAAGAGTGTATGTGTCTTGAGTCTCTAACCATTTTACAACTTGTTTGGTTTTTTTCTTGGACGCTCTACGAAGAGCGTCTACACCACCAAAACTACCAGGCACTTCAGAATCATAGTACAATGCTTCCATGACTGCCTTGTTCAAGTGTCAACTCTATTTATACCCTTTTTTCGGTCCACTTTGGCGTTTCTATTTTCTTTGGTTGTTTTGGTTCCGACTTTATCGGTGCCTGTTTCATAAAATCCCAACGTTCTTTATGACCAATTAATTCTTGGGGTAAGTTACTATCTCTCAAAGCTTCGGCCAACATTTCCCATCCCTATGGTTGGAAAGATTTTTGTCTTCTAAGTAAATCGTTTAGAAGATCTGTTACATTCGACCCTACCACTGTTTGATCTTTGTAGACTAATTCACCCTTCTCATTCCAAGATATATTTGGGTCACTTCTAATACGATTCAACAACAACTTGCCCTTTCCTTCATTGTCATAGGTACAGAATCGAGAATGTCTTCGTCTTTATTATCTTTCTCGAATTCGACTTTAATTGGTCGAGGAGCCATTACCTTTTGTTGAAATGTCAAGTATCTTTGTAAAATTTGATTATATTGAGTCATCTTTTCATCAGCCGAAAGAAAAGGGGCATCGAGAATATCTCTCATTTCTCTATCCAGTGATGAAACAGCCAGTTCATTCGGTTGTCTTGGAGTCTCTTGTAGACGTTCCAATAACCTTGGTTCTACCAAAGCCATCTTCTTTGCATATTCCATCATCCAAATATACCTTTAACTGCACCCAATAGTACAGGAGGTAGCAATGCCCCCAAGAATCCCCCTTTCTGCAAGATTTGTCTCCTCTTTTTGTCAGAGGTACCTTTGTTTGCCACTGCCTTCACTAGTTGTTTCTGACGAACGAGTTTGGTTCTCTGAGCTTTGGTCAGAGGTACTGCTCCCTTCAGTATATTCGAGGCACAGTCACACAAACAAGTTATCAATTCTTTGTCTGCATGTTTTAGTATGGATTTGACGAGTGCGGGTTTCGATTTAATAAGAACCTTGAGAAGAGCGATGTTGCGCTTGAGACGGTCAGACATGCTTCTGACTCGAGTCAGACTTGTTGCTCCCCTTTTATACTTTATGGAGGTACACATATTGGGTTTCCCCAGGAAAAATTTGACTTCTTAATCTCATGTGTTCAGGAGTATCTTGTTTGAGATCTATTAAAAGGAACCATATGGTGTCGAAGTGGCATCTTCGAAAACTTCTCTCAGAAACTTGGAATGACCAGGATACATCTGTGCTGCCAAGTGTGAGATCTGAGAACGATCCCTAGGATTTTTAAACAAGATCATGTAATGACTGTTGAGAGCTACAGTCCTATGGACTTTATTTTTATCGAATAAATTTTGAACAATGTAGATCACACTAATGTTACGGTGATGACTACCTTTAGTAAATAATCTAGACACTCGAACATCTGCATCGAGCATCAGATCATCCAATATGACTAAACTATCAGATTTTAATTCTTGAGGGAGACCCTCTACGAATTCTACTTGGGGTAAAGTATTGTATAATGGTTGCCATTCACTATAACACCAAATGATGTGACTTGGGACAGGTAATATAATATTTTGAATGTTTTGAATAACCCGATTTACAAAGGATGATTTACCACTACCCGTGGGACCACACAATAAACAAGTGAATGGATGCTTCCAACGAGGATCCATCTTTGTAGTTCTATGTGGGTACTACTTCCCTTTTATACCTTTTGGGGAGGTGGCCCCCACTGAACGTGGGGACTACTCCCCCTTTTATACCTTTTGGAGAGGTGGCCAATATGAACCGTCATCCAAAAAATATTTAAAATTGGTGGCCCTCTGACTTACTGGCTGGGGACAGTTTAAGTTTGTTTGATATTTGTCAAAAAGATAAACATCAAATAACTTAAGCGTCATTACCACCTTTTTTTCTTGTTTCTTCATTTTATACTTTTTTCTTCTTTTTTCTTCTTTTTTTATAAAAAATCATCTATTTACAACATCTATTTACATCTTCAATTAGAATCCAATTGTAACAGGTTTCTTGATGGTCATAAATTCAATAACCAAATCCATAATACAACGTCTCTGTTCATTTGTGAGAGGTTTCTCGAACATATCTTCATATTCTTTCTGTACTGGTGGTGGATTCATTCCAGAAGTATTATGGTGCCACAGTAGATGAACATCATTCTTGTTAACTCTTTCAAGTGCGTCACTAAAACATGTTATAATCTTCTCTTCTTCAGACATCATTAGGCATACATTATGCTGAATCTGACTTGGGTGATCGACTGTACATCCATAGCATTTTTCTTTCATTACAGCGTTAATGTTCTCTTCGACATAATGAGTATATGCCAAGCAAAGTTCATGCTGCAAGCGAACTTGCCTGAGTTCACTATCAATTTCATCAACGATCAATGGTCGTGGTTGGGTTATTCTCACTGTGATCTTCTTCTTCAAAGGTGGTTCTTGATTTGGTTTTTTGAAGTCTTCATGGTTAGTAGGTTTAGTGTCTTCAGTTAAAGTTGTTTGTTGGGTTTTGATGGCTGCATCTACTTCTTCTATTTGAGATTTCAAGGCATTCCATTCTTCTAAAGATAGAGCAATACCAGTCTTCGTAGGATAAGGTTTCTGGTCTTTTCCCTCAAAGTATCTTCTGAGATGAATCTTCAGTTCACCCTGGTACTGGGTGACGTTAGCATAAGTCTGCTTGGTGCCAATTCGGAACATCTTCTCTGGTCAATGGTTCGATCGTGAATGATGCCAAGTCCATGCTTTGCCTAATCTTATATATCTTTGACGGACGTGATAGAAAACATCACCCCAGTTGAACAAATTTTGATTGAGTTTTTGATTCTTGGTTGGGGTTTGTGTTTGTTTCCTATAGGATTATAGGTTAAAGTTGGAAAATTTAGAAAATTAGTATAGAAAGTAATGGGAAAGAAACACAATGAGAATACAGAAATTTGATTGGTTGATTAACTTCGATCTGATTGGTCAGTTTGGCGATCAAACTGCAATCTTGATCCTTAAACTGTAGGATAATGCCCTCTGCATTTTATACTGGCTTGGGACAGGTCAAGCTACAAACCTCTGTCCAATGGAGATAAGTCAAATAGCTCGAGTGCATTCCCACCCCCTACAGTTCGTATCCTCTTTGAGGGATTTTTTTTTTGTTCATCAAAAAAGAAAACGAAAACAACATGTCCAACTTAGCAATTTAGTTTTTCTGTCATAAAAATTTCTCATTTCTTTCAAATATTCACAACAGAGAATTTCTTAGTAATGATGATGATGATGATTTATTCCTTTGGTTATACAATAGGGGTAGCCTAAAAGACACCAGGAATCAACTTTAAAAAATGAAATGAAACTAAAAAGTAAAGAAGTATCATCTGGTTCCAATAGGTGTAACCTAAAAGATACCATGAATCAACATGTCTTTTAAAATAAATGGAACTAAAAAGTTTTGAATGAAACTAAAAAGTTTTGAATGAAACTAAAATGTAAAGAAGTATCATCTGGTTCCAATAGGTGTAACCTAAAAGATACCATGAATCAACATGTTTTTAAAATAAATGTAACTAAAAAGTTTTGAATGAAACTAAATTTTGAATAAAGAAGTATCATCTGGTTCCAATAGGTGTAACCTAAAAGATACCATGAATCAACATTTTTTTAAAATAAATGGAACTAAAAAGTTTTGAATGAAACTAAGTTTTGAATGAAACTAAAGAAGTATCTTCCACTTCCAATAGGGTTAGCCTAAAGTATATCAGGAACATGATGATGATGATCATGATGAAAAAACTCTCTGTATTAGAATAAATAAAAAAATAGAAAATTCTTTACACTAGAAAAAAATGTATTGCCTTGTGAGACTTGCCATTTAGAATTTTTTTTTGAAGACTGCCATATAGGACTTTTTACTTTGTGAAAAACTTGCCATGTAGGACTTTTTACTTTGAGAGAAAAACTTGCCATAAAGGACTTTATGAGGACTGCCATAAAGGATTTTAGAGAATGCCATAAAGGACTTTAGACAATGCCATATAGGACTTTATGAGGACTGCCATAAAGGACTTTAGAGAATGCCATAAAGGACTTTTTACTTTGAGAAAAAACTTGCCATATAGGACTTTATGAGGACTGCCATAAAGGACTTTAGAGAATGCCATAAAGGACTTTAGAGAATGCCATATAGGACTTTAGAGAATGCCATATAGGACTTTTTACTTAGAGAAAAAACTTGCCATATAGGACTTTATGAGGACTGCCATAAAGGACTTTAGAGAATGCCATAAAGGATTTTAGAGAATGCCATAAAGGACTTTAAAAATTTGATGAGCCTAATATGATTGAGTAGACCACCTAAAAACCATTTCGGTTTTTTTTAGGAATTTTTTTTGATCAACTAAATAGAACTTTTTTTGTAGGCAAAAGCTAGACTTGGTTCAGGTTGTAGAAAAATATGACACTCACTCAATTGTTTCTTCTTTAAATCTCTAGTGGTATGGTACTAACTCCATCTTCTAAAACTCTTCGTTTTGGGTAGAAATATGATAGTCCATCTCTGCTCTGCTGGTAGGTATACATAGTGTTGTCATTCATCACAAATCCTCGGTTGATGCCACATCCACTTTGTTGAGTCTTCAAAACTTGCAAATATCTGTCTTTCGTCAAATCATTGTGGCGTTTGCTGATTCCCTTACAACTGAATTTATTGGTGGCTCCGAAACAATAATATGTTTTACTACACAGTCCAGCAATGCCGGTTCCTTGCCATTCTACCTTAAACAAGCCTGGAGTTCTCCTGTCAAAACGCTTTCTTTCTTGGCAGCATGAGGGTGACAGCCATTCTTTGCCTTCTAATTTGGTTTTCACATAATCATCTCTGTGGAAATCACAACACTCTGATGGAAACCACTTGTGATTCTCTTTGTAAAATTCTACTCTCTTCTCTGGTTTCACTAATTCATCTATGGATGGTGACGAAGTACATATATATGCAGAATCTGTGTCCATTTCAGCATATTCGAAATCTTGGCGGTTGATAAAAGTATCGATGACATCATAATAGAACTGAAGCATCCGGAGTTTCGCATACTGGTAAACAAAGAATCCGATGTGAAGTGGCAGATCCAACTTGATGGTCTTCTTGTTGAGTTCGACTTCATATAATGTTTCATCTAATGGATTCAAGGCTCTGAAGGACATGTCATTTACAGCTTTGGTAACTTCTTCGTCGTCGCAATAGCACACACGTCGATGCTTCTCTTTGTTGGTGACGGTTTTGCCATATCCAGAATTTCCCAACAGCTTCATGGTATCGGCAACGATCGACTTGTCAGGGTCAACATCTCCTTGTCTTCTTGCTTCAGATACTTCATCTCCAAATTTTTCAAAACATCTTCTTGGTTTATATTGGATAACTTGATAGACGTGATCAACTTCAATACCATGCTGGAGGTACCACTGCAGTAAAGGGGTTGCAAACAACATTTTTTCCGCTCCATAGCTTCCGATCAAACTTCTTCGGGGTTTCTTCATGATTCCATTCTTCTCGGCAAAGGACTTCATGTGTTCACCAATATCATCTATGGAAATATCTGTATTCTTGAAGATAGGTGTCATCTCTTCAAAGTACTCTTTCAGGTGATCTGGTACATGTATATCACACTCGACTAAACCAAACAGTTCACCGGACTTCACTTTGTTCAGTATTTCTTCCTCTGTCATCGCACCATCTATTTTGTCTGAAAAGTTCTCTTTCAGGAAGGCTTTGAGTGTGGCATCGGTCTTCTTCATCTCTCTCCACTCACACTCCCAGATTTCAATAAGTTTATAGCCCAAATCGGTGATGTACTTTGCATTGGTACGGGTGTCTTGTAGCAGTTCTTTCATCGGTTTATCTCTGACTTCATTATGGATGATAGGAAGGCCATTCTTATCTTTCATGCAGGTATGTCCGTGCCAGAAGCAGCCATGGAACTGGTATACAGTCTGTGTCTCTTTGCACCAACCATCAACAGGCAACTGTCTTCGACCAATCATTTTTTCAGCTCCGTTAAACTGATGTCTGATGTGGATGTCATCTCTCATGGATAAAAACTCTAACCATTGTTCAGCCATTTTACCATACTTCATTGGATGTTCTGGTTTAAACTGGTTTTCTTCACGACGTCTAATACTCCAACCCGTTGGCATCTCTTGCATTAGGCACCAAAGATATAATGCATTCGCATCAAAGCCTATAATACTTCCACATGGTTTTGCTTCTTTGCCATATTTTGTTTCTCTAATTCGGGTAACATCTTTCTCGTGGTATCGGTTGAAGATAATTGAAGGTCCACCAACGATATTATCTTTCACCAAGTGATGCAAGTCTTTATTCTTCTGGTTAAATAATGTGAAGTAAGTGTCATCATTCATGGTCTGGAACAGGTATTTCAACGTGAGGCCCGGAACACTGATACCATCTATAAACATATCGATGTGGCGTTCTTGGTAGAAAGCAAACTGCTTGTCAACTGCTTCAAGGAATGGTTTTACATCTCGGTTATTATACCAGATCAGAAAATCACGGAAAGTTGTCATCTCCAGGTCGTTCCATACATGCTGGCAGTACTGGTATTCTTCAATGGATATATTTTCTTTCTTGAGAGAACTGTAGAAGGCTTCATGGTCTGGTAGGTGGTCTTGATCCAATTTGTTCAAGCTGTCGATCCATTCATATGGTAAAAATCCCTTTGTCACGGAGCAGCCAAATGCTTTCAAAAACTTGTCATAGCTGAATCCTGGAGCGAGGTAGTTGCAAATATCAACAAACTTGAAAGATTCTGTCGAGACGCACATGTAGTTATTCGATTTCTTCACTGCAAACTTGAGTGGATTCTGTCTCTTCAGGTATGTCATCAGTTCACGCTTGACTACATTCATATCATATTTTCCAGAGTTGAATCCGATGACGGGCATCTCTTGCAGATAATCTTGAAATTTCTCCTCCAATTTTTGTAAAGGGTGCATCTTGGATGTATCTTCTCCAGTAGCTCTGGCTTCCGCTTCCAGCGTTTCATCAATTTTCTGTCTGAGTTTAAACAAGGTCCAAGCATGGTAGGTCTGCATCAGTTGGTGGCAATGAGATGAAATAGCAGTGAGGTATGTCATCATTTCTTCAACAAGTTCTTGAGAATTTCCATTTGTAATAAAACATTTCGGTTCTTGGTATTCTGGAACATTACTACATATGCTCACACTCAATGGTCGGTGTTCTGCTTCCCATATCAGTTTATCACTGTCAGCAGGTAGACTGGATTTGACAAAGTAACTTTCAAAATCAAACGTTGCACGGTATGGATAAAACTTCTTCTCTTCAGATACTTCTATACCTTCATCTTCTAACAGATCAAATATGGACTGGGATGGATGGTATACACCACCAACATACTGGTAATTGACTTCATCTGTACAGGTTTTCTCGTGACGATTTAATTTCTTCACAGTGTGCCATAATTTGCCGCATTTGCGGCATTCAAAGGATTTGCAGTATTGGTCTATATCGATGATGTAGCTAAAATGGTTCTTGTAAACGTTCACATACATGGTATCTTCATACTTTCTGTGAGATCTCTGTACTAATTTGGCAACAATTTGGTCATCATCATTCTTGTCAAGTTCATATACTTGGATATTTACTTCAAAACATTTCTCCAAGTCAGGTAATTCGGCTAAAGTTACTCCACGGAATTCATTCTTTGGCTTCTGGGTATACTTGTTGTACATGGCATCTGTTGTATAGTTGAGGTTGTCTGTTATGGAACCACTCCGTAAAGCTAAACAGCGGAAAATACACAGGTTGTCTTCATAGGTAAAATGGTGAGCTCTATCTTTCACCAAAGCATTTACTGCTTTGTTCTGGAGAATGTAGTCAGGAAGATCTTCTGCCATTCCAATTGGGTGGTCTTTCAGCTTGTTCACATAAAATGTGACGTTGGTAACTCTCTCCACAAGCCATTTGGTGTTGGGTCGTTTTAATTTGGCCCATTCCAGGATATCTTCTTCCATGACATCATCAAGGAATTCTTCAAAGTCTTCTTGGCAGCATACAAGCTGTGGAACATCAAGTACCCGGGCGTTGTTTTGTGATGGATGGTAATACTTCAGTTCATTCGTTTCATTGTGTCGCAGGATAAAACCAAAACTCAGATTAATTTTAAATCTTAGCTGTTGTTGCAGAAATATGGTAGTCATCAATTCATCAGTCATCATCTTCAGGTTCACATCGTTGATCCGGTAGTTATATTGGTCTTGGACTCTTCTGTTCATCATGTGGCGAGTTCTAATAGAACTCCAGTTATCTTCGTACACGGTCAATATCTCATCTGGCTCTTCTTCAGACATCATATTCTTTTCAAACTCCATTGGGTCAACATCATAATGGGTGGTCGTCGTGGTCCGTGGTTGTTTAGGTGGTCCTCTCTTCGGTTCATCAGTCTTCCTTTTTGATGGTACAGGAACTGGTCGGTGGGCAACGCTCTTGTGTCGATTAAAATGGAGTAGTTGGTTAAACTCCTGGCCGCATTCCATACATGTATATATCTCCAAACATTTCTTCAGATGGTTTACCAAATCTTCTTTCCTCGTAAAGGTCTTGTTGCAGTTGGTACAATCGTGGGTCTTCTTCTCTCCGGCGGCGTGCTGGGTGCGTACATGGCGATTCCGGTTCCGACGGTCCGTAAAGGTCTTTCCACACTCTTCACAGGCGTAGACATCAGTTCTGGTAACGGCAGTAGCAGCTTCAGACATCTTCATAAATTTTTTGCAAAGGCAAAATTGCTATAGAAAACTCTCTAGCGATGTGTTCAGTTCGAAGGATCGAAACAGAATGACGCGATGTTATTCTTCTCCGGAATTTATTTCGACGTGACGGACGTTTTTGAAAACGTCACGACGTCACAACGTTTTTTCATCGATATTTTCATTCTCGATGGGCGTTTGTGTTTGTTTCCTATAGGATTATAGGTTAAAGTTGGGAAATTTAGAAAATTAGTATAGAAGTCAATGGGAAAGAAACACAATGGGAATCCAGATATCTGATTGGTGGATTAACTTCGCTCTGATTGGTCAGTGTAAAAACATCTTGATCCTCATTAATTTTATTATTTAAAATCATGTAGTTAGGGGGGTCATTTGAAGAAATTGCTAAATATAGACACTAACAATTAGTTAGGGGGTCAGTTAAGGATGTTACTAAAAATAGAATTTATAAAAATATAGTTCCAAGTAGAAGCAGAGGAATTCTGGGTAAATTTGTCCTATAGTACTACGTGCTATTCTTAATAAGGAAATAACACGTCATGGGATCCAAAAAAATGGGAACATTACTCCACTTCAAACGAACACACCCCCTCGGTATTACGTGCTACTCTTAATAGGGAAAAAACGTCATGGGATCCAAAAAAAGGGATTCTGGGAGAATTCTAATCCAGAACATTACTCCTGTTCAATCGAATGCACCCCGATACCCTCTCGGTACTATAGCACTACGTGCTAAGCCGATCAATTGGGGAAATAAAGTCAATTTCGGTGATTTTGGGTGGATTTTGGTGATTTGGGGAGATTGTCGGGTTGTTTGTGGTAATTAGATTTACTCTTCTACAAAGGAACACACCCTCCGAACATACCCCGTCTTATTGCAGAAAAATTGGGTAACATAGCAATCACGTGCTACCATAGAAACCAAGATGGCGGCCTCCAGTATACAAAATGGACGACGGAAACACGTATCACCCTAACAACACGCGCTGCGCATGCGCACTCACACCACGTATCACTATGGGGATGACGTCACAACATGGCCGCTCACGCGGGTTACCATGACAACACAACATGGCGCCACTACGTCACGTGACATGACGTCACTTCCGGGGTCCGGCACCGGGGTCCGGCAACTGTTCCCTGTAGGGGAACATGACATACTACTAACATGAAACAATAATTATAGTCCATCCAGGGTCGGACAAATTATTGATCGCGTACGAGAGGGTCATAAATATTATTTTAGGATGAACCTGAAATAATATAGGATGAACTTTAAATAATATAGGATGAACCTCAAATAATATAGGATGAACCTGAAATAATATAGGATGAACCTCAAATAATATAGTATGTACCTCAATAATTATTTTCGAACCTGTTCGTACGCCATAGTTGTGTGAGGAAAACGATTAGATAGAAACGTCCTCCTTATTTCCGTCAGACAAGTAAATATACGGCACACAAATGGTGTCCCGAACAACACCATTCTTGGAAGCTGTTTCTCTGAAAGATTGTGATTCTGTGTTCATTAACCCTTTACCTGACGTAATGGCCAAACCCGGTCAGCGCTATATACAAAAATCGCCATTCAATTTTTTTAATATTTTCATTTTTGCTTCCAAAACATAGGTTAGGACCCGTCATTGGGACGTGCTCGTCGCGCTCATTCCAAAGAGGGGTAATAACCTATGTTTTGGAAGCAAAAAATTTAATTTTTTAGTTATACGAGAATTTTTTTACGAATGTCGTCTGCTACTAGCGTTAGGTAAAGGGTTAAGATTTTTTATCAGCACCGCCATGTTTTGTTTATACTTGCTGTGGTCATGATATAGCCATAACTGCTGAAAGTGACCTTAAACACCAATACATTATTAAATATGAAATAAATACTAAATAGGATGTGTTATCTGAGTGCAATTCTGATTATTTTCTGGAGATCTTGTCAGAAATTATTCAGGCAAAAAGAGCTCTGATGATTATTAACTGACATACCATAGAAATACACAATGTAGCAATGCTCAAATTTGCAAGGAAATGATGAACATGATGTAGTGTATACTGGAGCTTAAGTCTACAGACCCAGTTGAAATAAGCTTCAGAATAAGAACTCGAAAGTGTTACTTACTTTCTCCTCCCATTGTTGAGAATCCCTACACTATCTCTTGGGATGCTCTCAAGAAGAGCTTTCCCAAAGGTGATGTCGTGTTGGAACTATCCACAAAGGGAAAATAGGGTCGAAAATTGTCATGTTGTTAACCCGAAACTTATTTACACTGGTACTGTAACTGACATATTGAATTCATCTTATATTTAAGAGTAACAGCAAATGTCCCGTACAACACCTTGGTTTGTCCAGTACAACACCGATGCATCGAAAATGCACAAGATTACTATTCCAACTGATAGTTCCAGACAAAGTTAGACAAACATTCCCTTATGTATTTAAATACTAGTGTCTGGTGTAAACTTCGACATGTCCTTTGGCAGAAAGTGCGCATTTTGAAATTGGAGACAAAACTGTCCCATACAACTCTTTTTTGTGTCCCGTACAACACCAGCATACTTTGAGTCCACTAGTTGCCACTCAGTTATCATCAGATTATGGTATAAACCATTTTGAAGTTCATTATCTCTGTTTCCTTTTGAGATTAACTCCATGAAATATCGGTTAGCCATCTAACAGAATTATTTCTTTTCGTAGCCCTACCCTCTGTATCATGTCGCAAATTGTCCCGTTCAACACCGTTACATTTTTTCGATTTCTGATCAGCTGCGTTTGAAAACCAACAGTTGGCAGCTGTGTTTGGTTACCTGGTATGAATGGCAAGGACATGCAATAAAAAAATATATTAGGTCTCATTTCCTTCAAATCATGTCGTGAAATGTCTCGTACAACACCATACGGGCCCAGTTACTCTATAACTTATGAGTAATTAACAGGTCAAATTTGTACTAAAGGTATGGTGAATGATTTGGTGTTTAGAGGTTATATGGAATTAACAGACTATTTGATTATCCAATTAATGGGCTCTAGTGTAGGAGCAATAAATATAAATGGAAAAAATAAATACATGTACAACGAAAATTTAATCATACCTTTTATGTCAAAGGATCAGTACCCCCATGGGTCCTTGATTTCCCTGAAAGCCTTGAACTTAAAACTTCCTTTCCAAGGACCTGCACAGTCATTGAATATTGGAAACTTCCTTGAAAACCCATAAATACTGAGATATTGGGTGATGGGGGGGGGGGGGATTTCAGTACTATTAATTTAACTCCTAGCAATGTTGGAAACTTCCTTGAAAACCCATAAATACTGAGATATTGGATGATGGGGGGGGGGGGGGGAGGGGGGTCATTTCAGTACTATTAATTTAACTCCTAGCAAGCTGAATATTTATAGAATGAATCTTTAACCCTTAAAATCCTTGAAATTTTTATACATTTTAGCACCACTTTTGACAGTCTACATTCTGTGGCTTTGCAGTTGTTTCTAGACAAGTCTTGGCTGTCTCGAAACAACTTCCAAGGTCCTTTGGACTGTATCTTGTTGCAAGTTTATTCAGAGGTGCCATGTTGGGGCACCTGTTCCATTACAGTAAATGTGATCAAAGTCGAACTAGGCCTTTAATGATTAACTCGCTGAGTGCTAAATAATTTTCCATTGATGATTTGTAACATGACGCTTTCTTTTTCTAAGATACTATTCTACCAGCAAGGGGAGCCTTAGTTTAACAAGATATTTCTCCAGGATTCCCAGGGAGCCTCGTTTCAAGGAACAACCTTGAATTTGACGAGGGGTTATTCAAGGCCTTGAAGTCCTGAGAAATTTATCAGGAGGCCTTGGAAAACTTGAAAATTCACGAAATAAAAATGCTGACAAGCACGTAGTCACAACTGTGTGGTTTTATATGCCAGAGTTTGTGTGGGCATAGTCCTAATTATGACGCCCCAGGCACTACCCCCCTCCTCCCACTTCCCTAGAAGGGAAGTGGAAGGAGGGGTAATGACTGGAGGTCCTAGTTAGAACATGTGAATAAAGGGCCCTGAAAATACTTGATTTTGCCTATTGTAAGGCCTTTATAAATGTTGAAATATATTAAGAAACGGCCTTGAAAAGACTTGAATTTTATCAGTCTTTGTCTCCAGGAACCCTGTAAATAATTATTTTATTACCATTTGTTTGAAAGTTCCTTTTGGCACTTGAATAAAATATAACAAAACAATTTTATGTAAATTTTGTTTTCTACTTCTTAGCAAACAACAAGCTAATGCATGGAGTTCAGCTTTCAGTACTTTTTTAGTAAAGTCATGTGAGTGGCTTCTAGCACTCAACCAGTCAAGTGCTGGACCCTGGTGATTAAAGTATTAATTTTATTTTGAAGTGAATTCCCAACATTTTCATAATCAAAATTTGCTTTTATTTGCTTCCTCATTTTATAGGATTGGCAGTATGATGGTCGAGGAAAAGAGAAAGCTTTCCTATATGAGGTGAGTAAGTGTTTTAATTGGGAAAACAAAAAATGTGGTTTTCAGATTAGGGAAAGATAATGGCTGCCATGTTTCTCAAGATAGCTGTGTAAAGTGCAGGGCACCTTTATAAAATGGTAGGGTATAGAATCACAATATTCAAGTCACAAAAAGGCTTGGCTGAAGGGTGCAGCACTGAAAGGAAGGTTTCCCCTCTTTCATATTTCAGGTTTGAAATTTGGGGTTGGAAGGGGGTGGAGCCCCATTGGAAAATGTTTTGAACTATTGCTATAATTAGAATTTAGGCATTGAGTTTTATTTTGAAATTTTATTGATATCTGTTTGTAGATTGTTTCTAATAAGAGAAATGGCATTGATGTTGATAAATGGGACTATTTTGCCCGTGATTGTCATAATCTGGGTTTAAAAAACAACTTTGATCATGTAAGATATATGAAACTTGCTCGAGTCTTAAAAGGCGAGGATGGAGGCACTCAAATTTGCCCTCGTGAAAAGGTAAGCAATTTTTTAATATTCTTAACCCTTTACCCAACGTAACGGCCAAAACCGGCCAGCGCTATTCTCAAAAATCGCCAATTAATTTTCATTTTTTGTCTCAAAAACATAGGTTATGACCTCTCGTTGGAACGAGCTCGTTGAGCTCGTTCCAACGAGGGGTCATAACCTTTGTTTTTGAGACAAAAAATGAAAAAAATTAGTTATTCAAGAATTTTTTTTGAAAGTGTCGTCTGCTTTTCATGTTAGGTAAAGGGTTAAAACTTTGATTTGCAAACAAAAACGTTTTTTAAGCCATTCTGGTGACAAAAAAATTATTTTTATGAGCCTTAAGCATGTTAACTTTATGAATTATGTGATGATTTTTGTTATCCTTCATTTAAAAACAAAAATGAAATAAAGTCATTGAATGTAAATATTCATGATTTTGGTTGCAGCAATTTTCTTTGATTGGTAGATTGCTGAAAGCCCATATTTGAACTTTATTCTAAAGTTCCGGTATCGTCACTTGAAGGTTTCATATTCTGTGGATGTTCTTAGTATTATCCTTGAAGTGAAAATATTTAGTTTGTGTTGATTGTCTTGTTACAATTTATGGGCACTCTCCCATCAATTTGAACAAGATGCCAACATGTGCCAAATTTTGATGACCAAACATAATTTAGCCTGGTTTGGGGCGAGCGGACCCACCAAAAATTTGTTTGACTAACTGAATTTTTATATTTTTTAAAATATTTTTTTAGTAAAAAACAGACAATTATGGAAGGTAACCTCCCAAAACTTCTACAGCCAAAACTTCTACAGTCTAAAACAACACATTTCAGGGTCCAAGGCATGATGAATATTGTGCATGTTACCTTAACTTGTGAATGGGATTGTCCAATTAAATAAAAACACAGTATGTGAAAAATGGGTTGTTTATTATTAATTTTATGATAAGGCGCATTTAAATTTTGAGTTGTTTTGAATTTTGATACAAAATTAAATACAAGTAGTTCATAATAAATAGAAGTAGTTTTGTTTTTTGACATATGTCATGATTAGGCGCATACAATTAAATACAGTTAATTCATAATAAATAGAAGTGGTTTTGATTTTTGACACAAAATTAAATACAGGATATAAGTAGTTTTGATTTTTGACATAAAATTAATACATTTAGTTCCTAATAAATATAACAATGGAGTTATAACAAAAGATATAACAGTTGATTTAGTACAAAATATTAGTTTTTTTTAGGTTTAAGTAAAGGGTCAACCTCAACCTAATCTCAAAAGATGACCTACAGCATCTAAAAATTCTAAGTTTGTCTTTTGTCCTCTATTTAACTGCTCCTTCAAATGACCTAAACGATTTTCCGTTTCTGTGTAGACACGTTTTCTGCTTGGTGGGGCTGCACCAAAATCTAATTGTCCAATTTTTGCTCTGTCTGGATTTTCTACTTTTTTATGACTTCAATAAAACAGTAAATGTTGGGATGACAGTGAGGTAATGTCCTGTTCACTCGGTTATGAAACCCTTCTAGATTGTTGTTAGTTCATGGTCCAGTTGTGAGGTTATGATTCCACATGTAGATTGGTAGATTGGGTACCTTGCATCATCGTCAACCCAGGTAGTCACTATGTAGTCATTGAAGTCTGTAGCTCTTGAGACCTCTGGTGTAGAGCTCATCACATCAACCCAAGTGTCTTGTATAGTATTTTCGGGAAGGAGTGCTAGACCAGCAGCCCTACGGACCCATTTTTGTACCTCAATGTCCTCTTTGTATTGGACAGCTAGCCCAAGCTGTTGTGTCTTCCTCCAAATGGCTTGACAATAGTGGAAAAAACACCCTTTTATTTCGGCACTGGGGAATTCTCTCTCAGCTGCACGTATCGCTGCAAGTTCAAAGTCAGTTTGTGCACAGCTTGGGGTTAAAGAACAATTTAGTCTTTGTTGTATTTCCATCTTGAGCCGGCTAAAAAGTCTTTCATATGTTGTTCCCTGTCGATCTGGTAGCAGAGCAAATACAAGTGGATATGTGGTTGAACCAGTACGTGCATGTATAATGTAAACTTGATTCCAAAGATCAGGAGAAGATGTGAATGTTCCATCCATATATATGGTTTCAGCTGACTGAAGTGACTCTAGGTATTCAGTGGTGGAAAAAGGTAGAATTTTGTCATCCTCACCATCTGTGAAAAGAAGAAATGATCGTCCATATAATGTCATTGTCCAGTGTCCATCAAGTTGACCTCTGACCTGGTTTGTGGTAAAGTGGGTATAGTCTTCCGCCTATGTCTTTATAAGGCACTACTTATTGATGGAAATGAAGGAAGCTGGTGAACTTCATTCGGGTTTTGTCTTGCTACCTCCGCGTTATACATAGTGTGCATCTGTGTAGTTTCGTCTCTGTCTCTCTTTCTCATAGAACTCACGAATCTGAGTCGGTTGTTGTCTTCTGGGCCCTGTGAATGTTCAGTTACATTTTTAAAAATATTTCCCACAGTTGTGCAACGTCCTTTACATGTAGACAATACACACTTCCAATGGATGCATGTCTTTCTAGCAACATTCTTGTTATACAAATATCCATCTAGGAGTACTTGGGAAGTTCCTTTCTGTGACATAACGAACTCTACTTTTCTCAAACCAGCCATTCTGATATTTTTAATGACATGAAATGAAGAGATACTTCATTATATACCATTTTTTAAACTCATCACAATTATATTCACTGACTAAAATTCACTTTATTTAATATTATTTTGTGATTTGTTGTTACTAAATACACATACAACTCATCAAATTTTATTATTAAGATGAGCAGTTATTTTAGGGGACCTCCTAATCACTGTTTGGTTTGTTCCATTGCAAAAATAGGTGTGAACAATTAACTGATCAATCACAGTGTAGAAGTTCTGGGTTGTAGAAGTTTTGGCTGTAGAAGTTTTGGGAGATAACCTTATGGAATAATAATTTATGTACTTACCTTTAATACTGAGAAGATCCCGTTCAAAAGTGATAAAATCCTATTATGCAAACTTTGAATCCAATACACAAAGCACGCATGAAAGAATAATAATTCTTTTCCAAGAATATGAAATTTAACACAAAAGTTACAAAAAACGTATTCACTGACTAAGGAGAAAATTATCCTTTCAGAACCCAAACATCTAACCTAATGATTCAAAATTAATAATTATAATCTGTGTTTGTTTAAACAGGTAATCTGATCAGTGCGTGTGACTGACGGCATTTCATTAACAGTTGAGAAAGGAGTAATCATAAATATTTTTTTTTTGGTTTAAACAAGCAGTTTGATAGTAGATATCGTCATTCTGCAGATAAAGCTTCAAGTCCCGGAAGCAAAAATAACAACTAATTCCGACAAGTATATGATCAATTTATTATTACGGCCACCAGTACATGGCCATTGTCAGTTTATTTTTATGTATTAACGTATAACACGTCTGGAAACGATAAAAAGCTGATAGAAAACAATTCCACCAATGTCATTTCGGGATTGACCTGCACATCATTTGGTGGCATTTTGCCTGTAATGCATGGGTAACTTCCGCTACGATCGGTATTTACGTTATCACATGGGTCTTCTTTTGTTCCCCAGTTTTTCTGTTTAACAAATGAACATCACCGCATTTGCATAGTTAGTCTCCTTGTGAAAGCAGCCGAGAATGTTCATCTCTGTAAATTGTTAACCCTTTGATTTGTTGTCGGAGTTTGGAAGTTGGTAGTTTGAACTTGTTATATACTCAAAGTCCAATAGAGTTGCACAATGTAACATTCGTTTGGGAATCATTAGGCTTTCCCAAACCCAGTTTGGGAAAGACTCTTGTTATTCTTCTTTTTCAAAATTTTTCTTCTCTATTTTTTTTTCTCTGTGAATTTGTCTGTTGAACTGCTCAAAAACAAGCTGTACGATTTTAACTTAATTTGGCATACTTATGTAATGTCATACAGTCTAGTGAAATGCTGTATCGTCATGTCTGTGAAAACGCGTATTTTCAAAATATTCTGCCAAAACCTTCAAAATTTCACCATGTTTCGAAAGTCTCAAAGCTGTTTACAGTTATTTAGCTCAGTTTTTCCACACATTTAGAGCATAATATGATACACCACAATCACCACTCAAATCTTTCAATATTAACTCCCATTGGCCAAAAATTACATTAACATAGTTTTTTTCTTCAAAATTGACCAACTTCAAGGGCAAATTTCTCTAATTATAAGGTTGTTGTAACAATTATTTTGGTATGGATAGATGCATCAATGATTGTGAAAGAAAGTTACAGTTTACTTTTTAATCTTAGATTTAACCCTCAAGCACAATGAGAGCGAGAATAAGAGTACCGTGTTTGAAAATGCCAAAATTGGCCAACTTTGGTTGCATTTTCTATCATTTTGGAAAGGGTTAATTTCAAACATTTTTCATGTACGTATTCACAATTGACTACCAAGCATATTTGCTGTTGTAAGTTTGGTTGTAAAGTTTAACCCCTCATCCCATTCTGGTTGCATAAAAGTAGGTACCGTCCAAAAAATCCATTTTTTCAGAATTTGGTAAGTTTAGGTGACGATTTACTCCATTTTTAATTCATTGAGCTCTGAATGTTTTCTGTAGCTGCTTGCAGCAGTCAAAGTATGACAAATTTTTTTCTATATGTTATTATTAAAAGTTTAACCCTTGGCAAATTGAGACTTCACATAAGGGTACTGTCGGAATAATTGTTATTTTCTCCAACTTTTACATGCACTTTCTCAGCACTGGAGCCATATTGTCTCAACAACTTTTCTATGAAAAGATAGGGCATTCATCCAAGAACAATTTTGCTGTTATATGTCTTATTCCAAGTTTTAACCCTCACCCAGTTGTCAGGCCTTGAATTGGAATACCCTCAACTTGCACATTTTCATTCAAATACCAAGATTCAAGACTAGCCCATGTCTCTTTTCAGACACTCAGTCTGTAATTGATGTTCATACATTAAGAGCATAATATGATACACTAAAATCACCACACAAATATTTCAAAATTAACCCCTCTTGGCCACAAATGATATGAATATATCATTTTATCTTCAAGATGTACTAACTTCAAGGGCAAATTTCTCATAATTGCGAGGTTGTTGTAACAATTATTTTTGTATGTATAGATGCAACAATGCTTGCAGAAGAATGTTACTGTTTAGTTTTTGATCTCGTCTTTAACCATCGAGCAAATGAGGGTAAGAGTACCATCCGAAAATGCCAAAATTAGCTAACTGTGGTTGCATCTTCCTGTCATTTTGGAAAGGGTTAATTCTAAACACTTTGTTTTGCTATAGGTAGAGATGCCTAATGAACAAATCCTCTGCTGTACGTTATGCTTTGGGGCTTAACACAACATAAGCTTTGGCCATGTAAAGAATAGTACTGTCAGAAAAAAAATTATTTTCAGTGAGTTTTGCAAACATCTGTACTCATTTCCTCTAATTGCAAGGTTGTTTTAGCAATTATTTTGGTATGGATAGATGCAACAATGGTTGTAGAAGAAAGTTACTGTTTACTTTTTAATCTCAAGATTTAACTCCCAAGCAAAATGAGGGCGTGAATAAGAGAACCCTGAGAGAATGACAAAATTAGCCAACTTTGGATGCTTTTTGTCTATCATTTTGGAAATGGTTAATTTCAAACACTTTGCTTTGCTATATGTAGTCTGCATTTTCACATTGGAAAGTTGGGAAAGCCCGTAATTTGTCCAACAAATTACAATTCTCTAGTTCAAATATGTCACTGCCCATAACCAATATATAAACATACCATTCTTGCCACTACATGTGAATGATTATCAATGAGCTGGAACAATATTCAAGATGCTCATGATTTTTTGTAGTGGGCTAACAAGACACAATCATCCATTAACTACTTCTTTGTGTCGAAAGAAGATCATGATCTAAAAATATTCAAATGGAAAACCGGTTATGCACACCAATTCCAGGAACATTGAAAGTGCATGCTTTCGCAAAAGATCAGATGGATAAATATATTATGTGCCAAACATCCTTTTACTACGAGATTTGCATCACAGATAACAAATGTGGTACTGGCATTATAGGCACAAGCGAAAGCGGTGCTCCCAGGATGAGCAGAACAGGGTTACGCCACGGGAATATTCTGTTGGACATGTATATCATAGCGAATGGTTTGTTGGGAGAAGCGTTGACGAGAACGGCAGAGAATTTGAGGTTACTTTTATGCAGTGGGGGAAGAATCTTCTTAAATGGCCACAGTCACCGGATATTCTATGGATGAGCGGACAAGACATATTTATAAGCGTGAAACCTCCGTTTCCCTCAGGAAAATCTGAAAGAATGTTCAAAATTCCTGATGTGAACCTTATCGTGACCACGTTTTAGAACTGAAAGTGACTTTTGACTATAAAGAGTGTAATGTTTGAAGCTGTGATATTACGGTTTCAAACATTACATTGTTTGTAGCTAGAAAGTATTAAATGTCTCTTATCCCAGCAAGTACACACAGTTAACCGGCGCACCATTGGATTGCACATGCGCATTATACATCTTTTGTCATCATTGTACTTCTAACTGAAAGCTATGAACATAAACTGGCCTAATTACGAATCTTAACAATAAAGATCCGACTATTTTATACTTTTTCATTCCCAAATGGTTCGCATTGAGACTTCAGTGAAATAATCGTAACTTCCATTACTTATTAGAAAGATCGGCTTTCGTGCTGAGTCTTCAGTGCTTTTTGTCATCGGCATCCAGTTAAGCTCCTTTCAAAATTTGATTGGTCGTTATTGTAACACCGAATTGTGAAAAACTCCAATTTGGTGATGTAGGCTTGGTTAAATGGAATGTAACATAAGCATTTTGAAAAAAACTGGTCTGTATTTCAAATGAAATTAATTCTACCTATGTTATCCATACCCCTGCACACAGAAAAGAATGATGATTGGATCAGTCGTTTACCTGTGATCGGAAGTAGTTGCATTTTACATTAAAAAATAAATACCATATTCAAGAAGCCATAACAAATTCTTCACTTAACATATCCTCGATTTCAATCTTCCAACAATCACGATGGTTACAAGATGTAAATTTCAGTAGTCGCAAGCCCAGATTGAGGGAGTTGCAGTGCACGCATTGATGAAGTAATGATGACAACCGTAATTTTTCTGTTTTGCTCGCATACATCACTTCGAAATCAAGGTACATTTAGCGACATAAGATATGTTTGAATTATTAAGTTTCTTCTAGTCCATATGCACCATTTTCTTGATGATGGTTCTATAGTCTTGGCATTACCCTGTTCGAAAATCATTAAAATGATCGTAAAATTCATTAATCGAAGTAAAAAAAATGGTTGTACCATTTTAAAGTGCACAAAATTCGTCTCGATGAGACCAGTTTGTGGTGACCCAGTTTCAAACACCAGATCACCAACATCAGATGTTTGGTTTGGAAAAAAAACGTTTTATTCAACAGAAAATTCCCTTTTAACCCTTTACCCAACGCAGACGATATCAAAATTTATTATTTTAAATATAATTTTTTAAAATTTTTCAAAAAACTCAACAAAACCATATCATGTGACCCCTCGTTGGAACGAGCTCGACGAGCCCGTTCCAATGAGGGGGTCACATGATATGTTTTTTTTAAAAATTGTTTGAAAAAATAATGCTTTTTCAACTGCTGAATTTGCATATTACGCGGATGCGGGCGATTCGTTGGTTAAAAGGTTAATAGTGTTCCATTCATATTTTTCCTGCATTTGAATAAGAGTGCCCAAGTTTTGCTTTATAAACTGCAACACTGTGTTTGAACATTGAAAAGAGAACATAAATCATAATTCAGTTGATGGGAGCCGCCATTTTTAACTTTGAATTCTTGGAGATACTATGGAAGTTCCTTTGATCTATTTCTGAGGATAAAAATATCTGTCAGGGAATCACCTCTTTCTTTCACGTAAATCTTTGAATCAAACGGACCAGTGTTTGAGAAGCCGAACTGATGACAACTCTGATTTAATTCCAAGTTAAAGGCCTCTTTTGGAAATGTTTTTATTTTATTATTTTATTTATTATTATTTCTTGCAAAAAGATATTAAAATGGAGAGGGTCTGCAGAGAAATTCATTTTGTGTCTCTTTTACATTTTGAGTAATCTTTTTTATACTCCTTAGAATTTTCTTTTACTTTTACTTCTTTCAACTCATGTCTGCTCTACAAGTCAATATTAATGGGGCAGAATGACAGTAGCCAATAGTAATTGTAAAAAACTGCAGCAGAAGCTAATGAATGATAGGACAGATAGAACATAGACAAGTGGTGGCCTTGGAGCTTTGGAGATACGATGGAAGCCGTTGGTAAGACTACCTTATAGGAACTGTATAGGAGCCATATAGGAGCTGTATAGGAGCTGGATCATTGATATCCTTAAATACCGAAATGAGGCAAAGAGTGCTGGTAATCAATTTGACCTCATTGAGCGTTTTTTTCCTGGCCCTCGTGGCCTCAACAGAAATGAAGATAAGAGGGATAGTAGAATAGACCTCATCGAGGGATTTCTCATGGCCTCAAACGACAAAAAAGGGATTCTCCAAAAGGTATCTTCGATAGGTATCCTCAAATAATACAATATCAGGCCATAGGTATCCTCAAATACCGAATGAGGCTAAGAGGGATAGTAAATTAAGCATCATTGAGGGATTTTTTCATGGCCGTCATGGCCTCAAACGAAATAAGGTTATGAGGGATAGTATTATTTATTATTTATTTATTGGTGTTTAAGGTCATATACTTATGCACAATGGCTAATCATGACCGTGACAGTTTTACGGGTGGAGGAAGCCGGAGTACCCGGAGAGAACCACCGAGCAACGACGAACAGCTGCCAGCTCCCCAACATCGTAACTCCGCACTGCAGCACGGGCAGGGTTAGATTGGTTGAAGGCATGCGTACCATCGACGTGCAGTACGCCTTAGTACACGGCGTCATCGTGCCCCCATGTGGACAATCGTGGTGAAGTGCCTTGCCCAAGGACTCAACGCGGGAGTCCGAATTGATCGCTCAGACGGGCACCAATCCAATGATTAACCGGGCTCGCCGTTCTTAACTTCGGATGAGGGATAGTAAATTAGACCTCATTGAAGGGGATTTTCTCATTGCCCTCATCGCCTCATACGACTTAAAAAGGGATGCTCCAGAAGGTATGCTCGACAGGTATCCTCCAATAATACGTCGCCATGCCATAGGTATCTTCAAATACCGAAATGAGGCTAAGAGGGATAGTACATTAGGCCTCATTGAGGGATTTTTTCATGGCCCTCGTGGCCTCAAACGAAATGAGGTTAAGAGGGATAGTAGATTAGACATCATTGAGGGATTTTCTCATAGCCCTCATGGCCTCATACGACTGAAAATGGGATTCTCCAGAAGGTAAACTCGATAGGTATCCTCCAATAGTACGTCGCCATGCCATAGGTATCCTCAAATACTGAAATGAGGCTAAGAGGGATAGTAATTTAGGCCTCATTGAGAGATTTTTTCATGGCCCTCATGGCCTCAGCCGAAATGAGGCTAAGGGGGATAGTAAATTAGACCTCATTGAGGGATTTCCTCATAGCCCTCATGGCCTCATACGATAAAAAAGGGATTCCATAACCAGAGATGTTTTCCAAAAAGGGATTCTTAAAAAGGGATTCCATGACATATGGCCATTAAATATCGAGATGAGGCTAAAAGGGATAGTAAATTAGACCTCGCTGAGGGATTTTATCATGGCCCTCATACGATAAAAAAGGAATTCCGTAACCAGAGACGTTTTCCAAAAAAGGGATTCCATGGGACATTGTAATAAGGGGAGATACCTCTTCATAAAGATTATGGAAGATGAAGCAATCTGAATGGTTAGTTAGCGCCAGTAAAGTGAACTGATTGGGTGATCTAGATAAATGAAACAACAAGAGTGCTCGGAATCGGGTCAGAACTAACAACAACAGACAAGAAAAGTTAAATATAATAACAATAAGCAAAGCTGTGCCACATGATAGGCTCTTCTACTCTATTGGAGTATACTCCAGGACAAACGAACATTGTCGGGAAAACGAAAACTATTGCATAGGTAGACAGAAGCAGAGGATTCTGAAAGAATTCGGAGAATAGCACAACTTGTCGGGTTGTTTGTGGTAATTCTGTGAATCTGGAAATTACTCTTGTACAAAGGAACATACCCTCTGAGCATACCCCTGTCCTATTAGAAGCCTTTGGGTAACATAGCAACCACGTGCTACCATAGAAACAAAGATTGTGGCCTCCAGTAAACAAAATGACCATGGAAAAACGTATCACCCTAATAACACGCGCAGCGCATGCGCACTAGGACCGCATGTCACTGTGGGGATGACGTCACAAGATGGCCACTCACGCAGGTTACCGTGACAACCAAACATGGCGCCACTGGGTCAAGTGACTATGACATCACACCCCCTCCGGCTCTCCATCCGGCTAATAGGGCACGTTTACCACATCTCCTACTACTGACACCCTGTCGAACGGACACTCGGTCGAACGGACAACTCGGCGAAAGGACAACCTGTCGAACACACAACTGGTCGAATTTTCATTTCTAAAAATTAGGCCATTATTTTTCAACTTTTTGTAAGCGTTATTGCATTTATTAGCTTAACTTGACAAAGTAAAGATAAGCTATTGCCATCACGCGTGCGGAAGTATGTTAGTCTGTGAGTCTGTGAATCGGTGAGTCTGTTCACATTTTCCTTTAGCACAGGCTATACCCCGTAGTTCTTATCTGATCGTCACGAACATATGCAAGTTTGGGGTCATGTCTAGATGAGAACGTCCCCTTTTGGTCGTGATTGGTCAACCGGTATGGTGCCCGAGCCCCAAACCCGAAAACCATTAGCACAGTCTACAGGTCGTATTTATGAAGGGATTTCATTGCAAGTTGGTAGGATGTATTTGTATAATGCCTAGATGAGAACGTCCCCTTTTGGTCATGATCTGTCAACCGTGAAGACTGCTCAAGCCCGAAATCCCAAAAACATTTAGCACAGTCTGCAGGTCATATTTAATATGGAGGGATTTCGTTGCAACTTGGTAGGATGACTCCGTATGATGTCTAAATGAGAACTTCCCCATTTGGTCGCGATCTGTCAACCGTGACGACTGCCCGAGCCCAACACCCGAAAACCTTTAGCACAGTCTCTAGGTCATAGTTATGGAGGGATTTCATTGTAACTTGGCAGGTTGACTTCATATAATGTCTAGATGAGAACGTCCCCTTTTGGACGTGATTGGGCAACTGTGACGGCTACAGGGGCCCGAAGCCCGAAAACCTTTAGCACAGTCTACAGGCCATATGTATGAAGGGATTTCATTGTTGCTTGGTAGGATGACTCCAAATAATGACTAGATGAGAACGTCCCCTTTTGGTCGTGATCATTCAGCCTTGATGGCTGCCCGAGCCCAGAAACCTTTAGCATAGTCTATAGGCCGTATTTATGGAAGGATTTCTTTGTAACTTGTTAGGTTGACTCCATTTGATGCCTAGATGATGACATCCCCTTTTGGTCGTGATTGATCAGCTGTGACGGCTACAGGTGCCCGAAGCCCGAAAACCTGGAGCACAGTCTACAGTCATATTTATGAAGGGATTTCATTGTAACTTCATAGGATCACTCCAAATGATGCCCAGATGAGAATGTCCCCTTTTGGTTGCGATCATTCAACCATGATGGCTGCCCGAGCCCAAAAACCTTTAGCATAGTCTTGTGGTCGTATTTATGGAAGGATTTCATTGTAACTTGTTAGGTTGACTCCATATAATGCCTAGATGATGACATCCCCTTTTGGTCGTGATTGGTCAATTGTGACGGCTACAGGTGACCGAAGCCGGAAAACCTTGAGCACAATCTACAGGTCATAATCATGAAGGGATTTCATTGTAACTTCATAGGATCACTACAGATGATGCCCTGATGAGAATGTCCCCTTTTCGTTGCGATCATTCAACCATGATGTCTGCCCGAGCCTGAATCCCGAAAACCGTTAGCACGTTCTTCAGGTCATATATATGAAGGGATTTCATTGTAACTTCGTTAGGTCACTCTGGATTATGCCCAGATGACAACGCTCCCTTTTGGTCGCGATCATTCAACCCTGATGGCTTCCCGAGCCCAAAACCCGAAAAACTTTAGTACAGACCACAGGTCGTATTTGTGAAGAGATTCCATTGTAACTTAGTAGAATGACTCAGTATAATGTCGCGATGAGGACGTCCGCTTTTAGTTGCAATCGGTCTACCGTCATGGGCACACTGATCCGAAGCCTAAAAACCTTTAGCACAGTCTGCAGGCCATATTTATGAAGGGATTTCAATGTAACTTCTAACGTTAGGATGCCTCGTTTTGGATTAATTTCACTGTAACTTGGTAACTTTCGTTGACATACGTTAACTGTGAGGGCCACATACATTAACTGTGAGGTCAAATTAACCCACCCTCAGCTCTTTAGAACAGTGTACATCTCATATTATTTTATTAAAAACACAGCATACAGGGAATAGAAATTAACATATTCCCAATTATAACAATTCTTGTCTTATTTCATAATCCTTTCATAAACATTGGACATTATACTTTTCATTCATCAAACACAACACACAGACAAGTTAAGCTACAGTGTCATTGACACTTTCATTTTTCTTGCCAGGGAGATGACCGGGAGTTTGGTTCATTCTTTTCTTGGTTCCATATATATAAGAGTTTGGGTTTATCATAGAACGAACAGTTTCTGCAGCATTCAACCTGCAGAAATGTGTCACAAAAAACTCAACAATCTATATTTGTTTCTTTGGGGGATTTGTTCTCCGTTATGTACTGCATATGCTAGTTTTGAAAAAAGTATAAAATAAAAAAATTCTTTATAAAGTTGTTTTTATTTGTTAGAACCCCAGAACACAAATGATGTTGCCAGTAAAGTTATTTGTGTAAAGTACATATATTCCCCATACATATTCCCCAATCACTGATCAATCTTGAACAAAAAAAAATAAAATTAACCCGAAACAAAATTCGACGAAAATTGCATTCGATCAAACGTCCACCCGACCAGGCATCCACCCGACCAAACGTTGATTGGATTGATTTGTACCCAGGTTGGCTCCCTTTTTCCTTTATCTCTTTTCTTCTTCCTTCCATTCCTCTCTTATTTTTCATCTGTTTAGCAGCTCTTACCTTTCCAAACGTCAACTAGATCCCGCTATTCAGCTTGTAACTCTAGAAAATACAGAAGATGACCTTAATAAACACTATGCTTACTGTCAAATCCCGCCCCTGTCAAATTTTCGCTGCACCACATAAGTAGTAGGAGATGTGGAGATCGTCCCACATTGGAAAGACCCCGGGCTGGACCTAGAAAGTTACGTCATAATCACGAGACCCCGTGGTGCCATGTTGTGTTGTCATGGTAACCCGCGTGAGCGACCATGTTGCGGCGTCATCCCCATAGTGATACGTGGTGTTAGTGCGCATGCGTAGCGCGTGTTGTGATACGTGTTTCCGTCGTCCATTTTGTATATGGGAGGACGCCATCTTGGTTTCTGTGGTAGCACGTGGTTGCAATGTTACCTAAAGACCAACAACAAGACAGGGGTATGTTAGGTGGATATGCTCGATTGAATAGGAGTAATTTTCCTATTCATAGAATTACCCAAATAAACCCGACAATCCCCCCCAAATCACCAAAATCTACCCCAAACTACCGAAATTGACTTTATTTAGTACAGATCTCCCTCAGAAGCCTTTTTTTAGGACCGCCATACCAGGGCATATAATCGTAGCACCTAGTGCTATAGGGCGCGGTCGATTGAATCGGAGTATACTCCAGAAGAGTAAAAGAGCCTATCAGTCGGAACAGTTTTGTTACTATATTTAGCTTTTCTGGTCTGCAAATTCCTCGCTTTATTACAGAATTTTCGAAGAAAAACACCATAGTCATACGCAACAAAATAAATTTAATTTCATCATACAAATATAAGAAGCAATGTGCATTAACTTATTTGTTCATGTTGTAGTTAATTGTTATATTTGAACAGTTCCGAAACATTGGAACAGATAAATTAATGGAAGGAGTAAGATGGAAAAACCATTTCTATTTTCATCGGAAACAGGTATTTGAAATCATTATATCAACTTACCTGCACTATTTATACAGAACAATGACAGAGCGATGAAATATCAACTCAATTTCGGTAAAAATAGAATAAATCAGCAATACTGGTGTATATCAACACTTCTGAAGAGTGTTTTAGACAATTAAATTACCATATTTTTCTGTCATATAAGGTGTTATTTTGTTAATATTTCTTGATGCGGTCTTCATTTCACAGTATTTTATTTAGTAAGTCTCAATGTCTTGGTTATGTGTGTCATGATCAAATCATGATCATGTCGCAAAAAACGCACAGTTAACCCTCTACTAACATAACGGTTACAACCATTTTTCATTTTTTGTCTAAAAAACATAGCTTATGTCCCCTCATTGGAACGAGTCGTCAAGCTCATTCCAATAATGGCCATAAGCTATGTTTTTGATGCAAAATAAACAAAAAGATAGTTATTCAGCAATTTTCTTTGCATGTGTCGTCTGCCTTTTTGTGTTAGGTAAAGGGTTAAACTTCTTGTAACTGTAACATCAAAATACTTTTACAAATTTATAATTTAGTGCAGTCATTATAGTGCAAACCAATGAAAGAAGCAGGCCACATTCTGTGAATCGTAAATTTCCTAAAACCGGTTGTTTCTTTTGACCCATGGACACAAAACTCTCAAGTGATAAATAGAGGATATGGAATGAGTGTTTTTCTCATATAATATTTATGAAACGAGTCTAAGAATTTTCCTTTTGGCGAGCCCAAACGGAAAATTCAGACGAGTTTCATAAATATTATATGAGAAAAACACTCATTTCATATTCTATTTATCATATGACACACACACGCACAAATTAGCCACTTAGTAGGACTTTTTAACCCATCACCCGACGAGAGTTGCAGACGGCACTTGGAAAAAAACATCCTTGTATAACTAAAAAATTTCATTTTTTGCTTCCAAAACATAGGTTATGACCCTCATTGGAACGAGCTCATCGAGCTCGTTCCAATGAGGGGTCATAACCTATGTTTTGGAAGCAAAAAGTGAAAATATAAAAAAAAATTATTGTAGGTAAAAGATTAATACACTATAACCCACCCTAAATAGGACAGATAACGTAAATTCTCCCTACTGAAATTATGCAAATGTCACCCAGTAATATTTTGTTTAGCCAATCAAACTGTCCAGTTTTGAAATTGACCAATGAAAGCTCCCAACTCTAATTATGCAAATTATGAAAATTATGAAAATGTGGCCCAGTTTTATTTTGTTCAGCCAATCAAATTGTCTACTTTTGAAACTGACCAGTGAAATTGACGGAAGGCTTTATTTATCACTGATTAATATGAAAACAAAATATCAAATGTTTTAAAGTGAACAAAACGCACAAGGCATATGATAAATATAGATTATTACCGCCTATGGGTTTTCAAGATGGTGTATTGAAGTTGAAACCAAGTCTGTTGGGAGAAAACGATATATGACCCAGTGGTAAGATGAAGACTTCTCAATATCATCTCGGAAACGCATTTGGTGGTAATTATCAGTTTGTCCTGCAAATGTTCCTCCCTTTCTTGACTTGTTCCCATATATTTTGACAATCCTTCTTCGTCTATGAATTGATTTTCATCATTTAATTACTATTATCAAAACAGTGGCCTCCACAAGTGTAATCAGTTTTCGATGTATGCAAGTAAAAACATTCTCTTTCTGAATCAAATGATCTCACGTGCAGTTGCTACCCTCAATACAGGTTTCTATTTCATCAAGACATTTTCATGTGTATTGGGGGAAATACATTCTTGTTGTAAGAAAGTATAATAATAAATAGAATTACAGTTATTAAAAAAATATATATCTTAATAAAAACTGCCTTTCAGCATGGTTACATGGTAGTGTAAAGTCAATTCTTTATTTTAGGCCAAAAACCCCCGCGGGAAACCCTGGGAAGTGAAGCGGTGCTTGTTTACTGTGGTAAACACGCTCCGTTTAACTGGTAAAATAGGACCCAGTCACCAATGCTTGGGGTACGAGTCCTCTAAATATGCAACATGGGGTATAAATGATTGACTGACCTTGACGTTATCCCCATGCTGTGGTAATGATTAGCCATTGTGCAGAAGTATGTGATCTTAAACACTAATAAATAAACAACTTTAGACCCCCCCCCCAAAAAAAAAAATAGTGTTGATTCTCAGAGAAGATTTTTTTTTCAAATCAGTGCGGGGGGGGGGGGGGGCTATAAATTATAAAGAATGTAGCCATGGCGATCCAGCACCAAGTGTCATATGTTATATATAGTTCAACAATCTGAACGTAGTGGCTAGCCGACGTAGTCACGTAGTGGGGGTAGCCGCTACTTTCAGATTGCTGAACTAGACTTCAGTACTCGAGTCCGACTACTCTGAAAACGTGTGAGTAAAGTACGAGTACTGGGGAAATGTATGAGTACGAGTACTGAGTACTTTGTAATGTACTCGAGTATGAGTACATACCCTTACATGTAAAATGAATAACACTTGATATACCATATTTTATTGCTAGGAAATACTTAATATGACCAGTACATTGTATGTCAATATTTACATAGGTATAAAAAAATTCACTTTTCCAAAATATTTCACAATAAGAATAAGTTACTCTGTCTCTGAAAACCTATAAATTGTTTCAAATGATAAATCACAACTGAAATAATTAATTTAATGTACAGTTCCAGACGAATAAGTGTGACCCATTTATAATTCCAAATTTATGACATGAATGAGAATGAATGAAAAGTTTCAGCGCGCCGAAGGCGCACATGGACGATATGGGATTGAAATCCCTTGCGACCCAAATAACTTTATTTGCTTTATAGCTTTATTTGCTTATAAATCCACGAGAGTCGGGAGCGAGAGCCAATAATCTTATTAAGTTTGAGTGTGCGACTGACAGTAGGATAGTGGGTTGAGATCCCCGAGAACCTCGAACTGACAAATGGCTAGGAATTTGCATAATTACAAGAGTTCTGCTCCGTGTTTGCTAAGAGAAGTGAGTAAATTTGTGGTAATACTGAAACCGCAGTTGGGTGGTTATTTTAGAAAAAAGAAAAAGAAACCCAAACAGTCGCCGGTTTGGGAGCAGCCCCAGCATATTATCCTTAAAGGTTACAAAAAGGAAAACAATCCACCGTTATGTGTTTTTGAAAACTGGTAGTCATCCATCAGCCTATAAGGGAGAGTGGATGCTGGGTATTGGACATCTGGTCTGCCTTCAGGGGGAACAGATGACGGGGTGATTGGAAGAAAAAAAAGAACAAAAACAAAGAAAAAAAAAAAACACCAAAAAACAAAACACACACACACACACACACACACACACACACACACACACACACACACACACACACACACACACACACACACACACACACACACACACACACACACACACACACAAGCACACTCACACACACACACACACACACACACACACACACACACACACACACACACACACACACACACACACACACACACACAGACACACACACACACACAGACACACACACACACACACACCCTCACCTCACACACATACACCCTCTCACAGACACACACCGAAATCCCTCGCAAAAACTCCCTCAGGCTGAGAGGAGAACCCTGAGCATCATCAACGAAACCATTCGGAAAGTGAAGGACGTTAACGTGATACCAAAAATTGATGACGCGAAGTTTGATGTTGCTCAGGATTTAATCCATTGGACCACGAGAACCGCCAATATTATGTACGATCACTGGTTGAACCACCTAAATTTAAACTAAGCAAAGGCAAAGGTAACAGCCGCCTAACAGATGTGGGATTAGGAACTAATGTGGTTAACCTGTCTGGCACCAATGACCTAACAACCCAAGAGAAATCTCTTTTAGATCGCGGTTTAACTTTTGTACCAGCACCAAAGCCTAAAACTGATAACCAAACAAATTTACCATCATACAACTGTAATTTTCTTAGGCAAATGAAATTAGCAGACCGCTTTAGAAACTCCAGCGGTCGGAAACTTCCTTTTACAGAATCATCTGGTTGGTCACCTCCAGATAGTGAAGTAGATCCCGAAATTATTGAGGCTAGCAAACGAATCATCCAAAAGGTGTTCAGCATGAACATACTCTCCGATAAAGACAATTTAACAGCTGGCGAACGGAGAGCCCTCACGAAACTTCGAAAAAAAAAGAAATTAGTAATTAAACCAGCCGACAAAGGTGGGTCGGTAGTTGTTCTATCTCGGGATAATTATATAAAGGAAGCCATGAGACAACTCAGCAATACTAAACATTATAAGAAAATAGATTCACTTATTTGGCCTAGTAATATCGAAAAATTCAATAAGATCTTAAAATTTCTCCTCGACGAAGGTCACATTACCAAAAAACAATTGAAATATTTAACGGCTAAGCTCAGTGCTCAAACAAGACAATTTTATATCCTACCAAAGATCCACAAGGACCGTTCTTCATGGACGGATGACTTAACTCCACCCGGGAGGCCAATTGTATCAGATTGTAATTCGGAATCTTATGCGATCTCGGAATTAATTGATTATCATCTGAAACCTATAGCAAATAGACATCCGAGCTATCTAAAAAATACACAGGATTTCCTGTCAAAAATTTCGAAATTGAAAATATCGAAAAATGCAATTCTGGCTACTTTGGATATCGATAGTATGTATACGAACATTGATATTGATAAAGGTGTTAAATCAGTTAAAAATGCATTTGAAAAATATCCGGATGCGAAACGCCCGGATGAACAAATTTTGGATCTTTTAGAGCTGAGCTTAAAAGGTAATGACTTTCAATTCAATGGAGAATATTTTCTACAAATAATGGGTTGTCCTATGGGCAAAAGATTCAGTCCTAATTTTGCAAGCATTTATGTAGCGGAATGGGAGGGAAATGCCTTAAGCAAATGTGCAAAGCATCCTCTCGTATATCTCAGGTATTTAGATGACATTTTTATGATTTGGGAACATTCAAAAGAAGATTTTGATGAATTTTTAGAAATTTTGAACAATCACGATCCAAATATTAAATTGAAAGCTACTATCAGTGAAAATTCTGTTGATTTTCTCGATGTGACCGTGTATAAAGGCAAGCAATTTCAGGCGTCCGGTCATTTAGATTATAAAGTATATTTTAAACCAACTGATTCACATCAATTGTTGCACACAAAATCATTTCATCCTCAACATACATTTAAAGGTATCATCAAATCACAACTCATTCGTTTCCACCGCAATTCAAGTGATAAGGTAAATTTCAATGAGGCTTGTTCTACTCTATTTGGCGCCCTCAGATCGAGAGGGTACTCGCTGCGCCTCTTGCGTAGCCTGAAATCCCAAACCCTGAAAAAGCTTGAAAGTCCAGCTGAAACTACCGATTTCGAACCACTGAAGATTGAACACAACAGACCCTTGCAGAATGGTAGTGGCGCGGTATTTAATTGCAAAAAGCCTCGTTGTAGACTGCATACTTTTATGCCTGATCAGAAAGAGGAATTTTCCTCCGAACAAACGAAAAATCATTATCAGATCCGTAACCCCCTCCATTGTGATTCACCAAACATTATTTACCTTATCACTTGTAAGCGATGTCGGAAACAGTATGTTGGTCAAAGTCAAAATCCTTTTCGAGAACGTGCTACTAGACACAAACAGGATATAAAACATAATGCTGATGCCCCAGTAGCACAACATTTTAACCTTCCTGGCCATTCTTTGGACGATTTCGAAATCCATCCTATTGAACAACCACCAATTAAAGACACATTAGAAGAAACGGATGAATTTAGAAAAAAACGTGAAGCTTTTTGGATCAATACGCTTCAAACCCTCTGGCCATTTGGTATGAACATATCAGAGGGCGAATGCGAAAGGAGGTCCATCATTCCTTTCACTTTAACGTACAACAGAATGAATATCGAAATAGCAAAAATGTTAAAAGATGAATTCAATTTTACCAATGCTAAATTAAATGAACCTTTGAATCTTCGACCTGTCATCGCCTATAAGAAAAACAAAAGCTTGCGTAACATCCTTGTAAGGACTAAATTAGAGCCCATCAATGAATAACATCAATTTTTGCCAGTCAGTTTAACCAGTTCCTAAGCTCATCACTTAGTTTAAATCAATTTTATGTAATTTTTTGTCATGTTTGAAACCCATCAGGGTTCAGTAAATGAAAACAATTTTTCGGCGGCATATTAAAAGAAAAAAACGTTTCAGTAGGAAATGTCTGTGCCAGTGCGATTTTTTAACCTCAAACACACACAGGCGAGTGCCAGAGTTCATATATGCCCAAAAACAAAATAGGTTCCAATTTCAATCATGTGTATGTATTTCCTAAATAAAATTATTATTTATTTATTTATATATTTATTTATTGATTATTTTTAATTTTTTATTAATTTTTATTTATTTATTTATTTATTTATTTATTTATTTATTTATTTGGTTGATTCATTTATTTAAATTATTATTTTTATTTCTATTTTTAATTTTTCATACCTTTCACACAATGTAGAGGTTCAGAAGGTAAAACACACAATTTCTACGTGGTGTAAAATATTTTCCGTCATAAACCTCCGTCGGGGGATATTCATTCCAACTGATAAACAGTCGTGAGGCATCATGATCTTTGGCGTTATTTTTTCATTTATTTCTTTAGTCTCAATATATTTTATCAAACCATTTTTTCATATTATTTTCACATACTTTTGAAGCCAGTAAAGCAAACCGCTCCCGATTGGTTTTACTTAAATCAAAGCCAACCAATAGGGCTTCATGGGGTCAGTAAAGCAAACCACTCACTGACTGATTAAAATTCAATGGAAGCCAATCAATAGGGCTTCATCTAATTTGTTTGGACGACACAAACTGAGTTGTGAAAAACAAACTTGGGACATCTCTGAGTGAAAAGAATTAATCAGAGGAGTGACATTTGTCAGCTTGTTACCGAGTTTAATTATGTACTGAGCTGTGAAAAACACCCCCAGCCCACATATGGATATATACCATGCATGCCCTCCCAAAGTTGGAATCATTTTCCTCAAAGTCTCTTTGAAAAAGCCAAACCAAGCGAAACGCGTCGAGACAGACGGATTATTTTCTACCTTTGCTGAAGACTGCAACCAATCCAGGTATCTTCTTTAATAGGTAATATCTAATTTTCCAATTTTATTTATTTCATCACTTTTATATTTTATTTATACTTAATTCAACTACTTTCTTTAACAATGGCAAGAAAAGGGCAGAGGCATCAGAGGCAGAGAGTTGCCCAGTCCGGAACTGGCCAGGAACAATCGTTCCAGGCTTATTCTAGGCTGGTCAAGGCTTTGTTTCAGGTGCTTCAATGTTTGCACCACATTGGGCTATTAGAGCACCATTTGGCAAATCGGGATTTCCCGAAACAGCTGGAGAAGAAAGTAGATGAGTTAGGTGGCTTTCTAAAGCCAGCTCTTCCCACCCCACACATTTTTTCTGTTTTTCGACAGATTAGTGTGGGATGGGCCAATCAAACGTTAAATGCTTTAGTTGAGCATTATAAGGTAAATTTAAACCAGTTGAAGTCTAAGATAACTTTGGCTATGCGACCACCTCCTGGACTCGAAAAAATAGACTTCAACAGCGCTTCGGCGCGTGCCTTGATCTGGGCTAAAAAGAACTTTAAAAATAAGTTGACAGATAAGACGATTTCGGCCTATGAGTCTTACATTTTGGAACTTCGCCCAGCGTCTGGAGTAAGGAACAATACGGGAGGGAGCAAGCAAACTCCGGCCCGTGTTGTCCCTCTACCCCAACGCGAAA
Source organism: Pictodentalium vernedei (assembly GCA_031216915.1). Lineage (NCBI taxonomy): Eukaryota > Metazoa > Mollusca > Scaphopoda > Dentaliida > Dentaliidae > Pictodentalium > Pictodentalium vernedei. Next base: position 630,214,709 of record CM062295.1, on the reverse strand, counting down.
AGCAAAATAAGAAAAGATCAAGGCAAAGCACTTCTCCCTCTTCTTTTCCTTCTACGTCCTCTTTCTCTCAGAGTAAGCGCCTCAATTTGCAAACATCTCCGGTCCATATTGTGACTGAAAATGCTCGCAAATTGAGTAACGCTGTCTCGCCTCGTCTTGCTCCTCTACCTCCTACTCCTCCTCAGCCTTTCTTCTCTGGTTCTCCTAGTGCTCTCACTAGAACTCCTCCTCCTCCTTCTGTTTCTTCTCCTGCTTCTGTTTCCTCTCCTGCTTCTGTTTCTTCTCCCCCTTCTCCTGCCTATAGTGTGGTTCAACCAGGTATATCGTACTTAGAGAAAGTCAAATCACCGAGCCGCAACTCGGGCCGCTCATTTGATTCTAAATTCTCCCAGTTTCGGCATAAAAGCGGAGTTAATTTTGACAAAAGGAATTGGCGCCTCCCCGATGTTTGTAAAAACATCCTTTAATATGATTGGAAGTTCAAATTTAGGACGCATTGATCGAAATCCCCATCCGGACATCCAGGTGGAGTGTTACCCCGGCGCCAAATTCAATCATCTGCGCTCTATGTTTAAAGGGCACAGGGGCCAGTCCAGTCCCCAAAAAATATTATTAAATATTGGCGTGAATTCTCGAAACGATAATTCTGATCTCGTAGTTAAGCAGTTGCGGAATATGCTTAGCGATATCAGGGTCAAGTTTAGATCAGCAAAAATTTATTTCGCTGAACTAAACTTTTCGCAAAAACTCCCTCAGGCTGAGAGGAGAACCCTGAGCATCATCAACGAAACCATTCGGAAAGTGAAGGACGTTAACGTGATACCAAAAATTGATGACGCGAAGTTTGATGTTGCTCAGGATTTAATCCATTGGACCACGAGAACCGCCAATATTATGTACGATCACTGGTTGAACCACCTAAATTTAAACTAAGTAAAGGCAAAGGTAACAGCCGCCTAACAGATGTGGGATTAGGAACTAATGTGGTTAACCTGTCTGGCACCAATGACCTAACAACCCAAGAGAAATCTCTTTTAGATCGCGGTTTAACTTTTGTACCAGCACCAACGCCTAAAACCAAACCAAACAAATTTACCATCATACAACTGTAATTTTCTTAGGCAAATGAAATTAGCAGACCGCTTTAGAAACTCCAGCGGTCGGAAACTTCCTTTTACAGAATCATCTGGTTGGTCACCTCCAGATAGTGAAGTAGATCCCGAAATTATTGAGGCTAGCAAACGAATCATCCAAAAGGTGTTCAGCATGAACATACTCTCCGATAAAGACAATTTAACAGCTGGCGAACGGAGAGCCCTCACGAAACTTCGAAAAAATAAGAAATTAGTAATTAAACCAGCCGACAAAGGTGGGTCGGTAGTTGTTCTATCTCGGGATAATTATATAAAGGAAGCCATGAGACAACTCAGCAATACTAAACATTATAAGAAAATAGATTCACTTATTTGGCCTAGTAATATCGAAAAATTCAATAAGATCTTAAAATTTCTCCTCGACGAAGGTCACATTACCAAAAAACAATTGAAATATTTAACGGCTAAGCTCAGTGCTCAAACAAGACAATTTTATATCCTACCAAAGATCCACAAGGACCGTTCTTCATGGACGGATGACTTAACTCCACCCGGGAGGCCAATTGTATCAGATTGTAATTCGGAATCTTATGCGATCTCGGAATTAATTATCATCTGAAACCTATAGCAAATAGACATCCGAGCTATCTAAAAAATACACAGGATTTCCTGTCAAAAATTTCGAAATTGAAAATATCGAAAAATGCAATTCTGGCTACTTTGGATATCGATAGTATGTATACGAACATTGATATTGATAAAGGTGTTAAATCAGTTAAAAATGCATTTGAAAAATATCTGGATGCGAAACGCCCGGATGAACAAATTTTGGATCTTTTAGAGCTGAGCTTAAAAGGTAATGACTTTCAATTCAATGGAGAATATTTTCTACAAATAATGGGTTGTCCTATGGGCAAAAGATTCAGTCCTAATTTTGCAAGCATTTATGTAGCGGAATGGGAGGGAAATGCCTTAAGCAAATGTGCAAAGCATCCTCTCGTATATCTCAGGTATTTAGATGACATTTTTATGATTTGGGAACATTCAAAAGAAGATTTTGATGAATTTTTAGAAATTTTGAACAATCACGATCCAAATATTAAATTGAAAGCTACTATCAGTGAAAATTCTGTTGATTTTCTCGATGTGACCGTGTATAAAGGCAAGCAATTTCAGGCGTCCGGTCATTTAGATTATAAAGTATATTTTAAACCAACTGATTCACATCAATTGTTGCACACAAAATCATTTCATCCTCAACATACATTTAAAGGTATCATCAAATCACAACTCATTCGTTTCCACCGCAATTCAAGTGATAAGGTAAATTTCAATGAGGCTTGTTCTACTCTATTTGGCGCCCTCAGATCGAGAGGGTACTCGCTGCGCCTCTTGCGTAGCCTGAAATCCCAAACCCTGAAAAAGCTTGAAAGTCCAGCTGAAACTACCGATTTCGAACCACTGAAGATTGAACACAACAGACCCTTGCAGAATGGTAGTGGCGCGGTATTTAATTGCAAAAAGCCTCGTTGTAGACTGCATACTTTTATGCCTGATCAGAAAGAGGAATTTTCCTCCGAACAATCGAAAAATCATTATCAGATCCGTAACCCCCTCCATTGTGATTCACCAAACATTATTTACCTTATCACTTGTAAGCGATGTCGGAAACAGTATGTTGGTCAAAGTCAAAATCCTTTTCGAGAACGTGCTACTAGACACAAACAGGATATAAAACATAATGCTGATGCCCCAGTAGCACAACATTTTAACCTTCCTGGCCATTCTTTGGACGATTTCGAAATCCATCCTATTGAACAACCACCAATTAAAGACACATTAGAAGAAACGGATGAATTTAGAAAAAAACGTGAAGCTTTTTGGATCAATACGCTTCAAACCCTCTGGCCATTTGGTATGAACATATCAGAGGGCGAATGCGAAAGGAGGTCCATCATTCCTTTCACTTTAACGTACAACAGAATGAATATCGAAATAGCAAAAATGTTAAAAGATGAATTCAATTTTACCAATGCTAAATTAAATGAACCTTTGAATCTTCGACCTGTCATCGCCTATAAGAAAAACAAAAGCTTGCGTAACATCCTTGTAAGGACTAAATTAGAGCCCATCAATGAATAACATCAATTTTTGCCAGTCAGTTTAACCAGTTCCTAAGCTCATCACTTAGTTTAAATCAATTTTATGTAATTTTTTGTCATGTTTGAAACCCATCAGGGTTCAGTAAATGAAAACAATTTTTCGGCGGCATATTAAAAGAAAAAAACGTTTCAGTAGGAAATGTCTGTGCCAGTGCGATTTTTTAACCTCAAACATACACACACACACACACACACACACACACACACAGAGACACACACACACACACACACCCTCACACACACACACACACACACACACACACATACACCCTCTCACAGACACACACCGAAATCCCTTAAAAGGGCTGTTAAATCTTTATTAAAATGTTTATTGATATAAAATGTACACTCGTCCCAAGCCAGACAAGCTTGTTTCAATCCTTGCCTTGTGTTTGGTGGTTTCGTGTGTATGTTAACAGAAAGGTAGGTTGCACCAATTCCTCCTACGCTTCGTCTGCCATTTCCATGCGTCTTCTTGATAAGAGTGTTGCAAGAAAATTTGAGAATGTTTAATTAGAAAGGTTATAGGTAGAGAGAAAGATAGGTATCCGCTATTGTATATTGTGACTGTTGTGTGATTGTTGCTATGGATGGGGTGAGGGGTGGGTTTCTTCGGAGCCCACTCCCCACACGCAAAGTTGCGAGGCAATCCTCACAGACTCAATCCTAAAGATCTCAATGAGTGGCGAGGCAATCCTCACTGACTCCACGCAGTTTAATTCTATTGAGTAATTTTGTTTTTCTGTTAAGGGTTCGGTGTTCGTTCAGCTTCACCATTGATTCACTACCCTGGAGTATGTGGAGGGTTTTGTTATATAGGTCTTATTAAACGCATTTCAATCGCGCTTCAGCAGAGTTGCGAGGCAGTCCTCACAGACTCTGTCCTAAAGTTCTCAATGAGTAGCGAGGCTATCCTCACTGACTCCACGCAATTTAGTTTTATTGTATAATTTTTTTTTTATTTTCTGTAAACTTATTTTGTTTTTCTGTTAAAGGATCGGTGTTCGTTCAGCTCAACCATTAATTCACTATCTTGGAGTCTGTTGAGGGTTTTGTTTTGTAGGTCTTTTAATCGCGTATCAATAGTTTCTATTTTTGCTAGCTCGTGAAGTTCCTTTATCAGTGTCCATTTGGGTTTGCATAGTGCCACACGCAGGGCATAATTTTGAACCCTCTGTAGGTTCTGAATGTTTGTTTTGCTCAGATCACTTGTTATTATAGCACCGTATTCTAGTACCTGACGTATAAATGTTTTGTGGAGCTTGAGAAGCACATCTTTGTTTGCTCCCCAATTTCTACCTCTGTTCATCTTCAGAAAATTTATATGTTTTAGTAGCTCCAACCGTAATGGAGTTTACGTGACTGTTTGGACTGAGATTGCTATCTAGGATAAATCCCAATGATTTGACCTCTTTGCTTGCTTCTAATTTGTGATCGTATAACTGGAGATCGATACTGGGGACTGGTTTTTTTCCTTTGCTTCTTGAAGAACGTAACTTTTTGAGTTTTGGCGGCATTGAGTTTGATGCGCCACAGGGCGCACCAGCCCTTCAGATCGCGAATGGTATCCTGTAGACGATTTTTAATTATGTTTCGGGACTTGCTGGCCGTCCAAATGCCTTTGTCGTCTGAGAACTGCGATAGTTCAACCCAATTTTTCCCTACTTTTTCTATGTCATTCACATATATTATGAAAAGAAGCGGGCTTAGAACCGACCCTTGTGGTGTTCACGCTTCGAGTATTACTTCCTCTGACACCTCGCGATTAACCCTCACCTTGATTTTTCGGTCAGTTAGAAATGATATGATCCTCAGAATTTTAGTGGGTAATCCCATTTTCGCTAGTTTATATCTCACGCCATTGTGCCATACCGAGTCGAACGCTTTTTCTACATCCAAGAAAAGCGCCGTTCCAATTTCGTTTTGACTAAATGCTGTTTTCATATAATCAACCAGTCTATATACGTGTTAGATTCCCTCTTTCTGACTCCTATAGGCCCTTTGCCATTTGTTGAAAAAGTTGATTGATTCGAGATAGCTGCGAAGTCTCGTAGTGAGAATTCGCTCAAATATTTTCCAACACAGCTAAGCAAGCTGATTGGGTGGTAGTTAGAAGGGTTGGTAAGGTCTTTGTCGGGTTTAGGTATCATTACTCCTGTGGCCACTTTCTAGCATTTTGGGAAGTGCCCACAGGAGAGACAGCAGTTTAGGAGTTTGGTAAGTCTACAGTAGAAGATGTTGGGGCACTGTTTCATTATTTTGTAAGAGACTTCGTCTTCTCCTGAGGACGAAGATGACTTGCAAGCATTTTCTGATTATACCCATGACCTCTTCTACGCTTATTGGTTCCGTTAATTCGTGGTCGTTCCCGTATTCATGCCTTTGGTCGAAGTTAGATTAATTGAAAATTGAGTTGTTATCTTGAACAAATTTATTTACTTTTACCTTAAAATCGTTGTCATATCTGTTCCCTTCTTGTGGACGATACGCTTTCTTTAGAAGTTCGACAAAAGCGCTGGCCTTTGCCTTGTCGCTAGTCTTCAGCGCATTATTATTGGCACTTTTGCTCTTTTGGCCAGTAAGAGTTTTAAATGTATTCCAGAACCTCTTAGGTTCTCTCAGCCCATTTATGTTTTCTGTTGCTTTTTCCCATCTCACGCGATTGTCGTTAGCTATGGCCTTTTTTACTTCTCCGAGTAGGCGATTATAAGATTAAGTTCTGCTCTTTTCATTTGATCATTTTCTGACTGGTAAGCCCGGAATGCTTTTCTTTTTTGTTTGGTTATTTGAAGACTTGTTTGGGTTATTCTGTTTATCCGTGTCTTTACTGTTTGCTTGGGACAAATTCCATCTAGTGTACTGTTGATAACCTCGTTAAGATGGATGCAGGCTTTTTCTAGTTCATGAGCATTTAAGGGGTCATTTGCCTTTATTTTTACTTCGATAATGTTTCTGAAGAGGTTCCAGTCAATTTTTGATAGGTTCCTCCTATTCTCGGGTAGATACCTTGCGGAGCCAGTATTACATTTCAAAGTGGCGTGAACCGGCAGGTGATCACTGCCTAGCTCACCATCCCCTACAAATATGTCTTGCGTTTGGCGGGTTAGTGATTTGCTGGTGATAATCAAGTCTAGGATATCTGATTGATGGATTGGGTTGTTGCTTATGTATGTGTTACGTCTTGATCGTTATTTACCAATAGATCGAATTCTTCAATGATGTTGAAAAGGGCGTCACCATTAGGCTCAGTCTTATGACAACCGAATACCTGGTGATTGCAATTGAAATCACCCAAGAATATGCAGTGCTTGTACTTTTTGGTAAAGAATTCAAAAACTTTACTGTCTACTGTTGCTTGCGGCTTGTTATATGATATGATGGCCACGTGTTTGTGGTCAAGTTCAATTTCAGCTGCGATCACTTCAGCATTAAGGTGGTCACGTGGTATTGTTTGGTATTTAATATCCTGCCTTATTAGCAGAGCGACACCGCCACCTTTTTGGACGGGGCAATCTTTTCTAATAATATCAAAACCACGTAACGAGATTTTTTTGTTTGGTTTAAGCCATGTTTCGCTGATTCCAAATACGTCCTCTTTTGAAATAATGTGACATTTGCAAGTGTTTTCTGATTAACGCTTCGAGCGTTCCACTGGACTATTTTTAGTGTATCCATGAATGGTTTAGGAACTGTACTAAGTTTATTTAATTTTAATTACTATTTGTAATATTGTTACATAATTATATTTTGTTGACGACCGCTTCTAATAGCGTGTGAGATATTTGAGTTTTATATAACTTAGAGGCTGTTTTACTAATCTTTTTGCAAACGTCCGAAAGACTGGTGTCCATGTGTTTCTTCATTATGCTGAACATAGAGCCAGCCATTAGAGTACACGTGGAATAAGGGGAGGATGAGTTCTCGACATTACTTACATTTAGAGCTTTAAGCTGGATCTTTGTTTTAACTTTTTTGAAGTGGCTACACCCCCGGTAGTTGCTGGGGTGTTGACCACCGCAATTGGGGCATTTCAGAGTTGTAACACTACATGCCTTCGCGATGTGTTTGTCTCCGCATTTCATACATCGTTGCTCCCCGTTGCATTTGTGTGACGAGTGCTCAAATTTCCGACACTTGTGACACTGAACGGGTTGCGGAAGAACACGACATTCCTCGGTTTCGTATTTTTTGCCGTTGATAATTACCCCTTTGCTTATCAGATTTAATACCGTTGCTCTATTAGGGCATTTTACTTTTATCTTCTAAGTATGGTTGCCCGTGGCTTTGGAGATTAGTCTCTCCCGCGACCATCCTGGAAGGGCTTTATCAATCGAGTTTTTTTCCGTTTTGGGGTGGACGCGTGTGATTACGACACAGGGGTTTGGTTGCGGATGACTCTGTGTCTTGTTCGTTTTATTGGTCACCTTAGGGGGCGTTTTGGCTTTTACTTTGTCGGCGTACGTCGCGCTATCGGTTGGGCTAGCTGTCGCTGTCGCATTCACTATTTCCGGTGATGTGGGCTCTGTTGCGTTAACAGAGCCCCCATTTCTTGGTGTGACCACCGAGTCCTTTTCAGTAGCGGTGCTCAGTGAATTTTGCTTGCTAGTTTTTGTCTTCTTGACATGCCGATCAGTAGTCGTACAGAAACCATTTTCGTCTTCGACGTCCACGGTTTCATCATTTTCACGGAACTCATTGGAGAGTTTCCTTTTCGACCGATTTTGGTTTGGTGATTTTTTCTGTCGCTGCGATTTGGGGATTTTAGCTGAATTTTTATCTAATTGAATTCCAGCCGCCTCAGCGGGGGGAGCTGCGGCCGTGCTAGTGGCTTCTTCTACAATGGAACGCAGCCTGTTTTCCTGGCTGGGGGTAATTAGATCTGAATCTATTTCAGATATCCCCGCCAGTGAGCCGGCGGACGCAGGTCTTCTCATTTCTGTAGCGGCGTCAATATATGGTGAATCAGGAGCAGGAGGAGCATATTCATCCTTATCTTGTTTGGCTCTCAGAATTACCTTTTCCAATTCCCTTCTCAATTTAGCCTTTACTGTATCTGGCTGCCGCTTCTGGGCTTGAAGCTCTGGCCGCAAACTGTGGTACTGGTGATGAAATACCAGGGCACGCTTGGACCGATATTCGGGATGACAAATTGGATAATCCCCCTTGGATGACAGAAAACTTCATTCACAGATGCAGCTTCATCTGAACGGACGTTCGAAGATACTCTGTCTCTGAAAATCTATAAATGGTTTCAAATGATAAATCACAACTGAAATAATTAATTTAATTTACAGTTCCAGTCGAATAGGTGTGACCCATTTATAATTCAAAATTTATGACATCTTGGCACAAATTCAAATATAACTGACACTTCCAAGTCACCTGATCATTATCTCAGTGTATGTGGAGTTACAGTTGGCAAGTAATATATCAAGGCTTGAATTCATTTCATAATAATGTTGTCATAGTTACATGCATTTACGTCAAATAACAATTCTGTTTGCCTAATAGTACCAAGGAATAATAAACAATCTCATTATGTTTTACTTGGTATAATGTTGAGGCATAACCAGGCAAAATAGTTCACAAATATAGGTATTAACCCTTTACCCAACGTAACGGCCAAAACCGGCCAGCGCTATTCTCAAAAATCGCCAATTTTCAAAATATTTTCATTTTTTGTCTCAAAAACATAGGTTATGACCCCTCGTTGGAACGAGCTCGTCGAGCTCGTTCCAACGAGGGGTCATAACCTATGTTTTTGAGACAAAAAATGAAAAAATTTAGTTATTCAAGATTTTTTTTTGCAAGTGTCGTCTGCTTTTCATGTTAGGTAAAGGGTTAAGTAAACGACGACACCATCCACATTCATGACTTTATTTCATCATTGTTACAGACTGACTGACCAGAATATGTGATCAAAACCTGCTCACCGCTGCAATACAAAACATAAGTCCCGTGCTAAGTGTGTCATAGCAGACTCCTTGTATAAACAAACACCATATATTATTGCTGCTCATTAAGGGCCTATATAAGTAATGAAATTTTGTTTATTTTGAAAATTCTCACCTCTGATATTCCTTCAATTCAAATTAAATATACACAAAATGTACATCAAAATGAAGGCTGTGAGGTATAGAACACGAAACACATGTGTAATCAACTCATAGAGTCGACTGTAGGCACCACTGGTTCCTGGAAGTCTGCTGCCGTATTTGCACCAGAACTGATAATTTAATAATATTTCACGAAAATAACTTGTGGCCAAATGTGCTTTACATATCCAAGAACAAAGCTAGGGGATAAAAATTCTTCAAAACACGGCGACAGAGCTGCATTGGGGAAAATTCCAAAGCCTTTGCTTTTGTTTACGTATGAGTATACTTTCGATTTCCGGTCGACGTCATCGGACAGAAAAAGCACGTAAAAACAACACCGTCTAAAAGCAAATAATGAAAAAGATCGCCTTCATACAGTACACTGTTATTAGATAGAGATTGCTCAGTTGCCATATTCAACGCAAGGTATCATGATACCTGTTGAAATTTCTTAGAATTACGATTTTGCTTTTTGATGGAAATTCGTGGTAACGAGTGATTTGCGCATGTCTGTCGAGCATGGAAACCATCTTCAATAAAAAATGCAGACAGTGTTGTCCTGTTCCAAAATGCAGACCTATCGCTGTATTCGAAAGTGTTTTGAATGCCTAGCATTGTTCTTGGATATATGAAGCACATTTGGCTACAAGTTGTTCTGATGAAATATTATTTTATTATCAGTTCTGGTGCGAATACGGTAGCAGACTTCCAGGAACCAGTGGTGCCTACAGTCGACTCTATGAGTTGATTACATATGTGTTTCGGGTTCTATACATCCCAACCTTCATTTTGATGTATAATTTGTGTATATTTAATTTGAATTTAAGGAATATGAGAGGTAAGAATTTCCAAATAAACAAAATTCGATTACTTATACAGGCCGTTAAGGTCTAAGTTGAAGGAAAAATAAATACATGTATGTATATGAGAACACTACATCTCCCCTCGACTTTTTAAAATCAATCTCACATTTCTTCAATTAAACGTCTAGGGGCAGTAATATTACGTTTCGGGTGCCGATGTGCATTTTCAGAAGTAAACTGTGTTATGGGTCGACTTGGAAAATGTTCGATATCCAAATTTTCATCATAACGCATATCTACAGGTGGTTTATCATGAGCTCTTATCACTTTGAAAAATGACAAATTTCTAGTTTTTGTTTTGCTTGCATTTCTGGCCGTAACCATTGATCCTTTCACACCAATTACTGTATATCTTTTGTGTTCAAAAACTGGAGTAGTTTTACTTTTATTTAAAACAACTACTGAATCATCAACTTTGATGTTTGTTTTTCGAGAGACATTTCGTTTATCTGCATATATTTTCATTTTCTTTTTTGACTTAGCATCCTTAATTCTCACATTTCTATCAACATTGGAAAAGTCGAGACAAGGAAGTTTTATGTGAACTATTCGTCCAAACATTAACTCACTTGGAGCTTTCCCGGTTGACGAATGAGGAGTAGATCTGCAATTACGCAGGAATGACAGCAATTCTTGCTTGTACGACTTTCCTTCCGTATAAGCAATTTTAATGCGTTTGCCAATAGTTTTCATAAATCTTCCAGCTGTGCCATTTGCCTTTGGCCAATAAGGGGTAATTTTCTGATGTATAAAACCCAAATTTTCAGCAAACAGCAAAATCACCACCATTAAATGGTGGTCCATTATCACTTTTCAGAACTGTGGGTATGCCAAATGTGGCAAATATTTTATCCAACTTTGGTATCACGGTTTTCGCAGATGTAGATTTAACAAACTCCATCTCCAGAAATCGTGAATACTCATCCATAATAACAAGTATGTATTCTCCATTTGGAAGTGGTCCATAAAAAACAATTGCAATATTTGACCAAACCTTTTTTGGCAACTCGGTCATTTTCAGTGGCTCAGTCCTCGGCTTATCTGAATTAATCTGACACATCATACAGTCCGTAATTAATTTCTCGACTAATTTATCTATATTGGGAAACCACACTTTCTCCCTCAACAATTGTTTAGTTTTCACTAAACCAAGATGGCCCTCATGGCAAATATTGAATATTTTACACCTTAGTTTTTCAGGAACTGTTATTTTGGAACCTCTCAGAATAACATTCTCCGAAACACTCTGTTCATTAAAAATTTGCTTAAAAGACTTTGGGTCGGACACACTGATCGTTGAGCCCTGTATTTGGTCAATTTCATTCTATGAGTTATTTTGTATAATACCAATTAATTTCTGTAATGTTGCATCATCAGTGGTAGCCTTCTGTATTTCTGATAAGGTCATGGCTTTTGGAACAGTATATTTGCTACAAAACGCACGTATGCCTCAACATTCGACTTCTCAGTTAAACAGGTCTGGGTCGGATGTCGGGACATATAATCTGCAGGATTCTCATGTTTCCCAGGTCTATGTATAATTTTGAAATTATATTGCTGCAATCTTAAACCCCAACGCTCAATTCGAGCACATGGTTTAGCCTTAGGATTTGAATAAATCAACTGCAAAGCTTTCTGATCTGTGAAATTTGTAAATGTATCACCACCATACAAAAATAAATGAAAGTGTTCCCAAGCCCATGCTATTCCACGAGCCTCTTTTTCAACTTGGGAATATTTTTGTTCAGCAGACGTAAGGCTACGACTTGCGAAATCAACTACTTTGGGATCATCTGCAAGAGATTTACGCTGTGCCAAAATAGCAGCTACCCCAAAATAGCAGCTACCCCTACAGGACTAGCATCTATAGTTATTTCAGTCATGATAGTAGCATGTCATGTACCCGAACACCCCCACATTAGCAGGACCTCGGTGCAGGACCTCGGAATTGACGTCATGTAACGTGACCTAGTGCCGCCATGTTGTGTTGTCATGATAACCCGCGTAAGCGGCCATGTTGTGACGTCATCTCCATAGTGATGCGTGGTGTGAGTGCGCATGCGCAGCGCGTGTTGTTAAGGTGATGCGTGTTTCCGTCGTCCATTTTGTATACTAGAGGCCGCCATCTTGGTTTCTATAGTGGCACGTGATTGCTATGTTACCCAAAGTCCTACAATGGGACGGGATATGTTCCCGGGGTGTGTTCGATTGAATCGGAGTAAATCAAATTACCACAAACAACCCGACAATCCCTCCAAAATCACCAAAATCTATCCCAAATCACCGAAATTGACTTTATTTCCCCAATTTATCGGCTTAGCACGTAGTGCTATAGTACTAAGGGGGTACAAGGGGGTGCGTTCGATTGAACAAGAGTAATGTTCTGGCTTAGAATTCTCCCAGAATTCCTCTTGGGATCCCTATCCCATGCCGTTTTCCCATTAAAAGACACGTTCCTTTGGTCATTACCCAGAATTCTCTGCTTTTATCTGTATGTGCAATAGTTTTCATCTATCTGGTCCTCTTCCTTTGTTCTAGAGTATACTCCAGTAGCGTAGAAGTGCCTATTAACTGGAACAGCTTTGCTTATTATTACTATATTTAGCTATTCTAGTCTATTCTTGTTAGGTCTGACCCTATTCAGTGTACTCTTGTTGTTTCATTTATCTAGATCATTTATATAAATTGTAACTAACCAATCTGATTGCTTGATTTCCCATAACATGTACTTAACCGTATAGAGTTATCTCCCCTTATTACAACAAAGTTGTATCCGATTCTCATCACATCTATATCCAATGGCAATATCCCCGGGCACCCCAATTTCGGCACCCCTTTTTGAAAAACATATAACCTTCGGCACCCCTTTTTGTCATATGTGCTTATGTGAAAAAGCACAATGTGACACAATGTGCCCTAGCACAAAGGCACATGCTTTATGTGCCGATATGTGCTTATGTGAAAAGGCACAACGTGACACAATGTGCCCTAGCACATAGGCACATACGGGTATTTGAGGACACCTATGGCCTGGTATTGTATTACTTGAGGATACCTACTGGTGAGTCCCTTTTTTGTCATATGTGCTTATGTGAAAAAGTTCAATGTGCCCTAGCACATAAGCACATGCTTTATGTGCCGATGTGTGCTTATGTGAAAAGGCACAATGTGACACAATGTGCTCTAGCACATAGGCACATACGACCAAAATGGGATTCTATAGCCACAGGTGTTTTCCAAAAGGGATTCTTTAAAAGGGATTCCGTAAAATGGAATTCCAATCCGACTCCGTAAAATGGGATTCTGTGTTTTATCATCGATACTCGAGGGTATGGAAAGGGACTAATAAAGCCTAATTCATCAACTACAACAAGAACCCGAACAGATACAACTGACAACCAAGATCGAAGGGAACACAACATAAACTTTGACTTTATCTTAACGCCCTATATGTACAATAAAATTTTTAACCTGAATGGACTGTAACCCCTAAATACTACATGCAACAACCTAACTAAACAGACGAAACATGAACGAAGATCGAACTGGTTGGAAACAATTGAACAGAACCAACGCAACTACAGTTGAACTGTTGAAGTCGCAGTGAACGAAGATCCAACACAACCAAGATCGAAGTGAACAGAACAAATTGAAGAAAATCGAACTGATCTGATCGACAGACTGAACAGATAGAAGAGAACCGATGCAATGAAGTTATCGAAGTGAATTGACCATAAAAATGAACAAAGATCCAGCACAGCCAAGGTCGAAGTGAACATAACATAACAAAGTTAGCAGAGTATTGAACTAAAACCCCATATATAACCCAATGTTAACCCTCTTGAACTGAACAAAATTGAATGAACCCTTTGAAGCCAATACAGTTTTTAACTATAATCTCTATATCCCAGTGTAAACCCCTTTGAAGCCAATACAGTTTTGAACTATAACCTAAATGAAGGTAATAGCACCCTTTGAACTGAATGAATTTTAAACTTAATAAATTTTAACTAATGAACTACAACCCATTGAACTGAATTCTTCCAATAGGGAAGGGGAATACCCTCGAGTGTCGATGATAAAACACGGAATCCCATTTTACGGAGTCGGATAGGAATTCCATTTTATGGAATCACTTTTAAAGAATCCCTTTTGGAAAACACCTGTGGCTATGGAATCCCATTTTGGTCGCATGTGCCTATGTGCTAGAGCACATTGTGTCACATTGTGCCTTTTCACATAAGCACATATGACAAAAAGGGATTCTCCAGAAGGTATCCTAGATAGGTATCCTCAAATAATACAATACTAGGCTATAGGTATCCTCAAATACCCGTATGTGCCTATGTGCTAGGGCACATTGTGTCACATTGTGCCTTTTCACATAAGCACATATCGGCACATAAAACATGTGCCTTTGTGCTAGGACACATTGTGTCACATTGTGCTTTTTTTACATAAGCACATATGAGAAAAAAGGGATTCACCAGTAGGTATCCTCAAATAATACAATACCAGGCCATAGGTATCCTCAAATACCCGTATGTGCCTATGTGCTAGGGCACATTGTGTCACATTGTGCCTTTTCACATAAGCACATATCGGCACATAAAGCATGTGCCTTTGTGCTAGGGCACATTGTGTCACATTGTGCTTTTTCACATAAGCACATATGACAAAAAAGGGGTGCCGAAGGTCATATGTTTTTCAAAAAAGGGGTGCCGAAATTGGGGTGCCCTGGGATATTGCCATTGGATATAGATGTGATGAGAATCGGATACAACTTTGTTGTAATAAGGGGAGATAACTCTATACGATTAAGTACAGGTTATGGGAAATCAAGCAATCAGATTGGTTAGTTACAATTTATATAAATGATCTAGATCAATGAAACGACAAGAGTACACGGAATAGGTCAGAACTAACAAGAATAGACTAGAATAGCTAAATATAGAAATAATAAGCAAAGCTGTTCCAGTTAATAGGCACTTCTACGCTACTGGAGTATACTCTAGAACAAGGAACAGGACCAGATAGACGAAAACTATTGCATATACAGATAGAAGTAGAGAATTCTCGGTAATGACCAAAGGAACGTGTCTTTCAATGGGAAAAACGGCATGGGATAGGGATCCAAAAAGAGATTCTGGGAGAATTCTAAGCCAAAACATTACTCCTGTTCAATCGAACGCACCCCCTTGTACTCCCTTAATACTATAGCACTACGTGCTAAGTCGATAAATTGGGGAAATAAAGTCAATTTCGGTGATTTGGGATAGATTTTGGTGATTTTGGAGGGATTGTCGGGTTGTTTGTGGTAATTTGACTTACTCCGATTCAATCGAACACCCCCCCCCCCCCCGAACATATCCCGTCCCATTGTAGGACTTTGGGTAACATAGCAATCACGTGCCACTATAGAAACCAAGATGGCGGCCTCTAGAATACAAAATGGACGACGGAAACACGTATCTCCTTAACAACACGCGCTGCGCATGTGCATTCACACCACATATCTATATGGAGATGACGTCACAACTTGGCCGCTTACGCGGGTTACCATGACAACACAACATGGCGGCACTAGGTCACGTGACATGACGTCACTTCCGATGTCCTGCACCGAGGTCCTGCTAATGTGGGGTGTCCGGGTACATGACATACTACTCTTGATATTAGGATCGAAGTACGTCAAAATTGCATTCGAAACAAGAGAGTTTCTGATGTCTTCGAATGACTTCTGGTGTATTTTGTTCCATTCAAATTTGTTATTCTTTTTTGTATGTAACAACTTACTTGGCTATAAAGCCGCCAGTGATTTGGGTTTAATAACAATTTCGGCTATAAACAATCTGCACACACCTAGATCTGATGAATTTGTTGTCAAGTATTCGTCCTTATTTGGGGGCTTAGGTAAATTTAAGGGACAGCCAGTGACTTTACACACAGACACGTCAGTTAAGCCCATTGCCCAACCTCATCGTCGCATACCGTTTCATTTGCGTAAAAAGGTTGAAATTGAGATAAATAATCTGATTGAGAAAGATATCATTGAAAAAGTGAAAGGCCCCACTCCTTGGGTTTCCACAATTGTTGTCGTACCAAAGGCAAATTCTGCAGATGTTAGAATCTGTGTTGATAGGAGACTACCGAACACTGCCATGAAGCGTGAAAGACATATTTCACCCACATCAGATGACGTCATACATAAATTAAATGGAGCCCAGGTTTTCTCCAAACTTGATTTATTAAAAGGATATCATCAATTAGTCTTTTTGACAACATTTTCAACACATTTGGGTTTGTTCAGATATAAACGTCTGAATTATGGAGTTTCGTCTGCAGCAGAAGTTTTTCAGAATATTATTAGGCAGCAAATTCAAAATATACCCAATTCAATTAATATCAGTGATGATATACTAGTGTTTGGGAAAGATGAAGCATCACATGATGAAGCCCTTGAAGAGGTTTTGAATGGCCACTACTTTTTTTGGATAGGGCATTACACCATCAGCAGAGAAAATATGGCTAAAGAATTACAATTTGGGTTTATTAAATAAACATTTGTTTTATTGAGAGTAAGATTGCTGTCTTTTAGAGACCTAAAAACCTCTTCAAGGGCTTCAGCATGTGATGCTTGATCTTTCCCAAACACTAGTATATCATCACTCATATTAATTGAATTGGGTGTATTTTTAAGTTTGGAGAAAACCTGGGCTCCATTTAATTTATGTATGACGTCATCTAATGTGGGTGAAATATGTCTTTCACGCTTCATGGCAGTGTTCAGTAGTCTCATATCAACACAGATTCTAACATCTGCAGAATTTGCCTTTGGTACGACAACAATTGGGGAAACCCAAGGAGTGGGGCCTTCCACTTTTTCAATGATATCATTCTCAATCAGATTATTTACCTCAATTTCAACCTTTTTACGCAAATGAAACGGTATGCGACGATGAGGTTGGGCAATGGGCTTAACTGACGTGTCTGTGTGTAAAATCACTGGCTGCCCCTTAAATTTACCAAAACCCTCAAATAAGGACGAATACTTGACAACAAATTCATCAGATCTAGGTGTGTGCAGATCGTTTATAGCCGAAATTGTTATTAATCCAAATCACTGGCGGTTTTATAGCCAAGTAAGTTGTTACATACAAAAAAGAATAACAAATTTGAATGGAACAAAATACACCAGAAGTCATTCGAAGACATCAGAATCTCTCGTTTCGAATGCAATTTTGACGTATTTCGATCCTAACATCATGACTGAAATAACTATAGATGCTAGTCCTGTAGGGGTAGCTGCTATTGTGGCACAGCGTAAATCTCTTGCAGATGATCCCAAAGTAGCTGCTTTCGCTAGTCGTAGCCTTACGTCTGCTGAACAAAAATATTCCCAAGTTGAAAAAGAGGCTCTTGGAATAGTATGGGCTTGTGAACACTTTCATTTATTTTTGTATGGTGATGATACATTTACCATTTTCACATATCAGAAAGCTTTGCAGTTGATTTATTCAAATCCTAAGGCTAAACCATGTGCTCGAATTGAGCGTTGGGGTTTAAGATTGCAGCAATATAATTTCAAAATATACATAGACCTGGGAAACATGAGAATCCTGCAGATTATATGTCCCTACATCCGACCCAGACATGTTTAACTGAGAAGTCGAATGTTGAGGCATACGTGCATTTTGTAGCAAATATACTGTTCCAAAAGCCATGACCTTATCAGAAATACAGAAGGCTACCACTGATGATGCAACATTACAGAAATTAATTGGTATTATACAAAATAACTCATGGAATGAAATTGACCAAATACAGGGCTCAACGATCAGTGTGTCCGACCTAAAGTCTTTTAAGCATATTTCTAATGAACTGAGTGTTTCGGAGAATGTTATTCTGAGAGGTTCCAAAATAATAGTTCCTGAAAAACTAAGGTGTAAAATATTCAATATTTGCCATTAGGGCCATCTTGGTTTAGTGACAACTAAACAATTTTTGAGGGAGAAAGTGTGGTTTCCCAATATAGATAAATTAGTAGAGAAATTAATTAAGGGCTGTATGATGTGTCAGATTAATTCAGATAAGCCAAGGTCTGAGCCACTGAAAATGACCGAGTTGCCAAAAAAGGTTTGATCAAATATTGCAATTGATTTTTATGGACAGTAGGTGGTAAAGGCCGATTCGGTATCACTTTGTACATGTACCGTACATGTACACGTACATCGATGTACACCTCCATAGGATTTAGTGTTAAAATCGTGTACAGGTACACGATTTTAACGTTTTTTAGGGTGATTTGGAATCGGCTTTGCCGATTCAGAATCACTGGATTCTATATACAAATCGCTCAAGAGTGAAAAAAAACGCATGAAATTTTAAGGAAAAAGAGGTGTATCGTCTGATTTGGAATCGGCAAATGGGTTTCCCCCATAGGATTCAGTGTTAAATTGCGAGCAAAAAACGTGTTGCCGTTTCTAAATCATCATCTTGCTGATTCTAAATCATCCGTGTCTGTACACGATTTTAACACTGAATCCCTATGGAGGCGTACACGGAAATCCATTTGCGGATTTTACGTCAGAAATCGAATCGTGTACGGTACACGGAAAAGAGGTGATTTGGAACCGGCAAACCCACTGTCACGTTTCCCGAGGAAATAAAAAGTGATTGATATATATAGGAGAGAAAAAAATATATAAATAAATAGTTATTTAAAAAATAAATATATCAAATCGAATAGATAATAAAAATAAGTAAATCATGTGCGCTTCCCAGACTATTAGAGCAAGGTTTCTTTTAAAAATGCTAATGAGAGCCTACGCATTCTGCTTGAACGAACAACTAGGTCGCCTCTTGTTAGAACGATGCGTCGGATGTCGGGATCACCTAGACTTCGATCATGAAAATCATTCGTGTCTGTCGATGGAAAGCGAAGATATGGTCGTCAAGTATTTCGAACCGGCATTCGAACGCATTCAAATCGACGAAGTGATCGCGTTTTGGAAGAGATTACTCTTCTGTAAGGATCGAAGCAAGCCCACAGTTTCGGAAGAACTGAAATTGGCGCGTAAAAGTCTGACTTTAGAAGAAAAGGGATGCGTCATGAAATTATTGTTCAATGAAGCATACATCTAAGTTTTCTCATTGATATAAAATAAGGGAGAATAGAAAATAAATAAATACACACATAAATTTTTTTATCTAATATTAGAAAGAAAAAAAAACACAAAAATGAGAACCAGAAATAAATTGTATCCGATGTTAGTGGACGATGAGGATAAGAATCTGATCAGCGTTTTACCAACGGCACCGTCGCTAGAAGAAAAAGAAAGAGGAGAGAGGTATCGCATTGATCAAATCAGTAGAATCCAAGAGTATCTAACTCGAGAGAGAGATTCTCGTCATTCTCTCAAGAAGAAGTATTCGCGTTTCGTGAAATTCGTCAACGCTATCGACACGACACTCATCACGATTTCCATGGGTTTACACGCGGCCGGCATCGGATTGTTGTCGACCGCGGTCGGCATTCCGATCGTGTTGACCGTAGAAGGAGTGGCTCTCGCCGCCGGATTGTTTAGCATGCTCGGAAACTTTTTGAGTAGGAAATTATATCTGAAGGCGAGGAAACACGACAAGATTCGCGTCTTGGCCGACTCCAAGATCGACACGATATCCGAAATGATCTCGATGGCGTTGAAAGATGGTAGGATATTGGACGGAGAATACTTCGCGATATTGGGTGAGAAAACGAAATACAAAGCCATGAAAGAAGCTGTGAGAATCAAGACTCGTCAGATCATCGAGGAAGAGATGAAGGATTCTCTTGTGGAAAAGGGGAGGAAAGAGGCCAGGGAGGAATTCAGTGAGATGATAGAACTCAAGAGCAGCGATCGAAAAAAAAATAAATATATATAATAAGAACAGAATTTAAAAAAAAAAAAATATTAATTTATATATAAAATAAAAAAACGAAATTAATTTAATAACTTTTAAAAAATGTATTGCGTAAAGTGTAAGAGAGTTACCGAGACGAGTAATTCTCGAGAAGTACGAACTAAAAACGATAGACAGATGCTTCGCGGAATTTGCGACGTGTGTGGTTCTATCAAGACTCGATTCGTCAAAAAAAAAGAACGCGAGCAAAGGTAAAGGCATCGTGAATAAAATGATCAATAATCTACCTTTCAAAATGCATCTGCCTGGTCACAGTTTCACGGGACCCAGAACGAAATTGAACAAGAGACTCAACGCTGATCTGACTCCCAAATCTTGAAGCAAACCTGTGAATAGGGTGGACGCGGCTGCGTATGATCACGATCTGTGCTACGCCGGACATCCCGACACCAAGACTCGCAACGACGTCTGCGATAAAAACATGTTGGGAAAATTGAGAGGCATACCGAATCCGACCAGGAGAGAGACAATAGAACGTTCGCTGGTTGGCAATCAGATCGGTGCGAAACGTCGATTCGGATGGGGCGTTCAAAAAAAAAGCGCATCGGAAAAGAAGAAGAAACGATTATTGATGAGCGAATTGGCCGAGGAGTTACACAAACCCATTGTGCGTAAATTTCGAAAGAGAAGGGTGTTCGTGAAGGGTTTGGATGATATTTGGTCTGCCGACTTGGTCGACATGAGATCGTTTTCGAGGTGGAACGAGGGCATCAAATATCTATTGACGGTCATCGACGTGTTTTCCAAATATGGTTGGATCAGAGCTTTGAAGAATAAATCGGGACCTTGCGTCGCCGAGGCTCTGAAGAGCATGTTCGACTCGTCTTCTCGAAAACCGAGTAAATTGTGGGTGGATAAGGGAAAGGAATTCTACAACAAGCACGTTCATCGATTGGTCGACCTCTACTCGATCGAAAACGAAGAGAAAGCCAGCGTGGTGGAACGTTGGAATCGAACGATGAAGGAAAAGATGCAAAGATACTTCACGGCGAATTCAACCAAGAAATACATATACTCTCTGAACGGTCTGGTCAAAGATTACAACAACACGCGACACAGATCGATCAAGATGACTCCCGTGGAAGCTAGCGATCCTCGAAATGAAAAACGGGTCTACGCGAATCTATATCCTGAAAGATCTAAGATTAGGAAGAAGTCTAGAACGCCGAAATTTGCGGTCGGTGATCGAGTGAGAATCTACGCTTATAAGAAGCACTTCGAAAAGGGTTATACTCCTCGATGGACCTCGGAAATCTTCATGATAATCAAAATATTTCACACCGATCCGGTGACTTACGAAATCGAAGCTTTGGATGGAGAAGAGATCATCGGAAAGTTTTACGAACAACAATTACAGAAGACAAAGTTTTGATAAGAAAACAAATTTCTTTTATTTACTCTCTTTAACATTTTCTTGTTTACACACATATATATATATAAGAGAGAAAAATAATAATAAAAAATAATTAAAACTATTTTTAGATAAAAAAAGCAAGCTAATTAATAAACAAGTAAAACAACAAAAATCCTTTAAAATGACGAATATACTAAATATAGCACAAAGCATAGTGAAAGATGAAAGTATTCAAGAATATGAGGTTCACGAATACGAACCGGTAACCGGAACGAGTTTGAACAATGCGGGAGAGATAAGAATCAACGTCGAAACTCAAGATCTATTCATACATCCTAGCGAGAGTTACATAGTGGTGCAGGGACGTCTCACCAAGGAAGATGGGAGCGACTACGCCGACGACGACACGGTTACTCTAGCCAATAATGGCATCATGCATCTATTCAGTAATATAAAATACATGCTATCCGGACAAGAGATAGAATCTGTGTTTCATCCCGGTCAGGCCACCTCGATGTTCGGACTCTTGACGTATCCTGATGAATTTTCGAAACCCAGAGGACTTAATCAGTTGTGGGTGAAAGACACCGTCGGCCCTGCTAGCGTCGGCACCGCGCGATATTCGACTACGTCGTCAAGACATCCAGACCTAAAGGAACATTTTCGTTCAGGATACCTTTGAAACACATCTTCAGATTCGCGGATGATTACAACAAGATCATGTACGGATTCAAACACAATCTGACGTTGATTCGAAAAGGAAACGACGACGCGATAGTGAGACTCACTGCGACCAATGCGGGTAAGATAACTCTACACAAGATATCGTGGTTCGTTCCACACATGGAGCCTTCGATCGTGGAAAAAGCGCGTCTCTACAAGATCATAGAATCCAAGAGTAAATTACCCGTGGGATTTAGAATGAGACAGTGCGACACGGCTAGCATTCCACCCCTCCACGAATCACTTCGATTGGAGATTGATGGTGAAATCTGCTTCCAAGAGACCGCGCTTCATC
Organism: Pictodentalium vernedei; assembly: GCA_031216915.1. Classification (NCBI taxonomy): domain Eukaryota; kingdom Metazoa; phylum Mollusca; class Scaphopoda; order Dentaliida; family Dentaliidae; genus Pictodentalium; species Pictodentalium vernedei. Next base: position 630,192,157 of record CM062295.1, on the reverse strand, counting down.
GTGGTTTCGTTTCAGACCGATAGGGATGGGTCTCAGGAAAAAAATGCATCGCTGTTCGATCATTGCAGTTTGAGAAACATGCAAGTGTTTCTGAACGCCACGAGATATCCAGCAATCGATTACAACGCGTCGTTCAACAAGAACGATTTCTGCAGACTGTACGGCGACGCCACTGATTTTAGAAAGAAGTATCACGGTCTAGACGAATTGATGAGCAACCCTAACATATCTCCCGGCGAATACAAGTCGATGTATCCCATGTTCATATTCGACGTCAGTAAACAGAGTGAACGACTCAAGAGTAGTGTCTTAGACATTCAGATCAAGATGCAATTCGATAGGAACGTGCCGACAAAAACCGAAGCCTTCGCCCTGGTCCTGTCGGACAGAGAATTACAATTCGAATCGGATGGAAATAAGATGTCGATCATTCGATGAGAGACGAGTGTGAAAAAAAAAAAATAATGTGTGATTTATTAAAAACAAAAAAAAGTAATGAGTAATTATTAAAAACAAAAAAAAGCAAAAAAAAAATAAATAAGTAATGTGATCTAGAGAGATTGAACATCTTTCTAAATCTCATTACTTTTTTTTTGTTTTAATAAATCACACATTATTTTTTTTTTTAATTCGTTATTTTCCACGCGTTCACTGTTTGTTCAAAGGAACTAGTTCGATCAGTAGACTCACCATGGAAGTGGCGGCTTCGGGATTATTGGTTTTCGTAACGAAATTAATCATGTCTCCGGCGTTCACTTTGAGAGGCGTGCCGAACGTTCTAACATTCGCGTGTTGATTCTCAGTCTTTTCGACACTGTATCTCTTATCGCTCTCTACTCCATTCACCATGAGATTGACGACCGCTCTGTTATTCAAATCCGAGGAAGCCAGACTCATTCGAAGGATTTCACCCCCCAACGGCATGGGATATCCCACCTGACCATGTTTCGATCCGCTACCTCCATTTCCGAAAGACCACTCAGCTTTTCCCTCATCTAAGGTGCCGGCCTCCTCGGCCCACACGGTGATCAATTGTCTAGCATATTTGACTTTCTCCACCATCGAAATCAGGGTGCAGGCATCCGTCATGTTCACGGGATCCGGTAGATTCGTGAGCGCGTGTCCACCCATGTCTAGTTTACCTTCCATGATGTCACCCTTTCTCCAGACCGAGGTGTTGTCCACGTACTTTCTGCTGACTGCGCTGGAATCGAATTCGGGATCGTGACTGAGTCCGAATAAATTCTCGCCGTTCATGTCGATACCACCCTCCATGGTTCCACCAGATTGTTTGTTCAGGTAGAGATCGTCCCTTGCGATTCTATGTATTCTTGTGATCGTATCACGGCAGAATCCACGTAGCCCTTGTTGACCGCGGTTGAGTCCACATCCGTGTCGTCGACCTTCGACAGATTCAATATCTTGTTGAATCCCGCATTCAGATTCGATTTCATTTCTCGTCTGTCAGACTTTCTCTGTTCCAGATCTACGTAGTGTTTGGTCGCCACGTCCTTGAGATTCGTGGGAGTGGCCACGTTCGTTATCTTGTTAGAATTGGCGTTCAATTCCGAGTGCATCGTTTTCTGAACATATCTATTTCTCAGGTGTTCGCTGAATCTCACGTGAGAGTCGTCCGTGTATTTCTTGGTCGCGGCATCGGTGGGATCTATGGGATTCGCGACGTTCACCAAACATTTGGATTTCAGATCGAGATCGTCGGTCATGGTTTTATCCACGTAATTATCTAGCATGATTCGTTCGAAAACGGCGTTCCCCCTGTCAACGTATTTTTTAGTCACAGCATCTGCGAGAGCTATCGGCTCGGGAAGATTGTAGAGCTTCTTATCGTTCATGTTCAAAGGTTCCTCTCGAGGTTCGTATCTCCAAACATAATGTTCGTCCAAGTTGGCAACGTCATAACCATCGTCGACTTCGAACGTCTTCCTCTTCTTTCTTAGGTTGACTTTTTCGTCGTCACTTCTACCAAATTTATCGACTGGCATGTTGTTGTGAGATTTTTTGTTTTTTAGAAAAAATATATTCAAAACGCAGTTTATTAAAAATGAATTATTTTATTTTTATTTTTCGTTTTTATTCGATTAAAATCTTTTAAAAATAATTTTTTTATCTTTATATATACTATAAAAAAAATCTCTCTCTAATGTAAATCATTGAGAATGTCTTGAAACCGATCTCCTTCAGACCATCTCTTGAGAACGTAGAGACACAGGTGACCACAAAACACTTGATCTGGTGATTGCACTTGTTCCATGTTGTAACGAACCATCGATTTTTTGAAATAGTTCTTTATTTCTTTTGGCGGTGAGATTCCGTAGCTGTCGAAATAATAATTTTTCTTCTTCCCGTTCTTGAACCACGCCACCCAGTGAGTGCCTTCACCCGATGAATCGTCTAGATTTAAAATTCTGCATTCCGATTGTCGAGGTCTTCTCTTCGGCAAGGCATCTCTGGAAAACACGCCTAGAAAATCTTTGATTTTCAAATCCTTCACCGCATTCGACAGATCGATGTTGGATAGGGGTTCATTAGGTAAGATGACACCTTCTACGGATATCTCTATTTTCTTATTCATAAATGCGTATATATATATATTTTTTTTTTTTTCATTCATTTATTATAATTCACTAAAATGACGTTATTTTTTTTAATTTTTTTATTTTTCTTTTTAAACTAACTCTCTCAATGTCGCTATCGATTTCTATAATTTCGAATCCATCTAATTCCTCTTGATTTTCTGGAATCCTATCATCTACAATCATATCTGGAATCCAATCATCCACAATCATATCATCTCTAATTAGATCCAAAGTCCAATGTCCGAGTGCCAAAGTGTTTATTTTATCGTCTAACACAAATCTCTTATCATCGTCGGCCGTCAGCAAAATCTTGTTGACTATTTCGGTATACAAGTCGTGATTTTCGCTTCGAATCGATTTCATAGTCTTATACACTGGACCACTTCCTAACAGACAATCTTTATACTCTTGGAAAGAGATGTTTTTCTTCATCACGCACGCTTTAACCCCTTTGCACTTCTTGATCTCTTCATCTTCTAGACGATAAGCATACAGTTAGGGTCTCAAGCCCACGAATTCGACGATTTGTTTACCGCCGCTCTCATCCTTAAATTTACCCAACACCTTCTTGTTGTCGTTCGATTGAATGTTGGACGGGTGATCAACAGGATAATTGCTCGTGTCGAACCACACGGCCACATCCGGAGATATATCTCAGTAGACGTCTTTCGTCTCTATCTCGTGAACTAAACTGTCCGTGTCGGTGAACAGTAGTTTAGCTTTATCACCAAATTTTCCTTTGACGTAATCATAGTGAAACTCGTACATCAATCGCTTGCTGATATCTAAGATGATCGGTCCAAGATAATATGGTTTGTCAAACTTCAGGTGCGTCTTTTGCATGTGAACGGCCACTAGATTTTCGTCGAATATGGTTCGGTGTTTGTAATTGGGTTTCACCACTAATTTTTTAGCTCTTTTCTCAGACGTGACGAGTCAAACGTCGGTTCTCTTCCTGATGTTTTCCATTGATTTACCGTACACGCAGTTGTTCATGAGTTTGAAGAAATCTTTTTCAAAATCATTCTCGGCTCGAATTCTGAGATTCGTGTTGAGATCAATGTATTTTTTCATCCAAGGCTCTTCGTCGCATCGAATGATGTGATGTATATTGACTAATTTCATCCCGTAATCGACGTATTGTTTCAAATTCTCGCTGTAGACGACGTAGTTACGTTTGTTAAATAAATTGGGAATGAGTTTTTCCTCATCTCCTTCGTTCAGTTCCATTCGTTCGGGAGCCAGCGGATAATCGTTGTGTAGATCGTGTAATTCTTCCGGATAGTTCAAATCGACTTCTAAAATGCAAGGATAGTCTCTCCATTTTTGCATCTCTTCCGGTTCCGTCACCCATTCGAAATTTCCAATTGGTAAAGGATGACTCATATCCCAAGCGTACACATTACTAGCATCCCAATACTGTATGTATTTATTTGACCATTTCGAATCGAAACCTTCTTTCATGTAGGGATTGTTAGCTTCAGAATATCTGTGGGAGATCATCGAGATGCCACCTCTTGCAGCCCTTTCGAACATAAGCAACATGTTCACGTCGGATAATAATTCCAATTGAACTTCAGTGGTCTTCAACAGTGCGTCCCACGCCAGACCGGGTGCGGTGAAATACCAAGCGGGATCCAGATCGTAATTTCGATGACAGACGTCTCGAAAATTTTTGAACACATCTGCCAAGAGCAGAACGTCGGTCTTCAGATAGAGATCGTGATAATCTCTCATGGTTTTCATATCGATTGATTTCCACACGTTTTTGCCGTGTTTGTAATTCTCGTCGGAAATGTCGGATTTGTATAATTTCGAATAAAAATCTTCTTTCGAAGGTAGTGCGGTGCCTTCGAATCTCTTTAGATCATTCATGTAATCGTAAGGATAGACTCCTTTCCTCAACATGATGTCTACTCGTTCTCTGAAATGTTCGCTCATGATTTTAAATTTATCCTTGCTCATGTTATCGACTAATTTTTCCAGAGCGGTCAACATGAATTTAAAACTGTCGATGAAACGTATGCCTCTACGAATGGATTTCGTTTTTTCTTCCAACATATTTCCGTCGATTACTCCTTTCTTTTCCATGAGCTTCCATTTCATGAAGGAAATGTATCTTTCTTCGCTGTTCACGATGCAATTTAATTCTTCGTGTGAGGTGCCGAGATTTTTCATGAACAGATGACTGTTGTAACCCGAGAGATTGTGAAACATCACCAGATAGAAAATGGCATCTCGATATTTTAAATTACACTTGCTGTGAGCTGGACCACGATACAGACCCGTGTAATGATCGTGGTCTCTGACCTTCTTATTTTCCTCTGAATTCTCGTCGAACGATTGTCTGCATATGTGACATTTAGTGGCTCTGTTATATTCGTCCTGCTGCTCTCAGGTGATGATCATTTTCGCCGGAGTTTTGAATTTGTCGTATAACATTTGAATTTTCGATTCTAACTCTTCCACGAACCTTTGGGCCACATCGTCGTCTTCATACTGTTTCGTGTAGGTGAAGGGACCCATGTCGTGTTGTGAGTCGAAAGAGCATTTCACGTAAATGCAATAGCCCGAAGGTATGTGTTTTTGATATCTTTCGACGTAACTTTGAAGTGCATTGGGTTGACAGGAACTCATTTTCGCGGTGAAACATTCAAAATTGGCGTACACGACGAATGGTACTTTTAACCTTCTATTGTGATTTTCAAACTTCACGATGGTGTTGGGTTTGGGCATTTCGACGGCGACACCTTGATTTTCGTTGCAATATTCCTGATGTTTCGCTAACGATTTTTCGCTCTTAAACATGTTCATGCAGTTGCAACATAAACATACCTTATGTTCATGTTTATTATTTTGTCTCAACAGTAATCGGCTCGGATGTTTAACCCTACAATAATGACGATTGTCATCATTCGAAATCAATAATAAAATAATTGTCTTTTCTCTTTCGAGATACGAAGTCTGTCTGAGAGGCTAGATCGTTCGTTTTTCATCATCGTATCCCAAGACATTCACCGCTACGGTGGGATTTTGAGCCTCGAAACATTCGATGTGTTTTAACTCTGTTGGAAAAGTCACTCCGGTCCAATCGAGATTTTTAGAAGTCTTCTCGTAACGAGAAACTCTATCGGAGTTCATTTTGACAGGGTATAAAGCGGAGGTGACTGCCCATTTAAAACACTGATCATCTTTATTTCTCACGTTGATCACAGCATTTTTTTTAGTTAAGAAATACGGTAATTTCACTTAGGAAGACCCTTTCAATGAATCGTTTTCAGTTATGTTAATTTCGAGTTTCAACACCTCATCGAACGTCCAATTACTACCTTCATGTTGATAATTCGCGAGAGACATCAACATCTTGTCTTTCATCTTTTCGAAAACGTCCGATAAATCTGAACCTCGAAGTACGGGTTCGACATTAGATCTGAAATATGCATTTTTCAGGATGCTCTCACCGGACTTCACATCGATTTTATTCATCACGCAATGGAGTATCGTCTTAATTTTTAGTCCCACATTCATATATTTGCGAAACAAATCCAATACTTTTTTCCATGAATAATTTCGTATCGATTTTCTTCAACGAGGGAACCACGTCGAAAGTTTTAAAAATGCCATTGATCGCACTCTCCCATTCTATGGACTTCGATTGAAATAGTTCCATGGCAAGTCATGCTAGATATTCTTTTCCTTTCCCTTCGTTTATTGCTCATCGAATTTCGCTCGATATATCTCGTTTACCTAGAATCTGAAGTGCATCACTCGTTTTCGTTTTAGTTTTTCTTTTCTTTTCTTTGGAAACTTGAAGTTCTTCAATGGCTTTTTGTTTAGTCGTCTTCTTATTTTTCACAATCAAAACGTTTTGGGTTTTTTTAGACGTCAGCATTTCGATTCCTTTTACTCTCTTTTTCTTCTTCTTCTCATTTTTCACAACCGATGCATTTTTTGACGTCGTTGCTATCGGCATTTAATTTGCCTTTCCATCGTTTCGCAAATATTTCTGTATGACTTCAATTTTTTTTGATTTAGTTCTGTGATTTCTGAAATGTGAAATTTTTAATAGTTTACAAATCTCGTTTAACTGAGGTACGTTTTTCTCATTTAAATTTTCCATTTTTTGTCTGTTTGCTCCATTTGTAAGAATATTTTTTTTTCGAATTTTGTATTAAATAATTTGTTAAAAAGTTTTGTTTTTTTTATTCTTCATATATATAAAAAGATTTCTTTTTTAATTCAAATTTTTTTTCTCTTTAATGTGAAAAATGTTTTTTTTCATGAAATTAATCAATTTTTTATCTTCCTTAACGTGAAAAAAATTGAATTAATACGAGAAAAAAAAAGGATGTTAAAATTTAACTTTTTATTTATATATAAAGAGAAAACAAACTGTTTTAAGAAATTATTATTTAAATACAAAATTTAAAATATACATTATTTGCAAGATTTCATAAAATACTCAAATAATCGATCATGACAACAACACCTGAAAGATGCGAATTGAAATGAGTCGAAATATATAAGCTATCAGGTACTTATATCTATACATTAGAACAACACGATCCAATCGAATTGAACGAGGTTGAGATGGTGGACTTAGAGCGCTGCGACAACGAATATATGATGTGTTTGAAATTGGATGAAGCCATGCTTGATTTGTTTTACGAGTACCAAAGCGATCTGCTGAATAATATCATCACCAAATACAGAAAACTCGACAAGAACGATTTGACGATGTTCTATGGAAAAAAAATATTTCCAATAATCTCACTCGAACTCATGGATAAATCGGGTGGTGAGAGCATGTTCACCAATGTAAAAAAACTCAAAAGAGTAAAGATAAACATTCAAGACATTTTGGTAAATGGAAAAATGACGCATGTCAACATGGTAATAACGGACTTGGAAATATAATCAATAGAGAGATTGATTTTTAGCAAAGAAGAAGGAAAAAAAGTAATGAGATCTAAAGATGATCTCATTACTTTTTACAAAAAAAATTTTCACATTAAAGAAAATTAAAATTAAAAATCCTTTTTTTTTATATATATAAAAAGAGCAAAAAAAAAAAAAAAAAAACTTTTTAAATAAATTATTAAAATACAAAATTTAAAATGTACATTATTGCAAGAATTCATAAAACAAAAAAAAACAAATAATCGATCATGACAGCAACACCTAAAAGATGCGAATTGAAATTGAAACGAGTTGAAATGTATAAGAAATTTGGTCATAAAATCTATAGATTACAACAACACGATCCCATCGAATTGAACGAGGTCAAGATGAAGGACCTAGAGCATAAATACAACAGATATAAGATGACTTTGAAATTGGATGAAGCCATGCTCGATTTGTTTTACGAGTACCAAAGCAATCTGCAGAAAATCGTCATCGCTAAAGATAAAGAATTCGACAAGGACGATTTGACGTTGTTCTATGGAAGTTACATATATCCAAAAATCTCACGCAAACTCGTGGACAAATCAGATGGTGAGAGCGCGTTCACCGATGTAAAAAAAACTCAAAAGAGTAAAGATAAACATTCAACACATTTTCGAAAAAGGAGAAAACACAAGTGTCAACATGCAAATAACAGACTTGGAAATATAAACAATAGAGAGATTGAAATGCTAAAATTTAACTTTTTATTTATATATATAAAGAAAAAAAACTTTTACAAAAATTTTTTACATTAAAGAAAATTAAAATTAAAAAACTTTTTTTTATATATATATATAAAGAGCAAAAAAAAACAAAACAAAACTTTTAAACAAATTATTAAATACAAAATTTAAAATATACATTATTTGCAAGAATTCATAAAACAAAAAAAAACAAATAATCGATCATGACAGCAACACCTAAAAGATGCGAATTGAAATTGAAACGAGTCGAAACGAATAAGAAATTAGGTTTCAAAATCTATAGATTACAACAACACGATCCCATCGAATTGAACGAGATCGAGATGAAGGATTTAGAGCATAAATATGACAAATATAAGATGACTTTGAAATTGGATGAAGCCATGCTCGATTTGTTTTACGAGTACCAAATCGATCTGCAGAAAATCGTCATCGCTAAAGATAAAGAATTCGACAAGGACGGTTTGACGTTGTTCTATGGAAGTTACATATATCCAAAAATCTCACACGAACTCGTGGACAAATCGGGTGGTGAGAGCAAGTTCACTGATGTAAAAAAACTTAAAAGAGTAAAGATAAACATTCAACACATTTTCGAAAAAGGAGATTACACGAGTGTCAACATGCTAATAACGGACTTGGAAATATAAACAATAGAGAGATGGATTATTTTTTTTAGCGCAGAAAAAGGAAAAAAAAAAGTAATGATATCATCTTTAGATCTCATTACTTTTTTTTTGTTTTCCTTCTTCACTATTACCCATATAATATAATAACGTTTCCTTTTTTCTTAAATTTCAGCATCGATTCTTCTTTTTCTTTTTTTTTGTGATATGCTATGTTTTTTATAACAACACATTTGTTTATCCGAATCATAATTATGAATGAATGTTGTGCATCTCTTGATAACACTCGCATCATTACCATTCTCTTCAGAAGGTAGTAGTGACGGTGGAAAGCGTCTCATTCTTTTCAATTCCAACCGTCTATCCCGCTGTTTATCTAACTCTTTCATCAGTTCTTTCCTTAGATATTCATCATTAGCATCTAACCATTTTTCCACATCTTTTTCGCACTCTATCTCGCGATATTCATCATTATTGTCTAATTGTTTTTCCACCTTTTTATCCATTTTATATATTATTTTATACTTTCTATGATTTATATTTTATATAATTATATAATGTTTTTCTTATATTATAATAACATATTCAAAATCGGTATATTCTTAAACGGCGAATTCTCACCAAGCAACAAACCCTTGCCGAGTCGCTCAACGTTCTGTCCACTCTTCAGATAGAGACCGTTTCCACTTGAAGAGTTGTCACCACTAACGGGTTCTAGATACCATCCTTTACCGCTGTCGTCTACGTGAACGTAACACACGGCTCCTCCCTTCTTCAAAAACAGTCCGCCGCCACCCATTAATTTCTCAACTGCCGAACTCGCGAGTCCCGTGAGAGCTCCCATGTCGAGAGTCTTTCCGAGAAAGGGTAGTGCCTTTGCGGTGAAAGGTAATGCTTTTGCGGCGATTCCTGCCAATAGCAGTATGAAACCACCTTTCATTCTCAAATTGTATCTCAGTTGAGCAGGACTCAATCTCACCATCAACCATCTTCCATCACGAATCGCTTTCTCCATCCTTTTGATTTGACTTTTGGTCCAGGCGATCGAATCCTGACCGCCTCTCGTCAGATCTTCGTGAGTGAATTTGAATTTCATCGCCGCGCCTCGAGTTCTTAATGCTCTCTCAAGTTTCTTCCTCTGTCCTGCGGATATGTTCACGTTTTTTTTCACATATTCTGTCATAATTCTTTTTTAAAATATATTTACTTCAATTGTTTTCTTGTTTTAATGATAATTATTTATATTAAAATAATTTTGTAAAATTAATATTGCGTTTATTTTATTTTTGTTATCTATATATATACACAATATTTTTTTTATTTTTTTTTTTTTGCTTTTATATTTCTCTTATGTGAAATTGTATCGTCACCCTCTCTCCGCGAAGATCTAACAGTTCACCATTTTGATCCGTCAACGTGATTTTGAGACTATACAACGTGTCTAAAATCACTGGTAGATAAACTAAATTTCGAGGTCGCTCCACGATCTTATAACCCGGCAACACGTTTGGAAAGAAGGAATAGATCGTCGGTTGAGCGCTACCATTCACGTAGCTTCCAGCAATCACAGCCACGTTCACCAGAATGCTATTGACTGCGAGAATGTCGACCGTATTTGCAGATGCCGCGTGGCCTCGATACATCTTTCGATCGAATCCCAGCATCTTGCCTATAGAATCGTCCGTGTTGAAATCAACTCGAAAATTATCTTCCAAATCCAACATCGTCTGTAAGGTATTAGGATTGGGAGCAAGTCTGATCTTGTTGCTTCCCTTTCCATCAGACATGTTAACTCTCCCGGAATGCCCGGGAAAATCCCGGAATTTCAGTGTAGTTCCTGGCCTCCCGGACGGGAATCAGTTTTGGACCAAAAATCCCGGAAAACAACAGTCAAATATTTCGTTCCCGTTGTAACTTATGAAAAACGTTCAGAGTCAAATCACATGCATTTCAAACTCTGGTAAAAACTCACGAAGCAGTAAAATATGGATTTAAGTTAAATTTATTTAAGAAAAGGCTATTTTACGATATATATTTCAACTGTGTTCATGTTTATTTCTGGGGGTTTTCTTCGGAGATTTGTGATAAATGTGCGAGTGTCGAAGTGAAAATAGGTGACTTACTTTCAAAAAATTGAAAACTCCACCTTCATTTAAATGCAGTTTTTGGAAATTAAAATATATGAAAAGGAATTAAATAATATATATTTATTTATTCCTTCATAGAATAGCTTTAATTCTCATCCCTTTTCCAAAATCAAAACGTAAACATCAACTATTTAGCACAGCTTAAAAGTAGGTTAATGTCGCTTAGGATGCCGAAAAATTATGACAGCATATTTAAACACAATGGACTTTTTTTCTAACACCACATTTATTCTGTTGTGCTGACTACAGAACTGTTAACTGTTGGCCATCTGTAACCAGAAAATTTTGAATGGAATTGAACAAAAATGCTTCAGTGATGAAAAGAAAAGTTTTGTGTAGGGCATAAGCGTCCCACATGCATGAAGTTTGATAAAGATACTTTCTGAGTACTAATGTTCTTGAAGTAACTGAACAACAGGACATCTTTTCCTTTTAACATTCCCAGACTTGGGAAATTATTAGCTAAATAGACATTGATAAGAGCAAACCACAGGTGGATGTGCTCTGTGGGACAGTGTGGGTGGGTGGGGAGGGGGGGACTCAGGAAGTAGAGGATACGGGGGGGGGGGGGGGGGTAAAAAAAAACAGTTATTTTATGATTTGTTTAATTTTTCAACATAGCATAAATGCATCAGCATAGTTGACAACTAGTTCTGGATATAACCTTGTGTTAATAGTGGTCCGTGAGCTGAAAATTCACAAGGTTTTTTCTTTTATTTTGCCCCCACGCGAACTTTTCCCTGAAATCCATCCCATTTCCCTGAAAATCACCCTCAGGTTCCCTGAAAAATTATTCTGGAGGTTAACGTGTCTGCTTTCCATCCATCTTCATTCGCGTCTGAATGTAATTGTTCAAATCGTCTATGTCATAACTTCCTTTGGGAATTCGAATCTCCAACCAATCCACTCCGTCGGAATACTTGAACGAGTTATTCTTTTCGGTGATGTTGGGAAAGGAATAATAAGTCTCCAGATTCACCAACGCCATCTCGTATCTTTTCTCTCTATTCAATTCGATGGAAGGTTCGAATTTCGTAGCGAATCAAGTCAAATCGCCACTCACCACGATTTGAATGGATTGTTTTGCAGCCGTATTCTCGGCTATCCGTTCTAACAATTTTCCTTGTTCGAACATTATGTTTAATTTATTTTTTTTATTTTTTCAAAACTAATTATTTGAAGATTTATTATTTTCTAAATTTTTTTTATTTTCACGCTCTATCTTATTATCATCAGAAACATAAAACTTGTCGAATCTACAGTGATATTTTCCGCGATTAAATTCGCTAGTCAAATCAATCATGACGAAATAGTATAGTCCTCCATCCCAAACCCTCTTGCAGAATCTCCTGAATTCCGCCACGCTCATGTCGTTTGCGACGTGATCGCCGTAGATGTGATTGAGATTCTTGAGATCTTGGCGAAAGAGACATAGAAAATTAGCGTTCTCCCTTATCGTCTGTCTGGGCAATCGAAAATAATTCTGCAACAGGTAGAAACAGTCCACGTTGCTGTGTCGACCCCTAACGTAATACGATTCGCATCGGTTCTGTCTCTCCAAAAGCAGATCGTCGAAAATCATGAGATTCTTATCTTCCGATTTCAATTCTCTAGGATCCGGAACGTCGCTAGCATTCTCATAAAATCGACACTCGACGTTCGAAGATGCATTTCTCTTCATCAGTTCCATCACCGCACCGTCCAAAATGGTCGAAAGAGGAGCTTCACTTTTTCCTCCCTACTGTCAAAGATTCTGGCTATGACGTCCTTGGGCAATCTACGATCCATGCACTCTCGAAGCAATCTGTATTCGGGTTGAAACAAGCTCTTGCCAAACACGAACAATCTGTCGTAATCCAACCAGTCGGGTTGGGACAACAGATTCATCAACAGATTGGTCTTTCCACAATTCGATTTTCCCACTATCAAGCCTCTTATGCTTTTGGGAAAGAACTCATTATTCGACCTCTTAGTCGCGGCGTCGTTCCAAGACATATCTTTAATGTTCATCTTTGTTTTATTTTATTTTTTTATTTTTTGTTTGTTATTTAGATTCTTTCAAATGCAATTTTTTATGTTTTTTTCAAACTCACTTTTTAATATTATTATTTATTTATATCACACCGTCGCGAGTTCTCTTCAATCCTGATCCACTCGTCATTTTGGCTAAATCTTGTATGGGTACCACAGCATCCTTAAAATCTTTCCAACTTTTCGGTGTTCGCTCTAACGCAGCTCGCTTCACCGGTGGACTGATCAACTTGTCGATCAACGCGTCAGCTGCCCTCTTGCCAGCCACAGAAGCTACCCTACCACTGGCTTCGGAAGTGGCTTTCTTACCAGCATCCAAAGCCGTCTTCTTACCGACCTCAAATGCAGTCGATGCGAGTTTTCTACCCACATCGCTCGTGAACGCTCGCATTATAGAATCAACGATGCCAGAACCGCCTTGAACATAAGTTCTGACGTATCCCGTTCTTTATCACCAACAAATTTTATTTTTATAATATATTTTGTTTTTTTTTCACTGGTAAATCGTTTTGTTGTTTAAATACTTTTATTATTCTAGTGTAAAAAATTACTGTTTTATTTTGTATATTTTGTTTGTTTGTTTGTTTCTCTCTACTTATTATATACACATCAATCCTTCAATTCGTTCATCAGCCTTTTATAATGGTTTTTATTCAAAACCTTCTGTCTTAACAATTCGTCAGATATAGTAACTATCTGATTATCTAATCCTGTGTTACCAGCCCGTCTGCTCGCCATCAACAAACTCAATCTCTGAGACAGAGCGTCAGAATCGCTCGGAAGAAAAGTGGTTTTCACCCCTTTGCCAGTCACCGATTCGACGAACTTCTTATTCATATCCCATATGGGTTTCACCACTTTCGTCTTCATGGCGTGGGTCTGAACCAGAATGTCGCCGTAATTGTCGAAATCCTGTTCCGTGTAATCACTAGGCTTGTCGTAAAGGAGCAATCAGCACAGTCCATCAGTTAATTCGTATCTATTCGAGCCTACGGTTAATTCATCATCATCTATTTCTACTTCTGTGTCGCCAACAAAAGTTCTCCCATCCAAATCCTTATAAAATCCATACAACAGATCTCTCTGACCGCCATCCTCGGACGCGACGCGACGCTATCAGTGGTGATAGTCGAAGCTGAATCGCCGCTCTCGCTCAAGTCGGTTTGAATTCCTGTGGGAACGTAATCCGGTGTAGATTGAATGGAATTCCGATTTCCAAAACTACCGGGCAACGAACCCATTCTCAAAGAACTCTCTTTTATGGGTCTCAATTCTTCGAGTATCTTCTTCCTGCTTCGCTCTTGACCCTCCGTCACGGGTTTAAATATTTTTGTGGCTTCGCGTTTGAGTTCAATCTCACCAAGACGTCTGCTTCTGTCAGCCGATTGAATGCCCTTCTTGGCACGTTCATACTCGTCTAAAATTTGATCTCAGCGCCTAGAATCCATCTGTAAAAACATTTTTCGTTTTTAATTGTTAATGTTCCTTTGAGTATGCTAATATGAGTTATTTATTATTTTCAAAATTAAATGTATAATTATATTTTTATGTTTTAAGTTAATAAAAAATCTTCTGTCTTTAATATAATAACTAAAAAAATTCATATCTCAACTCAGTATTGATTGAATTGGGAAAACTTGAAAGTTTAAAAACGTTTTAAGCACATGACAAACCGGTTTCTGATTTAATGCATTTGAGAGTAATTTACGTTTGTTAAAAGGAATTCCATTCATATATCAAAAAACTATTCACTCAATGTCGAATTAAGAGAGAACCTTTGAAGACAGTTAAAAACATTCTAGCACATAAAAGAAACTGTTTTTTCTAATTTAACGTTAAAAGGGATTCATTCATTCATTCAAATCTCTGATCATTATCATGAATATATTAAAAATTTACCACTCAAACCTAATTGAGTGGAAAATGCGTTTTATTATACATTATTAAAACGATCCATTAAAAACGAAGATTTTTTCTAATTGTCTCTAAATTCAATTTCTTTTCGTTACATTGAAACAAAACACGAATGTCTATTTTTACAGATCATATTTTATAGTCGACTCTTTTGAACGAATGCCTTTCATTCACACAACTCTTTTAAAACTGACGCTCATATTTATAGTCGACTCTTTCGAACGAAAAACCTTCATTCAATCACAACAAAAACATATGTGTTAGTTTTACTATCATCGTGACAGTGGGTTTGACGGTTCAAAATCACCTCTTTTCCGTGTACCGTACACGATTCGATTTCTGACGTAAAATCCGCAAATGGATTTCCGTGTACGCCTCCATAGGGATTCAGTGTTAAAATCGTGTACAGACACGGATGATTTAGAATCAGCAAGATGATGATTTAGAAACGGCAACATTTTTTTGCTTGCAATTTAACACTGAATCCTATGGGGGAAACCCATTTGCCGATTCCAAATCAGACGATACACCTCTTAACGTTAAAAGGGATTCATTCATTCATTCAAATCTCTGATCATTATCATGAATATATTAAAAATTTACCACTCAAACCTAATTGAGTGGAAAATGCGTTTTATTATACATTATTAAAACGATCCATTAAAAACCAAGATTTTTTCTAATTGTCTCTAAACTCAATTTCTTTTTGATACATTGAAACAAAACATGAATGTCTATTTTTACAGATCACATTTTATAGTCGACTCTTTTGAATGAATGCCTTTCATTCACGCAACTCTTTTAAAACTGACGCTCATATTTATAGTCGACTCTTTTGAACGAAAAACCTTCATTCAATTACAACAAAAACATATGTGTTAGTTTTACTATCATCGTGACAGTGGGTTTGCCGGTTCAAAATCACCTCTTTTCCGTGTACCATACACGATTCGATTTCTGACGTAAAATCCGCAAATGGATTTCCGTGTACGCCTCCACAGGGATTCAGTGTTAAAATCGTGTACAGACACGGATGATTTAGAATCAGCAAGATGATGATTTAGAAACGGCAACACGTTTTTTGCTCGCAATTTAACACTGAATCCTATGGGGGAAACCCATTTGCCGATTCCAAATCAGACGATACAACTCTTTTTCCTTAAAATTTCATGCGTTTTTTTCACTCTTGAGCGATTTGTATAAAGAATCCAGTGATTTTGAATCGGCAAAGCCGATTCCAAATCACCCTAAAAAACGTTAAAATCGTGTACCTGTACACGATTTTAACACTAAATCCTATGGAGGTGTACATCGATGTACGTGTACATGTACGGTACATGTACAATGTGATACCGAATCGGCCTTTATCACCTACTATGGACCACTTCTAAATGGAGAATACATACTTGTTATTATGGATGAGTATTCACGATTTCCGGAGATGGAGTTTGTTAAATCTACATCTGCGAAAACCGTGATACCAAAGTTGGATAAAATATTTGCCACATTTGGCATACCCAAAGTTCTGAAAAGTGATAATGGACCACCATTTAATGGTGGTGATTTTGCTCAGTTTGCAGAAAATTTGGGTTTTATACATCAGAAAATTACTCCTTATTGGCCAAAGGCAAATGGCACTGCTGAAAGATTTATGAAAACTATTGGCAAACGCGTTAAAATTGCTTATACGGAAGGAAAGTCGTACAAGCAAGAATTGCTGTCATTCCTGCGTAATTACAGATCTACTCCTCATTCGTCAACAGGGAAAGCTCCAAGTGAGTTAATGTTTGGACGAATAGTTCACATAAAACTTCCTTGTCTCGACTTTTCTAATGATTATAGAAATGTGAGAATTAAGGATGCTAAGTCAAAAAAGAAAATGAAAATATATGCAGATAAGCGAAATTTCTCTCGAAAATCAAACATCAAAGTTGGTGATTCAGTAGTTGTTTTAAATAAAAGTAAAACTACTCCAGTTTTTGAACACAAAAGATATACAGTAATTGGTGTGAAAGGATCAATGTTTACGGCCAGAAATGCAAGCAAAACAAAAACTAGAAATTCGTCTTTTTTCAAAGTGATAAGAGCTCATGATAAACCACCTGTAGATATGCGTTATGATGAAAATTTGGATATCGAACATTTTCCAAGTCGACACAAAACACAGTTTACTTCTGAAAATGAACATCGGCACCCGAAACGTAATATTACTGCCCCTAGACGTTTAACTGAAGAGATGTGAGATTGATTTTAAAAAGTCGAGGGGAGATGTAGTGTTCTCATATACATACGTGTATTTATTTTCCCTTTAACTTAAACAAACACCGTGTATTATTGCAGCACATTAAGGTCTAAATTAAAGGGAAAATAAATACATGTATGTATATGAGAACACTACATCTCCCCTCGACTTTTCAAAATCAGTCTCACATTTCTTCAATTAAACTTCTTCTAAATTTGTAGCGTTCGTACTCGGCATTCTGTTTAGGACTAAAGTAGCCTAAGAGTTGTTGATACACAACTTTGAATAAATTGAGACTTGATCTCAGAATCCACATCCGAAAATGAACATGTTCTAGCCAGTTCACGTAAGCCCGTTGCATAGTGATCCAGTCTTTCATCATGCAGTTGCCTGGAACTTCTAAATTTGTAGCGTTCGTACTCAACATTCTGTTTAGGACTAAAGTAGCTTGTTAAAGCAGTCTTGCATGCATCATAATCAGCTGTATCGTCTGTTGGTAGCGTTTCAAATATATCATAAACTGATGGACCAGCGTAATGTAGTAAAGGTGCACGTTTTTCTGGCTTTCGCTGTAACATTAAGCGCAACCATGAAATTTTCAAACCTATCCAACCATTTACGCCAATTATGTGCAAGATTGTTAGTGTCCGAAACATCAAACTTTGTAAATGCTGGCAAAGACTCAGCCATCGTCACGTCTGTAGATAAACTGATGCCGCTTTTATAACAATGAGTCAGTCCTTAGCAGCAAACCAACAGCGTGGTAAACAGGTACCAAATATCTCGTCGCCAGATATAATAATGAGTCATAACCAGGCAAAATAGTTCACAAATATAGGTATTAAGGGGACGTCCAACCTGACTTTGGTCAAATTGCATGCAATTTTCTTTCAAGTCTAAAAAGGCCCAGAATGAATAACCCCAATAAATTATACACCAAAATGCTTGGAATGAAACATAGAACATGTGAAAACTGAAATTTGCCATGGAACTGTTGCCATGTGTAAATAGCACCACCTGAAAGTCTGCTATGGCATAAGTAAGAGAACAAAATTTTCACAATAAAATACCTCAAAATAAAATAACAGCTGCATTCTACAAACATTAAAGTACATACTCGAAGAAATCTTTTCCTAATTCATGAAAGTAATAAAGATTGAGACCAAATGTTATAAGTGGAGTGCTCACTGATTGAAGGCAGACATTTTTTTTTGTTTATGTTTTGATTTGGGGAGTTCAACAAAGGTCAACTTGAAGGAGTCCAGCAGAAGAAGTATGGAAGGACAAAAGAGTGTCTCCCAATATAAAGATGTATGTGTTACTGTGGTGGTTTGGAAAGAAACTATGATATTCTTCTATGTCGAATGCACTGCAAAGTCATACCTTGTAGTTGAATAAATATATTTACAAACCCCTTGCACTGTAACCCATTTTATCCCATGCATCAATTTGATAGTGATTAAATTGTTAAATTTGTCTGGTTTATCAATAAGTATAATAGCTTTGTTTACTCTTGGACACCAATACACTCATGGTATCTGTTGGAGAAGAAATAAGGGTAACTGTAACCTGTCACTGCAGAAAACCATCTAATGTACTTAAAAGTATATTGTTATTCAAAACACATCAAATCAACCTTACATAACCATTATTGCATATACTTTCCCCAAGGAGGCTTATTGGCATATTGAGATCAGAAGGGCACATCCAGAGGGTCTCACATATTTTTTTCAAGAACGCAGCACACAAAGCAATCCCAAAAGGGTGACAAGTGAGCTCCATTTGACACAAAAAAATTCCCGGGGGGGGGGGGGGGGGGGGGGGGGCTCTCTTCCTTGTATGACGCTACCTCCGGCACTCAAGGCATATGCCCTTTTTCTCAAAGTTTAACTCTTTTTTCTTTTTGAAGATCCTAGCCACACATATTCCAAACACTATCAGACAGGTAACCCTCCAAATAAGTGTATCTGCAAAAATCATGTTACATTGCAAAACATTCTTTTTAGACTTTTAGTTCTGGACCTTTCATGCTTCTTACTATAACACTTAATTTATCGATTAATGGGTGAATAGAAAAGTCCTGCCATAATCAACATTTTGAGTTCCATAAGCCTTCAAAACAGCTCCGATAAAAGTGTTAAACATCAGATTGGTGGCTTTATACAGAATATTCATTAGGTTGTTGCGTGATAAGTAATAGGAACATAATAACATAATAATAACACCTTGGCCAGCCGCTGATTTGTCGCGGTTCTCGGACGAGAAGCCCACGGTTACCCCTGAACTCCCAACTGCCTCCATATTCCCACGCTTCTTCTCTCCTCCCAACACTCGGAGGCGAACTGCTTGATGACATCCCTTGCCCCATTCTTCCCAATCTCTCCGATTAGCACATTAACCCTCTCCTTTGAGTCTTCCCCTAACCACATGTCCTTCATTCTCCCATCCCACTTCCCCATTATACTCCCAGTGAATCTCATTCTTTTAGACTGATACTTGGGGCATTCTAGAAGAAAGTGTTCCAGGGTCTCCACCACGCCCAAGTTACACATCTGGCACTCCCTTTCACCGTCTTTCCCAATTTTCCCCTCAGCTCCAGAGATCGCGACCTCAGCTTGAACAACAGTGACCCCCCCCCCAAAGGTGCATCAAGGTACTCTTCAAAACCTGGCCTCTCTTTATCACGCAGGCCACCCAAAGACCTCTTTGATTTGACCCCCTCTCGCCAATTACGGTTACAATCCTCCATGACCCTTTCTCTGGCGATTTTTTTACCCTGGTTTGCCCCAACGCCCAGGTCCGAGATCTCCAATGAGTAGTTCTCTACTAGCTCCCTCACTTGGACCAACCACCCCATTTTGATATTTGAGTTGAAAATTCTCAGGAACATTACTTTACACCATCGGCTGTTGGGGAGATTTACCAAATAATTAAGATAACCGAGTTTCAACAGGTCTATCCTGTCCTTGATCCTCATCCACCCAAGCTCACCCCTGATTGCTTCTAGCGCTGCGTCATTACTCGACCCCGTTATCCATCGGCCTGCATCGTTCTGCAAGATTTCCAAGCTCTTTACGGCCGTCTAGTTTAGGGGTACCACTTCCGTACCGTATGTTATACTTGGCAGCCCCACCATTTCCCAAATGGTTTTCCCCACGAAAACCTTATTGAAACTGTTTCTCCCTATAAGTTTCATTTGGTTAAGGATTCGCTTCCCCTTCAGAATCAATTTATTTGTGTGGTTTCGGTAGATGCCTCTTCCTGTAATGTTTATCTTTACCCCCAAATACTCGTAATCACCTGTCTCTCCTGCACTCAGAAGTTGGCTGCTCCCTTCCGGAATGCAGAACTCACCCACTCTCCACCTTCGAGTGGGGTCCACTTTGCGGCCCACAGGTATAACTTTGCTCTTGCTGTCATTAAGTTCGAGTCTCCATTTGCTCCCATATTTCCCAACAATTCCCAACATTTTCGTTAGCCCTCTTCGCTTTCTGACACTAGAACCATATCGTCTGCAAAAAATAGCCCTGGGATCTTCAAGTCCCCAACTGCTACCCCCTCTTGTCGCTACGCAGGAGTTCATCTCCTAAACCTTTGATGTACAATGCAAACAGGACTGGCGAAAGGATACACCCCTGTTTTAGGCTTATCTCCATAGGCACACGTTTTGTTGTAATGTTTCCCAGGCTAAGTTCACTCTGTACATCTTTATATAATGCTTTCATAATTCCAACAAACTCGCCTCCTAAGCCCAGAGCCTCCAGCTTGCGCCACATTCCCTCCCTCCATACTCTATCGTATGCCTTTTTGACATCCAAAAAGGCCATAAATATCTTTTTCTTTTTTGCTTTCGCGGATTCTATCATTTGGGATAGCGTGAAAAGATGGTCAGTTACTCTCCTTCCCTTCCTGAAGCCATTCTGGATTTCTCCAAAAAAAACCTTCTCTTCAATCACCTCCTCTAGTCTCCCATAAAAGGACTTTACAGAAAACCTTTCCAATGTTGCTACTGACAGAGATCTCTCGATAGTTATCCAAAACGTCTTTTTCCCCCTTTTTGTGAATAAATGTCACTTTGCTTTCTCTCCACTCCTTTGGGACCTCTTGATTTTCTATGGCTAGATTGAATAGGGCAGTTAGGCTTTCCACGAGTTCCTCTCCTCCTTTTTTGATAAACTCGTTAGGAATTTCATCCACTCCTCCCGCTTTTCCACCCCTTAATTTTGATATCACCTTTCGCACCTCCTCCGTTTTAATTTCGCTGCACACGAAGTTCGATAGGTTTTCCACGACCTGATTCGGATACTCTGGTGGGCTCCCCATGCCCCATCGCTTATCGTTTACTTTTTCCCAGAGCTTGACTAGTTCTGATGCGACTTGATCTTGCTCGTCTGTAACTCTGCCATCTACTTTAATACTCTGTGGGTTACTTCCTTTGTTACGTTTATTCACCCATTTCCAAAATACGTTCGAACTTGACCCCCCCCCCCCCCCCCCTGTCGTTCTTAACGTCCTAATAAGACTGCTATTTCGTACTCTCCGATTATCGTCTTTAATCTTATTTACTTTATTTCGTGCTTGATGGTATTCTTCCTTTGCTACAGTGGCCTCGTTGCTTTCCACCCCCTTATGTTTTCTACTTCTCCTGTATGCAGGACATTTAGCTTTTCTTCCCTTTATGGCCCTTTTTCAGTTCTTCATTCACTCTGTACCCAAGTTCCCGTGTTGGCACCCTGACCTTTCCTACACTTCCCTTTCCTGCCTCCACCAGGCTCGCAGCTATGGTGTCGGCCATCTTCTGGACACTGCCCCTCTTGGGTATGGTTGCAAGCTTTGGTTTCAGTTTTGTATTGAACTTCGCCCAGTCAGCATCTTTATTGAGTTCCCAAATCTCCTTAGAGCTTCCTTTGCTTTTTACTAGAGTTTTGGCCCTGATCGTCACTGTAATCAAGTTGTGATCACTATCCACCTCCATTTTACCCTCATCATCCGCTTCTACCCCTATCACATCCCTCCATAAATTAATATTTGTGAGAATGTAGTCGATTATTGATTTTCTGTCGTTAGTCTCCCAGGTCCATTTCCCCTTACATCTCGCGTCCCTGTTCAGACTCTTCAGACCGAGCTCGTTTGTGAAGTTGAACTGCTTCCTTCCATTCCTGTTGACTTTATTGTCCCCACCCTCTATGCCTTGTCATCATTATCTATGTGGCCATTAAAGTCACCCATCAGAATTATACCGGGCCCCTTGTTTTGTAATTCGGTGATATTGGACTTTAGTGTTGAGTATATCGAATCATTCCATTCGGGTTTGCTTCCCTCCACCGCACAATACACAACCCCAAGGGCAATACTTTTGTTTTTCAGACTGATCCTTACCCATCCAATTTCTTTCGATACCTCGGCCGGGGTGCTGATGTTTTCCAGGTCCGTGATCAGTGACGGTTTTAAATCCTCTTTAATGTACATGCCTACCCCTCCCGCTTTTTTCTGGCCTTCCGTTCGCCCTACACCTATCCATACGTACCTCCTTACTTGGTCTACCCGTTCCTCGTGTCTTACCCACGTTTCGCTTAAGCCCATGACCTCAAACTCCTCTGCCTCGATCAATGTAGCAATTTCACTTACTTTCCGGTGGAGACCTGGATGTTGTTATAACCCACTTTCAGGGTATCAAGGTTCATTGGCTTCCGCCTACTGGTCCCATTATTATCTAGTCCCTGTATGTTTGTATAGCCTACTTTGTGTACCTGTGCTTTCCTTGGGAAGCTATTCCTATTGATTTGGATTTTTGGTCCCTTTTTCTTATCCCCCTTGTCCCATTTTTTACACCTATGGTTCGTGACACATTTCCTGTGTTCATTCCCCCCTTCACTGATCCCCCTCCCCTCCCTATACCAAAAAAGGCTCCACCACCTGCAACATATTTCTTCCTAAAACCTCTGTAGCCCTTGGGCTAAGATCCCTTCCATATAGGTCCTTTCTGCCCCAAAACGACCCCCAATTGTCTACAAAGGGTATCCCAAGTTCCTTACAATACTCCCCCAATTCCTCGTTGGTCCCAATGATCCGCGAATTACGCTCGCCCCCACCACCTAGTACTGGGAGAAGCCCCGAAACCACTACCTGTGCATTCTTGGCATTCAGTTGAGTTATTAAGTCCTTGTAAGTCTCAATAAGCTGAACTGATTTTCTCTCCCTGATGTTGTTGGTCCCCACGTGTACAACAACCACTGCGTCTGGGCCTGACCCCTTTACTAATCCATCCACTCTGTCCCTTAGGTCCTCCACCCTAGTCCCCGGAAAGTACAAATTGGTCCTGTTGACACTGTCGGGCCCACACACCACCCTATTTAACCCCCGCATTATACTACTCCCTGCAACCACTAACTGCCTCTTTCCTGTCCTACTACCCCTGTTACCACCTCTGTTCCCACTGGACCGGCTCGCAATCTTGCACTCCGCCACACTAACCTCCATGCCTACCTCCACCTCCACCTCTTCAGACCCAACCTGCTCCTCAGAATTCTCGAGATTACCTAACACACTGAATCTATTTTGGTCACTGCACTCCACCTTCTGCCCACTCACACTACAAGCCACCTTGTCCTCGTTTACCACCTTCCTAACCTTCCCTCTGACTCCTGCCCTGACAGACTCCACCACATGGTCATCGCTATCTCCCTCACTATCCGATTCTAAACGAAGACGCCTTTTCGCCCCCGCCCCCCCCCCGACTCACACTACTAGCCTGGGAATTTGACACTCTAGCCCCTACTTCTCCCCTACCCTCAACCCGACGCACCTTCCTATTCCCAAAAGACCCACTATCCACGTCAAAAGTCCGCTTCCTACTACCAACCACCTTCCATCCCCCATCGAATGCCACCCTAACTGGGGTAACACCAGACTTTCCTGCCTCCCCCAGTTTCCCCCTCACCACCTGCACCTCTTCCTCCAACTTTACATATGCCTCTAGCAGCTGCATTAACTCTACGCAGATGGCACACATTACCAACCCCCCCCCCCCCCCCAGCTCACGCCCATCCACATACACCATATCACAGTGCCTACACACATCCGACCGCTGACCGCCCGTTGATAACTCACAAGCACCCCCTGTGCTGGCCTCAACCACTCCCCCACCTGTACACCTATACTAACCGTCTCTACCCTGCTGGTCGGAACCTCTCGCGTCACGAAACACTTACCATCCATAGCAACCATAGCCAAACATAGAATGAGAAGTTTGAATTTTGAAAAACCGGTCGAAATCGTAAACAAAACAAAAAACAAAACACCGAAAATGACCCGCGCGAAGATAGGGGACACGCCACTGATATCCGATAAAGAAACTAAGCAAAACACTAATATAACTATCTTTTATTAAAAATCACATCTATACAACACTAAAACAATATATATATATATCTACAGTAACACCTGGAAGAAAAATATAGATACTTGAGCTAATTCTTGACAACTGAATCGAAAATACCCTCCTGTTGGTCTGGAGATGGACACTACCCTATGAACAAAATCTTCACCAGAAAATTCTGTAGCAATACAATTGAGGGTATTAGCAGGCACTTTGCAACAAATTGTAACAAATCAACTAGTTATAAACAAAATTTTCCAACTCAAAAGATTGAAAAAGTACCACAACTCTGAAAAAATGTGGGAAGAAACACATGCTACAGCAGCTACACGGGCATTGTTTCCCCATGATGCTCGATCACAACACCAAATATCCTTCAAATTGGAGTAGCAATGGTTGAGATACAAGGGAGAATGTTGGTACATGTAATGATGAATGGGTAAGACTAAGATTAAGAGGACAGAGGTCACCACTGCACGGCCCTAGATGCACCTTTGATTTTCCAACTTCCAGGTCTGGAGCATAATAATCGCAACCCACCCACCTTATCAAGTCATAATTTCAGTAAAATAAAAGAAATTATCAATTTTAATTAATTAATAGATGATGGGAAATATTTGGCTTTCTTCGTCTTCTCGTACTATTTAATTACCACAAACAATATCAGTTTGATGCCGACAAACGAAACTGAACGTATGTGGTCTGGTTAAAAAGTAACTCTGCATGGATAATGAAGACATTGCGAATATTTCGTGTATTTAATTTGTTTAAAAGCTAATTGCAGCTAATATTGACCGTGCATTCGATAATTCTTTTCGGTTTTGACCACACGGCCACGCTGATACTCAGTGACAGCGGTTATGTTTATTGTGATATGCAAATTGGGGGATGGTTTCCGGTGAAGGAGATTTGTCACATTTGTCAGTGTAAAACGATGACAAAAGACACCGATCGACGCTTGTGTTAGTATGGTTGGTTGCAAGAAAAAATGAATTCTCAGCATCGTCCAAGTGCACCTTATTCAAAAGCACGAATGCATCATTTTCAAGCCATCTTCAATCGGTCCTTTGCAGACATCACAGACAGCCGCGACAAATTCCATGGTTACTAGGAAGTAAATAACTTCGCAACATTGGGGGAAATTAACACGCTCAATATAATTCTAGGTCACTTGGAATATACTTCATGAAAAAGTGATTTCCGAAGCATTCTGCTTACTTTGTTATGAATATTACCTTATTTTATGTGTATTGTCCCGATTTTATACACTTGGTTATATTTTTACAAGTGGTTCATGTTGTCTTTCTAGTGCGCAATAATACAGATTTTTTGTCAACAAAATAGTTCAGACGGCCTGTAAACACGAGAGGGAATTTCGAACCATATTTTGCAGTTATGACATTAACAGCTCAAGTATTTGCTGCCACCTGTTTGCAAATCCGCTCATACATTGTCTCGAACAAATACAGGGCATGATCACGTCCTTGCATTCTTACGATTGCCCAAATTGAGTATTTCTTCAAGAACCACATCGTAATCACATGACCGGAATAAACATCATTAAAACATGGCCACATCCGGAACAACCGGGAATAACCTTTTCACTGTTTTTCCCAATTTTTCCCCTCAGCTCCAGGGACCACGACCTCAGCTTGAACAACAGTGACCCCCAAAGGTGCCATCAATGTACTCTTCAAAACCAGGCTTCTCTTTATCATGCAGGCCACCCAACGATCTCTTTGATTTGACCCCTTCTCGCCAATTACGGTTACAATCCTCCATGACCCTTTCTCTGACGATCTTTTTTACCCTGGTTTGCCCCAACGTCAAGGTCCGAGATCTCCAATGAGTAGTTTTCTACTAGCTCTCTCACTTGGACCATCCCCCTCCCCCTCCCCCGTCTTTATATTTGAGTTGAAAGTTCTCAGGAACATCACTTTACACCATCGGCTATCGGGGAGATTTACCAAATAATTAAGATAACCGAGTTTCAACAGGTCAATCCTGTCCTTGATCCTCATCCACCCAAGCTCACCCCTGATTGCTTCTAGCGCTGCGGCATTACTCGACCCTGTTATCCATCGGCCTGCATCGTTCTGCAGAATTTCCAAGCTCTTAACAGCCGTCAGCACAAGACAAAACGTCCTTTCCTTCTTGTATGCAGGTGAAACATGCCGATGATGTTCACAGTACTTGTGTCACTTGCAACAATTGGTCTCAGGCCAATCCCTGTGGTGTTTTGGGGATTTGGTCATCTAAATTATGGGCCTCTGTAAACAAGGTGGTTCTAGATGGTGGGCAGGCTTTTTCGGTAGCAGATTCCTCCGCAGCTGTTGGAGGTGCTGGTGATGGGACGCCTAAAATGGGGACTATGGTCTCTCTTTCTTTGGCTCCAATGATCACCCCTGAGGCGACTGTTGGCGTTGAGACGAGTTCTTCCACTCAGTCGCTCTCTCCGATTTACCGCCGGCATAATCTGCAGCTGCTGAGGAATTTGATCGTGCTGCTTATATCGTGCATGATAGTGTTCCACCCATGTCTTCTAGAGATGGTATACGAGGCTGTATCTGGACTAGTTTCACAGGGCTCCCAGTCTTCCCGGCTTCTCAGCGAAGCTGTACGCGTTTGCTGGCTGCCCCGTCTCATCTGGCTAGGTGTACTCCTGACCGGTTGGGGTGCTCGGTCGCTTCGGCAGCGATTCCTCGTTCCTCGGGCGAATCGATTGTTGTTCCGCCTTTCCCTGCTGGTGAGCCGACTAGCAGGATGGGACTGGGACATTAGCAACCAGGGCCTTCTGTTCGGCAGAGGCCAGTGGTGGCTCTTGTTAGCTGTTACTCTTGGGACCTTCCTCTGGTGATTTCTCATTGTGTCCCAAGTCTGGCTGTCGATCGACTCTTGTTGTCTGTCTCAGAGGATGGGCAGTTGGGGCCTTCCGTCTCTCAAAGGTCAGTGGCAGTTTCCTGTCATCCTTGGTACAATCCTCCAGGTCCTCATCGTGTCCCTTGTCCAGTTCCCGATCGACGTTTGCCATCGGTCTCTCTTGTAGACAGGGCCTTCTGTTTTGCAGAGGTCAGTGATTGCCCCAGGGCGTCACTCTTGGGACTATCCTCCGGTGTCTTCTAACCGTCTCCCGACTCTGCCTGATGATCGACATTCGTCGTATATCTCTTCTGAGGATTTGGGCTCTTCTTCTAGAAGGGTCCATTGGGAAGACACTCCATCGGGAGAGTCTGCTCCG
The DNA here is from genome assembly GCA_031216915.1 of Pictodentalium vernedei. NCBI lineage: Eukaryota > Metazoa > Mollusca > Scaphopoda > Dentaliida > Dentaliidae > Pictodentalium > Pictodentalium vernedei. The sequence goes on along the minus strand of CM062295.1, from coordinate 630,164,333 downwards.
ACAGATTCTCAGGGTGAACTGAGGCAGGCCGTTCTGGCACTCACCCGGTTGCTTTCTAGCAACCCTCAAGTTGGCTTTCCTGTGCCTACTGAGGCGGAACCTCCTCTCATGATCCGTCGCAGAGATTCCTCGCCTGGCCCTTTGGATGCTGTTCAGCATTCACAGGAGGTTTCTGCTGGTCAGCCCGAATTGGGCTGCGTCTCTTCTGCAACAGAGGATGACTATTTGCTTGAAGGCGATGCCCCCCTCCCCCCGGTCAGTCTTGGGGCAAGCTTTAGATTTTGTTTTGGGCATCTTACCAGACATTCAGCCTTCAGACCAGCCCTCAGTGATCGTCCGGCCGCGGTCGGCTGGGGAGCGCTACAACCCTGTCGAGCCTTCTAGCTCTGGGGTTTTGCGCCCTCTGCAATCGACTCAGGTTGTTGAGTCATTCCAAGGCCTGGACGCCAAGATACGTTCCCAGGCCCTGGTGGGTTCCTTCTTTTCTTGATCTGATGCCTTTCTGCTTCCAACACGGTTTTATGTCTTCGAATCCGCCTCTCCACCAGTCTTCCAAGGGTTGACTACTGTGGACGAGGATTTTTCTTCCCCCGGGTTAGCTAAACCAAAGTCGGAAGTTCTCCCGATGTCGGTATTAGAATCTATGGTGGGCCTTTCCCGAGAGATGCTGGGCATGTTGTCTCTCGCGGATCACGTCGTCGCTGCCCTGGCTTCCTATCTCCTGCAAGGAGAGTTTGATGATGCTCAGGCGCCTATGAGGGTTTTGTCTCAGGCCCTTATGAACCCGACACACGCTCACGCCAGCAGCACGGCTAATATGGAACTTACACGTCGGGATGCAGCGTTGGACACTTCTCCATCCCTTTCTTCGGCGTAGCGTGCTGTTTTGAGGTCTGCTTCTTTGGATGGACCTCAGCTGTTCCATGGTTCCGTGGGGGATGTCCGTGACGAGGTTCTTCGTCATTCGAAGGACCAGCTTTTGTTATGGCAATTGGACCAACCAGCGCCCAGCTACGTCGACCATGTCGGTTACGTCCGTTCCTTCTGCTCAGAAGAAGCGTCGACGCGGCCCGGCTCGCTGGTAGCCTCAGGGAGAAAAGTTTCAGGACTCTGTTGCTTCCCGAAGGGGTGGTTTCTCCTCTCGGGGGGTGGGGGGGGAGGGGGTGCTCGTCGAGGCCGCAAATGAAGGTCCTCACCTAGATTCGTCCCCAGTCGGGAGAAGGCTGTCTCTGTTTTCGACCATTGGACAGAGATAACGTCGGATCCTTGGGCCCTCGACGTCATCCAATCAGGTCTGCAACTGTCTTTCCGTCGGCACCCCTGTTTATCTCGGGTTCCCCTCCCGACTCGGGTCCCTTCCGATCCTCAGCGTCGGAGCCTTCTGGTGCAGGAGATTGACAATCTCCTCTCCAAAGGGGCGATCGAGATGGTCAGAAACACCCTTTCTCCAGGGTTCTACTCAAGACTTTTCTTAGTGCCTAAGAAAAATGGCCAGCTTCGTTCTGGCATCGATCTGAGTATCCTGAACGAGTCCATCGTAGCACCTCGTTTCAGGTTGGAGACTTTCAGGTCGTGTTTCGATGGTTGATTCATCAGGGCGATTTTTCAGCCAGCATCGACCTGAAGGTTGCCTATTTCCATGTGCCAATTCATCTGGCGTCATGGAAATACCTTCAGTTCTCGTTTCGGTATCGTGTCTTTCAGTTCAACGCTCTCCCATTCGGTTTGAACCTGGCTCCTTGAGCAATCACCCAACTGATGTCACATGTGCTCGCTTTTCACCGTACTCAGTCGGCTGTGACTTCGTCGGCCGACCTGGACGACCTCCTCCAACGGCACCACAATGCTGTCGTTCTGGAGTCCAATGTCCTACGTTCGCTGGGTTTCAGAGTCAACTGCGAGAAGTCAGATCTAATTCCTTCTCAGCAATTTCGTTTGGGAACGGATTTTGACACTTTTCACAATATGGTGTCTGTTCCCAATGGTCGGGCGTTGATCCTTTCCGCCTTGACTCGGGACTTGCTCCGATCCTCCTCTGTCTCGGCCATGACTTTCCTTCGGTTGCTGGGCCTTTGCGGTTCGATGACGCATCTCATTCCGCTGGGTCACTTGTTTATCCGACCTCTCCAACACTTCCTGTTGGTTCATTGGCGTCCGAATGTGGATCCTCTGGACCCGGAAGCTACTATTCCTCGGTCCTTGCATTGTCACCTCCGCCCTTGGACCAATGTTCCCTGGTTGACTCAGGGTATTCCATTGGATCTTCCTCCGGCCGATCGCATCCTCACAGCGGACTCCAGCGATCGGGGCTGGGGTGCGATGTTAGATCCTCTCGGTCTGTCTACTCACGGCGAGAGGGACCGAGAGCAGGTGGCCCTTCATATCAACCAGGAGCTCCTTGCTCTTCTGTTGAGTTTTCAGCAATGGATCCCCCACCTGTCGGATCACACAGTCCTGCTTCTTTCGGACAATTCGACAGTGGTGGCCTGCATCCGGAATCAAGGGGGCACGCATTCGATTCCCATGTATCGGGGGATCTCGGGATCTTCTGCTGTTAGCGCGGCACATCCCCGGACGTCTCAACGTACCCGCCGACTCCCTGTCCCGACGAGACAAGTGTCCGTCCCACCGAATGGATGCTGCATCGTTCGGTGTTCAGACGATTTGCGAACGGTGGGATCGTCCTCTTATTGACCTTTTCTCCACTTGATGGAATCATCAGGTAGAGACCTTTGTCTCCCCTTGTCCAGATCCACTAGCAGTTGCAGTGGACGCTCTGTTTCTGGACTGGACAGGTTGGATCGGCTATGCCTTCCCTCCTGCACCGATTCTTCCTCAGGTGTTGCCGAAGATTCGTGCTTGCAGTTGCAGGGTCATTCTGGTCTCTCCCCTGTCTCCACAGTGGATGTGGATCAATCAGCGGCGGCCCCTGTTAGCAGATAGGCTTATTCGTCTTCTTTCCCAGGGCCTGCCCAGGAAGTACCACAACAACTAGTGATGAACCGATACGGTAAACGAACCATTGGCCGATACCAATGTTAAAAATCTAATAATCGGCCGATACCGATGGCGATGTTTTAAGTTCCGTGAAAATGCGTGAATAACTTGATCGAACCATGTAGAGTTGCAATCAGAATCTCAACAATTTATCCGGGTTAACTCACCCCTCAATCGGGGGCAAGTTTACCCACCTTCAGGGGAGAGTTGACCCGGGGATTTTTTTTTCTTTTTCAATTATATATCATCATACTAACTGAAATACTCATCTTCGATATTTTTTGAAATCCTTTTTTTTTTAAAATGTCAGAGAATAAAAAAATTGCAAATAAATTCAACAAAAATGAAAATAAATCCAGGAGATGCATTTGAAGAAATGAACCAATGAGGGCACACAAACACCCACAACACACTTACACTTTGACGGTTGACGATACAATGACAAGCGCACATTGTATTGTTTTAAAAAAAGCCGCCTTGTATAATTTACTTCACTTGTCTCCCTCCAGATTTTTTTCGTAATACGGTACTTATAAATAAATCAAAAATGAAACCAGCACTGATGGCGTCGGGTTGTTCGCCCCAAATCCCGTTCGTCCCGGGTTGTTTCGCCCCTGGTCGTTTCGTTCCCTATATTGGGGTGAAACGATCCGGGTATGATGATTTTCATCATTTTTTAAAATGGTTTTAAAGTAGTTTTCACAACAAATTAACATTAAAATGCTTTTTACCTTATGTTTTTGTGTAATGTTTTTTTCTGAATTTCGGACAACACTTTACACTGGCGATCACGTTGTCAGTCTTTATAAACTTCCTCTACGTAAGAGTAAATTCATTTATTCAGCTTCAGTAAATTCGAACTGCAGACATAACAAATATGTCAGAGTCATGTGTAGACTGTAATAGAAAGGTGAGACACAGACAGCATGCTATCACTTGTGATGTCTGTGGGAATCGGCAGAACCAATTATGTGGAAGAATGTCGGCGTTTTTCGCCCCCACCCCCGGGAATTTCGCCACCGGATCCCTTCAGCCACCAAGTGTTTTCGCCACCGAGCCACAGTCTGACACTATTTGTTTCAATAAGAATTTTCCACACCAAATGATTACCCTTCCAGGCCAATCGCCATTGTTTACAGAAACAATACGGCAGTGTGCATCGCGTCCCATGGCGGGTCAGAATCGTCCGATTTTCAAAATGGAGTAATATAGGAAAGCTCAATTTTAAACAACGACATTGCAACTTAAGAAATTGGGCCGGGATTTCCGTGTAATAAGAATCATACATGACCGTGTGACATATCGAAATTGTGGCTAAGTTTTAAATTATTCATAGAATATTAAAACGCACAGAATTCTGGAATCAATTTTATTGACACATTCCACAGAAGTTTCACGTGTAAACTCTGTTTTTGATGATATGGCTGTGAGAAAAAAAAAAGCCGTCGGTTTATTTTCACTTCATAACAATTGGCACACCCCTATTGGCAAAGGATGCCCTTTTCTGCCAATGCCGATGATTCACCGAGTACCCCATTACCAGCCGACGTCGATAATAGGTTCATCACTAACAACAACATGGCGAGCCTGTCCCTTCACGCCAGTTTTTATTAGGTCCTGTCTCCGGCGTAGAGGTTTTTCGAGACGAACAGTGGAGTACATTTCTGCATCACAGCGACATTCCACTGGGATGACTTATGTTGCTTAGTGGAAAGTGTTCTGTCGCCGGTGTGCAGATCAACATTTGGATTACCGAAATCCATCATTCGCTCAAATTGCGGATTTTTTGGTATACACTTTTGACTCCAAGGGCCTCCAGTCTATTACTGTCCAGGGCTATAGGTCTATGCTGTCAGAAACTCTCTCTTATGTGGGAAAGCGGTGCAGCGGTCGCAGTCTCTTTCTCTCCAAACTGATTCGGCACTTTTCTCTTAAGAGGCCTCCAGTTTTGCGTCTTACACCCAAATGGAACTTGGCATGGGTGTTCCATTGTTTGGAGGGGCGCCGCTCGAGCCTTTATCTGAGACGAAAAAATCACTTATGCGTTTTCTCACATATAAGACTGCTTTCCTTTTAGCGTTTGCTTCTGCCAGACCTGTCAGTGAGCTTCATGCTCTTTCTGTTGATTCGGCTTTCTTCAGAAATGAGGCTAACAGTGTAACCTTCACTACTGATTGCTCTTTTCTGGCCAAGAATCAACTTCCTGATTCGGTGCCTCCTCCCATCTGTGTTCGAGCACTTCCTTCTGTTGATGGCCGGAGGCCTCTTCTGTGTCATATTCGTGCGATCAAGACTTATATTAATCGCACACAGTTCATTCGGAGGTGTCGGAAGAGACTCTTTCTGTCTCTCTTTCCAAGGGGGCAGTCTATCTCTTCCCATTCTATTTCCAGGTGGATTTGTCTCGCAATCAAGCTGACTTATTCCAGTTTGTCTGCTTCGGATCTTGTTTCGAACCGATTTAATGCTCATGAGGTTCGTGCCATTTCTACATCCTGGGCGTTCTCCAATTCTGTTACGCTCAGGGACGTAATGAATGCGGCTTACTGGAGGAATGCTTCTACTTTCTCCTCCTTTTATCTTCGCCACCCACAGCAGCAGTCTGAGGACTTTTTTTTCTTTAGGCCCTCTAGTTGCTGCTCAGGCTGTTGTGCACCCTCATTAAATATGTATTTTCAGGTTGTGCATTTTTATCACTCAGCCTTGTTGTTTTCCGGTGTTTCAAGCTTTTCTTTCAGCGACTTCCCGCTCTTTGTCCTTTACAGGTTTTGCTGTCGTTCCCTGCCCTCCTTGCATTTCTTTCCGTTGCGCTTTGGTGGTATTGGTTATGTAATTCACCTCCTCCTATTGTGTAATCAGCCAGTGGTAAACAATTGTGAGTGGGTTGAAAAGATATTACAATTTTTTAGTAAATTTTGTTTCTTAACATACTTGCCACAATTGTTTACCGGAGGACCACCCTCCTAGGGAATATCTTTGATATCGTTGCCTCCCCACTAAATCACAGAACTTCTCAAAATGAGGAATATTCTTTAAAAATCTTCTTCTTCAGATCCAACAGTCGGAATGTTCTGATATTTGATATGCAACATCCTTAGAGGGTTGAGATTCAAGTTTGTTCAAGTCAAGTCACTGGGTTCAGATTTGGTCTCACTGTGGGAGCCCGAATTATAACTTTGTTCAAAAATAAAGAATTTTCTTTAAAAATCTTCTTCTTCAGATCCAGTTGTCGGAATGTTTCGATATTTGGTATGCAGCATTGTTAGGTGGGTGAGACTCCAGTTTGTTCAAGCCAAGTCCTGGGGCTCATATTTGGGCTCCCTGTGGGTGCCCGAATTATAACTTAGTTCAATATGAGGAATTTTCTTTGAAAATCTTCTTCTTCAGATGCAGCAGTCGGAATGTTTTGATATTTGGTATGCAACCTCCTTAGGGGGCTGAAATACAAGTTTTTTTTCAAACCAAGTCCCTGGGTTCACATATGGGCTCACTGTGGGAGCCTGAATTATGGCTTAGTTCAAAATAAGGAATTTTCTTTAAAAATCTTCTTCTTCAGATCCAGAAGTCGGAATGTTTTGATATTTGGTATGCTTCTTCTTTTCTGGCCAAGAATCAACTTCCACCAGTTAGAATCTTTTGATATTTGGTATACAGTATCCTAAGGGAGGTGAGATATAAGATTGTTAAAGCCAAGTCCCTGAATTCATATTTTTGCTTCCTGTGGGAGCCCGAATTGTACCAAAATTTCTATTTTCCGAACTGAGAGGCCGATTTGAACCAAATTTGATATGAGGGCTTAATGGACCATAAGTACTTAATTTATGCAAAAAAATCTTTTCCCGTCGCTTCATGGGAACAGCAGGACCTAGAAATAGAAAAAAATTAAAACGCCAATATCTTCAAAACTACAGGGCACTGAGAATTCTTATTTTGTGTGAAGCTTCCAGATGAACAGCAGAAAGGAATGGTCCAAAACAAATTGCCATCGGCTTTATCATAGGGTACTTTTCCAGGACTTTTGAAAAAGTGCTGAGTCAGCATTTTTTAACACTGTGGATAACATTACTGTGGGTAATGAGAAAAAACATTTAAGACTTTTCTTCTCCCAAACCACAGCTCCAAAAGCTTTCAAATTCCACATATAACATCTTTGGAGGATTGTTTCACACGTTTATTGAAATCAAATCCTTGGGTCTATATTTGGGCTCTCTATGGGAGCCCAAATGTTTAAATTAGTGCAGTATGAGGAATATTATTTAACAATCTTCTTCTTCAGGTCCACCAATCAGAATCTCTTAATATTTGGTATGCAGCATGCTTTGGGGTGAGATTCATGTTTTTTTCAAGCCAAGTCACTGGGTTCATATTTGGGCTCACTGTGGGAGCTCAAATTATAACTTAGTTCAAAATGAGGAATTTTCTTTCAAAATCTTCTTCTTCACATCCACCAGTCAGAATCTTTTGATATTTGGTATGCAGTATCCTTAGGGAGGTGAGATATAAGTTTGTAAAAGCCAAGTCCCTGGGTTCATATTTGGGCTTCCAGTAGGAGCCCGAATTGTACCAAAATTTCATTTCTATTTTCCGAACTGAGAGGCCGATTTGAACCAAATTTGATATAAGGGGTTATTGGGTCATAAGCACCTAATTTATGCCCAAAACATTTTTCACGTCACTCCCACAGGACCTAAAATAGAAAAAAATTAAAGCGCCCATATCTCCAAACAAAACTGCACGGCACTGAGATTTTTTATTTTGTGTGAAGCTTCCTTAGGAACAGCAGAAAGGAATGATCCCCCCCGTACTTTTCCAGGACTTTGAAAATGTGCTGAACATTTGGTACACCACGCTACTTTGGGTATATTTTATTTATACCATGATCGTCAGATTATTAAGAGACGCTATTATTTTTTCTCGATTTTACTACTGAGCACCAGACGTACATACGTGCGAATCTGTTTTTGTTTACACAAGCATCGGTGGGCGGTACTTCCGCTGTCAATTTTATCGCCGAAACGAAATGGAAAATGAAACGTGTCCTTTTTCATTTTAATAGCATAATGACATACTATTTAGAGTTATGGGTGCTTTATTAACATGAGACAATGCGTATTTGTTAAGTTTTGGTGTCTTATGGGGTAAACTCATTTAAAAACGTAATAAATAATTGTCACTTTCATTTCACTCTTCGCGAGTCGACGTGCGATAAATTTAGACAAGTTCGCTTTCAGATCGAGGTCACCAAAGGTCAACTTGGATGTAGTTCCACTGTAGGTGTAAAGTTTAACTAGTGAAATCCCATTGCCGGCGTGTTCACCACGGTTGGTGTATAAAGCTAAAATTTATGTCACTGGCTTTTCATATATAGTAGAATAGGTAATCATGGTATAAATAAGTGAATGCTAAATTTCAAAGAGTAAAGAAATTCATTATTCTACCCCTTACAACATGTAATATAACAGGCCATCCCGACGCCACCATCGAGATAAAAAGTCGAAATTTCGAGATAAAACTCGAAATTTTGAGATAAAAAGTCGTACTTTCGAGATAAATAGTCGAAATTTCGAGATAAAAAGTCGAAATTTCGACTTTCTGGGTCGGAGAATTATTTTTTATCATGTCCCTAATACGCTTTCGTACAATGGTTTTATTTGAAAAATGCCAATAAAAAGATGATTCCTTCCCTTTTGGTCAATTCCTTTTGGGTCAATTCACTCTTGGTCATTTCCTTTTTGGTCAGTTCCCTTTTGTTCAATTCACTCTTCATCATCACTTTTTTTTTAAAAAAAATTTCAAGTATTCACAATATAATTTTTTGTGTTAGATTTGAACTGATAATGTTTTTTTTTTACTTTTGCTTTTGATATTGCAAGCTTGTATTGAAGCTTTTTAGTCTACACTGCCATTACTGTCAATGTTTTTATAACAATAGTCTAGCTGTACTGGAGGGCTGTTTTTACAAGAATATCTTCTTCAGCTGATACGTGCTTATGAGCCCAAGCCATGTATAAAAGTTGTTAGAGTAAATAGAAAGAGCAAGTTTTGTAGTTATTTTTCAAGTAGTTTTGGAATTCTAAAAAATCTAAATCTATATACAGTATGTGTAGAGTGTATTATCACAAAATCACCAGCGGAGTGGAGATTCCACCCAAGCAATAATTGCAAATTTGTTGCAAAGCATAACAAACACAAGCAAAGGTCCAGCCAATGAACCTCTAAGATAAACCTGGAGGTCATTTGGCTGAAACATTGCTTATGTTTTTTGTCCATGTGTACAGAATTTGAAAGTGATATGTTGGGTGATAACTCCACTCTGCAGGTGATTTTGTTACAATCCACTCTCCACGTACTGTATCTCTTCATCTTCTCCTGAATTATCAGTCGTAGTTAAATTATGGAGAAGGAGGTTACCTATGTGTTAACGTCTAAAGGAAAAAACGCTCTTGTTGTAGACCATTTTAAATATTTAAAGATTCGTGAATCCCAAGAAAAAATATACTGGAGATTTGAAAAAGTAGTAATTTTTAAGTGAAAGTGTTTGAAATGTTGATACATAAATAATAATGTTAATAAATTAATAAATATGAAAATGGTTATTCGGCTCTGTTTTCTTTTCTGACTCATTTGACACGTCCACCTCGCCAATATATCTCAGAAAATTTTCTAAAAGGTGTTGACCAAGAGTGAATTGACCAAAAGTTAGTTGACCAAAAGGGAATTGACCAAGAGTGAATTGACCAAAAGGGAATTGACCAAAAGGGAATTGACCAAAAGGTAAGACATCGCTTAGATTCATTCGGCTCTGTTTTCTTTTCTGCCTCATTTGAAACGTCCACCTCACCAACAAATCTCCGAAAATTTTCTAAAAGGTGTTGACCAAGAGTGAATTGACCAAAAGCGAATTGACCAAGAGTGAATTGACCAAAAGGGAATTGACCAAAAGAGAAGACACCAATAAAATATATCAACCCGCACAAAAAAATCAATGTGGCAGTCTCTGAGAATCCAAATTAAATTTTGTTTAGCCTTACAGAATATATAAAAACAGCTACAGGAATTAAAAACTACAAAAAGATATTTTGTGTGGATTATTTGCAGGAAGCAAACAATTTATATGATATGTTCTACACAAGAGACACCCTACACAGAAGAGCATACCAGCATCCTGTTAACAAAGGCATAGAGATTATGTAAGTAGCTTTTCTCAGGATTATTATTATATCCACAGGGATTCTTTTGTGTGTGTTCAGGGAATGAATATGGGTCCCTTTCCCAACAGCGTTTAGGCATGATTTTTCTCCATTTGCAACTCAAAATTCCCCAATCTCAATCCCCACTCAAACAGACGTTTAACCCTTTACCTAACGTGAAAAGCAGACGACACTTGCAAAAAAAATTCTTGAATAACTAATTTTTTTCATTTTTTGTCTCAAAAACATAGGTTATGACCCCTCGTTGGAACGAGCTCGACGAGCTCGTTCCAACGAGGGGTCATAACCTATGTTTTTGAGACAAAAAATGAAAAAAATAGTGAAAATTAATTGCCGATTTTTGAGAATAGCGCTGGCCAGTTTTGGCCGTTACGTTGGGTAAAGGGTTAATGCACAGTTGGTGTCCTGAACTGGGCAGTCATAAACCTCATAAACTTTTCTGAGGCCTTCTGACCACCCAGTTCAGAACACCAACTGTACATTAAATTTAAATTCCTTACAGTACGATTGTCGGTACAACCCGGTGCTTCATTAATTAAAATTTTTCTGGTGATGATTTTTATTGCCTGGTAAATGCGTGTTTGCAGGGACGCCGGAGCCGCCCCGACCAATGTCGGGGAAAAAAATTGCCGATCATGATATTTTTGTGATCGACCTTCAGCCGAACGTCATTCATATCAAATAACTAGGCTATGATTTTTTTAATTTTGTTCTGGCGGATATACGAAAATAGTGCGCGCATAGATCGTCTTGTTTCTTTAATATTGGGAACACAATGGCGGCTATTAATGATGAGTTAACGTAAGATGAGGAGAATTTGGGGGCTACTTCTTTAGTATTCCAACCGCTTCGGAAGCGGTTGGAATACTAAAGAAGTAGCCCCAAAATGGGCTGAGAGATGCCATTTTTTAAACATTTTCCGGATTTACGAATGGGCAGACTGGGCGGACGCCCAGAGCCCCCACATTGGTGGGGGCCTCCACAGTGAAGTTCGTCTTTCGAAGAACATAATACAAAATTCCCTGCCAAATTGCCTTTGCCAATTTGACAGGGAATTTTGTCACATTATGTTCCTCGAAAGACGAACTGCATGCACTGCCATTTTTATGTCCCCCATATAATCGATGGAAACAATTCGAAAAAAAACGGGAATCTGGGTGTTATGGTCGGGCAATGTTTGGGCCGTTCCGGCGCCCCTGGCTTGGACATGTGTGGATTACAACCAGACCGCAGTGACTGTACTGTACCTAACAAGCTTAGAAAGTCTCTGAATTTAAAGACAAATGACAAGTTCTTCCTTAATAGTACAAGTACAGTTTATTTTTAACCCTTTACCTAACACGGAAAGCAGACGACACTTGCAAAAAAAATTCTTGAATAACGAATTTTTTTCATTTTTTGTCTCAAAAACATAGGTTATGACCCCTCATTGGAACGAGCCTGGGCCCTTCCCAGAGTTTGCAGAAGAATCCCTCATCTACCACTCTGGAAGAACAAGTTTGGAAATATAAGATGACACATATGACAGGTTCCCTTTTTTTGCAACGCTTCACTTCTGAGGTGTGCTATAGTGCTCCAGTGTCTTTGACATCCCCTTATTTACAACTGAGAGAGTCTTCTTCTTGCACTTGTAAAACATCAGTAGCACAGTACAGCAGCCGAGGACTGGGGCGGTGATGTCAATGCATGCATTTACCCGGGGGGGGGGGGGGAGTGGGGGGTCTTCCAAAAAATTCCGGACACAAGGCCTAAAATATTTTTTTCCACCTTTTGACCACCTCCCACCCACCCACGTGCAAAAAAAATATTTTTTTCCTCTGACCACTTGGACACCCACCACCACCTATATTTTTTCAGTGTATCACCACAGTGGGTAATGAAAAATTATTGCACTGAGCTTCCAGTTGTCAATCCTTGCCTTAATTTGAATCCTAATCTACTGTCTAAACTAATTATGTACACATCAACCAGCATCAACAGAAGCATTTAGATTTCACTAAAGAAAATTGTTATTAACTCCTTTGATATCAAGCACGCATTTATTTTTACTGGGAAAAATTTCATTGTTATTTTTCGTTGTGAGAAAACTTTCGAGGAACTGATTGATTCTTGAGTTGGAATTGGTGCTGAACCTAATATTACCCAGGATTGTTTCATCCTGATAACTGTTTTTTTCTCACATCTTTATGTTCTGGTGGTTCTAATACCTGACGACAGAACTTCCAGTTGAGCATTTGTAATTCATGCATTTCAATAATATGCCTATATACACTATGGCGTAGTATATACTGGCATATTATTGAAATGCATGAATTACAAATGCTGAACTGAAAGTTCTGGTCTCAATGCTCTCATAATAATCATCATTCATGTGTTAAGTTCCGAGACTGAAGAAACAGTTTAAATTTAGTGAAGAAGTTTTAATTTTAATGACCTGGCTACAGGCTAAGTGTCTAGACTTGAGGTTTCAGCCAATTGTCATTACTCAAAAGATAGTAGATAGCGTAGGAAAGCTGAAAATCTGTCACCTAACACTATTGTAAATCTCACTGTCCGTCCTGGTCCGTCTCCGAAAAAATGTCAGCATTGATTTCTGCATATAATGTAAGAATTAGACTATTTTTGTGAACATCAAATAGAGGATTAAAATAATCTTCTTTTGCAGCATAGTATTATTCTCAGCTACTCATCTATATACTCTGGCTCAGTCAGGGTCAGTTTTCAATTCAAATATTATCTGTAACTGTAACTTTTGTTTCATGTTTTCACGAGATAGCCAGACAAACCCTCTGGTACTATCACTATGAGCTTGAATTAAGTAAGTGGGGTTTTATATCAAAGATGCACAGTGAGAATTTTCATTAGTTTCAGGTTACAAGAGCTCTACTCAGAGAAACTGGGCATTTAGATTATTTTCCGTAAATTTTTTACATTATTTTAGATGTTCTGCTAAACACATTGCTACTCATTGTAAAATCCAAATTGTGCCATGATGATTCAGCTATGAAAATTATGTTAACCATTCCCAAATTAAAATTCATAAATTTCCACTGATTGTTTTTAGTCAAACTGGAGTACACAATTCTTTAATGCATCTAATTTAATTTACAAAAAAGAGAACAAATCCCCTAATCAGCCTAGTGGGGCCTTATTCACTAACCCTACCTGACAAACAGGTGACTATTACTACTAAACAACAATATAGCCTTGTTATGTGAAAATAATTTGGAAAAAAAACACCAGGAAAAAAATTGCAACTCCAGGAAAAAAGGTGTTTTGGCCCCCATCCGACCACCCACCCACCCCGGCCTTGTGTCCGGAATTTTTTGGAATACCCTCTCTCCCCCCCCCACCCCCGCCTGATTTACCAGGTAATAAAAATCATCAGCAGCAAAATTTTAATTAATAACACACCAGATGCACAGGCTTTGTCATACTTTCTGGTGATAAAAAATTGGTAACTGCTATATCACACACTACTATTAGTTACACAGTTTGTTGGTGGCCTAATATGGTAGATATGGTGTCAGTTAATTTCATATTGGACGAGAGCGAAGCGAAGCTCTCCTCCAATATGAAATTAACTGACACCATATATACCATATTAGGCCACCAACAAACTGAGCAACGAATATATCTTACTGACTGCTGCGTCGATGCACAGAACTAATAACAACAGCGATCAAAATTAAATGAGAGAATTCTCACAATGTGTTCACGTGTCTTTGTCTTGTTACAATTTATGGGAGAGAGTGCCTACAGGCACTCTCCCATAAATTGTAACAAGGCAAATTCATACATACCAAACAGTTTCATTTCGAAGATAACATGACACACATCCACGGAATATGAAGCCTTTTAAGTTGCCTAACCTGCACTTCAGACCAAATATGGGCTTCCAACACTCAATCTTTCAACTTGAAGCATTTATCGTCCGCTGCCATTTTGAATAATCAATGAACAAAGGGGAGATTACCCATAACTGTCAGCGTATATTGATGTTGACAGGCAGCATATGGTTTTATATGTAGTCTGCATGTGACGTCTTTAAAGCAATGAAATTCCCAGATACTTGTAGGAGGTAAGATATATGAAAATATACACTGACCAAGGCTGTAGAAAGCACAGGGTTAGTTGGTAAAATATTATTACATAGGTTGAAGGATTCAAGGAACTAATGGAAATACTTGCACAGGACTGTAGACATTTGTATACCCCCAATCTCAAAGAAACTTGGGGGAGAGTGGGGGTGGAGTGTACTGGATTACATGCGCCCATCCATCCTTCCATTTGTGCATCTGTCCATCCATCCATCTATCTACCCCCAGCTATTTCTCGGCTGTAAGTGGATGGATTTCAATGAAAAGTGATATGAGGGATCCTTGTGACAAGCCGCTCCTACACATATAAAAAAGTTGCCTGCATATTTTTATGCTCTCCAGAAAAATTTCGGGGAGCATATAGTCACCACATTGCCCGTCTGTCCATCTATCTGTCTGTCCATCCATCCATCCATCCATCCATCCATCCATCCATCCATCCATCCATCCAAAACAAATGGTTTCCGGTCGATAACTTTAGTTTGACTGACCGAAATGAAACAAAATTTTATACATAGGTTTATAACCACATAATACAGGTTGGGATTGATAGTGGGCCTGGTCCGTTATATTTTGGCAGAGGTGTGGCCCTTTTCATACTTAGAAAACATATTGATATTGGTTTCCGGATGACAACTTTAGTTTGAGTGAAAGAAATGAAACAAAATTTTAAAACAGGTTTATAACCACATAATACAGGTTGGGAATGGTAGTGGGCTTTGTCCGATATTTTTGTCAGAGTTATGGCTTCTTTCCAACTTAGAAGACATGTTGATATTAGTTTCCGTATGGTAACTTGAGTTATAGGTGTCCAATTTCAATCAAACTTGGAATATAGATTACTGTGGACAATACACCAGAAAGGTTAGAGTGTGCTGCGATAATTTTCGTCTGCATTATGGCCCCTTTTTTGGACCTTGTTAACCACGAAAATATGTTTTTTTTATAACACAGGGGCATTAGTGTCCCATAGACACATTTGGTGACTTGCTGTATTCGTGCTATGGTTTAATGGAGGTAAGATAAGATATTTATTAATTCAATATCAACAAAGACAAACGACTAGTTTTTATATGTCTTAAACCATTTCACAGTTCTGCATATGAAAAAAAATCAGTATGTTGTTTCCATCAATCTGCATCTCGGGGAGCAATTGCTGGCTGCGCCAACATTTTACTTGTTCACCAGGGTTATGGTCCGTACTTTATAAATTTTTCTTGATTTTTTTGCCCTTATTTTGTTTTTGATTCGTTTTTTGCTTCATAGGTCCAGCACTACAGTGGGTGTATAATTGCCTTCAGCAATAGCTATTGTTTTGAAGTGAATTTCAAAAATGAAAACATATTCTATTTTCAGTTAGTAGCTTCTTGTATGTTCTTCCTTATGATGGTCGAAGGCAGATATGTGTATTTCATATTGCCTTTGCCTTGTCCTTTTGGAGTGCAGCAAGAGGCAAAACTCTTTAAAAACTTGTACTTTCACAACTCCTATGGCATACAGTTTGCATCTCTCAAAAGGTCGGCTCACTGTATGAAGATTCTGCATGATCTGTGGATATAAGCTTCTGGGTTTCACTGGCAAAGCTGAGAAACATGGGTACTGAAGCCATCTTGACATTTGTCTTAGAAAAATGACTCCCTCGTGAACACCTTGGATTTTGCTGTTTTTATACCCCATTTTTTAATTGGATTGCACCTGTCCGTCCATCCGCCCGTCCGTCCGTCCGTCCGTCCGGACCAACATTGGGGGTTTAGGGGATATTATTATTAGGGGCTACCTCCAAATTAAGGTAGTGTTAGGGTTAGGAGTGGGGTGGGGAGTAGGGCTTAAGGTTGGGGAGGGTTGGGGTCAGGGGGGGTATTTTAGTAGCCCCTAAACCAAAAACTAGCTCCTAATCCTATTGGTTTGGCTAGGGTGGGGTTGGGTCAGGGATGGGGTGGGGTGGGGGTTAGGGTTAGTGGTAGCCCCAGAGTAGGGCTTAAGGTTGAGTTTTAGGTCCCTGCGTTGGGTGGGTGTTAGGGTCTGGGGTGGGCTTTTAGGGTTTAGGGTCAAGGTGGGGTAGGGTTAGGGTGTGTTTTTTGGTGGAGGGTGGGGTTAGGGTTAAATATAAGTTCTAGGGTGGAGGGGGTGGGGTTCTGGGTAAAATAAGGTTTTGGACATACAAAATGTTTTTTTGGTAGCCCATAAACCCGAAATGTTGGAGCATCCGTCCGTCCATCCGTTCGTCTGTCCGTGCATCCATGCATCTGCTTGTACATCTATCTGTCCGCTCTCTAATGTTTGTTCGCATTATAACTTGAACATTACTGCTCACATTTCGAGGAAACTTCATACAGATGTTCACTATCATGAGATCTTTGAGGAGCATCAGGTGCTGTGCTGTTGGAATATTCTTTCTGTGCATTATGGTCCTTTGAATACACAAAATAGACTATTTTTGGTCTGGTATCTCAGGTTTGGGTCATCAGATCTTAATGAAATTTGGAAGATTGTTTATGGGGAAGGTTTTCAAATGAATCTCTAATATTTCTTATTTTTCACTTTTTAGACTTATTTCGCTTTTTAATTTTGAAATTAAAATGGCCATTGGTTTGTCTGTTCGCCTCATATTTCAGGTTTGGGTTATAGATTTCAATGAAAGTTGGATTGAACATTGTTTATGGGAAAGGCTTTCAAATGAGTCATGTCCCTGTGGCAAAACAAAGAGAATTCATGCAAATCACCTCCCCCACATGCGGCGTTATGTCTTTGTTCTCTGAAAAAGTGGGGTATATTGGATTGTGACTGTCCGTCCATTCATTTGTCTGTCCATCCATCCATCTGTCCATCCATCCGTCCTTGAGTCTGTGCATCCATCCGTATGTCTGCCCGTCTGCGCTCCGATGTCTGTTCGTATTATAACTTGAACATTACTGCTCAGATTTTTATGAAATTTCATACAGATGTTCACTATCATGAGGTCTTTGAGGAGCATCAGCCGTGATGCTGTAGGAATATTTTTCTGTGAGTTAAGGCCCTTTGAATATACAAACTAGCCTATTTTCTGTCTGTTTGCCGAGTATCTCATATTTGGGTTATCAGATCGCAATGAAAATTGGAATGAAGATTAGTAATATTTCTTACTTTTCACGTTTTAGACTTTTCCGACTTTTTAACTTTGAAAATTTGCTGTTTGCTTCGTAAAATTGCCAATTATTTTGTCTGTTTGCCTCATTTTTCAGGTTTGGGTTATCAGATTTCAGTGAAATTTGGAATGAAGATTGTTTATGGGAACGGCTTTCGAATGCGTGTCTAATAATATTTTTTACTTCTCACTTTTTAAACTTATTCCTCTTTTTTACTCTGAAAATTCGCTGTTTGCCTCATTAAATAGCCAATTTTTTTTGGTTCGCCTCATATTTCAGATTTGGTTACCAGATTTCAATGAAATCCAGAATGAAGATTGTTTATGGGAAAGACTTCCAAATGGGACTCTAATAATATTTCTCTCAGTGCACGTTTTAGTCTTATCCCGCTTTTTAACTTTGAAACTTCGCTGTTGGCCTCGTAATATAGCCAATTTTTTGTCTGTTCGTCTCATATTTCAGGTTTAGATTATCAGACTTCTATTTATGAAATTCACAATGAAGATTGTTTGTGGGAAAGGGTTTCAAATGAGTGATGTCCCTGCAGTAAAAGAAAGAAAATACATGCAAATCACCTCCCACATGTGGTATTCTGTCTTTGTTCTCCAACTCTTATGTGGATGGCCCAGCCTTCACTAGACTTCAGTAACAAGAGTCTCTGACCATTACAATTACTTCAGGGGTGTAGGTGGCGTGGAGAGGGTAATGTGTGATTGTTTTGCTGTAAAACAAAGACAAAAAATTCACATCTCCCATGTCGATGGTCTGATTGACAGAAACTAATGATATCAGGTGTACGTGGATCTCACAGTTTCTACTGGGTTGAATTTATCTCTGATGTAAAACAAAGACAACAAAGACAACAAACCCCTCATGTGTGTATGCCTAGGTTAATGTAAAATTACTTTGACCTGTTTTGGTCATCAAATTAGCATGAAGTTTCATTTGCAGACATGGAAGTGCTTGTATTTGGGCTGTCCTCATCATCTTCGATTTGCCCAGGATTCGATGATGACATTTCTTTCACCATGCTTTACAGTGGATATCACTCATGCAGTGAGGTGATATCTCTTTATCTGCTTATGATGGATATTCATGCTCTGGACAGTAAAGCTCTTGCCACGGGAATAAGTATCATTTG
The DNA here is from genome assembly GCA_031216915.1 of Pictodentalium vernedei. Taxonomy (NCBI): domain Eukaryota; kingdom Metazoa; phylum Mollusca; class Scaphopoda; order Dentaliida; family Dentaliidae; genus Pictodentalium; species Pictodentalium vernedei. The sequence continues at coordinate 630,145,759 of CM062295.1, read as the reverse complement.
GGCATTTTTAATTAAATTTACACCCTTTAAATTGATTTAAGGTTTTTATCAATGATATACATGCACCGAGTTAAATTTCCAAAAAATTTCCATAAAATGTTGTCAAGGTTGCTTCACAAGAAAAATACATTTTCCTCCAGATCTATCAATCATAACTTTTTGATATTTGCTGTACAACATCCTTAGGGGGATCCAATTCAAGTTTATGGAAATAAAGTTCCTGGGTTCTTATTTGGGATCCCACCAGTGGGAGCCAGTCAGAACACAGAATCTTCTCAAATTTGGTATGCACCATTCTTAGCAATTGTGGTGAGTTGGGATCGGGAAGGTCTCTGGTGGGGGCAAATTTAAGTTTGTTCTAATCATGTGTATAGGTTTATATTTGGGCTCCTTGTGTGCACCCAACATTTAACAATCTGAGCAATATTCTTTAACAATTGTCTTTAGATCCATCAGTCAGAACCTTTTCATATATGGTATACAGCATCCTTTGCGGGGGGGGGGGGGGGGGGTCACATTCACGTTTTTTCATAGAAAGTCGATGTGTTCATAAATAGGCTCCCCGTGGAAGCCCAAATTTTAATCTAGGGCAATTTGAGGAGTATTCTTCAAAATCTTTTTCATATTCACATTCACCAGTCAAAGTCTTCTGATAGTTGGTACACAGCTTCCTTACAGGAGCCAGATTCACGTTTATTCAAACGAAGTCCCTGGGTTCATATTTGGTACTCTTACAGCTGCCTAAATTTTAACTCCATGCAATATGAAGAAAATGTTTCAAACATCTTCTTGGATTCACCTGGCGGAAACTTTTCATATTTGATGTGCACCTTCCTTGTGGATGGCTGATTCAAGTATGTTACAATCAAGTCCATGGGTCCATATGTTGGTATCCTGTGGAACCCATACTGTAAGTTAGTGCAATATGGGGAATATGTCTCAAAGATCTTCTTCTTCGGGTCATCAAGACGGAATCTTTTGATATTAGATAAAAAACAAATTTTATTTCAAATTAATGTTCCGTTTTAATTAACTGGTAGAGTGCTGGAAGCCCACATTTAAGCTTTATTCTGAAGTGCTGGTGCCACAATTTAAAGGCTTCGTATTCTATGGATGTGCTTTATATTATGTTTGAAGTGATATTATTTTAACTTTTGCCTTGTTACAATTTATGCGAGAGTGCCCACTGGCACTTATTTGTTAATTGATTAACTAGTTAATTATGGCTCACTTCTGACCCCAGGGTCCTGCAAAGATGCTTCCACTAAAGAGGTGTCGCATTATAACTTATTACAGTTATAAAATTAAATCAGTTATTGCTTGCGATGTATGTCTAGCGCCATAACTGAAATATATACTTTTATTATGTCTCACGTCTGTGACATCAGTCGTGATTGGGTAATTTGACACCTTCTAAAAGTCATAGTACTGGAGTTTTTGGACAAAACACGGGTACTATCGGAACGTTCTCCCCTGGAAACCAGAGAACAAAGAAAATGTAAGCTTCACTTCGATTGACCAGCGTAGGTTTCGCACGCGCTAATTGGAATGTCTCAACATCAAACGCTGGCGCCTCGTCTGTGTATCGTCTTTCTTCACCGATAGTCAGAAACGTACCTATATTCATTGGGAAAATACAAAGATGAACGAAGTTAGCGAACGATTTACGAACAATTCTGTGTTGAATTTAGTTGAAAGTGTTTCCAGTAAAAAAAACTTTGGATGCTACCAGGTACAGCTAGGAATTTTGCGTGAATTTTGCGTTTGTCGTTGACTGAGTGAGAATATGGAAACTTACTCTGATAAGGAACTCGATAACCTGCTGGCTGATTTTTATGTCAACGTGAGAACTAAGCAAAACAGTTATATACTAAGAGTTCCCTAATTTGTTTCAGACATGGAATCAAAACATTTCTTGAGAGGAATATTTTAACTGGGACTGAATTCAGAAAGTCATCAGAAACTTTTAAAGCTGTCCTTAAACATCTACGACAAGAAGGAAAAGGTTCCGTTGAACACAAAACACCAATTTCCCCCCTTGATATGGAGAAACTTTATCAGCACCCCATAGTTTTCAATCCTGACATTCCACAAGGACTGTTAAATAAAGTGTGGTTTGAAATTGTGTTTTACTTCTGCCGCCGCGGTCAAGAGAACCAACGTGATTTGACCCCTGAACATTTCGAAATCTGCCATGATGACAGTGGGCGTAAATTCATGAGAAGAAGTAAATCGGAAAAGACAAAAATCACAGTGGGGAGTTCCACTTTTTTGAGGGTAAGGGGGCTTACATGTATGCTACTGGTACCAGAATGTGCCCTGTTGCCAGCTTTGAAAAGTATCTAAGTAAAAGACACAAAGATGAGCCAGCCCTATTTCAACGTGCGTTGTGTTCATTTGACAACGAACAAGAGAAATGGTATTGTCGGTCACCTTTAGGTAAAGATACTTTATCAGGAATGATGAAGCAAATAAGTCAGCGTGCCAACTTATCAGCCGTATACACAAATCACCACATACGCGCAACAGTTATCACAGTACTTTTCCAAAATGGCTTTGAGTCCCAAAAAAATTGCATCAATTTTGGGACATAAAAATCCAGTCTCCATTCAAAGTTACTGCACAGATTCCAGCGACATGGAAAAGCGAGAAATGGCAGATGCTTTGACAAAATATACAGGACAGGGTTGTGCTACTCTTCAAGTACCCAACAGACAAATACTAAAGTCACAAGGTGGTTTATCTATAGCTCCTAGTAGTAGTGTATCTAGTTCTTCTCAGTCTGGCTCAAGGCAGCTTTTAGTTGGTTTGTCGACAAGTTGCAACACATCTTCAGAGCGTATCGGAAGTGTCACACACGACAATTTCATGGACGCAGCTGATGATGAACAGCTTTTCAGTTTTTCGCAGCAGATAGAGTCGAGGTTCGCGGGGAATGGGAAAGGACAGCACCGTCCTGTTTTTAACTTCAGAGGGTGTGTTTTCAATTTTAACTGCAAACAATGAATTTAAAAGATTCACAAATAAAAACTCACGTATTGTTCACCACTTGTACAAGCTGTAGTGAGTGCGACTTCAATCAATTATATTTCCACAAGTAGTCTCGATCTCAAGTTTACTCCGCTTAATTCTAACAACTGTCGTCCAAGAAACATGAATTTATATCCCATTACACCACTTATCAAACAAGTGCGTTAATAAACTTTCCAACTGTAGATCCTTCTCCTACTGAGTCCTTGTCCTGTACAGTATGATCCAGTAAAATTTCACCATTAATAATGAATTATAACATGAATAGCATGATGCAGTTGTAAACACTGGCATTTGGTGATAAAGAAACTCCCAAAGTGACGGCACTTGTAACAAGTCATTTTTGAACTTGGTGACCTGGAAACTCCTAAAGTGACGTCATTCGTTCGAAATGTCGTCACTAAAAAACATTTTTGGATTCGACTACATTGTTTTAAGATTGATGGAATGTTGCAGTTAACCCTTAACAATGAAAGCTATTTTTTGTTCGGCATAATAAAATAATTAGAACGTTTCTCTTCATGTTCTATCGATCGATAGTATCTGAGTTTGTGTGATTTCTGTTGAAAACCTTCAGCAGCTTCGCTGCTTTAGGTTTTATTTCAGAAATCACTCAAACTCAGATACTATCGACCGATAGAACATGAATAGAAACGTTCTAATATTATAGTAGGATGGGTCTCAGGAATATCTTTTGGTCTTGAGAATGAATTTGTGAACAGCTTCAAAAAGTATTCGATTGTCCAACCTGCTATAAAATTTGCACCCAAAAAGCAATATACTTTTCTCAATTGAATAAGAGAGAAGTCCTAAAGTCTCATTCCGTATGTTGGTGCATGTGCGACAATTTAGTAAGAAATGTTCAGTGGTTTCCCGCTCACCACAAAGGCAATTAGACGAGTCCGCAAAGTGGTTCGCAAAAAGGTGACCATCGAGATTGCTGCACCGCAGACGTACAATCTACAATGATAAATTTGTGCTTTGCGAGATGTCGAATGTGAGACAGGTTGTGGTGGTCGGCTTACATTTCGGTTTAGATAATTTTAAAACTCAGCCAAAGAACTATTGTCTCGAACGCCAACGGATACGTCCCCATAGTTTAGTTGTTGAAGGAATTAAAGATGTTTGATAATTTTTAGTTCGACAGAAGGAAAGACGTCGGTTGCTAGCTGTACGCAGGTCATGATGTTGATTAATCGATACATGAGGAGGGATTCTATTGGAAAGATAGGGGTCACCGTACTATGGACCATTTTGAAGTATTGAACCAGTTTGTGCTTTGTTCGTCTTGCTTCAAGCTGTTCCCACCCAGTTTCAGCATAAAGAGAAGCTCTACAAGCGCTCAAGGTAGCACCAGTTATGATACGACAGCAGTGATTTGCATACTCTCGAGTTTCATAGAGTCCTGTTCAATGTAGTTGTCACAGACTGGGTCAGCATATTCAAGTAGGGGTCAGATAAAAGCAAAGTATATTTTCTCCAATGTTTTACGGTCAAGCATCAATTTAATTTTCATAATTGGGGATATGCGTGATCACGCCTTTCCACAAATATAATTAACATGGTGTTCCCACGTGAATCGCGAGTTAATTTATTTATTTATTTATTGATGTTTAAGGTCACATATTTATGCACAATGTCTAATCATGACCGTGACAGTTTTACGGGTGGAGGAAGCCGGAGTACCCGGAGAGAACCACCGAGCAACGACGAGCAGTTGCCAGCTCCCCAACATCGTAACTCCGCGCTGCAACACAGGCAGGGTTAGATTGGTTGAAGACATGCGTACCATCGACGTGCAGTACGCCTTAGTACACGGCGTCATCGTGCCCCCACATGGGCAATGGGGGGTGAAGTGTCTTGCTCGGACACAACGCGGTTGCCGCAGGTGAGATTCGAACCGAGGACCTCTGGGCTTGCAGCCAGCACATCGCGAGTTAAGTAAGATGCCAAGGTGCTTGTGTTCAGTTACTTCCTTTATGGGGGCCAGTACTGATGGTGTATAATCAACAGGTTCGTGTTTCCGAGATATGGCCATCGATTCGGTTTTCATGGGATTAAATTCAACAAACCATGTCTGTGTCCATTGTTCAATTTTGGCTTGGTTGTTCGGTTGTTTATGTGAAATGATGTCAATGTTACCATTCAATGAAGTTGAAAAATCAACGTGTATTCTCAACCCTTTGAAGCGCCAATTATCCTGACGTTCAAACGTCACTGGGAATTCAGTTTGTTCAACGTTTTTTAAAATGCGACGTCAAACGTCAGAAAGGACAAATAACAGGATATTTTTCAACATTGGTGATTATCAGGTTGAGGGCTAGATTATTTTTGGTGGTCTGAATTTGTTATTCAAAACTTGTTTATTACAAATTATTGGAGAGTGCCTGTGGGAACTCTCCAATAATTTGTAATAAAACAAATTCATATAAACAAAATATTATTTGTGTTTGAGTGAATATGAAATATAAGCAAGGAAAGTGTTGGCCTTTGCTTTGGTATCCTCATTTTTTGAAAGCCCTGATAGTTGCTTCTAGCACTCAACCAGTTGAGAAGTCTTGACAGCGGTATTATATTATATTTTAAGCAGCGATAACATTTGGCTCAACGGTTGTCATTAAGCACTATTCGAGAGAAAATAGGAATTGAGGTTAAAACTTTAAAAAATCGAAAAATAATAGCAAAACAAATGACCACAAAGTATCAATGCGCAGTTTGATTTCATACGTCATAAGACGTTCAAAAGTATTAAAGCGTTAATCTCTCTAGACGCCCCTTTACGGGATATAGAAGTTAAACGACGTGGAAAGCTTACAATTGAGCGTACTTGCGGCAATTGCCAGAAGTTCATACCGGAAAAGTGAAGGTTGCACTCCATTGACTCCGGTTGCAATAAAAATTACCAGTTGCGCGCATTTGGGTGGTAAACGTGTGCGCGACTGGTAATTTTACTGGACCTGAGTCGATGGAGTTTAACACTGTGAAATATGTTCAGTTTGATGTAGTTCTTTCGAGTCTTGACTTATCGAGCAGTGAACAGACTGTAAACACTGTAAAATATGTTCAATTTAATGTAGTTCTTTAGATCCTCGACTTGTCCAGTAGTGTACGGTATTACAATCGGAATCGGCATCAGAATCAGTCGATTGTGAGCTCAAATAACCAGTAATCGGTCAGCAGTCATTTTTGTAGTCCAAACATGGCCTGAAAGACCGTAAATTATCATAATATAATTTTGGGGTTTCGTCGTACCAAACCCAAAAATTATATTACAGACTTTCAGGCCATATTTGGACTATCATTTTTTGGTAATCGCTTGAACACTAAAGGCAAAGAAGCAAATTTTAAGGACCAAAAATTATTTAGCTCTCTACCAGTTAATGATTACATCTGTTTGTGGGTGTACAAGGACACACAACCAAATAGCCCTAGTTAATCAGAAACATCCTGTTTCAATCATGTCCTTTTTGGCTGCCATTTCACGCAGATGATGACTTCCAGGAACATTGAATATGTCGCCAAATTTTAACCTTACATTTTAACCATTTACATTTTCAGAGGGAAGACCTTTTGTTATTTTTCAACATATTCCCAAGCCTAACGAAGGATGTGTGCTGGAAGTAAGGAGGGGAGTTAGTAGTAACAAAAAACAGATATAATTTTTCAGAGCCTATTTGGTGACAGTTATTGTAGTATAGCATTTTCGTGACAGTCATTGTAGTATGCACACATGTACATGGTGACACTTCCTTTTTATATGCCCGTTTGAAAAATGGTTGTATTATGTAATCAGTCTGTCTATTCATCCATCCATCTCTCCATCCGTCTGTCTGTTAACATATTTTGTTTTCGACTAATAAATCCAGTTTGGATTAATTGATCTCACCCAAAGTTGGTGTGTGTATTATCCAGCTAGTAATACTGTTCCATCCACCCATTATTACTTGAGATACGGCACTTTTTTACTTACAATTTGACGGTCTATTAACATGTTTGGTTTCTGAATGTTAACTCCACTAATACTCTTATTCCTTGAAACAACATGATCGAGGTGAGTGTTTTAGGCTCACTTCCGCCTCTGGTTTATCAAAGCTATCCATGGCTGCTTCACAGTAGCCGTCATGAATAGATTTGCTGAATAATACTTTGAAAAGTACTCATCAGGTTAAGAGTCAAAGACACAATTTCTGTTAAGGAAATGTAGTAATTTGTTGCAAACTTATACATACGAGTGTAAGATGGAAAGTTCAACATTACTCACTATTGCCTTGCGTTTCTCTCTCTGTGGATACTGTGGTTTCCTCCAGCTGTCTAACTTGATATGATCTTGACAAACCACAGCATGTGTCCCCTTCATTGGAACGAGCTTACTGAGCGCGTTCCAGCTACGGGTCTCATGATAATATTTTATGTTTTTTAAGAATGTGTGGGGGGGGGGGGGGGCGGGGGTTGTTAGGGGAAAATTAAACTAACAAATTTTGAGATCATGTGTTTGCTGTAAAGGGTTAAAATCTCTTTTTTGAGAAATAGGCCAAATTATTAACTGTGTGCATAATATGACAATGTGAGCAATACATCATGAATTACAAGCTGTTATATTCCAAGACTTCAAACCAATCACACTTCACTTTTCACGAATTGGTACAGCACAAATGGACAAACTTCAAAGGCCATCAATGCTGCTCACTGTCTTGACTCGCATGCATTCTTTTGAGAATCATCTGATTGACTTACACCTGCACCATTGAAGTTGCAATAATTTCCTAATCATATTTTATCTTTCATTTGCATTCTCTTTTGTTGATGTAATACATTATGTGTGACATTTCAGGATTTGCTCATAATGTTTTTGTCATTTTAGGATTACAGAAGCATTGGTGAAAGCAGACAAATTCATTAAAACACCAGGAAAAAATGGGTGAGACTTGCATACATATTTGTTCCTCTTTCCCGATAAATTCTGTCTTTTGATTGGTCAGAATGCTTTGGATAAATGGCCATGGCAAAGGATGCGCCCAGCATCCAAGGTATATGAGAGCGTGTAACATCCATGTTATAAACGCACGCGAAACGTCGGGGGGGGGGGGGGGGGGAGTTCACATGGTTTAAATGAAAGCTTTTCGCATTTACTCGCCTCGGTATAGAAATCGAACCCACAAACCTGAAAATAGTCACAAATATCATCAGATTTCCCACAATTTGATTCTATTTTGCTGTTAAAAATTAAATAACCGAATAATTAAATGAAATAACTTGAGAAAAATAAAATAAGAGCAAATATCACAAATCAGTTCCAGTGTGGTCTATGTGCCGACGCGGTGGGCGCTTCGTTAACAAAATATTGTTTCCTCATTTCCATAATGATCCAAGGGATATAACTCTATCTGTTATTCACGAATTTGGTCCAACTTTTTACAGAGCATGAGAAACGTGTCCACACTTTTTTTTCTTCACAATATTTCTATTGTGTTTCAAACGGGACAAAAACGTTACCTCCGTCAACATGTATGGTTTTGGACATTTAATACCTGGATGTCTCATTTAAACACCTCGCCTGTGGCCTAGTGTTTAAAAACCGACATCCAGGTATTAAATCTCCATATACCATACATGTTGCCCGAGATAACTTATAATATATATATCCCTGGTTTTAATATGATCATAAATGATATATGATCATAATAGCTGTATAGCTAGACCGAACTATTGAAAATGACCTATTTTAGTTCTGGACAGTTTTACATTTCAGGGTTTGATGTTTTGATTTTGTTTTGTTTCTGGAGCAAAAACCTCTGTTTTGGTTCAGTTTTTGGTTTTGGTTTTTAGACAAGATATTTTTTCTGTTGTTGGATATTCGTCCCCAATTGGGTCCTGCTTGATTTCAATACAGCTTTTGTCTGTCTCGAATGAGAATGTTCAAATAACCAGATTATTAAATATACAGGGCCCATAAATGAGCAGGTAATCCTGCCAGTGGGCCAGTGTTTTGAAAATCCTAAATTCACTAACCACATATATTGCATGAGATTTGTGCATTTCATCGTTAGATCTGTTTATTAGGTGACTTTCATACACCTCAAACAGACCTGTACAATGCAGGGTTGGGGTAATTTATTTATTTTTGGGGATTTAATGACACTTTCCAGGGTATTTGATGACTGGATTCGCATCGCAAAATGCTATACAAAAATGTCCAAATGCTGACCATTTTTCTTTCATTGTCCCCCGACCCTTCGGGGGACTATTTTAATCAGCAGTGTCCGTCCGTCCGTCTGTCTGTCCGTGCGTGCGTCCGTCCGTCCGTCCGTCCGTCCGTCCGTCACACCCTTGTCCGGATGATAACTTTAGTTTGGATGATTTCACTGAAACTAAATTTAGTATGTGTCTTACTTGGGTGGAAATGCAGGTCAAGTTCGAAAATGGGCACGCTCCACTGATTTCTACTGGATTTATTCCCCTTTTTCGACTTAAAAAATACAGTTTTTGTGTTGTCCGGATGATAACTTTAGTTAGGATCTTTTGATTGAAACGAAATTTAGTATGCCGCTCATTTGGGTGGAAATGCAGGTCAAGTTCGAAAATGGGCACGCTCCACTGATTTTTACTGGATTTATTCCCCTTTTTCGACTTAGAAAATACGGTTTTTGTGTTGTCCGGATGATAACTTTACTTTGGATCATTTGATTGAAACGAAACTAAGTATGTGGTTTACTTGGTTGGAAATACAGGTCAAGTTAAAAAATGGCCATGCTCTGCGAACAAATTACATCCTAACAGCTCCCTTGAATTTGCCATCTTGGTCGGGGGACCGGGGGCGTTGCCCTTGTATTGACCTTTTATTCACTATTTATCATCATTTTTTGAAACCCAGATGGAAACCGCTCATGAATGTTTTAAAAACAAAAAAATACCCTGCTCTCGAAAGCCAGGGTCACCTCATGTCGGACAGTTTTATGAGTAGAGGAGGCTGTAGTACCCAGAGAGAACAACCTAGCAATGGTAGGAAACTCCCCAATGTACTAACTCCACACAAGCAGAGTTAGTATTGGTTGAAGACAAGTTCACCATCGATGTGCAGTAAGCCTGAGTACACAGTGTCGCCATGCCCCCACGCAGGCAATCAGGATGAAGTGCCTTGCCCAAGGACACAACGCAGTTACTCCTGGCAGGGATTGAACAGTGAACCTTTTGGTGTGAAATCCAGTGCCCAAACCACTGATTCACCGTGCTCCCGGGCTGGGGTAATATAATAAGTAATATATAATATTTTACAATTTTGTAAGTAATATAAAGTATAAGTAATAAAGATTTTTTTCTATTACAAATAATAGTAATATAAGTCTGAAAAATAACTGAGTAGTATTTATTACTTTTTATTACTATTTTAATACAATTGAGATACTGGAAGTGTTTAATATGTGTTTTGAGCAAATCATTAAATAAAATTATAATATATTTAAACATGCTATAAACACACTTAATTTGTGTTTTCAGGCTTTGTAGTCTTATTTCAGCAAATGTTCTATTTTTTATTGGTTGATATGTTGAAAGGTTAAGGAATCAGTGTGTCAGACAGTCCCTTAATAGTATTGGTGGAAAAATAATGCAAAACACAAGGTGTTGTTGATGAAAGAAAAGCAGGACGTACTGTATTTTGCCAATACAGTACATCCTGCTTTTCCTTCATCAACAACACCCTGGCATTTTACATTATTTTTTTAAACTCTCTGACGATTGAAGACTACATATCAAGCAGAAGCTTTTGTTCTCTTAATGCCAACCCAGAAAATAAGCAGACTTTCATCTGCAAAATGAGGTCCCCAGAGGGTGAATTTGGTGATGCATAGCAGGTTAGCATCACTAAATTTACCCTCTGTGAACCTCAATCTGAATCAGGGTCTCAAACCTAAACAGAAATAGATACCCAGAGGATAAATTGGCCCCATTGTTTAGGATAGCAACAGCAAATTTGCCGTCTGTGAACCTCATTCTGCAAATGAGAGATTGTTAATTTTCCGGCTTGCTTAATGCATGTCATGAACTGCATTATGGGAACAAATTTCTGCATGGAATTTGGGTAATTGACAAATGTAATAAAAGTAATACACAAGTAAAATTTATTACATTTCGAAAGGTAATTGTAATATGATATAATAATCAAATATCAATAGGTTATTGTAATATAAGATAATAAGAAAGAAACCAAAGTAATAGTAATATGATATAGAAAGTAATAATAATATGATATAGAAAGTAATATCAAATATCAAAAGGTTATTGTAATATAAGATAATAAGAAAGAAACCAAAGTAATAGTAATGTGATATAGAAAGTAATAGTAATAGGATATAGACAGTAATAGTAATATGATATAGAAAGTAATAGTAACATGATATAGAAAGTAATAGTAATATGATATAGAAAGTAATAGTAACATGATATAGAAAGTAATAGTAATATGGTATAGAAAGTAATAGTAATATGATATAGAAAGTAATAGTAACATGATATAGAAAGTAATAGTAATATGATATAGAAAGTAATAGTAACATGATATAGAAAGTAATAGTAATATGATATCTAAAGTAATAGTAATATGGTATAGAAAGCAATAGGCCCCAGCCCTGTTACAATGCTCCGTGGAATGCTCAGGTGCAAAATATTTTCTGCTTATGAGAGAGTCCAAGTCCTTGTTTAATGTCAAGCTGGTATGTGGACTAGAAGGGTGGGTAAGGGTGTAACATTCTTGTTCAGTAAATGGGACCAAATTGATGAGGAACAAGGGAAGAAAATCTAAATGTGCTGCATACAAGAGAAGTAGAAAACATAAGGGGGCGGAAAGCAACGAGGCCACAGTAGCAAAGGAAGAATATCACCAAGCACGAAATGAAGTAAATAGATTAAAGACGGTAATCAGAGAGTACGAAATAGCAGTCTTATTAGGATGATAAGAACGACAGGGGGTCGAGTTCGAACGTATTTTGGAAATGGGTGAATAAACGTAACAAATGGAGTAATCCACAGAGTATTAAAGTAGATGGCAGAGTTTCAGACGAGAAAGATCAAGTCGCATCAGAACTAGTCAAACACTGGGAAAAGATAAACGATAAGCGATGGGGCATGGGGAGCCCACCTGAGTGTCCGAATCAGGTCGAGGAAAACCTGTCGAACTTCGTGTGCAGCGAAATTAAAGCGGGGGAGGTGCGAAAAGTGATATCAAAATTAAGGGATGGAAAAGCGGGAGGAGTGGATGAAATATCTAACGAGTTTATCAAAAAGGGGGAGAGGAATTCGTGGAGAGCCTAACTGCCCTATTGAATCTAGCCATAGATAATCAAGAGGTCCCAAAGGAGTGGAGAGAAAGCAAAGTGACATTTATTCGCAATAAGGGGGAAAAAGACTTTTGGATATAACTATCGAGGGATCTCTGTCAGTAGCAACACTGGAAAGTTTTTCTGTAAAGTCCTGTACGGGATACTAGAGGAGGTTATTGAAGAGAAGTGTTTTTTGGGAGAAATCCAGAATGGCTTCAGGAAGGGAAGGAGAGTTACTGACCATCTTTTCACGCTATCCCAAATGATAGAATCCGCGAAAGCAAAAAAGAAAAAGATGTTTATGGCCTTTTAGGATGTAAAAAAAGGCACACGATAGAGTATGGAGGGAGGGTATGTGGTGCAGGCTGGAGTCTCTGGGCTTAGGAGGCGAGTTTGTTGGAATTATGAAAGCATTATATAAAGATGTACAGAGTGAACTTAGCCTGAGAAACATTACAACAAAATGTGTGCCTATGGAGATACACCTAAAACAGGGGTGTATCCTTTCGCCAATCCTGTTTGCATTGTACATCAAAGGTTTAGGAGATAAACTCCTGCGTAGCGACGAGGGGGTAGCAGTTGGGGACTTGAAGATTCCAGGGCTATTTTTGCAGACGATATGGTTCTAGAGTCAGAAAGCGAAGAGGAGCTAACGAAAATGCTGGGAATTGTTGGGAAATATGGGAGCAAATCTAGACTCGAACTTGATGAAAGCAAGAGCAAAGTTATACCTGTGGGCCGCAAAGTGGATCCCTCTCGAAGGTGGAGAGTGGGTGAGTTCTGCATTCCGGAAGGGAGCAGCAAACTTCTCAGTGTAGGAGAGAGAGGTGATTATGAGTACTTGGGGGGTAAATATAAACATTACAGGAAGAGGCATCTACCGAAACCACACAAATAAATTGATTCTGAAGGGGAAGCGAATCCTTAACCAAATGAAACTTCTAGGCAGAAACAGTTACAATAATGTTTTCGTGGGGAAAACCATTTGGGAAATGGTGGGGCTGCCAAGTATAACATACGGTACGAAAGTGGTACCCCTAAACCAGACGGCCGTAAAGAGCTTGAAAATCCTGCAGAACGATGCAGGCCGATGGGTAACGGGGTCGAGTAATGCCGCAGCGCTAGAAGCAATCAGGGGTGAGCTTGGGTGGATGAGGATCAAGTACAGGATAGACCTGTTGAAACTCGGTTATCTTAATTATTTGGTAAATCTCCCCAACAGCCGATAGTGTGAAGTAATGTTCCTGAGAATTTTCAACTCAAATATCAAAACGGGGTGGATGGTTCAAGTGAGGGAGCTAGACGGCCGTAAAGAGCTTGGAAATCCTGCAGAACGATACAGGCCGATGGGTAACGGGGTCGAGTAATGCCGCAGCGCTAGAAGCAATCAGGGGTGAGCTTGGGTGGATGAGGATCAAGAACAGGATAGACCTGTTGAAACTCGGTTATCTTAATTATTTGGTAAATCTCCCCAACAGCCGATGGTGTAAAGTAATGTTCCTGAGAATTTTCAACTCAAATATCAAAACGGGGTGGAGGGTTCAAGTGAGGGAGCTAGTAGCGAACTACTCATTGGAGATCTCGGACCTGGACGATGGGGCAAACCAGGGTAAAAAAATCGTCAGAGAAAGGGTCATGGAGGACTGTAACCGTAATTGGCGAGAGGGGGGCAAATCAAAGAGGTCTTTGGGTGGCCTGCGTGATAAAGAGAAGCCAGGTTTTGAAGAGCACCTTGATGGCATCTTTTGGGGGGTCACTGTTGTTCAAGCTGAGGTCACGATCCCTGGAGCTAAGGGGTGTCAGATGTGTAACTTGAGCATGGTGGAGACCCTGGAACACTTTCTTCTAGAATGCCCCAAGTACCAGTCTTAAAGAATGAGATTTACTGGGAGTATAATGGGGAAGTGGGATGGGAGAATGAAGGGCATGTGGTTAGGGGGAGACTCAAATGGGAGGGTTAATATGCTAATCGGAGAGATTGGAAAGGATGGGGCAAGGGATGTCATCAAGCAGTTCATCTCCGAGTGTTGGGAGGAGAGGAGAAGCGTGGGAATAGGGAGGCAGTTGGGAGTAGAGGGGTAACCAAGGCCTTCTCGTCCGAGAACTGCGACAAATCAGCAGCTGGCCAAAGTGTTATTATTATTATTATTATTATTATTATTATTATTATTATTATTATTATTATACTCTCATTCACAATGTAAGGTAGAGGTGTTGAGCATGTTTACAAGTCAGAGGTGGACACATCCAATGCTGACTAGTAACAAGAGGGATGTTACATCCCAACGCTCACCTACATTCGCGCTTGATAATGTCGTTCCAATGTAACATGCCTAATATTTAGTTAATATAAATCATTAACTAGGCATCAAATGATTAATGTGGTTTATGTGATGGCTTTGGAAAGTCTATATTTCTGCACTTCTTATATATCAATTCAACATAAAATCATTGGATATAAAAGCATTTTTTTCTTTTAGAAATGTTTATGATTAAGAATATGAATCGTGAGGCCAGATATTAAATCATAAATAAGAATTAGGAAAGGCTTTCATAAATCACTGAAATTGTAAGTACATTCATTGGTTAAAGAGGAGTTGCGGAAAAACATTCATTCAAGGCTTTCATAAATCACTGAAATTGTAAGTACATTCGTTGGTTAAAGAGGAGTTGCGGAAAAACATTCATTCAAGAAAGTGACTATAAGTCCCAACAAAAATACATCACATCAACAACTAAAATAAGCCTTAATGTTACTAGTAACAAGTATGAGAAAGTATTAAAAAAAAAAGGTAAAAATTTTTTTTTTAAAGAAAGTGAATATAAGTCCCAAAAATCCCCCTCACCTTAACACAAACTTTTAGAACTTAAAATTGAGTAAGTCAGACAAAAACGTGAACATTGTGACTGAAAAAAAGAAAAGAAATCAGTTAAATTTCTGCATACAGTAGGGTTAATACCTTCAGTTGTTATTGAAATGAGAAAATAAACAGTAATGAGAGATGAAGGCACCACAATCTGCACAAAAGCTGACTTTAACACAAATTCTTACAACACCTAAACGCTAATTCTTACAACAAGTTTTGGCAGAAAATCAGCCTCAAATTCCTCAAATATGCATGTAATGAGTGTTAAATATTACTGCAATGGAGTTCAGTAACCCAAGCGTAGAATATTAATCGCCTGGAAAGACACATAGAAACACAACTCACCTAAACACAAAGTTTACAAAGTTTTACAACTTAAAATTTACTAAGTCCGAGAAAAACATGAAAATTTTGACTGAAAAAAAAGAAAATTTCCATTAAATTTCTGCATACAGTAGGGTTAATACCTACAGTTGTTAATGAAATATGAAAATCAACAGTAATGAGAAATTAAAGTAGCACAAGCTGCACAAAAGCTGACTTTAACGCAAATTCTTACAACACCTAAACGCAAATTCTTACAACAACTTTTGGCAGAAAATTTTAGCTGAAATTTGGAAAAAAGTTGTAGTATCAGGGTTAAATACTGTTCTGATAGTCCCCTACAACCTACATATGCAATATCAAAGGCCTGAGCCCACTGATCTTTGAGAACTCAGCTTAACACCTCACCTTAACACAAACTTTTAGAACTTAAAATTTACTAAGTCCGAGAAAAACATGAAAATTTTGACTGAAAAAAAAAAAAATTCCGTTAAATTTCTGCATACAGTCGGGTTAATACCTACAGTTGTTATTGAAATATGAAAATCAACAGTAATGAGAAGTTAAAGCACCACAATTTGCACAAAAGCTGACTTTAACACAAATTCTTACAACACCTAAACGCTAATTCTTACAACAAGTTTTGGCAGAAAATCAGCCTCAAATTCCTCAAATATGCATGTAATGAGGGTTAAATATTACTGCAATGGAGTTCAGTAACCCAAGTGTAGAATATTAATCACCTGGAAAGACACATAGAAACACAACTCACTTAAACACAAAGTTTTACAACTTAAAATTTACTAAGTCCGAGAAAAACATGAAAATTTTGAGTGAAAAAAAAGAAAAGTTTCGTTACATTTCTGCATACAGTAGGGTTAATACCTACAGTTGTTATTGAAATATGAAAATCAACAGTAATGAGAAGTTAAACCAGCACAATCTGCACAAAAGCTGACTTTAACACAAATTCTTACAACACCTACACGCAAATTCTTACAACAACTTTTGGCAGAAAATTTTAGCTGAAATTTGGAAAAAAGTCGTAGTTTCAGGGTTAAATACTGTTCTAATAGTCCCCTAGAACCTACATATGCAATATCAAAGGCCTGAGCCCACTGATGCTTGAGAAATTCACCTTAACATTAACTCTTACAATATTGGACACGCCGGACGCCGATGCTGACGCCCGAGGTTATCACAATAGCTCACCACATCTTACAGATGTAGGTGAGCTAAAAATGTAGTTTTGGGATACTGAATCTTGTGCTCTTGACATGTGTTACCATGGTCCTTTTTTAATTAATTTATCTGGAACAATCATTCATTTCTCAACAAATGAATTAGTTTTCATGTGGCATATATTGGTGTTTAACTGATAAGGATATGCGACTGTCATCCGCTTACCAGTTAGTTGATCACACAATTGACCGATTGTGAGTGGCGATGTCAGATAGTCACAACCAAAAGGAGTAGTATGTTCAAGAATGCATAGAATATGGTTCATTTTACAGTATAGTCATGTTGATTGGTTTGTTGACCCCAAGAGCATATCACTGTGTGTATCGAAGTAAAAATAAGACATCGACAGAAACAAGTTAACAGTGCGGCATCTATGATTAGTGATCAACTTGTTTCTGCAGATGTCATATTTCGTAGAGTCATAACATGGCACATGAGTCATGAGCAGCTATCAAGGGGAAGATCAGACAGATCTTTAAGATTAGCACATACCCTTCACCTCTCGTCCAATCAGAAGCCAAGAAAGGCCCATAGAAGCAGTGTTCTGTATCACGTAATATCACAGTTTTTCTCATAGTACCACACTGTTGAACACAAAGGCTGGTGATCAACAGGGAGGTTTGGAAAACTATGATTGAACACGAGGTGTGAAAAACAAGCGATGTCTCTTTAGAAATATTGTAGGAAAATAATCAATAATCAGCCGGTTATCTGGGGCAGAAATCAATGAAGAGAAAAAGAAATGAACACATAATATAATTAATTCTGTTGAAAGTTCGAAAAGAAATACGGAAAATTGGAAAGGGGAAGATCAGACAAATCAATAAGATTAGACCAATCATGATTCCTGCCAGTCATTATGGCAACGTATTAAGCTTGTTGCTGCTTGTATGAAATCTTCAACAAACGTAAATATGAACAATTTTGATCTTGTGGTGTTCTATGTAGCCATGAGCCACCGATATTCAAACACTTCTACCGATGGTCAACTCATGGATTAAAATTGGCCAATGTCAAGTGCGATTGCCGAACATCGGTTAACTGGTAGAGTGCTGGACGCCTATATTTGGGCTTTATTCTGAAGTGCAGGTACCACAGCTTGAAGGCTCATATTCAATGCATGTGCTTTGCATTATGTTTGAAGTGATATTATTTAATCTGTAAGGGTGTACCTTGTTACAATTTATGGGAGAGTGCCCATAGGCACGCCCACAGACACGCCCATAGGCACTCTCCCATAAATTGTAACAAGGCAAAGACATGTGTACAAGATTTGATGGTCGAAAAATAATTTAGCACTCTACCAGTTAATCACTATGAATATTACTCTTTACTTTTGTTTCAATTTTTGTTGTTTACACTTAAATGTTTGGGGTGGTTGAAAACTTTTTTTTTGTGTTCTATAATTTGAACAAAATTTGGTATACAACATCTTTATGTGATACGTTTTTGATTTATGTGAAAAAAGATGTCTCAATATTCTTTCAATTTTTGTCCCTGTGGAGCCCCACAAGTTCTGAAAAAACAATAAAACAGAAACTTTTTTTTCCAGAACAAGAAATCTTAACCAATTTCTACAAGGGGCTTTCTATGGGGTTCATATTGGCCAAATTCTTAAAATTGTATCTTTATTGAACTTTTTGATATTTTCATTTAAGTTTTGATATGAGGACACCTCAGGGAAAACAGGATCAACTTTATTAGTGGTTTTATTTTAGGCAAACCCCAGAGGTAGCCATGTAGGGTACCATGCGACCAAACACTGAAGAAAAAAAATTAATTGGCTTTTTCCATCAACTGCTAGAAGTAAAAGTTACTTATGTACTATTGAGCATCCACAAGTGGTGGAGAACGAATAAAGCAAAAATTAAAATTTAATGGTTACCTGTTTGAATCTCTTATAAGGTCTAAGGGCCAAATTCTATCAGGGCTCTACTCAAAGTGCTGAAAGCCACTACAGTGGCTTCACACTGTATGCATTATTTTGTTTGCTCAGCCGTTGAAATACAAACATGCTTAATAAAATTTTATTACGATTTACTGGAGTGCCAAAAGGTACCGTCCAATAATTTGTAACAAAACAATTGTTTATGAACAAAATCTTACTAACCTGGGGCTCCTTTTGCTTGTACCAGGAAAATCTTAAAAAATGTGTTACAAATCGCCTCTGTAAAATAATTTAGCACTCCACCAGTTAAAATGTGGGTTTTTTTAAAACTAGTTGAAACAATGTCTACTTTTAACTAAACAACTTCATAAAGACGCCATTTCTCGTACGCAATAAAAAATTAACCCTCTGTATACTGGTGTTGAAATTTGAAACTTTCCAGCTAAAAAGCTTTCACATAATGCACCTAAAAATGTAACCAATCCAATCAAAGAGATCTTTCAAACAAGCATCCCAGTTGCATTATGAGCAAACATTGTAGGTTGCAATTTTGTTATCCCTTAAACAGCTGTTTTATATTGCATTGAAAAGGTTTTCCTGAAGTGTATTCTTACTTCAGAATGCTACCAGTAAAGTGCATTTATTTTATACCCCATTTACACGATGAGATATATATTTCATTTCTAGGAATAATTTTTTTTTTCGTCATTTGAACGTAATTATTCGGAATATTTATTTATTACACATCCATTAAACTTTAAACCCTTGTATTCAACGGGATCGCCCATAAGCCTCCTTGGAGAAAGTACATACAATAATGGTTATGTAAGGTTGATTTGATGTGTTTTGAATAACAATGTACTTTTAAGTACATTAGATGGTTTATTGCAGTGACAGGTTAGAGTTACCCTTATTTCTTCTCCAACGGATATCATGAGTGTATTGGTGTCCAAGAGTTAAACAAAGCTATTATACTTATTGATAAACCAGACAAATTGAACAATTTAATCACTATCAAATTGATGCATGGGATAAAAGGGGTTACAGTGCAAGGGGTTTGTAAATATATTTATTCAACTACAATGTATGACTTTGCAGTGCATTCTACATAGGAGAATATCATATTTTCTTTCCAAACCATTACAGTAACACATACATGTTTATATTGGGAGACACTCTTTTGTCCTTCCATACTTCTTCTGCTGGACTCCTCCAAGTTGACCTTTGTTGAACTCCCCAAATCAAAACATAAACAAAAGAAAATGTCTGCCTTCAATCAGTGAGCACTCCACTTATAACATTTGGTCTCAATCTTTATTACTTTCATGAATTAGGAAAAGATTTCTTCGAGTATGTACTTAAATGTTTATAGAATACAGCTGTTATTTTATTTTGAGGTATTTTATTGTAAAAATTTTGTTCTCTTACTTATGCCACAGCAGACTTTCAGGTGGTACTATTTGCACATGACAGCAGTTCCATGGCAAATTTCAGTTTCCACATGTTCTATGTTTCATTCCAAGCATTTTGGTATATAATTTATTGGGGTTATTCATTTTAGGCCTTTTTTAGACTTGAAAGAAACTTACATGAAATTTGACCAAAGTTAGGTTGGACGTCCCCTTAAGGGCCTATATAAGTAATGAAATTTTGTTTATTTTGAAAATTCTCACCTCTGATATTCCTTCAATTCAAATTAAATATACACAAAATGTACATCAAAATGAAGGTTGGGGTGTATAGAACACGAAACACATGTGTAATCAACTCATAGAGTCGACTGTAGGCACCACTGGTTCCTGAAAGACTGCTGCCGTATTCGCATCAGAACTGATAATTTAATAATATTTCACGAAAACAACTTGTGGCCAAATGTGGTTTACATGTCCAAGAATAAAGCTAGGGGATAAAAATTCTTCAAAACACGGCCACAGAGCTGCATTGGGGAAAATTCCAAAGCCTTTGCTTTTGTTTACGAATGAGTATACTTTCGATTTCCGGTCGACGTCATCGGACAGAAAAAGCATGTAAAAACAACGCCGTCTAAAATCAAATTATGAAAAAGATCGCCTTCATACAGTATACTGTTATTAGATAGAGATTGCACAGTTGCCATATTCAGTGCAAGGTATCATGATACCCGTTGACATTTCTTAGAATTACGATTTTGTTTTTGATGGAAATTCGTGGTAACGAGTGATTTGCGCATATATGTTGAGCATGGAAACCATCTTCAATAAAAAATGCAGACAGTGTTGTCCTTTTCCAAAATGCAGACCTATCGCTGTATTCGAAAGTGCTTTGAATGCCTAGCTTTGTTCTTGGATATATGAAGCACATTTGGCCACAAGTTGTTCTGAGGAAATATTATTTTATTATCAGTTCTGGTGCGAATATGGTATTAGACTTCCAGGAAACAGTGGTGCCTACAGTCGACTCTATGAGTTGATTACACATGTGTTTCGTGTTCTATACATCCCAGCCTTCATTTTGATGTATAATTTGTGTATTTTTAATCTGAATTTAAGGAATATGAGAGGTGAGAATTTCAAAATAAACAAAATTCCATTACTTATATAGGCCCTTAAAGGAATTTTAATGCATGGGTTGTGTAATAAACACAGAATGCGATGTGTATTTGAATCGGTGGGTGTTTTACATAACTCGTTGGAATGGCGTAATCACATTTCGCTCGAGCCTACGTCTCTCGCGTAATATGACTACGCCATTCCAATTCGTTATGTAAAACACCCAACGATTCAAACACACGTCGCCTTCTGTCTATTTATTCGGGGAATATATATAAAAAAATACTCCACCTCGAGAGGTGGTCGAAAATCAAATAAACCAGAAATAAAATGCTGTTTTGCGCACATTTAAATTGCAGAAGAAATTAATCTAGGTTCAATGGTAACAAGATTGCCTTTTGTCTGATAATCTGGATTTGAAGCCAACCAGTAGATAATTATAGCAACCTGTTTGTCGACAGAATGGCTTGACGGACACGTGTCTTGGAAGGCTGAAGTTGATCATACGAAAATTATCGAACCACCCTTTGTCGTTGAAGCTTTTTATAACCGTATCTTCATACCAGATCTCTGAACGAGGTCGCTGCCAACAAGACCGAAGCCGCCTTCCAACGCCCAACACCACCAATATTTTATTTTAATACCACTCACTGATATTCTAATCTTATTTTATTTACAACTTATTCTTTACAAAATGAAATAAAGGAAATAAGCTGCCTATTTAAGCTTCTCTAGAGTGTTAAGTCAGTGTATGATGTATTCAAGCTGATCCTATTAGTTTTGTTTTCTTCTTTTTTTCTTTTTATCAGTGCTGCATTTCTTCCTTCTTTTTCCTTTCCTTGTTAATTCAATTTGAAGTTCAAACAATCTCACATATCATTGCCTAGCGGTTGAGGCTGTCTTCCTGCACTCTGTATTTGAATGCCATTAAAGTCTCCCGTCTTTTTGTGTTGCACCACATCTGGTGGCTGCGTCCTTGCACTTGAGTGTGATTATGTAGGGGTGAGGGTGTGGGAAATGGTGAGAGGCTGTGTGTGAGAGAGTGAGAGTTGTGTATGTGTGATAGAGAGATATTGTGTGATGGTCTGTGAGTGTGTTATTTTTGTTAACCAATTGATGTGATGTTTAACTTATCGGCCACTTGATGTACAATCGCAGCAACCAGGTTTAACTTATAAACAATGGGGGAGGGTCTCGACCTCCAGGCAACGATATGCGAGCTTCCCCACGGATTTGTACCACCCACAGGGATAATTTTAGTCGAGTTGTGACGAAGTCAAACTCGACATATAGTTTGGTGAATGGCGGATGGGCAGGCGAGAACAATTGGTTTCCGGACGATAACTTGAAAATGGTTCGACCCACCTCCATGAAACTTCATAGGTAGTTTAGCCTCGGTGAGAGGAAGTACCCTATTCATATTGGACTCACTAGGTCATCGGTGAAGGTCGGTAAACAATTGGTTTCCGGGTGATAACTTGATAATGGTTGAACCCACATTCATGACACTTCATATGTAGGTTGGCCTTCATGAGAGGAAGAATCCTTTTTATTTTGGACTCGCTAGGTCAGAGGTCAAGGTCACAGTGACCCTGAACATAGTAAATCAAAACAATTGATTTCCGGATGATAAATTGATAATGGTTCAACCCACATTCATAAAACTTCATAGGTAGGTTGGCCGTGGTGAGAGGAAGAAGCTTATATATTTTGGACTCACTAGGTCAACGGTGACGATCACAGTGCCCTTAAACATACTGAATCATAAACAATTGGTTTCCGGATGATAACTTGACTATGGTTGAACCCACATTCATGAAACTTCATGTAGGTTGGCCTTCATGAGAGGAAGAATCCTATTTATTTTGGACTCGCTAGGTTTAATGTCAAGGTCGCAGTGACTCTGAATATAGTAAATCAAAACAATA
Organism: Pictodentalium vernedei; assembly: GCA_031216915.1. NCBI lineage: Eukaryota > Metazoa > Mollusca > Scaphopoda > Dentaliida > Dentaliidae > Pictodentalium > Pictodentalium vernedei. The sequence goes on along the minus strand of CM062295.1, from coordinate 630,122,638 downwards.
GGTTTCTGGATGATAACTTGATAACGGTTCGACCCACGTTCATGAAACGTCATAGGTGGGTTGGCATCAGTGAGAGGAAGGAGCTTATTTATTTTGGACCCGTTACGTGAAAGGTCCAGGTCACAGTTGCCTTCAACATGGTAAATCCGAAGACTGTTGGTTTCCGGACGATAACTTGATAAAGGTTCAACCCACGTTCATGAAACTTCATAGGTAAATTGAATCGGTGATAGGAAGAACCCTATTTATTTTGGACTCGCTAGAACAAAGGTCAAGGTCACAGTGACCTTGAACATTGTAAGTCATAAACAATAGTTTCCGAATGATAACTTGACTATGGTTCGACCCACATTCATGAAACTTCATAGATGGGTTGGCCGTCTTGAGAGGAAGAACTCTCCTTTTTTGGACTCACTAGGTCAAAGTCAAGGTCACAGTGGCCCTGAACATTGTAAATCAAAACAGTTGGTTTCCGGATGAAAACTTTATAATGGTTCTATCAACTTTCATGAAACTTCAACTTCATAGGTATATTGGCATTAGAGAAAGGAAGAATCTTGTTTATTTTGTACTCGCTAGGTGAAAGGTCAAGGTCGCAGTGACTTGCAACATAGTAAATTGTAAACAATTGGTTTCCAGATGATAATTTGATAATAGTTTGACACACAGTCATGAAACTTCATAGGTAGGTTGGCCTAGGTGGGCGGAAGGCCACTATTTATTTTGGACTCGCTAGATCGAAGGTCAAAGTCACAGTGACCTTGAACATTATAAATCGTAAACAATTGGTTTCCAGATGATAATTTGACAGTGGTTCCATCCTCGTTCATGAAACTTCATAGGTAGGTTGGCATTGGTGCCAGAAAGAGCTATATTTATTTTGGAATCACTAGGTCAAAGGTCAGGGTCACAGTGACCCTTCACATAGTAAATTGTAAACAACTGGTTTCCGGACGATAAGTTGATAATGATTAAACCCACCTTTGTGCTGTCACAACTCGACATTGGATCGATGATCCTGTCGGTATTTTCAGATTGTTAGAGAGACGACTTACATAAGCTTTAAGCTTTCTGTCGAATCCCGGATTTACACAGCAATAAATTTCCTTTCCTTTACTTGTTTCATTTATAATACTAATACTGTATCTTGTGTTGTTCAGATGTTGTTTCTCAACTGTTATTGTGAAATGTATTTACTTATCAACTATTGAATAAATATTGTTTAAACTAAAGCCGCAAACTATCCTGTCAACCCGATAGAAAGTGCGTATGGCAAAACTTGCTGCCGTATCCGTCTTATGTGTTCCATGTTTCTGCATGTAATGACGACTTAACCCAAAATATTCCCGATTTCTCAAATGACATGTTAACACAGATTATTTTCTAAAATTATTTTTTCCTGGATTAAAATTGATTCCCAGAATAAATATAAACCACGATTATTTTCTGCCACGTAAATCGCCCTTTAGCATTGTTTTTACATCATTGTTGGCTGCCTATACAGGTTGCCAACAATGATGATGAAACACTCTTAAGTCATCTGCAGCCATGTACATGTGTACAATAGTTATGATCATAAAAATTAATCTGCGGCTTCAAGCGTTAATTTGACATCTGCATGAAAAGGATTTTAACTTAATGCTGGAAGGTGAATTTGATCTTCAGTGATTTCTCTGGAATTTTGAAGAACACAGAGTAGAAACTGGAATGGTTACTAGTAATAGACTAGGGATGACATGAGTTTTTTTAGTAAATTTAGAGACATAAAGTTTGACTTTCTAAACCAATAGGTAGCGAAATGTTAATGTATGTGAACTACTAAGCCATTTTCCAACCTTTTATGAATTGTTTTTAAAAAGTTACTGTCCAGTACTTTTTGAACACCACTACTACTCTTAGCTTCTTGTATGCTGTTGGCCGATATTCCTGCCCAGGAAAGGATTTCTTTTTCCAACTGGAATAAGTATAATTTGGACAAATTCAATTAATTTTCTCCCTTTTAACTGTTTGAATTTTGTCGCCATTGATTTCTTCAATGGGTTGAGAGTTGACCCTTCACCTGACATGGAAAGCAGATGACACTTGCAAACAAAATTATTGAATAACATTTTTTTTTTCTATTTTTGCATCAAAACATAGCTTATGACCCCAAATTGGAACGACCTTAACAAGCTCATTCCAATGAGGGGCCGTAAGTTATGTTTTTGAATAAAAAAATGAAAAAATAAAGATAATTGAACGATGATTTTTGTGAATGGCGCATTCAGTTTTGGCCTTTACTTTGAGTAAAGGGTTAATATTTGAGTTCTGACATAATTTTATAACTAGATGTCAGTTTGAGCACTGTGGAAGTATTTAGTTAGTGACAGTTGCTGATAGGTTTAGTTGAAAATTGCTACCAACTGGAAACTGGCTTGAGCATTTGCATATTTTAAGTTTAATTAACCTTTCTATATACCAACTGTCATACTACTTTTGCAGTTCAAAAAGTAGATATGCAAAGCAACACAAAGGTTAGAAAAATCTTTGAACCAGACCATACAATTTGAAGTAAGATTCAATGAAATTCATCATCCGATCAGTTTGTCACTATTCAGGCATACTTTTGATCACAACACATTTGGAAAACAAGTGGAATCAATAAATTGGACTTCACGTCAATGTCAAAGTCGTGAGAAAGTGTAGTTCCATGCTCTGAACTGACTTTTGGAGTGTTTTTGCTAGATGCGCAAGTCTCAACTAAGATATAATAAGTCTTTACTGTTTGTTTATTGGGGTTTTAACAACTCTTTAACCCTTTACCTAACATGAAAAGCATACAACACTTTCAAACAAAACTTTTGAAAAACTAATTTTTTTCAATTTTTTGTCTCAAAAACATAGGTTATGACCCCCATTGGAACGAGCTCGACGAGCTCGTTCCAAAGCGGGGTCATAACCTATGTTTTGAGACAAAAAATGAAAAAATAATTAAAATTAATTGGCGACTTTTGTGAATAGCTCTGACCGGTTTTGGCCACTACGTTGTGACACTAATACATTTCTTAAATTTAAATTGTTTTCACTTTTAAAAACTGTTACCATTTTGAAATTTCCATGGGTTGGGGGGGGGGGGGGGTAATGGGCAGAGGTATTTTGGGCATCTTTCAAGAAGATCAATGTGATTTTAAAATTTTGTTTATTTTCAGCAATATGCTGCCTTTGTCGGAGACTATCGATGACATGGTGGCATTCAGTAAATTGACAGATTTTGTGTTTCACCAGATTCTGCTGTGCAGTGAGACACATCCGAATATTGTTGAGGCCCAGAATTTATTACAACGTGTACTGAAACGGAAACTTTACAAATGTGTGGCCAAGACACCAGAAAGATATAGTCAGGTTTGTATAGCTCTCATGTTTCTACCTACATGCTGATAATTTTTGGGATGTTGACATTGGTTAAATTCAGGGGATCTTGATCTTGATCCACTGGCGGTATTAACATTAACACAGTGAGTCCAATGCCTGCAAATTCACTAACTGTCGGGACACTGAAAGTCCTTGAAGTCCATCAAGAGTCCTGAAATTCTCTCAGTTTAGGTCCAATAAGAATTCAGCTGGATTTGAAATTACTTCGTCTAAATTCACATTCACAAGTGTATCTTATTGATGTTTAGTTCCATATTACATGCAGGTGTTATCCAGCATTTTTTGTCAGAGTTAATGCTCTTTATGGACTTGGAATTTGTTTCATTTTTTATGATCTGTCGCATCTTAGTTGTGAACTCGCAATTTTATTTTCCTTTTGCTTTCAAAACTTTAACTTCATATACATTGCAAATAAGGTATCAATGATAAGGAGAGTGTTTGGGGTTAACTGGTCAAAGGTCAAGGTCACCTTTGCTATAAATAGATTTTTGATTTCTGTGCAATAACTTTAGTTTTCTTTTGCATGCGAGACTGTAACTTCTTACATTGAGGTGCCAGTGATTTGGATTGTGTATTATAAATTTTATACGACAAAACAGAACCAAATTGAGTGTCTTCCTACCATCTGTCATTCTCAAATGACACAGTGCAGTGATAGTCCTAGCTCAGATGGAAAGGCCATAAATTCAGTTTTGGTGTGATATATCCTTAAGTACACTTGAAACCAGAAATATCCATGAAATTTGTCTTTTATGGCAATTTTACATTTGTTGTCACTTTAATGTTCCTTCACTAAATCTGATGGTGTGATTTGAGCTGAATAAATCTGAAACACTATTTTTGGGGTTATAAAACATCCTGATTTTATCACCTGAAGTATATTTTTTAAATTACCAGTGTATTTTCTCTTTAAATCTTTACCTAACAAATTGGCTGCAGCTGCATTTACAAAATGAGCCGCTGAAAAACATTTTTTTTCAAAAAACTTTCATTAAAAATCACATCACGTCACCCCCACGTCGAACTCATTCCAATGGAAGGGGGGTGGGGTGCAAATTTGGTTTTGTTGATTTTTTTTAAAATTTGAAAAAAATACTTAAAATAATAAATTTTTATATCACATGCATTGGGTGAAGGATTAACACTATATCTAGTGTAATGACCATAGCAGACCAGCATGGTTCACAAGAATGTTCAAACAAATTTTACTGCTTTTGCCTCAAAAACAAAGCTTATAACCCCACATTGCAACAAGCTAATCGATCTAGTTCTAATGAAGGGTCATAAGATATATGTTTAATATTTTTCACGCCAGGAAAGGATATTTTCAGTTTTTCAAGAAATATTTTTTGCAAGTTTTCTTCACGTGTTATTAAAAGGATTAATCAGAAATTAAGAGTTGTTTCTCCCAACTGAAAAAGTCAATTGTATTTAAGGAAGAAAAAAACAATTTCTGAAGCATGGCAAAGAGGCAGAGGTAGAAAAAGAAATAAACTTTGAAGGATTTACTAAAAGAAAGTCACAAAATAATGTCATTTAGCAAATAGTGCTGTTGAAACTTTTCTCATTTATTTTCTGGATTACGCCTGTCCACCTGTCCGCGAGTCTGTGCGTCCATCCATCCACACGTCTGTCCGCACTCAGATGTCTGTTCGCGTTGTAACTTCTACATTACTGCTCAGATTTTGACGAAATTTTATACAGATATTCACTATCATGAGATCTTTAAGGAGCATCAGCCAACTTGCTGTTGCAATATTTTTTCTGTGAGTTGTGGCCCTTTGAATACACAGAAATAGGCTATTTTTTGTCTGTTCACCTCGTACCTCAGGTTTGGGTCATTGGATCTCAATGAAATTTGGGATGAAGATTGTTGATGGGAAAGGCTTTCAAATAAGTCTTGAATGATATTTCTTACTTTTCACCTTTTAGACTTAACCCCCTTTTTAACTTTGAAAATTCCCTGATTGCCTCGTAAAATATCTGTTTGCCTCATACTTCAGGTTTTGAGTTATCAGATTTCAATGAAATGTGGAATGAAGATTGTTTATGGGAAAAACTTTCAAATGAGTAATCTCCCTGTAGTAAAACAAAGAAAATACATGCAAATCACCCACCTCCCCACAGACTGCTATGTCTTTGTTCTATAAAGTATGGGTTATTAGATTTTAGTGAAATTTGGAATGAAGATTGTTTATGGGAAAGGCTTTCAAATGAGTCATGTCCCTGCAGTAAAACAAAGGAAATACATGGAAAACACCTCCCCACATGTGGCATGATGTCTTTGTTCTACATCTCTTATGTGGAGGGTCCGAACGTCACTAGACTTAAGTAACAGGTGTTTCTGGCCTTCACAAGTACCTTGCTCTAAGACAAAGACAATAATTTTGCTCTTTGCCTCGTAAAAGATCCAAATTTTTGGCCTGTTCACCTTGTATCTCTGGTTTGGGGTTAGCGGTTCTCAATGAAATTTTGAATGAAGATTGTTTATGGGAATACCTTTCACAGTATCATGGTACATTCTTCACTTCACATTGTTAGGCAGTATGCACCATGGGAGTATTTCTAGAGGCATTGCCCCCCCCACCCCCCCCCCCACCCCCCTCTTGTTTAAATTAAAAATAGAAAAGTTCGTAATATATTTGTTGCAAGATCTGGCCAACCAAACCTGAGAGAGTTGCTCTGTGATAATATAAAACCGTTATTGACTTTTCTTAGGGTTGATACAAGGGATTACGTGCCATTTACCCAATACATAGGATATCAAAATTTATCATTTTAATTATCATGTTTTAAAATTCTTCACAAAATTTCAACAAAACCATATCTTGTTGCACCTCATTGAAAGTTTTTGAAAGATAATCTTTTTTCAGCTGCTGATATAGTAAATTAGTTTGATGGGTGTGGACGATTCGTTAGGTAAAGAGTTAAAAAGTAATATTAACCTTTGACTAATGCCTCTGTAAACATATCTTTTGTTGGGATGATACTTCCTTGTATCGAGCGCAAGGAGAGTCAATAAATGTATTCACTTAGTTGGATCATTCAACGTTTTTGTTCATTTCAATCAGAGAGGACACCTCTTGTCCATTTTCAGCAGCAGCAGAGAATTTTTGTCCAGACGACTTTTTCCTCAGAGGATCTTTCGGTCATTCCCTGATTTATTGATTGATTCATATGTTGGAACTTGCTTTGCTTTATTAACAGCACACAGAGATACTAATCTTGGAATGAAGATTTGTTAATGTAGTTTTGTTTGGTTGCATTTATCAGAGAGTTCCTGTATGTACTCTTTAGTAGACTGCAACGCAATGAACAGTATTTTTGCTTCTAACTAAATATGAAACATTTCCAATTTATTTTCTTATTATCAATGAAGTATATCAGGTTTCCCGTTTTACAAAAAATTGGTGTCATGTGAGTTTCCTAGTTGACTGAAATCATCTGTGGCATTCTGTGTCTCATACACACATGGAACTTAATTAAGCACCCCCTGTTTTTTCGCAGAGATGTTAATAGGAACTGTCATTACTTTCTTGCTATTTTCTGATGGCCAAAAGTGACTGTTTGCGGAAAGAATGGTCTATTGACAAATGAAAGACAACACAATGTTGAAAATATGCAGTATTTTAATAGCGCTAATTACACATATCTGTCACTAATGTTTTTGATGGGAAAATGTTCTCTCGACCAGTATGGTGCTGGAAGTGTCCATAATGAAACAATGCCGGTAATTACTGACAAAAAGTGTAGCTTGTGCTCTCCTGAACACAATATCAGTATTTGACGTCAGTAGCGAGTGTATTCACCACGTGCCTGGATGACAGCCTGAACCCTTCTCCTAATGCTACTTGTGAGCCTTCTGATATGGTCCAAGGCAACTGCTGCCACTCCTCATGCAATGCAGCTTCAAAATTGGCCAAATTCTGTACAGGCGGATCCACTGCATGCACACGTCCGAGAAAGTCACAGATGTGTTCTGAGGGATTCAAATTGGGGCTAATTGTAGGCCAAGGTAATGTTGTAATAGCATTGCTCTGAAGGCATACTCTCACAGCATGGGAACGAGGTGGCCTTGCATTGTCATCCATGAATACAGGGCGAGTAGCCAACAGGTGGTTGTCAAAATGAGGCACGACAACCGGATTGAGAATGTCCTGGATGTGCTGATGTCCATTGAGATTCCTACGTACAGTCGCCATATCAAGTTTAGAATCATGACAGAGGCATCCCCATCCCTCACATGGACGAGTGGATGTGTTTGGGGTACGCTATCAACTTTCACTGGATGAAATGTACTGCAAGACATAGCAAGCATTAAAACATAATAATCAGTAACAGCATCTTCACTGTCATGAAACATTTCAATGGGTGCTTAATTAAGTTCCATGTGTATACTATGGGTATGGATTTGACTGCAGGGCCGTAGCTACAGGATCTTCAATGGTGGGGAGGGGGTGTTCAGTTAGATTTCTAACTGGGGTTGGGGGTCCTAGCACGACATGCTGTAGGATTGTCCCGATAGAGTGCAAGGCCATGTTGGGGAGAGTTTGTGTGGGGGTATCTCTCTCTCTCTCGATGGCGGGGGGTACAGGTAAAATGTTTAATTTTTTAACCCCTGAGGTGGATTTTGAGGTCTACCTCTGGCATAAATCTTGTCATTTCATCCACAAGAAAAATGTATTTCCCTAGGTAGGTCCATGAGTTTTCTTATACAAGGACTGGAACCTTTGTATGGTATTGCATTGGCCATAACCTTTGAATAAGTATTCAGTCTTGTGGGTGGCCATGCCCTTCTTTGTCCTTGTAGGAGATAGATTTGAATGGACAAACTGAGACTTCTGATTTATTCCAATGTAGCCCCCAATTGGACCTTAATTAACTCATGACCTAGCACAAATATAAAATGAAAATTTTGAAAACAGAAAAAGAATCTTAGAATAACTAATCATTTTCAACTTTGCTTCAAAATATAGCTTATTTATTACTCCTCGTTGGAATGGGCCATTAGGAGATAAAAGTTCTGTAAGTTCTGATGAAACCAGAAATATGCATGAACTTGGTCTTTTATGGCCACTTGCCATGAAGGTCAATTTTACTCTTGTCACTTTAACCCTTTGAACTGGTAAGACCGATTTGTCGGTCCAAGGCATAATTTTGTCCCATTTTTGTCTTAGTATAAGAGGTCTATACATGGGGCATTAGGGGGCGCAGTGGCTCAATGGTAGACTGTTGGACTTCCATGCTAGAGGTCCCGAGTTCGATCACCGTCCGGGACAACCCGCGTTGTGTCCTTGGGCAAGGCACTTTATCTCAATTGTCTACATAGGGGTACGATGACGCTGTTTTCTAAGGCATACTGCACGTCAATTGTGCACATGTCTTCAACCATTGTTACCCTGATTGAGCGGAGCTTGAACAGAGTTAGCATGTTTAGGAGCTGACAGTTGCTTGTCTGTGATCGTTGGTTCTCTTCGGGTACTCCGGCTTCCTCCACCCGTAAAACTGTCACGGTCACAATTAGCCATTGTGCATAAGTATGTGACCTTAAACCCCAATAAATAAATAAATAAATAAATAAATAAATAAATAAATAGCATGGGGCATTGATGATAAAATAATAACAGCAGTTATTATTTTATCATCCCTGTATATTGATATTGGACTGACTGATCTCACTGTAAGTGTACACAAAGGCGACACCATTCCAGGAAATGAGGGTTCAAAAGGTTAAAGTTCCTTTACTAAATCTGATGGAGTGATTTGAACTGAATAAATTTGAAACACTATATTTTGGGTTATAAAACATTTAGATTTTATCACCTGAAGTATATATTTTAAAACAACTTGTGTATTTTCTCTTTAACCCTTTTCCTAACGAATTGTATGCATCTGTCCATGTAAGTTACAAAATTAGCCGCTGGAAAGCCCTTTTTATTCAAAACACTTTCAAGAAAAATCACATCATGTCACCCCTCATTGGATTGAACTCATTGAACTTTTTCCATTGGAGAGGTAGAGGAGTATATGATTTAGTTTTGTTGAAATGTTTTGAAAAATTTGAAAAAAATAATATTTAAAATAATAAATTTTGATAACGTGTGCATTGGGTGAAGGGTTAACCCTATGTCTAACATAATGGCAACATAACTGACCAGTATGGTTCACAAAAAAATGTCAAACAAAATTTACTGCTTTTGCCTCAAAAAACATAGCTTATAACCCCACATTGCAGAAAGCCAATCTATCAGTTTCAAATGAGGAGTCATTAGGTATATTTTTAATATTTTCTTTACACCACAAATGGATATTTTTAGTTATTCCAGAAATATTTTTGCACATTTTCTCCCCAGACATGTTATTAAAAGGATTATTTATTTGTTTGGTGTTTAAGGACGTATACTTATGCACAATGGCTAATCGATTAAAAGGATTACTCAGAAACTGAGAAGTGCATTTCCCAACTGAAAAAGTCAGTTGTATTTCAGGAAGAAGGAATTCAACCTCTGGAGATTGGCAATCAAGAGGCAGAGGCAGTGATAAAAAAAGAAATTGTATATTCCAAACCAGAACTTAAGTTGGATCCAGAATCTTTGGTTATCAGTGTGAGTATGATTTACAAGGTATAGAATGGGAAATCCCTTGACCAAATAGTCCCGATCCCATTGTTGCTACATGTAAATAATTATGGCGAGTATAAACAACTCACCTCTCAAAAGATCTTTTGATTTTGAACTATTTATAAAAATAAACTTTGGAGTATTTAGTAAAAGAAAGTCACAAAAAATATCCCTCAACAAATAGTGCTTTGGACCTTTTTCGATGAATTAAATTAGAAATAGAAAAGTTTGTAATATACTTGTTGCAAGATCTTGCCAACCAAACCAGTTACAGTAGAACCTGTCTTGAGAGACCGCCCTTTGGGCCACACAAAAGTGGTCTCTCAAGACAGGTGGTCTCTCATAACAGGTTTCAGGTTTTCTCAAGTTAGTGAATAACCAACCACAAAGTTCAGAAATGGAGAAGAATGGATTTTTGTAATTACTTTGTAGTTGTTCTTTTTTATGAAGTTTTTGTAACAAATTGAAATGGACTGTTATAAAAATTATAAAAATAAATTAGTGTTGAAAATCTTCATTGAAGATTTTCAACACTAATTTATTTTTATAATTTTTATAACAGTCCATTTCAATTTGTTACAAAAAGATTTTCAACACAAATTTATTTCTATTCCTATCTGTCACATTTCAGGGATGTATGAAATTATTTATTCAGCAATAATCCTAATCTTTTCACAGGGGTCTTATAAAAACATCTCAATCTGTAATGAGTTAGCAATTGAAACCCAATTAAGAGTGTTTAATACTTTTAATTATGTTAGTATAACCACAATGGATTTTCCAACTTCAGAACAGATAAAAAGTTTTTGTCATGGTTTCAGTTTTCAAAGGGGCGGTCTCTCAAGACAGGTCCATTATGGCATAAAAATACAAGTTGGTACCAGGTCACACTGGTCTCTCAAGACAGGTGGTCTCTCAAGACAGGTGGTCTCCCATAGCAGATCCATTATAGAGTAAAACCAATCGGTGCCTGGTAGATGTGGTCTCTCAAGACAGGTGGTCTCTCAAGACAGTGGTCTCTCAAGACAGGTTTTACTGTACTCTGTCATAATAATAGAAAACAGTTATTGACTTTTCTTAGGTTGATACAAGGGATTACATGCCATGTACCCAATACATAGGATATCAAAATTTATCATTTTAATTACTGTTTTTTAAAATCCTTCACAAAATTTTAACAAAACCATATCATGTGGCACCTCATTGACATTTTTTGAAAGATAATCTTTTTTCAACTGCTGAAATAGTAAATTGCTTGGATGGTTGTGGACGATTCATTAGGTAAAGAGTTAAAAAGTATTATCCCTATATCCCGACAAATTCTATCTTTTGATTTGTCAGAATGCCTTGAACAAATAGCCATGGCAAAGGGTGCACCCAACATCCCGGGTATACGCGCACTCGAAATATTGAGGGTATATAGTTTAAATGAAAGCCTTTCGCTTTTGTTCGCCTCGATTAAAAATTGAACCAAAAAACCTGAAAATAGTCACAAATATCATCAGATTTTTGACAATTCAATCATATTTTGCTGTTATAAATTAAATAGTCAAATAATTAAATGAAACGACTTGAGAAAAATAAAATAAGAGCAAATATCATCCCCTCAGTTCCAATGTGTTCTATGTGCCACTGGAACTCAGGGGATGACATGTCAGCAAAATACTGTTTGCTCATTTCCTTAACAACCCAAGGGACGTAACTCTATCTGTTGTCGTCTGCGTTTGTTTCAGCTGATTGCAGAGCTTGAGATACGCGTCCACAAATGTTTCTCCACAATGTTTCTATTGTGTTTCAAACGGGACAAAAACGTTATCTCCGTCACCTGGATATCTCATTTAAACATCTTGCCTGCGCCTCAGTGTTTCAAAACCGACATCCAGGTATTAAATTACCATATACCATACATGTTGGCAGAGATAACTTATAATATTTGCCTTTGACTTATGCCTCTGTGAACATATCTTTTGTTGGGATGATAATATACCAATAACATGATTTTGGAGGGCGTTATGGTTTATTAACGGCCCGACAGGAATGATTAAAAGCCAGAGGGTCCATTAACAGCCCGAGACGAAGTCGAGGGCTGTTAACGGCCCGAAGGCAGTTAATCATTCCTGGAGGGCAGTTAATAAACAGGGACGCCCAACAAAATCTTGTTATTATTGTTATTACCACTTCTAAAATGGTTAAATCCAAAGGTCCTTCATCAAGTTCACTCGATTGTGACATGCCGAGTTTTCGCAATGACATTTAACTGAAACACGTGTCGCCTGTTTGAAGTCAAACAAAACATCACGTGGTCAATCACATGATAACCTAATTTAAATATTTTTGTTTGCTACGAAAAATTCGCCTTCTCCCAAAATCTACTAACTTGGCACAACACAAAAGTCAAAACACGCGTGTCGTCTGTTTTTTTTTTTTATAAACAAAACGTCACATGCTCATTTAAATATTCATTTAAATACTCATGTAAATATATTTTGTTCGCCTCAAAAATATGACACGAAAGACTGGCCTTCTCCTGAAAACTTTACAACCCAAAACTTGTAATGAGCTATTTACTCTTCCAAATCTATTAATTCATGACCAAATGGTGAAAGTTCACAAATGTGTGATATTCATTACATTTATACGAGTGTTTGAAACTTCAATCGGAGCCGAGGCATTTTCGAAATATTTATCTGGAGGCGGGCCGTTAACCAGGTTAACACACAACTTTCGGTTTGAGACTGCGCATTATACACTTTTACCGTAAAGGTAAAATCGTATTAATCTGCTAGAGAACGCCATGTGAAGTGGTAATAATTCCTTGTATCGAGCGCAAGGAGAGTCAATCATTGTATTCAGTTGGATCATTCAAAGTTTTTGTTCATTTCAGTCAGTGAGGACACCTTTTGTCGATTTTTAACAGTGGAGAATTTTTGTCCAGGGAACTTTTTGTCATTGAACCTTTTCCTCAGAGGATCTTTTGGCCATTCCCTGATTTATTGATTGATCCATCTGTGGGAACTTGCTTTGTTTTATTAACCCTTTCAACCTGAGAGGCTGCTTTTACTTCTAGAAACATGATACGTCTTAATTTTATTAAGCAGGCTAACTGCTGAGTCAATATATGGGATAGACCAATTAATATTTTCAACGTGCAGCACGTTGAAAATATTAATTGTTCTACCCAAAAATAATGAGTATGGTCTCTTCCAATTGCTGCCATTGAACTGACATGAAAGATACCACTTGTGTTTAAAGGGTTAACAGCATGTAGATACTAATTTTAAAATAAAGGTTTATTTATCTAGATTTGTTTGGCTGTATTTATCAGAGAGTTCCCGTATGTACTCTTCAGAAAACTACAACAAAATGAACACTATTTTTGCTTCTAACTAAATATGAAACATTTCCAATTTGTTTTCTTATTATTATCAACGAAGCATAATTATAAGATTTCTGTTTTACAAAAATTTGGCGTCATGTTATTTTCTTGGTTGACTGAAATCATGAGTGGCATTCTGTGTATCATACTATCTGTATGGATTTGACTGCAGGGCCGTAGCTAGAGGATCTTCAGTGGGACCGGGAGGGGTGATCATGGGTGGCAGAAGCTCGATAAAAGTCGAGGGGCACAAATTTACAATGCTACCATGGTTCGACCCAGTGTGAGAAAGGTTACAATCGTATATCGGTAAATGTACCGTGACTCACAATAGTCTCTCGTTTAGATGAATATGCCGCTGTGTGGTCACTGTCCTGTCCGTTTTTTCTACTTCAACCATCTTCCAACCCAAATGCTCAGTTTCGGGTTGGAAGATAGTTGATGTTGAAGAAACGGGCCAAAGCGACCCGAAGTGGGATTCTTTGGCAAATTTTTTGGGGGGGGGGGTTGCAAATAATGTTACAGGAATGCCTGTATATCGACATGTTTGCATGCACCCATTTTAACTCATTGTGTAACTGCGAAACATATCTGTGGAAAAAAGTGATGGGGCATGTGCCCCCTGGCTCGCCCACCTCTGGTGGTGATCACTTAGATTTCTAACTGGGGTTGGGATCTTAACACAATATGGTGTAGGCATGTCCTTGAGGGATGCAGAACTGTGTTGGGGGTATCTCCCTCTTGATGGTGGGGATACAGGGAAAATGTTTAATTTTTGTAACCCCTGAGAGGAATTCTAAGGCCTACCTTTGGCTTAAATTTAGTTATTTCATCCACAAGAAAATGCATTTCCCAAGGAAGGTCCATGAGTTTTCTCTTACACAGTCCAAGGACAATAACCTTTGTGTGATATTGCATTGGCCATAACCTTTGGATGGTATTACATTGGCCATTACCTTTGTAGTATTCCAGTCAGCTGGAAGGAGTATGTATTGGCTGAATAGCCATCAGGCTATAGTCCTTGTGCAGCCTGGTCATTGATAGGGAAATGACATAATGAATTTGAAAAACTGGATCGGTCAGATTCAAGTTGGGATTTTGGAAAATTTTGTCAGCTGATTGGAAAATTCAGAGAATTTGATTGAAAATTGGAAAACCAGTTTTTATTACACACCCGTAACTGTATTTCTCACGATCACATGGATTTTAGGGGCATGCGGTAATTTTAACCAGAAAGCTCTGGTGCGATCAGATAAAAAGTACCCTTCGCGTGTACAAGTTCTCTCGTTAGACTGGTTCTTATAGTTTGCAGAGTTTAATGGAAAATAACCAATTAGAACCATCAGCTATATTTATCTGTCGGAAGTACCGATTTTCATTACAAAATGTTTGATGCATAACTATGCTAAAACTATCGATTGTCATCCTAGATACATGATCTCAACCAGGAAAATGAACACTTAAATTCCACATTTTCTTTCGTTATTGAAAACCAAGGAAAACTTAATTAATTTTGGGCAAAAAGTCCAATTGGGTTGGATATTGACGCCTGGCACTGGTACAGTTCCTATAGAATTTTGTAACATTGTTACCCTCAGCGCTGTGTGCTGCCAGCGAGTCGATACGAAGCCTACTGTGTAATCCTATTCGATTCACACTTCGGCATTGAAGCAGCATGTTTCCCAATGCAACCATAGTGTGAAGAGCATGTTAAGTTAAAGTAGTTCTCAGGAAGCAGGACTAAATCATTCGTGAAAACTTGTTACCGTGAAACAGAAAGAATGACTGCGACACGCTGAGAGTGCCTGCAGATGTCTGACAGCTAGAACATGCAGTTATTGATTCACTATAACCAATTCCACACTTACTAGTGACCCCTCCCACAAGCTACACTAGTTGAAGAAAGAAAACAATGTGGAGGAATGAGAAGAGCGGTTTAAGAAAACTTCAGTAGTTTACATTTGTAAAACCAAGAATGTTTTTACGTGTTTGTGGGGGCTGTGGCGACATTTTTTTTTTTGGAATGGGGGTGCCAATGTAATAATTCTGAAATATGACTTTCTGTAGTCTACTGGGGAAAAAAAAAATGCTACCACCTACTCACTACTGGATAGTCTTGAGTATAGTGGGAATGAGACACGAAGAGGGGAGGAGTGGTCAATACATGTCGTCTGATCCTACATATTGTCAATTTTATGAGCAACTTCCATGTAAAATAATTATTAGAATATTTAAAACAAAGAGAGTATGACAATATTTTCCAAACAAAGATTTATGTGTATTTTTAAATGACTAATTAAGAATTTTTGCTAGTATTTCTATTTTGTACAATCTTGAATATTATTTTGCTTTAATTCTCAGCATCAAAACGTAAATCGAATGCTACCAATATGAATGAGCTACATGGGTGTATGAGTTGGGTTCGGGGTGGGGGAGGGGTTGCTGCACTCCTCTCTTCCCTCCACCAACAACCAGCTAATTTTGCAGTTTTCATGGCGGTGGTTCACACAGTGAATGGTAATTAACCAGGATTGTTCGCTCTTCAGTCATGCCAGGAGCCCTGAATACACCTCAGTGTTCACACTAGCCGAAGTTGCTGACACCATGCAATTCAGATATTCTCCATCCCCAATCTTCAGGTCGGTAAATGTTTTATCGATCGGTGTTTTCAACCCCTGTGCATCAGCACCTCCATGGTCTTTGACATCTTCCAACCCAATGCAGTAATTATTTATTTATTTATTGGTGTGTAAGGTCACATATTTCTGCACAATGGCTAACCATGACCGTGACAGTTTTACGGGTGGAGGAAGCCGGAGTACCCGGAGAGAACCACCGAGCAACGGCGAGCAACTGTCAGCTCCCCAACATACCAACTCCACACAAGCAGGGTTAGCATTGGTTGAAGACAGGTGCGCCATCGACGTGCAGTACGCCTTAGTGCACAGCGTCACCGTGTCCCCACGTGGGCAATGGGGGTAAAGTGTCTTGCCCAAGGACACAATGCGGTTGCCGCAGGTGGGATTCGAACCGAGTACCTCTCGGCTTGCAGCCTGCACCTCTACCAACTGAGTCACCGCGCCCCCTAATGCAGTAATAAACTGGTATATCTTTCCTGACAGTTTGCTAATAGAAAAGCTCTTTCCCAGAGCCAGTTTTTGGGGGGTTCACTTCCACCAGTTAGAATACCGAATGCTGTATTAGAGCACAAGAGCACTGCAATTTTCTTCCTTTTTGCATCGGCCCGATAATGCATATATTCCCTTGCTACCCTTCCATCAATGTTTCCATCTATCAACTTAACACCAGAGTCTTTTATGCACTCGACAAGAACATGGAATTTGTTGTATGGTAACTGTTCAGTCACTAAATTATGTTGTGAATTTGTCAACAAATGATGACTGTGTACTGATACAGTTAATTTTGCATCTCGATCGCGATCACCAACATCCACAGCGTCTCCAATGATGGAGCTATCCTCAACAGTCTTCTTACGTCCAACTGTCTCCAAGTGCCATAGCAGATGGTGTTTAGAAATGTTATCGGTGACACCATTTATAAATTGTACCAGCGTATCGGACAACTTTCCCGCAGACTTGTTGTGTTACACGGCTGCTTGGTGCTTTACACACAGTTTACAAAATACGTTTGATATAAAACACTTCCCGGTTTCAATGTCTGTTTTCGTTTCGATGGTAAACTCATTTTTGAATGGGAAGTGATTGAATGTTTTTTGTCTTGTTGAAAGCAAATTTAGACATCGTCAATGTATATTTCACAACCATAAATTCCGTCGTTCAACTTTCCCCGAAAACGCTATATTTACTATACCGGTGCACTCGGTGGAAAAGGAGGTACTAAAAGATAGCCGTAGATGAGTGTAGACATCCGTAGAAAAAGTTAACCCATGAGCAAAGATTATATGATCTTCTCGTGCATTTTTCGTTATAGAATGGGATAAACATATATCATCCATTCATAATAATATGTTACACATAGGTTTATAAGGTCAGTATCAACCCTTTGTGCCTTTATTTCCCCCTACCTCCCTACTTTTTCTATGGTCAACTTTTAGTATGCACCGGAGGAAGTACGCCAGTCTCAATGACAGAAGTTATTGTGTTTATGAAATCACTAGGGCTGTCACGATTAATCGATTGTCGATCGGTCACTCCGAAATCGATTAGTATTTTTTTTGTCGAAGAATTGGTAAACTTTACCCCGTTTTAGGCGTTTAATAATTAAAAAAAACATTTGATGAAAAAACTATTGTTTCTAAAGGTAAAAGGTGAAGAACGTCGACGTTAAACCCCAAGAAGCCATTAGAAGCATTTGTCTTTTAGGTACATTCAAAGCTTTGATGTTCTAAACTTTTGAACCGTCAGTCTAATAATCAAGACCGGCCGGCAGTTGCGAAGTTCACAATTGACGACCGGTCTTGATTATTATACTGACGGTACAAAAGTTCAGAACATCGAAGCTTTGAATGTGCCTATAAGAGGGTCGTCTTCGTTGTTTTCTTGAGGTAGGTCAACTGACATGAACTTCATTTTTGACGACTTCAAAGATAGGGAGAGCGGTCATATAGGTACGAATCGTACGATTAGTCGATTATTATCGATAATTTGCGACGATTAATCGATTCCTAAATTAAAAAAATCGTGACAGCCCTTGAAATCACTCATCGTTTGACTTGCTGGGAGTGATAAAATCAATAGATTGAAAATGGGGGCCAACTGATCAGCCTCGTCAGATTATTTTTGTGGCTGATTACCAGGCCGGACCGATCGGCCTTGTTAAAATGCAAGCCCTGAACTTTGGCATTTTGTTTGTCGACAGTTTTCTTTCGAACACTTCACAGTTCATACTTGTGAATCATTCGCTTTGAAACATGGTGTGCTTGTTTGGAGTGACCGCTAGATGTGAGCTTTGGGTTTCTTTCATTTCTCCCAAAAATATTTGCAAGTGTTGCCGTTAGCAATAACCTTTGAACTCATTGCATTTGTGCATCAGCATTGTCCTTTGGCAGGCCCTGCTGCATGTATTTATGACTGGATCAGGTTGAAACTTGGTATGCTTATTTGGGGTAACCTCTAGATGTGATCTATCTATTTTCGTCCATTTTCATCAAAAAACATTGCCGTCAGCAATGACCTTTACAATAAGTGCATTTGTGCATCAAAATATTCCTTTGTCATGCCCTACAAGGTATACTTATGAATGGATTGCTCTGAAATTTGGTTCAAGTTTATCAAAAAAACATTGCTGTAGCAATGTCTTTGTACTTGATGCATTTGTGCATCAACATATTCATTTGGCCTGCTGTATAGGGCACATTTATGAATAGATTGCTTTGAAACTTTGTATGCGTGTTTGAGGTGATTTTCCTTCATTTCCATAAAAAACATTGTTGTTAACATCAACCAACCTTTGAACTTTGTGCATTTGTGCCGAAACTTATAACTTTTGCACTCCCTACAGGGCATATTATTTATGAAAGTAAGCCCTTCTTACTTTAGAATATAATGATTACCATAACAGCCTATTCCTAAAACCCACATCTTTTAAGACCTCTGTTAGTGTTCTCCGTAAGATGACCACACTACCCATCCCACACGTCTGGGCCTTACCAATTCCTGGAGGTGTGGAAGGGGTAGTGTAGCCGCCTCACAGAGACTACCTTGTTAGTAGCAGCAAATAAAATGTACAAAGCCCACTAGACAGAATTCATTAAAAGTAACACTTCATGTTGCCACTTTTAGCTTTGGTAAGCTTGTGGAGAGCTAATCGCTCCACTTGGTCATACGAGGGGAGCGATTTTTAACCCTCCTGCATTTTTAAGAATGGGAGGCCTGATTTCAGTGAAAAAAGTTGCCGTTTACAGTGACCTTTAAACTTACTGCATTTGTGAATCAGCATTCTTCCTTTAGCCAGCCTTACAGATTACATTTAAAAAGGCATGGATTGCGCTGATGTTGTGCACACACAATGCTGTTATGTTGAAGTTTCACCAAATAACATTGGAACCAGTGATCTTTAGTTTTGCCATTTCACTTATAACTTACCAAGTTCAAGTTTGTCAAGTTGAGCTACAGTGCCATTGACACTTACGTTGTATCAGGACAGCTACTGGAAATGGCAGGGAGTCGGATTTAGCTTTTTTCCCCTTGATGTCAGGTTTTTCTGTGGTCTACACTTTGTAACACAGGTATAGATTAAAGCCTGACTTTATAGAGTGATCATTGGGCATGATGAAGTGCAGTTTTAAATGGGATGTGCGCGTAATGTATTGGCCAAAAAACACAAAAGCTTTGTCAAATTTTATTAATTTTTACAGTTTGCTCCCAAAACATAACTTAGGCCAAATTAAAAAATACATTTCGTTCTTTAGCAATTAATTTTTCAAATCTGTGAGGGAGGGAGGTTTTTATTTTTATTTTGAGCTTAACTTGACAAAGTCAAGATGAGCTATTGCCATAACGCGTGCAGAAGTCTGTGAGTCTGACAGTCTGTAGGTCTGTTCACATTTTCTTTCGCACAGGCTACACCCCGTAGTTCTTGTCCGATCATCACAGAATTTGACATGCAGGTTCGAGGTCATGTCCCGATGAGAATGTCCCCTTTTGGTTGCGATTGATCAATCGTGATTGCTACGCGAGCCCAAAACCCCAAAACCTTTAACACAGTCTACGGGTTGTATTTATGAAGGAATTTCATTATACCCCGCCGACAAAATCGGGGTGGGGGTGGGGGGTATTGAAATGGTGTTTGGCTGTCAGTCCATCTGTCCGTCCATCACAAACTTTGTCCGCTTAACTTCTCCTACAGAATTCAAGGGATTTTGGTGAAACCGGGTCTGAAGTGTCATTATCAAGTGCAGGTGAGTATGTGGTCAAGAATTTTCGATGCGATGATATTTGTGTGGTTATGGCCCTTGGAAATAGCAAACTTTCCCTCACAAACGCTTGTCAGCTTAACTCCTCCTATATTTTGTTATTGGATTTTTCCGAAACTTGGTTTGAGATATCATTTTCAAGTGCAAATGTGCATGTGGTCGGGAATTTTTGATACGACTATTTTTTGCGTAGTTACGGTCCTTGTAAATAACAAAATTTCCATTCCGTTAGGCTTGTCCGCTTAACTTCTCCTACATTTTTTGTTGGATTTTTACAAAACTTGGTCTGAAGTATTAAGTGTAGATGTGCATGTAGTCAGGGATGTTCGATGCAACGATTTTTTGCATGGTTACAGCCCTTGGACATAGCAAAATTTCCATCACAAACGCTTGTCGGCTTGACTTCTCCTACATTTTTTATTGGATTTGTACAAACCTTGGTTTGTAATATCAGTATCAAGTGTAGATGTGCATATGATCAGGAATTTTCGAAGCAATGATTTTTGCATGGTTACGCCCCTTGGAAATAGCAAAATTTCCAATACAAAACCTTGTCCGCTTAACTCCTTCTACATTTTTTATTGGATTTTTACGAAACATGGTCTAAAGTATCAGTATCAAGTATAGATGTGCATGTGATCAAGAATTTTTGATGCGAGAAATTTTGCGTGGTTACGACCCTCTAAATTTCCGTCATAAATGCTTGTCCGCTTAACTCCTGCATTTTCATTGGATTTTTACAAAAAATCGATGTGCAGTATGAGTATGATGTGTACATGTGCATATGGAAAGGAAGTTTCGATTCAACAAACTTCTTCCAGAGTTACAGCCCTTGTCGACTTTGAATTTACCATAATAGCAGGTTTTTAGCTGAACTTGACAAAGTCAAGATAAGCTATTACCATCACGCGTGCGGAAGTCTGTTAGTCTGTGAGTCTGTTCACATTTTCCTTTCCCGTAGTTCGTGTCCGATCATCACGAAATTTCATACGCAAGTTTAGGATCATGTCTAGATGAGAACGTCACCTTTTGGTCGCGATCGGTCAACCGTGATGGCTGCCCGAGCCCCAAACCCGAAAATCTTTAGCACAGTCTACAGGTCGTATTTATGAAGGGATTTCATTGTAACTTGGTACAATGTCACTGTGCAATATCTAGATGGGAATATCCCCTTTTGGTCATGATCTGTCAACCGTGACCGCTGCCCAAGCTCGAAACCAAAAAAACTTTTAGCACAGTCTGCAGGTCATATTCAATATGGAGGGATTTCATTGTAACTTGGTAGGTTGACTCCGTGTGATGTCTAGATGAGAACTACCCCATTTGGTTGCGACCTGTCAACCGTGACGACTGCCCGAGCCTAAAACCCGAAACCCTTTAGCACAGTCTACAGGTCGTATTTATGGAGGGATCTCATTGTAACCTGGTATGTGAACTTCATATACTATCTAGATGAGAACGACCCATTTTGGTCGTGATTAGTCAACTGTGACAGCTACAGGGGCCCGAATGCTGAAAACCTTTAGCGCAGTCTACAGGTCATATTTATGAAGGGATTTCATTGTGACTCGGTAAGATGACTCCAGATAATGTTCAGATTGAGGACTTCCCATTTGGTTACGATCATTCCGCCGTGACGACTGCCCAAGCCCCAAACCCCAAAACCTTTAGCACAGTTTATAGGTCGTACTTATGGAGTGATTTCATTGTAGCTTGGTAGGTTGACTCCATATAATGTCTAGATGATAACGTACCCTTTTGGCCATGATTGGTCAACTGTGAGGCTATAGTGGCCCGAGGCCCAAACACCTTTACCACAGTCTACAGGTCTTATTTATGAAGGGATTTCATTATAACTCTGTAGGATGACTCCAGATAATGCCAAGATGAGAACTTCCCCTTTTGGTCGCGATCATTCACCCATGGTGGCTGCCTGAGTCCAAAACCCGAGAAACTTTAGCACAGCACAGACTACAGGTCGTATTTATGAAGGGATTTCATTGTAACTTAGTAGGATGACTCAGTATAATGTCCAGATGAGGACAGCCCCTTTTGGTTGCGATCGGTCAACCATGATGGCTACACATGCCCGAA
This sequence comes from Pictodentalium vernedei, assembly GCA_031216915.1. Taxonomy (NCBI): domain Eukaryota; kingdom Metazoa; phylum Mollusca; class Scaphopoda; order Dentaliida; family Dentaliidae; genus Pictodentalium; species Pictodentalium vernedei. The sequence goes on along the minus strand of CM062295.1, from coordinate 630,100,242 downwards.
GCCCGAAAACATTGAGCACAGTCTACAGACCGTATTTATATAGGGATTTCATTGTAACTTGAAAGGTTGACTCGTTTTGGAATAATTCACTGTAACTTGGTAACTTTCGTTGACATACTATCGAAGAGAGGTCGCAGGTACTCCTGGAAGTCGAGCTTATTCCTCGCAATAAAACGTGGACTGTTCACTGATCAAACATGTTGGAAATAAATGATAACATCTCCTCTCTGATGATATATACACAAGTTTATTTACATATCACATCTTCTTTCTCTCCATTTTATTCAATAATTAAAACACACAAATAGCCTATGTCGTTGTACACTTTATATTTTTATAAACCCTGAAAAATATAATTAAAAAGACATGAGAACCTACAAATAAGCCAATTATTGAGGCTAACCCCTTTAGCGAAAAAAGGTAAAGTAAGCGATTCATTGTTGATCTGACTGCCGAACGATCGGTGTTTAACAAAGATCGTTCTGCAAGCAGAGCAACAATTAATAAGTGAAATATAAATAATACCATTTCAAAAAGACTCAGGTTAAATAATTTAAATTGTCAAAGAAGCAGCAATATCCTCCATAACAGGTACTCTTGTCAAATCGGAATTTCAAATCGAGATACCCCAAAACAATAGAATTTTCCGCCAGAACTACAGACAAGCCAACAACCAACAGACAGTGAACATGAAGAGAACAACCCTTCAACTAACGAAACCAAAACGCATTAAGCCGACGTGCACAAGAAAGCTGTACCTGCAATAAATAATTGTTAGATCTGGCCTGTAAAATAAAACGTTGAATCCATTATAAAAGCATGCAGCACTGAAATATAATTAAATAATGTTTTGTACATTATTAAAATAAAATTTATCACAATCTGAACACAACTATGAAATTATAAATATAATTTTTTATCTTTCTAAAAAAAACCCAATTATCTCCCTTCTTTTCCAACCTAAAAGATTGAAGAATTTTTATTAACATCTTTCCTGAAATGAATAAAGCTGTGAATTAATATTAGATGGAGAAAAATTCATCTTGAGTGTATTTATGTAAAAACAAATTTGTAATTTCATTGCTCATAATTGATACAAATTAAATACAGTTTGAAAGAAATAAATACCTGATGCTATATTACAATTAAAACATTATTCCAAAATTGTGCTGAATATTGCATGTAAAATATCAGGAGACATACCTGAAAGTAAATGTTCGTTTGTAAGTTTTTTTAGCAATTCTGTTTTATCTATAAAGGAAGAGTTTTGTACTGGATGCTCTACACTGGGAATCTGGCTTAAAACATACTCACCACTTTCAAGCCAGGAAGGGGGTTTTCTATTACGCTGTGATCTGTGTGATGCCGGTGTAGGCTTATCAACAGAAACAGAAGCTCTGTTGGTAAAATATCTGAAACATTTGTTGGAACTACACTTTCAAAACCAATACCTGTTTTCTCTACTTCAAGGCCTCCCTGGTCTTGAATGACAATATTATCCCCTGATAATAAATTAGAACTTCGACGATTCAAATCCAAGTCATCACCTGAAGGTATACTTCCTTCATTTACCCGTATGATGGTATGGAGATCGTCATCTCCAGAAGAAACTGCACTTGTCTCTACCTCCAAAGATTGATCGTCATCAAGTTGGGGTGAGACAATTCTTTCCTCGGGTGAAGTAGTTGGAAGCACTACCGTAGATTGAGGAACAACATGTAGTTCCAATTCGTCATCATCAGAAGAATCACACTCGGACTTGGAAACCATTTTCTTCTTGACATTTGTTCGCTTAGCTGGAACAGGTTTCCTCTCTTCTGACACATTTGCCATTGGATTTTCTTGAGATTCTGGTACATCTTCGGGTTCCAGGTCCAATGGTAAAGAACCAATTGGCAATAGATGATTCCGATGTAGAGTCTTTCTCAAACCATCTTTATTCTCTACAATAAGTACAGGAATAACAGTGTTTAGGCTGGTCAATCACAGTATAAGCATCATGATCAAAATGATCTGCTAACTTGTGACGGCCATCAAAAGCTAAGCTTTTTACCAAAAACTTTGTCCCTTGTCTTCACGGATGCACCACGGATGCACCACGAACCTTAAGGTCATAACCGTATTTTTGTCTCTGTTGTGCTCTCTTTGCAGCAGCGGTAACAAGGTCATAGGCAGACACTAGTTTCTTGCATAGATCTGCAACATATTCTGGAAGAGAACTTTCTGCCGAAGGATCGCGAAGTCCAAATAAATCATCAATTGGAAGACGAGGCTCCCTACCAAACATGAGATTGAATAGAGTAAAACCACTGCTCTCGTGTTTGGTACAATTGTATGCATGGACTAGTGGACCAACAAAGCTCTTCCAGTCTCTCTTCTGTTCGGGCTGCAATGTCCCAAGCATATTTAAAAGTGTCTGATTGAATCGTTCACAAAGGCCATTTCCCATCGGGTGGTAAGGTTTGGTTCTGGATTTCTGTTTTCCACAAAGCTGGAAAAGTTCCTTGATCAGTGTACTTTCAAAGTTACCACCCTGGTCTGAATGTCAACGATGAGGAAAACCATAGTGAATGATAAGATTGTTGAAGAGCACTTCATTGTGCAGACATGTGAGTACAGTTTTGACATGAGAAGATGGCAAGACTAGCTGCTGATGAACCTTGGAATTAAAAACTGTTTCTCTATACTGTGCTCCTCGGTGAAACTTGAACGTATTCAAATTCCGGTGCATAGCTCAGTGTTCTTTTGTCATAGACAAAGATGAACATCTTGGACATATTCCTGTTCTAACGGCTGTCATCCAAGGCCTTAGAACTGGATCTTTTTCCTGCAATCTTCACCAATCTTTGGAAGTCATTTCATCTATGTCCTGGCCAACAGATTCTTCTAGAGAATCCATCACAGATGTTGAACAACACATTGATTCAACAAGTGGTTGCTGTAACTGAAGTGAATTACATATGGTCTTTATATATTGTTGCTCAATCTTCTCTTCATCTGAAGTCTTTGATGAATACTGAGGTAACCTTGATAAACTATAAGCATCAACATTCGATTTGCCGAGTCTCTGTGCAGTTGAAAGTTGTTCCAGTTCATAACCACAATTTAACGAGTTTATTAGATAAATGCCAATGTCTTTCCAAAAGAATTTATAGAACTCTGCGGTGAAGCCGTCAGAACCGGGTGTTTTATTGTTTTGCATTGCTTTAATGGCGTTTATGCCTTCCGAATGTGATAATAGCCCTTCGGGAGAAATTTTTTCGTCATTGCTTAAAAAGTTAAGGAAGGGGTTACTTTTGTCAAAAAGTATCATCTGTATCAAGAGGTTGATTAGTAGATATTTTTGATGAATATAAATTTTCGTAAAATGATGTTTGCTCGGTTAGAATCTCGTGTATATCAGTAATTTCCGATCCATCATCCTTTACTAACTTGGGAATAGTTTTTTCTGTATAATGTCTTTTTTCCAAGTTGCAGAAGTACTTGGTTGGTTTTTCCCCCTCTATTTTCCATTTTAATTTTGTTCTCATTATTATTCCCTGAAGCTTTTTTTATCCCTAATGGTTTTAAGTTCGTTTACAAGTGATCTCATTTCTTCTGACACTGACTCATCCCCCTGTCGAGTTAGTATTCAGAACTTTTAAATGATCTTCTATTTCTTGTTACCTTTTGTCCGCCTTACGTTTTAGAGAAGAGGCATATGCAATACCTTTTCCTCTGATCATAATCTTTAGTGTTTCCCTAAGAAGCTGATTATTTATAGTATAACTTCCTGTGTTATCATTTGTATATTGGTCTATTGTTTCAGCAATAATTTGTTTAATAGCAGTTACATAGTCTGGATGACTGAGTAGGCTGTTATTAAACTTCAAATACCTTTTTCCCCGGGGCCGGTTATCAATAGACAGTTTTATGCTTATTGGGTTATTGTGTGAATTTCTAGTGTGCATTTCTGCATTTTGAAAAAAGAGTTGCAAGTCCTACGATAATAGAAAGTAGTCTAATCTCGCCATTTTATTTTCAGGTCCTCTCCAAGTATAACGTTTTTCCTCTGTATTTTCTAAACGCCAGACATCAAATAACTCAAATTTTTCCATTAAATTCATTATTTTTTTTATTTGCCTTTTGGTTGTTTTTTTTTTTTTTGTTTCTGTTTATATTTAATTGTATCTTTTTCGTAATTTTGTGGAACGTTCCAATCCCCTCCTATTATGATTGAATCATTACCCATGTTTCCATTTTAGAGAATAATTCATCATAGAATTGTGGTCTATCATCATTGGGACCATAAACAACTGAAAGGGTTAATCTTTGATACTTGATGGTAGCGTCCAGAATAATAAGGTTTCCAGTCTCATCTAAAATACTTTTGTGTATGGTGAACCCAAAAGTATTTTTGAAAAGTATAGCCACGCCTCTGCTTGAACCTGAGTGAGAACAGAATACAGCCTCATAACCCCATTCACTTCTCCAACAGTTTTCCACTTTCTTGCTCGAATGTGTATCCACCAGAAAAGTTATGTCAAATTTATCCCTGCATCGAGAGAACATATCTCGTCATTTATAAGAATAGGAAGATAAGCCACGGTAGTTCATGCTTCCTAATATTATGCTAGCCATTTTGGATGAGGTTATGGGTAAAGCTAAAAGTGTATGTGCCGCTACTATGTTGTGAATTATTCATTTTTCCTTTCTTAAACTTGCATTTCTGTACGGAACAGTACATGGAAAGACCTATGAATCTGCTAGATTTGTCCTTAACAAAAACGTTGCTTTTCTGTACAAAGTTGCCATTAGAAAATCTGTTAGAACTGAAATTTTAAATTTTATCAGTAACAAAAAGGTAAGAAAAAACAATAACAAAAATGAACTCATTTTGCTTCTTATCTGTTCCTCTAAGCCGAGAGGTCCTCGGTTCGAATCCCACCTGTGGCAAACGCATTGTGTCCTTGGGCAAGACACTTCACCCCCATTGCCCACGTGGGGGCATGGTGGCGTTGTGTACTAAGGCGTACTGCACGTCGATGGTGCACCTGGCTTCAACCAATGCTAACCCTGCTTGTGTGGAGTTGGTATGTTGGGGAGCTGACAGTTGCTCGCCGTTGCTCGGTGGTTCTCTCCGGGTACTCCGGCTTCCCCCACCATAAAACTGTCATGGTCATGATTAGCCAGTGTGCAGAAATATGTGACCTTAAATACCAATAAATAAATAATAATAATAATATCTGTTCCTCTACAAAAGTCAAATTTCTGCACCATAAATTAACAACATAAAAGTTGTTGCTTGTATTGTGCAACTTCTTTTTACGAGTGTGACATAAGACGGAATCTGTGGTAGAGTGAGGATTATTCTATACACTGTGTATATGTAATTGAGTGAGTATTTATTTGTGTGTGTGTGTGTGTGTGTGTGTGTGCGTGTGTGCGTGCATGCGTGCGTGCGTGCGTGCGTGCGTGCGTGCGTGCGTGCGTGCGTGTTTTTGAGGTTAAAAATCGCACTGGCACAGACATTTCCTACTGAAACATTTTTTTCTTTTAATATGCCGCCGAAAAATTGTTTTCATTTATTGAACCCTGATGGATTTCAAACATGACAAAAATTTACATAAAATTGATTTAAACTAAGTGATGAGCTTAGGAACTGGTTAAACTGACTGGCAATAACTGATGTTATTCATTGATGGGCTCTAATTTAGTCCTTACAAGGATGTTACGCAAGCTTTTGTTTTTCTTATAGACGATGACAGGTCGAAGATTCAAAGGTTCATTTAATTTAGCATTGGTAAAATTGAATTCATCTTTTAGCATTTTTGCTATTTCGATATTCATTCTGTTGTACGTTAAAGTGAAAAGGAATGGTGGACCTCCTTTCGCATTCGCCCTCTGATATGTTTATACCAAATGACCAGAGGGTTTGAAGCGTACTGATCCAAAAGGCTTCACGTTTTTTTCTAAATTCATCCGTTTCTTCTAATGTACCTTTAATTGGTGGTTGTTCAATAGGATGGATTTCGAAATCATCCAAAGAATGGCCGGGAAGGTTAAAATGTTGTGCTACTGGGAATCAGCATCATGTTTTATATCCTGTTTGTGTCTAGTAGCACGTTCTCGGAAAGGATTTTGACTTTGACCAACAAACTGTTTCTGACAGCGCTTACATGTGATAAGGTAAATAATGTTTGGTGAATCACAATGGAGGGGGTTATGGATCTGATAATGATTTTTCGTTTGTTCGGAGGAAAATTCCTCTTTCTGATCAGGCATCAAGTTTGAGATTTTAAGGTCTTATAATGTTTAGTATTGCTGAGTTGTCTCATGGCCTCCTTTATATAATTATCCCGAGATAGGACAACTACCGACCCACCTTTGTCGGCTGGTTTAATTACTAATTTCTTATTTTTTCGAAGTTTCGTGAGGGCTCTCCGTTCACCAGCTGTTAAATCGTCTTTATCGGAGAGTATGTTCATGTTGAACACCTTTTGGATGATTCGTTTGCTAGCCTCAATAATTTCGGGATCTTTTTCACACTCTGGAGGTGACCAACCAGATGATTCTGTAAAAGGAAATTTCCGACCGCCGGAGTTTCTAAAGCGGTCTGCTAATTTCATTTGCCTAAGAAAATTACAGTTGTATGATGATAAATTTGTTTGGTTATCAGTTTTAGGCTTTGGTGCTGGTACAAAAGTTAAACTGCGATCTAAAAGCGATTTCTCTTGGGTTGTTAGGTCATTGATGCCAGACAGGTTAACCACATTAGTTCCTAATCCCACCTCTGTTGGGCGGTTGTTACCTTTGCCTTTACTTAGTTTAAATTTAGGTGGTTCAACCAGTGATCGTACATAATATTGGCGGTTCTCGTGGTCCAATGGATTAAATCCTGAGCAGCATCAAACTTCGCGTCATCAATTTTGGGTATAACGTTAAAGTCCTTCACTTTCCAAACGGTTTCGTTGATGATGCTCAGGGTTCTCCTCTCAGCCTGAGGGAGGTTTTGCGAAAAATTTAGTTCAGCGAAATAAATTTTTGCTGATCTAAACTTGACCCTGATATCACTAAGCATATTCCACAACTGCTTAACTACGAGATCAGAATTATCGTTTCGAGAATTCACGCCAATATTTAATAATATTTCTTGGGGACTGGACTGGCCCCTGTGCCCTTTAAACATAGAGTGCAGATGATTGAATTTGGCGCTGGGATAACACTCCACCTGGATTAAAATTAACTCCAGCAGTTGCTCGCCGTTGCTCGGTGGTTCTCTCTGGGTACTCCAGCTTCCTCCACCCGTAAAACTGTCATGGTCATGATTAGCCATTGTGCAGAAATATGTGACCTTAAACACCAATAAATAAATAATAATAATAATATCTGTTCCTCTACAAAAGTCAAATTTCTGCACCATAAATTTACAACATAAAAGTTGTTGCTTGTATTGTGCAACTTCTTTTTGGGAGTGTGACATAAGATGGAATCTGTGGTAGAGTGAGGATTATTCTATACACTGTGTATATGTAATTGAGTGAGTATGTATTCGTGTGTGCGTGCGTGCGTGCGTGCGTGCGTGCGTGCGTGCGTGTGTGTGTGATTGCTGATGTTAACAAGTTAGTGTGCTATATGGCGGAGGGGGGGGGGGGCAGCGTGAGAAGAGGAATTGGTGGGAAGGCTCACGACTACTATACATGTGCATAGAGGAGGCGGCTGTGTGACCTAGCGAGTGAGTATGTGTGTGCGCATGTTCATCTGATGTAAGTAACTCTAAATTTGTGAAATCATGATAAAATAATTGTATACCATCTGCCCCTATTTCTCAACCCTCAGTTTCGATGTGTTGGTATGGATGGCCGAGCAGACGACAAGAATAGTAAAACATCTGTAGCGAGGCCCGGTAATAATTTAATCCAATTACACAGACTCGGAATTATTACTTGTATACCAAAACAAAACAAACCTAAACAATACATAAAAACTGGCACCCAATATCCCTAATTAATGTAATTTAACAATTTCACCCAGCTCGGTTTTATGAAAGGTCATTATATTGGGGAGTGCACTAGATTAACTTTCGATTTAATTGCTAAATGTGAGAAACTAGACATTCCAGGCATCCTAGTTCTTATAGATTTCGAAAAGGCCTTCGATTCCCTGGAATGGATCTTTATCCAAAAGACGATGGAGTTTTAAAATTTTGGACCCTCAATGATAAGGTGGTTTCACACCTTCTGCAGCAACATTTCTAGTTGCATACTTAATAATGGCCATTGTTCTGAAAGATTCAATATAGAACGAGGTGTAAGGCAAGGTGATCCCCTATCGCCCCATCTTTTTATTCTTAGTGTGTAAATTCTTAGTGCATCTTTAAAATTTAACCCCAATATAAATGAAATAAAGATAAAAAATTCCGAATACTAAGTAAGTCAATACGCTGATGACTTCACTCTGTATTTAAGCGATGATGGATACTCTTTAGACAATGCCCTGAATATGGTTAAACAGTTCTCACTAATCTCTGGCTTAAGGTTAATTTTGATAAAACGGAAGTTACATGGATAAGCTCCAATGGAGGTTGTGGTGAAACACTATCAGCAAGAGAACAAGTCGTTTGGAATCATTCCAGATCATTCAAAATTTTGGGGATTGAATTTAATCTATTTAGCGACAATTACATGTATATACTAAATAATTACACTAACAAAATGCAGAAAATAGAAAAATTATTAAGTGATTGGTCATCTCGTAACTTAACAATAATCGGAAGAAATACTATTATAAAAACTTTGGCTTTACCAATTCTGACACATTGTTTTATGGTTTTACCAGATCCACCAAAGGAGTTATTTAACAAAATTCAAACAATTTTTTATAATTTCTTGTGGTCCGGAAAAGTTGAAAAAATTAAATATGCAAAAATTACTGGCCTTTTTGAAAATGGTGGAATTAAATTCCTCCACGTTGAAACTTTTAGTCATGCTTTTAACAAGAATGGTTTGTATTAAGAAATTATTGGACTCCACCTCATTGACTGCATGGAAAACCATTGTAATTGACGAGTTAGAAATGTTCAGAACTTACAAACTTTGGCACTTATATAAAGAAGGTTTAAAGGTAGTTGGAAAACATGTGAACACTTTCTGGAAGGATATTCTTTTGGCCTGAGCTCTTCTGGACAATAACAGCAACACAACCCCAGCAGACATATTAGGTGAAACTATTTTCTTAAATAATCAAATACAAATTAACGGACAACTATTTTTCAATAAAACTTGGTGTAATAAAGGTATTTACTTTGTAAATGACCCAGTATCTGACAACAACAGCCTCCTAACCTTCTCTGACTTCTCCAACAAGTATAACATCAATACACCATTTACAGTTTTTCGGGGTATTATAAATGCATTGCCCAAAGCTTGTAAAATGGCAACCAGATCCAATAAACCTTTGAATAATATTCAGCATAGAAACGTCGAAACATTACAATCTACTAATAAAGTCTCCCAAACCTTTTATTTTAAATTTTTAGAACTGTACATAGCATCTCCCATTCATATGCAGAATAAATGGAATGAGGTTTTGGATATAAATCTGCACTCAGATGATTGGAATTTTATATATAAAATCCCATTTTCAATAATGGACAATACATATTTACAAAGTTTGCATTTCAAAATTTCTCGCCAAATTTTAAATACGAATTCAAAACTTTATAAATGCAAACTCACTGAAATGGAGCTATGTACTTTCTGTTGCAATACAAAGAAGTGAATACTTCACTTGTTCTTTGAACGTTCTGTTGTGAAAACAGTTTTTCTGAATTTTTGGGAACAATCGAAGAACAAGTGCGATGTTGAGTTTCCCTTCACCCCCAGAATATATCATTTTAGGCAGTTAATCTACAGAAAGTTTACTTATTCCTGCAAAGTGCAAAATAACTTACCAACATATACAGGATTTATTGAAACGTCATATCACTATGAATGAAAAACAAACTTTGCTTTTTCTCTTTTTGTGTCATGTATAAACTCTCTTTGTAAAATTAGTTCATGGAAACTATGCTTTTCATTGTAATTGAAAACCTTAGATCTGAATAAAAAGAGCTAAAAACTCGAATTTGTGTGAAGGATAGATTCTCTCAGAGTTACTAACACCTCTGCTGGCATAAGCTATAACCCTCTTTTGTCCATTTTGATTTTGGTACAATACACCACCTAATCCACATGAGCTAGCATCAGTGTGCATCTCAAAAGGCTGACTATAATCTGGATAACCCAGAACAGGTGGTACTGACAAACAGTCTTGAAGTTTCTGAAAAGCAAAATTTTGTTGATTATTCCATACCCATTTATGTAAATAACTTGACCTTTTTTACTTTTACTCTTTGAATTGTTAGTAGGAGGAAGTAAATTTGTTAATGGTTTTGAAATCCTGGAAAAATTGTTAACATACGTGCAGTAGTAACCCGCAAAACCAAGAAATTTTATTAATTCATCCGGATTAGTAGGTGTCGGCCAATTCACAATTTGCTCAATCTTGAGGGGGACAGCTTCAGTTCCTGTTTACTGACACAACATGACCAACATAAACAACTTTTTCTTTAAATAGTTTACATTTGGATGGAGAAAGCTTCAAACCACAATCTCTTAGTCTTTAAAACACCATTTGAAACCTCTCCATGTGTTGCTCATATGAATCTGACAATATTATTACATCATCCTATATATACAAGACATATTTTTAAATTCAACCCTTCCAAACACTGCTCCATCATCCGTTGGAAACTTGCAGGAGCATTTTTAATCCGAAAGACATATGATTGAATTCATAAAAACCCAACGGCCCTGCCATAAATGCTGTATGCTCCCTATGCTCCTCCTCAGTCTCCAACTGATGATAACCAGACTTCAAATCTAGAAAACTAACTAAAACCATATTAGAAGCATATGGATTATGTGAACGATGAATAATACCAGCTGCAAGTAATTGATGCAGATGATTTCTAACTTCATCTAACATTCCTGGTAGAATTCATCTAAAACATTGTTTAAATGGTACCTCATCTTGCAAATCAATTCTGTGCTTAACAGTACTATATAAACCAAAATCTTGATTATTCTGAGAAAAAATATTTGAAAATTTATGTACAAGTTGTGAAACCTCTCTCAGCTGATCAGATGGCAAAGTTACAGATTCAATATCAATCTTATTTAATGATGATTCATCAGATAGAACATTAAATTTATCAAGGTCACTTTCAACAGATACTGGTTGTATTTCACATATGGTTGCATGAGGTGCAATGGAAATTGTTCTAGATGATATGTTAGACAAATGCACCTTAACAATACCATTGTTATTATAATCATATTTAAGTATGTAAGGTACTATTTCAACACCTGATAAAGTATCAGAATCTGAAAGGGGCTGCAAAATGGCACATGTTGGATGATAAGGTAATTTATGACCAACAAAACCTGAAATAGCATATTCAGTATTTGGATTTAAAATCACATGAGACTTTTCACATCTCCTAATTTAAAATTATTTTTTCTAAGTTCTTTTTCCTAAGTGAAAGACATTGAAATGTCATATACCAAGGAGTTGTTAAATCTGCAACCTGTAAAAATTTAGCACCATGATTCTGCTTACATTCATGCATAAAGATATTCAATACACTTGTCCCTAACAAAACAGGTGTTGACTCATTAAAGCCACTGTCTGCTACTACCAGAAGAATACAGCACTTAGGTGTGCTATCAGCAAAACCTGGTATAGAAAAATCAACCCGAACATAACCCAAATATGAAAGTTTTTTACCGTCTGCACACTCAATATCAACTATATGATTTAATGGATTAAGTGCTAAATTATTCAAATGAGTTTTATAAAATGTTTCACAAACAGTAGAAACAGTTGAACATGTGTCCAATAAACATTTTGCTAATACACCTGCAAGAAGAATATCAACATCATTTGTACTACCATACAACCCTGGTGGTTCTTTTTGTTCAGCACATTTAGATTGTATATTCTCCACGCCTACAGGCGACCCACTACTGAAGACGCTTCTTAGTTTAAAGGATTGCAATTAACTTTTCTGGATTTATTAAAGCTGGCTCTGCAGCCAATTGCAATATGTCCATACTGATGACATTTGAAACATTGAACATTACTGCCTGAAACATTAGAATTGTCACCCTCAGGATGAGCCGCAGAATGAACATTGTTTGCATCAGACCTGAAATCATAGTTTTGTGAGTTTTGGTTCTTGAAATGAGAACTATTAGTGTTATCAAATCTGTTGTTTCTGGTTGCATAAGTATTACCAAAATTACTTTGGTTTGATCTGAAACCTCTGCGGGCACCTCATCGATTACAATTAGAACGACCTGCAGATGCTTGAGGTACCTGTCTGCCCCTTTTCAATTGTGCTAAATCTGATTTCAATTCAAATATCATTATAACCCCCACTTTCAAAGAAAATGGGGGTATACTGGATTACTTGCATCCTTGCCTCTATCTGTCCATCCATATCTCTGTTCAACTGTGCATCCATGCATCCGTGTGTGAGTCCGTCCGAGAATATTCATAACTTAAATAACTTAAGTAAATTAATATTTTCAATAATATTTGTTGGTCATAGGTATGCCCACACTAGTTATTTTTTTTATTTATTGCTTATTCACTTAGAAATTGTGTCCGTCCGAGCAAAATTTTGTCGGTTCATCCTGTATCTCAGGTATCGAGTTTTCTATTGCAATGAAATTGGCTGCGAACACTCTTATGGTATAGGTTTTAAAAAAAGGATTCAACGATATTTCTCACATTCTCCTTTTTAGAGTTATCCCCCTTTTTTGACTTAGAAATTGTAGGAAATAGACATTATTTGTCTGTTCAGCCTTTATCTCAGGTATGGGTTATCAGATTTCAATGAAATATGGCATGCAGTTTGCCTATGACAAAGGCTTCTGCATCATTGCATAAAACTTCCAAACACCAAACAATTTACCATACCTTTTGACTTAGATATTGTTGGAAATTGTTGAAAACTTTCAAAGAAAATGGGGGGGGGGGGATGGGGGGTATACTCGATTGCGTCCATCCATCTGTGCATCAATCCATCAGTCCATACAAAAATATTCATAAATAATATTTGTTGGTCATAGGTATGCCCACACTAGACGGTACACCATGTGGGGGTATGCACCGGATGACAGTCCAGCTCTTGTTTTCTATAGATCCTGTTTTCAGAATTAGAAGATTGAATAGAATTAACAATAGCAGTCTTACCACTTGGTACCTTTATATGCTGACTCTCAATTTTGTGTAATGCAACCCTTAACTCATCAAATGTATGAACCTGATCAAACTTGTATCTAGTAACATCTTTCAGATCTTGATGTAGACCTGACCAAAACATTGATTTGAGCATGTGATCACTTTCTTCTGGGTTAATTTCAACCATCATGATAGCTCAACCAAGTAAATCTTCCAATCTACTACCTCAAGTGACCACATCTTCTGTATCTGCCTGAAACGAGCTATAAAACTTGGAAAGAATTGATTCGCTAGTGTCAATAATAACATAAATGCTATCAATTTTTTTCAAAATGTCTTCACAAGTAGCCTGTGGACCATGTCACATAACAATGCGATCCGCTTCACCTTTTAATGATTTTCTCAAACATTGCAAAATATCAGAATTACTATTTTCATCAGCTATAAGACAATTAATTTCATATCCACACAAGTCATATGTTGTATCACTCTTTGAATCACCTGAAAAATTAGAAATTGTAAGAGGATAATTAACAATAATAGGTGCAGTGGGTTCTTGCATAGGTTCATACTTTACAGTGACTTCTGGTTTTTTACCAAAGCCTTTTAACCATTCCTGAAATTGTTCGGGACTGTCTGCTTTTGGCTTAACACCCATTTTCTGGAAAGCCGAAATCATATTCTGGATATCCTCCTGCAAAAAATTCTCTGAAGACATACTGAAAATTATCTATTGTATATCCAGGATTTTTCAAATAAATCAATTCAATTATAATGCAGTTTATGAGAAAACAAAAATAAAATTATATCATCTCAGAAATATGATGTTATTTTCTAAGAAAATGCTTCCACCAGTTTCTCTTGTAAATTCCTGCAAATGAGAATTTGTCAATTCAAAAATAATTAATCATTCCACCAATATCACCATGCTGAATCATTGAATGAATTGAAAAAAATGAAAATGTGCAGCCACTGCGCAAACAGAAGTACATTTACCCAATATCTTCAAAGCAAGTTTATGATTCAAGCAAACTACAACCAAATAAGCATCGAACAATTCAACTGATGGCAACAAATACAAATCATCAATTCACAATAACTGACTAAGTCGAAACTGTCAAATATTTTCAAGTTGTAAACAAAAGCAAACAAAAATTTTTTGTTGGACAACCAAAAAAAAAAATTAACGACGTTAATTCATCAAAAACGTCAAAAACTTTCGAAGTTAACCAACACCAATACTTGCACAACACACAGACAAGTTAAGCTACAGTTTCATTAACACTTTCATTTATGTCTTCCGTTGCAAATAAAGAAATTAAATGATATTTGGTGTGTGATATTATTGGGTATGAATACATGTCCAGGTTGATAATGAGATAATCCCTATAATAACATAAAAGTCAGTGGGGGATTTGGATGTCGTTAGACTGTCTTGTTGTAATTTGGAAGTATGGCTCTGTATAATGTCTAGATGAGATTTTTACCCTTCTGGTTGCGATCAGGCAACCATGATGGATACACAAGCTTGAAACCCAAAAACCTTTAGCACAGTCTATAGTTCATATTTATGAAGGTTGTAACATAGTAGGATGACTCCGTAAAAGGTCTAGTTGTGAATGTCGCCTTTTGGTCACAATTGATTAACCTTGATGGCTGTGCTGACCTGAAACTCGAAAACCTTTAGCACAGTCTACAGGACATATTTATGAAGGGATTTTTTGTACCTTCATAGGATGACTCACAGGCACGGGATCTACATTTGTTTGACACAGTCTACAGTTCAATTTTATGAAGCAATTCCATTGTGACTTGGTAGGATAACTCAGTATGATGTCTAGATAAGACTTATTTTGGTCACGATCAGTCAGCAATTACTGCCACTTGGTCATGTGCTAAATTCCTTTAGCACTGGCTACCGGTCGTTTTTATGAAGAGATTTCATTGTAACTTGGTGGGATAACTTGGTATGATATTTAGATGACACTGTCCTATTTTGGTCATGATCAGTCAGGCATGGCCTCCAAACCATCATGTGACCTAGATTCATTTAGCAAAGTCTACGGGTTATATTCATGAAGGGATTTCATTGTAACTTGGTAGGATGACATGTTTTGGAATGATTTTACTGTAACTTGGTAACTGTGGTTGACATACATTAACTGTGAGGGCCACATTAAAAGAGGCTTCAGTTCTTTAGTACAGTCTACACCCCAAATCATTCTTATTGAAAACATAGCATATAGGGAACAGAAATAAACATATTCTCAATTATCACAATTCTTGTCTTATTTCATAATCCTTTCATAAACATTGAACATTATCCTTTTCATCAAACATGGCACACAGTCATGTTAAGCTACAGTGTCACTGACACTTTCGTATAATCTTTTTGTTTGAAAACTAACCAAGTGTTAAATTATTTTTGGTCAGAACAAATTTTTACATGATCTTGCCTTGTTAAAATTTATGGGAGATTACCTTTAGGCACTCTCCCAGAACTTGTAATGGACCAAATCTATGCAGGGAGAAAAAATGCCAAATTTTGATTTCCAGTGCCTAACAAGTTAATAAAGAAGTATGAAATATATTTGTGTTCAGGAATATTTATGCACCTTTTTCAAAAAATAAATAGGGTCCAAATAATAATGGAATTATTTTCTGCATGACAGAACAAACTGGATATTTACAAAACAACTAGACACTGCATTTTAATTATGCTTTGTTGAAAACATGTGCAAATAAATATTTATCAATCACAAAAGACAAAATTTTAAAAGTCTCATGATTTCATAGAAATTTGGGAAGACACTGCAAACTGCAAGCTGATAAATGCCCGATGATGGTGTTTATTTTTTCAATAAATGATATTGCCCAAGAACCAAAAGCTTTTTTCATTGCCTTATGACTCCTCGTTGGAACAAGCTTATTGAGCTCATTCCAAAGAGGTATCAAAAGCTATGGTTTGAAAGCAAAAATGATTTTTTAGTTATTCAGGGAAAAATATTGTAACTATTGTCTGTATCCTGGCCATTTAGCCACAACGCCAGTTCATCCTGAGTTGTTTTGCTCTGATGTCAGTTTACCATGGGTCGTTTTTCCCCAGGTTGTTTCATCCAAATGCCCATTCACTTCAGGGCCATTTTGCCCCAATGCTACAGTATACTCGTCTTCGATCCCCAGTTTAACAGCATTCACTCTCCAAAACAGAAACAATATAGTCTAACAGGTTTACAAATTTGTTTTGTATTTTTTTGAAAGTTTGAATCTGTTTCTTCAAACATAAATATAACGTAACAAAATTTAACTGAGTATTTATAAACGAGAAATATTTGCTGAACTCCAGCGGCCGCTTTTCCGGCCAGGAACATGATACATCATAACGTCATTATATAGGATGGCTGTTCAATAAATATTTTGGGGTAGACTAATCAGTATTTTCAAAGTGCAACCTGAGGCTGCATGTTGAAAATACTGATTGGTCTACCCCAAACAATGAATATGGACTCTTCTAATTGGTGCCATTGAACAGGCATGGAAGATACCACAAGAGTTAAAAGGGTTGATGTAAAATGGAACATTTGAACAGTCATATCCAAAATAAAAATGAAAATTGTCATGAGTGGAAATAGGCTAGTTGTTCAGCTTGTATGCTCATTAAATGAAAAAAGGCTTCCTGCTGATACTGCCTTAAAGTGCCTTTCAGTAAATATTTTGCAATGTATTGTCTTGAAGTTAATGTGTGTTTTCAATTCTGAAACTAATTTTCTCATCTGATTATTTAATGATAATTGACAAAAGAATATACAATATTTATTGAAGTAGCTGCATCCCAATAAATATTTTATAAACTTTCAATTATTTTATCTCAAATAGCGGAGGTATTTCAAGACTAAACTAAAACTTGTAGTTGGATTATTAACCCTTAAGTCCTCAGATTAATTTTAAAGTATTTATGGCCTTTTTCTGCTTACATGGTTATTGATGACTTAGCAGTGGTTCTACATCACTGCTGGCTGCCCATACAGGCAGCCAGCAGTGATGTAGAACCACTGCCAGGGAAAATTCAGTCTACACACAAGAGTAATAAAAAAATATTACACAAGGGGGCACCTGCTTCAATGCAATATAAAAGTTGCGGTTTGGGGCTATATGGGGGCTTAAGGGTTAACCCTTTACTTGATAAATCATTTGTATCTCTCCATGTGATATACAAATTGAGCAGTTGAAAAAATGTCATTTTTTAAAAAACCTTCAGGAAAACCATGGCCCCTCACTGGAATATGCATTTTGAGCTCGTTCCAATGAGTGGGTCACATGATATAGACTTGTTGAATAATTTGGAAAAATTTGGAAAATAATATTTAAAATAATAAATTTTGAAAGCCTGTGCATTGGATAAATGGTTAACTGAAATTCTATTATAGAAGGATTATCAAATGTTGGCTCAAACTTTTCCTGTTGATATGTCTTTCAGTGTGCACAATTTAGCTATGGCATGAAAGCGGCAAATCCTATGACTAATGTACTCTTCTACAATAAGAATGCTCCTGATAAAGCGTTTAAACTTGAAAAACATGAGGTAAGGCTCTTTTGATAATTAGCAGTATAATTATGACATACATTTGTAATAGACTGTCTTTTCAACTGGTTTATTCCGTGTTTATTCCGTGTTTAATGTTGTATACTTCCCACTCTTCTCATTTTGCCTGACCAAGTGGATAAGAGTGCTGGTCTCAAGGATGGGTCCAGAGCTGAATTGATACCTGTTACATATATTGGCACCCAAACTCTTGGAGTCCAGTTGTCCCCAAATCCCCGCAGGAAAATATCATTCAACTTTGCAGTCTCACAGTTTGAAGCAATTATTTCCAATATTTAGAAGAAATCAGTTGATAAAAAGCACTCCAAGACACATGCGTTGGTCTAATCATCTGTATTAATATATCACAATTTATTTGGGGACATCCTCAATTGAAAAACAAGTGTCCCCCAAAACTTCCTGGATCTGTCTCTGAGTGGTCTGTCATGGTGGAGATCTGGTTTGTTGAGAACATTTCTGAGAAGATCTGAATACCATTTGTCAGCATCAATTCTGAGGTTAATGCTGTCATTCATACCAGGTTTCCATTCAATCTTGCAAATTCAAGGCCTAAAGAAAAGTCTTGAATCATAAACTGAATCTTGAAAATGATGAATATTGGGTTTTGGAAAATATATTTAATATATTGACCAGTGGATTGACATTAATTTTATATGATTATCACAAATATCCCCTTAGTAATGTAGTAGTTTGCCCTTCAACTCTGACTCTCCAGAAAGCTAGACTCAGCTTTTCCAAATCTGTTTCACACCTGTCTCAAGTGAGTCTCTCGTGATGTCACTAATGTTCAGAGATTTTTGAAGCGACGATTTTACAAATGCAAAATAAAAATGAATGCTATTTGTGCTGAACATTCTGAATTAACATCGATACTTTTTTACATTTCAGGTGTCAGATTCAATTTTAAAGAGTCGCTGTCATTTAATAAACAGATTACATGTATTATAATAGTCAGTAAATATGGATTGTCATTTCATCTCGTTGATGAGGTCAGATCGCCCAGGTCAAACATGATGCCTATGGCTGATCTGGCTGATCGGGTCTCATCAACTTGACAGAATCTGATAATCAAGATCAACATATTTACTTAATTTGTCCTCTCTGTGCTGGGGTACACACAAGGCCATCACCAAGTCTGTCTACTGACCATCTTTGAACTTGTCCCCATGACCATCCAAGCTCTTTCATCTTGATAAAAATCTCAGTCGGGTGTATTATGGAGTGCCATATTGGGGGTGGAAAAATGCCTAGTCAACACTTTTGCAAAAATGAAAAGAATTTTTTCTACAGAATTACCAATTAGAAATTTTCAATATTTGGTATACAACCCCCCAAGGGCGATCCAATTCTGGATGGTGCATATCAAGTCCAGGAGTTCTTATTTGGGCTATCCATGGGAGCCCAAATTTTAATTTGTGTGATATAAGGAAAATGCTTTAAAAGTCTTCTTCAGATTCATCAGTCAGAATCTTTTGATATTGGATATGCAGCATCCCTATGGTGGTCAAAATAAAGGTTTTTTAAGATAACAAATTTTATTTCAGTTGAATGTTCCATTTTTATTAATGATTGTGTCTGTTTGTGAGAATGTAAGGACATAGAAGCAGAAAGCCCAAAATCGGACCCCACCAACTTTCGACAGAAGCCCTATGAATAATCAATCTGTCCATCTGTCTGTCAGCATATTCCTATGTAATATGGTAACTGAAGGTTCCTTTGAAAAAAATTTTTGCTTTTGTTTTTGACAGTTTTCTGTTTTTTCTTTCCAGAGTTATTGGACTTGAATCTTTAAAAAATGGCAATTTTTACATGTCGTATGATGACTATAATGCTTTTACCAAATCTCTTGAAAGTTTGTAGCAATGTTACAATCAGTAAAGGCAACACCCCTTTTAATTTTTATGATTTTCTGGTTTGTCGTGCTGGAGTTATGGGACTTTAATCATACAAAAATGCATCTGTCCGTCAGCATATTCCCATGTCGCATGACAACTCAAGTTTCCTTTGACCAAATCCCATCATATTTATATGCAATATTGAAATTGATGAAACAAAGCTTCCTTTCATTTTTGACGATATTCTGTGTTTTCTGTCCAGAGTTATGGGGCTTGAATCTTAAAATAATTGCAACTTTTTTACGTGTAGTATGATAACTTTATAATGCTTTCACCAAATCTCTTGAAATTTTGTAGCAATGTCACATTCATGAAAGGCAACACCGCTTTCAATTTTTACTATTTTCAGGTGTGTCCTTCTGGATTTTAATCATAACAAATGACAATTTTCCCCTGTCATATCATTACTCTAGTTTGTTTTGACTGATTCTCTTATATTTATACACACACTATTGAGATTGCACAAACGAAGCTCCCTTTCATTTCTTACCAATTTTTAGATTTGTCATTCCAGAATTATAGGACTTGAATCCGCAAAACAATCTATTTTTGGGTCATCAGTGGTGAAGGAGTAGTGTGGAGAAGGAAAATGTCTGACATGTATTGCTATACAACAGGATTGCAGACAACCACTGGTATCCCTGGGCTTTTAAATTTCAGATGTGTGCTAATTGCTTCAATATAAGTTAACATTAACCCCTGACCAGACAGTTTTTACAGATTGTGGAGATTTTTAATACAGTGTTCAACTTTCTTTCTAGGTTTAAACTTAAGAAAAATTTTGACATGTTTTGTATGCATGGATGCAGGCAACCACTGGTTAACAAAGGTTTGGTAAGGGTGAACCCGATGTGTTCCATTTATAATAAGCCTGAAGATATTGTATGGGATACTGTTGGTGAATTGATGGGGATGAACCTCTTCCCCTCCCCTCCTTGTTTTTGGTATGTATGGTACGTACAGAGTGGGTAGCGTCTCATCCACTCGGCGCGGGGCGGATAATTTTACCGAAATTGACTCTGTGGAACACTGTGTTGACTTTTACACACCACATTTGCTCTGCGTAAAAGATTAGCTGCTCATGTACGATGTGATAAACAGTAGCGCCAGCTTATTTCGTGCTGTTGATTAAAGTAGCTCGGTGTTTCACCGAGAACATGTCATTTAAATAAATCTTGATAAGTTTGATAAGTTGATTTTATGACTTAGCCATTTAATATGCAACTCAAAGTTTGCTAAGCATCAAATATTTGACACATCATTGTGAAATTTGCTTGTGACATATTTGCGACATTTTTGGTGGATATGATTGAGGAATGTATTGGGATGGTCCCCAGTGTTTTCATTAGCTCTCTTGACAGGCAGACGTTTCGTGTTAGTCATGGAAAGCATGTACCCCTTGATTTTCATGATGTTTTCGTGACATGTGTAGGCTATTCAATCTCATTTCAACACAAACTATCCGGGCAAAGTTGCACGAATGTGGTCTCCGATCGAGAAGACCATGTATTCACATTCACAGAACCACTGCCAGGCACGATATGAATGGGCCATGGATCACGTTGGATGGATCAGAGAAGATTGGCGACCTGTCCTTTTTACAGATGAGTCAAGTACTGCCTAGACCACACAGATAGGCGTTCTAGGGTATGGAGAAGACCAGGAGAGCGATTCCATGCAGCCAACATTGCTGAGCATGATCACTATGGTGGAGGGTCAATCATGGTCTGGGGTGGCATCAGCCGGGATGGACATACAAAGCTCTGTGTCCTTGAACGTGGTACATTGACTGCACAGCAGTATATTGGTGAGATCCTGGATGACCATGTCAGATTGTATGCAGGTGCAGTGGGTGATAGATTCATTCTGATGGACGATAATGCCTATCTTCATGTTGCCCATGCTGTCAGTGAGTACCGACAGAGGGAGGCAATTGAGCGTATAGACTGGCCAGCAAGATCTCCTGACCTTAATCCAATTGAACATGTCTGGAATGAGTTGCAGCTTGCAATTTCAGCTCGTCCAGTCCAGCCAAGAAGTGTCCAGGAGCTTAGTGCCATGCTGGTCCAAGAATGGAACAACATCCCACAAAGGACCACCAGGAACCTGATTGGAGGCATGAGAAGGCGTTGTCAAGCTGTAATTAACAGTAATGGGTCTCATACTCAATACTGAACCCATCCCAGTTCGCTCTGTTAACATTATGGAAAATTTGAAAAATTTCCTCTTTTACCAATAATATCCATTTTCCATGGTTATCGTATTCAAAAGCTAAAAAATAATGTCAAACACAAACAAAATCTTAATTTCTGTACTTAAATCATTAAAGGTGTAATTAAATAAAAAATATATACACTTTCATTACAATATTTCAACTACAACGTAAAACAGGATATACTTGGTGCTTTCCCCGCGGGAACCCCGGGAAGTAAGCAGCACTTGTTTACTGTGGTAAACCAGTTCCGCTTTACTAGTAAAATAGGACCCAGTCACCAATGCTTGGGGTGAAAGTCCTCTAAAATGGGCAACATGTTGATCAACGATTGACTAAACTTGACTTCATCTCCATGTTGTGTCACGATTAGCCATGGTGCATAAATATGTGACGTTAACCACCAACAAACAAACAAACTTGGTGCTCAGCAAACTTTGAGTAGTGTAGTTTGTTATTTATTATTGAATATTGATTCCGTGCTCCGTGCTCGATGACGATTAAATTAAAACCTGCATGGATAAATGAAACAAAAAGAATAAAGGATCGCATGGTGTTGAAAAGAATAGAATTTTGTTAACTTGACAGTAGGGCGCCCCCCCCCCCCCTTTCCTCGGGTAGCTATGATGCGACGATGTCAAGGTAACATCAAATCGGGAATATATAAGTTATTGCTGATGGAATTTTTTAAAGCCTCCCATTGTGTTCTGGTTCTGTTATAACTCGACTCAGACAATTTTCGCAGTTTTGGTCAGTTCCAAATGTCACATTATTGAGGCCGAGTTGTCCCGATATCAGCAATACTCTCAAGGATATCCAAGAGAACTAATTTGAGGGCCACTTTTCAAAGATTCAACGTTTTTATCGAATGTATTGTCTTAAAAATACACGTGGGCTTTCACATCGACACGAACTTCGTTGTGGGTACCAGGAAGTCTAAATAACTAGCATGTCATCTCCTGTATTATTCTACTAGCCTACTCATATAAAAGTTGTAAAAACTACATGTGGTTAGTGGGCGATATGAAGGAGAGGGTTAGTATGCCTATCAGAGAGATTGAGAAGAATGGGACATGGGGTGTCATCAATGAGTTCACTTCAGATTGTCGGGAAGAGATAAGAGTCATGGGAATAGGGAGGCGGTTGGAAGCACAGGAGTAACCATGGTCTTCTCATCTGAAACCGAGACAAATCAGCAGTTGGCTAAAGTTTTAATAATAAAATAATATTGTCTTTTACTTTTACTCTGGAGTGCTATATGTATACATGTAATATTTGGTACATTTATAATTTATCAAATAAAATGATGCCTCTGTCTGAACATTTAACCATGGGTGTATGAACCGGGTGTGGAGGCTGCATCACCCCACCCCATACCTAAAATAATGTGGGAAAGCACAGCCGTTCAAAGTGCAGGAGAATGTTCAATTCACATGAACAATGCGTTGAGCCACGTGCGGTGCAAAACAGTGGGGATGCAACAACTTCTCAAAGCGCGTGTCATGATATGGTCGAGACAGTTGTCCACAATGTTCATGCTTTCATGAAAACCGAAGTTTTCTAATACGTTCTTTCAGATATTTTTCACGAATAAATAGTTGTTATACGCTCTTGATTGTTCTCAGTCCATTGGAAATGCTTCCCCTGATCATATTAACACTTCAAATATAGGCACGCCGCGTCAAAATATAATTCACCCCCAAAAGCCACCCATGGACAGAAAATAAAAAAAACTGATTTACTCGATTTCAAGCGTGAGTATGTAGACCATTTTTCAGTTGTATCTGCTTTTTGAACACTGCACTAAACATTTACAACGATTGTTGGAAAGTTTTCATGCACATCTTTCAAAAAAAAAATACCGAGGGTTGTTTAGTTTAATAGTCCATTACTTTAAAATCCCCGTGTTGTGAGTTATAATAACTGACCACTTGTGAAAGAGTAGGAATGTAGGCTCCAGAAAAAAGTGTTGTTCAGTTGTGAACGGTAGGACTACCCTTATCAATCATAAGTTGTAAAACACAGCACCCGTACTGAACCAGTGACGGGAACGTGTGCGTGTTGCAATGGCGTTTCTCAGGGAGGGCAGATTGAAGCTTCTGTAGTGCTCAGCTAGGGCTTTATTTTTTATTTTGTTCGGTTTTTTATTTCATTTTTAATCCGACTGTTTTCAGTCAGGGCTAAGTCATGACTTTTGTCCGTCTGTCCATTTAGAGTTTTGGTCAAAGTTTTTTAGTCCAGATTAAAGTTTTTTTTCTTTTAAATTAATATTAATTACTACTTATTGTATCATTCTCATTATGTTTCATGTTATTTTTCTAAATATTTAACCCTTTTTTGTATGGCAATTTAACTTACAACTTCCAGGTTAAAGTTTTTGGTTAAAGTTTTTTTGTTTACAAAGTTACACCTTTAATTCTTCAAACAGTTTAGTGCAATGTCACTGTTTCTATTTTGGGACAATGTCTACAGTCTACTGAACCTTTCCACCGTGATTTTCATTAATATTGTCATGATTTTAACTCCTTTTAAACATGTTTTCAGACTTAGTTTCTTTGTATTTGAAATTAGGCTTTGCCACATACTTTCTTACTTTAATTCTTGCATGGTCAATACAACTTAATGATTGCATTTCCATCAGTGATTTCTTTTATGGATTTTAGGAAATATTTAACCCTTTCTTGCAGTTAGTTTTACTTACTATTCCCAGCTTAAAGGTTCGGATTTAAAATTTGCTTTTCAAGGTTGTACCTTTCATTCATGAAACACTGCGTTTCAGCGTCATTGTTTTTCATTTGGGACAAGGTCTACTGAACCTGTATACAGTAGTTTCAAATAATATTGGCATTAATTTAACCCTTTTCAAAACAGTTTTAGAACTTACTTTCTTTAAATTTCAAATTAGGATTCCACCACATACTTTGTTACTTTTTATCCCCCCACAAGAGAGAGGGATATAGCATAGAGCTCCGTCTGTCAATCTGTCCGTTCGTTCGACCATACGTCTGTCCGTCCATCATCCATTTGTCTGTCCGTCCGTCCGTCTGTCTGTAAACAATTGGTTTCCGAAAAATCCCTCCAGTTTGGATTATTTGATTTCAACCAAAGTTGATAGATATGTGTGTATTTTACAGCTAGTAATACAGGCCAAGTTTGAATATGGATCCCGCCCCCCGCCCCCCCCCCCCCCCCCCCCCACGGTAAATTGGGCAATATTTCCAAAAATACATTTTGAAGGATTGGGAGTTCGTAAATGCAAACAAAAATTGACTACTATAACACACCATCACAACCCCCCTCCACCCCCCACCTCACCTCACCCCCCCCCCCCTGACCCCTCCCCCCCACCCGTGCCATTTAGGCAATTATTCCCAAAATGCATTTTGAAGGATTGGGAGATATTACATTCAACAACAAAAAAATTGACTCCTACAGCCCAACAATGTTTTGTGTACTGTATCTTTAACCCTTTACACCTAACACAAGTTGAATGAAGCCAACAGTACAAATTATTTTTCTGAAACATCAGATTTTTTCATTTTTTACTTTTTACCATTGCTTATTAGTCCTTATCGGAACAAGCTCATCAAGCAGATATATGGCAGATTCGTTAGGTAAACGGTTAACAAAAAATGGCTCAGACTATTTTGTGTCTGCGCATTGCCATTGCTGAGACAGTCGGGCTGCATGTGTGACATCACTCTAGTTTTGTTTCAGGTGGGGGTGGGGTGGGTGGGTGGGGCTAATATTTGGAACCCCCATAATATTTTGTGAAATGCCCCCCCCCCCCCCCCCCCCCCATTTCATAGTTTATTCAGGTTCTGTTTGGGGGTGATGTGGCCTAATTTTTAATGCCTTTCACAACTTATAAAATATGGACACAAACAGGGGTTGTCTCAAATTTAAAAATTTTTCCCAGGCCCCGCCAATGCTTTCTGTGCTCACCCCCATCTCACAGCTGTGTGGCTCACAGGATGATGCTATCATATTCTGTATGCCCCACCTAGATATTACTCTTGCCCCCCCCCCCCCCCCCCCCCACCCACCCTAACACAAACTCGCACAGGCACTTGTGGTGAATAAAATAATTACCTATCGACGTTTCTCAATACAATGTTCCTGTATTATAATAATTGATAATTTTAACTCTTTGTTTAACACTCAATAATTGCATTGTTAATGTATATGAGCTATACGTTTTGGGTCCAAATACTCAATTCCCATTGGTCAGCTGGGTGAAAACGCCATGACCAAATGTAATTCATTTTCCAATACATTTGGTCGAACTTTGACCCACATTTATAGTAGAGCGCAGTTGACAGAATGTAATTCGGGCGGTGTTTGGGTGGGTTTTTAACTTTTAGCGCCTCTCGCAGTGATCAACTCCGCTGCTGTTTGTTTCGTGACATTTCCCAACTGTGACATAAAGCCCGTTACTGAAATACTCGTTTCCATTTCTAAAGTTGTGAAAATTAAAAATCAGAGTTGTGCGCTTTGTATTTTGTGTGAGGGTGGTTTTTCGCCTCGTTCGTTCGTGCATGTTTTATTTCATCTTTCTGCTTTGGTGTTTGGTAAAAAGTAGTTAAAACAGTTACGGAATGTAATTATAAGAACTGAATGCAATTTTTATAATCTTTATTGGAGTATTAAAGTATTAAAGATTATTAAAATTTCATTCAATTCATAATTGAATTCTTTCAACATGGGGGAGCTGAGCTGAGCTCACAAAAATAAAAATAATTGTTCTTTATGTTGATATATATAGTACATTTTTGTGTACTTTTAACATCTTTTTCTTTTGAATGTTCCATTCTGTCATTGTTATTGTTATGTTTTCGCAATCTGCCTCTCTGTAGGTGTTAATTGCTTGAATAAATTTTACAAATCTTGATCGAAAGATGAAACTGGCCACCCACAAAACTTGAGAATAACATTTACCCATGATTCTCTCCTCGTAGGAGTACGGATGCTATGAAAAGACTCATGTTCTGCTGTGGGAAGGGCTTTCAAGTGAGAATTATTAATAATAGCGATAGCGCAACACCAGGCTATGATTTTCTGCTTGACGTCTCCGATGCTGTTAAATTTATATCAGCGCTCTTCTTTCTAGTAATTGGCATATTCTTGTAAATATTGATAAATTTATCGATATATCCAGATTGAGTCTTGTTTTGTATTTTTTGTTTGGTTTTTATACCCCCCGCAAACAAAGTTTGGGGGGGGGTGTATATAGGAATCACCCTGTCCGTCCGTCTGTCCGTCTGTCCATCCTTGTAAGCGCAACTCCTCCTAAACCGTTTGAAGAATTTTCATGAAACTTTACAAATGGAAGAACTCCATATGGAGATGTGCATGAAGCAATATAATTCCGTTCTGACATTTCCAAGGGGAGATAATCTGTCTGTCTGACCATCCTTGTAAGCGCAACTCCTCCTAAACCGTTTGAAGAATTTTCATGAAACTTTACACAATGGAAGAACTCCATATGAAGATGTGCATGAAGCAATATAATTCCGTTCTGACATTTTCAAGGGGAGATAATCTAACTTATACCGTCTGTCCATCCTTGTAAGCGCAACTTCTCCTAAACCATTTGAAGAATTTTCATGAAACTTTACACAATGGAAGAACTCCATATGAAGATATGCATGAAGCAATATAATTCCGTTCTGACATTTCCAAGGGGAGGTAATCTAACTTATACCGTCTGTCCATTCTTGTAAGCGCAATTCCTCCTAAACCGTTTGAAGAATTTTTATGAAACTTTACACAATGGAAGAACTCCATATGAAGATGTGCATGAAGCAATATAATTCCGTTCTGACATTTCCAAGGGGAGATAATCTAACTTATACATTTCAGGCGCGGGGGGTGGGGGGGGGGGGGGTATCACTTTGTGAGTTTGCTCACAGTATCTCTAGTTTTTTTTTTTTTGTTTTGTTACAATGAATCAGCTGAATGCATATACTGTACATTTTCTAAGCTGATAAAATCGACTTGCTTCGAAGTCTGCGGTTTATTTTCCCTGCCAAGAAGTAGGCTAGCCTAGACATTATTTCGTAGTGTTTGCAATGGTATACGTTGTATATGTGTTTAGCAATGGCGTGTACAAAATTTTGAGCGGAATACGGGAAATTTATTTAAGACTGATTATTATTTTCATGAATCTGTGTAAGCGTCTCTAAAACTTCGCCCGCTCTAGTGGCGTTTGATAAAGACGGTATTCGTCTTTTGAGTTTTTAAATTGTTTCCATGCCAGTGTCGTCATCGAAAAATTACTGACTCAATGCACGCCGACTTGTTGCAAACTGTGCAGTTGCTGTGTAAGTTGTTATTGAAACCACGACGCAAATGTCACACCCAACACTGAAATGAACACAGTAACAATGTTTGCGAGACTGTGTTTATTGCCCAAAAACAACACTAATCTCTTTCACACAAAATCACCGACCAACACAGTGTTAGTTATCTGTGCTCTAACTCTAGTGTTTTGATGAAATGTAAACACCGCGTTCAGTGTTTCAAATGGTACGTACTGTTGCTTCCTGATTCAGATTCAGATTCAGATTTTTATTTTGCGGTATAAATATACATGTATAACAGAGTTCATTACAGAGTTATTGTTGCATAACATAATTCAGATGTATACACTGCACTGAGGTGACATAGCCAGATTGGCTGTAACCTGTCACCCCCTTGTAATAAGTATGTTATCCTGAACACTGCAAATCGACTAAGAACTAAATGTTATTAAATATGTACGTAGCTTTACCTTGGACATTCATAAATCAGTACTATTTTAAAATCTGTTCTTCACACCCGGTGGGTCACTGTGAAAGGCAACGGGATGAGATGCTCAGAGGCACTTCAACTGGTGAAGGACGCAACAATTTAAGGAAAGTCTGTTTAACCCTGGGAAAGATAATGATAGTGTTTATGCAAGAAGGAGTATTACGCATTACAGTCCGGACAATATGGATTGTTACATTGGACATTAGCGGCATATGATGCCAAAAGTATGAGTTTGAGTTTTCTTTTGAATTCATTACGGTTAATGAGGTTATGAAATTCGTCCCTCAGATCATTCCATAACCTTATGCGGTTACGTGGGTACGCGAACATGGGTAACTTATCCAGCGATCTTGTCCATGTTGTGTTTACCCGTATTTGCCCCGTTTGCCTGGTGTCCATATATAATGGGTTGTGTAGTATGCTAAAGTAATTATTCAGGGACTGGGGAAGTATATCTTGTTTCCAGTCAAACATGAAAAGGCAGGCCTGTAATATAAACTCGTCATGTTGCGATTGTTACAATCAAATTCCTGATTGGAGGCATAAAATACAAATCATTTATTCATTCGAATATACTTTTATTTGCACATATATTAACATATACAGTTGAAACGGAACACATCCAAAATACATTTCTACAAGTCATCTCAATAATGGAAAACAGGAGCCACACAGTCTCCAGTTTCGAACTAACAGGTTACTCTCACAAGAGTACTCTACAACAGAAACATATACAATTAGTAATTAGACCGGGTTCGTGACATTCGGCCATGCTAAATTCTCTTCCCTCAGAGAAGCATATAAATTTTTGGCATTATTAAAGTAAAAGTTCTTGGATAAAGACAGTGCCATAACTGCATTATTCATCAGTGAAAACATGATCATTATATCCAACTTACTTGATGGACTTTACTAATTAAAAGGAAAACATATTATAAATCTAGTCTATCGGGTGGCTGAACTTTGTGACCTGATTTGATGTACACTTGATTATTGGCTGTGTCATCATCACATTGTTCATCGATGAAGGCATCGTCATCATAATCAATGCTCTCACCAATCTCCATACATGTATTTTCAACTTCATCTACGTTTTCTGTTATTGGCAAATTAACCTTTTAAGTAAACTACCATGAATCCAAATGTAATTTGACCTTTCTTAATTTTATAATCAGGAGGTCTTTCTTGTACTACCTCAAAGAGTCCAATATATCTTGGGACTAGTTTCCTATTTTTACTCTGTGGAACTTTCATATGTTTCATCATGACTTGATGTCCAACTGAAATAGTATGATTAGGTGTCACTGATTTTACCACCTTTTCTTTATATCGAGAAATGTGTGTATTTACACTCACACAGGCATGCGATAAATGTTCCTGTAAAGCTTGAACATAAGCTGCAAACATAGGTGTTGGGGTACTGACAATTGATCATTCAAATGTTCATCGAAGGTGATCTCACTGATCACTGACATACGTGCCTCTTGTCCAAAAACTATCATGAATGGGGAATGCTCTGTTGTTGTATCATGAAGAGACAAATTATATGCAAATTGTAACAATTTCAAATATTTATCCCAATTGTTACATGCTTTGTTAGTATTCTGGGAAAGGGCTTCACATATTGTTGCATTTAAACACTCAGTTTGTCCATTAGCACAGGGGTGATAAGGAGTAGTTTTAAACTTCTTAATGTTCAAACTTTCACATACTAACTTAACCAACTTAGACTCAAAATTTGAGCCTTGATCGGTCATCAAAGAAACCGGTATACCAAAATGATAAATGTAATCTATCAAACAATCGGCTACTATTTCAGCAGTTTGACCCGAAATGGCATAAAGTTCTGCATATTTACTAAACAAATCAGTAATCTTAATACATATCTTTTATTACTAGCACTCTTGGGCAAACACAAAATATTTGAGGAGATCTGAAGAAACTTTTTGCCTAATAATTCAGTCATACCCATGGATTTGCGATTAGGTTTGGGAGATCTCTTTACTTCAGAACAACCTTTACACTGTCGAATATAGTTTGTCACATCTTTCTTGACATTATACCAATAATATTGTCCAGTAATTCTTCCTAATGTTCTTTTAATTCCTAAATGAGCAGACATGGGGGTATCATGTGCAAGTTTAATAATCTTGTTGTGCAAAACGGGGCACAACCACCTGCAAAGCAAGTTTAAATGAAGTCTGTTGCTTTACAATCCCTGCATGCACAAACAAATTGTTTTTCTCACGAAGATAATATTTAAGCTTCAGGCAGAAGACCATCGGCCTTCTGCAAGAGGAAATCTCTTAAATATGAGAACACTGGATCAGAACTAGTCATTTCTCTTAAGCTTTTCAATTTGGTATTTTCTAAATTGTTTTCACTGTTATCAGTTTTGCGAACTCTACTAGTGCATCAACATGGTGTGCACCTGGTTTATGTTTAACATGAAAGTTCATATTGATTGAACCACAAAATCCATCTGGCCAGACGACCTTGAGGATTTTTCATATGTAACTTCTTTAAGCCATATAATTGCTTGATGATCAACTACTTTTAGAAACTTTCTACCGATCAAGTAGTGGTGAAACTTTTCTATGCCACTCTTGAGAGCTAATAACTCTTTTTTTGTTGTCAAATAATTTTGTTCAGCAATAGACCATTTTCCCGAAGCGTAAGAAATAACATATTCATTATTTCATTCGCCCTGAGAAAGCACGGCACCTCACCCTTGCTTACAAGCATCAGTAGTTAAAACAAACATCTCTTCCATAACAGGATGACGTATTACAGGGTACTCAGATAAACATGTTTTCAAGATAGTAAATGCTTATTGACACTGGACTGTCCACAGAAAGGGAGTATCTTTCTTTAATAAATCAGTTAATGGTTGAGCAATTATTGAAAAATGGGGAATATATTGCCGAAAATATTCACATAATCCATGAAATTGTCTAACTTCAAACACACTGGTAGGAATGGGCCAGTCAACTATGGCTTCTACTTTATTGTGTGATGGGCGAAAGCCATATTGACAAACAAGATGTCCCAAGAACTTGACCTCTCATTTTACAAACTGGCACTTTTTTGGATTAAGTATTAAAATGCATGTACGGAAACGTTCAAGAACAGCACTTGAAACATTAATATGCTCATCAAAGTCACTACTAATAATAAGGCAGTCATCAAGGTAAATCAATGCAGTATGCTTCAATCCCTGTAAAATATGGTCCATCATTCGCTGAAATTGCAGGGCATATTCGCCAAACCAAATGGGGCAACATTAAATTCAAAGAGACCCTCTTCAGACACAAATGTGGTCTTCTCACGAGAAGCAACTTCAAGGGGCAGCTGCCAATACCCAGAGCGTTGATCAATCACTATATAGTAGCTTGATTCACACACTTTACTCAAGAGTTCATCCATTTTGGGTAACTGTCCTTTTTAGTTATGTTATTCAATTTTATGTCATTAACACAGAATCTATATTCTCCAAACCCTTTTTTGACTACAATGATTGGGCTTGCCCATGGAGAGTTGGATGGTGAAATAACGCCCTTGTCCAACATTGTGTCAATTTGCTCTTTAATCACACCTCTCAAATGTACTGGAGTGCGATAGGGTGATTGTTTAATTGGGTCACCTGTAGTTTCAATTTTATGTTCACAATCCCTAATATAACCCAGTACACCACATACTGAAAGCACATCATGAAGCTGATTAATAAGGAGCTCCTGAACAGTTTTCTTCTGTTCAGCTTCCTAATGATCTACACTTAGCATACTTTCTAATTTTAACTTTCTGCTTTCAATAACTGTGTCTGAACTAACTTGAAATCTTTCACATCCAATATCTAAAACATCTAAATATTCAACCTCTTCCAAGGTTCCCAAATTATCACCAGGAAATATTTCAATAGAACTGTCGGTTACATTACACACTCTCACAGGAACAGACCCTACATCCACGACACAACAACGGGCTATTAATACACCATGCTGAGCTATGTTAATCTCGGGTTGCAACACAAGACTATCATGAGATGAAGGTACTAACTGACGTGTCACAAATGGTCGTTCAACTATGGCAGCAAACACAGTTTCTGCTTCAGGCTGTAATACAATTTGCTCTCAACACACAACTACAGATGACTCAGTAGGAACAGATTCATCAAACATCTTAACCTGACCTGTGTGAAAATTCACCGCACATTCCGATAACTTGAGAAAATTAATACCCAAAATCATATTATCACTGCACTGTGCAATCATGACATTCAAATTTAGTGAATGACTAATACCAGGTAGCTCTATAATAATAGTTGCATCATCATAATCTTTTAAACACTGATTCATATCTGCCATTCTTAGACGAGAACTGTTCACAATATACTTTGACCTTTCACTAATTAAACCCGCTTGTTGAGCAAACTCGGCACTCAAAGTAGTTCTCTCACTTCCACTATCCAATATAGCTTGACAAGACACGTCATTAACTGTTACTGAAAGCATGATACTCTCTCTGCCCAAGCGATGACTCATGGATGTTTGAGCAGTTGCTGGTTTACTACAAATTTCACTATTCACATTTCTGGTTTCATTTCTTGTGTCGACTCTATTTCTACAAAAGTTAGTTAAATCTCCCACTTTTCCACAATATTTACACCATACACAACATTGAGACACACTGTGGCCCCTTAATGTACACCTGCTACATTGTTCAACTCGACTTTGAGCAGCAGAATTCTTTACTCAGCAAACAAAAGCTTTGTGCCCATATTGACGACAATTGTAGCACATCAAACATTCATTTGTGTGACGTACATTATTAGTGGTTTCTATTGCTGAGAAACCACTATTCTAGAGATGTGCATAGTGTTAAGTTTTTCAACAAGACCAGGAAGTGTTTCTTTCTTGGAATCATAGAATCTAGGTCTCCAATCTGCTGGTAATCCCTTGATAAATTGATCACAACACAATCTCTCAATGATGTTCTCATCTTTTATTTCTGGGTTAGCAAGTGAGAAAAGTCTCTTCAAATCACTGCCATAACCGTGTGCAGATTCATCTTTTGCCAGTGAATGCTGGTAGAATTGGGACAAATACAAACGTTGTCCCTCATGGGGCTGAAACACATTCTTCAGTTCCCCAACGAGAGTTTCATAGGTTGTGACAGAAGGGGTTAAGCAGTCCAAAGCAGCTTCAGCTGGGCCTATTAGCAAAGCAGGTAGAACCTGATATCTCTTTCCAGGCTTCCACCCATTAGCAATAGATACACATTCAAATCATGCCACAAAGCGTGCAAAGTCTTCACCAGGAAGTCCACTGAATTCAGGGGGTTGCACAGTAGACATTTCCATTTCAACAAACAAACTGGCAAGAAAAAGGTTAAAAGTTTTCTTCAATAACATTTAAAAGTTTAATAATTTATTATGAGTCAAAAATGTTGCATTTGCATCAGTGCCAAATTACCAGTATCCGAAAAGTTTCTTAATATAAGAATATTCATCACTTCAGACAGTTTGCATTCCGAAACGTAAATAAACCCACGTAAAAGGTGGCTAGTTAAAATAAAAACATGTGCTTTTCTGATTAAAAATAGCATAAATAGCTCACTGTGGCCAGTCACAAATGAAGACATGTTTCCGCGTCCATGTCACATGGCTGACTTACTACCTTCCTGCCACGGTTCTTGAAAATGATTGGAATTGCCAACACTTTCAGCCATTAACACAAAAACAATGCTAGCTGATTAGTCCAAGCGTTCTGCATAATTTATACAGTTACCAAATATGGAACATAATGTATGCTGGCTATTTCTGAAGTAAAGTGAAAACAGGAAAGTTTATACCAAACATCACCAAAATAAAGTCTTTCCGAATATAATAAACAAAAATCACATCCCACCGCTGATTGTTACAATTGTTACAATAGAATTCCTGATTGGAGGCGTAAAATACAAATCATTTATCCATTCGAATATACTTTTATTTGCACATATATTAACACACAATTGAAACGGAACACATCCAAAATACATTTCTACAAGTCATCTCAATAATGGAAAACAGGAGCCACACAGTCTCCAGTTTCAAACTAACAGGTTACTCTCACAACAGTACTCTACAACAGAAATATATACATATATACACTTAGTAATTAAACCGGGTTCGTGACAGTCATTCACTTTAAGAATCTTATCTTTTAAGAACAGAGGATCTGTGTGCGAATTATAATAATTGTTATTTATGATTCAGAGTGAACATTTCTGTATTGTAAGTAGTTTTCAGCTTGCTTTTGAAGTGCCCCATATACGGATACCATATTCTAGATGACAGTGAACTAATGTATAATATAACGTCTTTGGAGCTTCGGGTGGTAGTATCTTTTTTACTTTGTTTAGTGCTTAATTTTACCATCTTATTTTAGATCTGTTTTTAGATATATGAGCTTCGTAACATAAGTTTTCGTCAATGTTTATTCCCAGAAATTTCAAAGTTTGCTCCTCCTCAAGGGTACCAACTCTACCGATTTTCTTATTGTTTATAAAAAATTCTGGCATTTCAATATTCCTATTATTAAGCATTGGATTTATCAACATATACTTTGTTTTATTCGCATTTAAGACTAACTGGTTGGCCGAACACCACTCAAACCCTTTGTTGAGTTCATCATTTGTGCGTCTCGCCAGAAACTCGACATTTGGGGATGATTCGAGTGTAGATGTATCATCAGCAAATGAAAGAAGATTTAATTATGTTGCGGTACTGATATCATTAATATATAACAGGAATAGTATTGGAGCAAGTATAGATCCTTGTGGAATGCCACACATTATTTCGGCTAAATCAGATTTTTGTCCCCATATTGGACATATTGAATAAGTAGCTCCCAAACCATTTGCTACTTATTCCTCTAAATCCGTATTTTTCCAATTTACAAAACAGAATGTTGTGATTTATAGTGTCAACGGCCAAAGAGAGATCTAGAAATACTGCTAAGGTATTATTTTTAGTAGCTTTGGTGTTTTCTGATCCTATATGCTTAAGAAGTTGCATCATGGGATGTATGGTTGAGTAAAACTTTCTAAATCCGTATTGATGATGGTAAAGAATGTTGAATGAATCTAAGAATTTTGTTATTCTACTGGACATAAGTTTTTCTAGTACTTTAGAAAAGGCTGGTAAAATACTGATCGGCCTGTAATTATTGAATTCATGTTCGTCGCCTGATTTGAAAATGGGGATTACTTTACCTATCTTCATTTTGTTTAAACTATGCCATGAGTAAACAAGTTGTTAGTTATGTGAGTCAGAGGTTCTTCGATCTCATCAATTGTATGTTTATGGAGGTAAGTGGTCATACCTTCACAATTCTCACTATATTTAAATTTAATTGAATTGGTAACATTTATTATTTCAAGCGGTGTTGTGGGGGTTATGAAGAAATTGTGTGGAGAATTATTTTCCATGTAATCTAAAATATGTTTTGGGGGGGTTGGGCAATTTCATTGGGATTGTTTATTTCCTTATTTTCCTCTTTTACAAAGAAGGATGGCAAAGAGGACAAGCATTCAGTTCTGTTTATAATTTCATTTAAAATTTGCCATGTTTTATGTAAATTGTTTTTGTTTTCCATGAGTATTTCTTTTTAGTACATTTCTTTTCTTTGTTTTTTTTTATCTTGTTGAATATCCTACAGTAGTTTTTGTAATTATTAATATTCTGTTCTTTTGGTGCTGTTAGTTTTTTATTGTAAAATTTTAATTTATTACGTGATGAGGATATAGTAACCCTTTGGACATCCACGGATTTTGTTTTGTGAGTCGTTTACCTAATGGTGTGCGTCTCTGTGGAAATGCATTTTCGTAAGCTGATGAAAGTATGTCAGAGAATCTATCATATGCTAAATTTGGGCAATTAGCCTCATAAACTGATGAAAAGTCAGTTTGAGATAAAAGTGTGTTAAAGTTCGCTATACTATCTTTATCTATCTTGTGCTTCAGTGTACTCATTGGGATATCAGTAGGTTTTTGATGAGTTTCTGCTTGAAAAGTGGCAAAGTGATCCGATACATCCGTAATGATAATATGCCAGAAAGAGGTGAACATATGTTATTTGAAAACATATGATTAGTTAGAGTGGCCGAGTGGCTTGTTATTCGCGTTGGTTTTGTGATGTTTGGTAGAAAGCCCTGGCTCATCATAATATCAACATAGTTGGTGGTATTGCTGTGAGTTCCTGCTTTCAAGAGGTCGATGTTAAAATCGCCTATAATATAAGTTTTTTGTTCTCATTATTTAGTTTATCTACTAACTCATTAAGTTTGGACATAAAGTGATCTATTTCTGCTTTCGGTTGAATATTAGGTATATATATTACCCCCACTGTTTTAATACAATTATTAAATTGGATTTCAATGAAAAGAGATTCAAAAATGTGTGGGGTGAAGAAGGAAATGTCATGGAGTATTTTGAATTCCAACACCATCGCGCCTATCATCTCCATCAGGCCTTGTGTTTTTAATTAGACTGTGGTAACCGTTTAACGGGTTTGACATATTTGGCAGAATTTGAAATATTTCATAAGACCTATAATGTCAAACTGATTGTGAGAATCTTGTATTTCACATAGCAGCTCTTTAAGAGGATCCCAGTGCGCTTTGAGACTCTGGCAATTGAGATGGAATAGCGAAAATCCTCCATTTTGAATATTGAAATTTGATGGGATTTCGTTTGGTGAATAGTAATGGCATTCATTTTCAAGTCGTTCTATAGGGGTAACTGAGTCTTCATCTGTGATTAGTTCGAATTGACTCTGATTACAGATATATCTAATATCATATTCTTTCTTACTCTGGATCTCGTCCATTGTTGTGTTACCTGCCCCTGATTGACATGACTTGGCCACCCGGGAATGCTGACAGAAAATTATGTTGCTTATATTCAGGTTGAAATGTGATTATAGGTAACTGAAGGAGATCTAGTTGAAGTGTGATTACATGTAACTAAAGGATTCAAAAGCCGTTCAACTCGATTAGGGAGGACCCATTGCAGTGTATAAGCAAACTTGGGTAAGATTCTAAATGGTCCACACAAAGTCATATGCAGTGTTGGAATGGTTAAAAGTATAAGCCAGTTAAAATACAAAAATGTAAACAAAAACATATATACATATTTTATTTTCAAATAAATGACTATATTATAAAAGCTTTGGAGGAGAACCATAATTCACTATACATAAGGTTTCTATCTGTTCTAGAATTGGGAAGGGGCGGGGGCAACGAGTAGAACAAAGGGATGTGGACAGATGGGTGAAACCGTAAGACAAGGGTAGCTTTAAATACTTGTGAATGTTAATTTTGTACTGTGAATAAATTTTTATTGGGGTTTATCATTACTTTCATTTCTGACTGTCAGTTCATCCACCTACTCACCCATCCAACCATCTACCCATTCCCTCGCCCAACGATCCCCCAACCAAGTGAATGAATGGATGAACGAATGAATAAACCAATGGATGAGTGAACAAATGGATGAATCGATAAGACAACAAACTAGTTGTAAATATTTTTGAACATAAATTTTTTTTATAGAATGAGTATTTATTGGGGGTTATCAGCACTTTTGACAAATGGGGTCATGGAATGAGTGAATAAATTAAGGAATGAACGAATATGCTAACGAATGAGCGGGAGAATGAATGAACATAAATTTTAACAAATCTGCTCTTTGGTTTGAGGTCTGTGACGTCATCTTCATCTCTAGTAGAACATGTACCAACAAGTATAAACTCTGGTTTGAACAATTTTCGCAAGTACTTTTATCACTGCAAGAACGTCTAGTCGAATTATGGCAGAAAGGTATGGTATCAGACATTACTGGCCTTCATTCATTTATTCACTCACCCTCCCGTTCACCAACGGAATCAGTGAATGAATGTATGAGTGGGCAAATGGATGAATCACAAGGCGACAGACTAGTTTTAGGTACTTGTGAACATAAATTTTATGCAATGAAAAAGTATTTTATTGGGTTTTATCAGCACTTGAAATCAACACCCGTAGTCAATGAATGAATGAATCGATGAATGAATAAGTAAAGGAATGATTGAAGGAGTGAATAAGCACAGCTTTCAGCATTTTCTAAGACAGATCATCAGGTCGGATTAAGGCCAGATTACGAATTCTGATATTTATGAATTCATTCATCGATTCAAGCCCCCGCCCCACAATCACCCACTCCACAATCCACCCATTCAGTCGTCCATACATTTACCAACTGAATGAATGAATGAATGAATGGATGAATGAATGAATGAATGAATGAATGAATGAATGAATGAATGAATGAATGAATGAATCAGCAAGACGACAAGGGTAGTTTTAAATACTTGTGAACAAAAACAAAAATTTTATACAATGAATAATTTTTTATCGGCACTTTCACTTATAACATTCATTCAATCCACCCATTCACTCACTCAACCAACCAACCATCCACCCATTCCTTCATCCACCCATTCACCAATCGATGAATGAATGGATGAATGAACAAATTAATCGGCAAGACGACAAGGGTAGTTTTAAATACTTGTGAACAAAAATTTTATACAATGAATAAATTTTTATTGGGGTTTATCGGCACTTTCATTTATAACATTCAATTCGTCCATTCAACCAACCATCCACCCATTCACCAATCAATGAATGAATGAACGAATGAATGGATGGATAAGTGAACAAATAGATGAATCAATAAGACGACAAACTAGTTCTAAATATTTGTGAACATACATTTATACAATGAGTAAATTATATTAGAATTTATCGGCACTTTCGACAAGTAAGGACATGGAATAAATGAATGAATCAAGGAATGAAAGAATAAATGAATGAATGAGGAGAAGAGTGAATAAACATAGATTTTAACACATCTGATTATTGAACTTTGAGGTCAGTGTTATCATCTTTATCTCATGTAGAAGTACATGCACATGTTCCAACAAGTATAATTTAATAATTTAATCATTTGCCCCGCCTCTGCGTTTGATTGGTTGAAAGCATACAGCGTTAAAGTCGTCAAAATCGTATAAACCAAATCATGTAATGATTTGTAATGTCTACACTCTGGAAGCCCCGCCCACTCACACTCAATCCAATTGTCACCGTGAGGGCATGACAGCAGACTGATAGATGGATAACAAGCTTGTAAACAAAGATCAATGATCGATTTTTCGTCGCCTCCAGTCAGCGAGAATATAATGATAATTTCTCGAGAACAATTGAATTTAATAAAATATACCGAAGTGGGATACGAATAAAAGATCATACATCCAAACATGATATTGGGGGAACTTAAAAAAATGTTTTTAATGATATTGTTACGAGACTTGCTAAATATCTGTCGTCTGCGATCGAAAATCAAAACAACAAACAATTTGACAACGACTGATGTGTCCTGTTTCTGGCACACTTTCCTGAGTTTGACTGTTGTCTTTTGCGAAAATTAAAAGTTTTTCATTCACGGACACATAGTTTTTATATTTTTATATTACAGCCGGATTAAATTATAAGAAATAACTGTTGTTTTCCTTCGGTTTATGCGATATAAACCGAAAATTTTCAGCACAAGCTTAATCATAACTCGCTACGCGAGTTACGAAGCTTGTGCTGAAAATTTTCAGTTTATATCGCATAAACCGAAGGAAAACAACAGTTATTTCTTAAATAAACTCAGGTTTGGACAACTTTTGCAAGTACTTCTATCACTGCGATAGCATCTAGTTGAGTTGTGGCACAAAAGTATGGGATCATATATTTCTGGCCTTCGTTCGTTCGTTCGTTCGTTCGTTCACCCACTCATCCACCAATAGAATCAGTGAATGAATGTATGAGTGAACGAATGGACGCATCAATAAGTCAACACACATACATGTAGTTTTAACACCCTTCACTCTGATGTCAAAATACCAAAATTTCAGGAAGCTGTTCTTTTCCATAATGCATCTTGAAATTTAACCAATTCAATCTCGTTTGACAGAGCTCAATGAGCTCTGTCAAACGAGATTGAATTGGTTAAATTTCTAGTTGCATTATGGGAAATGTTTTCTGCCTCAAATTCAGATATTTTGACATCAGTGTGCAGGGGGTTAAGTACGTGTGACCATAAATTTGATTTAATGAAAAAAATTGTTATTAGGTTTTCTCGGTACTTGAATCAGCAACCATGGCAAAAAAATGAATCGATGAATGAATAAGTAAACAAGTGAGTAAAAGAGTGAGTAAGCACAACTTTCAGCATTTTTAACTTTGAGATCATCAGGTCAGATTAAGACCAAACAGGTTACAAATTATGATATTTCTGACATTCATTCATTCATCCATTCATCCACCCGTCCAATCATCCACCAATCCATCCCCCATCCATTCACCAATCGGGTGAGTGAATGACTGAATAAATGAAGGGATGAATGAGTGAAAGAATGAATGGATGAATCAGTAAGACGACAAGGGTAGTTTTAAATACTTGTCAATATACATTTAGTACAATGTACCAAATTTTGTTGGGGGTTATCAGCACTTTCATTTCTGGCATTCAATTTTAAATACTTGTCAATATAAATTTTGCACAATGCACAAATGTTTGTTGGGGTTTATCGGCACTTTCATTTCTGGCATTCAATTCATCCACTCGCTCACCCATCCAACCATTCCCCCACCCAGCCATTCACCAACGGAGTGAATGAGTGGATGAATGAATGGATGAATGAATGAATGACTAAATGAATGAATGAATGAATGAATGAATGAATGAATGAATGAATGAATGAATGAATGAATGAATGAATGAATGAATGATTGTGGACTTAAATTCTATACAATGATTAGACTTTTATTGGGGTTTATCGGCACTTTTGACAACCAGGACCATGCAATGAATGAATAAATCAATGAGGAATGAAAGAATAAATGAACGAATTTCTGTAAGAATGAATGAACACAGCTTTTAACAAATCTGATAATACCTTGTATCTTTTGCTTATTGGGGTTTATCAGCACTTTCGACAACCATGGTCATACAATGAATGAATACATCAAGTAATGAAAGAATAAGTGAACAAACGACTGTAAGAATGAATGAACACAGCTTTTAACAAATCTGATAATACCTTTTGCTTATTGGGATTTGAGGTCAGTGAGTGTCGTCATTTCTGTCTCCAGTAGAACTAGAAAAGATTCAGGTTTAGACAGCTTTCGCAAGTACTTTTACCTCTATGAGAAATATCTAGTCAAATTCCATGTTTAGACAGCTTTCGCAAGTACTTTTACCTCCATGAGGAATATCTAGTCGAATTACATGTATGGTAGGACGGTACGGGTTCAGATATTTATGGCCTTCACTGCTCTCGCACTCACCATTCAGCAATAGAATGAATGAATGCGTGAGCAAATGGACGAATCAATATATAGACAGACATAGTTCTAAATACTTGAGAACATAAATTTTATACAGTCAAAAAATTTTAATTGCGCATTCACTCATGTATCCATTCCCACACACAGCCAACCACCCACCCACTCACTCACCCACCCATTCACCAACCAAGTGAATAAGTGAATGAATGAATTAATGGATGGGTGAATGAGCGAACGAATGCAGGAGTAAATATACTACTCAATGTTTGATAAGCACCAAATATTTGACACATCATTGTGAACTTTGCTTGTGACATATTTGCGATATTTTTGGTGGATATGATTGAGGAATGTATTGAAATGGTCCCCAGTGTTTACATTAGCTTTCTTGACAGGCAGACTTTTCGTGACAGTCATGGAAAGCATGCACCCCTTGATTTTCATGATTTTTTCGTGAACTGTCTACATGTACATGACATGTGTAGGGTATTCAATCTTAATTTCAACACAAACCCTTCCGATTTAATGAATGAATATGGCAAATGCAAATGCAAGAAGACACTTGTCTGAAGCAGAAATGTGGCGGGCTGTAGGGATGGAGGAGCAAGGGCCTACCCATCGTCAGGTTGGTGAAGCCCTTGGAGTGCACCATACGGTGATCACCAGAGCCTGGCAAGATTTCAGCAGTTTGGCACACCATCTGCAGCTGAAGACTGGTTTTTGATCATTCAAGCCCGTAGGAACCGCTTTGCCACAGCACACCAGCTTCGCAGTTACCTTCAGAATGCATCCGGGGTAAATGTTTCGACGCAGACTATCCGGGCACGGTTGCACGAAGGTGGCCTCCGATCGGGAAGACCATATTTTCACATTCCGCTGTCCCAGAACCACCGGCAGGCACGATATGAATGGGCCATGAACCACGTTGGACGATTGGCGACCTGTCCTGTTTACAGATGAGTCAAGGTACTGCTTAGACCACACAGATTGGCGTTCTAGGGTATGGGGAAGACTAGATGAGCGATTGATTCCATGCAGCCAACATTGCTGAGCATGACCGCTATGGTAGAGGGACAGTCATGGTCTGGGGCAGCATCAGCAGGGATGGACGTACAGAGCACTGTGTCCTTGAACGTAGTACATTGACTGCACAGCGGTATATTGATGAGATCCTGGATGTCCATGTCAGATTGTATGCAGGTGCAGTGGGTGATATATTCATTCTGATGGACGATAATGCCCGTCCTAATGTTGCCCATGCTGTCGGGGAGTACCGACAGAGGGAGGGAATTGAGCGTATGGACTGGCCAGCAAGATCACCTGGCCTTAATCCAATCGAAACATGTCTGGAATGAGTTGCAGCAGTCAATTTCAGCCCGTCCTGTCCAGCCAAGAAGTGTCCAGGAGCTTGGTGCCGTGCTGGTTCAAGAATGGAACAACATCCCACAAATTACCACCAGGAACCTGATTGGGAGCATGAGAAGGCGTTGTCAAGCTGTAATTAACAGTAATGGGTCTCATACTCGATATTGAAGCCATACCAGTTCGCTCTGTCAACTTTTTGGCATATTGAAAAATTTCCTCTTTTACCAATAATATCTATTTTCCATGGTTATCGTATTCAAAAGCTAAAAAAATAATGTCAAACATAAATAAAATCTTAATTTCTGTACTTAAATCATTAAAGATATACTTAATTACAAAATATATACACTTTCCACTACAATATTTCAACTAAAACGTAAAACAGGTAGTTGGATTTACTTGGTGCTTAGCAAACTTTGAGTAGTATATTTAATTTCCATGTTAACAAGGTAAGTGTGTTAAATATTTTAAATGAGTTGTCTTTCCATTAATTACCTCACTCACCGTGTCCGGTAATTACCTCTATATCTGCATGTTGATCGGAAGATTGAGATTTTACTTCCAAGCTAAAGAAGTCCGTATCCAAGTCTATTGTAGCGAGTTTATTGTTTATTAGCTTGGCGGTTATTTTGCCGTTATTGGACCAGGCTTCTTTAACAAACTTTTGTTTCTTTGCCATAAGTAACAGCTGTTGATTTTTTCAGGTCAAGTCCTCTCTTATCACGATTTGACTGCCTTTTAGGAGTTTTCGCTTTTTTATTACTTCTGTTTTATCCTTTCTGTTAAGGAAGCGCACAATGATTGGTCTATTTTGAGATTTATTTTTATTCATATTATGCATTTCTACTCTATGTGCCATGTCTATACCGTCACTGGTTAAGCTTGTATTTAACTTTTTATTAATGA
Organism: Pictodentalium vernedei; assembly: GCA_031216915.1. Taxonomy (NCBI): domain Eukaryota; kingdom Metazoa; phylum Mollusca; class Scaphopoda; order Dentaliida; family Dentaliidae; genus Pictodentalium; species Pictodentalium vernedei. The sequence goes on along the minus strand of CM062295.1, from coordinate 630,055,785 downwards.
CGAAGCAAACTTTGTCCACACATTCCTCCCATGTTTCCATTTTCTTATCACCGCCTACCCCCCAAATTCGAATTGACGATTTCCTGGAATATTGTTCATTCCTATTTGCGTGGACCAGGGCTTCCGATATTTCCTTCTCGTGAAACTTTTGTTCTTTTTCCATTTTGAGGTATTTTTGTTGCACATTGGTTCGACTTTCACTGGCTTCCTTTTTCAAATTTTCACTTTCCTGCTTTAGTTGTTTATTCGCTTTTTTAATTAAATTAATCTGAGTATCCAATGCATCACATTTCGGAGTCAATTTCTCGTTGAACCTTTCCAAGCTACTGATGATTTCTTCTTTCGTAACTATGTTATCAATTTTTACAATGATTGTTTCTATCATGCCTTTGGATGGAAGTGTTTCAATCTTTTTCTCCAAACCCACCAATCTGCTAAACATGGTTACTTCGATTTGATGTGCCATGGTCTGTTGATCTTTAGTAAATGCTTCAGTAGTCTCTTTTGCGTGTTCAACGCCAATAACCTCCTTCCGTTCTTTGTGTTTTTGTGGTATTTTCTGGGTTTTTTTTTTTTTTTTTTGCTTTTTGGGGTTCTTTTGTTAATGTTTCCTCGGAAATATTGCCTTGATCACTAGAAGATGAACCCGATTGTCGAGTTCTCTTTTTTGTGTCGCCGCCCCACGAAGTGGGGGGCGACATATAGGGATTACTTTTGTCGTCTTGCGTCGTCCGCGTCGTCGTCCGCGTCACACTTTCTCTTATCTGCCACTCCTCTTTAACCTATGAATGGATTTTGATGAAACTTTCAGTGATTCTTTATCACATAATGGCATTGTGCACCTCCTATTTTATTTTTTGATCCGCTGTATTTTTTCCAGAGTTATGTCCCTTTTCCACTTAGAATTCTGTCTGAAATATTAAAATATAGTGCAGGCGACACACGTCTTCCATGGAAGACTCACATCTAAGTTGTGTTTAGTTGGCATACAAACAGTGGAGAGTAAGCTGCGGACTGAAACTGCTGATCAATAAACTATTGTTCGATACTTTGTTTTAGTCTAATATTTCACACAGTAGCATGACATAAATTCTAGAGCATAAATTACACATCTTAAACACGGGGGTAAGAACAGAGTTCATTGTGTCATACGTTGGCATAACATCTTGTGCTGCATGATATTCAAATCTGAATACCGGTAATGGTATTCAAAAAAAAACTGTGGTATACCGGTATATCGAAAATTGTTCAGATATATAAACACAAGTACCACAATGGAGACTCGAGGCATCCCAGTCGGAATGAATTAGCATGCCTTGATGATGCAGTTCGAAAAACCTTTATCTGATGCAGACGATATCATAATTTATTATTTTCAAAATTAGTTTATCAGATTTTCCCCAAAAACTTCAACAAAACTATATGATGTGACCCCTCACTGGAACGAGCTCATCGAGCTCGTTCCAATGAGGGGTCACATCATATAGTTTTGTTGAAATTTTTGAAAATTATTTTTTCAACTGCTGAATTTTTATATTACGAGGACACAAGCAGACAATTCCTTGGATAAAGGGATAATATTCATTCGGGGCTACAGTTAAAAAACTTGAGACATCTTGAAAATTAAATTGTGGGTAAATAAATAATGACGATAAACCGATATTTTTGTAATTACACCGGTATTCAATCGATATTGGTTTGAATACCGGGATATATCGGTTTATCGGTATACCGTGCAGCCCTAATAATAGCTGGAATATATGGTACAGCAATAATCAAAAACAAGAGCGTATCAGGTCTAAATCTTATGATTTATCCCGATGGATACCCCCACATCAAGTTTTAATTTCATTCACATCCTTTCATTTATCGAAGAGTGATTGCCCTTGAACTTGGAAATTTCAAATATCAGCTGCGGAAAAGATCCTCATCCATCATACAGACTGCTGTTGTGTGAAATTTGACTGGAAACAAGACATTCATTGTAAATATATCTGTTATATAATATTATAACAATGTAAATACCCTGGAACCCAAAACAGCTACATGTATTTGGTACGAATGCCAGACGATTCGGCACTTGGACAATTCAGCACCTGGGTTTTTGGACGATTCGGCACTTGAGTTTGGACGATTTGGCACCTGCGTTGGACGATTCGGCACTTGACTTTGGACGACTTGGCACTTGGATTAGAATAATTCGGCACCTCCCTCATAAAGACAAAAATAACATTCATTGAATAAAAATGATCTTTCCAGCATTTCCTTGGTCTATTTTTCAATCTTTTTACATTGTTTGGATAACGCGGCCAGTAAGTCCCGAAACATAATTAAAAATCGCCTGTGGGATACCATTCGTGATCTTGAGAGCTGGTGCGCCCTGTGACGCATAAGCTCAATGCCGTATAAGCTCAATGTCGTCAAAACTCAAAGAGTTACGTTCTTTAAAAAGCAAAGAAAAAAATCAGAGGTAAAAATTGGGGAGCAAACAAAGACGTGCTTCTCAAGTTTTACAAATCATTTATACGTCCGGTACTAGAATATGGTGCCATAATAACAAGTGACCTGAGCAAAACCAACATTAATAAGTACAGAGGGTTCAAAATCATGCCTTGCGCGTGGCACTATGCAAGCCCATGTGGACACCAATAAAGGAACTTCATGAGCTAGCAAAAATAGAAACTATCGAAACACGATTAAAAGACCAACAAAACAAAACCCCTCAACAGACTCCGAAATAGTGAATTAATTGGTTGAGCTGAATGGGCGTCAGAGAAAGACAGCCGAAGAGGTCTAGGGAAAAGTTTTCAAATTGTGGGAGAGGTACAGCGATGGAGAGTTGACGTCGAGTCAGTTGTTGAGAGAGTGTGCTGGCATATATGGTCCATAACTGTTGGGTATACTAGTTAAAATTGACTAATATTTTCTTTTCTTTTCTGATGAATAGAAGCTAATTGATGAATTTTTCAGTTTCTTCATTTTATTCTTTACTTCAGGTAAACAGAAGCTAATGATTTTTATTTTTAGCTTCTGTTTGCCTGAAGTCCTGTTAGGTACCTCCCCGTGGTGTGAACTGTTAACGGGAATTTTCAATAATTCCCGGCTAAATCTAATCAGGCAGTACGTAGCAAAAGTCTTTTTCAAATTTTATCACCCTGACACGCGTGAATATAAAATTTATATATTTTCTTCATGTATTACATGTATATTTATCTGTAATACCCGAAGATAATATATATTTGTTGGACCTTAATCGTTCTAACCTAAGTGCCGAATCGTCCAAAGTCAAGTGCCGAATCGTCCAACGCAGGTGCCGAATCGTCCAACCCAAGTGCCGAATCGCCCAAGTGCCGAATCGTCCAGGTGCCGAATCGTCTGCATACCTTTGGTACATCGTTTCACTGGCCTCTCAAGATAGGTGACCTCTCAAGGAAGGTTTTACTGTACTGTATATTGTTCGAATTGCAAGCCATTTTAAATGTGGGGTCCACAGTGATGGCCACCATCACATTGCATCTAGTTTGTCAACAAAAAACTGTTTCAGTGATGTCATTATTGACTACGATTTCTCTCCATTCTCACACAACTGATGGCTTTTCAGAGGGAAACCCTTTTGTCATTTTTCAACATAATTTCAAGTCTAATGTAGAATGTGTGCTAGGAGTAGGGATTGAAAAAACAGACATAATTTTTTCAGAGCTTTTTGGGTGACAGTCATTGCAGTATGCACACATGTGCAAGGTGACACTTCTTTTTTGCCTCCATCTGTCTGATCTCTCAACACTAACACTAATACCCTTATTCCTTGTAGACAACTTGATTCAGGTGAGTATTTTAGGCTCACTTTAGCCTGAGGTTTGTATATAACCTGGATGATAATAAAACACAACATCTGTTTTCCGTAGGTTTCACTGATGCTCACAGATACATTTGCTGAGAAAATTCTTAGACTTTATTGCAAGGATGAATCCAATTTCGATGCTGCCAGAGAGTGCTTTGATACTTGGTGGGCTAAGAAGCGTCTTCCCAGACCTCAGGTGAGTTCTGTTATTTCTCATATACAATATAATTATATAATATATATTATATTATATATAATAATTAAATAGTCGCTGCCAATGAAAATATTAAATTAACAGAGGTATCCAATTAATCAGAAGTAGGGTATTGTCCTTGCTTACCATTGAGATGTACTTTATAACATGACAACATTGTACCGTATGTCCTGAGAACACTAACATAAGACCCTGCGAATCACACATTCTAGAATTATGTTATAATATGTCCAGTAACAATGCAAAAACATCATTACCTGCTATTCAACATTTTCACAATATGTCATGATGTGGTGCGACATCATCGCATCATGTAGCATTAGGCACCCACAACGTAGGTCTTGAATTTCTCGGGCCATTTTTTGGAAAATTGCATGGGGAGCTTTACTGGTCACTTCCCGTCCTCCGTCTGTTTGTCGTCCATCGTTAACTTTACATTATCAACTGCTCCTCCTAAACCCCTGGGCCGAATTAAACCAAATTTGATATGCATAGTCATTATCATATGTCAATTCAGATTTGTTCAACTAAAGTGCCACTCTCCATAGGGAGAGTGTGGGGGAAAATGCTCCAAAACTTTTTTTAAAATCTTCTTCTCATGAACCATTGGGTACAATGACTTGATATTTGGTATGGAACATTCTTTTGAGGTATAAAACCAAGTTTGTTCAATGGAAGTTCTTGGAGCAATATTTGCCTTCATAATGGGAGGGATAAAATATTTGGCCCCGCCTGAAATTTCTATTTTTTTGAAACGATGGTCCAATTTGAACGAGATTTAGTATGTTGTATTATTGAGTACTTAATTCATGAAAAAATATTTTAGTTGTGTCCCTGTGGGAACCCCAGGAGCTAAAAATATAAATATTTTCAAACGCCCATGTTTTCCGAACCACTCGGAACAGAGAACTGGTATTTGTTATGAAACATCCCCAGGACCAGTAGATTGTAATGATAAAAAAATTGCCATCGGTTGTGCCTGGGTGTTCTGTATTGTGGGGGTGAGGCATCGAAAAAATGCCGAGTCTGCATATTTGCAAAAATTAAAAAAAAATTCTTCTCCAGAGCCACTGATCAGAATCTTTGATATTTGGTATACAACATCCATAGGGGGTCAGATACAAGTGAGTTCAAGTTAAGCCCCCCTCAGATCAGATTTGGGCTCAATACAGGAGCATGAATCTTAACTTCTTCAGAACAACTAGTCAGAATCTTTTAATATTTGGTGTACATCATTGTTACAAGCTTCAGATTCAAGTTTGTTCAAATCAAGTTCCTCAGTTAGTATTCAGGCTTCCTATGGGAGGCCAAATTTTAACTTTGTGCAATATGAGGAAATTTCTTCAAAAATCTTCTTCTTCAGATCGACCAGTCTGAATGAATACTTTCTTTTTCGGTATACATAATCTGGGGAGAGTCAGGGTAATTTCTCGACAGGTTACAAGATTTTTTTATTCAATTAACAGGAGTTTACTCTATAACCTATATTCAATGAACAGGTCAAATTTGTACTGGAGGTATGGTAAATGTTTTTTTGTTGAAAAATTATATTCAATTAACAGGGATATACAATTAAGATCCAATTAAGTGGGCTCCACTGTAATACCATAACTTAATGTTGATAGGCCATCTTTTGATGTGACTTATTACATCATCTTGCATCATAAAACTAGATTTGATGAAAAATTCATCATAATTCAATTCAAGAAATCGTTGCTGAAAATGTCCATTTAATTTTCAGGGAAAAATTGGGCTAAATGGGCCCATATTATACTTATTACAGTGGCAAGAGAAATCCTGTGTCAGTCAGGAATATTCACCAGCAGCATGCAAGGAGTCAAAGGCCTGTCGGTGCCTTTTTTAGCATTTTATAGAAAAATATTTAATTTTTCTTGCCTCCATGATTTAGTAGTGGGAGTCTACTGGCTCTAACAACATAAATAACTTGTTTCACCACAGTAAAAGTACACCTGGAAGGTTTGCAAACTGTTACTTGCAATAACAGAAAAAACTGACTGTTGAACTTTGATCAGAATGATTTTGTATGGTATTTTGCCTCTAATTAAATACCTGAGTATAAACTAATTTCGACCAATTTTTGAATGTTGTGCAAAAAATGCTGAGTCTGCATTTTGCTGTGGCAGTTCAGTTAATGAAACTAGGGCTGTCACGATTTTTCAATTTAGAAATCGATTAATCGTCGCAAATAATCGATAATAATCGATTAATCGTTCCTAGATGACCCCCACCCCTCTCCCTCTCTTTGAAGTCGATAAAAATGAAGTTCAAGTCAGCTGACCTACCTCAAGTAAACAACGAAGACGATCAACTTTTAGGTCATTCAAAGCTTTGATGTTCTGAACTTTTGAACCGTCAGTGTAATAATCAAGACCGGTCGGCAGTTGCGATCTTCGCAACTGCCGACCGGTCTTGATTATTACACTGACGGTTCAAAGATTCAGAACATCAAAGCTTTGATGAATGTACATGGAAGACAAATGCTTCCAACGGCTTCTTGGGGTTTAACATCGATGTTCTTAGCTCAATACCTTTAGAAACAATAGTTTGTTCATCAAATTTTCTTTTAATTATTAAACATCTAAAACGGAATACAATTTACCGATTATTCGACAACGAAAAATACTAATCGATTTCGCTGTGACCGATCAACAATCGATTAATCGATTGATCGTGACAGCCCTAAATGAAACCAGGGAATGGTTTGAAAATGATCAAGTGATTTGGATTTTAAACTGATTCATCAGTTGCTATATAAAATATATTGGAATCTGTTCTGAAGTGGGTATAATGGAATGAGATCTAGAGTTTTTGCACAGATAGCATTGATTATCTTATTTGTAGACACACACAAAATTACTATTTATTATAAGTTATTGTGATGAATGGCTGGTAACATGGTCTACGGTTTGCGGCTTATGTTTACCGTCAATTCATCACAATAAAGTATATGTTCCAATAGACACTACCCATAGCCCAAAACCTACATTGTGAAACACGCGAAGCTTTTTTACTAAACTTGTAATCATTAAAAGTTGCCTTGTTCAAGGCAACTTTTAACGATCACAGGTTTAGTAAATAAACCTCTCGTGTCACCACGATGGCACTGGATAAATAATCAATAATCCAGTCAGCCACTCCGTCTTAGTTGAAATCGTAAAATCGTAAATTAGTTTGTAATTTAAACAACACTTCATCCAGAACACTGTCTGCTGCACACGTTAAACATCCAGAAAAATGAAGCGGCTTTCTAGTCACTCCGTTGATGAAGCAGTTACGAAACGGACGACGTCATTGCAAATATTTCACGTTGTGACGTCAGACGGTAACATTTGCCACTTGAGCCGTAAACACAGAATATACCAAGCGAGCTCTCGTCCAATTAGAGGAGGATGATTTTAGTCTCATTGGAACATTATATTATGTTATGCTAGCCTGTGAATTATTGCATATTATCTGAAAAATATTGTTACGTTCGTAGAGTTTTTGCTCAATTTTCCAAGAAGTAGGTTTTGTCAAGATGACACCAGTCTGTATTTGGGAATATTCTTCTGAGGCACAGACACCTCATACAATATTAAGCACATAGAAACAGAGTGGCTGGGGATGGCACGTGTCCCGTAATCAACTGCGGAATATAACCTGGTTCTTTAATTATGTGAGTACACATCCAACAAAATTTATCCAAGGGTTAAATATAATGAGTTAATGCTGCATGCAAAACTCTGAATGATAACGCTTGAATTAAGTTTTCATATTTTATTAAACTGTCCCTAAACACTGGGACAAAATTTGTATAAATGGTGTATTCTTTTATTCTGGTCTACAATAATTTGTAATAAAACATGTTGGCCAAGTTGGCATTTAGATTTGAACTGGAGACATTAATTAAACAATTCAGTTCTAGATATTATTTGCAACCCAAGTTCTTGCAAATAATATTAAAAAAGTACAGATTACATCTCAAATGCCATTATTCAGTCAGTGAAAAGAATACTTTTTACTGGTTGAATAAACTGGCATGGTACAGTGTAACCCTGTTAATTGAATAGCTACTTTGCCAATGAAAATTATTCAATTAACAGGAATTTTCAGTTAACAGGGATTGTCACTTTCCTGTATTCTAGAGATAAACTTAGCATTTATTCTATTATATTTTGTTTGACAGAGCTCCATGAGCTCTGTGAAACAAGATACAATAGATTAAAAGCCTGTATTGAATTACTGAGGCCAAGTAGATCTATAAACAAAGGAAAATTGAGGAGAGTCAGGGTAATTTCTCGACAGGTTACAAGATTTTTTATTCAATTAACAGGAGTTTACTCTATAACCTATATTCAAATAACAGGACAAATTTGTACTGGAGGTATGGTAAATGATTTTGTATTCGGAAATTATATTCAATTAACAGGGATATACAATTAAGAGATATCCAATTAAGTGGGCTCCACCGTAATTATTAAGAGGGGCAGGGCTGATTGTCAGCTGTGATTAATAAAAGTAATTAATAGGAGTATATATTCATCCCACTGCACTGTGGAGTGACAACATTCTTTCAGGTGAGCAACATGTTCTTCCAGTCGACGGACCAGGTGAGTATACCCAGGTATGCTACTGGGAGGAGAACATTGTGGGTAAATGTAATCAAGTATACTGTTGTTGGGAGAAGTTTCCCAGTGTACTTTTACCGGCAGCCAAATATTTACTGCTGCTGGGAAAATGTTAAAGAAGAGTGTGCTGGAGATCAACACCTGCATACGCATGTAGATATTTTTCTAAAACAATCCTTCCATCACACACAGTGCTTTGTTCTTTAATTAAATTATAATTGTTTTACACCTTAAGCAATAGGAGGAGTTTCGCCTAAACGCTTGGAAAAGCAGACGTCAAAATAACATTCATTTTTGTCTTGACCTTAAAGACAGCTCTGTTAATTGTTTTCATCAAGTATTTTATACTTTGAGAGGAGAATTTACAGTGAGTAAATTTCACCTACCATTTCTACTTTAGATTTAGGTGCAGGCATTTTTAGCTCAACTTGACAACGTCAAGCTGAGCTGTTGCCATCACTTCTCGTCCGTCGGCGTACGTACGTCCACAATTTCCTTTGACACCACACAGGTTGCATTTATGAACAGATCGCTTTGAAACTTGGTCTCCTTGTTTGGGGTCACCTCTAGATGGGCGCTTTTGATTTTCGTCTATTTCCATCACAAAATGTTGCCACTGGCAACGTACTTTGAACTTAGTTTAGTCAGACCTCAATATCTCCCTTTGGCACACCCTACAAGGCACATTTATCATCAGATTGCTTTGAAACCAGGTATGCTTGTTTGGGGTGACCTCAAAATGGAAGTTATCGATTTCCTTCCATTTCCGTCAAAAAATGTTGCCGCTGTTATGCTTGTTTGGGGTTACCTCTAGATGGAAGCTATCGATATTTTTATACTATAAACAATGATCCAGACTAGCTGGTGCAAACTCAAAGTTATCAAGGGCCAAACACAGATTTTGAACCCCCCAAATCCCAAAAAGTTGCTTTTAAAACCGAAAATTAAAAGTTCTATCTGGTCCTCCATACTTGTACTCTCCGCGCATGCACGGCCGTCAGAAAGAGACTGGATTTGGTGCCAACATCTTTCTTTCTTTGGCCTTGAAGTCAATAACAATGTTCTGACACCTGTGCTTTAAAATCTCCTTTTTTGAGGATGTCAGACACAAATCTTTGCAAGAATTGGTGGATCCAGCACTGTTAATGGATGATGGAAGTGTACAATGGTGGTTTTATACATTCAGGGCTGTAACTTTATAATAATTATAAAATTATTTCATGTTTCCCAATTTCGGGACATACGCCTGACGTCATCATTTTTGCTAATGATTAATCCACTGTTTGTTAAGTAGTCCTTCCCTATCCTTCCATGAACCGTTCCTGTTAAACTCTTAAGCTTTTTGGCTATTTTTTATCGAATTTTTTTATTAAATTTCTTGGGAGTTTAACGTGTATTACAGAATATTTATTCTGTTTATCCCCATGGTAATGTCCTCACCCTACAGTGTTAGGTCATTTAGTCTTGCATCTTCTATCCGATGTATCATCTTTTCTTCGTATGAAGATCTAGCTTTGCATCTGGTAGCATTTAAATTGGTTACTGACTCTGGGCCTTTTGTGTGCCTGGTGTCTTGTTTCCGTTTTCTATTGACGTTGTTTACTTTGACAACGTCCTCATTTATATGTAGTATTTTATTTTATATTACTGTAGAATTACTGTAGGATACTTTGATTATTATTCCGGTAGTGTAGCTCGGAAAATTAGTATTTTGTCCACACTTACGCTCTATCGGGATGCCCTTGTGCTCATAATGTTCCCTTTGAGAATTTGGGCATTTTTTCAAAAAAATTTCTAAAAATATGTTGAATTTAATTTTGATTGCTATTATTCATGTATTTTAATTATATATTTTGTTGTGGAGTTTGTAGGAGTGATATCGACTTTAGTCGATGCACTCCTGTGGATTCTTGTCCTACTTGTGTACCCTGGGAGGATTAACGTTGGAGATGGGTGTCGTGGTACGTTGTTGGTGGTGAGGTTCATAGACCGGATCTTTTTCAGAGGAACACGAACACGGTGATGATATTGTGACACCCATCCAAAGTGTGCTACCGTCGTTGCACTTAAAAATAAAAAAGCTCATCCAGTGACGAGGGAAATAGGAAGGATATAGGGAGGAAGTCAGCAAGTTTCTTGTTGGGAGGCTCGGCGAGGTCTAATAGACTGCGAGCGGGAAAGGCCCCTCTCTAACCCAACAACATTTGGGGCCAAATGTTGTTATGAGAAACTTGCACGAGCAGGAGCATATGTCCCCATGGGACGCTCCGTCTAGTCTGCAGCCGGGGTCGGCTTCAGTAACGGCTTCCTCCACTACGTTATTAAAGCACACATGACTGTAGACTAGCTACCCGACTTCAGATATCCAGTCAGCTGCTCGAAAATGGAGCCATTCTTCGCCCGTGAAGTTGGACCATCCGATAGCTAGCGATCCGAGGCATGGATCAACGGGACGTTCGGAGAAGTGATTTATCTCCGGATCTTCGTCCCAGGAGCAGCAAGCGGCGGAAAAAAGAAGACTGCTGCTCCTCAAGCATTGGGAACGGACTTGCTGTCGCAGTTTGCACAGCTATTAGCAGCATGCCAGCAAATGCAAGAGCAGCCTCCCGCAGACTCCAGTGATGAGCTGTCGGGCGGTGCTGGGTCGGTCCGGTCAATTGTGCATGAAGAAGAAGCCATGGGTTTCTCTACGGGACACTCGGCTAAATCTGGGGTCAAATCTCCGTTTGGAGAACCCTCTCCGTCCCGTTAAGAGTCGGGGTCGACTGTGTCTGTTGTGAGAAACCATATTGAGTCGGAACACACTTCGAAACGTTCCTTCCACACTGCAACCGGGGTCGGTGGCTGTTATGCCTTCTTCTACTTACATGGAAGCGCATGAAAGAGGATTAAGCCTAGAAGTTTCTAAGCGGGATACTCTGCGCGATCTGGGGACAGATCGCGAGTGAGGACCGTTTTTCTTCTCGTTAACAGTCGGGGACGACTGTTTTGTGTTGTAAGAAACTTCAATGAGGAGGAGCATCCGTCCTATGTGACGAGTCGGGATGCTTCTTCCGCATTTCAGGCGGGGTCGGCTGTGGTTACGGCTTCCTCTTCTTCCATGGATATGCACGATGAGGGATAGATGCCTACAAGTTTCTAACGAATGCTCGGCGAGGTCTGGAGCAGACCGCGAGCTGGAGATTTTTCTCCTTTCCGTCAGCAGTCGGGGTCGACTATGTTTGGTTCGAGAACCTTTAGTGAGTTGGGATGCCCGTTCATGTTGTGGTTCTGGATGCTCCTTCCACCCTGCAGCCGGATTCGGTGGCAGCTATGGCATCTTCCCTTGCTTCATTAATGAAGCACGTTGACCGCAGACTAGCTATCTGACCTCGCAGGTTCAGGTCGATAGCTAGTCGTCTGGGGCTTTTTTTATACGGGACATGTGTCGAAGATCTGGGGCCAGATCTAAGTCCCGTGAGCAGCTTATGGTAACAAGTGGGTTGTCATTGCTCTGCTAGCCTCGGTCACGGACCGGTTTTTGCAGATTGCTCTGTGTATAGCAGCATTCCAGTAGTCGCTGGTACTACTGTTTAACCCTTTACCTAACGAATCGCCCGCATCCGCCCGCGTAATATGCAAACTGAGCAGTTGAAAAAATTAAATTTTTCAAAATATTTCAACAAAACCATATCATGTGACCCCTCATTGGAACGAGCTCACTGAGCTCGTTCCAATGAGGGGTCACATGATATGGTTTTGTTGAAATTTTTTGAAAAATTTAAAAAAATTGTATTTAGAATAATAAATTTTGATATCGTCTGCGTTGGGTAAAGGGTTAACAGATTCCGAGTGTGTGCTGTAGGACGATGCTGCATTGGTCCGGTCATCCGTTCAGTCGGATGGAGTTGACCATATTTGCTGATGGAACATTTGGATGGTGAGAGGGCTACGAGAGCACCTTCCGGGGCAGTCATGTATGCCACGTACAACTCCGCACGGACAGTGGAATTTGGCGTTGGTAAGACGTGATGCTGCCCCTGCGTCGTTATCACTTATAGATGATAAGGTGAAAAGCTCTCTCTGAGTCGCTCCGGTTACCGGAAATATACTATTTGACGACAAGCTTACGTTGCTATATGAGCAGGCTACAAGAAAGCTTCTAGTGCTCTGCTATTGAAGTCGATGTCTCATCAACACACGTCAGCAGACCGGGGTAAGCGAGGCCGTTCTGCTTCTAAGAAAGCATCAAGAGAATGTCTTGCAAGGGTACAATAACCCTCTTATATTTACTTCGGAAGTCGTCATTATAGCGACTCGGAAAAGGGGCATGGGTCTGATCAAGGCTATGGACCTGACGCCTTTAGATCGCCGATTAACGGAAGGTTATCATCTTCACGAGAAACTGGATGTTAATCACGAAAGTTTCTTTCAAAGAGAGTCGCTCCTAGTGGAGGTAAAAGCTCTCTTATTGAAGGGAACAATTGAGATCGACGAGACGAGCTTCTTTGCGGGAGGTCGTAGTTTCTCCTCCTGTAAGCATCGTAAGTCATGCAGGTGATGGACATGACCTCTATTGCTTGCCAGTTGACGGAAGGGTATCAACTTTACGATAATTTAGATGCTATTCACGGAAGTTCCTTTCAAAGAGAGTCGCTCCAAGTGGAGGTAAGGTTTTCTTATTGAAGGGAACAATTGAGGTCGTCGAGAATAGATTTCGGTTGCTTTCCACATGGCGATAGGTTATCAGCCTCGCAATTAAGTGGATAAATTGTGGAAGATCAGTGGATGAGAATGAAGTCTCGGCAGGCCTGCGGCTGTCAGCCCGAGCAAGCTCCTCTTACAAGTTTACTTGTTGGACAACTCTTCCTAGAGAGGCTTTCCTTCTGGAGGCACAAGCTTTCCTCTTGATGAAAAGCATTAGACGTCGTTGAAATTATTCTCCAGTTTTTTATGATCACCTGTTTCTCCTCCTGAATCCGGATGGCTAGTGCATAAATAGGCTGAGATATTCCTTGGCATCAATTTATGTCATTGTGGACGCCATGGTGGCCTTCTGTACGGTTACAGCAGTCTCTTGGGTTAGACTCTGTCCGCTGTCTTTTGGGAATAAAACTGAAAAATATACTGTGCTTTTCGGTTTGTTTTTCCTAGGTGTCAGACTTGAGTCTTATTGTTACACCACAGTAGCCTAGTTAAAATCATGAGCGAGATTTTTTCAGTAATATCCAGTGGCATAACTGAATTTATTATCTCTTTGGACTGTGGTCTCTTTGGGAATTCAGGGCTGTTTATATAACGGCTCTTCATTCTCTCCCTTGTGCGACAATAATTGTGAGTCTCCGTTAAGTGAGCTTTCAGGGTCGCAACTTACACCGATATATCTGTCTTCAAGAAGATGAAGACTGATAAGCTATGGATAGCGTTGTAAGTCTCCTTAATAAGCTTCTAGGGCCTCAGTTTATCAGCTTTTAATGGTCTTCACGTACAGGAAGACCTTTAGCTGCTTCAGCTAGGCTGAGTTCGTTGTTCTAATGGACTTGATACCGTTTGCTAGAGGAGGTTATTCTCTTCAAACCGACATGGTTTGGTGTGAGTTATTATGTAAATACGATGTATTTGTTCATCACGTCCTTCTCCGTCCTTAGTGGTATTATGGAGTCGGTCAGACGTGATGGAGCCTTGCGGTTCATATACTATTTGATAACTAACACAAGAGCGATCCAAGTAATGTGGGTGAGGGGTGTTCGATATTCGTCGACCCACCCCCCCTCCCCTCCAATGTGTTAAGAGGCGATTACAGGACAAGACGTAGTTTTCTTCCTGTAAGCCTCGAATGCATTCAAGTACATACATGGCTCATCAATTGGCGGCTGGGTTGTGTTCTAACGGCGACCTCATGGGCACATCCACTATTTAGTTGGTTTGTTTACTGTGGATGTTCGTTTATAAGTCATATACGAGCATATGACTCCATATCAATTAAATTGCTAGCATTCGTGTGCCTGTGTGGCTGACATGTCAGTTATCTGGGCGACATTCTCCAATGTAGCAATTAGACCACTCTGAAAAGTTGCGCTCATGGCCATCTGGTCTCTTCTTACGACGTATGAGTTTTTTACTCAGTTAACTGCATATTAACGTTGTATTATTCATTCAGTTTCCTAGTTAAACTTGTATCACCCGGTCATACCGTGGATACAGGCTGTATTCAAATGAGTACATGCAGGATTTCATTGCTCGCGTGCATATGTGTATTTATTAGGCAGACGCATTATTGAACACATTATATAAATTCTTACCCTGCTTATAGAACTCATGAGAATTTTGGGGCAATTTGGCTCAGTTATTTTTGGCATCATTATTCGGAGTAGTATATTCTTTTTCCGAACAGTCATTGGTTGTTACGGACCTAGGAAACAATGGATTATTTCGGGGACGGTCCGTGACGAGTCTGTTAATCATAGCTCGTTCCATGTTCTAAATCCAGGTTCTACGAGATACGGTACACATTCTCGTATATTCACGCGATTCAATTAGAGTTTTATTATTGGAATTAATTGTACACCTGAACGGGGTCGCCTGTTGGTTGCCTTAGAAGCGTGTTTGCTTTTCAGATACTTTCCATTGGGATTCAGTTGGTCTAGTGTATGGTGTTGTACACGTTATATCACTGGTTTTCAACCTATCTACGTATTCTGGTGTACATTAGAAGCGTGCGCTGTTAATTACCGGGATTTTCGCGATAGCCTTAGCTTCTGAAGTTGCGTTAAGCACCAATAATTAATAATAATTAATAACAGGGTCCTGTTGGACGAATATATATTGATTTTCACTGATTCCAGAGCGTTTCCCTCCTTGTTTTGAAGAATATTCCTTCGAAAGGTGGGGGGGGGATTTTTCTTCATCTCTTCCAGCTTGATAAGTGTGTAACTATGAGTGAAGCTGTTTTGTCTGTAGATTATTACTGACCCTAGATAGCGCTCGTTTATTATTTATATATGGCGTGTGTTTGTGGGGGTTAGTCTCTCACTCTTGAATACGCCATCCCAATTTAGGGGCTTAGTCCGGACTAGGCTTAAAATTGGGAGTTCGTTACACCCAAATAGCATAATCATTCATGCTAAGATTACGGAATTACTTCGATATGGCTCCTTATTTATGATATGTCTTCTCTCTTATTGAAAAGAGAGACATACATGTAATTCCTTTTAAATTTAATCTCCTTTTCACCTTGGAATTCAGGCTTACAAGCTATATTTGGTCTGCTAATTCTTAAGTCCTAGGCCCTTCACCTTTTTACAATTCAGATATGTCTGGGCCATTGGTTATTAGTATAAAGATATGATAAATTTAAAGTAATTTGTATGTTTTTTTATACTTACCAATCAATGGCCCAGACGGGGATGGCCCTTCCATGAGTGGGCACTCATACCTCCCTGCTGAGTTATAATTCAGTACGATCATCTACAAAGAATGATGTTGGCGCCAATTCTGGTCTCTTCCTGACTGCTGCGCATGTGCAGATGGTAAAACTTTGGAGGACCAGATAGGACTTCTAATTTTCGGTATTGTATGCAAATTTTGGGGATTGGGGGGTTCAAAATTTGTGTTTGGCCCTCGATAATATCGAGTTTGCACCAGCTAAGTCTGGGCCATTGGTAAGTATAAAGATATAAAAATTACTTTAAATTTATCATTTTTGACCAGATCAGTTTGAAACTTGGTGTGCTTGTTTTGGGTGACCTCTAGATGGGAGCTATCGATTTTCGTCTATTCCCGTCAAAAAATATTGCAGTGGGCAACAAAAACCTTTGAACTTGGTTTACTCAGACCTCAATATTTCCCTTCGGCACACCCTACAGGGAACACTTATGATCGGATTGCATTGAAATCTGGTATGCTTGTTTGGGGTGACTTCCAGAGGGGAGTTATCGATTTTCTTCAATGACTTTTGATCTCAGTTAAGTCAGGCATCAATATATTCCTTTGACACGCTCTGCAGTGCACCTTTTTGATCAGATAGGTTTAAAACTTGCTGTACTTGTTTGGGGTTACCTCTAGATGGGTGGCATTGATTTTGTTCGATTTCCATCAAAAAATGTTTCCGCTGGCAATCGCCTTCGATGAACTTAGTGTGCAGTTATGCATCAGTATTTCCCTTTGGCAATCCCTGCAGTGCACATTTATGATCGGATCGCTTTGAAACCTGGTGTGCCTGTGTGGTGTGACCTATAGATGGGAACATTCCTGTGTTTTCTATTTTCATCAAAAATGTTGCAGCTGGCAACGACCTTTGAACTTAGTTTAGTTAGGCCTTAATATTTCCCTTTGGCACACCCTACAAGGAACATTTATGATCGGATTGCATTGAAACCTCATATGCTTGTTTGGAGTGACCTCTAGATAGGAGCTATTTATTTTCTTCCTTGTCCGTCAAAAAATGTTGCCATTGGCAACGACCTTTCTTGAACTTAGTGCAGTTATGCATCATTATTTTCCTTTGGCACACCCTGCAGAGTACATTTATGATCGGATCACTTTGAAACTTGGTATGCATGTTTGGGGTGACCTCTAGATAGGAACTATTGATTTTCTTCCTTGTCCAAAAAATATTGCCGTTGGCAATGACCTTTGATGAACTTAGTGCAGTTATGCATCGATATTTCCATATTTCCCTTTGACACACCCTGCAGGACACATTTATGATTGAATCGCTTGGAAACTTGGTGTGCTTATTTGGGGTGACATCTATATGGAAGCTATCGATTTTCTTCCATTTCTGTCGAAAAATGTTGCTGCTGACCTTCGAACTTAGTTTAGTCAGACCTCAATATTTCCCTTTGACACTCCCTTCAGGGCACATTTATGATCGGTTCACTTTGAAACTTGTATGTTCGGGGTTAACTCTAGATGTGAGCTATTAATATTTTTTCATTTCCTTAAAAAATTATTGTCGTTGTCACCAGCCTTTGAACTTACTGCATTTGTGCAGTAACTTATCCCTTTTGCACTCCCTGCAGGGTATATTTATGAATTTCCATAAAAAAGAAACAACAAAACATTGCCCCAAGAAATGACCTTCAAACTTAGTGCATTTGAGTATTAACATCTTCCTTTGGCATGCTTCAGAGGACACATTCATTATCAGGTTGTTTTGAAACTTTGTATGCTTATGCAGGGTGACAAAGATAGGAGCTGTTGATTTTTTTTTTCATTTCCATCAACAACCGTTGCTGTTAGCAACAATCTTTGAATTTATTGCATTTGTGCATTAACATTCTTCTTTGACATGGCCAACAGGGCACATTTATCTTTTGCATTTGTGTATCAGCATTCTTTCTTTAGCCAGCATTACAGTTTACATTTAAAAATGCATGGATTACTCTGACATTGAGCACATACAATGCTGTTATGTTGAAATTTCACCAAATAACATCGGTACCAGTGATCTTCAATTTTGCCATTTCACTTATAACTTACCAAGTTCAAGTTTGTCAAGTTGGGCTACAATGTCATTGACACTTTCATTTTATCTTATCTCAATTCTAAAAGATGGTCCTTATTCGCACTCGGAATTGGCTCACAAGGATGGCACAGATTTGACCTGTCTTGATACTTTATACCATCGACAGCCCCCAATCAGTCAACTGACCAAGCAAAAGCCAGGAAAGTTTAAAGAAACAAGGCATTATGGGATAGTCACAATTTTTGAAGAAGCTGAATTGTTTGCTCAGAAAGTCAAAATTTGTGCTCGTGGTGTTTGTATTTCTGCAAATTATTTCATTTACAAAACATGATAGAGTGATATCCAATCATAACATCGTAAGGAAATCAATTTGAGAAATGGGAATTTATATGGAATATTAGTTATCCTTGTGTTTTCCAGGGTGTATGGGAATTTACACCGACTTGGGAACTCATACACCCTGAGGCGAAGCCGAAGGGTGTATGAGTTCCCAAACCGGTGTACATTCCCATACATCCTGGAGAAAACAAGGATAATGGATTTATTTCCAAGAATTCTGGTGTACTTAATACTTTAACCTACACTGTGGGAAAAAACTGACAGAAAATTTGTACCTTGTAAGTTTCTTAATAAATAAAACCAGACAAATATGGATGTCATTGGAACTGGCTCAATGATCCAGTTCCAATGACACCCATATCTGTAATATTTTATTGCACGAAAATATTAAATTTCCTGTATTTTTATTTTTGTTCTAACATAACCGGGCAGAAGGTATGAATTAATAATTAAAAATGAATACTTTTTTAGCCATATAGCTTGCTCTTGTATATTCTTGTTTTTACACCGTGGTTGAACACGGGTGTAAAAAAAAAGCCACTGTGGATTGCAAGTTACACCATACCTCTCAGCCAATCAAAATGCAGTATTTTGTTTCATTTGGAAATAATTAAAGTTATTTCTTACATAATTTTATATTTTGAAGTGAGCAAAGTGTCTCTCGTTTCCCAAAGGATTTACCTAAAACGTCTCCAATGTAGACACCACTGAGAACTCACTTTGATACTAAAATAGTGTTAATAGACTATTAAAAATTCCAACAAAAATTCCCCATTACAATGGGTCCGTGGATTAATAATTGAGGCCGAGGATAATTATTTTTGTTTCAATGTACCCTAATTTTGTGCACAACGCTTGGAACAACGTACGTTAATTATGGACATAAATATACTTTAACGAATAAATATATACTTACAAAAATGGCACTTAGTTACGGTGGGATCCAAGCATAAAATTTCTTCTCTTCTTGATATCCATCAGCTTTATGGACAACTAGGAATAGCCCTCAGTGGCTTCCTGAGGTTCCGCTCTACAGTTTCGCACTATTGCACAGGGGTGAAATTTTAAACATAGGGCATATGTTGAAACTAATGCCATGTAAATTGGAGATATATTTTTAGTATCAGATATATGATTGCATTAGGCTATTTGTTGGAGAAGAGAATTTGAAGTTTTGGTCCCAAAGTTGGAGACTTATGCATAGGGGTAAATTACCAGATGAGTTATGGGAAATAGTGGCTTCGAAAAAATTGGCTATTTTTTAAAATGTCATGTTTACACGGGTTTGTTGCCAGACTTGTAACTGAAAAATGAAATGAAAACATATAAAAGTTTTGCGGCATTCTAGAAATAGGGGATGCTATGCTCCAAGGGTTGGTAGGTCTGCTTTTGAGGCTGAAATGACTGGTTTCAGCTTTTTTTCATGCAATTTTGCAGGTTGAAGTTTTGCCTTTGACAATAAATTATTCCACCTGCATTCAGATTGTTTATTTCTACTTAGTCAGATAGTGTTATATGTTTTTGTGGATTTGGGAAATGTAATACATGTTATGTGTTAGATACCTGAAGTACAGAATATTTGTATTTGAAGAGAGTGTATGGCATGTCATTTTTGGAAATACCTGGAAAATGTGGATCGGAACCTTAAAGAGCATTTGCCGTTGGTGTCAACTCTCGAACCAGGAAGTTCTTTGCTGGTATCGGGTGCTTCATTAATTACATTTTTGATGATTCTTCCTATAATTAGTATTGGGAATCCAATATTATTACGCCTGTTGAAATATTGCCCACTGATGGAAAGTGTCCAGTCCCCGTCGGCCGTTCTGTGTGTGAAGTAGAAGTAGTACAGTCATTTCTTGTAGTCATTGGTATGAACTTTTATCATAAAATAATCTGATTATTTTTTATAATAAATTCATCTTGTTTTTTACAGTAAATTGTCATGTATGGTAAGCATTGTTTCAGTTCTAAAATTCTACCCAGATATAAATGTACAGTACAGGGCAAGTGGATTACTTCCAAATCACGGTCGGGTAGATTTTCCACCCCAGAATTATTTACAATTTAAAAATAAACCCACAATTTGAATTTGTGCATTAGCCTTAAAAGGCCTTGATTTTTAAGAATGCTTCAAAGTTTTAATTTCTGTTGCATAGCATTCAGTTGTGTGCAACAGAAAATAATTACATTGTTAATGTAGTTATACGTTTTGGGTCCAAATACTCAATTCCCATTTGTCAGCAGGGTGAAAACGACATGACCAAATGTAATTCATTTTCGAATGAATACATTTGGTCGAACTTTGACCCGCATTTACGGTAGAGCGCAGTTGACAGAATGACAGTTGACAGAATGTAATTCGAGCGGTGTTTGGGCGAGTTTTCAACTTTTAGCGCCTCTCGTAGTGATCAACTCCGCTGCTGTTTCTTTGGTGACATTTCCCAGCTGTGGCATAAAGCCCGTTACTAAAATACTCGTATCCATTTCTAAAGTTGTGAAAAGTATAAATCAGAGTTGTGCGCTTTGTATTTTATGAATCACATAATTTGTACCCATTCCCACACATTCATACTCCAATAAAGATTATAAAAATTGCATTCAATTCTTAATTAAAACTTTGAACATTTCTCAACCCTTAAGGATCTGGACAGGTGTCTTGAATTTCCACCATTCCACAGTCGCCATATGTCTTATGGCTTAGTAGTTATTCCTAGTTAAGTCTTGGCTGCCTGTTGAGACTTCACTATAAACCACTGATTAGGGAGTTTGTCTATTGTCAGTTTGACCTTCTCATGATGGTGTGTTAAGGACACCTGTTCTGAGGTCGAAAATAGGCCTTTAAAGGTTATAAAAATCAAGGATTTTGGCTACTGATATCTGTATTTTTAATTATAAGTTACCCAATGCTGTATGATATTGGTGTGGAAAAAAACTAAAAAATATTCTAAAGGGTCCTTGAATATACCTTGAAAGTGTCATTGAAAATCTTGGAATTAACCACATCTTTGAGACAATGAGCCTGTATTAGTCATTCACTCAGCTCACCTCACTGCTATCAACAAAAGGACAAACTGCCATATATTCCATCATGTTGATTTAGTATGGCCATTCACCATTCTAGAAATGTATGATAGCAATTGTATAATGGAGGCTTTATTCACATCAAATGATTTTGAAATAGCGAAAATAATTTTCGGCACCATGATTATCGATTGAAAATCACATGATCATGGTAGAATGTTCACATATTATGCATTTGCCGGTGATTTCAAAGCAGTGCTGATATTGCACTTTATCCCGGTTGCCTACATGGGGCACGGTGACGCTGTGTACTAAGGCGTACTGCACGTCGATGGTCCACATGCCTTCAACCTCTGTAACCCTGCTTGGGCGGAGCTTGAACAGAGTTAGAATGTTGAGGAGCTGACGGTTGCTTCCTCCACCCGCAAAACTGTCAAGGTCACGATTAGCCATTGTGCGTAAGTATGTGACCTTAAACCCCAATAAATAAATAAATATAAATGATGATGTTATATCTCATTCATGGGAAAGATGCAAGTTACGGAAACACTTAACTGGTTGAGGGCTAAAGTATATTTAGTGGTCTGAATTTGCTTTTTAAAATTTGCTTTATTACAAATTATTGGAGAGTGCCCACAGCACTCTCCAATAATTTCTAATAGAACATACTTGTATAAACATAGAATTGTTTGCGTTTGACGGAACAATGAAACATGAGCAAGGAAAACATTGGCTTTTGCTTTGGGACCCTTTTGCTTTGGGACCCTCATTTTTAGCTTAACTTGACAGATTCAAGATAAGCTATTGCCATCATGCGTGTGGAAGTCTGTGAGTCTTGTCAGTCTGTGAGTCTGTTCACATTTTCCTTTAGCACAGGCTACACCCCATAGTTCTTGTCCGATCATCATGAAATTTCATATGCAGGTTTGAGGTCCTGTCTAGATGAGAAAGTCCCTTTTGGTCATGATCGGTCAACCGTGATGGCTGCCCGATCCCAAAACTCGAAAACCTTTAGCACAGTCTACAGGTCGTATTTATGAAGGGATTTCATGGTAACTTGGTAGGATGACTCTGTATAATATCTAGATGAGGACGTCCCCTTTTAGTTATGATCTGTCGACCGTGACCACTGCCCAAGCGCGAAACCCAAAAACTTTTAGCACAGTCTACAGATCATATTTAATATGGAGGGATTTCATTGTAACTTGGTAGGATGGCTCTGTATGATATCTTGATGAGAACTACCTCATTTGGTCACGATCTGTCAACCGTGACGACTGCCTAAGCCCAAAACCCAAAAACCTTTAGCACAGTCTACAGGTCGTATTTATGGAGAGATTTCATTGTAACTTGGTAGGGTGACTCCATATAATGTCTAGATGGCCAGAAGCCCGAAAACTTTTAGCACAGACTACAGGCCGCATTTATGAAGGGATTTCATTGTAAGATGACCCAGTATAATATCTGGATGAGGACAACCCCTTTTGGGTCGGATAAATTTTCGTGGCAAAAAAGTAGATGATACGAAAACGCCGACCAGTTTTTCACTGAATGCTGAAAGTCACAAAATGCGGAATATTGCAAAAACGGACCCGAAATTTTACCAAAACACGGAAAATTGCGGATCCGCTGAAATTTCACAGCCCTGTTAATGTGGGGAAAACTCTAAAAATGTAAAAAGAAAAAATCTCTCAAGCTACTGGTCTGAATAGTTTAATGTTGGACATAATGCATCTTTGTAATTATGTGTTAATAGTTTTTAGAAATGAAGCCACTGGAGATGTTTTGTGCACTGTTAGACACCTTTCTCTCCCACTTTCCATCACATTCATAACACAGTTGATAAAATGAAAACATCAAGAAAAGTCTTCTCCCAAACTCTAGAAATTTCACCTCTAATATCTACTAAATGATCTTGAAATCTCTTTGTGAAGAATCAAGGTGTTATGTCAGGTAAGTGCTTCAGACCCCTTTGTACCACCAAGCCAGGAAATAAGCAGACTGTCACCTGCAAAATGAGGTCCTCAGAGGGTGGAGTTTGTGATGCTACCCTGCACAGCAGAGTAGCATCACTAAATTTACCCTCTGTGAACCTCAGTCTGAATCGGGGTCTCAAAACTAAACAGGAGGAGGTACCCAGAGGATAAATTGGCACACTGTGTGGGATAACATCATCATATTCACCCTCTGGGGACCTCATTCTGCAAATGTCAGATTCTTATTTTCAGGGCTGGGTGCCACATATTTATATTTGTGTCTGTCCCTTTATATTATTCATTTAAAGAGCAGTGAGATTTTGTCCTGATACTCAACCTAAACAAAGATATCAAATATCTTTCATAGTTTATTTTTCGTTTTGATATATGTAATTTGCAATACTTGTATGGAAGTTTACATGAGCACTAATCACTATAGTTAATTAATATTTGTGAGGATTTTTGTTCTTGCACAACATGATGCAAAATGATTTGGCTATGATGGACCTTCATTTATAAAGAATTTACCTTCAGTTTTAATGGGGTTTTCTCTTATCTGGTAAAGTACTTTTGTAAATATTTTTCATAGGTGATTTGTAACAGAAGTATTTTTTTGTAAACAGTACAATGCTACCAGCAAAGTGGGGAGGGGCTTTGGCACTTATCCAGTGGTAAGTTATGTACATTGGGTTACATCATTGTAAGCTTGTACTGGTTAGTCTCTTTCCATTTGATTCACAAAATAATGAATTGAAGCTTTATGTGCATGTGTAGTGCGATATGGACAAGGAGGCGTATTCCGGTAGACGGTAACTGTTGATAATCTGAGAGTGAAAACTATTTCTAAGTCTCAAGGGACTATAAACAAGAATATCACCAGCTTACTATGTCCAGGACAGTGAGCTGATATAACAAGAAAACTTGCTCTTAGTAAATCTCATAAGACTTTTCATTAGGCTAACGACCGTATATTACCTGCTGTTTCTAAAGAGGTCATTAGTTTTTCATGCTTACCTAGCACACATTTCTTACCATTGAGCTCGTACTCTGTCTTGCACACTCAGCTGATATAACAGGAAAACTTGCTCGTAGTAAATCTCATAAGACTTTTCATTAGGCTAACGACCCGATATTACCTGCTGTTTCTAAAGAGGTCATTAGTTTTTCATGCTTAATACCTTGCACACATTTCTCACCATTGAGCTCATACTTTAAACGTGATACAGAACAAAGTAGCACTGCTTGTATTCTTGTGTGAATCTTAAACTCTGATTGCTGGTCTTGAGTTTATGTTTGGTGTGGCACTTATTGCAAAAATGTGGTTTTGAGTTTGTGTACCATTCTAAATGTTCTATAATTTTTATGTTTTGGGGGAATACGTTCTTCAGCTGACCCTTATCATACATTGTTTTTAATCCTTTACCCAACGAATCGGCCGCATCCGCCTGCGTAATATGCAAATTCAGCAGTTGAAAAAATATTATTTTTAAAAACATTTCAACAAAACCATATCATGTGACCCCTCGTTGGAACGAGCTCGTCGAGCTCGTTCCAACGAGGGGTCACATGATATGGTTTTGTTGAAATATTTTGAAAAATTAGGAAAAATGTTATTTAAAATAATAACTTTTGATATCGTCTGCGTTGGGCAACATACAATACTGTGATCACAAACGCCGACAGAACTTCAATAAGATTGCAACTGGGTCACAGTAAAAATTAAATCTGCTTTTCTCCCCATAGCACACAAGTATTTCACCTCTCCTGAATAGATATGTGAGAATAATCAAATATTTTCATTTGTGTTTTCAGGATTCATTATTGATTTTGCAATATTTTGTTAACCCTTTACCTAACATGAAAGACATATGACGCTTGCAAACAAAATTCTTGAATTAGTAATTTTTTCTTGTTTTTGCATCAAAAAACATAGCCAATGACCCCTCATTGTGAAGAGCTCAATGAGCTCGTTCCAATGATTGAAGAGGCATCAGCCATGTTTTTGAAGCAAAAAATGAAAAAAATAATGAAAATTGAATGGTAATTTTTGTGAATAGCACTGTCCGGTTTTAGCAATTACATTTGGTAAAGGGTTAATGTAATCTTAGCCCACCATTATATAAGTGTGTTGCGAATCGATCAGCAGAAATACCACAGAATTGTAATTCGCACCCTTCGAGGAAGTGCTGGTCTTTTTCAATCCATTTAGTCATCTTTAATCAGGTTTTGGATCAAGCTGAGAAATAAATAGAATCTTCAACTCATCCCATGTTTAAAATGAATTTTAGAAAATTTGGCGGGTACATTAGAGCTTAACATTGAAAAAGGCATGGTCCAGGCTTGACTTTCTGTCTGTGTTGCGGGCATGATAAGCCATGTAGAAATATGTAACTTTAAAACACCAATAAATAAATAAATGTACACAGAATTGAGTTTCAGTAACAATATGTGTAAATTCAGCCTTTCTAGCTGTCTGTGTTGACCTTTAAATCGGCAGATTAATTTTATGACAGTATCTACGTGTGCTGTATATACATGTACACAGCTGCAGATTCCTAAACAGTGTTTCCACATGATTGTCGCCTGCCTGTACAGGCAACCAAAAATGATATAAAAGGACTGTCAAGATAAATGTTGCGTACCAGTGGAGTTCTCAATTAAGATTACACTTGAGCAACTATTAAAGCAATATAAAAGTGCCGGTTCGTGGCTGTATGGGAACATTAGGGTTAATTAAATGTCAAAGTCTTGTATATTGTCACTTTCAAGTTTATTTTGCAAGTGAACGGGGTTTTAGTGATGTAAAACTTCCCTGTGGACACCCTGAGAAGTGGAATAGTGCTTGTTTACTGTGGTAAATACGTTCTATTTTAGTGTTAAAGTAAGACCTGATAACCAATGCCAATCCTTATGGGACCCCAGAATGTGGAACTGTGGTAAACAAGCTCTGTTTCACTGGTAAAATAGGACCCAGTCACCAATGCCTGGGGTTGATCACCATGTTGCATTCATGATTAGCCGTTGTGTAAATAAATAAATAAATAAATAAATAAATAAATAAATAAATAAATAAATAGCATGGCGTGAAAGCCCTCTTAATTGTGCAGCATCGGTATAAACAATTGGCAAAATTGGTGTTGGGGTCATGATATAGCCATTGATGCTGACAGTGACCTCAAACACCAACAAAAAAAATATAACTAGATTCATTTATAATTCTTGGGAACCTCGTTGAGAACTTTCCAAGAAATATCACACTGAAGAAATAGATAACCTATGATTCATTTTGACTGGTACCTGGTAGCCTGGGCTTCATAATTTTCAGTAACGTATTAGATGTCTTTCAAAGAGTGTGTCTTCCAGAAATTATTGATTGTACTATTATATACATTTGCATTTTCTTTGTTTACACTTTTTTGTTGATATATTGCTTTTTACACTGTATTGTTGGATATGTTCTAAAAGCATTACCATAATAAGAAGAATTTTCTCTTTGTTTACAAATTATGAATGACTAATGGTATTTGTTTTTTTAGGACCAAAACGAAAGTACCGAGGTTTGTCAATGCACTTCTTATAAAAGGAAAACTTTTCTCACCCAAATTTATTACCAAATCAATATTTCTCTTCAATCATATTGAGGTGTAAAGTAAATGCCTCTATTAATTTATCGCAATAACCTTGGTAACCCTTTCCTAAAACTTTAACTGGAAGAGTGCTAAGTTATTTTTGATCGTCAGAATTTGTTCACGTCTTTCAGTTGTTTCAATTTATGGGAGAATGCCTATAGGCGCGCTCCCATAAATTGTAACAAAGCAAATCCACACAAATGATATAATTTCTCTTTAACCCTTTACCTAACATGAAAAGCAGACGACACTTGCAAACAAAATTCTTGAATAACTATTTTTTTCATTTTTTGTCTCAAAACATATGTTATGATCCTTCATTGGAATGAGCTCAACGAGCTCGTTATAAAGAGGGGTCATAGCCTATGGAAGACAAAATGAAAAAATAATGAAAATGAATTGGCGATTTTTGAGAATAGTGCTGGCTGATTTTGGCCGTTACGTTGGGTAAAGGGTTAGAGATAACGCGAAGCACATCCACAAAATCTTCGAGTTACTGCAACTGCACTTTAGAATAAAGCCCAAATATGTGCTTCTAGCACTGTACCAGTAAAGATAAGATGAAACACTATTTTTCTTGTGATGAACTGAACATTTTCATTGTGACTTCCAAAACATACCTTATGACCCTCTGGGAATGTGCTAATTGGGCACATTACAGTGAGGGGCCATAAGCTATTTATGGAAGCAAAAATTAAAATAACAGAAATAGAAAGAGAAATGAGATTTTGTAAATAATGCTGGGCGGGTTTAATCAATCTGTTAGAGTTGTTTATAATAACAGTGGGTGGGAGAGGGGAGTTGTGTGGTGTACTAAATCGAACTGCACCAAAATGCCTAGCAATATTCACAAAAATTGACATTTAAATTTAATTATGTTTTCACTTTTGCTTCACAAACATTGCTTTCGACCTCTCATTGGAACAAGCTCATAGAAATTGTTCCAGTGAGGGTCAGTAACTACGTTTTTTTATGCAAAAAATGCAATTTATACTCATTAAAGTATTTTTTTTCAACTGTTGTCTGCTTTGAGTTGGGAAAAGCGTTAATGGCATATAATGTATAAATCAGGATGTATCCAGGGTAAATGTGCTCTTCATATATGTTTGGGCATGAAGAATTAATCGTTAAATGAAAGTATACATGAATGAGAGCGTTTGAGCTTATCCATTGTAACTTTGTAACAAACCCACTGCATACAAAATATGAAGCAATGCAAAATTACTTAAATCTGTAATGAACAATTTTAATGCAGATGAATTTTCAGAAGATATTACATTGCGAAGAGATAAATGTAGTTGCCCGAAGGTGATCAGAGGAATTCACAGCAAGTCGACAACAGCATAACATGATTTCTGAATGGATGTGGAAATAATTTTGCCTTTGCTGTTGTCCAAATGAATGACCGTAGGAAACAATAACTGTGCATTATTTTAACAATACTTGGGCATTATTAGATCAACAACTTTATTATTTTAAGCCTTAAGGGCCTGGGCAAGGGTCATCAATTCCATCATTCCACAGTGCCTAATGTTTTTTTTTAACTTTTTTGTTATGTATAGTTGAAGGTTCAATACATATCAACCAGTTATATAATGTAAGGTTGTAAGCAACTCTTGGTGATATAGACATAATTAATGTTTGTGATATATGCATATTATCGCTACAGTGAAATGATCTGGGTCGTAGTATCACGTCGAGTTGAGGAGGTCAGATCGCTGGACCAAACGAGCTGCCACAGGCTGCGAGTTTGATCCGGCAATCTGACCTCCTCAACGAGATGTGATGTGAAGAACCAGATCAATTCACTGCTGTGATAAAAGGTTTATTATATGACTTATAGTTGAACATTGCATGTCAATGCTGGCATTAACAATTCCCACAACCTTTTTTTTGGTAAATTGGATTGAAGTAAAAACGAACTTTTTTTGTTTACACTAACTTTTGTAACAGGAGCACACTTTCGGGAATCCCCCGATGCACATGGATACGATAAAAAATATGAATACGATAAAAAAAAACCCGGACCTCCATTCGAGCGCACCCATTCCAGCTAGGAGTAAAGTACTCTCAGCAACCCGAACAGCTAATTATGCGAATTCGAACTCACTCGTAAATAGTCTGTTATACTATAGTGATACAGAATCTGACTCCACACTGTGGATTTTCCAGGGGCCAAGAAAAGATCGTCAAACAGTAGTGATATTTAGCAGTTAAATTAGATAGTCATATAATAGAACCTCTTTCCTGAGAACTTGAGCTATATTTTCGCTTGTACCCAATAATACATGTATCATTCTCGTTATAATTTCTTGTGTTCTCAAGAGTTTTTTCTATAGAAAAAGGTTGCAGATTCCATTTTCACATTGCTAGTCACAGACATAATACATGCCGTTAGCTTCTTGCTGGTAGATTGAGTTTTTAATGGATTGAGTGCTGGAACCCCATATTTGGGTTCCATTCTTATCTGCACTTACCACAATTTAAAGATTTCATATTCTGCGGATGTGGTTCACAATATCTTTGAGCTGAATTTATTTCATCTTTATGTCTTTGCATTGTTACAGTCTATGGGGGAGTGCCTTCAGGCTCTCTCCCATAAACTGTAACAAGGCAAAAGACATAGAAACAAGTCTTCCTTCGCCTGTAAAACTGTCCGACACAAGTTGACCTTGGCTGTCGAAAATGTTATTAAGACTCCTCAGATTTTTCAAACAATTTCAACAAAACATGTCGTTCGTCCGTCCGTCTGTCCATAAACAATTGGTTTCTGAATGGTAACTCCAGTTTGAATTATTTGATCTCAACCAAAGTTGGTACGTGTATTGCCCAGCTAGTAATAAAGGTCAAGTTCAAATATGGGTTCCTTTGAATTATTTTGACATGAGTTATGGCCCCTTTTTACTTAGAATTGGACCGTCTATCAACATTTTTGGTTTCTGTCTGATAACTGTAGTTTTGATTATTTAAACTGAACCAAAGTTGGTATGTGTATTGCGCAACTAGTAATACAGTCCATACTTGATTATGGATTCTGTCCATTTATTTTTAAATGAGTTACAACCCTTTCTTTGACTTAAAATTTGACCGTCTTTTTACATTTTTGGTATCTGACCAATAGCTCCAGTTTGGATTATTTCATCTGAACCAAAGTTGGTATGTGTATTTTCCGACTAATAATACTAACCAAGTTTTAATATGGGTTCCATCCAATTATTTTGACATGAGTTACATCCCCTTTTCGGCTTAGAATGGGCGTATTTATACACGCCTGGTGGTGCTCTTGTTTTGAAATGGTATCCACTCTCCAAATATTGTAAGTAACGGCAAAAGTGTAAAGAAATGTAATATTGAATACTCAACCTCTTAATTGGATCTTAACCCTTTACCCAGCGCAGACGATTTCAAAATTTATTATTTTAAATATCATTTTTTTTTAACTGTTTTCAAAAAATTTCAACAAAACCATATCATGTGACCCCTCTTTGGAACGAGCTCATCGAGCTCGTTCCAAAGAGGGGTCACATGATATGGTTTTGTTGACATTTTTCGAAAAATAATATTTTTTCAGCTGCTGAATTTGCATATTATGCGGGCGGATGCGGGCGATTCGTTGGGTTAATACTCAAAATAATAATAATGATAAAGGGTTAATACTCAAAAGAGATGAAACTCATCTCGCTTATTCCAGTCTTTATCACATTTCTATTCAATTCCATCTATGGAATGCTCTGTGCAATATGGGTATGAATTTACTGTGAAATAGGATAATCTGTGTTACTCAGTCTTGTTTCACTCACATTGAATCCTGTTGAAAATTTCTCATACAGGGTTATGTAAACTAACTTATTCCAAATCCTACAGCCGTATGCAATTTGTTAGGTCCATGATACATATATTGAAATTTGTCCTGCTCTTTATCTTGACATATATTACTTAAGGTATCAAATCCGTCTGTTATAGTGATGTCTCTGGCATCCACAGGAAACACCATATCACAATTTTAGCATTCTGTGCGATGGATTTTACTGTCCCGTGGGAACCCTGGGAACTTAAGCAGTGCTTGTTTTCCAAGGTAAAATAGCTCTGTTTTACGGGTAAAATAGGACCCATTCAGCAATGCTTAGAGAGGAAGTCCTCTAAAAGTGGCAACATGGGTATAAACGATCGATTAAACTTGACCTTGGCAATTGTGCAGAAACATGTGACCTTAAACTCCAATAAATGAAAAAATGGATAGATTTTTACACTTGACAAATAATTGTGATTTCTTAAGAAAAGTTCGAGCAGCGCTGACAGCAGTGCTTCAGCACTGGGCGGTCTTTGATTTGATTTTGTCAGATGGAAAATTCACCAATAAAATACTTTCTTCAGTGAATGAGATTTACAAATCATTTTCCATTAAAAATCAGCGAAGAAATGTAAAGACTTTTCACACTTAGTTTAAACAATATTTTATGACTGAAAACACTAGTTGCAATCCATATGATTTACAATAAAGGAAAGAAACAAATATAATTATGAAACAGTGAATGCAGGATACAGAAACAATACTAGTTAAATCATAAAAATGAAGGGATTCGACAGAAAGCTTGATGTTGGTCGTCTCCCGAGGTCTTTGAGTTACAAGATAAGTAATAGATACTTTAAAAGAAGAAAGGAATTACAGTGATAAGATCAAATATAAGATAGTATAAGATGACGCCAACATGGAATCAAACACAAGCAGTCGAGAGACGAACAACGTTCAGAAAACGTGCAAAAGGACACTGAGTTGACGCAGCATACATACCCTCGAGGGGGCATAACAAGAAGAGCTACAACTGTCTGGAGGTATCAGGAGATAACCTACCTGACAAGAGAACAGATTCAGCCATTGAATTTAAGGTTGAGTCTTAGAGAGCCTTGATGGCGCGGTACTCACAGCGCCATCAATGCGATCTGTGGCCACACTGTATTACACTGTTCTATAATACAGTATAACCACAGAGCACCCTGATGGGGACAGGAATACAAATTATCTACTTGAAGTGTTTCGTTTCCATAATGTAGTCCTGCACCTTTTCAAATACTTTTACACTTGCTATTATGTGAGCATTTAGAGCATTGTAGTGAAGTAATAATTATTGATTTCTTTTCAAACTACTCACAGTTGTTTACAGTTGGCTGCGACGTCGTGAGTGCAAGCCCTACTTCGGAATTTAACTCAAGCTAACAACTTTTCCAAACGAGTTCGAAAAGTGGAAGAGTGCAAAAGCACTATAAAGAGATCGAAAAAGGGTCGAGGGAGGCCGGCGCTCAATATTACAGGTACTCTCTCTGCACACCTCTTGCATTTCCCGAGCACATACGCAGCAACCGTGACGTCAATTCCTTTTTTTCGCCATCTTACATGGTATTTTTTGTCACTCGTGCTGCTGACTTCGTTTCTTCCCCCAAAACATTCTTCTCACACCCTTTTTGACAATGCCAAAAACACTCCCTTGTCCTTCTTATATGCATGTGAAACATTTCGATGATGTTCACTGTACTTGTGTCACCTGCAACAATTGGTCTCAGGCCAATCCCTGTGGTACGTGTTTTGGGGGTTTGGTCTTCCAAGTTCTAGGCTTCCATTAACAAGGTGTGGTTCTAACCAGAGCTAGAACCCCTCGTTCTCGGGGCAAACGTAGCTGTGCCTCTTCAGATATTTCTGAGAGTGCACGGGGTGACTGTGTCAGACAGGATGTTTGGCAGCGTTTTTCTGTAGCAAATTCCTCTGCAGCTGTTGTGGTGCTGGCGATGTGGTGCTGGTGATGGGACGCCTGAAATGGGGACTAAGAGTCTCCCTTCCTTTGGCTCCAGTGGTCACCCTTGAGGCGACTGTTTTCGTTGAGAAGAGTTCTTCCGGGGTCAACTCGGTCGCTCTCTCCGATTTACTACCTGTATCGTCTGCAGCTGCTGAGGAATTTGTTCATGCTACTGCTATCTTGCACAGTAGTGCTCGTACCATCTCTTCTGGGGATGGTATACAGTCTCAGGGGCCGAGGCTGTATCTGGTGGTGTGTCACAGGGCTCCCACTCGTCCTTGGCTTCTCGGCGAAGCTGTACAGGTTTGCTGGCTGCCCCGTGTCTCAACTCATCTGCCTAGGTTTACTCCTGGCTGGTTGAGACGCTCGGTCACTTCGGCAGCAATTTCTCGTTCTGCGGGCGAATCGTTTGTTGTTCCGCCTTCCCCTGCTGGCGAGCCAACTAGCAGGATGTGGCTGGGACACTGGCAACCAGGGCCTTCTGTTCGGCTGAGGCCAGTGACGGGTTCTGTTAGCTGCCACTCTTGGAACCTTCCTCCGGTGATTTCTCACCATGGACCAAGTCTGGCTATTGATCGATGCCTGTTGTCGGTCTCATACTATAGGTAGTTGCGGCCTTCTGTTTCTCAGAGGCCAATGGCAGGTTCCTGTCATTCTTGGGACAATCCTCCGGTGTCTTCTCATCGTGTCCCAGGTCCAGCTGCCGAACGACGGAAGCCATCAGTCTCTATAGAGGATTTGCAGGCAGGGCCTCTGTTTTGCAGAGGTCAGTGACTGCCCCTGGCTAGGCGTCACTCTCAGGACTTTCCTCCGGTGTCTTCTCACCATCTCCCTACTCGGTCTGCTGATCGACGTTCGTCGTCGGTCCTTTCTTAGGATTTGGGTTCTTCTTCTAGAAGGGTCCATTGTGAAGACACTTCGTCGGGTGCGGCTGCTCCGACGGATTTTCAGTGTGAGCTGAGGCAGGCCACTCTGGCGCTCACCCGGTTGCTTTCTAACAACCCTCAAGTTGGCTTTCCTGTGCCTCCTGAGGCGCAATTGCCTTTGGTCAGTCGCAGATATTCCTCGCCTGACCCTTTGGATGCTGTTCAGCATTCACAGTACGTTTCTGCTGATCAGCCCGAGTTGGGCTACGTCTTTTTTGCCACAGAGGATGACGATTTTGCTTGTAGGCGACGGGCCCCCTCGTCAGTTTTGGGGCAGGCTTTAGATTTTGTGTTCGCTTCTTGCCACACATTCAGCCTTCAGACCAGCCATCTTTGACCTCCCGGACCGCGCACCCGGCCGCGGTCTTCTGTGGAGCGGTGCAACCCTGTCGAGTCTTCTATCTCTGGGGTTTTGCACTCTTTGCAATCTACTCAGGTTGTTGAGTCCTTCCAGGGCATGGATGCCAAAAATGCGTTCCAAGGCCCCAAAGGGTTCTTTCTTTTCATGATCTGATGCATTTGTGCCCCCATCGTGGTTTCGTGTATATGAATCCGCCTGTCCACCAGTCTTCCAAGGGTTGACTACTGTGGACGAGGATTCCTCTTCCCTCGGGTTAGCTAAACCAAAGTCGGCAATTCTCACGATGTCGGTAGTTGAATCTATGGTGGGCCTGTCCCAAGAGATGCTGGGCATGTTGTCTCTCGCGGACCACATCATCGCTGCCTTGGCTTCTTATCGCCCACCTGGAGAGTTCGATGATGCTCCGGCGCCTTCGCGTGTTTTGTCTCCGGCTCTTATGAACCTGACACATGCTCACGCTTACAACACGGCTAATTTGGAGTTTGCCGGGATGCAGTGTTGGACACTTCTTTATCCCTTCCTTCTGAACAGCATGCTGTTCTGAGGTCTGCCTCTTTGGTTGGACCTCAGCTCCTCCATGGTTCCATGGGAGCTGTCCATGACGAGGTTCTTCGTCATTCGAAGGACCGCTTTTGTTATGGAAACTGGACCAACCTGCTGCTGCGGGTGGTGGTGATTTCAGTCCCACCGAGCGTCCAGCTGCATCGGCCACGTTGGCCACACAGGCTGCGCCTTCGGCTACATCCGCTCCTTCTGCTCACATGAAACGTTGACGCGGCCAAGCTCGCTGTCAGCCTCAGGGAGGAAAGTGTCAGGACTCTGTTGCTTCTCGGGGGAACAGTTTCTCGTCTCGGGGGCCTCGTCAGGGACGCAAATGAAGGTCCTCACCTCTATTCACCTCCAGTCGGGGGAAGACCATTGGACAGAGATAACGTCAGACCCTTGGGTCCTCGACATCATCAAATCAGGACTATGGCGCTCCTTCCGTCGGCACCCCTGTTTATCTCGGGTGCCCCTCCGGACTCGGGTCCTTTCCGATCCTTAGCGTCGGGACCTTCTGGTGCAGGAGATCTACAATTTCCTCTCCAACGGGGCGATCGAGGAGATCAGGAACACCCTTTCTCCTGGGTTCTACTCGAGGCTTTTCTTAGTGCCAAAGAAAAATGGCCAGGTTCGTTCTGGCATCGATCTGAGTATCCTGAACCTCGTTTTAGCATGGAAACTTTCAGGTCGGTTCGACGGGCGATTCATCAGGGTGATTTTGCAGCCAGTATCGACCTGAAGGATGACTACTTCCATGTGCCCATTCACCAGGCGTCAAGCAAATACCTTCAGTTATTGTTTCGGGATCGTGTCTTTCAATTCAAAGCTCCCCGTTCGGTTTGAACCTGGCTCCTTGGGCCTTCACCCGACTGATGTCACATGTGCTTGCTTTTCAACGCACTCAGTCGGCTGTGACTTCGTCAGCTTACCTGGACGACGTCCTCCAATGGCGCCACAATGCTGCAGTTCTGGAGTCTGATGTCCGACGGTTGCTTGGCCTGACGGCCCTGCTGGCGTCATCAGATCTAATTCTTTCTCAGCAATGTCGCCATTTGGGAATGGATTTCGACACTTTTCACAATGTGGTGTCTGTTCCCAAGGCTCAGGCGCTGGTCCTTTCCGCCTTGACTCGGGACGTGCTCCGATCCTCCTTGGTCTCGGTCAGGACTTTTCTTCGGATGCTGGGCCTTTGCAGTTCGGTGACGGATCTCATTCCGCTGGGTCGCTTGTTTGTCTGACCTATCCAACACTTCCTGTTGGATCATTGACATCCGAATGTGGATCCTCTGGACCTGGAACTTCTTATTCCTCGGTCCTTGCTTTGTCACCTCCGCTCTTGGACCGATGATCCCTAGTTGACTCAGAGTGTCCCATTGGATCTTCCTCCGGCCAATCGCATCCTTACTGTGGACTCCAGCGATCGGGGCTGGGGTGCGGCGTTGGATCCTCTCAGTCTGTCAACTCACAGCGAGTGGGACAGCGAGCAGATGGCCCTTCAAATCATTCAGAAGGAGCTCCTTGCTCTTCTGTTGAGTTTTCAGCAATGGATCTCTCACCTGTCGAATCACATAATCCTGCTTCTTTCGGACAATTTGACAGTGGTGGCCTACATCTGGAAGCAAGGGGGCACGCATTCGATTCCCATGTATCGGCTATCTCGGGATCTTCTGCTGTTAGCGTGGGATTTACACTCTCGGGTGGTCATTCGGCACATCCCCGGACGTTTCAACGTCCTAGTCGACTTCCTGTCCCGATGAGACAGTGTCCTTCCCACCGACTGGATGCTGCAATTTTCGGTGTTTCGCTCCGCTGTCTCCACAGAGGATGTGGATCAATCAGCTGTGGCCTCTGTTAGAAAATCAGCCAATTTGTCTACCTCTACGCCGCGATCTTCTTTCCCAGGGCCGGCCCAGGAAGTATCACAACAACCTGCGAGCCTGTCCCTTCACGCCTGTCTTTTATCAGGTCCGCTCTCCGACATAGAGGTTTTTTTTAGACAAACAGTGGAGTGCATTTCAGCATCACGGCGATATTCCACTGGCCTGACTTATGCTGCTAAGAGGACAGTTTTCTGCCGCTGATGTTCAGCTCAACATGTGGATTACCGAAATCCGTCAATCCCTCAAATTGTGGAGTTTCTGGTATATCTTTTTAACACCAAGGGCCTCCAGCCTATTACTATAAAGAGCTATCGGTCTGTGCTGTCAGAAACTTTCTCTTATTTGGGAAAGCGGTGAATCGGTCGTAATCTCTTTCTCTCCAAACTGATTTGGAACTTTTCTCTGAAGATGTCTAGAGTTTTGCATCTTACACACAAATGGAACCTGGCATTTGGTGTTGCATTATTTGGAGGGGCACCGTTTAAGCCTTTACGTGAGACCGATATGAGTTTTCTCACATATGAGACAGCTTTCCTTCTAGCGTTTGCTTCTGGGAGACGTTTCAGTGAGCCTCGTGCACATTCTGGTGATTCGGCTTTCTTCGTAAATGATGTAACCTTCATTACTGACTGCACTTTTCTGGCCAAGAATCAACTTCTTGACCTCCTCCCATCTGCATTCGAACACTTCCTGATGTCGATAGCCGGAGGCCTCTTCTTTGTCCTGCTCGTGCCATCAAGACTTATATCAATCGCACGCAGTTCGTTCGGAGGGGGCGGAAGAGGTTCTTTCTGTCTCTCATTCCTGAGAGGCAGTTTATCTCTTCCCATTCTATTTCCTGGTGGATATGTCTCGCAGTCAAGCTGGCTTATTCCAGTTTGTCTGCTTCGGATCTTGTTTTGAACCAATTTAATGCTCATGAGGTTCGTACCATTTCTATTCATGTGCGTTCTTCTTCTCAGTGACGTTATGAATGCGGCTTACTGGAGGAATGCTTCTACTTTCTCTTCCTTTTTTCTCCGCCACCTACAGCAGCAATCTGAGGACCTTTATTCTTTAGGCCCTCTCGTTGCTTCTCAGGCTGTTGTGCACCCTCATTAAATATGTATTTTCAGCTTTGTACATTTTATCACTCAGCCTTGTTCTTTTCAGGTGCTTCATTTTTTTTCAACACTGGTGTTGTGTTTCAGTTTCTTTTTCAGCACCTTCCCGCTTTTTGTCCTTTACAGGTTTTGCTGTCATTCTCTGCCCTCCTTGCATTTCTTTCAGCTGCGCATGTTGGTATTGGTTAGGTGATTCCCCTCCTCCTGTTGTTTATTCAGCCAATTGTATACAATTGTGAGTAGGTTGAAAAGAAATTAATTTTTTTAGTAAATTTTGTTTCTTATCATACCTACCACAATTCTTTACCGGAGACCCACCCTCCTAGGGGATATCTTTTGATATCGTTACCTCCCCGCTAAATCACAAACTTCTCGTTGGCAGAAATTCGGAACTGACGTCACGGTTGTAACGCATGTGCTCGGGGAAATGCAAGGGGTGTGCAGAGAGAGAGAGAGAGAGAGAGAGAGAGAGAGAGAGAGAGAGAGAGAGAGAGTTCCTGCAATGTCGAGTGCCGGTCTCCCTCGACCCTTTTTCGATCTCTTTATAGTTCTTGTGCACACCTCCACTTTTCCAACTTGTTTGGAAAAGTTATTAGCTTGAGTTAAGTTCAGAAGCCGGGCTTGCACTTACGTTACAGCCAGTTGTAAACAGTTGTGGTAGGTATGCTAATAAACAAAATTTACTAAAAATTTTTTAATTTTTAGGAAGTCTGTGAGTCTATTAGTCTGTGAGTCTGTTAGTCTGTGAGTCTGATCACATTTTCGTTTAGCACAGGCTACAGCCCGTAGTTCTTGTTTGATCGTCATGAAATTTCATTTGCAGGTTTGAGGTCTTATCTAGATGAGAACGTCCCCTTTTGGTCCCGATCGGTCAACCAGGATGGCAGTCAGAGCCTCAAACCTTTAACACACTCTACATGTCGTATTTATTGAGAGATTTCATTGTAACGTGGTAGGATGCCTCCATATAATGCCTCGATTAGAACGTCCCCTTTTGGTCGCGATCGGTCAGCTGTGATGGCTACAGGGGCTTGAAGCCCGAAAACAATTAGCACAGTCTACAGGTCGATTTATGAAGGGATTTCATGGTAACTTGGTAGGATGACTGCAGATAATGTCTAGAAGTGAACGTCCCCTTTTGATAGCGATGGTTCAACCATGAGGGCTGCCGGAGCACAAAACCCCAAAACATTTAGCACAGACTACCAGTCTGATTTATGAAGGGATTTCATTGTGATTTGGTAGGATGACTCAGTATAATGTCTAGATGAGGACGTCTACTTTGGTTGATCGGTCAACCGTGATGGTTACACAGGTCCGAAGCTCGAAAACCTTTAGCACAGTCTACAGGCCGTATTTATGAAGGGATTTCATTGTAACTTGATAAGATGACTCATTTTGGAATAATTTCACTGTGACTTGGTAACTTTGGTTGACATACATTAACTGTGAGGGCCACATTAACCTTTACAGGTTCTTTAGCACAGTCTACACCTCAAATTATTTTGAGCTCATCTTGACAAAATCAAGGTTAGCTAATCTCATCACTCACCGTCCGTCGTCCGTCAACACCATGTTTTGGTATTCTCCTCCAAAGTCACTGGGCCAATTCAACTGAAAGTTTGTGTAAGTGATGGTCCCGATGAGCATTGCATTTTTGTTCAACTCAACATGCCCAGCCCCATAGGAAGTGAGTGGAGGAAAATGCTTATAAATATTTTTTTAAAATCTTCTCATGAACCAGTGGGTACAATGACTTGATATTTGTTATGGAGCTTCCTTTTGAGGTGTAAAATCAGGTTTGTTCAAACCGAAGTTCGTGAAGCAATATTTGGCTTTGTAATGGGAGGGTAAGATTTTTGACCTCACCCCAAATTTCTATTTTCTGAACCGATCGTCCGATTTGATCCAAATTTGGTATGTGATATTATTGGGTCATAAGTACTTGACTCATGCAAAAAAAATTCCCGCATCCCCATGGGAACCCTGAGAGCTAAAAAACAGAAATATTTTCAAACGCCTATTTTTCCCAAACCACACGGAACAGAGAGCTGTTATTTGGCATGAAGCATCCTTAGGACCAGTAGAATTGAGAAATTGCTATTGGTTATGTTAGGGTGTTCTGTAGTGGGCAGCGAAAAAATGCTGAGTCAGCATATTTGCAGAAATAAAAAAAAATCTTTTCTCCAGAAGCAATCGTCAGAATTTTGTGATGTTCAGTACACAACATTCGAAGGAAAGGGGGGAGGGAGGGGGGGGGGGGGGGGGGTCAGATACAAGTTTGTTAAAAAAAAAAGCCGATTGGTTCATATTTGGGCTCAATACAGGAGCCCGAATTTTTACTTAGGGTAATATAGGGAATATTCTTTCAAAATTCTTCTTCTTCAGAACCACCAGTCAGAATCTTTTAATATTAGGTATACATCATTGTTATGAGGGTCAGATTCAAGATTGTTCAAACCAAGTCCCTAGGTTAATATTTGGGCTTCCCACGTAAGCCAAAATTTTAACTTAGTTCAATATGGGGGAT
This sequence comes from Pictodentalium vernedei, assembly GCA_031216915.1. Classification (NCBI taxonomy): domain Eukaryota; kingdom Metazoa; phylum Mollusca; class Scaphopoda; order Dentaliida; family Dentaliidae; genus Pictodentalium; species Pictodentalium vernedei. The sequence continues at coordinate 630,015,557 of CM062295.1, read as the reverse complement.
AATTTTTAAAAATCTTCTTCTTCCGATCCACCAGTCAGAATGCTTTCATATTTGGTATGCAACATCTCGGGAGGGGGGGGGGGGGGGGGGGGGGGGGTCAGGGGGGATTCAAGTTTGTTCAATTTGTTTGCTAAGGTGGCCCAAATTTTAACTTAGTGCAATATGAGGGACTTTCTTTAAAACTTCTTTTTCAGATCCACTAGTCGGAATTCTTTCATATTTGGTATATAACATCTCTAGGGGATCTGATTCAATTCGAGTGCCTGGGTTAATATTTGGGCTCCATATGGGAACCTGAAATTTAACTTAAATGTTTTCATATTTGGTATACAACATCTCTTGGGGATCAGATTCAAGTTTGTTCAATTCGGATCCGTAAGTTAATATTTGGGCTCGCTATGTTAGCTCAAATTTTAACTTACCGCAATATGAAGAAATTTCTTTAAAATTCCTCTTCTTCAGCCAGAATGCTTTCATATTTGGTAAACAACATATCTTGGGAAGTCAGATTCAACTTTGTTCAAATGTAACTAAGATTAATCCACATAGGTTGTATCAAGGGGATTCATAGTGGAGGGGGGGGGGGGGGGGGGGCTACATTTTACATTATGATCAACTGAAGAAAAGGCGTGATGCCCGGATTATTTTTGTCACTCCTGATGAGCTCAAGAATTGACAGTGTATCCTATGGTGATGGATTGCTTAATGTAAACTCATTCTTGGACTCTGTTTATATTGTGTTCTGTTCAAGATGAGCGCTTCAGGCCCTGTGGGGCCTCTTGTTATTGAAAACATAGCATACAGGGAACAGAAGTTAACATATTCTTGTCGTATTTCATAATCCTTTCATAAACATCGAGCATTATCCTTTTCATCAAACAAAGCACAAAGTGAAGTTAAGCTACAGTGTCATTGACGCTATCATTTTGAAAGCCCTGATATTGGCTTCTAGCACTCAACCAGTTAATGGCAATAATTTATGTGAATGATGGAAAAACGTGATGACTTGGAATCCACTGCATAAGACAGCGCATGTAAATTGTGCATGGGAATGACTCCTTCAAACAAAACCAAACAAATAAGGCTAAAGAAGAATTTATCATTCACCTCCCAATGTTTAATGATATCTTAATTCCAAACACATTCCACCTGGGGGTGAGGGGATATCCTAAATCTTTCCCCTGAGTGGAAGTTGGCCAAAGACATCTGCCCACCCCTTGATATCCCTCCAACCACCCAAAGAGTAGCAAATTAAAACAACAAAAAAAAGATCAAGATTTGAATATTTGTTTAGTTTTTATGAACATTTTCATTGTTTTATCATGGAAGGAAAATATTTTAGATGTATTAATACAGCCTATAACCATGGGTAAACATAAATATGCTCAGGAGTGGGAATAATATGTAGGCCTATATGTGGATTTTGGAGTAGAGGCCAGAGATAGTCGTAAGGCTGCCTTATTGGTGTGAGAGTGACGATTTTTCCATCTTGACGGATTAGCACTGTTGACATTATTTGGAAAGGGGTAATTGGGGGAGGAACAGTGGTCCATTGTTTTCGCTTGGGATGAGTTTTATTTTTGGGAAAAAGGGTATATTAATAGTATAATTTTTTTCATTTTAAAAAGTGTGTATGGGAACAAAAGTTTCGTTGGTAAATACAAGTTGGACAGGAAAAGGGTGGGCCAAATTGTTAGAAAGGAAAATATGCAGATAGGGCTATATGGTTTAAGGGTTGTTTTAGATGGATCAGGTTAATGGAAGATAGAGTTGGGAGAAATCTGATTTCAACTGGTTGTTTCTCTGTCAATGTGGAAAGCAATGTCAAAATTGTCTTTTGTAGAATTGTTTCTATGTATTGTAATAGAAAGTAGAAAGTCAGTGCTTGGGAACTTCTACTAATTTGTGAGATGGGAGACTGCGAGATAGAAATCCTTTTCTAAATACTCTAGGCTTGTATGACTATGGTGGTCATGTGACTTGAGGAAAGGATCTGCTTGGAAGGGAGATCACCTGCCATCTCATATAGGGAATCACCTATAGTTCAGGGATGTAACTTTTCTGGCCTTTTCTGGAATTCCGGGTTTTTGTTACTCTTTTTTGCCTTTCCTAGTCTATACTCAGGGACATGAATATTCTTGTTGTAGAGTTTGTACTTCGATTTTCACTGTGATTTTTACGGTACATCAAAGGTGTTTCATCCTTTGCCATTGAATTTAGCGGTGAACTGTATCCTTTTACAGCTAAATCAGCTGTTGTGCCACAGGTGAAACCAACAAGTTGTGTGCTTGTCTTTGCAAAACTCGACCTCACTCCAGGCCGATATAGGCTTGAACAAGCCTGGGATGAAGCTGAGTCAGACAGGGTCTAGTTATGATCACATCATTATTATTTTGGCTTTTTGACCTGTTTTGACTTATTATTTATATTTATTTATTTATTGGTGTCTGAGGTCACATACTTATGCACAATGGCTAATCATGACCATGACAGTTTTACGGGTGGAGGAAGCCCGGAGTACCCGGAGAGAATGACCGAGCAACGACGAGCAGCTGCCAGCTCCCCAACATCGTAACTCTGCACTGCAGCACCGGCAGGGTTACATTGGTTGAAGACATGCGCACCGTCGGCGTGTGGTATGCCTTAGTACACGGCGTCATCATGCCCCCATGTGGACAGTCGGGGTTAAGTGCCTTGCCCAAGGACACAACGCGGGAATCCGAATCGATCGCTCAGAGGGTCACCCATCTGAGGACTAACCGGGCTTGACGTTGCTTAACTTCGGTGATCTGACGAGAACCGGTTACCGCCACGCCATCGCGCCCCCTGTTTCGACTTATATTACCCCTGTTATGAATATCCTGGCTTTTTTACTTGCTGGAACTTACACCCCTAATAGTTATTATTATTTATAATTATTTATTGGTGTTTAAGGTCACATACTTATGCGCAATGGCTAATCGTGACAGTTTTACGGGTGGAGGAAGCCGGAGAGAACCACTGAGCATCTGTCAGCTCCTCAACATTCTAACTCTGTTCAAGCTCTGTTCAAGCAGGTTTACAGCGGTTGAAGACGTGCACCATTGACGTGCAGTACGCCTTAGTATACGACATCATCGTGCCCCCATATAGGCAACCGGGATAAAGTGCCTTGCCCAAGGACGAAACGCGGGACGTCCCGGATGGGGATCGAACTCGGGACCTCTAGCATAGAAGTCCAACAGTCTACGACTGAGCCACCGCACTCCCTGAAAGTTATTACAGTAAGATAATGGTAGGTACACTGAATGGGATCTATTTGTTACATCAGCAATATATTGATAAGAGTTGGTTGGTATTGTACTTGGTAGGCCTAATTAGAGTTTAGAGTGCATTCATAAGTATATCAAAGGGTGCATCTATAGCATTTTTGGTTGAAAATATTGTAAAAGCCAAAACAGGTATGTGGGGGGGGGGGGGGGGGGGGGGGGGGGGCGGCTTCCAAAAGTTTTGAATGACGTTTCCCATTTCACAAGTGTTCTGTCAACAGAGTGACATGCAAACTGATTAATTCTTCTAGGTGTTTCACACGTCTGGCAGACAATGATGTCAATGAAGTATCGTATAAGCCTTTACCCAATGCAACGGCCAAAACCGGCCAGCGCTATTCTCAAAAATCGCCAATTAGTTTTCATGATTTTTTCATTTTTTGTCTCAAAAACATAGATTATGACCCCTCAGCTTGTCGAGCTCGTTCCAATGAGGGGTCATAACCTGTGTTTTGGAGACAAAAAAATGAAAAAAATTAGTTATTCAAAAGTTGTTAGCTTAACTTGACATAGTCAAGATAAGCTATTGCCATCACGCATGCGGAAGTCTGTTCGTCTGTGAGCCTGTGAGTCTGTTAGTCTGTGACGTCTGTTCACATTTTCCTTTAGCACGGGCTACACCCCGCAGTTCTTGTCTGATCGTCACGAAATTTCATATGCAGGTTTGGGGTCATGTCTAGATGAGAACGCCCCCTTTTGGTCGCGATCGGGCAACCGGTATGGCTGCCCGAGCCCAAAACCCCAAAACCATTAGCACAGTCTACAGGTCGTATTTATGAAGGGATTTCATTGTAACTTGGTAGGATGCCTCTGTATAATGCCTAGATGAGAACGTCCCCTTTTGGGCATGATCTATCAGCCGTGATGGCTGCCCAAGCCTGAAACCCAAAAACTTTTAGTACAGTCTGCAGGTCATGTTTAATGTGGAGGGATTTCATTGTAACTTGGCAGGATGACTCCTTATGATGTCTAGATAAGAATTTCCCCATTTGGGCATGATCTGCCAACCGTGACGACTGCCCGAGCCCAAAACCCGAAAACCTTTAGCACAGTCTACAGGTCATATTTATTGAGGAATTTCATTGTAACTTGGTGGGTTGACTTCATACAATGTCCAGATGAGAAAGTTCCCTTTTGGACGTGATTGGGTAACTGTGATGGCTACAGGGGCTCGAAGCCCGAAAACCTTTAGCACAGTCTAGAGGTCATATTTATGAAGGGATTTCATTGTAACTTGGTAGGATGACTCCAAATAATGTCTAGATGAGAACGTCCCATTTTGATCGCAATCATGCAGCCTTGAATGGGTGCCCGAGCCCAAAAACCTTTAGCATAAGCAAAAGGTCATATTTATGGAAGGATTTCATTGTAACCTGTTATGTTGACTCCATATAATGCCTAGATGATGACATCCCCTTTTGGTCATGATTGGTCAGTTGTGATGGCTACAAGTGCCCAAAGCCCGAAAACCTTGAGCACAGTCTACAGGTCATATTTATGAAGGGATTCCATTGTAACTTCTTAGAATCACTCCAGATGATGCCCAGATGAGATTGTCCCCTATGGTTGTGATCATTCAGCCATGATAGCTGCCCGAGCCCAAAGCCCGAAAACCTTTAGCACAGTCTACAGGTCATATTTATGAAGGGATTTCATTGTAACTTGGTAGGTTAACTTCATATAATGTCTAGATGAGAACGTCCACTTTTGGACATGATTGGGCAACTTTGACGTCTAAAGGTGCCCGAAGCCCAACAACCTTTAGCACTGTCTACAGGTCATATTTATGAAGGGATTTCATTGTAACTTGGTAGGTTAACTTCATATAATGTCTAGATGAGAACGTCCCCTTTTGGACATGATTGGGCAACTTTGACGTCTAAAGGTGCCCGAAGCCCAACAACCTTTAGCACTGTCTACAGATCATATTTATGAAGGGATTTCATTGTAACTTGGTAGGATGACTCCAAATAATGTCTAGATGAGAACGTCCTATTTTGGCCATGATCATTCAGCCTTGATGGGTGCCCGAGCCCAAAAACCTTTAGCATAGGCAAAAGGTTATATTTATAGAAGGATTTCATTGTAACCTGTTAAGTTGACTCCATATAATGCCTAGATGATGACATCCCCTTTTGGCCGTGATTGGTCAACTGTGATGGCTACAGGTGCCCGAAGCCCAAAACCTTGAGCACTGTCTACAGGTCATATTTATGAAGGGATTTCATTGTAACTCTGCAGGATCACTCCAGATGATGCCCAGATGCGATTGTACCCTTTGGTTGCGATCATTCACCCATGATGGCTGCCCGAGCCTGAAGCCCGAAAACCTTTAGTACAGTCTACAGGTCATATTTATGAAGGGATTTCATTGTACCTTGGTAGGTTGACTTCATATAATGTCTATATGAGAACGTCCCCTTTTGGACACGATTGGGCAACTGTGACGGCTTCAGGGGCCCAAAGCCTGAAAACCTTTAGAACAGTCTACAGGTCATAATTATGAAGGGATTTCATTGTAGCTTGGTAGGATGACTCCAAATAGTGTCCAGATGAGAACGTCCCCTTTTGGTCATGATCATTCAGCCTTGATGGCTGCCCGAGCCCAAAAACCTTTAGCATGTCTGTAGGTCGTATTTATGGAAGGATTTCATTGTAACTTGTTAGGTTGACTCCATATAATGCCTAGATGATGACATCCCCTTTTGGTCGTGGTTGGTCAACTGTGATGGCTACAGGTGCCTGAAGCCCGAAAATCTTGAGCAGAGTCTACAGGTCATATTTATGAAGGGATTTCATTGTAACTTCATAGGATCACTCCAGATGGTGTCCAGATGAGAATGTCCCCTTTTGGTTGCGATCATTCAACCATGATGGCTGCCCAAGCCTAAAGCCCGAAAACGTTTAGCACAGTATTCAGATCATATTTATGAAGGGATTTCATTGTAACTTGGTAGGTTGACTTCATATAATGTCTAGATGAGAACAGCCCCTTTTGGACACCATTAGGCAACTGTGTTGGCTACAGGGGCCCAAAGCCCGAAAATCTTTAGCACAGTCTACAGGTGATATTTATGATGGGATTTCATTGTAACTTTGTAGGATAACTCCTGAAGATGCCCAGATGAGACTGTCTCCTTTTGGTTGTGATCATTCAACCATGATATCTGCCAGAGCCCAAAGCCCCAAAACCTTTAGCACAGTCCACAGGTCATATTTATTAAGGGATTTGGTAGGATGACTCTAAATAATGTCTAGATGAGAACGTCCCCTTTTGGTCGCGACCATTCAGCCTTGATGGCTGCCCGAACCCAAAACCCCAAAACCTTTAGCATAGTCTATTGGTCATATTTATAGAAGGACTTCAATGTAACTCGTAAGTTTGACTCCATATAATGCCTAGATGATGACATCCCCTTTTGGTCGTGATTGGTCAGCTGTGACGGCTTCAAGGGCCCGAGGCCCAAAAATCTTGAGCGCAGTCTACAGGTCATATTTATGAAGGGATTTCATTGTAACTTTGTAGGATAACTCCTGAAGATGCCCAGATGAGGATGTCCCCTTTTGGTTGCGATCATTCAGCCATGATATCTGCCAGAGCCCAAAGCCCCAAAACCTTTAGCACAGTCCACAGGTCATATTTATTAAGGGATTTCATTGTAACTTGGTAGGTTGACTTCATATAATGTCTAGATGAGAACGTCCCCTTTGGACGCAATTGGGAAACTGACGGCTACAGGGGCCCGAAGCCCGAAAACCTTAAGCACAGTCTACAGGTCATATTTATGAAGGGATTTCATTGTAACTTGGTAGGTTGACTTCATATAATGTCTAGATGAGAACGTCCCCTTTTGGTCATGAGTGGGCAACTTTGATGTCTAAAGGTACCCGAATCCCGACAACCTTTAGCACTGTCTACAGGTCATATTTATGAAGGGATTTCATTGTAACTTGGTAGAATGACTCCAAATGATGTCTAGATGAGAACGTCCCATTTTGGCCATGATCATTCAGCCTTGATGGGTGCCCAAGCCCAAAAACCTTTAGCATAGGCAAAAGGTTATATTTATAGAAGGATTTCATTGTAACCTGTTAGGTTGACTCCATATAATGCCTAGATGATGACATCCCCTTTTGGCCATGATTGGTCAACTGTGATGGCCACAGGTGCCTGAAGCCCGAAAACCTTGAGCACTGTCTGCAGGTCATATTTATGAAGGGATTTCATTGTAACTTCATAGGATCACTCCAGATGATGTCCAGATGAGAATGTCCCCTTTTGGTTGCGATCATTCAACCATGATGGCTGCCCAAGCCTAAAGCCCGAAAACCTTTAGCACAGTCTTCAGCTCATATTTTTGAAGGGATTTCATTGTAACTTGGTAGGTTGACTTCATGTAATGTCTAGATGAGAACAGCCCCTTTTGAACACCATTAGGCAAGTGTGTTGGATACAGGGGCCCAAAGCCCGAAAATCGTTAGCACAGTCTACAGGTGATATTTATGAAGGGATTTCATTGTACCTTGGTAGGATGACTCTAAATAATGTCTAGATGAGAACGTCCCCTTTTGGTCGCGATCATTCAGCCTTGATGGCTGCCCGAACCCAAAACCCCAAAACCTTCAGCATAGTCTATTGGTCATATTTATGGAAGGACTTCATTGTACCTCGTAAGTTTGACTCCATATAATGCCTAGATGATGACATCCCCTTTTGGTCGTGATTGGTCAACTGTGACGGCTTCATGGGCCCGAAGCCCAAAAACCTTGAGCACAGTCTACAGGTCATATTTATGAAGGGATTTCATTGTAACTTTGTAGGATCACTCCGGAAGATGCCCAGATGAGAATGTCCCCTTTTGGTTGCAATCATTCAACCATGATGGCTGCCAGAGCCCAAAGCCCAAAAACCTTTAGCACAGTCCACAGGTCATATTTATTAAGGGATTTCATTGTAACTTGGTAGGTTGACTTCATATAATGTCTAGATGAGAACGTCCCCTTTGGACGCAATTGGGAAACTGACGGCTACAGGGGCCCAAAGCCCGAAAACCTTTAGCACAGTCTACAGGCCATATTTATGAAGGGATTTTAATGTAACTTGATAGGATGACTCGTTTTGGGATAATTTCACCGTAACTTGGTAACTTTTGTTGATATACGTTAACTGTGAGGGCCACATACATTAACTGTGAGGTCATATAAACCCACCCCTCAGCTCTTTAGTACAGTGTATACCTCATATTGTTTTTATCATAAACATAGCAAATAGGGAACAGAAATGAACATATTCCCAATTATCACAATTCTTGTCTTATTTCATACTGCTTTCATAAACATTGAACATTATCCTTTTCATCAAACATAACACACAAGTTAAGCTACAGTGTCATTGACACTTTCATTTTTGCAAGTGTCGTCTGCTTTTCATGTTAGGTAAAGGGATAAATTACAAATCAGTTTACGATTTCAACTGAGATTGAGTGACCTCGACCTTTATCTGATTTATTGACTATTGTCCAGTGAAGTCACACAAGGTTTATCAACTAAATTTGTTACCATTAAAAGTTCCATAGTTCATTTCACAGTGTGGTTTTTGGCTATGTGTAGGGTCTGCGCACAGTGGCGGCGCCAGAGTTACAAAAGTGAGGGGGTACAGTTGGGGATTGTGCAGCGCCGATCTGGATTGGGTTTCGAGGGGGGGGGGGGGGGGCAAACATAATTTCAAAACTTCTCTGATTTAGTGCACTTGGGAATAAGGGATTAAGCATACCGACCATTATACCGCAACGTCCAATACAACAAAAATTAAAATGATAGTATTGTTTTACTACGCTTGGCGAAAAAAGTGGAGGGGTAAGTACCCCCACATACCCCTCCATGGCGCCGCCACTGCCTGCACATTTCGATGGAACATTAGCTCAGGCATGCAATATAAATTCTGTTATCTCCTGATAACTTATATTATTGGTACAATAAGGTCAAGGAAACTGGAAGTGGGAGTAAAGTGAAAGTCTCATTGGTACTCATTTGGAAATAACTCTAATCAACTTTCTGTAGGTGAAAACTGAGCAGGAAACATTGGTGCCTAAACACTACAGGGTACTGGTAAGGATTAAGGAAGAGTATTGTTTTTGGGGTTTTTTTGGGGCGTGAGGAGGGTGTGTGTGGGGTAGCTGCAGCTCTTGTTAAAGAAATGCTAAGTGCATGAGTTTAGCATTAAACTTTACTTATAACTAGGCGATCATACAGGCGCATTGCCGGGATTCTATAGCAGGAAGTGCCCAACCATTTTGGGGTTTTTTGGTGGGGAAGGATGGTGGGGTGGGGGTAGCATTGTTAGTGGAATGTCATTTCGGAGACTTTCCCCAACCAAATTTGGAGAGTTCAGTGTTCTAAGACTGAACCAAAAGCATTTGTAGCATCTGTAGGCCTCTATTGAAGATGATTTTGGGGCTCTAGTTTATTTGAAAATTGCATTGGGCCACTGTATGTGTGTGTGTGGGGTGGCGGGGTTACAAAAATGGATGAGGGGGGCACTCTCCTTCTCTGTGGCTACACATATGGAAGGTGAGCTTATAGTTGGAAAGTGTTGTGTTGTTATCTACAGGGAGTAGCAGACATAAAAGATTTCTTTCATGAGATGTATGAGGAGGGGTTCATGATTACCGACTGTGAGGTTTGTAACTGACTTTTGTTTCTTCAGAATTTATAACCAACTTGGTTAACTGGTTGAGTGCTAGATTATTTTTGGAAGTTGGAATTTGTTCATATAGATTTGCATTATTAAAAATTATTGGAGAGTGCCTTAAGGCACTCTCCAATAATTTTTAATAATGCAAATCTATATGAACACAATTGTATTTGCTTATGACCGAATAGACCGAATATGACTTTAGTATGGTACCCTCATGTTTCTTGAAAGCCATGATAGTGGCTTCCAGCACTCAACCAGTTAAGGTGAATATACTCAGGTATGCAATATAAATTCTGTTATCTCCTGATAAATGCACATCACAGGTGAAAAAAATCCAATTCTGATTGATAAAGGTAGACCTATCATTTCAGCCCATTCATGACCTTTGACCACTTGAAACCAAACTGCTTTTGAGAGAATCTTGACATGTTAAAACATTTTTTTCTAATACCCTTGTAAGTATATTCTTAAATTGATATCGAAAAAAAAATGTAATCAGTTAAGGAGTATTTCAGTTATCGCTAAAAAACTCAACCCAGCCTCTATGCCAGAACTCAGCATTTGGTGAACATGGGGTATGTACAGTACGTGGAGAGTGGATTGTAACTAAATCACCCGTGGAGTGGAGTTATCACCCAAACTATAACTTTCAAATTTTGTGCATATCGACAAAAAATACAAGCAATGTTTCAGCCAACGGACCTCCGGGTTTAACCCGGAGGTCCGTTGGCTGAAACTTGCTTGTGCTTGTTATGCTTTGCAACAAATTTGCAATTATTGCTTGGGTGGAATCTCCACTCTGTGGGTGATTTAATGATATACACTCTCCACATACTGTACAATACGGCCTTCATGGACTGGCCACTTTCCACACATGGGTAATATTCCCACAGACGCAATAATAATAGTTTCCAAATTCTAGTTATAAGAATAATCATCAAACATTTAATTAATGAAGCACCGGGTATAACCCGGTTCTTCATTAATTAAAATTTTGCTGATGGGGATTTTTATTGCCCAGTAAATGCATGCATGGACATCACTTCCCACACATGCATTATGACCAGTCCAAGGGGACTGTACTGTACCTGCTTTGTAGGTTTTTTTAACATAAAGATGCCAGGTCCGATATGGGATTAAGAATTTTTATGACCATACCTCTATACCAGAACTCAATGTTTGGTGAACATGGGGTATGCACCTACTTGATAAGTTTTTTTAATTTTGATATTAAGGTGACTATATGTTATCTGATATGCTATCATGAATTTTTATTACCGCCATACACCCTTCTAGTGAATACATAACAATGGGAATTTGTCAACGTGTTTGATAGTGACAGGTCATATTTTGCCTACCTGGCTGAAGGACTATATGACCTGAAAATTTCCTCTTATTTCTTGTGGTTTATTCTCTGAAATTAAACATATTCGTTGGGTGGAAATACCATTCCACTGTGATGTAGATTTTATCCACACTTCCTGTACTGTGTAATGGGAAATACACACTTATCTACCAGCAGCTAATCGTAAATTTACCCAGCAGTTAGCTACTATCACCAAAACTGTCACTAGATTTACAACTTATACATGTTCATGTCACTGACCAAGCCTGAAAGTAAGCAGACTGTCATCTTCACAATGAGGTCCCCAGAGGGTGTATTTGGTGGTGCCATCCTGCACAGCAGGATAGCATTACCAAATTTACCCTCTGTGAACTTCAGTCTGAATCAACGACTCGGGCCTAAACAGAAAGAGGTACCCAGAGGATAAATTTGTGGACTCTAGCCCACTGAATGGGTTAGCAACAGCAAATTCATTCTCTGAGGATCTCATTTTGCAAATGACAGATTGCTTATTTTCAGGCTTGTCACTGACTTTTATGGGTGCGGGGACAAAATACCAAATGTACAAATTACCCATGGACCAAATGCCCATCAGACAAAACGCCCATCCAGAAAATATAAAATAAACAAACTGCCCATCACATTTTTCTGTCATCTTAATTGTCCTTTTTTTTTTTTTTAGCTCACCTGAGCGAAGCTCAAGGGAAGCTTTACTAATCACTTTCTGTCCGTCGTCATCTGTCCGGTGTAATAAGGAGGCATACATTAACCCAGTTCCCCATCGGGCTATTTCTCCCCCACTCTCCCTCCTCCACTCTCCCTCCTAATCTCCCAGCAGTCAGTCAAAAATTGTTTAATAATTGCAAGCATTGGCGCTTTCTCGATCTCCCTAACTACAAAATTGACCCTTTCCCTCATGTCAGTCCCCATCCACTTATCCATCAGGTTTTCGTCCCATTTTTCCATTAGTATTCTATGGATTTTTGTTCTACTAGGCAAATATTTGGTGCATACTATAATGAAGCATTCCAGAGTCTTTGTTGCTCCTAAATTGCACATTTTGGTGTAATCTTTCCTCTCCTTTCCTGACTTTCCCCTCAACTGCAGTAACATCGATCTCACTTTAAACAGCAAAGACCCCCCCCCCCTCCCCATAAGATCCATCTAGGTACTCCTCAAAGGCTGGGGCATCTTTTTTGTACAAACCGTCTAAAGAGCTCTTGGTCCAAATTCCAGCTCGCCAGTTTCTATTGCATTTCTCGAGCACCCTTTCCCTGATAAGGCTACTGCCCTGCTTCAGGCCCCCTTCAAAATCTTCAGTCTCTATGGAGTTATTCTCCATTAGCTCCCTCACCTGCCTTATCCATCCTGTCTGAATGTTATGGTTCCATACATGGTTAAACGTCGTTTTGCACCGTCTGCTGTTTGGGAGGTATACCAGATAATTTAGGTAGCATAATTTTCCCATATCTATGCTATCTTTAACCGGCATCCACCCAAGTTCCCTTCTGACCGCTTCCAGCACAGCTGTGTTGCTTGATCCGGTTATCCACCGACCTGCATTATTTTGTAGAACTTTCAAGTTCCTCACTTCTGTTTGATTTAGAGGGATCACATCCGTTCCACATGTTACACTTGGCAATCCTACCTTCTCCCAAATGTGTAACCCATTCCCCTTTCTCTGAAGTTCATTTGTGTGTTTTCTGTATATGCCTCTACCCGCAAAACATACATTCACCTCCAAGTATTCATATTCTTCCATTTCCCCCACTGTTGTATCCTTGCTTTCCTCTTCGCTAGTAGAGAATACATGTGGGAAAGGCCAGGAAAATAATAACTACTGCAATGTCAATGCAGATAATCTGGAAATCTGATTTCGCATAGCGGCAGAACCGTTCGTCAGATCTCCAGATTATTTGCATTGACATTACAGCAGTTATTATTTTATATTTATTATTTTTATATTACATTGATATATAATGGTAATTTTTAAAACATTTTACCCCCAAAATCACATTTTTCTTGCTACAGTTCATTTGGAGTTTAAGAGAGGTATTAATCAAACCAATTTAGTGTATAATTTTATGATTGTGCTTGTGCTTGGAACTATTTGAACGAGTAGTGATGAAATCTTAATTTTTGTACATTTCAATCACTTTTTCACAATTTGCACTCCAAAAGTACGTGATGCTTTTAATGGGTATTGAGAAAATTAAAATTTTCGCTGATTTTATTGCATTTTTCAATGTTTTTGCCCCAAAATAACCATTTTCCCGTGATAGGATTAATGGGGATTTTCCATGTGTTATTTTGCATACTAATTCCTGCCCCAAAATAAAACAAACATTTGTATAGCAATTTCTTGGTGGTTGGGGTATAATTTGCCTTGATTAACTGGACTATGTGTATATTTGGGCAACATGGTACTTATAGGATAGATGTTCATCCATTAAGATTCCAAAAAAATTCAGAGAAGTTTCATATTCATTCTGACCCACCATATTTATTTTTTGGCCGTTGATGACGATGTCCAGGTTCACACTTCACAGGAGTAATCTCTTGCTTTGGATTTATTGAAATGTATTTCGTTTTCTTTGGATTTTGCATTAGGTTCATTAGGTTGTTAGCAGAAGACCATTCAAATATTTTATTTGGTTCTCGATTTACATAATTAATCAAAATATTAATGTCTTTATCGGAGGGAAATATGGTGGCGTCATCGGCCAAGGGTAGAAGATTTAGCAGTGTGGAGCAGTGGAGATCACTAACACATAATAGGAATAAAATGGGTCCTAAAATCGAGCTCTGTGGCACTCTGTAGGATAGTTGGGCCGTTTCGGGAATTATTTTCCTTATAGCTTACATATTGAGTCCTGTTCGAGAGATAGCTCTCGAGTCTTGAACCAATCATTACTAAAGTCCCTGATGCCATATTTTCTCAGTTTATTCAGTAGGATATTAGAGGTCCTCGGTACGAATCCCACCTGCGGCGACCGCGTTGTGTCCTTGGGCAAGACACTTCACCCCGATTGCCTGCATGGGGGCACGATGACGCTGTGTACTGAGGCGTACTGCACGTCGATGGTGCGCATGTCTTCAACCAATCTAACCCTGCCTGTGCTGCGGTGCAGAGTTCAGAGTTACGATGTTGGGGAGCTGACAGCTGCTCGTCGTTGCTCGGTGGTTCTCTCCGGGTACTCCGGCTTCCTCCACCCGTAAAACTGTCACGGTCACGATTAGCCATTGTGCATAAATATGTGACCTTAAACACCAATAAATAAATAATATATACAGTAGGATATTATAATTGATCATATCAAATGCATTGGATAGCATGTCAAGGAAGAGGACAAAGCAGATCTCTATGCTCTTTTTATTATTCTCTGAAGCAACATGTTTTACAAAATGCTTAACAGAGTGTACAGTGGAATGGCATTTTCAGAAGCCAAACTGAGAAGGTTTTAGGGTTTTATTTCTATCCAGGAAACAAAGAAGTCTTTGGTACATTATTTTTTTATTTTTTCCAAAATTTTCGAGAACACTGGAAGTATACTTGCTGGTCAACAGTTACCAAAGTCTTGGTCATCACTGGATTTAATCCTTTACCCAACGTAACGGCCAAAACCGGCTAGCGCTATTCACAAAAGTCGTCAGTTTTCATTATTTTTTCATTTTTTGTCTCGAAAACATAGGTTGTTACCCCTTCTTGTAACAATCTCGTCGAGCTCGTTCCAATAGGTCATAACCTTTGTTTTGGAGACAAAAAAAAATAGTTATTCAAGAATTTTGTTTGCAAGTGGCGTCTGCTTTTCATATTAGGTAAAGGGTTAAATACTGGAATTACTTTAGCTGTTTTCATCCATCCCGAAATGAGTTATTTATAATGAATGTTAATGGCTCAGCTGGGGGCGCGGTGGCGTTGCGGGTAACCGGTTCTCGTCAGATCACCGAAGTTGAGCAACGTCGAGCCCGGTTAATCCTCGGATGGGTGACCGCCTGAGCGATCGATTCGGACTTCTGCGTTATGTCCTTGGGCAAGGCACATAACCCCGATTGTCCACATGGGGGCACGATGACGCCGTGTACTAAGGCGTACTAACCCCGATTGTCCACATGGGGGCACGATGACGCAGTGTACTAAGGCATACTGCACGTCGATGGTGCGAATGTCTTCAACCAATCTAACCCTGCTTGTGCTACAGTGCGGAGTTACGATGTTGGGGAGCTGGCAGCTGCTTGTCTTTGCTCGGTGGTTCTTTCCGGGTACTCCGGCTTCCTCCACCCGTAAAACTGTCACGGTCATGATTAGCCATTGTGCATAAGTATGTGACCTTAAACACCAATAAATAAATAATAAATAAATGGCTCAGCTTGTAAGTCAATTGAATTGTTAAGGAGGCTCATTGTTTTATCATAACAATCCTGGCTAAATGTTTTTCTCATGGAAATCACAAGTGATTATCACTTCAATTTCTGATGTGGGTGCAATGTAAAAAGCATTTACAATGTCTTCGTCCATATATTCTGAAGATGACTTTCTCGATTGCACAATTGACGCTCTGGTGCGTTTACCTTAATACCCAAGAAAAAGAAATTGAAATCTTTGGCAATTTTTCCTGGATCATTAACTGTGGTATCCTCGTAGTTAAAATAGATCGGTAATTTTGCTATTCGCTTAGTTTTGTTTATTGCCTCATCCAGAATTCGCCATACTGATCGCATATTATTTTTGTTAGCTTGTAGAATTTTTTAAAAATACATTGCTTTACTTTGTTTCTTGATTTTATTGAGTAATTTATAATATATTTTTTGGTAATTTCGGATATTACATTCATTCTGTTTTTTAGCTCACCGAAGGGAGCTTAACTTATCACTTGCCGTCCTTCGTCATCCGTCTTGAACTTTACATTATCGACATCTCATAAACTACTCGACCAAATTGAACCAAATGTTGTGTGCATATTCCTTATCATATGTCAATTCAAGTTTGTACAAATAAACTTGCCGCACCAGCGGGGGGCACCAGAAAGGGCATAACTCTGATAGCACCCATCAATTTTTTTAAAAATTCAAAAAAATCTTCTGCTTCAGATCCACCAGTCAGAATCTTTTCATATGTGTTATACAACATCTCTAGGGGGTGGGGGGGGGGGGGGGGGGGGGGGGGGTCAGATTCAAGTTTGTACAAATCGAGTCCCTGGGTTAAGATTTGGGCTCTCTATTGGAGCCCAAAGTTTAACTTGGTGCAATTTGAGGAAATTTGTTTAAAAATCTTCTTCTTCCGATCCACCAGTCAGAATCTTTTCTTGTTTGGTATACAACATCTGTAGGGGGGTCAGATTCAAGTTTGTTCAAATCTTGTCCCTGGGTTAATAATTGGGCTCTCTGTAGGAGCCCAAATTTTAACTTACTGAAATATGAGGAAATTTCTTTAAAAATCTTCTTCTTCAGATCCACCAGTCAGAATGCTTTCATATTTGGTATACAACATCTCTAAGGGGGAGTGGGGGGGGGGGGGGGGGGGGGGGGGGATGGGGGCAGATTCAAGTTTGTTCAAATCGGGTCCCTGAGTTAATATTTGGGCTCTCTATTTTAGCCCAAAGTTTAACTTGGTGCAATTTGAGGAAATTTCTTTAAAAATCTTCTTCCGATCGGCCACTCAGAATCTTTTCATGTTTGGTATACAACATCTATAGGGGCGTCAGTTTCAAGTTTGTTCAAATTGAGTCGCTGGGTTTATATTTGGGCTCCCTATGGGAGCCCAAATTTTAACTTTGTGCAATGCGTGGAATATTCTTTAAAAATCTTCTTCAGATTCACAAGTCAGAATCCTCTCATATTTGGTATACATCATTTCTAGGGGGCCAGATTCAAGTTTGTTCAAATCGAGTTTCTCGGTTAATATTTGGGTTCCATGAGAGCCTGAATTTTAACTTAGTGCAATATGAGAAAATTTCTTTAAAAATCTTCTTCTTCAGATCCACCAGTCAAGTTTGTTCAAATCAGGGACCCGATTTGAACAAACTTGAATCTGCTCCCCCCCTCCTCACACCTCCCCCCCCCCCTGTAGGGGGGAGGTGTGGGGAGGGGGGAGCAGATTCAAGTTTGTTCAAATCGGGTCCCTGAGTTAGTATTTGGGCTCTCTATTGGAGCATAAAGTGTCTAACCTTAGCTACAGGGTAAATAAAAATAACAGCAAAAAATATTTGCCACAAGACAGACTGCGTAGAAGCTTTAATAAGTTGATAATAGGACGAAGAGAACAATAAATTATGAGGAATTGTAAGAATAGTACATAATACTATCAGACACCTCGCTTGCAGTAACCTGGCCGAACAGGAAAAACCAAGGAGAAAACCCCGAGGGAGAAAACCCATGGAAACCTGTGTCCGACGTCGAGTGCGAGGCTACCACGAGGCAGTGTTCGGACCTACACTGATGCTTGCAAATAAACATGTTTGAACGAAGATAAAAGAAGACTTCAGCTTCTCGAGTGGGACTGTCTGGAAATGATTAATAAACCAGTCACCCAATAAAACAGTACAGCGCTCCGTGCGCAGTTCACCAATTGGAGTGAACAGGGAAACTCGTGCGTATTCAAAAAAATACACCGACACCTTAACCACTCACGCACCGGCGAGACAATATTTTCTCGCTATTCTACGAACCGCGAGAAAATTATATTAACTTGGTGCAATTTGGGGAAATTTCTTTAAAAATCTTCTTCTTCAGATTCTTATATCAGAATTCTCTTATATTTGGTATACATCATCTCTGGGGGGGGGGGGGGGGGCAGATTCAAGGTTGTTCAAATCAAGTTTCTCGGTTAATATTTGGGTTCCCTATGGGAGCCTGAATTTTAACTTAGTGCAATATAAGAAAATTTCTTTAAAAATCTTCTTCAGATCCACCAGTCAGAATCCTTTCATATTTGGTATACAACATCTCTAGGTGGGTCAGATTCAGGTTTGTTCAAATTGGTACCCTGGGTTAATATTTTTGCTCCCTATTTGAGCCCAAAGTTTAACTTCTTTAAAAACCTTCTTCATATCCACCAGTCAGAATTCTTTCCTATTTGGTATATGGCATCTCAAGGGGGGTCAGATTCAAGTTTGTTCAATTTGAGTCCTTGGCTTAATATTTGGGCTCTATGGGCAGGGGTGGGGGGGGGGGCATGTTACGTTCAGGTTAGTTCAAATCCATTCCTCAGTGTTTTTCCATAAAATGTGCCTCTCATGACTTCATTCCTTCGTAGTGGTGATGAACCATGTCTAACTGAATGTGACCCCAAATACTCCTTTGAACCACTTTGGCCGGTGAGCAATTAAGGCCCCTTGGGGCCTCTTGTTTAATTTTTTTATATAAAATTTAGCTATTGTGATTGGGGATCCAATGAGGCCCTTGTTCATCCACGGTAAGCGTTTGATGAATTTTTTATTAGGACAAGCGTGTCTCAGGGGAAACACTTCATTAAAAGCATTCATATATATATATTTAAAAAGTGTTCATAAGCCAATCTTGGATAATCAAGTTCCATTACGTCAGTAAAATCAGTTTCGGAAAGAATAGTTCTGAAATTAGCTACGGTCTCTTCATTCATCATATGTTTAATTTCTTCTGGTTTTTTAGTTTTTGTTTCATGGTAGAATGTGCCAGAATGATCAGATACATGTGTAATGATGATGATGCCTCAGATGGATTTGGATGTAATGTTGTTGCTGAGTATGTGGTCAATTATTATAGCAGAATGCTCAGTAACTAGTTGGTTTGGTAATATACGGTAGAAAACATTGTCTGAAGACTTAAATCGATGTAGTTGCTAGTTTTTGTATGTGATTCCCACTTTAAAAGATCAATATTAAAGTTGCCTACAATATATGCTTGTTTATTTTCTTGGTTCACTTTATCTGTTATTATGTTAAGTCTCTGCAGAAAAAGATCAATACAGTTGAACCCTGTTAATTGAATAGCCATATTGCCAATGAAAATGATTTAATTAACAGGGATTGTGTCACTTTCCTGTATTCTAGAGATAAACTTAGCATTTATTCTATTATATCTTGTTTGACAGAGCTCATAGAGCTCTGTCAAACAAGAGATAATAGATTAAATGCCTATATTGGATGTACTGAGGCAAATAGGTCTATAAACAAAGGAAAACTGAGGAGAGTACGGGTAATTTCTTGACAGGTTACATGATTTTTTATTCAATTATCAGGAGTTTACCCTATAACCTATATTCACTTAACAGGTCAAACTTGTACTGGAGGTATGGTAAATGGTTTTGTGTTGGGAAATTATATTCAATTAACAGGGTTATTCAGTTACGAGATATCCAATTAAGTGGGTTCTACTGTATTAGCCTTGGGTAAAGTATTGGGTGTATATTATATTGCCCAATATTTTTGAGCATCTGTCTATTGCAACCTCAACAAAGAGGGATTTGATAATACGGGGAATCAAAACAGTAAGATCCTCCTGAACCTTAAAGTCAACACCTTCCTGGATAAATAAGCCCACACCTCGAACGTCGTCATCGTGGGGACATTTTCTCTTTATTAATTTGGGATAGCTTTCAATATTAAGGTCTATGATATCTGGAATATTGAATATTTCTGTTAGACCAATGACATCAAATGAATTATTGGGGTCTTGTAAATGGGACAGTAGTTCTTTTAGTGAGTCCCAGTGAGTACTTAGGCTATGCACCCTATGTAACATGTCACCAACTAACCCTGTGCGTTTTCACAGCCTTAGCCAGTGTATATTTTCATTCATTATGCCTCACGTTTGTAACATCAGCCGTGACTGGTTAATTTGACACCTTCTAAAAGTCATAGTACTGGAGTTTTGGGGCAAAACATGGGTACTATCGGAATGTTTTTCCCTGGAGACAAGAGAACAAAGAAAATGTAAGCTCCACTTCCATTGATCAGCGTCGATTGGAATTTCTCAACACCAAACGCTGGCTCCGTGTCCGTTTAACATTTTTCGTCACCGGTAAACACAAACTTACCAACAAATATATCATCTTCATTGGATGTGTTTTCAATTTTAACTGCAAACAATGAATTCAAAAGAATCAGAAATATTAAACACTCACGTGTTGTTCACCACTTATGAATATGAGTTATGACTTCAATCAATTATATTTCCACAAGTTTACTACTCCTCGACCTCGCTGAACCTCCGCCTCAAGTTCAAAATAAATTGTTTCACTCCGCGTAATTCTAACAACTGTCGTCGTCAAAGAAACATGAATTTATATTCCATCAATTTATACCACTTATCACACAAGCATTAACAATGAATTATAACATGAACAGCATGATGCAGTTGTAAACACTGGCATTTGGTGATAGAGAAACTCCCAAAGCGACGACACTTGTGACAAGTCATTTTCGAAGAGACGTCATTCGTTCAAAATGACGTCATGTTTTTGGATTTCTGAAATAAAACCTTCAGCAGCTTCGCTGTTTAAGGTTTTATTTCAAAAATCACACAAACTCAGGTACTATCGACCGATAGAACATGAAAAGAAATGTTCTAATATTATAATAGTGTGTGATATGGCAGCCTATGAACTAATCCAGTGCAATGCATATGATAAGTCATTCTTTTCTTTCCAGTTATAAATAAGATTATTGATGTTGTTTTTTTTAAGGTCACATATTTATGCACAATGGCTAATCATGACCGTGACAGTTTCACGGGTGGAGGAAGCCGGAGTACCCGGAGAGAACCACCGAGCAACGACAAGCAGCTGCCAGCTCCCCAACATCGTAACTCCAATCTGCAGCACAGGCAGGATTAGATTGGTTGAAGACATGCGTACCATCGACGTGCAGTACGCCTTAGTACACGGCGTCAACGTGCCCCCACGCGGGCAATGGAGATGAAGTGTCTTGCCCAAGGACACAACGCGGTTGCCGCAGGTGGGATTCGAACCGAGGACCCCTCGGCTTGCAGCCTGCACCTCTACCTACTGAGTCACCGCGCTCCCCTATAAATAAGATCATATCTGTTAAGTAAATGAACCCTGTGCATTGCACAGCCTTAGTGAGCGTACATTTTCATGTAGTGTGTGTTGTGGCAGTGAACCTTTCATTGCACAAAGTTAGTCACACTTTCTGGTTTTAAAAAAATGTTCATTATTACCGCTAACTGATTAACCCTTTACCCAATGCACAGGATGTCAAAATTTATTATTTTAAGTATTGATTTTTTTTAAATTAAAAAAAAAATGTTCAAGAAAACCAAATCATGTGACACCTCATTGGAACGAGCTTGACGGGCTCATTCCAATAAGGGATCGCTCGATATGGGTTTGTTGACACTTTTTGAAATTTTTTTTTTTTTCTAATGCTTAATTTGAAAACTACGCTTGTGGATGTGGCGGATTTGGGGGGTAAAGGGTTAAACGAACCCTGTGCACTGTACATCCTTGGTGTAAATCTCATCTGTAGCAACTCTTTACCCAAAATAATGGCAAAAACCAGTCAGTAATATTCTCAAAAAGCATTTAAACTCAGCTTATGACCGCTCATTGGTATGGATTTATTTTGTTTTTACTGAATTCCAAAAATGGAAACATATTCTATTTTCAATTGCTGGCAACTACTGAGATCGTACATTTTTTGTATATGCTTAGTCATTGACAGAACGTTTGATGTACAACATCGGAGGAAGGCATTTATACTTAACCCTTTACCCAACGTAACGGCCAAAACCGGCCAGCGCTATTCTCAAAAATCGTCAATTAATTTTCAAAATATTTTCATTTTTTGTCTCAAAAACATAGGTTATGACCCCTCGTTGGAACGAGCTCGTCGAGCTCGTTCCAACGAGGGGTCATAACCTATGTTTTTGAGACAAAAAATGAAAAAAATTAGTTATTCAAGAATTTTTTTTGCAAGTGTCGTCTGCTTTTCATGTTAGGTAAAGGGTTAAGGCTTTTACTTTAAACAATATTTTATTTCCAAAAAAAAAGACAGACAAAAAGACAGACTATAACTGATTAGCATTGAGAACAAAAATATCTTGAACATGGAAAGAGGATTCAGTAGTAAGCTAAGTGCTTATTCTGGCTATTTAGTTGTCATTGACACAAATGTTGGCAAAATTTAGTTGGCTGTGTTGCCAAACAAATCCCAATGTGGATGAGCAAAATTTCGCTTCCATGAAAATGATGCCGAGCAAGCAGAGAAAATCTGACCAGTTCACGAATAATGTTTGTTGCACATCTAATTTCTTTTTTCAGATTTGTGCTTCTGCTTCAATACTACAGATGCCGTCAACACCAAAACAGAATGAAAATGGAATATTTTGTCACAAGAACACACCACAAACAGCTGAAAAGTTCTGTACAAGACTCAAATTTCGACAAATCAACACGAACAATCATCATTTAAAAATTCTGCAAGTTCATTGTGAACCTCGCTTTGTTAATTGTGATTTTATTTATTTATTTATTAATGTCTTCCCAACAAAAATGGTTTTATTGCTTTTCATTATTAATATAAATTATTAGTTTATTTTACAGTCTAGGAATTTTTATGTATTTTTGCTATACCTTGACAGTCTGTCTTCTGTAGCTTTACAGTTGTTTCTAGACATGTCTTGGCTGCCGATATAGGGAGCCAAGACTTGCTGAGAAACAACTGCCAAGTAACCTTGTATGTAAGATGAAAAATAGCCCAAATACTACATGATGGGGCACCTATTTTGTGGCAGTAAAAAGTGCTCAAAGTTGGAATGAGGCTTTTAAAGGTTAAACCCTCATCTGGTTCAGTGTTAAGGTGATACAGAAATGTCAATTTTTGCATGATTGACACTGTATTTCTCCATGTTATTTTCTAGAATATACAACAAGTATGATATTACTATGATCAGTGATGTAACATCATTCTTTGTGTGACTCGTGAATATCACAGTTAAAAACTGATTCTTTTGAACTGAATTTTATTCATGTGCATAAAATGGAATTTATCAAATTTGTCCATGAACTTCTGTTGGAGCCTTAGTGGTCAGGATATAACCATAGATTCTGAACGAGATCTCAACCCTTTACCCAATGAATCAGCTACATCCTCCCACATAATATGCAAATTCAGCAGCTGAAAAAATATTATTTTTCCAAAAATTAACAAAATCATATCACCTGACCTCTCTTTGAAAAGGGCTCATCGAACGCATTCCATTGAGAAGTAACATGATATGGTTTTGTTGAAATTTTTGAAAAATTTTTAAAAAAATGATATTTAAAATAATAAATTTTGGTATCGTCTGTGTTGGGTAAAGGGTTAAACACCAATAACTAAATTATTAATATAGTCACTTGTATAAAACACTAATAAATAAATTATTAATATAGTCTCTTATATAGAAAGAGTAGGTTATTTAGTGAAATCCTTGTTTTCTGTTTTGTTATATTTTTATTTTTATGAATAGAAGGTTGAAAAATTTTAACAATCTCAGTACAGTGACTTTGACGATTTTTAGGGTTAAATGTCACCAAATGCTAATTTTTAGCTCAACTTTGGCGAAGCCAAATTTGAGCTTTTGTCATGGCCCGTCGTCCGTCTGTCCGTCTGTCCGTACTTCAACAATTGGATACTGCTCGGGCTAGAGACCTTATTTATGAACCGATCTTTACGAAACTTCTTGGGTACCTTTGTTATGACTGTGGGACGAGAACGAGTGTCTTTGGGTGCGGTCCGAAATTCAAGATGGCTGCCAGCCACCATTTTGTACCGACGATGCAGAAATCTGTTTTTTGTACAGAACTTCCAAATGAAAGCTCTGATTTGAATAATTTTTTGTATGAATGTTTAGTACCATGGGATACATCGCATATAATACAGGTTTTTTTCTCGTGCGTAAATTATGCAAATTATACTAACTTTGATGTTTTTTTGGTGTTACTTTCAGCACTATAAGTGCAAATGCCAATACGGCTCGGGCTAGAGGCCGTATTTATGAACCGATCTTTATGAAACTTCTTGAGTACCTTTGGTATCACTGTGGGACGAGAACGAGTGTCTGGGGGTCTGGTCCGAAATTCAAGATGGCCGATAGCAGCCATTTTGTACAAAATTAGGTGCAATCAGATTTTTGCGCAGAACTTCCATATGAAAGCGCTGATTTGAATAATTTTGTGTGTGAATGTTTAGTACCATGAGATACATCACATATAATGCGGGTTTTTTTCTCGTGCAGAAATTATGCAAATTAGATGAACTTTGATTTTTTCAGTGCTACTTACATCAGTAAGTATACATGTCAATAGGGCTCGGGCTAGAGTCTGTATTTATGAACCGATCTTCATGAAACATCTTGGGTACCTTTGTTATCACCTTGGGACGTGAACGAGATGTTTCTGGATGCGTTCTAAAATTCAAGATGGCTGCCAGTGGCCATTTTGTACCAAAATTAGGTCTAATCAGTTTTTTGTACACAACTTCTATACGGCTCAGGCTAGAGGCTGTATTTATGAACCGATCTTTACGAAACTTCTTGGGTACCTTTGTTATCACCGTGGGATGAGAACGAGTGTTTTGGGGTGTGGTCCGAAATTCAAGATGGCCACCAGCAGCCATTTTGTACCAAAATTAGTGCAATCAGTCTTTTGTACAGAACTTCTGTATGAAAGTTCTGATTTGAATAAATGTTTGTATGAATGTTTAGTAAAATGGAATACATCACATACAGTACGGTTTTTTTCTTGTGCAGAAATTATGCAAATTAGATGAATTTTGATTTATTTAGTGCTACTTATACACTGTAAGTGCACATGTCAATACGGCTCGGGCTAGAGGCTGTATTTATCAACCGATCTTCACGAAACTTCTTGGGTACCTTTGTTATCACCTTGGGACGAGAACTAGTGTTTCTGAGTGCGGTCCAAAATTCAAGATGGCTGCCAGTGGCCATTTTGTACCCAAATTAGGTCCAATCAGTTTTTTGTCACAACTTCTATACAGCTCGTATTTATGAACTGCCCTTCACGAAACTTCTTGGGTACCTTTGTTTTCACCTTGGGACAGGCATGAGTGTGTTTTGGGGTGCCTTTGTTATCACTGTGCTATGAGAACAAATATTTTGGGGTTCAGTCAGACCCACTCTGGGACTCAAAGATTTCTTTTCTAGTTTAGCATCTGACTGTCACACACCTTTACAATACTTTACCTATACATTTGTTACAGGCTATGGTCAGTATTTATGTATAGACCGTTACAATACTTTATATGTACCTTTGTTATCAGGCCATTACCTAGATGTTTGTCATTGCTGTGTCACATACTATACATGTACATGTCTTGACAAGTTGAGCTACAGTGTCATTGACACTTTCATTGTGTACACAAACAAAACAATTTTATCTTTCAAACAAGAAATCCAGTAATCTGACGACATGTTAGGTTTCCTGGAATAACTGTGAGTCTCCCCTATTGAGATATAGACTACAATATTCATGGTTTAACTGGTAGAGGGCTAAGTTATTTTTGGTTGTGAGAATTTGTTCACATGTCTTTGCTTCGTTACGATTTATGAGAGACTGCCAGTGGGCACTCTACCATAAATTGCAACAAGGCAATTCCGCACAGTCTAAATAATTCTGCTTAGCCCTTTACCCAACGTAATGGCAAAAACCGGCCAGTGCTATTCACAAAAATCGCTAATTGACCAAACATGAAAAGCAGATGACACAACATTTTTGAGTAAAGAATTGTTTTCATTTTTGTCTCAAAAACATAGGTTATGACCCCTCTTTGGAAAGAGCTTGTTCCAATGAGGTGCCATAACCTATGTTTTTGAAACAAAAAATGAAAAAAAAATTCTTTACTCAAAAATTTTGTGTCATCTGCTTTTCATGTTAGGTAAAGGGTTAAAAGATAATATGAAGTGCATCCACAGAATATGAAGCTTTTATGTTACAATACCTGCCCTTTAGAAAAAGCAGGCTTCCAAGCAGCCCTTATTTTCCCCCCTTTTAAGCACCCTTTATTTTTCTTATAAAAGCTTTAAGATCATAAAAAAACCTTATTTGTTTATGAAATTCCTACATTTTGAAATATTGGAAAATCATTGGGGAGGCTCGTCTGTAAAACAAAAAATAAAGAAAAATGTTAGCCTTACTTCTTATATATACATAACAATGAAATATTTTGTTTCAAATCTATTCTTAGTATACTTACAGAAATTAATGTTTCTGTCAGAAGCCAACTCAGTGGTCATTAGCAGATCTATATTCAGTAATTAATGGCAAGCAGGATGACAGAAATTATTTTTAATGCGTATAATTTTAAAGTTTTAGCCCTTTTTTTTGGTCCAACTAGCTGTATAAATTCCTAAAATAACCCCTTATTTTTTGTGAAATATGACCCTAAAATGTCCCTTATTTTTCACGTAAAGTTGCTTGAAAGCCTGATGAAACCCATATGTGTGTTTCCAGCACTCTACCACGTAATGAGCCAATGTACATTGTGCAACAACATGTGACCTCTATTCATAGGACATTTTAAACATTTAAGCTGTTCTCTGATCCACTCCAACCATATGGGTGATATATCATAAGAATTTGTGAGATTTGAGTTCAAAAGTACATGTGACTTCTCTCCTGTTCTGCCTCATTTTTAATGAATTTGTATAAAATATATGGATAGATCTCTGATCTTTTGGTGTGTGTCTCTAACCTCTGCATGAAAAGATGAAACAAAAATGAAATTTTAATAAGGTAAAAGTGGGGAATTTTCTTTCGATCTTTAAATCAATTCTGTTATGAATTTCTTGTAGAGGTCTCACCACGCAATAAAAAGGACATACTTCAGCAACAAATAGTGTTTGTAATGTGCGGTTAAAGATAAGTAAGCCTGTACATTGTCACCGTTATTTTTAGAAAAGTTATTATTAAAATGTAAGAGTTAATATACAAACTGTAATGAGAGATAAAAACTTTACAAGAGAAGTTATCAAACTGATCTGGATTTAGCTGACCCAGAAGTTTTCTTTCTTTCACAAAATTTGTACAGCGCCAACAGAAAATTTGTGCTTAAAATCGAGTAACCGCACATTTATGCCCACAGATATTTCAGGACTCCTTTTGTAGCAAAATGAACATTTCGGTCCATTTAAATATTTCGGATATCTGTTTTACATTTATTCAGCAATTGGGACGTTTTGACCTACATTTTATTAACAGTTGACTGTCTGGAATTTTTTCAGAGTAATTGGAGAGTGTCAAAAGACCTCATTTTTCCCACTAATTCAATCCCTCTACCCCCATACAAGAAACCATCACACACCAGTCAGCTTTGGGGGGTGAACTAAATGTAGGTCACTAAAAAATGAATTTTCGTCACAGGAAATCGTTATCTTAGCAGAATTTATGTATTTAATAAAATATATCTTCTAACTGTCAACAATAAAAAAGTATCAGTGCTTGTTCACTAGTGTAATACAGATACCAGCTCTATTTTTCTGGTAAAATAGGACCCACTCACTAGAGTGCTTGTTTACTAGTGTAATACAGATACCAGCTCTATTTTTCTGGTAAAATAGGACCCACTCACTAGAGTGCTTGTTTACTAGTGTAATACAGATACCAGCTCTGTTTTACTGATAAAATAGGACCCACTTACTAGATTACTTGTTTACTAGTGTAGTACAGATACATGCTCTGTTTTACTGGTAAAATAGGACTCACTCACTAGAGTGCTTGTTTACTAGTGTAATACAGATACCAGCTCTGTTTTACTGATAAAATAGGACCCACTTACTAGAGTGCTTGTTTACTAGTGTAATACAGATACCAGCTCTGTTTTACTGATAAAATAGGACCCACTTACTAGATTACTTGTTTACTAGTGTAGTACAGATACATGCTCTGTTTTCCTGGAAAAATAGGACCCACTCACTAGAGTGCTTGTTTACTAGTGTAATACAGATACAAGCTCTGTTTTACTGGTAAAATAGGACTCACTCACTAGAGTGCTTGTTTACTAGTGTAATACAGATACCAGCTCTGTTTTACTGGTAAAATAGGACTCACTCACTAGAGTGCTTGTTTATCAGTGTAATACAGATACATGCTCTGTTTTCCTGAAAAAATAGGACCCACTCATTAGAGTGCTTGTTTACTAGTGTAATACAGATACCAGCTCTATTTTACTGGTAAAATAGGACCCACTCGCTAGAGTGCTTGTTTACTAGTGTAATACAGATACCAGCTCTGTTTTACTGGTAAAATAGGACCCACTCACATGAGTGCTTGTTTACTAGTGTAATAGAGATACACGCTCTATTTTACTGGTAAAATAGGACCCACTCACTAGAGTGCTTGTTTACTAGTGTAATACAGATAACAGCTCTGTTTTACTGGTAAAATAGGACCCACTCACATGAGTGCTTGTTTACTAGTGTAATGGAGATACAAGCTCTATTTTACTGGTAAAGTAGGACCCACTCACTAGAGTGCTTGTTTACTAGTGTAATTCAGATAACAGCTCGGTTTTACTGGTAAAATAGGACCCACTCTCTAGAGTGCTTGGGGTGGAAGTCCTCTAAAATGAGCATCACGGGTTTAAATGATTGGCTGGACATGACTTTATCTCCAAATCGCGGTCATGATTAGCCAGTGTGCAGAAATATGTGAACTTAAACTCCAATAAATAAATATTTAGTGTTAATATTTCTATAGTCCTATATATATTTTACTGCATATATTAAATTCATCTGAGTACGATGAGTGCCTGTGGTTCTGTCGGATACGAAGTCCCCGTAACAAACATACTAGCGCCACTTGCAAGTCCTTCCTGACTTTTTTAAACTTTTACAATTACGTACTGTAAATCGCAGTAGTCCTATTAGAACTGTCCATAAAAGCAATGAATAAAGTTTGCCTTAAAATGCGCTAACAACAAATGCTCAAGTTCAAATTTGTAACAATTTATTGGATGGATACACGTAAAAAGGATAAATTTGTAAAATACCGTCAGTGAGTGAGATTGTATGTATTGTAAGATTGCAATATTATTCCACAAGTCTGATCTTAATATCGAAATAAGTAAATTATATGCCAAAGTACTTTTGTTTGTAACCACCACTCTAAATATAGAATAAATGTATAGAGTTTTCAAGTAAAAAATGTATTCTACGAGTAGGATAAAGAATGAAACCGACGAGCCTCCGGCGAGTCAGTTTCATTCTTAATTCTACAAGTAGAATAATTTGTTTTATTTACAAACTCTGTACGTTTATTTTGTGTATCCCATAAATCTTTTACAGGGCAGTCGCGGCGAAAGCGTGCCGTTACTTGCTACAAAACACAGCGAGAAGTGAGGAACACATTGGTCCAATTCGGTAGACAAGCAAAATTGGCAAAAATAAACAAGGCGCAGTAATACATTTCTGTCTAAAAATAATTCCCCTACAAACTTGAGCTAAACTTTCAAAAGTACTTTATTAAATTCCATGGACGCAATATTCGATTCTAAACACAAATTATAGAAATAATCATACAAAATTTAATTAGTGCAACCTGGTGCTTCATAAATTAAAATTTTGCTGCTGAGAATTTTTATTACCTGGTAAACGCATGCATGGGCATCACTATTTACTGCCCATCCGTGGATTACGTCCAGTCCACGGTGACTGTTCTGTAGGATGTAAATCAGCCTCACAGTACCAACAAATCGTATTGGTATGGTAAATCCATACATTTGAGGTACCATTACCACATCAAATTTGGGTTTGATATACCACCCAGCTCTAGTTAGGGTTACTTTATATGTTTTAAAAGGAAGAAATCCTTATTTCAAAAATCATTATTGACACTGGAACAGTTAGTTAAAAAAGAAATCCTCTATTTTATTGTTGTTTTAGTTTAAAATTATCTATTATGAAAACAGATTTTGTTTTAATAGATGTTTTGTCATAATCCATCTTGCTATGCAAGTAGCTTTTACATAGTCACAAATCAAATGACTTGGTTAGAAAATGAATCTGGTGAATGACTTCACATGTTTGGTACAGCAGCCAGGCCTTTATATTGGTGTAATTTGGGGACAGCGAACAGTTATGGTCTGCACTCACGGCGGGCCTGGCGTGAGAGAATTTTCAAAATTCAGTCTGAAAAATGTAAAATCTGGCTTCTAGCAGCATAAGTTAGCATTTGGTAATGATCAAGAGTTTGACATAACTTAGCACCACAGAATGCAATTTAAGGATCTGCCTATGAGATGCAGAGGTGGGCAAATTGGAAATTTTGCAGAAGCCCTGAACAGTTAAGCAAACTAATTTTACACAACCCTTTCTGAATTAGTCAACCCCTTCTTCGTTAGTCGATAGAAACGTGTTTTTCACCTTGGGCTATAGCTAGGGCTAGAGCCGTGCGGTTAACCAAAATTTCGGATTTTCCAAATTCACTGTTGAAAATCTCTAATAGGATCTTCACTTCTCAGAGTAATGAGACAACATGAAGTTACCTTTACTTTGAAACTTTAGAGTCACGATACCCCCTTTCTCTTAGCCTAACAAAATGTACAGCACAGAGTCACTATATGTGTGAATTAAAGACAACTTAAGTTCAAAGTATCTGTAGTTCAAAGTATCTGTATCCGGACATCACAACTTATGTTATAAGAGGAGGCCAGAAATGACCTAATCATTCAATGTCATTGGTTTTTCATACCGTACACCAATCCAGAAACAATTTGCGCCATACACATGTGTAGTTGTGCTTATGTTGGATTTTCCTGAACGTGATCAGCACGTCCTGGAAAATCCAACATAAATGCAACTGCACATGTGTACGGCACAGACTGCGCTCTGAAACGAATGTGTGACACAGATTCATTTGAGGGAATAAGTAAATCAAGGTAAGCAAATTTCCAGTCTAATTAGTGTGTCAGTGATGCGAACCCATAAAAACTAATGCATATTCAACTGCATTATGTTATTGATGACCCAGATTTTAATCAACTCAAGTAAATCCTGATGCATGAGAAGTCAATTTTGTCATCTATTTTCACTGTATTTGGGTAAATGCAACTAATTAGTGTAGCCATTCTGAGAAAGGGGGTATAGTGACTCTGTGCTGTACATTTTGTTAGGCTAAAACCTTCTGTGAATGTTAGAAAAGCTGTCTGTTTTTTTTTTCATTATATAATTTATGAAAAAGCTGTGCTTATTGTCTATATATTTATTCAATATTTATGAACTTTAATCCATTTAGAAAAGGGGGGGGGGGGTAAGTGTTGTTAGAAAATCTTAAGTAAATGGTTCACCTCAGAATATGTTGTAAGTTAACTACCTGAAAGTGTCATCCCCAAGTTTTTCTTTCATTGAAAATGTCACTTCTGATGCCATTCCTGTGCTGCAGTCTGTGGAATCGAGAAAGTCCATTGAATAGATATATTTATTCCAACAGTAAAAGATATTTTTAAAAAACACGGATATTCCACCATACAGTATTTTTTTTAAAGGAAATAAATTGATATCTAATGAGTCACAATTTGATGTGAAATTTCTTATATGAATTCACCGAATTTGATCTGAAGGTTTTCTGGTGCTCCTATTGGTTTTAGCGAATTAGTTGAAGAAATCGTTTGTCAAAACGTGATGAATTTGAGATTCTTTTAACCAGCCAGCACTGGGCACAAAAATCACTTGCCAAATTTTATTATTTTTTCATCTTTGCCTCATCAAACTTATTTCAATGACTTGTCGTAAAGCCTAAAAAGTTAAAAATCTGTTTCTCAGGCCCTCCCACGTGGTCCTTGTGGTTGCCAAATGCTCACTTTTATAACCAATGCAAACTTAAAAAAATAAAAATTAAATGGTTTATGTATGATATTTTACCCAAGTTAATAAAACTGATAAATTTTTCCCTCGAGTGCAAAAAGGCTTTTCAATGCTTTAGATTGCAAAGTCTTCTTGCACTCAAGGGACAATGCTATTCTGTAGATTATGGGGCCAAAAACAAACCAAGAACATGAACATTTGAAGGCAAAGAAATAATTACAAGAATAAAATAACAATGCAGTTTTACAAAAATGGCATGTGAAACAGAAAATCTACTTTGTGGGGCCTTAACAGCCAAAGAGGAATGAATAACAGCCAGAGAGTTTGTTACTGGCTTGGGATAAAGTCTGGGCCAATAATAAGCCAGAGGGCTGTTATTATTCCTCAAGTGCTTTCAATAAACCGGGACGCTAGATAAAATCTTGTTATAACTACCGGGTATTAACTCCTCGTGTGCTGCAGGCGGATATTCCTGCCCCAGAGAGGATTTATCTTGCCACTAAAATAAACATAATTTGGGTACGATTCTGGAAATATTCCTCTTGTAAACGGAAAATGGATTTTTTTACCAAGGATTTCCTGAGTTAAATTCAGTTAAATTCAGATAAATTTTTCATCAAATCTAGTAATTGCTGCTTCACAGCAGCCATGACTAGATTTGCTGAAAAATATCTTTAAAATACTCAGAAGGTTAAGAGTTAAAAAGCAGCAATGACTAGATTTGATGAAGAATATTTTGAAAATACTCCGTGGGTTAAGAGTTAAGCCCCAATAAATAAACAAATAAATTTCATTCATATCTGAATGTACTTTAAAAATGAGATACACATGTTATTTAGGTGTCATCCCAACAAGACGAAACCCAACAAGACGAATGTGTAAAATATCCCAACAAGACGACAGCAAAACAGTTTTTCATTAATTATAGGGGAAATAAAAATAAAATAGAAATAAAATGTGTATCTTTACGCTGTTTGGGGTATTTTGGTTGTTTCGTTTTTTTTACCTTTTAAAACAGTTGCTGAGCTGCCTGAGCAGTTAGTATTTTTTTTTTAACTTTTTCGTCGCCCACAATAACTGTTTAGTACGAGCAAGAGTTTATTTCCGTACTAATTTCAATACTTATATCTATATGGGTTTTTTCTTGTTTCTATGAGTGTTTCAAGTTTGAATTATAAAAAAAGTAACAAAAACTACAGCAAACAGCGCCTCATAACAATGCGTGAAGCCTTTGTTAATTGAAATCTTTGTACGACTGTAAACCGTGTTAGCGGTTTATGGTGCAATAATAACTTATAAAGAACATACAACACTTGTCTCTCCATCTCTTGTTCGACAACAATGCTTTGTAATCTCCAATTGCAATGCAATCAGTCAGTCAACTATCTTTATGAAGACTCACTTATGACATTTAAAGGCGAATTTTAAAAAAATTATATTGAAAAAACATATTCGAATAAAGAGAATTTTATATAAATTCTGATACTGGCCACAAAAGTTAAAATCTTTTCTGGTAAAATAAGCTAGAGGATAATTCCCTGTTCAATACCGAGCCTTCCCATGCCCTAGTCGTTGATGAACTGGAACTTTTCCTCATAGTTTTATAAAGCGTAAATAACATACAGATGAAACAAATGTTCAAAAATTCTTATATATTATTTTTTGGTGCGAGGGTGTGATTTTATTGAGTTTTTCAAATACATCTTGATTTTTTTTCTTGAAAAATAACATTCCACTTCAGAATACCTTTCTTATATACATTTTTGCCAAAAACTTCAAAATAAATGGGTTATAAAATCATTTTAATTAAATTCATCGTGTTGGGATGACCATTTTGATATTCGTCTTGTTAGGATTCGTTTTGTTGGGAATAAACTGTTATTTATAGAGGTAATTAGCATATATCATTTATAGATGTTTTCACAAATTATTTATTGAATTATATAATCACTACTATGAATGCTCAATTTTTTTCATGTTAAAATTGTATTGTTGATATAAGGAACTCCATGTTTGCTGAATTGCAATATTTTCAGGATGTTTTTAGCTTTTAGGGGAGCAGCTGCGATCCCTTTCCATCCATCATCTGCTCACCCAATGTCGACGTAAACTTTACATTATCAACTTCTCCTCACAAATTACTAGGCCAGATTTAACCAAATTTCTTATGCATATTTCTCATTCTAAGTCAATTCAAGTTCAAATAAAATAGTCACACCCAAGGGGAGCCCCACAGTAGGCATAACTTTTGTTAGTACCCCAAATTTAGAAAAAAAAATCTTCTCCAGAACCATCAGTTAAAATCGTTTTGATATTTGGAATGAGGATCAAATAAGATAGAATCAAATTCAAGTTTGTTCACATCAAGACCTTGTTTTGCTCAAAGTTTAATTTCGTGCAATATGAGAAGAAATTCTTTAAAAATTATCTTCAGATCCGCCAGTGTGATTCTTCTTTTGATATTAGGTTTTCAAATGGAGTCCATGAATTCATATTTAGGCAATATTTGGTGTATTCTTTCAAAATCTTATTCAGATCCACCAATCAGAATCTTTTCATGGATTCAGCATCCTTGGAGGGACTAAGATTCAAATTAGTTCAAATGGAGCCTAAAGTTCTACTCAATGCAATGTGAGAAAAATTCTGTAAAACTCTTCAGATCCACCAGTTGGAGTCTTTTGATAGTTAGTATACAACATCATTGTGGGAATCATCTTCAAGTTTGTTCTTTTAAAAGTCTTCTTCAGATTCACATGCCAAAATCTTTTCATATTTTATATTCTGCAAATTTAGGGGTGTCAGTTTCAAGTTTGTTCAAATGAAGTTTTAGTTTAGTTCTTGGGCTCCCTGTGAGAACCCAAATTTTAACTCAGTGCAATATGAAGAATATTCTTTAAAAATCCATCTGTCAGAATCTTTTGATATTTGATTATCAGCATTGTTAAGGGTTGGTGGGGGAGCAGATTTAGGTTTGTCCAAATTAAGTCCCTGGATCCATATATGGGAGACCAAATTTTAACTTGGTGCAATATGAGAAATATTCTTTAAAAATATTTTTCGGTTCCACAGGGTTAGAATCATATGATATTAAGTATACAACATCCTTGGGGGGGATATAGAATTAAAATGAACATTTATTCTATTATATCTTGTTTGACAGAGCTCACTGAGCTCTGTCAAACAAGACATAATAGATTAAATGTCTGTATTGGATGTACTGAGTCTCAACAGGTTTATAAACAAGGTGAATTCAGCAAGCATCAGGACAAAGCTTCAGCACGTAAGATTTTTTATTCAATTCATAATTTACCCCATTACACATATGCAAATAACACGTCAAATTTATACTCACAATATGGTAAATGGCTTTAACAATATGGTAAATGGCTTTGTGTTTGAAAATTATACTCAAGAGAATTAATCAGTGAAGAGGTATCCAATTAAGTTAGTTGTAGCTCCACTGTAATAGTGTAGTTGCCCTATTGGAGGTTAAGACATTTACACACTTAATGCGATGTGAACATTCTGAGCATTGTGAAAAGGGTGTCACGGTACTAGATATTTTTCCTTAGGTGATCAGTATTACATTCAGACGAAAAATTATGATCGCATCACTTTAATTTTGGAATTCAAATATCAAGTATAGCTCTTCAGACAACATCTCTTACCCCAAAACGGGGGGGGGGGGGGGGGGGGGGGGGCATACAACAAAGAAGAGAGAAAGATAGAAATACTAGTCACATGCACTTTTTCAGTGAATTCTCGACAAAACACACCAATAGTCAGTTGTATTTTTTAGGTCCAAAAAGTCATCAAATCACCCTCTGTATTATTTATCTGGAATATCAAATTTTCACTCCAATTTGCGGGCCATTCCCATTCACCCTGCATCTATTGTTTCCAGTTCAGTTGTGAGAAGGTGTGATAATCCTCAACATCAAAGGCTGGCCGACTATAGTTTTGTTCTAATTAGTTGGGCAGTTTAAACTAGAGTGAATTCAGCTTATTTTTTAGACTTAGATTTTTATTCAAACAAAGACGGTGAAATATTCAGACAATTATACATTAGTGTTTTTCAACATTTACAAATTTTAATTCTGACAAAGATGGTAAAATATAAATTTTACGTTTTTAAAACAAATTCAATAAGTCAACAAATACAAAATATAACTTGGTGCGACAGATTAATTATCCTAGGTTTGCTAAGCACCAAATATTTGACACATTATTGTGAAATTTGCTTGTGACATAATTGCGATATTTTTGGTGGATATGATTGAGGAATGTATTGAGATGGTCCCCAGTGTTTACATTAGCTCTCTTGACAGGCAAACGTTTCGTGACAGTCATGGAAAGCATGTACCCCTTGATTTTCATGATGTTTTCGTGTACTGTCTACATGTACATGACATGTGTAGGGTATTCAGTCTTCATTTCAACACAAACCCTTGTGATTTAATGATTAAATATGGCAAATGCAAATGTAAGAAGACATTTGTCTGAAGCAGAAAGGTGGCGGGCTATGGGGATGGTGGAGCAAGGGGCTACCCATCGTCAGGTTAGTGAAGCCCATAGTGTGCACCATACGGTGATCACCGGAGCCTGGGCAAGATTTCAGCAGTATGGCAAACCAGTAAAACGGCATGGTGGTGGCAGAAACAGGGCAACATCAGCAGCTGAAGCCCGGTTATTGATTATTCAGGCCCATAGGAACCGCTTTGCCACAGCAACCCAGCTTCGCAGTGACCTTCAGAATGCATACGGGGTAATTGTTTTGACGCAGACTATCCGGGCAAGGTTGCACGAAGGTGGTCTCCGATCGAGAAGAGCATGTATTCGCATTCCGCTGCCAGGCACGATATGAATGGGCCATGGACCACGTTGGATGGACCAGAGAAGATTGGCGACATGTCCTTTTTACAGATGCGTCAAGGTATTGCCTAGACCACACAGATAGGCAGTCTAGGGTATGGAGAAGACCAGGAGAGACTAGTGATTCCATGCAGCCAACATTGCTGAGCATGACCGCTATGGTGGAGGGTCAATCATGGTTCGGGGTGGCATCAGCAGGGATGGACGTAGAGAGCTCTGTGTCCGTGAACGTGGTACATTTACTGCACAGCGGTATATTGATGAGATCCTGGATGTCCACGTCAGATTGTATGCAGGTGCAGTGGGTGATAGATTCATTCGGATGGACGATAATTCCCGTCCTCATGTTGTCCATGCTGTCGGGGAGTACCGACAGAAGGAGGGGATGGAGCGTATGGCACTGGCCGGTAAGATCCCCTAACCTCAATCCAATCGAACATGTCTGAAATGAGTTGCAGCTTGCAATTTCAGCCCGTCCAGTCCAGCCAAGAAGTGTCCAGGACCTTGGTGCCATGCTAGTCGAAAAATGGAACAAAGGACCGCCAGGAATCTGAATGGGAGCACGAGAAGACGTTACCAAACTGTAATTAACAGTAATGGGTCTCATACTCGATATTGAACCCATACCAGTTCGCTCCGTCAACTTTTTGGCAAATTGAAAAAGTTCCTCTTTACCAATAATATCCATTTGCCATGATTATCGTATTCAAAAGCTAAAAATAATGTCAAACACAAATGAAATCTTAATTTCTGTACTTAAATCATTAAAGATATAATTAAATAAAAAATATGTACACTTTTCATTACAATATTTTAACTAAAACGTAAAACAGGTAGTTGGATATTCTTGGTGCTTAGCAAACTGTGAGTAGTATATATAGAGAGTAATCGCTTGACTGGACTGGTTACATGAAATAATTCATGAGATGTGAGGGACGTTGTACAAACACGAGTGCGCGAATGCTCACGAGTGTTTTATAATATAGTCCCTCGCCTCGAATAAATTATTTCACGTAACCAGTCCAGTAAAGCGATTACTCTGTTTATTACTTTTCATTATTAACGATAATTATATTATTTAACCCTTTACCTTGCGTAACGATCAAAACCGGCCAGCGCTATTCTCAAAAATCGCCAATTTTTTTGTCTCTAAAATATATGTTATAACCCCTCTTTGGAACGAGTTCATCGAGCTCGTTCCAATGAGAGGTCATAACCTGTGTTTTGAGACATAAAATGAAAAAATAAATTATTCAAGGATTTTTTTTGTTGCTAGTGTCATCTGCTTTTCATGTTAGGTAAAGGGTTAAAAAACAAAAACAATGAAGTCCCCATTACACCTACGGAAAAGCGTCTTCGTTTGCTCGCACGGATACATGACACAATTGTTGATTGCATAATTCACTTGTGAAGTTATCGTTTATAATCAAACCGGGAAATCCCAGTAAATCACACTTTGGAAAATAATAAAATTGGTTTGCAGGGTGAACGGGAATAAGCACAATTTGCAATCTCTACATGGTGTGATACTCTTATGTGAGCTTTGCTGTACAAAACAATACAATATTTACTACAATGAGAGCAATTTGTAAACTGGAATCATTGCATT
Organism: Pictodentalium vernedei; assembly: GCA_031216915.1. Classification (NCBI taxonomy): domain Eukaryota; kingdom Metazoa; phylum Mollusca; class Scaphopoda; order Dentaliida; family Dentaliidae; genus Pictodentalium; species Pictodentalium vernedei. Next base: position 629,976,924 of record CM062295.1, on the reverse strand, counting down.
AAAATTAAATTGATTGATTATATTTTCCATATTTGACACGCATTGGAATACATTCTGGTGATTATTGTCTTTTTTTCTATAGCAAATAAAAAATCAGAGCCAAAATATTGTGTTGAAATTGCAAAATGAGAAGAAAAAATATTATTTATTACCCAGCTGCAACACTTGGAATGTTCGCATTGAGGTGTAAAGACCTTAACTAGTTGCCTTGCACCTACTAAATTTTTATGCAACTGTGATCACAAGTAATCAAGCTCTCAGGGCAAGTGAGGAATCCAATGCTGTTATTGGCTGATTGTTTACCCACTTTTTGTGGAGTTTCTGTGCAGACTACGCTTATTCAATATGATGTGTCTTTATTAGACCTTTACTCACAAAGAAACACAGTAAGACACGTGTGTGGAAGGGTTAATCGATATGGCGCGAGTGCCAGTGCGGAAGGATAGAACGAGGGACCACAAGCCTTGAGTTTTATCCTTCTGCGATGGCACAAGTGTATCGATTAACCCATTCACATGCGTGTGTCGTTTTGTGTTTATTACATGCCTTCGTGTCTATAAAAACAACTATTAGAAAGACACCCCGCAATTCATTTGACAACTACCAACGAAACAACACATTTTAACGCCAAACAAATTTGCAAGGAGAACCCGTGTTACTATTTCGTCCCCTGAGTTTCAATGTGTTTTATGTGCCCACTGGCACATACAACACATTGGAACTCAGTGAACGATTTTAGCTACCGCTAAGGATTGAAATTGCAATAGCGACGCATGATTTGTAGAAAATTCCAGAAAAAGTTTGCTTCTGTTTAAAAATAGTCTGTTAACGATTTCAGTTCTGCACATATGTGCTGAACAGATTTTCATTTTCCGCATGGTTTAGTGTTGCGGTAGATGGGGAATTCATAGAACAGGCGGGTAATAAAAACAGATATTGCATCAGTTATAGATATTCCAATCAATAAATATTTATTTTGCCTTAAAAACATCAAGATACTAACATAATTGTTGGAACTATATGGCGTAATTATAAAACAAGGACTGTGGTGAGTCTTCATGCACAAGTTTACAAGCATGTTTAACAGCACTGTACTGTCATTAAAGAGTTGGTCAAATCAATTATTGATTGCGAAATTTTTATGCATTGATTCAAAAGAAATGTACAATAACATGATTTTCGAGTACTGGGCTCCATTACTGGACTGCCATCTATGATTAGCCCAGTAGTCATTAGCGGACCAACGTGCCGGGGTCACTAATGGTGTGGGGCTGCTAATCACAGATGTAGGTTCAGTAATGGAGCTAAACGATGCCTGAGAAAATCATGTTATTATTATCATTATCAATACTTAGAAATTAAAAGAAGTATTTTCGACCCTTTTTGGATTTATATTTCGTGAAATGAATCAATATGAAACATGAAGCAATTTAAGGCAGAACACTTTATATTTATCTGAATCAACTCAACTCCAATGAAAGGTAAACTGATTAGGGAAATGTAAACTGATTTTCTGGAAGACGAGATGACATTATTTGCAGAATGGCAACTCGACACTAATGAAAGGTAAACTCATTAGGGAAATGTAAACAGATTTCATGGAAGATGAGATGACGTCGTGCAAAAAATAGCCATCAGCAACTGGCCTGCTTTGCAATCTTTGTTTCAAGTTTATTATGCTCCCTTACAAGCTGTGTAAATTAGTATTAACCCTTTACCTAACGTGAAAAGCAGACGACACTTGCAAAAAAAATTCTTGAATAACTAATTTTTTTCATTTTTTGTCTCAAAAACATAGGTTATGACCCCTCGTTGGAACGAGCTCGACGAGCTCGTTCCAACGAGGGGTCATAACCTATGTTTTTGAGACAAAAAATGAAAATATTTTGAAAATTAATTGGCGATATTTGAGAATAGCGCTGGCCGGTTTTGGCCGTTACGTTGGGTAAAGGGTTAACATGAAGGTAGCGCACAATCAATTGATCATAATAAATGTTATTGGAACTTTTATATTTGTCTGGAATATTTCAGTTGGTCAAAAAACCAACCAGTGGATTAGAATTGAACCTAAATATAGGTGATGGACTATTTAAGAACAAGACTGGTTCTTGTCCACAGTAGCATTGGATTCCTCACAAAATTTTACTTGTTGCTGGAGAACTCGATCAGCAAGATTAATTTTTGTTTTTCACTGTTTAGTTATTCATTACAAATTAAAGATTTGAAATTAAAGATATTTGTTCATTCTTATATTCCTACACTTTGAAAACACAATGGTGGAAATATCATGATTTTCTTAAGGGTACAATTCAAAATATTGTCACCATGTCAGGTACAGTGGATGGTAGTGCTGATCGAATGATTTCGGTAATTGTGTAGTAACTTTGTAGAATAGCAGACCCAACAAATTAATAAGCAGTTGCCAATTTTTCTAAACTTTCATGGTTTCTTGACATTGTTTGATATTTTTATAGCCCCCGCATTGAATTGTGGAGGGCTATACTGGAATCACCTTGTCCGTCCGTCCTTCCATATTGTTTCCAGAATTATGCCCCTTTTCAACTTCAAATAGCAAGCCTAGAATTTTGTCCTGAGATTTTCTCATATGTTTATGGGTCGACTCCTTTGAAACTTGGTATGGATGTTTACGACCATTGGAACCTGTGTACCTGTGATTATAGTTTTGATCGGACCTTTTTTCCCGAGTTATGCCCCTTTTCATCATAGACTGTACAAATTTTGTCTGGAGATTTTGCTTCTCGGCGTTGTCAGTTCCTCGGTCCAAATAATTTGCAGAAAAATATGGCAGTGATAGATACTGTGTAATGTTTTAACATATTATTGCACTTCAGAGTTCAATATCAGAACATAAACCAGTATCCAGCAAAAACATTTCCCAACAATTGAAGTCCTTAGTTCTTCTATCCATTTATTGGTGTTTAAGGTCACGTTTATACCTCCATGGAAAGTTTTGACCATAAGAAAAGTGTGAAATTAAGTTTAACCAATCATTTACACTTGTGATGCCCATTTTAGATAACTTTGATCCAGGCATTGCTGACTGGGTCCCATATGTGTATTACCAGTAAAAAAGGAACTAGTTTACCATAGTAAACAAACGCTGCTTCACTTCCGTGGAGTTGCCACCGATGGAATAAGTTTCTGATAATATTCACAATAGTGTTTTGTCAAATGTATTAGATGTGAACCTATTTTATAACTTCAAGACTTGATATGTCTAGTAAGCTGGAAAGTGGCAGAATTAAATTACAAAATAACTGTTGTTTTAATTGGGTTTGTGGAGTGATAATTTAAACATCTGAAGACAGGTTAACAATACCTGGCAGAGGTGATATAGTATATTTTTCTTCACTGTTTATTTTAATTATTAAGCCTGTACCCCAATCAAAACAAGTTAGTTCTGGAGTGTTAAAGGAATGATTATGATTGCCATGCAGCAAAACTGTATCTATCATTTCTAATGTGTATACATAAACATAGGTAGCTATTGGAATGTCGGAAGAGAGACTGCACAAGATCTACAAAATAATTATCATTTTGGAAATTTAAAAAACAATGTTTATAATCCCAATTTAAATACGGAAAGCAACCCCACTTGAAATATAGAGAATACTAGCAGGGTTACCCGGCGTTGCACGGGAAAATGTAGGGGGTCACACGGGGTCATATGAAAAGTACCCCCTCCCCCCCCCAAAAAAAAATAGGGGCCGCGTATTCTCTCGGCCCCGCCCTCTGGGCGAAGCCTTCGATCCCGTAACTTTTTAACCCCCCATCATTAGATTCCTGGTAAACAGTTACCCCTAGTAGACCCCTTTGAGGACCTATACCGGTGAAATTCATCAATTTTGCCCACTCCCACCCCCGCCACTTTTTTAAACACCACCATTAGATTCCTGATAAAAGGTTACCCCAAGTAGACCCCTTTGAAGATCTATATCTGCGAAAAAAAATTTGGTCATAACTTTAGGTGCCCCTCCCTGCCACTAACCCTTGACTAGTGCTGCAGCAGTTTGATCACAATAATAATTAAAGTCAACAATAGCCTTGATCAAGAAGATTCAGAAAAAGGAAACGCCAGAAAATGGTGAGTACAGTTCCATGTATCCCCTTACATGTAGGTAATACAGAATTCTCCAATTTATCTTGAAAGAGTTCTCAGCAATCATGTAAAATGTAGTTGTTGTTACAAAATGTGTACTGTGGCCCCCACCACACCCATGTCATCATTGCAAGCAGCGAAAGCTTACGCTGGGATATTGTTATTGTTTCCACTCTTTTTAATTACATATTTCTAAAATCGTTTTCTTTTGAAGCTGAAATCCCATAGCTTCCTGAGTATTTCTGATTTGGTGACATACGAGGGCTTCGCGCGCCTGTGTGTGGATTTGGGGGTGGTGTGGGGTGGTGGTGCGGTGGAGGTTAGGGTTAAATGTGATTGTTTGAGCGATGGTGTTTGTGTGTGATGCATTTTGCAAGGGTGTGGGGGGGGGGGGGGGTATGTGCCCCAAGTAGCACTCAATTATAAAAAAGATAATTCAAATAACCTGATCCCACATAATTTTACTCGGTTGCAGTGAATTAAATTTTCCCTCAATTGCCGCCTGATTTTCTTTTGTTACATTGTATGTATTCAGATGATCAATGTGTGGGTTGGTTATAAAGATTTCCTATGTACACTTGGACAACTGGTGTTTAACTCCTAGCATGCAGCTGGTGGATTATCCTGTTGAGGACAAGAAATCCCTTTCCGCTGAAATAAGTGTAATTTAGGCAGCTTTAACTAAAATTCCTTCTTTGAACTGGCTTATGTGTTGGACCAATCATTTCCTGAGTAAAATTTATAAGAATTTTTAATCACATCTGGTCATGGCTGCTTCACAACAGCCATGGTTAGAAGTGATCAAAAATATTTCAAAATACTCAGCGAGTTAAGAGTTAAATTTGTGGTTACTGGGTGGAAATTGGGGGTAATCTTGTAGAATGACAAACCAAGATATACTGCCTTGAAAGTTATGATAAAACATTCGTCTCTTCCTCTATTTCAGGAAATGGACTTCCCGGAGTCTGATGACACAGATCTCATTGCGACTTCAGTCGAAGTTGAAAAACGAAGTGTTAAATCTGAAGTCCCGACTTTGGGAGATGATATTGAATTTTGTGTAAAGTCAGCGTTTGATGAAATGATTTCGATGATTATCGAAACAAATGATAAAAACTCAGTGATGCTGGGAACAGACAATGATAATGGGTTCAATACTTCAGACGACGAAGCATTGATAAAAATAAAGCATAGTCATGATTTGGAAACTTCTGACAATGAACAGTTAATTAATCGTTCCCTGAGTTCCAGTGTGTTCTATGTGCCAGTAGGCACAAAGAACACATTGGAACTCAGGTGACGTAATGTGAATCACCCAGCGATGTTGATTGTTATGATTCCACGTCCTATCCAGTCTACAAACCAGAGGGTGGTGTGGGAAATTCAACAGATTCCGAATTTGTTAAAAGTCCAGATGAGCTTCTTCAAGAGATTGTTATGAAGAAGAAATGGAATAAGAAAAAGCATATTCGCCAGAAGAGAACACCAAAAAAGCTCTACCGGGAAAACAGCAAGGAAGTTATAAGTGAACTCCCGCAAGACGGATATAATTTAATTCATACAAATCACCAACAAGAGAATACACTGAATTACATGACCTCTTTATAGCAAATGATTCGAAACATGTCCAAGTGAAATCTGATGGCAATGGAGTTTTTTAGACTGCAAGCCTACAAGTGGATTCGTATACTGGACGTGATATTCGCGACATGGTATGTAGGGAATTGGAGAATAACTTTAGTCGTTACATCAGTTTGATTCAACCTAAAACATTTTCTGATCAAAATGAATGGTATCTAAATTTCATCTCGAAGTTAAACTGCTTTAAGGAAAACGGAAACTGTGTCAGGAACTGGAAACTATTGTACCACTGGCATTAGCCGGGCATCTACGAAACCTGTAGTAATCTACACAAATGAAGCAATTCAACCAGTTATCAATTTTGATCCTGACACAAAGTTTATATATGTATCCTATAATGTTGTGTCGCATGAGAGGTGTTGATTCGCAAAGACATTATGGTGCATGTGAAAGCATTCCAAACAATACTCCATCAAATGTGTCCTCTATTTCGAAACCAGCGTTCGAAACCAGCGTCACATTCTATCAGATGGCCGCGACTTGAGTGACAATGCAAATAAGAACGACTCATTGGTTCCCACCCACACAACAGAAGAATGCATGCATGACACCTAAATATGAGAGATCTCCAGTTAAGAGGAAAAGTAATTCCACGAGTGATCTTCACAAAAGAGCACCATTCCTGACTCCACCAAAGAAAATGTGTTTCCGAAAAATGTATGCCAATCCAGAAAATTGGAAGTGCAATATCAGGAAACAATTAAAACTCAGTGGAAGAGAATATGTCAATTGCAAAGGAAAAACTATATCGAAAAAGTCTTTGAAACCCATAAGCTGTGAAAAGTGCAAATATAAATGTACGGAGTAGATAGTTCATGAGGATAGAGAAGCTATCTTTAAACAATTCTATGAACTGGGCAGTAATGAGAGGCAAAAATCATTTGTATGTGCAAATGTCAATGAACAAAATACGCGGACCTACCTCGATTCAGATATGATTCCAGTGCCTAAAAGGAGAATTAACAAGGCACTATTCAGTTACATGTAAAGGGAATCAGATCACGGCTTGCAAAGCTTTCTTCACAAAGATCTTGGATATTGGGGAGGCTTATATTGAGCATGCCTTATCTGGAAAATCTAGTGGAATATTCGCAGGAAGAGAGAATCGTGGGAGACATACACCACCCAACAAAACTGGTCAGGCCCAGCCTGGGGTGATGCGCCAACATATTGAATCTTTTCCAGCTGTGGAAGCACATTACACACGTTCATCAACGCAATAAAAATATTTACAGCAGGGGTTAAATATAAATAAACTGTATGAATTATATACTGGATTTTGCGAATCTAACAAAACCAAGCCTGTGTCGAAAGGGGTGTACAGAAAGTTTTTCAACGAGAATTTCAACTATTCCTTTCATATCCCAAAGAAAGACCAGTGTCTTTTATGTACAAAGTACCTCATAGAGAAAGCTTCAACAGCTGGTGTTTCAACTGAATTAGAAAAAGAGTCTTCGAATCACCAGGCACGTAAAGCGAAGGCCAAGGAACAAAAAGCAGTTGACAAAGAACGTGCATCTTTAGACAAAAACATCAAAGCAGTCTGTTTCGATCTTGAAGCTGTGTTACCAACGCCTTGTGGATTAGTTGGCCAACTGTATTACAAAAGGAAATTGAGCTGCTGTAACCTATCCATCTACTCACTGGGTGCTCAGTATGGCTATAACTATGTTTGGAACGAAACAGAAGGGAAATATGGTTCGTGTGAGATTGCAACCTGCCTTTACCTTTATCTTTCGTCATTACCTATACACATCAAGCATGTTATACTCTTTTCAGATAGTTGTTTTGGTCAGAATCGAAACAAGTATGTCGCTGCATCCATGCTGTCATTTGTAAGATCTCACACCAGCTTGGAGACAATAGATAATACATTTCTCGAAACCGGTCACACCCAAATGGAATGTGATTCAATGCATGCTGCCATTGAATTTGCAAAGAGGAAAACATCGATTTTTGTGCCCAGTCAATAGGAAACCGGGCCAGGAGGAAGAACCCATATCAAGTAATACCCTTGAAGTTTGAAGATTTCATCAGTTTCAAACAAATTGCGCAGTACTTGTTGAAGAATTCCAAGTCGACCACTGAAGGTACCCGGATTAACTAGATGCAGATCAAATGACTGCAGTTCAGACGTTCTGCCACAGATTCAATTTTCTTGAAACAAGATTATGACGAAGAATCTTTCCAAGAAATCAGGTGCGTTGGAAAACTATGGCGTCACCAGAGCACAATGCCAAATCAGTTGCCCAGGCGCTAAAAGAAATCACTAGCAATCTCGGTAGCAAAGAAGAAAGACCTTGTTGATTTGTGTTTGTCTGGGGTTATTCCAAAAGAGTACCATTCGTTTTACCAGATTATGAACAGTGAGATTGCTGTTAGCAACAACTTGCCTCAACCCAATTGTGATGAAAGTGAATATTATTTCAGCGGAAAGAGATTTCTTGTCCTCAACAGGATAATCCACCAGCTGCATGCTAGGAGTTAAACACCAGTTGTCCAAGTGTACATAGGAAATCTTTATAACCAACCCACACATTAATCATCTGAATACATAAAATGTAACAAAAGAAAATCAGGCGGCAATTGAGGAAAAATTTAATTCACTGTAACCGAGTAAAATTATGTGGGATCAGGTTATTTGAATTATCTTTTTTATAATTGAGTGCTACTTGGGGCACATGCCCACCCCCCACCCCCCACCTTGCAAAATGCATCACACACAAACACCATCGCTCAAACAATCACATTTAACCATAACCTCCACCGCACCACCTCCCCACACCACCCCCAAATCCACACACAGGCGCGCGAAGTCCTCCTATGTCACCAAATCAGAAATACTCAGGAAGCTATGGGATTTCAGCTTCAAAAGAAAACGATTTTAGAAATTGTAATTAAAAAGAGTGAAAACAATAACAATATCCCAGCGTAAGGTTTCGCTGGATGCAATGATGACATGTGTGTGGTGGGGGCCATAGTACACATTTTGTAACAACAACTACATTTTACATGATTGCTGAAAACTCTTTAAAGATAAATTGGAGAATTCTGTATTACCTACATGTAAGGGGATACATGGAACTGTACTCACCATTTTCTGGAGTTTCCTTTTTCTGAATCTTCTTGATCAAGGCTATTGTTGACTTTAATTATTATTGTGATCAAACGGCTGCAGCATTAGTCAGTCTACTCTTATTATTCGTTGAGACTAGCAACTGGTGGAATCTATTTGTTAGGAATCTGAAAACATTCAATCTGCAATAAATACCACCCAACTTTCCATCCCAGAAGATTAATATGAACAGAAGATGAATAATATTTGTGCTGAAGACACTTTTCATAATAATCGGATTAATTACAAGAAGATCAGTAAAATGGTATACATTATTGTAGATATAAATCATGATGAAACAGCACTGAAGTACCACTTGTTGTCAGTTATTTGGTTTTCACTGGTTAAGATTGATAATCTGTGTTGAGAAACATATGGCAGACAACAGTTCTGGAAGATTAATGTAAACTTTGATACAATTCTATAGCTGTAAATAGATACACATTTTAAGTTAAACTAGAGAATTGTAATTTGTTGGACAAATTACGGGCTTTCCCAACTTTTTAATGTGAAAAGGCAAACTGTATTCACAAAACTATCGATCAGTTTTGAAAACAGAAAATTTAGTGGAAATCAAAGTTTTTGTGATGCTACTAGTTTTTATGTAGCCAAAACAGATATTTGAGATACGGCAGGACACCAAAACATTTAACACAAAATTTGCTCTTCAATAATTACAGAATATTTTCATAGAAAGCAAAACAAGCGATGTCCTTTGTGCTTTGGAAAAAATTAGTACATATGAATTATGGGCGTGCGGGCCGGGGGTTTCATGAGGGACTGTGCCCCAACCCACCCCTGAGTCAGGAAGGAGCCAATTTTCGGCCAATATGCCAGAAACTTTCGGACAATTTAGATGCCAGAAATGACCACAAAACATTTTGTTTTTCCACACAAAATGTTGTTTTCCTATCTCATCACTTAGAAGTTGCAAGTAAACTGATCATTATACTGTATAAGTTGATTCAGTGGAACCGTATCCACGTTAATATTATTCATTTATAATCACACAAGTAGACATAAAGAGCTCTATTACTGCATATTACGGGAGCATGGTAGCTCAGAAGGTAGAGGTAATTGTTGCAATCCAAGAAGTCCTCGGTTCGAATCCCGCCTGTGGCAACCACATTGTGTCCTTGAGCAAGACACTTCATCCCAATTTAATTTCCCACGTGGGGGGGGGGGGGGGAGGGGGGCGTGATGGCGATGTGTACTAAGGGTACTTTGAGGGTGCACTTGTCTTCAACCAATGCTAACCCTGCTTTTGTGGAGTTAGTATGTTGGGGAGTCTGAGTCGCTTGCCATGGCTCGGTGGTTCTCTCCAGGTAATCAATGGGAGGGAGACCCCCCTTTCCCTCCCATACACACATTTGGCATTTCCTCCTGAGATTCAACTTTTTCGAGATAAAAGGGTTCACCCCCCCCCCCCCTGAAAAATAGCCCTGTACGCCTATGCAATGAATACCTGGACTTGAATAAATACCTATATTATGGTCATGATATAGCTGTAGATGCTGAAAGTGACCTTAAATATCAATAATTTATTCTCTATCATTTTGTCTGTTTGTGAATGTGTGGGATTTGTCAACAAACGAGGGTAAGCTTCCTACTCCATGATTTCACAATTTTTCGAACATATCTGTTTCAGATACAATGAAATACATGTAATATGAGTTACTGTCACACACAAATTAGTTGTTTATTTGATATGGTTTAAACCATCTAGAGAGCTAGTATACACAGTGATGGGTACAGTTCAAGTCAAAATGAGTTGATTAAAGGGATGTTGAACAGCATGTTAATATTTCTTGCATTACATTACTACTTTGCTATTTATTGACAGAAGGATTTCACAGAGGGTTTCTCTGACGGTATTTATTTATTGGTGTTTACGGTCACATACTTACCCACAATGGCTAATCGTGACCGTGGCAGTTTTACGGGTGGGGGAAGTCGGAGGACCCAGAGAGAACCACCGAGAATCGACGAGCAACTGTCAGCTCAGCATTCTAATTATGTTCAAGCTCCACTGAAGCAGGGTACCAGCGGTTGAAGACATGTGCACCATTGACATGCAGTGCGCCTTAGTACATAGCATCATCGTGCCCCCATGTTGGCAACCGGGATAAAGTGCCTTGCCCAAGGACATTACATGGGTCGTCCCAGATAGCGATCAAACTGGGGACCTCTATCATAGAAGCCAAACAGTCTACCACTGAGAAAATGTGCTTTCTTTCCAGAGAGAACCACCGAGCAATGACGAGCAGCTGCCAGCTCCCCAACATAGTGCCTCCGCACTATAGCACAGACAGGGTTAGATTGGTTGAAGACATGCGCGCCATCGACGTGCAGTATGCCTCAGTACACGTCGTCATGGTGCCCCCGTGCAGAGAAACGGGGTGAAGTGATTGGGACATAATTGGAATATATCCGACAGATACAATGTCGTATATATTCCAATTATGTCCCGATCATACAAGGCAGCAACTTGAAATTCTCAGAATGTTTCCTACTGTCCCTGCCCGACAGTTTAGTATCTTTGTCAAGTGCCGAGACCGCGTGGAAATACCGTGGATCAGGTGGAAACCGAGGGCACGATTCGTCCCTACTTTATTCTCAACTCAACGACTTTTCCATTCATTATTTACCTGTCACCGGCTGAGTTAGGTATTATATTTGTCTATTTGATGAACTTTTCAACCTTAACTATTTGCGGCTTCATGTAGCACCACTGAAAGGCCACTGCACGGTTACCAATATATTCAGGGATTGATTTTACGAAAATAACTATTATTCCGATTATACCCACATGGGAACTCCTAAATGTACCAAGGGTTAAACTTTTGATAATGACGTATAAAACAGAAGTTGTCATGCTATGCTTGCTGCATGCAGGCATAGAAAACATTCAGCGCTCAATGAATTAGGAATGGAGTAAATTGTCACTTAAACCTACGAAATTCTGAAAAAATGAGTTTTTTTCGACGGCATCTACCATTATGCATCTGAGACAGGGATTGCGTTAAACTTTACAGTAACCTTGTAACAGAAAATATTCTTGGAATTGAACTGTGAATTTTTGGATATTCTATTCCAAACTACCACTCCACACTTTTCGATATTCAGTGATTTTATGAAAACTAAAATTATTCCGATCCTACCCATATGGGCAGTCTCGAATCTGCCAACGGTTAAACTTTTATAACAAAAGTTGTCATACTATGACTGCTGCATACAGCCATAGAAAACGTTCAGCGCTCAATCAATTAGGAATGGAGTAAATCGTCACTTAAACTTACCAAATTCTGAAAACGAGAGTTTTTTTGGACTGCACCTATCTTTATGCAAACAAAACGAGCATAGGGTTAAACTTTACAACCAAACTTACAACAGCAAATATGCTCGGTAGGCAAGTGTAAATACGAACATGTAAATCATTTTTCGATATTCCTTTTGAAAATGGAAGAAAAGTGAGCTCCAAATTAGCCAATTTTATGAAGAATTTTAGGGCACTCAAATTCAAGGCCCGAAAACTGGGTGAAGGTTAAAACTTTAAATAAAATATATAACAGCAAAATTGTTCTTGGATGAAGGCCCAATCCTCTCATGGAAAAGGTTTTGAGACAATATGGCTCCAGTGCTGAGAAAGTGCATGTAAACGTTGGCGAAAATAACAATTATTCTGACAGTACCCTTATGGGAAGTCTCAAATCTGCCAAGGGTTAAACTTTTAATTATAACATATAGAACAAAATTTGTCATACTTTGACTGTTGCAAGCAGCTATAGAAAATATTCAGAGCTCAAGCAATTAAAAATGGTGTAAATCGTCACCTAAACTTACCAAATTCTGAAAAAATTGGAGTTTTTTTGGACGGTACCTACTTTTATGCAACCAGAATGGGATAGGGTTAAACTTTACAACCAAACTAACAACAGCAAATATGCTCGATATTCAATTGTGAATACATACATGAAAAGTGTTTGAAATTAACTCTTTCCAAAATGATAGAAAAGGCAACCAAAAAATGGCTAGTTTTGGCATTTTCAAACGGTACCCTTATTTTCGCCCTCATTGTGCTAGAGGGTTAAATCTGAGATTAAGAAGTAAACAGTAACTTTCTTCCACAATCATTGTTGCATCTAGTCATACCAAAATAATTATTACAACTACCTTGTAATTAGAAAAATTTGCTCTTGAAGTTGGCGAAAATAACAAATATTACGACAGTACCCTTATGGGAAGTCTCAAATCTGCCAAGGGTTAAACTTTTAATAATAACATATAGAACAAAATTTGTCATACTTTGACTGCTGCAAGCAGCTATAGAAAACATTCAGAGCTCAAGCAATTAAAAATGGAGTAAATCGTCACCTAAACTTACCAAATACTGAAAAAATTGGAGTTTTTTTGGACGGTGCCTACTTTTATGCAACCAGAATGGGATAGGGTTAAACTTTACAACCAAACTTACAACAGCAAATATGCTCGGTAGTCAATTGTGAATACGTACATGAAAAGTGTTTGAAATTAACCCTTTCCAAAATGATGGAAAAAGCAACCAAAGTTGGCTAATTTTGGCATTTTCAAACGGTACTCTTATCCTCGCCCTCAATGTGCTTGAGGGTTAAATCTGAGATTAAAAAGTAAACAGTAACTTTATTCCGCAATCATTGTTGCATCTATCCAAACCAAAATAATTGTTACAACAACCTTGTTATCAGAGAAATTTGCCCTTGAAGTTGGTAAATTTTGAAGAAAAAATCTATATTCATGTCATTTTTGGCCAGTGGGGGTTAATGTTGAAAGATTTGAGTGATGATTGTGGTGTATCATATTATGCTGTAAATGTGTGGAAAATTTGAGCGAAATAACTGTAAACAATTTTGAGACATTCGAAAAATGGTGAAATTTTTAAGGTTTTGGCAGAATATTTTGAAAATACGCGTTTTCACAGATATGACGATACCGCATTTCACTAGGTTTTATGACATTACATAAGTGTGCCAAATTTGGTCAAAATCGTACAACTAGTTTTCGAGCAGTTCAACAGACAAAATTCAGGGAGGAAAAAAAAAAATTAAAAAAAAAAAAAATTAAAAAAAAATAGAGAAGAAAAATTTTGAAAAAGAAGAATAACAATAGTCTTTCCCAAACTGGGTTTGGGAAAGCCTAAAAATGAATTAGTACATGTAAAACAGTTTAAAAGCAGATACTGGGTTTTGCCAGAAATTTGGATAGGTGTATCTTATATGGGAATTTATGATAAAATCCATTAGCTTTGTTTACGTTCTTTTTTATATCAACATTCAGGTACATATGGAGATACGGGGGTTATATTTCTGTCAATATCTTTTTAATGCTGTGAAACACTGCCATGCCGTTCACAGCAATGAAAAGAGCTCGCTCTGCTCCATCAGAACACGAGAAAAACATATTTTCGCCAAATTTGATAGATACGGGGTTTTGGCTCGTCTTAGATGCTTGAATTGCATAGAATTTTGTCCGGAGATTTTCTCAGACATTTTTGGGTCGATTTCTTTGAAACTTGGTATGGTTGATTCCTACCATTATAGTTTTGATTGGACCTTTTTTGCCAGAGTTATGCCCCTTTTTATCTAGGAATGCACAAAGTTTGTCCGGAGTTTTTCTCAGATATTTATGGGTCGATTTCTTTGTTCATTCCCATGGGAACCTGTGCACCTGCGATTATAGTTTCGATCACACTTCTTTTGCTAGAGTCACGCCCTTTTTTCTTAGAATAATCACAGTGGGGGTATGGACTGACCCATCTGGGACACTGACACCTCTAGTTTCTTTAAATGTTGACCAAAAAATATCTTAACCCTATTAACCCTGGGGACTGTCATATACGTCACACTACCGCCAAGTCTGATTCAATTCCAATCAATTGCATTCAACGCGACAGTAGTGCGATGTATATAACCATTAAAAGCAAGTAGACAAACTCCAGTCAAATCTTCATGTCGACCAGATGAATCTAATTCCCAAACTTGAATTAGATCTTTATTGGCTATAGACATCGCATCACCGTCGACTCGAATTAAATGCAAATGAAATGACCATGATACACCAATCAGGAAAACGCCAAATTGTTGTGACATAATTTACAATGTTCAATAACGTTTGCAGTGGAATTGAATTTGAGGAGATGGTGATGCGTCGTCTATACATACCAGTAGATGAATATTAACTGGTTGAGTGCTGGAAGCCCATATTTGGGCTTTACTCTAAAGTGCAGGTACTGTAACCCAGAGGCTTCAAACTCTGTGGATGTCCTTCATAGTATCTTTCAATCTAAATTATTTAGTCTGTATGATTTTTTCTTGTTACAATTTGTGGGAGAGTGCCTACAGGCACTCTCCCACAAATTGCCACAAGACAGAGACTTGTGAACAAATTTTGATGACTAAAAATAATTTAGCACTCTACCAGTTAAGAGTGCTGTGTCACTGACATGGTGGCGCCAAAATGCTAACGATGTGTAGGTGATTTCACTGAATGAAAGTGGCAACGAAAATGATGCAATGACAGTGCTTTGAGTTATAGGTCAGAGATATAATTTTACATTTTTTCAGAGACATATTTATATTTTCGGAGCCACCTGTTAGAAGAAACATCACTACAAATGGGTGGAAAAACAAAAACAGTTTTACATTTTCATCGGTTTTCACCTTTTGACCAAAAATTTCTTCCATTTGTTTTGTAACGGAAAATCGCAAAATTACATTTTCTTGTGGAAAATTAGGGGAATTGTTACAAAACTGAGCAATTTTATAAACATTCTATCTTTTCCCGTACAAACCATATGGAGATTTATTAAAAATTCGGAGAGTGAGGTTGTATTTTTTTTTATTTCTTCGAAGTCTACAGGATACAAAAAGATATATTTTCGTGCTAAGTGGCACAAAAAATATAAATGAATCATTTAGAAGTGAAGAGGAATTCCCCATCCCATGGGGAAGGAATGTCTTCGACGGTGTGACAGTTTAGAGGAATGTGATCACCACAGATTCAAAGTTAAAACTAACCTCGCCATAAATAAAAATCATGTTTGGGAAAGCAAACATTTGTGAAATTTAAGTTATTCACTTACTATTTCTCAAAAATATATCTCTCTCCATTAGAGGTTGGAATTTCATCATTTAAAACATGCTGGAAAATTAATCCAAACAACAAAGCATATGTTCTGTTGTGATTTTAGAACTGAATGAATGAATGTTGTTATGCAGAAATTAATGAAAGGATATTTTATCGCTATACATAAATACATGTATAGAAGTCATCTATTTTACCAATAGCTTTAGTTAGAAATATATATCACATGCAATGATTGATTGACATTCTGATTAAAAGCTATCCATTGTGGACTGTTCACCTCTCAAAATGCATATTTTATTTTCCACAGTATTTAATGAAAGTGTCAATGACACTGTAGCTCAACTTGAACTTGGTAAGTCATAAATGAAATGGCAAAATTGAGTATCATTGGTACCAATGGTATTTGGTGAAATTCCAACATAACAGCATTGTGTGTGCACAATGTCAGAGTAATCCATTCATTTTTAGCTCAACTTGACAAAGTCAAGCTGAGCTATTGCCTTCACTTCTCGTCCGTCGGCGTACGTACGTACGTCCACAATTTCCTTTGGCACACCCCACAGGTCGCATTTATGATCAGATCGCTTTGAAACTTGGAATGCTTGTTTGCGGTGACCTCTAGATGGGAGCTATCGATTTTCTGCAATTTCCGTCAAAAAATGTTGCCGCTGGCAACGTTCTTAGAACTAAGCTTAGTCAGACCTCAATATTTTCCTTTGGCACACCCTACAGGGCACATTTATGATTGGATTGCTTTGAAACCTGGCATGCTTGTTTGTGGTGACCTCTAGATGGGAGCTATCGATTAAAAGGGATCGGTGTGCGAAACTTAGGATTTCAATAATCTTGTATCTTAGGGCGCCACTATACAATGCCTTTTATTCCGCGAATTTCGGTCAATAATTACCATTTTGACCATTTGGTCGCTTTTAGTGGTCACGTTGACCCCTTAAAAGGGGTCGGAGTGTGAAACTTAGGGTATCAATAATCTTGTGTCTTAGGGCGCCACCCTACATCGCCGTTTATTCCGCGAATTTCGGTGAATAATTACCATTTTGACCATATGGTCACTTGTTGGGGTCAAGCTGACCCATAATAAGGGGTCGGTGTATGAAGCTTAGTATTTCAATAATCTTGTATCTTAGGGCGCCACCCTACAACGCCGTTTATTTCGCGAATTTCGCCCAATTGATGAATGTTGAATAAGGAACGGCGTATTCAAAAGCTAAAAAATAATGTCAAACACAAATAAAATCTTAATTTCTATATTTAAATCATTAAAGATATAATTAAATAAAAAAATATGTACACTTTTCTTTACAATATTTCAACTAAAACGTAAAACAGGTAGTTGGATATACTTGGTGCTTAACAAACTTTGAGTAGTATAGTTTATACATATAGATGAGGGTGGGTATATCCGGAAGCTGCTCACTTGGGGATGAGTCCCAATTCAGGGAGCGTGGAAGTGACGGCGTCAACGAGTAATTATACTTTAGGGGAGGAAGCAAAAACATAGACAAAGACAAAGCGGGGCAATACGTCTGCCTCGCTTTGTATACTTTCCCTGCTCAAGCAATGGGCCTCAAGGTGTGTCTTCCCCCATGAGAACTAAAGCTAGAACCTTTCGATAGCAGAATGAATTAATGTACCGTCTCGAAGAGTGCTCGATTTTGTGACCTTGATAAAAGTTCACTTCCATAAATAAGGGTGTCAGCGTTGATTTTGAAATTTTGGCTGCCTACATTGTATGGTCGAGTCCCTTACATTATTGAAAAGCGGGCAAACCAGCAGGACATGTTCTGTCGTTTCGCGATCGCCACAGCTGCAGGGGTAGTATCAGACAGGTGATTTTTAATTAGGTGATCTTTTAAGTTGCTACGTTCTAGACAGAGTCTGCAGTGCAGGTTTGGGCTTCTCGTGATTTGTGATTCATGTAGAATTTGGGAAAATTCGTTTGCCATTGCTGAGATAAGTTTTAAAATTTGGAAGATTATGGTTTTCTCTCACGTCGTTTGTAACTCGTACCAAAATTTAGATGCTGATGGAAGAAAAGACGACTGGTGGTGTCTCGTTCAAAAGATGGAATATTTAGGTTTCACGTGGTCCGAAGGTTGTATGAGCTTGTGCTTTTTACGTCTTGACTTCAATGTTTCCCATCCAGTCTCTGTATATATCGACTGATTACTTGCAATTTTTGTAACTCCAGTAGAGTCTGGCTGCTTAAATTTGTATTTTCTCAAGAGAATGGGATTGTTCGGTACTGCATTTGTCCCATACAAAAGCAGCATATTCCAAAACGGGCCGTATGAAAGCAAAATATATTTTTCGAGAACTCTGCGGTCAAGTCTGTATTTTAAGTGCCTAATCATGCCCAGCCTTTGTCACCCTTTAGGCATAACATCGGTAATATGAGCTAACCAGCTGCCACTGTCATTAAAGGTAAGGCCTAGGTGTTTTAGCTTTTCGACGTGGTTTATGTTTTGGGCAGACATTACCAATGGGGGATGTGTTGGTTTAGTTTTTCGAGTAATTAACATTGTTTCGGTTTTGTTTGGGTTGAATTTGACTAGCCAAGTCTTTGCACAGTCTTCTATGCCTCTGATGCCATTATTAATAATTTCTGCGGCTGCTCGTGGGTCTTCGACAATGAGAAAGAACATAGTGTCATCAGCGAATAATCTTATGTTGCCTCTAATATTTTCAACCATATCGTTTACATATATTAAAAATAGCAGGGGACCTAAGATCGAATCTTGTGGAACGCCGGTAGTTACATATTTCCAGGATGAAGATACAGAGTTTATACACACTCGTTGTTGTCTATCCGCCAAGTAGCTACCGAACCAGTGTAGAAGGGAGCCAGTACCAATATGTTTAAGTTTGTATAAGAGTCTTGCGTTCCAAACTTTGTCGAAAGCTTTGCCAATCTCCCAGAAGACTACTTGAATTATTTCTTTATTCTCATCAAAAGCTGGACTGAACTGATATATCTCGGTTAGCTGCAGGACAGTTGAGTCAGATGGGAGGAACTCAGATTGGACGGGTGTCAGCAGAGAGTTTATTTGTAAGAAGTTTAGGATATATTTGAAAATGCATCTTTCGAGGACTTTGCTTGAACAGCTGAGTAAAGTTATGGATCGATAGTTTGCTGCAAAATGTGGGTCACCATCTTTGAAAACCAGGACAACGTTACCTCTTCTCCACTCTTTTGGAAAGAATGATTGGCATAGCATCATATTGAGAATTAGTGTTACAGGGGTAGCTAACGTAGAAGAACGTTTTTTTAGCAACTTGGGGCTGATACAGTCAGGGCCACTTGCCGTTGACACGTTCATCGAGTTTAGAATTTCTTGCACTTCCTCGATGGTAAGGGTAATCTGGCTTAATGTCGGTCGATTGGGATCAAAGTACGCAAAGGGAAAGGAAAGGCAAGTGTCATTTACAGTGAAATGTTACAGAAATAATCGTTTAGAAATAATTGTTTAGAATGTTGGCTTTCTCTCCGTCGGGTGCTGCTGCTTTGTCGCTCGTGATGTAGTCGGGGATGGGCATTTGACTCTTAAAAAGAGCTAGCTTAAGTGTTTCTACCACTCAGATGGGGATGTAGTTAGGGAGTATAGAGTGTTAATTTTTAAGAAGTAATTCTGTTTAGATCTCCGAACATCGTTGACAACTTCATTTCTTTTCTTTCTATATTTTCCTATGATTATGGACTATTTTTTGTTTGGGCAATATGGTGAAGTCATATTCTTCGATGAATCAGCCTCCTAATATTATTCTGGAGCCATTTAGGCTGATCGGGGATGATAGTAGCTATTTTGTGGGGCATACACTTATACGCTTTACTTAATATTATGATCGAGACTTCGCCCACAGCTGACGTGATGCCACAGCTGGTGACAAAGTCAGATCAGTTAACTCGACGCAATTCCCTATTCATTTCGGACAAGTCGCCCTTATCGTAAAACCAAACAAGGCAGGTCTGAGGTTTGGATGCTTTCTTGCATAGGTTGATTGTCGCAGACACTGGACAGTGGTATCTAACATAGTTACCCAAGAACGGATCACCAACTTCCGCCGTGACAATTGAGAGATCATTAATGACCATGATTAGATCGATCAGTTATGATGAACTTTCACAGTAGTACGTGGGTTCTCTAACCAGCTGTTTTAGATTAAACTGAGAGGTGAGTTGGTTGAGGCGCCCCGAGTAGCCTCTGGACTGATCGTCGTTGAAGTCGCCGGTTAGAAGTATGTTGTTGGTTCCGACATCCAGGGCTCGATCTACAGATGCTTCAATTAAATCCCATATCTCCGCGCTATCTGCGTTTGGGGGCCTGTACAGGTCTACAGGACACCGGTAAGAATCGATTCGGAAGAAGTACACCAGAGCCCACAGACATTCAAGGTTGGGAGTGTCTAAATCTGGACGAGGTTTGAATGGAATGCCATTTTTAATATACATAATTACACCCCCATCTCTGGAGCCAGTGACAGGGTTTTGTCTCTGAATGCAGGAAGTAAGGGTTTTTCTGAGGGGGTTGTCTTGATGGGGTTTTGTCCTGTTACAAATTAACCAGTACTTGTTATATGTTCAGCATAATGTGCTATTCTGTAATCTTGTTTTGTATTTCACTTTTTATGTTCTGTAAGCCTATGTTGCGAATAGAACATTGTTATTTATTATGTACTAGTATATGGGTGGTATCCAGTTATGCTTATTTTATATTATTTTATTCCTGAATCATTGTTTGTAACGAGCCCCTGTGTCCTAACCTTTATTATGTGATGCATAATTTGTGTATATTTAATTAAGATTTATGGAATATCAGAGGCGGGAATTTCAAAGTAAACAAATTTCTCTTAGCACCATAAATTGATGGTGTTTATTTTTATTTTTTTTTGGGGGGGGGGGGTGGTGTGGGGGGAGGGCGGTTCTTACCTAGCTGCTTACAGCTCTCCTCATTGCAATGTTTCCCCAGGGTTGTAAATTCTGCCATATCTAATAGTCGGTCCAGGAATTCCGTATAGCCTGCAGTCAACGTCCATGAAACAATTCCTGTCAAGAAAGGCGTGATTTCGTGTGTCAACACGTTTATGGTTGCCACATTATTGAAAGTGGAGTATTTCTTGGTCAATTCGTTTCATCTGTTTTAGCATTCTGTTTCGTTTTTACTTCTGCCAAATCATTCTGCTTACAAACAAGTGTAGGTGGAGACATATTAAGTAGAGACCGTAACTAAGAGACTATACGAAAAATGCGTTTTAAATTGTCAAATAAGCCATTTAATTTTGTTGGTAATGTCGAAATATGGGTGTATAAACATATAAATAGAGTTGAACGATGAAACATTTATACCATTTCGATACACCTCGGAAGTAGGAACAACTGTTCAATAACTGCTACTGTTGGTTAATTGCCCTGTTATTCAGCACCTTCTACATCACCTGGTTCAACATGGATTCTCAGGATAATTTTAACTTCAAAGTTGACTCAACAGCCATCAGCAAATTTGAGCAAAAAGGGAAAGAGAAAAAGCCAAAAACTAAGAAGGAATCCATCTCAGGTACCACTAAAAGCTTTAAGGTTAGTAATTTATCCACACATCGTAAGGGGGCTGAAACTACAATCGTTACTCGGTACCCATGTGTGGGGGCTCAGGCCAAATATCCTAAGGGCAACCCAGAGGAATGGGAGAAAGAGAGGGCATATCTTAGGAAAAAACTCACAGAGGCCGAAATCAGGTACGAGAAGCAGAAGGGAATCATTGTCCAACTTAGGAATGATCTGGCCACTGAAAGGGCTGAAGCTAAAATAAGGCACCAGGTCACTACAGGCCAGCTCCACAACCTCACTGCTCAGCTAGCTCACATGAAGGGCTTGGATGAAAAACCTAACTTTCACGTTAAAGACAAGACTCATGATGGGGATAACTCCCAAACAGAAAAACCCTAGTTGAGGCTTCAGCAGGGGCATCCCTGCCAACACCAGCCCCCCCCCCCCCCACCCCACGGAGATCACGGTGGTGGCAGAGGTCCATGCTGACCCCGTATCCCCAAGTTCTGACACCACAACTTTCAAGGACACTGAATCTGTGGAAACAGAAAATAATCTTAAAGGCTCACAGGACACATAAGACACATGTCTTGGCAAAACACTATCACAAATGCTCAGGACCCAATGAACCCCAATTAAAAGAAGAAGGAATATTGCCAAGAAGCAGAGCCCAGGTTGGAGGAGGTGATGGACGAGGGGGGTTTAATCCAAGGGAGAGACAGAAGATTTAAGAAAATAAGGACGCCTCGCTCCATTGCCTCCTCTAGCTCTGGTCATGGCCCTAATCACCATAGGCCTGGCAGAAGGGGTAACGACAGGCCTGCCCCCTCTGTGGAAGCTGGTGGACCTACCACCAGCCAGCCACAGGGGCGGCAGGACCGCTGGCAACCTCTCCAGCACCAAACTCCATATGGATTGGGTCGGCGCAGTTAATGAACCCTCCACCAACCCCAACGGGGTTGGGGCAAACAAAACAAGAATTAAGCAGTAGACACCGCCCAAACGGAGCAGTACCTCTCAAAAGAATTCACAGTGGTTGTGACAGGGTCCACCCTGAAACGCCAAAAAACACCATCAACGCTAGCCTCCCAGGATGCAGCAATAGTAGTTCAGGATGGCGAGATGCATGAGAATTTACTATAGAAACAAAAAATCCTGTAGTAATTTCCCAAAACCCATTGGGGGGATGCACAAAAAAGTAGGCACTCTGGACGATTTCTGATCAACATTGATAAAAAAAAATCGTCCAGAGTGCCTACTTTTTGTCGTCCAGAGTGCCTTTCCATAGTAAATTCCCATATGGTCCCCTAATTGTTTCGTCGCTGGCATGATATGTTTTTGTGATGCTTGATGTTAAGGATCGGTGCCAAACTTGCTCCTAAGTTAAAGATGAGATACTGAAAGCAAATTATATACATTTGTTTGCATCAAACTGAAGAGTTAACAACTGTAAACCACGGTAAATAAACTACTGGCACCTCATTTCGAGCCATTTGTTCGTATCGGTTATATGTGTTCACATTTCGTCCTTCTTTCCTATGGATGAAGGGAAATTAGAAAAAGAGGCTGACAAAAGACAACGTGAATCTGGTGATAGTTTTGACAGTATTATTGCAGGACATTAATCAAAGAGATCAAAAGACCTTTGGAGTTCTGATTCCATATCTGAATTTGACAATTCCAGGAGTGACTTAGATAGTAGTGCTGATTTCCAAACCCGTGCCCCTCCATGGACACTGAGCAGATGACTGAGCAGATGACAGGGGTATTTATCAATGCCTTGTCAGAGCCAAGATCCCGCCTGATTCTGAAGGGTAGTTTTGCAGAGGTTGTTGATGAAAAAATTAAGCCACTACAGGAAAAGCTGGACATATTTAACCGATCTATTATTGAGAAGGACCGTACAATTATTACGTTGACCAATGATCTGGATGATCTTAAACAATACGGGATGAGGAATAGCCTCCGAATCTCAGGGATTCCAGAATCACGGGGGAAAAACACCGATGAAATTATTTTGGAGCTTGGGAAGAAAATAGACGTTCCGTTGGATAGGTGGGAGATCGAGCGAAGCCATCGCCCCGGGAGACCGAGCCAGGGTAATAATGGTGATAGTGGTAGTGAGCAGCCAAGATCCATTCTTGTGGGGCTTTACAGCTACCGTGTACACGATAGGTTTTACAGAGCAACACGTAAGTTAAAGGGGTCTGCTGAAAATCGAAAAATTTATGTGAACGAGCATCTCACAGTCACCCGTGCAGGTCTGGCTGCACGTTGACGTCGACTCGTCAGGGAACAGAAACTGAAAGACTGTTGGACTCATGATGGAATATTATTCGTGAAACTGAAGAATGAATCGGTGCGTAGGCTAGGCTGACAACACCTCAAGAGGTTGACTCGTTAGAAAGGGATTTCCAGTTAAAGCTGACATTTCGCGGTACTTCCTCTCAAGAACAATCTATTTCTCAATTTAGTTCCCAGTGAAATCACCCGCCACCATAGTGCCTGTATATAAACTAGGTATCACCATGATGATCATCTTAACCAATGACGAGTAATGACAGATAATAAACTTGTCAACATTGGACTTTACACTTGGCTAAAAAGTCTGAGCCTCACCAGCTATCAGATGATATATTCTAAAAAAAAAACAAACTCTGACCTCCCAAAACATTGTAACATTCCCAGAGCCGAGACACTTTTACAATGTTTATTTTGTTTTGCCATGCACTCTGGAGGGTGTCTGTGGGCACCTCCACTAATTTACTGTAATAATTTATTCCCAGATAACTACCTATATCCCAAAGTTTTGGCCGCCCAAAATAATGTAGCATTCCAAGTGTCAAGATAGTCCTGCGATGTAAATTTTGCTTTGCGGTGTTTTTTGGTTTTTTTGTTTTTGTTTTTTTTTTTGGGGGGGGGGGGGGTACCTATGGACGTTCCCCTATAACTAAAATCAGGACTAGAAGTGACAACCAAATTCTGCCAGTCAGAATGGTGCTGTATTCCGAAGGTCAAGACATTTTTCAATGTTTACTTTTATCTTGCCATTGAATTTGGAAAGTACCTACTATAACCATCCCCCAAAATTAATTAATCACAAGAGAACAACCCATAACTCCAAAATACGATCACCCATAATAATGTAGCATAGCAGGGGTTAAGGCGGTATTGCAATGTTAACTCTGTTTTACCATGATCTATTGGGAGTGCCTATGGGCTTTTCCTAATATCTTATTGCAAAGCAAGATTTGGCAACTAAATTCTGTCCTGTGGGTTTTCCCCAATAATTTAGCGCAGCGCCAGTTCTGTCAACTAATATGTTCAGCCAAAACAATGTGGCACCTTAAAGGTTAAGGGTCTTTTCTCAATGTCTATTTCTGTTTTGCGGAGGAATTTGGGAGGTGTCCATGAACGTCTTCCGTTAGTTATTACGGGTCAACTAACCATAACCAAGAATTTTGATTAACCAAAATAGTGTAGCATTCCAAGTATCGTGCCTATGGGCGTTCTCCGTTACCCTAAAGTACTGTCAACCAATTTCTGCCCGCTAAAATAATATAACATCCCGAAGGTAAAGAAATTTTAATTACATGTATGTCTACTCTTGCCTTGCATGGAATTGGGAGTGTTCCTATGGGCGGCTTCCAGTGTTTCACTGCAAAACAACTACCCGAAACCCAAAATTCTGACCACCCAAAATAATGTAGCATCGTAAACGTTAAGATCATTTTGTAAGTTAATCAGTTTTGTTGTGTTTGCTGGGGAGCGCTTGTGGGCATTCTTCGTTAAGATCACTTTATAAAGTTAATTAGTTTTGTTATGTTTGTTGTGGAGCCCTTGTGGGCATTCTCCAATAATTTATTGCAAGTTAAGTCCTGACAACTAAATTCTGTCTGT
This sequence comes from Pictodentalium vernedei, assembly GCA_031216915.1. Taxonomy (NCBI): domain Eukaryota; kingdom Metazoa; phylum Mollusca; class Scaphopoda; order Dentaliida; family Dentaliidae; genus Pictodentalium; species Pictodentalium vernedei. The sequence goes on along the minus strand of CM062295.1, from coordinate 629,951,466 downwards.
TAAAATAATATAGCATTCAAGTAGCAGGAGCTACACCGTTTATGCTGGTTTACCCGGACCCCGCATCCGGACCCCGCGCCCAAAACGCCCAGGCCTTTTTAAGGCTCCCCTCACCCCTCCCTGTGCCCAAGCCCATTAGGCTCCCCTCACCCCCACTGTGCCCAAAGCCTCTTGGGCACCCTCCCTACGCCCAAACCCAGATAGTCCCACCTTCGTGCCTAAAACCTGTTAGGCGCCCCTCCCCATGCCCAGAGCCCTTTTAGGTCAGTCGTACCCTATTTGTGCCCAAGATGGCGATCCAAGATGGCGGCTTCCCCATGACGTGGCTACCATAATACATAAAGTGGGAGGAATCCCCCTCCCTGTACCCAAAGCTTATTGGGACCCAAGATGGCGGCCCAAGATAGCGGATGACAAGATGGCGTATTCCCCCATGACGTGTCTACCATAATACTTAAAGTGGGAGGGATCCCTCCCTCCCTCCCTGTACCTAAAGCCCATTGGGGCCCAAGATGGCGGCCCAAGATGGCGGATGACATTATGGCGGCTTCCCCCATTGTATCTGTGACGTGGCTACCATAATACACACAGTGGGAGGGATTCCCCTCCCTGTACCCAAAGCCTATTTGGACCCAAGTTGGCGGTCCAAGATGGCGGATGACAAGATGGCGGCTTCCCCACCCCCATGACATCTGTGACGTGTCTACCATATACACAAAGTGGGAGGGCTCCCCCTCCCTCCCTCCCTGCACAGCCCAAAACGGCGGCGTCGTTAATGCGCATGACATCAACAAGATGGCTGCGCCCATATTGGGCATGCGCAATAAGGATGGTGCCCATGATATGCATGATGTCAACAAGATGGTGGCCCACACATCTTTTAGAGATGCACTCACGTAAAAGAATACAACATAGCGGTCACTGATTTGGGAACATAGCGGTCACTGATGGGGGACTTGGGTACGGGGAGGGATAATGTGCGCTTCAAAAGGCATGGACGCTTTGTGCTCTTACTTTTTAATATGTTTTGGGGGACCAGTCAGTACTTTTCATGTCACAAACAAAGTATTAGATTACATAAACTTTAATTAAAATTGAAGTTTATTTTAAAACATGGCTTCCCTCATCTAACACAGAATGTAGATGCTCTATGTATGTATGCATCTGGTAACGTTATCAACAATCATAAAGGGTCTCGAGTTAATCCTCTTACGATTGCGTTGTAAATAAACTGTGTCTGGAGGTTTTATCTTCATTCGTGTAACCTTTATTGACAAAGTTACCCTGACTTGGCTTTATCAAGCGTTATTATTGCCGAGAGCGTATCTGGGCAAGAAGAGTATTAATCTGTTATCCAAACACGTAATCAGTTTTCTTCTGTTGGGTATAGAGTTACATGATGCTGTCTATAACCAAAACGGAATGAACAACTCTAAATTTTTCTATCTTTTCAGTTTTTTTTTTTATTTTCGCATAAAATCAGTTTTTTACAAAGTAGTTTATTTGTTTTACAAGCAGTTAAAATGGATTTTCAATCAGTTTTAAAAGTGATTTTACAATTGCACCATCAGCACCATAAGTAATTTTTACAACAATAAGTAGTTTTACAATAATTTTACTGGTAATCATACAAAAAACACAGAATTAAATGTTCAGTAACTGACTTGTGGTCCTGAAAAGGGCAGTTTTTTGTTGTTTTTCTGGACATTCTCTAGTTATCATCTGATCCTTTTTAGGTACGTTACGACTCAGTACGAAACGACCCAGTACGAAAAGGAAAAGGCACGAAACGACCCGTAACCCTTCAAAAAGATTTTTTTCAGTCAAATAGAGTCGAAAGGGGCTTTCCCCGCAGCGTCCCTGCGCGCCTCCTCATTATACTCAGTTTATTAATTATTCCATTGGTTGATTATCTGCATTAACAACATGGGGAGTGGTTTACCTATGTTTGGGAACACGTGATAATACCAGTTTATTAAATAATATTAAATCTGAAAAAGTGTAATAACTTTGCGTTTATTCGTCGAAAACGCTGCAGTGGACCTTTTTCAATGAATAAACAAGAAATTATTGGCGACAGATATATATAGCAATAGGGTTGATCTTATCTGGCAATGCATTAAACTATATTTAATCCAATAGAATTGTAATAATTTTGCGTTTATTCGTTGAAACAGCTGAAGTGAAGCCTTTTCAATGAATATTTACGCGAAATTATTGAGACAAATTTAGATAACAATTGATGTTACAGACTTATCTAGCAATTTATTAACTTAAACGAAATCTGGTGAAAAATGTAATAATTTAATAACAATTAATATTACAGACTTATCTGGCAATTTATTAAATTCAATGCAGTCTGGAAAAAATTGATAATTTTGCGTTTTTCGTGGAAAAACCAGACTCAACAATCATCAACATGAGTTACAACTGACAGCTTGTCGCTGTGTTTAATTATGTACTGAGTTGTGAAAAAAAATCCTCCAGATGTGTAAATGTCGAATAATATTTAGAAATATTTATTGACTCACACGCAAATATTTATTTATTGAGGCCGAAATGACTTGGTAAAAGTTTAAAAACTGAGACGTTTCGGCCTCCTAAAGTGGGACGTTTCGGCCTTTTATGGGGCCAAAACATCCCGGCCGAAACGTCCCAGAGCGAAACGTCTCAAGGCCGAAACGTCACGAACCCGTAATTATCACCTTGATCACTGCATGTCATACTATTACCTTCTGGTGGCAAGTTGGCCCGGTGGCAACTTGGACCAAGTGCTTGGTGGAGATTTGGCCCGTTCCCCGCGCCTCCGAGGCTCGAAACCATTTCATCTACAATTTAAAACGCATTTTTTCGTACAGTCTCTTAGTTACGGTCTTTACTTAGTATGTCCCCACCTACACTTGTTTGTAAACTGAGTGATTTTGCAGAAACTAAAAAAAAAAAAAAAAAAACGAAAACAGAAAGCTGAAAACAGATGAAACAAATTGAACACGAAATACTCCTTTTGATACGTCAACCACAAACGTGTTGACACGCGAAATCACGCCTTTCCTGACAGGAATTGTTTCATGGATGTCGAGTGCAGGCTGACCGAATTTTAGATATGGCAGAATTTACAAACCTGGGAAAACATTGCAACGTGGAGAGCTGTAAGCAGCTAGGTAAGGACCTCCTCCCCCCAAAATAAAAATAAAGAAATAACTAAAAATAAACACCATCAATTTATGGTGCTATATGACAAGTAAGAGTAGTTTAGCGATCTGAACGAAGTGGTAGATGGGAAGGGGGTGGGGGTCCTACTAAATTCCGAGGGACACCGAGTTGAAAGAAAATAAGCAAGTAAGAGTTGTTGAAAAGGTTTAAATATATGTGCAGGCATATAATTTAGTCCATTGAAGCAAAATATGTGTTATGAGAATATGACCATTGTCATTGTGTGGCATTGATTTATTCCAGTAAATGCAGCAGCAGCAGCAAGATACAGTCATTTTACCGGGTGCTGGACGTTTCGTACACGGCCAATTTAGGACGTTTCGTACACAAAAAGCCTGGACGTTTCGTACACAGATTTCAATTTTGCATTTTCTCTTTATATCTCACTTTTTTTTCCTTCTAATTTCAGATTTTGGGTTTAAAAGAAAGAAAGAATACTATTTTCTTGCATGAAATAATTTTATTTTCCAATAAATACGTGGTGATTTTAGTTTTTCTGACAATCTATCTCCAGCGATACTGTACATTTTCGGCGAATCACCTCATTGCATTATTCTAAACTGATTTTATTTTATCGATATTTGCCCTTTATTGATAGCAACAGTATTTGGTGTCATTTAATGGAAAGTCCAAAGGATTCCCATGAAATGGAACCAGAGACTAGTACCATCTTTGAATGGCAAATATCGATAAAATTTTATTGTGTTTTTATGACAACTTATCTCCAGCGATACTGCAAATTTTCGGCAAATCACCTCATTGCATTATGCTAAAGATGTGAATGAATGAAAGGTTTTAGCGCGCCGCAGGCGCGCAGGGACAATGTGGAATTTACAAATCTCTTGCGACCTGGTTAACCTTATTTTTATTTCACTTGGATCACACAGGCCTAGCTTTTCTATTGCCTCAAATGGGGTCTGAGGGGGTATGCACGCGGTTAGAATTCCCGGCAGTTTACGTTAGAGTGATAGATTGTCAATACTAAATCCCTCAACGCCATTAAGACTATTAGAGAGTGGGCTCTATTCGGTTCCAGCTCGGCGATGGTAGAGGTTTGAGTCCCACCATGGTGGCGAGCCAGAATATAATGTTGTGCGATGGCAAATTTAAGGGAAGAAGAGAAAAGAAAACCAAACAGCAACGTCGGCGATATTGTACATTTTCGGCAAATCACCCCGGTATATGACCATAGCGGTTACAAAAAAGGAGTGGAGAAAGCTCCAACAGTTTAGTTTGAAAAACCGGGAGTCATCCATCAAGCCTTCTGGGAGATAGGATGCCATATGTGATTATGAGGTATCTGGTTATCCTTCAGGAATTACAAATGACCTCCCCCCCATACCCCCCCCCCCCCCACCCCCCACCCCCAGCTCAACCATTAATTCACTGTCTTGGAGTCTGTTGAGGGTTTTGTTTTGTAGGTCTTTTAATCGCGTATCAATAGTTTCTAGTTTTGCTAGTTCTGAAGTTCCTTTATCGGTGTCCATTTGGGTTTGCATAGTGTCACATGCAGGGCATAATTTTGAACCCTCTGTAGCTTCTGAATGTTGGTTTTGCTCAGGTCATTTGTTATTATGGCACCGTATTCTAGTATCGGATGTACAAATGTTTTGTAGAGCTTGAGAAGCACATCTTTGTTTGCTCCCAACATTATGCTAATGAATGAATGAAAGGTTTTAGCGCGACATTATGCTAAACTGTTTTACCTACCCAATATATACCCGATCAGTTTTTTGAAATTCAGATTTGACAGGACACTGCGCTTGCTGTTTTTCAAAGTCAAAGGTCACTTGTAGACTCCAGTGAAAACTTGTCAGACTTTTTGCAATTTACCGCTGACTAGATTAGTCATCGCATGTACAAACAAACAAACAAAATAACCTAAAAACATCCCGGTAATATTCGAACAAGTCACTCATTGGTAAAATCAAACAGTAAATCAAACAATAAATGAAAGAAATCAAGAAAAATTAACCTATTCAACATGCAATTAAACGCCAACAGTATCTATAAAAACAGGAATAATTTTACATAAATATTCGCGGGAGATATTCATAAATGTAAAAATATTAATTTAATGTAACAAAAATAATAAATAATTTTATAATACAAGGTCTAAAACAGATAATTAAACACGTGTACGAAATGCTCACTTCGTGTACGAAACGTCCAATTTTTGTGTACGAAACGTCTTATTTGTGTACGAATCGTCGTGTGTACGAAACGTCTTGTGTACGAAACGTCAGTAAACCATTTTACCGATATCGAACCACTTTCAGACCATATCCGATTTCGTTTTGAAAATGTTCTCCACCAATAACTTTTCTATGCTGTTTCAATTCAGAAAAGTATCCCAAATCATGTGATAAAAAATGGAAATTATTCTGAATGTTATATTTTATGGATAAGGAAATCGTTGGACCTACCCATTTTACCATTTTCGAACCAATTTATGATAATCGAATCACCATAAATCTTTTCGTAAATTGAACTTAATTGCTGGAATTTTTTGTTTTAAATGCCATAGTTTGAAACACGGTTATGTTCTTTCACATACTGAGTGAAATCGTTGGCCAGTTTTCTCTTCCGTGCGTTGGATAACATGGATTTCAACTTGGGGTGTTTTAAAACAAAATTAGGCGACAACAATGAGCTTTACTGACGTTCCAAGGACTAAATATTCGTGTAACCAGTGCTAACCACTGGGAACGGATTAGCACATTAAATATTTCATTTCTGGCGCAACAGGAGACACATCTGCTTGCTTATTCTGAATATTTTGTGTCGATGAGCCCTGGTGACCCGTGGGGAGCGGGGGGGGGGGGGGGGGGGGGGGGCAGGTACATCCTCAACTTTCATCCATGATTATCTAGTTGAAATAATAAGTAACAAGTAAATAAACATTTACAAATACCGTTCACACTTTAGCTATGAAAAAATATATCTAACCCGGAGGTCCATTGGCTGAAACTTTGATTGTACTGGTTATTCTTTGCAACAAATTTGCAATTATTGCTTGGGTGGAATATCCACTCTGCAGGTGATTTAGTGATAATACACTCTCCACGTACTGTAATATTGTAATATTGTTACTGGAGAATGCCACAAGGCATTCTGCAGGAATTTGGACCAATATAGGCATACTGTTAATCAATAAAAGGCTCTTCCAAGTCGAATAGGCTTCTACGACCTGCTGGTCCAACTTGGCAATGGGAACATTTGCATGGGCTGTGCTAGGAAGGATAAATATGGTTTACCCATGCATAGACATGGTGTGTGTAAAAGGGAATTTGGGCCGCTGCCTCTAATCAACTTGACATGCCTTCCAGGGGCGTAGGAAGCATATTGGACTTGGGAGGGCATTAGCACATACCAATACAGCTGGAATTCATCACAATAGTGGCTTTTCCCTCCAATACTACATAAGTTATACATGGTTAAAACCCACAACTTTGTTCATAAATATTATATTATTAAAATTTCCTGGAGAATGCCTTAAGGCATTCTCCAGGAAATTATAATAATAATCTTTAATGAACAAAATATTTTGCATAAAATCTATCATTAGTGCATATTTATTCATATTACCATACATGTACATATCCCCATGGAGGAAAGTTGGAAGGGCACGTGCCCCCCCCCCCCCCCCCCCCCTCCCACAACCTCTCCTGGTTCCTAGACCCTGATGCCTTCTATCTCTGAACACCTGTATACACAGGGGTGGTGGTATCAACGAGCCACTCATATGTTTAGGCATGATTCAAACTCCACATATGGTGACAAATCAACCAATATTTTTCTAGATTGTGATAGCAAAGGGATGAGTAATTTAAAATTTGAAATCTGCTGCCGCGTGGCAGCAGATTTCAAATTTTAATTAGCTCACCCCTTTTCGCATCTTAGGAACTTTCCCTAACAGTAATTTTGTATGTGGATGAAATAAACCCCTCAAAATCTCCAGGAGTGAAACTGTTAACTCTTTGCACCTACATCACTCCACCCCACCCTATCCAACCACCCCAGTCAGTGACCCCACCCATCCTTCTGTAGGCCCACTTTTTGATTTCTTGTTTCATGTAAATAATTTTCCCCAAGTTTCATTGTTTCTTAAGTTTATTGTCAAATTATGTCATGGCTGCTGCTAAGCAGCCATGGCATAATTTGAGGTGAACTCACAAGAAATGTAGATGTGCCATAATTACTGGTACTTGGCTTCAAGCAAACTTTTGTTCCCCTCACTGTTTTCACCCCCAGCACTTTCATCAATCCCTGATCATGAAATCACAAGAACTCTTTAATATAATGATTAAATTATGTGTGTGTGTGTGTGGGGGGGGGGGGGGGGGGGGAGGGTGTGTGTGTGTGTGATGCACAGGTCACGCTACCACTAATTTTAAATGTGACCATATAGTATTGACCAAGATAACTAGCGTTTTGCCTATGACCCCCCCAACTCTTCCCTTGATCACAAGTGGAGAGGTGGTGGCACAGGTAATAGCAGGGTAACTTGATCACATTCAAAAAAGTTTAGGGATGTGCGGCCTGGGAAGCACTCAAATCCCCACCCTATCCTCCCACTCCACCATTTACACAATTATTCTTCACCTTATGGAATTCTGCCATTGAACCACCCCCCACCCCACCCCACGTAATTTGTCAGTTTGACAGAGCTGTTACAAACACTGACACAACATACTCCACAGAGTCACCCAGATACAGTTCACGTCTCTTTGATTTACGCAGTTGTTCTAGTTGACCGAGAAAGTTTCGAAAAAACAGTCAATCTCGAGTTGTTTCTTATTGATCAAGTGTGGATTTTGCCGATTCGAAATAGGTAAAAATAGATGCAAGCAAAACTAAATTCATCGTGAAAAATAGAATGCAGATAAATATGTACTTTTCCTCCTGCTAAAAGGTGAATGAAATGGCGATGCTTTCAGCCGAAAAGTAAGTCTCGGTCTGATGGAATGACCCTGTTGTCGACGAGTGAAAAAAATAGAACGGGGAATTCCCATACACGAAATTTGGAAACAAGACAGGGTGCTAATGATTTCCAACTAAATAACATAATATGCAGATGACACTGTAACTTTATCATTTAAAGAGTAAAATATTAATGAAACTTTTGATTCAAAGTTTTGTTACTTTGTATTACCTTTCGATTTTTTGCGACGTGATTTAAGTTGAAGTGACCCGCATTTGGTAAAGATTTGATATCGGTAAAATGACTGTATACAGACCGAGCTGTCACCAAAAACTATTCCTTGGTATTTAGTAAGTAGCTTTGTAATTAGAATCCTGGTCGTTTCGGCACGGGGTCGTTTCGGCACCAAGTCGTTTCGGCACCAAGTCGTTTTGGCACCGGGGCAAGTCGTTTCGGCCCCTGGCCAGGTCGTTTTGGCACCGAGTCGTTTCGGCATCAAGTCATTTCGGCACCAGCGCAAGTCGTTTCGGCACCTAGGGATTTTATCATTATTGGGTTAAAAAAAACATAACAACAATTTAAAATTTGCCTCCAAATGCAAAGTTTTATTACATATATCTTAAAAATTGATGAAAACAACAACATTTTTACATTTGAGGCCGCACTTGAAAATAGCAACATTCAGTTTAACATAGCTAGCACAATTTCAAATATCATTATAGCACAAAAAATCAAGCATCATAAGCATCGCGAGATAAATATGTACTTTTTTGAAAAGTTCCACCACTAGAAGATAAAAAGGCACAGACCCATTGGCATTCACCCTTGAATTTAATCGATGGTGCCAACCTTCAGTGTCATTGTTGGTCCTGACACTGCACATGAACACACTCCAGCATTCAATGCTGAACACACTGTTGTTTATCCATGTATTGTACACATAGTCCATCAGTCTTTGGATGACGGGCGACTCTACTCGTTCATCTAATTTTCTGAATGCATCAGGTATATGCTCCAGCGGTAAAAATGGAAATGACGTTCTCTCCTTAAAAATGTGTAAATGTCATCATGGCTATCATACTCATTTTGTAATCCTAGTTCTTGAATTTTCCTGTACACTGCTTGTGACCAGTAGAATGCACATCCTTGTATGGGTACTCCTGCAAATATATCACGGATTGCCTGCCACATTCCTATTTCAAAGTCAACAACAATTTTTTGCAGTTCAATCCTTTCTGGAAGTTGTCTATCAATGGCACGTAACACAGCGTTATAGTTGTCTTTTTTCCTCCCTGACGTGAAGCAGAACACTAGGGGTATTTGTTTTGTGTTGCAATCAGTTTTTACAAAAGCGTGAATAGAAAATAACTGTATCCATGGTTTGTTCACAACTCGGAATGTACTGTCCATGTACCAAGTCTTGGCTTTTGCTAAAAGATCTAATTGTCTGTCAGTGTAAAATACTACGTGGTGCCTATCACCAGGGACCAGCCGTGAGGGCGACTAGGGCGATTATGTCATTTCCACTCAGACTGTTCAAGTGTACCTCTCTGATGCCATTTTGAATTTAACAACAACAACAATATTGGATTTTCGCAAATTTAGTTATTGCACGATTTTTATTCGACATGCGTTCATACAACGCCTTTGATAATTACTTGTATCATACACCAGGTACCGCGATTGCACATTTGCACTATTCGCTGATTTTATTCGCTATTTCGTTTATGTATTTTACGCGACTCGCGATCATTCACATTTTTAATTGTATGAAATTTTTTTCAGTGCACCGGCTATCACAGGTCTCACCGCCACAAGCCCGAACAATACGCACTTGTGTGATATTGTCAGCCTGATTGCGAGATCTGAGAGCTTCACCGCCACAAGCCTATATTGAATACAGATTTTTCTGTAGACAATTTGCCTGCTTGGAAGCTCTCCTGATAGCCGAGAAGTTTGACACCACAAGCCTGTGTTGTATACTACCTGTATACCTCCTGCCTGCTTGCAAACTTCGATGTCGCCTGTGACTGCCCAAGACGGTACTACTGTCAGTCAGTCGGAGCTTCACGCCACAAGCCTGTGTTATACACACTTTACTGTGTATCTCCTGCCAGCTTGCAAGCTCCCCAGGCGACTTACAAGTCACTGATTTATCAGACAGTCTAACCAATAGACTGCATAAATCACTATAGTTCCCCAAGTGGAACAAATAAAATCCATCCACAAAGGCATAAACAATAGCACAAACAATAAACAATAAAGTGCAAACAAACCAGTGACCAGTCTATCACAACACCTGGTCCTCATAACCCATTACTAGAGGGTGTGAAATTAGTGAGTGAGTGCCCAAACAACTCCTCACGGTCATAAAATCGTATTGACGATGTAATAGTAAACCAACAATCATATAGCAATAAAATATCGCCATAACAAAACATCAAACTTGCGATAATTTGCTTTTAATCCATACTTACTGTTGTGTTCAAGTAAAACATTGAACGAATTGGTGTGAATTGGTCCTCATACACAGTGACCGATATATTCTGACATACCATTATAAAATACCGTACTGACCAAAAAAGTCGGCAAATTCAGACTTAAATTGAAGTCTTCAAGTATTTGTTTATTTGATAAAACCGTAAAGGTTGAAACTAGTCATACATAGCGGATTAACTTCCGGACAAATACCAAGAGGCTTCAGGTCAAATATATCAATACCGAAGCAAATACAAATTTTAATGTACCATACTAAAATGAGCTCTTATCTCAAGCTCGAAGCTCCCAAAGCTCATAAAGTACAAAATGTATAGCTCAGTGCCTTTCAGTTCGGGGATAATATCCCCTTGATTGGTGACAGTTACTTACCTAGATATGGGCCTCATGAGAATGTGCATACCTCCAACAATGCATCGAGCACATATTGATAGGCCTTTTTGAACGGTCACATTTTATGCTTAAACTGATACGATTCTATATGAACATTGTACCGTTAATAGGGCAGCATCAATTTATTGAAAACAATAATAGCCCTGGCGTCGTGTTATTCGAAGCAACCAGTAAAGCGATGCATTCGCCAATTTGGCATGCATGCTTAGATGGGCCTTAGAGCGAGGGCTAGGGGTGGATGGAGGAAACGGGTAGCTAAGCCATTCACCCTTGGTTTTCCACCAGTGCCATCGACTATTACGCATGCCTGATATGGTGCGATGTCGGAAACAATACATGTTACACGCCGTTATTATATGGGCGGAGTTCACATAGTGAAAAAAGGCACGCGCCCATGCAGTGGTTACTCAAAATTCACGAACCACACATTGTATCAGTCGCGTATGATGGGCATACATAGCGGATTAACTTCCGGGCCATTTCCTATAGGCTTCAGGTCAAACACATTCAATACCGAAGCAAATACAACTTTTAATGTACCACACTAAAATGAGCTCTTATCTCGAGCTCGAAGCTCCAAAAGCTCAGAAAGTACAAAATATATAGCTCAGTGACTTTCAGTTCGGGGATAGTAACCCCTTGATTAGTGACGGTTACTTACCGGGACAATAATATGGGCCTCATAATTGGAATGTGCATATCCCCAACAATGCAGCGAGTACATACTGATAGGCCTTTTCGAACGGTCACATTTCATGATGTAAACCTATACGACTTTACTTGCGAAACATTGTACCAACCTAATAATAGGGCAGCATCCACTTATTGAAAGCAATAATAGCCCTGGCATCGTGTTATTCACAACAATCAGTAAAGTACATGCACTCAACAATTTATTACGCATGCCTGATATGATGCGATGTCGCAAACAAAACATGTTACACGCCGTTATTATATGGGTGGAGTTCACATAGTGAAGTATCGTTGTCTGGAATTAGTACGAGAACTGGTCCTTTGCGGAAAACACACTTAATTGTCACAGAATAACTCGTACGTAATTGCGAAAAGCACACTTAACGGTCACAGAATAACTCGTACGTAATACAGAGACTCCACGGTTGCTTCCGGCAGCTCTTTGATGCCTGCCCTCCCCCCACTTCACGCTATCACCAGCCTCGATGTCATGCCGTAAAAAATTAGGCGCATTCTGGTCGAGAAACATTGTATCCAGTTGAAAATCCAAGTCGACTGAGTCATGTGGTTGTAGGTTCTGTCTGACTCTGTTTACAACCCTCTCCAGATACGAAGGATTAGGGCGACTTGGTTCAGGAGCTGTAGGGTTTGCATGCTGCCTAAATGCCTCTTCAACTATACAAGGTGCAGATTTTTCAAATACAGACTTGTGAGCTTTCGACTTGGCCTGAAATAATAGAAGTAAGAAATCGTAAAAATTACGGAACTAGGAAACCTTAATCTTTTAAATACGGGCAAAATTTTTTACAGTTCCAAACTACTTCAAACAAAAAAAAAACAGTGTAAAATATTCATAATATACTGAAAATACGCTATTAAACAACTAAAATACATGACAGAATAAAGTGCCGCCGAAACGACTTACCGCAGGTGCTGAAACGACCTACTCCAGGTGCCGAAACAACTTTTTCCAGGAGCCGAAATGACCTGAATACCGGTGCTGAAACGACTTGGTGCCGAAACGACCTGCACCCTGTAATTAATAGGCTATCTTGGTGTCTGGATGAAGTGCTAATTGGATATCACAAGACAGATCACTGTAATATTTGATGAATCTTATGAAGATTGTGGAGCACATTCTCCTTCAAATGCCTGGCACATAAAAATATATGTTGAATTTGGGAAGCAGGCTTTGATTGCAATTGCTGACAAAGAGAACTAATTAACAAGTCTCAATGTGATAAACAATTCATACTGTCGCTTACCGCTGTAAATACTACTGGGTAAGTACCAGTCTACCTACTAAATATGGAGGGGATGATTTCGCAGCGAATGCTATTACATTAATGCCCATAATTCTCAAATATGGCATTAAAACCATGCACATACTGCTTAAATCTTTTTATATACTCATAATACACAACCCCACACCCTTTTCAGAGTTTTGAACCCCATTCCCACCTGTTCCCACCCCTATTTTCCTTCACCTTGGTATCCCTCAGTATATCTTGGTACCCTTGGTATTTAGTATGACCGGTAGACGGGTAGCCACTACGTTCAGATCGCTGAACTGAAGTAAGAGGAATTTGTTTACTTTGAAATTCCCGCCTCTGATACATGTGTATTCCATAAATTTTAATTAAATATACACAAATTATGCATCACATAAAGGTTGGGAGGTATAGAACATGGAAAATATATGTAATCAACTCATAGAGTTGACAGCAGGCACCACTGGTTCCTGGAAGTCTCCTACCATATTGGTACCAAAACTGATAATAAAATAATATTGCCAGAGAACAACCACCCTAATGGTCTATTCGCATAGTTGGCTTACAGAACATAAACAGTGATATACAAAACAAGAATACAGAATAGCACAGTATGCTGAACACTGTACAAGTACTGGTTAATTAGTAACAGGACAAAACGCGCTCAAGACAAACCCCTAAAAAAAACCCCCACACTTTCTGCATTCAGAGACAAAACCCCCTCAAGACAAAACCCCTTCACAAGAAATATTATTTATAGAATATGGTGAAAATAAAAATGTTAACCCCCCCCCCCCCCAACCCCTCAAGGCAACACCCTGCAAGACAAAAACTTTAAATATATATTTAAATTACTCAGCCAGTTAAGAGTTGAATGACATGTTTGTAGATTCTCTTTGTTAATTTTATTAGCTCAACTTGACAAAGTCAAGCTGAGCTATTGCCATCACTTCTCGTTCCTCGGCATACATACGTCCGGTCATATGTATGTACATTCGTCCACAATTTCCTTTGGCACACCTCACAGGTCGCATTTATGATCAGATCGCTTTGAAACTTGGTATACTTGTTTGGGATGACATTTTGATGGGAGGTATCAATTTTTTCTTCAATTTGCATCTAAAAATGTTGCCGCTGGCAAAGTTCTTAGAACTTAGCTTAATCAGACCTCAATATTTCCCTTTGGCACACCCTACAGGGCACATTTATGATTGTATTGCTTTGAAACCTGGCATGCTTGTTTGGGGTGTCCTCTACATGTAGATGGGAGCTGTCAATTTTCTTCCATTTCTGTCAAAAAATGTTGCTTCTGGCAACAACCTTTGAACTCAGTTTAGTCAGGCATCAATATATTCCTTTGGCACGCCATACAGGGCACATTTTTGATCAGATCGGTTTGAAACTTGGTATGCCTGTGTGGGGTTACCTCTAGATAGAAGCTGTTGATTTTCTTCGATATCCATCAAGAAATGTTGCCACTGACAATGACCTTTGATGAACTTAGAGCAGCTATGCTTCAAAATTTCCCTTTGGCACACCCTGCAGGGCACATTTAGTATCAGATTGCTTTGAAACTTGATATGCTTGTTTGGGTGACCTCTAGATGGGAGCTATCGATTTTCTTCAATTTCCGTCAAAAATTGTTGCCGACATTCTTAGAACTTAGTTTAGGCAGACCTCAATATTTCCCTACAGGGCACATTCATGATCGGACTGCTTTGAAATCTGGCATCCTTATTTGGAGTGACCTCTAGATGGGAGCTTTTGATTTTCTTGTATTTCCATAAAAAAAGTTGCCGCTTGCAATGACCTTTAAACTTAGTTTAGTCAGGCATCAATATATTCCTTTGGCATGCCCTACAGGGCACATTTATGATCAGATCGGTTTGAAGCTTTGTATGCTTGTTTGGTGTTACCTCTAGATGGGAGCTATTGATTTTCTTCTATTTCCATCAAAAAATGTTGCCGTGGCAGCGACCTTCGATCAACTTAGTGTAGTTATGCATCAATAATTCCCTTTGGCACACCCTGCAGTGTACATTTTTGACCAGGTCACTTTGAGACTTGGTATGCTTGTTTCCGGTGATCCCTAGATGGGAGCTATTGATTTTCTTCCATTTCCTTCTTAGAGCTTTGTTAAGTCAGACCTCAATATTTCCCTTTGGCACACCCTGCAGGACACATTTATGATCAAATTGTTTTGAATCCTGGCATGCTTGTTTGGGGTGACCTCTAGATGGGAGCTATCAATTTTTTTCCATTTCCATCAAAAGATGTTGCCACTGGCAACGACCTTTGAACTTAGTTTAGTCAGGCATCAATATAGTCCTTTGGCATGCCCTACATGTTTGTTTGGGGTTACCTCTAGATGGGAGCTATCAATTTTCTTCAATTTCTGTCAAAAAATGTTGCTGCTGGCAACAACCTTCGCTGAACTTCATGCAGTTATGCATCAATATTTCTCTTTGGTGCATCCTGCTGTGCACATTTTTGACCGGATCACTTTGAAACCTGGTGTGCTTGTTTGGGGGTGATTTATTATTAGATCACTTGAAAACTTGGCGTGCTTGTGTGGGGTGATATCTATATGGGGGTTATCGATTTTCTTCCATTTCTGTCAAAAAATGTTGCCACTGGCAGTGACCTTTGAACTTAGTTTAGTCAGGTTTCAATATTTCCCTTTGGCACACTCTTCAGGGCACATTTATGATCGGATCAATTTGAAACTTAGTATGTGTGTTCCGGGTGACCACTGGATGTGAGCTATTGATTTTTTTCATTTCCTTTAAAAAATTATTATCGTTATCACCAGCCTTTGAACTTACTGCATTTGTTTAGCAACTTATCCCTTCTGCACTCTATGCAGGGTATATTTATGAATTTCCATAAAAAAGAGAGAAAAAAACATTAGTGCATTTGTGCATTAACATCTTCCTTTGGCATGCCTCAGAGGGCGCATTCATTATCAGGTTGTTTTTAAACTTTGTATGCTTATGCAGGGTGACAAAGATAGGAGCTATTGATTTTCTTTTCATTTCTATCGAAAACTTGTTGTTAGCAACAATCTTTGAATTTATTGCATTTGTGCATCAACATTCTTCTTTGACTTGGCCAACAGGCCACATTTATCATAGGATTGTTTTTTAACTTGGTGTGCTCATTAGGCGAGACCTTTAAATAAGAGCTATTGATTAGCATTCAATTCTGTGAAAAAAGTTGCCATTTACAATAACCTCTGAACTTACTGCATTTGTGTATCAACATTCTTCCTTTAGTCAGTCTTACAGTTTACCTTTAAAAACGCATGGATTACTCTGACTTTGTGCACACACAATGCTGTTATGTTGAAATTTCACCAAATAACATTGGTACCAATGATCTTCAGTTTTGCCATTTCACTTATAACTTACCAAGTTCAAGTTTGTCAAGTTGAGCTACAGTGTCATTGACACTTTCATGTTAAATCTAGTTTCTATCAGTTATTCTTGTTAATTGTATTATCCTGTGTGAACAATTTTCTAATTGCAAATCAACGCAGATAATTACAAAGGGATTATGTTTCCAGTGTTTATTGTCAGTGAAGTATTAAATAAACGCTGCAAATTGATCTCATTTAATGACTTTCGATGTTTTGATGTAGCGTTGCATGGTATCAACATTTCAATACCAGTAATGGTATTGAACAAAATGATACCCATATATCATAGACTAGTTCAAAATCTGAATGCGTTCACCCCCATTGCCCATATGGGGGCACGGTGACACAGTGTACTAAGGCGTACTGCACGTCGATGGTGCACCTGTCTTCAACCAATGCAAACCCTGCTTGTGTGGAGTTAGTATGTTGGGGAGCTGACAGTTGCTTGCCATTGCTCAGTGGTTCTCTCCAGGTACTTCGGCTTCCTCCACCCGTAAAACTGTCCTGGTCATGATTAGCCGTTGTGCAGAAATATGTGACCTTAAACACCAATAAATAAATATAAATAAAATCTGAACGTAGTTATCAGTACCTGTGAATGCTAGTCTCAGATACTGGTGATTACGTTCAGATTGCTGACTTATTAACAAATAAATTTAATTCATGTTTTCTACAGTTGAACAATTTCAGTTGGAAAAATTAACTTTAAATAAATATATGAACAAGCAGATTAAAATTTCTTGTAATAAACTTTGGGGGTGATTATTCTACTAACTCACATACAAGCCTCACTTGAAGCATGTGCAGCCAAAATAAACATTCTAGCTACCCGCACTTTGCTGGCTGAAGCAGCCAGCTAAGAATACATTCATCAACTGTCCATATAGTTTTGTTCAAACTGTGTTTTCATTGGTAACTCCAATGACTGATTGACAGTAATTGTAAATTTAGGCAGAGTTTGGACAATGATGAATCATTCTGTTCTGTGATTGACCGCCACTTCACAACAGCAGTTACAAGATGGGGAGGAGTTTGAATTAGGAATTTATGTGTGTTTCCAATGACTATAGTTGATGTCTCGATTGATCATGACAGTCCTATACCTGGATGGCCTGACTTTTCACCTCCTGTGTAAAAACAGTCAGCTCCATATTCCAAATGTCATAAAAGCTGCTGTTCCATCAAACTTAAATGACTTTTTGCTGTAAAATAAGTCAATTTTTTATTGTATTATTTTCTCAAAAGTCAATGACATCACTTGTTTGTGACTGTAACCATGCCAAATAATTAACATATATGTTGCTCCCGCTTTCACATGATTAGTTAGCTGAGCGAATGCCTATGTTTTAATTTCTGCCGTTCTCTATTTGGCAAATTTGTAATGACCAAAATTTTGCCTTGTTTGCAATTTCAGTTTGTATTTTGGTAAATTTGCAATGACAAAACTTTTGCAAGTTTCCAATTTCTGTTTGTATTTGGCAAATTTGCAATGACAAAAATTTTGCCAGTTTCCAATTTCAGTTAGTATTTGGCAAATTGAGGAATAGCTGCTTAAACACTGAGAATCATAAACTGCAGGTGGTGTGTGTTATTAGCCTTCCAGACAGCCTCCCCCCATATCTGGAAGGCTAATAACCACCACTCTCTCACTCGGAAAATTGTCTCCTTTATTGTGGGTTTCATCTTGTTGGGGGAAATCCTGGTACCACCCCTGCCATGAACTAGTGTTGGTCTGATGGTGTGTTGTCCCACAGAAGCAGAATCGATTCTCACAAATGATTCTTGCAAGGAAAAAAATGAAAATCAACCTTACTTCTTGCAAAATATTGATTTGAATCTTGTAAAAGATTCTAAAAGTGTCCTAAAAGGCCCTGTGGAACTACTAAGTTTCTGCTTTCTCACATTAAGGAACAGTACAGCCGCCCTGGACCCATCATAATCCACACACTGGCAGTGATGTCCACTCATGCGTTTACGAGGTAATAAAAATCATCAGCAACAAAATTTTAATTAAAGCACAGGGTTGTACCCGGTGCTTCATTAATTAAATTTTTGGTGTTTATTCCTATAATTAATGTTTGGAATCTAATATTATTGTGTCCGTGGAAATATTAGCCACCCATGAAAAGTGACCAGTCCATGGCAGCTGTACTGTACTCAGATTTCCTCCACCCAGAAAACTGTCTTGACACAAGGTGACCAGGGCTGTCTTTTTAACTCACCTGAATGCAAGTCAGTGTGAGCTATTGCCATCACTTGGTGTCTGTCGCCCGTTAACGTTTTGCGAACTTGACATCTTCTTCACAACCACTAGGCCAAATTCAAACAAAAATTGCACAGACCAATGAGACCATCTATGGAGTATACCCTTTTGATTTTGTTTAAATGAAGCAGCTGCCATATTCGGGCTCTGGTTTTTGCCCCAGAAAGCTTAAAAACCTTCAAAAATCTTCTCATGAACCTCCAGAGGGAATGCCATGTTTGATATGGAACATCCTTTGGTATAGAAGATTCAAGTTTGTTCAAGGGAAGTTGATAGGTCAGTATCTGGGCTCTCTGTGGGGGCATATCCATTTTGGGTTCTGCCCAAAATTTCTATTTCAAGAACTGGTGGGCCAACTTCAAACAAATTCGGCATGTAGTTCAAGTGGGTCCTAAGTAATTGATTGATGCCTAAAAATAAAAAAAAATTCACAGCCCTGTGACAACCCCAGGGGCTAAAACAAAAAATATCCAAAAGCCCATATATCCCAAACCACAAGGAACAGAGAACTGTTATTTGGTATGAAGCATCCTTAGGACCAGAAGAAGGGATTGGTTCAACAAAATTGCCACCAGTTCAATCAGGGTGCCAGCTAGAGGGTATTGAAGCAATTATGAGTCAGCATTTTTGCAGTAGTTTATCCTGGATGATTTTTCATTCACTGAGAACTTTTGATTGACATATTGTTCTTAAAAATAACAAACCTGTTATGAACATTGTTATCTTGTTTAGTTGTTATTTTAATCAGAAAATTCTCTGGACTTGTTTGTTTTTGCAAAGATTTTATTTTATGTTGAATGAACCATTTCAATGCTGGAAAACATCTGATACCTGTATGCATGTCTTTAATTTAGCCCTCTCAAGACTGCAGTGTGGGTTCCAAAGATTTTATTGATGCCATAAACAAACAAAAACCCTTTCAATACTGTAGATGTTTTTTTCTGGTTCCTTGGAAAAAAATGGATCTGATACCTGTATGAATATCTTTAATTTAACCCTCTCATGACTTCAGTGTGTTTTTCCAAAGATTTTATTTCATGATGGACTCTTTCACATGTTGAATGAACCCTTTCTGTGCTGGAAAACATTTATCTGATTCCTGTGTGCATATCTTTAATTTAACCCTCTCAAGACTGCAATGTGGGTTCCAAAGATTTTAGATTTTTTTGATGCCATGAACAAACAATTTTTTTTTTTTTGGGGGGGGGGGGGGGTGGGGGTGGGGGAAGAGTCTTGTTATTAGGTCACCTGAGCAAAGCTCAAGGGGAACTTTACTAATCACTTTCTGTCCGTCGTGCGTCTGTCGTTCGTCCAGCGTTAACTTTACGTTATTGACTTCTTCTCACAAACTACTCAACAAAATTGAACCAACTCTGGTGTGCATGTTCCCTATCATATGTCAATTCAAGTTTGTTCAAATCAAGTTTACCCGCCCCTTGGTAGGGCCACACCCAAAAAGTGAGCTTAAATCTTAAAAAATCTTCTTCTCATGAACTAGCAGTAGCAGAGACTTGATATTAGGTGTGCAGCTTCCTTTTGAGGTGTAGACTCAGATTTGTTCAAGAGAAGTTCTAGGGGCTATATTTGCCATCGTTATGGGAGGGGCAAGAATTTTTGCCCCTCCCAAAATTTCTATTCTCCAAACCGAGAAGCTGATTTGAACCAAATTTGATATGAGGTTTTATTGGGACATAAGTAGTTAATTTATGCCAAAAAGAATTTTCCCATCGCTCTCTATGGGAGCCCGAATGTTCAAATTAGTGCAATACATGTGTATGAGGAATATTCTTTAAAAATCTTCTTCTTCAGATCCACTAATCAGTATCTTTTGATATTTGGTATGCAGCATCCTTTGGGGGGGGGGGGGGGGAGATTCAAAATTGTTCAAGCCAAGTCCCTGTGTTCATATTTGGGCTCACTGTGGGAGCCCATATTATAACTTAGTTCAATATGAGGAATTTTCTGTAAAAATCTTCTTCAGATTCAGCAGTCAGAATTTTTTTTATATTTGGTATGCAGCATCCTTAGGGCGGTGAGATTCAAGATTGTTCAATCCAAGTCCCTGGTTTCACATTTGGGCTCCCTGTGGGAGCCCGAATTTTAACTTAGTTCAATATGAGGAATATTCTTCAAAAATCTTCTTCTTCACATCCACCAGTCAGAATCTTTTGATATTTGGTATACAGTATCCTTAAGGAGGTGAAATATAAGTTTGTTAAAGCCAAGTCCCTGGGTTCATATTTGGTCTTCCTGTGGGAGCCCGAATTGTACAAAATTTCTATTTTCCAAACTGAGAGGCCAATTTGAACCAAATTTGATAAGAGGGCTTATTGGGTCATAAGTACCTAATTTATGCCAAAAACATTTTTCGGGTCACCCCATTGGAACTGCAGAAGCTAAAAATAGAAAAAATTTAAAACGCCCATATCTCCAAAACTACACGGCACTGAGAATTTTTATTTTGTGTGAAGCTTCCTCAAGAACAGCAGAAAGGAATGGTAAAAAAAAAATTGCCATCGTTTTTTTCATAGGGTACTTTTCCAGGACTTTTGAAAAAATGCTCAGTCATCATTTTTTAGCTCAACTTTGGCAAAGCCAAATTTGAGCTTATGCCATGGCCAGTCGTCCGTCTGTCCATCAACAATTCAATACGGCTCGGGCTAGAGGCCGTATTTATGAACCGATCTTTACGAAACTTCTTGGGTACCTTTGTTATGCCCATGGGACGAGAACAAGAGTTTTTGGGTCCGATCCGAAATTCAAGTTGGCCGCTGGCGGAAATTTTATACAGACTTAGGTGAAATCAGATTTTTGCGCAGAGCTTCCATATGAAAGCGCTGATTTGAATAATTTTTTGTATGAATGTTTAGTACCATGGGATACATCACATATAATACGGGGTTTTTTCTCGTACGTAAATTATGCAAATTAGACTAACTTTGATGTATTTAGTGTTACTTTCAGCACTGTAAGTGCAAATGCCAATACGGCTCGGGCTAGAGGCCGTATTTATAACCTGATCGTTACGAAACTTCTTGGGTACCTTTGGTATCACTGTGGGACGAGAACGAGTGTTTTTGGGTGCGGTCCGAAATTCAAGATGGCCTATGGCAGCCATTTTGTACAAAATTAGGTGCAATCAGATTTTTGCACAGAACTTCCATATGAAAGCGCTGATTTGAAAAATTTTGTGTGTGAATGTTTAGTATCATGGGATACATCACATATAATACGGGTTTTTTTCTCGTGCAGAAATTATTCAAATTAGATGAACTTTGATTTTTTCAGTGCTACTAACACACAGTAAGTACACATGTCAATACGGCTCGGACTAGAGGCTGTATTTATCAACCGATCTTCACGAAACTTCTTGGGTACCTCTGTTATCACCTTGGGATGAGAACGAGTGTTTCTGACTCTGAGTGCGGCCCACAATTCAAGATGGCTGCCAGTGGCCATTTTGTACCGAAATTAGGTCTAATCAGTTTTTTGTACACAACTTCTATACGGCTCAGGCTAGAGGCCTTATTTATGAACCGATCTTTATGAAACTTCTTGGGTACCTTTGTTATCACCGTGGTATGAGAACGGGTGTTTTTAGGTGTGGTCCAAAATTCAAGATGGCCACCAGCAGCCATTTTGTACCAAAATTAGTGCAATCAGTCTTTTGTACAGAACTTCTGTATGAAAGTTCTGATTTGAATAAATTTTTGTATGAATGTTTAGTAAACTGGAATACATCACATACAGTACAGGTTTTTTTCTCGTGCAGAAATTATGCAAATTAGATGAATTTTGATTTATTTAGTGCTACTTATACACTGTAAGTGCACATGTCAATACGGCATGGGCTAGGGGCTGTATTTATCAACCGATCTTCACGAAACTTCTTGGGTACCTTTGTTATCACCTTGGGATGAGAACGAGTGTTTCTGAGTGCCGTCCAAAATTCAAGATGGCTGCCAGTGGCCATTTTGTACCGAAATTAGGTCCAATTAGTTTTTTGTCACAACTTCTATACAGCTCGTATTTATGAACTGATCTTCACGAAACTTCTTGGGTACCTTTGTTTTCACCTTGGGACAGGAATGAGTGTGTTTTGGGGTGCCTTTGTTATCACTGTGCTATGAGAACAAACATTTTGGGGTTCAGTCAGACCCACTCTGGGACTCAAAGATTTCTTTTCTAGTTTAGCATCTGACTGTCACCCACCTTTACAATACTTTACCTATACATTTGTTACAGGCTATGGTCAGTATTTATGTACAGACCGTTACAATACTTTATATGTACCTTTGTTATCAGGTCATTACCTAGATGTTTGTCATTGCTGTGTCACATACTATACATGTACATGTCTTGACAAGTTGAGCTACAGTGTCATTGACCCTTTCATTTAACACTGTGATTAATGGGAAAAACATTAAAGAATCTTCTTCTCCCATACCACTGCTCCAAAGGCTTTTATATTTCACATATAACATCTTTGGAAGATTCATTCACATGTTTATTGAAATCAAATCCCTGGGTCCATATTTGGGCTCTCTATGGGAGCCCAAATGTTCAGTTTAGTGCAATATGAGGAATATTCTTTAAAAATCTTCTTCCAATCCACCAATCAGAAGCTTTTGATATTTGGTATGCAGCAGTATCCATAAGGGGGTGAGATTCAAGTTTGTTCAATATGAGTTCCCTGCTTAACCCCCCGCACACTGATGTGAAAATCTAAAAATTTCAGGCTGCTAATTTTTCCCATGATGCAACTAGAAATTTAATCAATTCAGTCTTATTTGACAGAGCTCATTGAGCTCTGTCAAACAAGACTGAATTGATTAAATTTCTAGTTGCATTATGAGAATAATGGCTACTTGACATTTTGGTATTTTGACATCAGTGTGCTAGAGGTTAATATTGGGGCTTTCTATGGGTAGGGTAAGGGGGTGGAAGGGAGGTGCATGTTAGGTTCATGTTTGTTCAAATCCATTCCTTAGTGTTTTTCCATAAAATTTGCCTTTCATGACTTCATTCCTTTGTAGTGTTGATGAACCATGTCTAACTGAACAGTCAAGGAATTCTGACGCAAGCGATTTTTAGCTTGCCTTAACTGCTCACGCAATTTAATCCCACATAAGCCGTTTTTTGCTCACCTACTTTTAGCTGTTTTCACAGTGACGGACCATGGAACGTGTGTACAGAATATGCTGGGTACATGTGTGTGTCGGCCACTACATGTACCAGTCCCCCTGAACTTCTTGATCGATCTGACCACTCTGGGGTGGAGGGGATAGTAAAAAATGAATACAGGTTCATTCATTAACATTTTATTAATTCATTTAAAATTGATTGGCTTGAATGCACTCGAAGGAGAAATTACCCAACCCGGTATTTACTAAGTCTTTTGAAGATCTTTGTGAAGCAAAAAAAGTGAAAAAGATTTCAGGAGAGCAATTTGCTCGCCTAAGTAGGTTCCAGGTGAGCGATTTATTGCCACCCTGAATGTGACCTCAAATAGTTCTTTGAACCACTTTGGCAGGTGAGCGATTAAGGCCACTTGTTTTAAGCTGAAAATTCTGTGGACTTTAGTTTGTTTTGCAAAGATTTTTTTTTATTTTTATTTTTAATGAACCCTTTCAATGCTGGAAAACATCTGATTCTTGTATGCATGTCTTTAATTTAACTCTCTCAAGACTGCAATGTGGGTTCCAAAGATTTTATTGATGCCATGAACAAACAAAACCCTTTCAATACTGTAGATGTATTTTTCTGGTTCCTTGGAAAAAAATTGATCTGATTCCTGTATTAATATCTTTAATTTAACCCTCACATGACTTCAGCGTGTTTTTTCCAAAGATTTTATTTCACGATGAACTCTTTCACTACTGTGCACATATAAGTTACATGTATTTCATGTTGAATGAACCCTTTCAATGCTGGAAAACATTTATCTGATTCCTGTATGCATGTCTTTAATTTAACCCTCTCAGGACTGCAGTTTGGGTTCCAAAGATTTTATTGATGCCATGAACAAACAATTTATTTTTTTTTTTTTTGGGGGGGGGGGGGGAGGAGGGGAGGTAGAGAGAACCACAGTAGTTGAAAAACAAAAACAAAAAATCACAGAACAGAGCTTGCTAGAAAGCTTTCCTATGACCAGCAGAAATGAATGGCCAAAAAAAGTTGCCTTTATTGTGTCATAGCAAATCAAAAAATTGCTCTTGATGTTGATCACATACTGATACACTTGGGCCTCTGGTTTTCTTTTCCTTTCTTTTTTTCTTTTTTTCTGTTTCCATTTCCCATTTCTTTCTATGTCGTGTATTCTCTAGTATTAACTTTTTTTCCAGAAATTTGGCTGTTAATACCTGTATTTAAATTGATACATTATATGCCATACTCACCATAAAGTATTCACATAAGTTTGATTTGTCACATGGAGACACCTTTCTTAACATGCTATATAAGAAGGGAAATTTGTTTACTTTGAAATTCCAACCTCTGATATTCCATAAATAATACATGTGTAACCTTCATTTCGATGTATAATTTGAGTATATTTAATTTATGTTTATGGAATATCAGACTTGGGAATTTCAAAGCAAACTAATTTTGCTTACTTATATAGCACCTAGAGCTGAAATGGTTGGTTCATTTTCAAAACTGACTAACCGAGAGCCATAACCAGATAATATCCAGTTATCCATGGGCATTATTTCACTGAATATGGGATCAAAACTGTAGGAATTGGAAAGCAGTTTTCACAGAAACTATTCCGAAGTCTGTATACCGATCATTAACGCCATCTTGAATGTCAAAGTCGATTATTTCTCAAAATATATATGACACAGCTTCGTGGTGTAATCTATCCCAAAGGAGAAGCGGCAGATTTACTACATTTTAACCATGGAATGATGATCACTATTGATATTTCGGATAACTGGTTGACAGTTTTTCTGGTTTCAAAATGGTTATCAGGTTAACCATTTTAGTACTAACAGCGCCTTAAGCTTTTTTTTCTTGCCGCTGAATCCATTTTGTTTTGGTTATATTGTTATATTATTCTTATTATTGTTATTGTGTGTTATAACATGATGTATCTTCATTCCATAATATGTTTTTATAAAGTCACCATCCATCTTCTCCATTTTGATCTGATGAAGAAAAAGTCTGTTTGTGTAATTATTCAGTACACCCGCCATGGACAGGACAATATTTCCACTGCCGCAATAGTATTAGATTCCAAACACTAATTATAGGGATTATCATCAAAAATTTAATTAATGAAGCACCGGGTTGCACCCTTGCTTCAGTAATTAAGATTTTGCTGACGATGATTTTTATTACCAGGTAAACGCATGTTTGGACATCATTGCCCAAGCGTGCTTTACGACCAGTCCACGGCGAGTGTACTGTAGTAGGGCATGGGTGTTCAACAGAGTTATCCTTCTGAAAGTCTTTTAATAAGATATAACACAATGATGTACAATGTAGGTGGGGAGGGGAGCAGGAATCAGTGACCTGAGATGGAGTTTTACCTGTATTTGAAGTGCGCCCATGATCTGCATGAAATATAGTAAAAACTCCAACAAGGGTCCTTGATTCCTGTGCACTTAACTCTACCCGAGAAGTGTTCTGTATTTATACAACAATTCAACTTGAATTAAGTGAATGAAGCTGATATTTTTAATGAAAAATGTCACCTTCAGTGGTCTGTTTACATTCTTGCTTGACATTGTTTTGTGTCGAAGGCACTCTTCATTCATGTCATAACGTCACTCAAATACATAACAACTATTCAGATGCATTTGTTTTCACATGTATGCCGAGAGTGCAGTGGCTCTGTGGTTACAGCATTGGACTTCAAATCGTAAGGTTAACAGTTCGATCCCTGCCAGTGGTAACTGCATTGTGTCCTTGGGCAAGGCACTTCCATCTCGATTGCCCAGGTGGAGGCACAGTAGTGCCATGTACTAAGGCATACTGCAAGGCAGTGGTGCCCTTATCTTGAGCCAATGCTAACCCTGTTTGCATTAAGTTAGTTTTTTGTGGAGTCTGACAGTTGCTTGTCATTGCTCGGAGGTTCTCTCCTGGTTCTCCAGCTTCCTCGACCTGTAAAACTGTCCAATATGAGGTGACCGTAGCTGTTGAAAATTTGTTAAATCCAAATAAATAAATAAATAACGTGTATGCTGGATTCTGTGCATGCTGTATCTCATACATTTCTCAATGTCTGTATTGTATATCAGGTAACATTGAATACAAACAGCAATTATGGTATAATATTTCTTCCTCACCTGTTGTATCCTCCATCTGAATTTATCTTCCCCCACCCAACGGTCCCCCGTGAAGTGAGGCAGTGCTTGTTTACTGTGGTAAACAAGCTCTGTGTTGCAGGTATTTAAAAAGGACCCAGTCACTAATGTTTGGGGTGCAAGTCCTCTAAAATAGGCAACATGGGGTATAAACGATTCACTGACCTTGACTTATCTCCATGTTGTGGTCACATTTAGCCATTGTGCAGAAGTATGTGACCTTAAACACATAAATAAATAAATATTTATATTCCCCATGGAAACCCAGGAAGTGAGGTAGTGAGGTAATAAAGAGGACCGATTACAGTACAGCCATCTATGGGTGGTCATTTTTCCACGCATATAATTCAGAGATGATCCGGTATGACACCTAGCGAAATTTTCACCAATGAAGCACCGGGATAATCCCGGTGCTTCATTGGTGAAAATTTTGCTGGGTGTCATAGCAGATCATATGCATGGAAAAAATTACAACCCATGGA
Source organism: Pictodentalium vernedei (assembly GCA_031216915.1). Classification (NCBI taxonomy): domain Eukaryota; kingdom Metazoa; phylum Mollusca; class Scaphopoda; order Dentaliida; family Dentaliidae; genus Pictodentalium; species Pictodentalium vernedei. The sequence continues at coordinate 629,924,004 of CM062295.1, read as the reverse complement.
TTTTGATCCATCCATGATGGCCCTACTGTATGACAGTTCACCGATTTCAAAAGCATCCGAGGCAAGTACAGGGGGCATCAGCTGTCTTAGAGAGTTTGAGCATTGAAGAGAAGGGTCTTCCCACAGGAACATTTTAAAACAGTGCTATCAAATAAACGTTTTGACAAACTGTTTGTAGTTCCAGATGAACAACTTTTCGGTAAAATGTTTTTTCATTTAGATGACTACCAAAGGAACAATTAAATCGATCCTCTCAAATTTTGTGGCGTGCCTTAAACACCAATAAATAAATCTAAATTTCTATATCCAACTTTTGTTTTGAGATACGGCACAAGATATTACTAACTTAAACGAAATACTTTTTGTTTCAGATTTTTTACCTTTTCACTGCAATGGATGCTCACAAATATTTTGGTTAGTATCTTAAAATTAATAACTCCCCAATATTACTATACTGGCCTGGCATTCTTTAGGAGTGCAGGAGTGCTGCATGCCTACTGCACACCTAGAAAAATTTGAGGGGGGCAGTTTTTTGCACCCTTTGATTTTTTGGAATGCCAGACCTGCTTGGGACTGTCTTTAAAATCTATTATCACTTGTCAATGTTGAATTGATTCACAATAATTCATGACCCATTCTGTGTTTCATTTCGATACATTCTGAGTGTAGACGATAGTCACATAAGAATTATATGAAACATTTTGAATAATGAGATGTGTGTGCTAATTTTTCCACTATATAGCTGAATGTAGTACAATTTTTCAGTCACAATAGTAATACCTTGAAGTAAATATACAGTATACAGAGATTGTATTGTCAATAAATCACCTGTGGAGTGATGATTTCTCTCAAGCAATAAATGCTAAAATGATGCAAAGAGTAATTAGCATAAGCAAAGTTTTAGCCAATGGACATCCGGGACAAACCCGGAGGTCCATTGGTTGAAACTTGGCTTGTGTTTCTGTATTAAATTTGAGAGTAGTACCTTGGGTGATACCTCCACTCATGGGTGATTGGGTGACAGTCCACCCTCCCTTACTGTAACCAAAGTAGCATACAAGTACATGTATATGCTTTGAAAATTTCAGGTGCAGTTGCACTCCCAAGCAATCTGAGGAGGGCAATTGTTTTGCACTGCTTGATTTTTCAGATTTCCAGGCCTGACTATAGAATTGAAAAGCATTTCAGTACACTGCTCCAGGCCTGAAAATAAGCAGTCTGATATTTGCAAAATGAGGTCCCCAGAGGGTGAATTTGATGATGCTATCCCATACAGTGGGCCAATTTATCCTCTGGGTACCTCTTTCTGTTTAGTTTTGAGATCCTGATTCAGATTGAGGTTCACAGTGGGTAAATCTAGTGATGCTACCCTGCTGTGCAGGGTAGCATCGCTAAATTCACTCTCTGGGGACCTCATTTTGCAGATGTCAGTCTGCTTATTTTCTGGCTTGCACTGCTCTCTATACTAGTATAGCTTAGTTTCACACCATAATGTGCTTTGAGAAGTGTCATTCCAAGACTAAATTATGGTAGAGATGGCACGATTATGAAATTTCATGATTGACTTTTGAAGAAGAATAATCGATTAAAGTCGACTTCAGCCGTACCCCATGACCTCTAGAAAAAAAAAAATCGGAAACAATATTTGTGGTCATAAGTTCCTTGGAACGGGTATTCTTTAGGCATGCAGGCATCATCAAGCTGCACGCCTACTGCTCTCTGAGGAAAATTCATACTCCTGACCAACTCAGGCCCAAACCTGAGCCCAGGTTCAGGTTTGGACCTGAGGTGATCAAGAGTCTAATAATAGCTGCATTGAGATTTAAGAAGGCAATTGCACACATTGGCAGACTTGAGAATACCAATTATTTGTACTCTTGTACTTTCTAGAATGCCAGACCTGGTGTCATGTGTTGTATCTTTATAATTCTTTCCCATATCAATTACAGTGTATTTTGATGTACTACCGCCTCTGACACTTCTTACAAGCATGATGGAGAGGAGAGTAATAACTAATAATTCATCAGTAAAGGAGTATTGAAAACCCATAATCTCCGATTTGGAAATTTGAGTCGGTTATGAGTGTTTCTGATGATTAGTCAACTTCTCGATTAATCATGACTGGCCTAAATTATGGTGCCAAGAATGTGCCCTACAAGAGCAGTTTTGTGAACGTACCTGACAACCAGCCCATTACCTGTATATAAATGTCTCTATTACAGTACTCAGTACTCATATGGTTTGTTAGAACTTTGCTAATTGCTAGATGACCATCAATCATTATCTGTAGTTGCTGGCCTTGATAAAAATTTTATGACACCCAGCTTTAATCAAAAGCATTTGAGAAGTTAAATTTCTGTTCCATTCGCAATGAGAAATAGGCAGTAAAAGTAACCATTTGCTCTGGTCCTGTTATTTGTGACCTACCATCTACCAGCAATACAATCCAGTCAACACTTAGTCCATGTTCTGAGTATATTACATGCAAACATGTAAAGTTAAAAATCTGTTTCTCAGGCCCTGCCATAATTTATGGCTGCCACATGCTCTCTTTTTATAAAAAATGCAAACTTAAAACAATAATAATTAAATGATTTATGTCTGATATCTTACCCAAGTTAATAAAATTGATAAATTTGTCCCTTGAGTGCAACAAGGCATTGCAATGCTTTAGCCACTACCACCCATGTTATTCTGTAGATTATGAGGCCAAAACATAAAACAAACCAAGAACATGAACTTTTGATGGCAATGAAATAATTACAAAAATGAAAAATGCCCGCCCGCATGTAATTTTATGAAAAAATGGCCTGGGAAACAGAAGATCTACATTGTGGAGCCTTAGCTGGGAATCAGCTGTAAGTCATCCCAAATTTTCAGTCGGTGTGATGATTGTGATGGTTTTTCAATGCATTGTTTTCACTTTTGTAGCTGGCATTAGAGATTTCATTTTTGCCTACCTTCTTGAAATATTTTTCAGAAGAAAAATTATACAGATCAGTGTTGGTTGGTTACTGGTATTTTTGTTGTATTGGTTTATTTACAGTGGCAAGTTCCATAAAACATGCATATTTTTATACTATAAACCAATGGTCCAAACTAGCTGGTGCAAACTCAAAGTTATCAAGGGCCAAACACAAATTTTGAACCCCCCAATCCCCAAAATTTGCTTGCAAAACCAAAAATTAAAAGTCCTATCTGGCCCTCCATACTTTTACTCTCCGCACATGCTCAGCCATCAGGAAATGACTGGAATGGGCGCAAACATCATTCTTTGTTTGGCCCTAAAGTCAGCAACAATGAACTGACATCTGTGCTTTAAAATTTCCTTTTTTGCAGATGCCAGACACAAATCAATGCAAGAATTGGTGGATCCATGATGGAAGTGTGGTTTTAGACGTTCAGGGCTGTAACTTTATAATAATAAAATTATTTCATGTTTCCCAATTTCAGGACATATGCCTGGCATCATCTTTTTTGATAATGATTATTCCACTGTTTGTTAAGTATTCCTTCCCTATCCTTCCATGAACCCTTCCTGTTAAACTCTTAAGCTTTTTTGGCTATATTTTTACACTGTACCAGTGACCCATACTTTGCTGGTGCTAAACTCCTTAATTCAGGGCCAAACACAAATTTTGCACCCCCCCTCCCCCCCCCCCCCCCCCAATCTCCAAAATTTGCATCAAAAACCGAAAAATACATGTCCTATATGGTCCTCCATACATTTACTCCTCTGCGCATGCGCAGTGTCAAGGAGGTCCCGAAATTGGCGCAAATTATCATTCTTTGTTTGGCCCTCAAAACAGTTACACTTCACTGTTATTTGTGCTTCCAAATCTGTTTTCATGATGCCAGACACATTTTGATGAGAGAAATGGTGGAAATAAAGAGGAAATATAAGGAGGAGAGGAAAAAATAGTGCAAGAAAATGTTCAGGGCTGTAACTTATCATTATTTTATGAAATTATTTCAAGTTGCCTTTTTTCAAGGCATAGCCCTGATGTTGTCATTCATGCTATGAAGTACCATTGTTTGATCAGTGTTTCCTCTCTACCTTCCTTATTCACCCCTAGCTATTCTCCCATGTTTTGGCTTATTTTTTGTAATGCTCGTTACTAAAATTTCTTGGGAGTTTTCGCTTTGTAACAGAATTATTTCTGTTTTTTTTCCCCATGTTTACGTCCTCACCCTAGGGGTGTTTAGGCATTTTGGTCTGCATCTACCATCTGATGTTCTACAGTTTCTTTTCTGGAAGCCTCTGTTTTGCATCAGATAGTGCTTTAAATTGGTAACTGATTTCGGGCCAGGTTTGTTCAGTGCCTGGAGTCATGTTTCCGGTTTGTTGACACTTTTGCTTAGGTTGACAACAGTTACTGCTGATAGTGATTATTTGTCTTCTGCATCTCTTATTCATAGCAAGATACATTAATATTGTCCGTAAGTGTCTCATTAATTTTTTCAAAATGAATTTAAATTTTTGTCCACACTTAGGCTTTTTTGGGATCCATTGGGCTCAGGGTTCCCATTAGGCTTTTCTGAAAATTTTTTTTTTTTTTTTTTGAAAATTTTTTTTCTTTTCGAATCATTATTTCTTAATGATTATAATGGATTGTTGTATTATGTATTTATTTTCAAGGATTAGTGCGAGTACTGTGATTGTTTACCTTTCACAATGAATGATTATTGTTCAAATTGTAATAGGAGGAAATCTTCCTATGATTCTCATGATCTCTGTGTTAATTGTACTCTCTGTACTCGCACTGATCTTTGTTCTGTGTGTTTCAAATGGGATGACAAACGTTGGAAACGTGTGTCATGGTATGTTGTTACTGGAGAGAGGGCCATGCCGGTTCTCTCTCCGCAGAGTCACTCTAGTCTTTCACTCTCTTTTTCAGAGGTACAAGAACAGGGTGATATTTCCGTGATGTCGTCCAGAAGTGTGCCTCCGTCGTCACATACAAGCGAAGAGCTAGCAGCAAAAGTGCTCATGGAGATCCGTCAATTACCTGAAAGGAACTTGAAGGGGTTGACATCTGCTAGCTCGCCCGGTGTTGCGTCCATTCACCAAATGGGGCAGCACCCGAGTTCATCCGTTGCGGTCCAGCAGAGAGAGTCGGGTGTTGCGAGCACTATAAAACATCCACGTGCACACCCAGAGACGACGGAAAGGAGGATGAATCGGAGGAAGCCTGATAGTCTGGTGTTTAGGTTGTCCAGCTCGGCACGAGCTACAAGCGAGAGAGGTCCCTCTCTCATACAGCAGCATCTGGGACCAGATGTTGTAGTCCGTAGCATTACGCAGTCGGAGCATACATCCGCCGCTCGGAACGCTCCGGTATATAGGCAGTCTGGCAAGGCTATCTATAAGGCTTCCTCATCCTCACAGCAGCACACTCGACCGCACCTTGGCTACGTGACTAGTGATTTTCAGTCAGCTTCGCCGACCAGGGATTCCACGGCGACCAGGTCACACTATCCGGTAGCCAGGGATATGAGGCGTTCTACATCCGGACGTTCGCATAAAAGATGTATGCAGGATGCAACGTCCAGGGAGCTTCCGGCGGCTAAATCCAGTAAGACCGTGGCTCCTCAGGCCTCTGTAACGGATGTGCTATCACAGATAGCAAAGTTAATCGCAGCATCCCAGCAACCGGCAGAGCCTCTGTCGGAACATGAAGTGTCAGATGAAGCTGGGTCGGTAGGTTCCGCCCCTGAATCGGGTGCGGACGACCGAGATTTGCAAGAGGTCCGGCAGTATGGCGAAAGGGATTCCGATGAGTTAGATATTTCCCTTTCGGAACAACATAAAATAGCCGTAGAATTCATCCGGCATTACCTTCCAGAAGTTGTTCCACCAGACCAGAATGCTGCGCAGCCGGATAGGAGGGTGATAGCGCCTCTGCACACCGATTTTTTAATCGGTTTAGGGACATTGTCCCGGAATTTCTGTCACAATCCAAGAATGTCTCTTGGGTATTCAAATTATTGAATGACGCTATTGATAAACTTGCCAACAAGACGGGCAGGTCAGCCTTCCTACCGGCATCTGATCTACAGCTGCCGATTACCAATCAAAGGAATAAGTTTGATACGGCAGGTCAGGGCATCCAGAGAGTTCCTCTGCGTTTAGACAATCAGGCTGAAGACCTTGATATATCCATGCTGTCGTCTATGTCACTTCCGTCGTCAACGATGGAAACGACGATATCGTCTAACAGAGCTAGTTTAGACGCTTTTTCCTATGCAGATCACCTTACTAGAGCGTTGTCATTACGCTTTGAAGGACCAGAATTTCAAGGCGTACAGACGTCATTAAGAATTCTGTCCAGGGCCATAGCTTTTTCCACGTATAACTCTGCCCTTTCAGTGGCAAATCTGGAGTTAGCTAGACGTGACGTGGCCCTAGCTACTTCCACACGCATGGACAGTAAGGTGAAAAACTCTCTTAGAGTCGCTCCGGTCTATGGAGAGTTTCTCTTCAGTGGCAAGCTTTCTGAAATATATGATAAATTAACAAAGAAAGCTTCGGACTCTCTGCTATTTAAGTCTGCTTCCAAGAAGTCGGAACCAGCAAACAGAAGTAGGCCAGGCACTTCCAGAACGAGTTCGTCCAGGGGAAGTTCCTATAGAGTTTCCTATGCGTCGTAGAGACCGGCAGAGTAGCGACTCCAGTAGGGGCCGTTACGCTGGCCGAAATAACCGGTCAGACGCCCCTAGGCCGATGGGGCGAGGTGCGGGTCACGGAGGACGTAGTTTCTCCTCCCGCAAGCCTCGCAGATCCAGGAGGTGATGGTTTAGACCTCTGTCAGGTTCCGGTGGGCGGAAGACTGTCAAGTTTCTCAAGCAATTGGGAATCAATTACGGAGGACCCTTGGGTTCGAGGGGTTATTTTGGAAGGTCTAAAACTGTCGTTCAAAGGCAAACCTCCGTTAACTCGAAGTCCAATATGGACTCAGCTTCCGTCAAATTGTCAGAAAAGAACGGCACTTCTATCAGAAGTCCAGTCTCTTTTAACGAAGAACGCGATAGAGGTCGTAGAAAACCAGGAATCTCCAGGTTTCTACAGCCATCTCTTTCTGGTTCTGAGACCAGATGGCTCGTTCCGTCCAGTGGTCGACTTAAGCTGTATAAACAAGCTGATCATGGCTCCAAAGTTTTATATGGATACCATTCGATCGGTCAGAGCGAGCATTCGAGTGAACGACCATGCTGCGAGCATAGACCTCAAGGATGCGTACTTTCATGTCATGGTACATCCGGCGTTCAGAAAGTATCTTCGCTTCACTGTCCTAGGTGTTGTTTATCAGTTCCGAGCGATGTGCTTTGGTCTGAATCTAGCGCCCTGGGCTTTCACTCGAGATAATGAACTAGGGAATGACTCATTTCCGAGCTCATTCATCTGCGGTAACGTCTGCTTACCTGGACGATATTCTTCAGAGGTACGGCAACGAGTTAACGCTTCAGAACGATATGCAGAATCTGCTTCTATTGCTCCGACGTCTCGGTTTCATAGTAAATGAAGAGAAGTCGGATCTGGTGCCATCCAAGTCATTCACCCACCTGGGGATGAGCTTCGAGACGCACAACAATCTCGTTCATCTGCCGTTAACCAGAGCGAAATTAGTCAGTTATTACGCTCGCTATTGTCTTCACTCAGACAAAGTTTCAGTGAGGGAATTCATGAGACTAATAGGTCTGTGCAGAGCTGCCACGGATCTCATTCCAATGGGGCGGCTACGCACTCATCCTCTCCAGGTCTATCTGACTCAGAATTGGAGAGTGAAGATTCATTCTCTCGAGACGGACATCCTCTTGTCAAGCCAAGTGAAACAAGAGATTCAGACTTGGGCGGTCATACAGTGGTTAACTCAGGGAGTTCCACTGCAATTGCCAGATCCGAGTTTTACAATTATGACGGATGCCAGGCAGGGGCGCGACACTGAGCCCATCGAATTCGAAGTGCCAGGGTCTTTGGGATCCGCAGTTTCTAAGCAAGCACATCAACATCAAAGAGATGATGTCGATTTGGCTTGCTCTACGTCATTGGATAGACGTTATTCAGAATCACACGTTCAGATTATGTCCGACAATACGACAGTAGTTGCGTATATTCAGAACCAAGGTGGCACTCATTCCATTCCGTTGCTCAATCTAACAGAAAGAATCCTTCTGTTTGTATTAGAACATCAGATTCTTCTCTCCGTCTGTCATATTCCGGGTCGTCTGAACGTCTTAGCAGACTCCCTTTCACGGAGGGGTTGCCTGTTGCCATTGGAATGGACTCTCAACAAGCAAGTATTCAATTAGATTTGCTACCAATGGGAACGGCCAATGATAGTTTTATTTGCGACACATCTCAACAATCAGTTGCAGACGTATGTGTCACCTTGTCCGGATTCTCGAGCGTTTGCAGTAGACACTCTCTCGATCTCTTGGGACGGAATGATAGGATATGCGTATCCTCCAGCACCATTGATTCAGCAGATATTGCTCAAGATAAAACAATCACAATGCAAAATTCTGTTGGTAGCATCTCTGTCTCCTCAGAGACCGTGGATAAATCTACTCGGGTGTCTGTTGTGGGACATGCCGAGAAAGCTTCCTGAATAGGAAGATCTTCTTTCGCAAGGGAAATTGCGCATCCTCCATCACAATCCGCAAGGTCTAAACCTTCACGTATTTCCGTTGTGCGGTCCTTCTTGCACGGAAAGCATTTTACTGGAAGAGCAGTGGACGTGATTTCTAACTGTAGGAGGACCTCCTCTTCACTAAACTATGCTGCTAAGTGGAAGGTCTTTTGTCAGTGGTGTGGGTATCATTCCGTAGATATTTATGATCCTTCCATTCCAGACATTGCAAACATTCTAGTATACTTGTTTGATGAGATTAATCTGCAGCCTATCACCATTAAGGGTTATAGGTCTATGCTATCCGATACCTATGCACATCATGATAGCTTGATGATTGGAACTAATGTCTCTTTATCGAAGTTAGTTAGAAATAAATCGACCTAGAACCCTTAGATTAATTCCGAAGTGGAATTTGGCCTGGGTTCTTCTTAAGATAAAAGAAGCACCTTTTGAGCCTCTTGACACAGTGGACTTCAAATTCTTAACATATAAGACAGCTTTTCTCTTAGCCTTCTCTTCCGCTAGAAGAGTTAGTGAGCTTCATTCACTATCTGTGGAGGATTCTCACTACCGTAGTGTTGGTAATACTATTACCTTTACCACCAATGTTGGATTTTTGGCTAAGAATCAGGCTCCTAATAAGTATCCTGAACCTATTGTTATTAAGGCCCTTCCATCATCTGATGGGCGTAGGCCTTTACAGTGTCCTGTTAGAGCAATACATATTTACAAACGTAGATCTGAGTTCATCAGAAAGGGACGTAAGCGTTTCTTTTTGTCTTTGATGCCTAATAGAAAGGATATTATGGTTCATTCTATTGCTAGATGGATTCAATTAACTATTCATACTGCTTATGAAAAATTATCTTCTTCTCAGCTGTCTGCACTCAAGATCTCAGCTCATGAAGTAAGAGCTCTTTCTACTTCTTGGGCCTATGCTAATTGTATTGCTATTACTGATCTAATGAAGGCTGCATATTGGTCTCAACCTTCTACATTCACTAATTTTTATCTCAGAAATATTGAGTCCATTTCTGGAGACCTCCATTGTTTAGGTCTTTTATCAGTTGCTCAGAATATCATCCACTAAACAGTTGCAACTATAGTTATGTAGGCTTTCTGTTCCGGCAGTGACTCTGTCCTGCTGCCCTCTTCGCTCTGGGGTATTTGACCCAGGGCAAGGGGAAGGGGGGGGGGGGGGGGAGGGTGTTCCCTTAGGTCACCTGCTTTATAGTGAAAAGCAAGGGAATACCTCCCCTAGAGTCAGTAATTCCGAGTCGGTACCAGGATGCTTTTAAAGTGTAAAGCTAATGTTTACTCATCCATGTAATATTTTTAAAGTGTAGCTCGGTGTGAAGCATTTGTATATGTCATGTGTCAAACGAGCATTAATATACAATCCTCGGACACTTTTAATGAATATAAAGAGTCTCATTTCTCTGGACTTCCTTTATTTATTGGCTTACCTTTAAAAATATTAGTATCAAGGGTTATACTGGATGTTAATAGAGATCATTGATTATTATTATGCTCAATTACTGATTGGTATTGTGTCTTTCTTCTTTAATATAAATAAGAAAGATACACGTAAAGCCTATCTCTTCTTTTCTCCTGGAGAGGATATTTTTATACTGTACCAATGACCCAGACATAGCTGGTGCTAACTCTTAAAAATATAGGGCCAAACACAAATTTTGCTCCCCAATCCCCAAAATTTGCATCTAAAACCAAAGAAAACATGTCCTGAATGGCCCTCCATACTTCACCTCTACTGCGCATACGCAGTGTCAAGGACGTCCCGAAATTGGCGCCATTAATCATTCTTTGTTTGGCCCTTCATCAGTTAACATCTGACTGATCTTTGTGCTTGTAAATCTCAGTTTAAATGATGCCAGACACATAAATATTAGAGAAATGGTGATTCTAAGGAGGATATAGAAGGAGGAGAGGAAAAATGAGTGACAGAAAATATTCAGGGCTGTAACTTAAAATTTTTTAATGAAATTATGTTAAGTTACCTATTTTCGAGGCAACAGCCTGTTGTGGTCATTCTTGTTATCAAGTTACACTGCTTGTTCAGTGTTTTCCTCTCTCCCTTTCCTTCAAGTCCCCTCTTGCTATTCTCCCATGCTTTTGGCATATTTTCTGTAATATTATTACTAAATTTTCTTGGGAGTTTTAGCTGGATAACAGAATGAATTCTGTTCTTTTCCCCATGTTTACGTCTTCACCTATGGGTGGTTAGGCGTAGTGTTCTGCATCTACCATCTGATGTTCTGCAGTTTCTTCCCTGGAAGTCTCTGTTTTGCATCAGATAGTGTATTATTGGTAACTGATTTCGGGCCAGGGTGCCTGGAGTCTTGTTTTGGTGTTTTTACACTTATTGTTTACATTTACAACCCTAGGGGGGTTTGATCATCCCCTACTAGGCGGGTCCTCAGGTGGCGGATAGAGGACGGCCTGCTCAATTGGGCAGGTTTGCTAATTTCTAATTGGCAGGTTTGCTCAATTGAGTTGGTTCGCTGCGAAATACATAAATACGCAGCCCCGGACCAAAATGATCAATCCTGCTAATACCATCTGGCAGGCACCTTGTTCTCCCGTGAGGTGCATTCCGAAGGCCCCGGAAGAAGGAATCCTGGCAGTTGAGGACTTGTGGCCCCGGTTAGGGCAGTCTCCGGGATGGAGCCCTGGTCTCCATTTCGGAGATAATCTTGTTCAACACATTGCTTTGGCCCCAATTTCGGGAGTAGAAGGATGGTCGGATGGTCCGTTCTGGCCAATCGGGAGCCCCCACCCCAAAAAGTACTGGGTGTCACGTCGGGGGGCATTTGGTGACCATTCATTCAATCATTTCTTTTATTCACATAACATAATTGCCATTGTGTACTGTTTTTAAACACTTTATATTTTAATAGCCACTTAGTTTTGCTGCGCTGTCTGTTTTGGTTATGCATGGCAACCTTTTATTACGGTGTTTTATACAGTGATTGATTGGATGGCCGCCATCTGAAGACCTGGCACTTCCACACACGGGCCAATCAGCCAGTGGCATACTTCGGTATCAACACTGGCTGAGTATACTGCCCCATACCAGGTATGTGGGAATACCGGCAACCCGGTGGGTTCACTGCATGGCAGTAACCCTACCCCTTGTTGGACTCCGTGGTGGGTGGGAGCCGGGGCAGTGAACGCCTTAAAAATCAAATATGGACTCCACAAATAAAAAACAAAAACGAGGTCGGGAATTACTTTCTACTGACTCGGATTCTGACTCAGATTTTGAACCTACGACACATACTTGGCCAAAATTCATTATAATGTATGCAGCTGACGAAAATAAAAGACTATCAGATATGAACCCATTTCTAATAGAAAAATCAATTAAAGGGATTGCTGGAACAGTTAAAGACGCCAAGAAATTAAGATCTGGCGCTTTACTGATAGAATGTCAAAGGGAAGTTCAAGCGACAAATTTACTTAAAACACAAAAACTAGCAGATATTGAGGTGAATACTTTTCCACATAAAATTTTAAACAGCAGCAGAGGTGTAATAAGAACCAGAGAATTAAATGGCATTGATATAATGGAAATAAAAAAGGAATTAGAACCCCAAGGAGTGACCGATGTTAAAAATATACAGATTAAAAAGGATAACACAATAATTAAAACAAATACTTACATTTTGACTTTCAATTCTACTCAACCGCCTAAAGCTATTAAAGTTGGATATATGAACGTCAAAGTGGATTTGTATATTCCAAATCCACTTCGATGCTTCAAATGTCAGAAATATGGACATGGACAGAACAATTGTAGAGGTCAACAAATATGTTTCCGATGTGGCCTGCAACATCAAGATCCATGCAGCAATCCCATCAAGTGTGTTAACTGTCAGGGCAATCACATGTCATCGTCCAAAGATTGCCCTGTCTGGAAACGGGAGAAAACTATTCAAAAAGTCAAATGTGAAAAACAAATAAGTTTTAAAGAAGCCAGGGAAATCGTGTCATCAATGCCAGGTATGTGTGCATCATCACCATCATATGCCACAAAATTATCCCAAAAATTACCAACTCAATCAGTAGCATGCCAAACACAATATACATGGCTCAAAGGTACAATACCATCTTCAGTACAGTCATTTACAATAGAACCTCCATCCACTCAAAAGAATACAGCTGCCCAAACAACAGAAAAAATAACAACAGCCAAAAAGGAACACCACCCTAAAAATCCACCTCAAGCAGAACAAAATAAAGAACCAAAACACAAACCTGAAAAAAATAAGTCAATTAAACCAAACCAAGACATACAACATAGCTCTCAACAAAATCTGAGTCAGAGAAGGAAACAGTCACAACAAGATAAGAATAAAGAAAAGGAAAAACAGAAACTAGAATCCAACAGAATATCTAAACGTCTTCAAAATGTTGTCACAAGCAACATGTTTGAAGGCATTGAGGCAATGTCAGTTGATGTTTGCATCGATGACACGTTCTCAAACAAACCACCCCTGAGTTCGTCTCAGGGAAAATCCCCACGTAAACCATCACCTAGAAGAAACACTGGGGCAATTTCGCCCATACGTCCACCTTCTAATTCACCACTCAAACATGGATAATACATCCAAACAAAATATTATACAGTGGAATTGTCGAGGTTTTAGAGCGAATTTTAATGAACTGGGCCTTTTGAGCCAAAAGTATAAACCTGCTGCTTTTTGCCTGCAGGAAACTCTTTTAAAGAAACCCGAGTCTCAAGATTATTCAGTCTTTAAGCATTATACTGGGCAGATGAAACTGATCTTCATATTCGTGGAACATCCGTCTTAGTTAGAAGCGACATTATTCACAGTTCTGTATCTTTGCAATCAAATTTACAGGCTGTAGCGGTACGCCTAACTTTAGACAAGACAATTACATTATGTTCTGTATACGTTTCACCAAGTAAACCCCTACAACTGAATGAGCTTGAGCTGCTAGTCCAACAGCTCCCAACCCCATACATTTTGTTGGGTGATTTTAATGCACATAGCCCCCTTTGGGGTAATTCCTGCAGTCAAGAGGATGCAAAAGGTAAAACTGTAGAAGAGTTCATGACAAAATATGATTTGTGTTTGTTTAATGATGGTTCAGACACTTATCTGCATCCCGCATCTGGTTCGTATACATCGATTGATCTTTCAATTGCATGCCCTTCTACCTTCCTCGATTTTTCTTGGAAGGTAGAAGATGACTTGTGCGGGAGTGACCACTTTCCAATTGTGTTGGAAAGCGTTGTTCTGGCAGATGATGAGAGGGTGCCCCAGTGGAACTTTAAAAAGGCTGACTGGGACACTTTCTCGTCGCTTTGTTCTGAATGCCTCACACGGGAGAAATTTCAGGACAGTACTGACCAGATTGAACACTTCACCACAGAGTTGATTGACATTGCAAGCCAAGTCATTCCTAAAACCTCGGCAAATCCAAAACGTTTCACTAAACCATGGTTTGATACCGAGTGCAAACAGGCTATAAAAGATCGCAAGAAATTTGAGAGGGAATTTAATAAGTCACCAACTACACAAAATTTGGATAGATTACGTATAAATCGGGCAAAAACAAGACGACTTTTAAAACATAAAAAGAAAAGTTCATGGGAAACTTACGTTTCGAAACTAAATCAAAACACCCCCATCACTAAAATTTGGAAAATGATTAAAAAAATTAAAGGAAAAGAAACAAAATCAGCTGTACAACACCTAAAAGATAACAACACACTCATAACATCAAAACAGGAAATTTCAAACAAGTTGGCCTCTACATTTTCTAAACATTCGTCGTCTGAAAATAGTAACCCAGAGTTCCTCAAACTTAAAAAACAACAAGAAAAACAAAAGATTAAATTTACATCCAATAACTTAGAGGACTACAACGAACCTTTCTCTATGGAAGAGTTAAGTAACTCTTTGCATAGAGCAAAGGATTCTGCCACTGGACCTGATCAAATACACTATCAACTTTTAAAACATCTGCCTCAAACTTCACTTGCACTTTTATTATCTATTTTTAATGACATTTGGGTGACTGGCCAGTTTCCACCTTCCTGGCGAAACACTACTATAATTCCTATTCCTGAGCCTGATAAAGATCACAGCAACCCAAGCAATTACAGGCCTATTGCCTTAACCAGTTGTCTGTGTAAAACCATGGAGAGGATGATCAATGATCGACTTGTCTGGTTTCTGGAATCGAACAATCTGCTTGCAGATGTTCAGTGTGGTTTCCGAAACCAGAGAAGTACTGTGGATCATTTGGTCAGACTTGAAACGTTTATAAGAAATGCCTTTGCTAGAAAAGAACATGTGGTCGCCATCTTCTTTGATCTAGAGAAGGCATATGATACAACGTGGACGTATGGGATTTTAAAAGATCTTTTTAACATGGGGTTGAGAGGGCGTATGCCTCTTTTTATTGAAAACTTTTTGAGGGACCGCCAGTTTCAGGTTCGTGTTGGGTCAGCGTTATCTGATCCTCACGGGCAGGAATTGGGGGTTCCTCAGGGTAGTATTTTATCCGTTACCCTGTTTTCGGTAAAAATTAACAGTATCATCGATGCAATTGAAAATATGGTAGACTCTTCATTGTATGTCGATGATTTTTTAATCTGTTATAGCAGTAAAAATATGAATGCTATCGAGCGCAAACTTCAGCTGTGTTTGAATAGGATTCAAAAATGGGCCACAGAAAATGGTTTTAAATTTTCAAAGTCAAAAATGAACTGTGTTCATTTTTGTAAACTTCGGAAACATCACCTCGATCCGGAGTTAAAAATCGATGGGAGTCCTATTAAAGTTGTTAAGGAAGTGAAATTCTTAGGTTTGTTGTTTGACAACAAACTGAATTTCACTTCCCACATAAAACAACTAAAAGTTAAATGTAAGAAAGCTCTGAACCTGCTGAAAGTTGTTGGTAGCGCCGATTGGGGTGCTGACCAAAAAACTTTGCTCCATCTGTATAGATCACTTGTTCGGTCAAAATTAGATTACGGTTGTGTAGTTTACGGTTCTGCAAGGAAATCATATCTGAAATCACTTGATGCAATTCATAATAGTGGTATTAGAATTAGTCTAGGGGCTTTTCGAACATCCCCAATAGACTCGATGCTTGTTGAAGCAGAGGAACCTTCTCTTGAGAAGCGTAGAATTAAATTGTCTCTTCAATATGTGTCTAAACTTTTGGCCAATCCTTCAAATCCTGCTTATAATTGTGTTACAGACCCTCAAAATGTTGATTTCTTTAACCGCCACCAGAAACATATTCCTCTATTGGGAATTAGAATTAAACCCCACATGGAGTCCACCAAAATTGAACCACACACAATAAAGGAAAATCGTAAAACACATATTCCTCCTTGGCATCTTAAAAAACCTACAGTCATTTTGGACCTTGCTTCTACCAAAAAATCTGATACCAATTCCTTACAGTTCAAACAAAAATATGCCGAAATAAAGTCCAAGTATAGTACATATACAAGGATCTATACGGATGGATCTAAGGATGGTGATAAAGTATCATCAGCTGCTGTTACTGGTGGTCATGTCACCTCAATCAGAATACCGAATCAGGGTTCTATTTTCACAGCTGAAGTTAAAGCTTTACAACTCGCTCTTGAACATATCGAGAATTTTCAGGAAAAGAAGTCGATTATTTTTTCCGACTCTCTTTCCTCTTTACTTGCTTTACTCAACACTAAGTTGAAGAACCCTCTAGTTTTGGAACTTCGTGAGAAGTTAACAACTCTCATGTCTGACCAATGTGATATCGTGTTTTGCTGGTTACCCGGACATGTAGGTATCGCTGGTAACACCAGGGCAGACAGTGCAGCAAAACAGGCTTTAACAAAGCCTCTTACTGATTTTAACATCCCTTTCAGTGATTTCAAACCACATATTAGTAGCTACATCAAATCTATGTGGCAGGCGGAATGGAATGGGGCAACTAATAACAAGCTTCATCGCTTCCGACCAACTGTTTTTGATCACTACCCATCTAGTAACCTTTGTAGGAAAGATCATGTTATTCTGACACGATGTCATATTGGTCATACAAGACTAACACATTCCTTTCTGTTAGAGGGTAATTTGCGACCAGAGTGTGTTCCATGTCAGCAGGTGTTGTCAGTGGAACACATTCTTTTACATTGCACTGATTTTAATCTTGTTAGAGGGCAGTACTTCACAGCTGGATCCCTTAGAGATCTATTTTATAATACGAGCCCACACAAAATTGTGTCATTTCTAAAAGTAATCAACCTTTTTACAAAATTTTAAAATTGTTTTTATTCTTTTAATCTCGAATCATCAAGTCTCAGTTCTATAGGTTGATTTATAATGTTTTTTCTCATCTCATTACTCTTTGCTTTTCTAATCATTTTTGTCTCTGAAATGATTTTTTTGGTTATTTTCATTTCATTCAATTTTTACTTCATTCTTGATAATGACTTTTTATATACCTCTGTTTTCTCGCCACGATATAGCCCTAGCTGCTGATGTGGCATTAAGCACCAATAAATAAATAAATAAATAAATACATTTACAACAGCCCTCTGTGTGGGGGGGATTTCTTGAAAATAATATCTTGATGTTAATTTAATCATAACTAGATACATTATTATTGTTCGTAAGTGTTGCATAAATTTTTTAAAATATTTTTAGAATTTTTGTCCACACTTAGGCTTGGGATCCATTGGGGCTCAACGTTACTTTTCAGAAACTTGGGCTGTTCTGAAAAAATATATTTTCAAAATTTTTTGATTTCAATTATTTTTTCTATGTTAATGGATCATGTTATTATGTATTTTGATTGTCAGGGGTTGGTGCGAGTACTAGGACTTTGTTTTCTTTTCACACTGAAAGGATATTGTTCAATTGTAATAAGAGGAAATCTTCCTCTGACTTTCATAATCATTGTATAATGTAGTCAGTGTGCTCGCACTAACTCCTGTTCTGTATGTGTCAATTTCGATGACAACATGGGAAGCGTGTGTCACGGTATGTTAGTGGGGAAATGGCCATTCCGGTCCTTTCCCCGCAGGGTCACTCTACTTTATCAATCTCTATTTCAGACGATCAAGAACAGGGTGATGTATCCGTGATGTCTTCCAAAAGTGTGCCTCCGTCGTCACAATTAATGAAGAGCTAGCGGAAAAGTGCTCATGTAAATACGTCAATTGCCTAAGAGGACCCTAGTAGGTTGGACGGCCTTTGACGTCCGCTAGCTCGCCCGGTGTAGCCTCCATTCATCGAATGGTTCGGCAGCTGGGTTCGTCCGTTGCAGTCTAGAAGGAGTTTTGGGTGATGCGAGCACTATAAATCAGTCAAATGCACACCCAGTGACGGCGGATTAGAGGAGAGAACGGAGGAAGCCTTTTAGTCCGGTTCCTAGCTCGTCCAGGTCCATCCGGACTGCGAGCGAGAGAGGCCCCTCTCTCGTACAACAACATCTGGCCCCAGATGTTGTGGTACAAAATGTTTCGCATTCGGAGCATACGTCCGTCGCTCGGGACGCTCCAACATATAGGCAGTCCGGAGTAGACTGTCAATAAGGCTTCCTCATTCTCATGGTAGCGCACACGACCGCTCTTGGCTATGTGACCTCGGATATCCAGTCAGCTTCGCCAGTCAGAGAATCATCGGCGACCAGGTCACACCATCCGGTAGCCAGGGACACGAGGCCTGCAGACTCCGGACGTTCGCATAAGAAAGTATGCGGGAGTCAACGTACACGGAGCTTCCAGCGGCAAAACATCGTAAGACCGCTACTACACAGGCCTCGGTGACGGACGTGCTATCCCAAATAGCACAGCTTATCGCAGCATCACAGCATCCCAGCATCGACGGAATCTCTGTCGCATCATGTATTATCCGACGACGCTGGGTCGGAACGCTCCGCGGAAGTGGGTACGGACGTCCGAAAATTTCATCCGGTCCGACGGGATGCCGAAAGGGATTCGGAGGATTTCGAGCTTCCCCTTTCGGAACAACATCAGCTGCTGTGTATGTCATCTGACTTATCTTCTAGAGGTTCTTTCGTAGGACCAGAATGCTGCGATGCTGGATAAGAAACTGATAGCGTCGGTGGACACAGAAATTTTTGGTTCGGTTCAGGGACATCGTCCCTCAGTTCCGACACAGTCCAATAATGTCACACAAACTTTCGAATTATTGAACGACGCTATATATATATATTATTATATGCTTGCTATTAACAAGCATGTCTGGTTTCTTGTTCGCAAAGTTATGGAGATGTCTTTCAAAAGTGTGCCTCTGTCGTCATAGATAATGAAGAGCTAGCGACAATAAGTGCTCATGGAATACGTCGCCTAAGAGGTCCCTAGTAGGATCGACGGAGTTGACATTCGCTAGCTCACCCGGTGTAGCGTCCATTCATCGAATGGTTCGGCAGTCGGGTTCGTCCGTTGCGGTCTAGGAAGGAGATTTGGGTGATGCGAGCACTATAATAGACTTTAGTACACACCCAGTGACGACGGATTAGAGGACAGATCGGAGGAAGCCTGTTAGTCCGGTTCCTAGCTCGTCCAGGTCCGTCCAGGCTGCGAGCGAGAGGGGTCCCTCTCTCGTACAACAACATATGGGACTGGATGTTGTGGTACAGTCATTTCGCATTCGGAGCATATATCCGCCGCTCGGGATGCTCCGTTATATTGACAGTCCGAGAGACTGTCGATAATGCTTCCTCATCCTCACAGCAGCGCACACGACCGCACATTGGCTACGTGACCTCGAGTATCCGGCCAGCTTCGTCATTCAGTGATTCCACGGCGAACAGGTCACTCCATCCGGTAGCCAAGGGACACGAGGCCTATACACTCCGTTCGCTCGCATAATAGAAGTATGCACGGGATAACGAACACGGAGCTTCCAGCGGCAATGCAACGTAAGACCGCTTCTCCACAGGCCTCAGTGACGGACGTGCTATCCAAAATAGCACAGTTTATCGCAACATCCCAGCAATCGACAGATTCTCGGTCGGATCAGCAATTATCCGACGGCGCTGGGTCGGTGTGCTCTGCTGTTGCATCAGGTTCGGATGACCGAACACTTTATAGGGTCCGACAGGATGGCGAAAGGGATTCGGACGATTTCGAACTTTCCCTTTCGGAACAACAGAAGCTGCCATACATTTCTTCCGGCATTATCTTCCAGAGGTTGTTCCGTCGGACTACATTGCTGCGATGCTGGATAAGAGACTAATAGCGTCATTGGACACAGAGTTTTGGATCGGTTCAGGGACATTGTCCCTGACTTACCGACACAGTCCAATAATGTCATTAGAACATTCGAATTATTTAACAACGCTATATATAAGCTGGCTACCAAGCATGATAGTCTAGTTTCTTGTCTGCAATGCTCTGTTCTGCCTTTTATCAATTCTAGGAAATAATTTATATTGGCAGAACAGGGCATACCGAGAGTTCATATGCGTCTAGACGGCGGGGCTGAAGACTGGGAATTATCTTTTTCGCCGTCTATGTCAATTCCAACCACGATGTTGGAAACGACAATGATGTCTAATAGACTTAACTTAGACACTTTATCATATGTAGACCACCTTACTGAGGCGTTATCATTACGTCTACAAGAGAAAGAATTCCGGATATGATCCTCAATGTGATTTCTTTCAAGGGTAGTAGTTTTTCCACGTATAACTCCGCCCTTCAGTGGCAACCTGGAGTTGGTTAGACGTGACGCAGCCCTAGCTACATCCACGCGCGTGGATAGTAAGGTGAAGAACTCTCTCAGAGTCGCTTCGGTCTCGGAGAAGCTTCTCTTCGATGGCAACTTTTCAGCAATCTATGAATTGCTCGATATACACGTTCTCTTGTCTATCAAGTGTAGCAAGAGATTCAGACTGGGGCAAACATTCGGTGGTTGACTCAGAGAGTGCCACTGCAGTTGCCGGATCCAAGTTTTATGATTAGGACGGATGCCAGTCAAACAGGTTGGGGTACAATATTGATCCCAACGGATTCGAAGTGCCAGGGTCTTTGGGTTCCGCAGTTTCTAGGCAAGCACTTAACTTCCAGGGAATGATGTTATTTAGGCTTGCACTATGTCATTGGATGAAGATTATTCAGAAACGCATGTCCAAATCCTGTCCGATAATACGACAGTAGCTGCGTATCTCCGGAACCAGGGAGGTACTCATTCGTTTCTGTTATTCATTTTAACGGAAAGAATCCTTCTGTTTGTTATAGTACACCAAGTTCTGCTTCGGTCCGTCATATTCCGGGTCGTCTGATTGTATTAGCAGTCTCCCTTTCACGTAAGGGTCGCTTGTTGCCGTCAGAATGGACTCTCAACAAACAAGTATTCAATCAGATTTGCTATCAATGGGAGCGCCCAATGATAATTTATTGGCGACACAACTCACTATTCAATTGCAGACGTATGTGTTTGCATGTCCGGATCCCTGAGCTTATGTTGTTAACGCTCTATTGATCTAATAGGACGGAATGATAGGATATGCGTATCCTCCAGCGCTGTTGATTCAGCAAGTATTGCTCAGATAAACATCCACAATACAATTCAATTGATAGCATCTCTGTCTTCACAGAGACCGTGGGTAAATTTACTCAGGTGTCTACTGTGGGACTTACCGCGAAAACTTCCTCCATGAGAGGATCTTCTGGGGAAATCGTGTCAACTTCATCACAACCCGCAAGGTCTCAACCTTCACGTATTCCGTTGTGTGGTCCTTCTTGCACGGCAAGCATTGTACAGGACGAGCTATGGACGCGATTTCTTACTGTAGGAGAACCTCTTCTTCGCTATACTATGCGGCTAAAGTGGAGGCTCTTCCGTCATTGGTGTAGGGATCATTATGTTGATATTTTTGATCCCTCCATACTAGACATTGCAACTTTCTAGTCTACTTGTTTGACAAGATCAACTGCAGCCTGTTACTATTAAGGTTATAGGTCTATGTTATCTCATACCTATGCACTCTATGATAGTTTACAATTGAGTCTTATGTCTCTTTATCTAAGTCAGTTAGAAACTTTTCGATAAATAGACTTAGAATCCTTAGATTAAATTCCTATACGGAATTTAGCTTCGGTTCTTATTTAGCTAAGTAATCATTTGAGCCTCTGGATACAGTAGTTTTCAAATTCTGACCTTTTAAGACAGTAATTCTGTTAGTCTTCTCTTTTACTGAGGAGTCAGTGAGCTTCATGCACTATCGGTGGACGATTCTCACTTTCGTAGTGTCGGAAACACTACTTCCTTTACTACTTAGGTTGGATTTTTGGTTAAGAGTCAGGCTCCTAATAATATCCGGAACCTATTGTTATTAAGGTCCTTCTGTCTTCGTACGGGCATAGGCCTTTACTCTGTCCGGTTAGAGTTTACGTATTTATAAACAGATATCAGTTATTAGTACGGACGTAAGCTTCTTCTGTCTTTGATGCCTAATAGAAGGACATTACGCTCCATTCTATTGCTAATGGATTCAATTAACTATCGGTACTGCTTATGGTATATCATTGACTCAGCAGTTTGTGCTTGAGATTTCGGCTCATGAAGTAAGAGCTCTTTTTACATCTTGGGCTTACATTAATAGTGTCGCTATTATAGATTTTATGAAGGCTGCTCATTGGGCTCAGCCATCCACATTCATGAATTTTTATCTCAGAAATATTGAGTCCATTTCTGGAGGCCTCCATTGTTAGGTCTATTATCTACTGCTCAGAATGTCATTCACTTAACAGTTGCTACTATAGCTAGGTAGGCTTTCTGTTCCGGCAGTGACTCCGTCCTGCTGCCCTCTTCGCTCTGGGCTATTTGACCCAGGGCAAGGAGAAGGGGGGGGGGGGGGGGGGAGGTGTTCCCTTGGGTCACCTGTTTTATTATGAAAACAAGGGAATACCTCCTCCGGAGTTAGTAATTCTGAGCTGTTACTGGGATGGCTTTTAAGTGATAAGTTTATGTTTTAAAAATTCATTCAGGTCATAGTTTTTAAAGTATAGCTTTTGAATAAATCACGTGTCAAACGGGCGTTATTATACAATCTTCAGACACTTTTAAGGAGTATAAAGAGTCTCTATTCTCTAGACTAACTTTATTTATTGGCTTACTTTAAAAATTATTAGTATAAGGATTATACTGGATATTAATAGAGTACATGGATGTTATGATGCTCAATTTTGGATGGTGTTGTGTCTTTCTAATTTATCATAAATAAGAAAGATACATGTAAGGCCTAATAATCCTTTTCCCCTCGAGGGGATGACTCTATTTTATATAATTGAGCTTTTTTGAACTTGCTCTATGTCCTAGGCCCTCCAGCCTTTTTACTATTCAGCTATGTCTGGGTCATTGGTACAGTATAAAAATGTTAAAAAATTTATAGTAATTTATATATTTTTTATACTTACCAATGACCCAGACGGGGATGGCCCTCCCAGGAGTTGGGAACTCATACCTCCCCGCTGAGTACATAGCGCTTACCAGGCACTGGTTATAAGAATGATTAATGGCGCCAATTTCGGGACGTCCTTGACACTGCGCATGCGCAGTAGAGGTGAAGTGTGGAGGGCCATTCAGGACATGTTTTCTTTGGTTTTAGATACAAATTTTGGGGATTGGGGGGCAAAATTTGTGTTTGGCCCTATATTTTTAAGAGTTAGCACCAGCTATGTCTGGGTCATTGGTAAGTATAAAAAATACATAAATTACTATAAATTTTTTAACATTCTATTATAGATAATTGAGCTTATTGGATTTTCCTTTATGTCCTAGGCCCTCCAGCCTATTTACTATTCAGCTAAGTCTGGGTCATTGGTACAGTGTAAAAATGTTAAAAAAATTATAGTAATTTATATATTTTTTATACTTACCAATGACCCAGACGGGGATGGCCCTCCCAGGAGTTGGGAACTCATACCTCCCCGCTGAGTACATAACGTTTACCAGGCACTGGTTTTAAGAATGATAATTGGCACCAATTTCGGGACCTCCTTGACACTGCGCATGCGCAGAGGAGTAAATGTATTGAGGACCATATAGGACATGTATTTTTTGGTTTTTGATGCAAATTTGGGGGATTGGGGGGGGGGGGGGGGGGGCAAAATTTGTGTTTGCCCCTGAATTAAGGAGTTTAGCACCAGCTAAGTCTGGGTCATTGGTAAGTATAAAAAATATATAAATTACTATAAATTTTTTTAACTTTTTATTGAAATTTTTATTAAATTTCTTGGGAGTTTAACATGTATTACAGAATTTTTATTCTGTTTTTCCCCATGATTATGTCCTCACCCTAGGTGTGTTAGGTCGTTTAGTCTTGCATCTTCTATCTGATGTATCATTTTCTCTTCATATGAAGATCTAGCTTTGCATCTGGTAGCATTTAAATTGGTTTCTGACTTTGGGCCTTTTTGTGTGCCTGATGTCTTGTTTCTGTTTTTTTCATTGACATTGTTTACATTGACCCTGTCCTCATATATAGGTAGTATTTTATATTCTATTACTGTAGAATTACTGTAGGATACATGGATTATTATTCCGGTAGTGTAGCTCAATAAATTTGGATTTTGTCCACACTTAGGCTCTATCAGGATGCCTTAGGGCTCTTGATGTACCCTTTGGGAACTTAGCCATTTTTTCAACAAAAAAAAATCCAAAAAATATTTTCAATTTAATTTTGATTGCTATTATTCATTTATCTTAATTATATATTTTGTTGTGGAGTTTGGAGGACTGATATCTACTTTAGTCGATGCACTTCTGCGGACTCGTGTCATTCTTGTGTTCACTGGAATGACTAATGTTGGAGACGGATGTCGTGGTACGTTGTTGTGGATTTTTTTTACTGCGACCTGAGTCAGTGGAGTGCAACCTCCAAGTTTCCGGTATGAACTGGCGATTGCCGCAAGTATGTAAGCTTCACATGTTGTAAGTTGTAAGCTTTACATGTCGTTCAACAGTGGTTTTAGACATTCAGGGCTGTAACTTTATAATAATTAGAAAATTATTTTATGTTTCCCAATTTTGGGACATACGCCTGACGTCATCATTTTTGTTAATGATTATTCCACTTTTTGTTAAGTATTCCTTCCCTATCCTTCCTTGAACCCTTTCTGTTAAACTCTTAAGCTTTTTGGCTATTTTTTATTGAAATTTTTTATTAAATTTTTTGGGAGATTAACATTTATTACAGAATATTATTCTGTTTTTCCCAATGGTTACGTCCTCACCCTAGGGGTGTTAGGTCGTTTAATCTTGCATCTTCTATCCGATGTATCATTTCTTTTTGTATGAAGATCTAGCTTTGCATCTGGTAGCATTTAAATTGGTTTCTGGCATTGGGCATTTTTGTGTGCCTGATGTCTTGTTTACATTGACGTTGCTTACATTGCCAACGTCCTCATATATAGGTAGTTTTTTATATTCTATTACTGTAGAATTACTGTAGGATACATGGATTATTATTCTGGTAGTGTAGCTCAAAAAATTTGGATTTTGTCCACACTTAGGCTCTATCGGGATGCCTTTGGGCTCTTAATGTACCCTTTGGGAACTTAGGTTTTTTTTCAAAAAATTGTTCTTCCAAAAAATATTTCAAATTTAATTTTGATTGCTATTATTCATGTATCTTAATTATATATATTTTGTTGTGGAGTTTGGAGGTCTGATATCGACTTTAGTCGATGCACTCCTGCAGACTCTTGTCATTCTTGTGTCCACAGGAATGACTAATGTTGGAGACGGGTGTTGCGGTATGTTTTTGGTGGTGAAGTTCTTAGGCCAGGCCTCTCACTGCGTTATAATTCATTTTGTCAGTTTCTATTTCAGAGGAACATGAACATGGTGATGATATTCTGACACCCATCCAAGTATTCTACCATCGTCATGCTCTGTTGAGCATATAGAGCTAGCTGCAGTGTTCATGATTGCAAGAGTTAGAGCCTTTTGTTAAGGGTTTTAATCTCTTGCAAGCAGCTAGCTTGACCGGTGAAGCGGTACTCAATTCGTGGGTGCCGTGTCTCTGGGTAAGTCCGTTGCAGGTAAAAGGAAGTGTAGATGTGGGTAGAATGAGCACTTTAATATAAATAAGCTCACCCAGCGACAACGAAAATAGTGAGGAAGTCAGCAAGTTTCTTGTACTCGGCGAGGTCAAATAGACCATGAGCAGGAGAGGCCTCTCTCTAACCTAACAGACATTTGGGGCCAAATGTTGTTATGAGAAACTCGCACGAGCCGGAGCATATGTCCGCCCTCCACTCGGGATGCTCTGTTTAGTCTGCAGCCGGGGTCGGCTTCAGTCATGGCTTCCTCCACTGCATTTCACAAGCCGAAATGAAGTTTTCTGGTTAGAAACTTGCATGAGACGCAGCATACGTCCGCCACAACTTAGGACGCTCCATCTAGTCTGCAGCCGGGGTCGGCTTCTTTGCCTGTGAAGTCGGATCATCCAGTAGCTAGGGAGACGAGGCTTCGATCATCAGGACATTCGGAGAAGAGATCCATCTCTGACACACTGTCCCAGGAGCAGCAAGCGGCTAGGA
Source organism: Pictodentalium vernedei (assembly GCA_031216915.1). Lineage (NCBI taxonomy): Eukaryota > Metazoa > Mollusca > Scaphopoda > Dentaliida > Dentaliidae > Pictodentalium > Pictodentalium vernedei. The sequence continues at coordinate 629,897,799 of CM062295.1, read as the reverse complement.
AACAGAAGACCGCTGCTCCTCATGCCTCGATGACGGACTTGCTGTTGCAGATTGCTCAGCTGATCGCAGCATCCCAGCAGGTGCAGATGCAGCCTCCCTCAGACTCAGAACCTGAGCTGTCGGACGGTGCTGGGTCGGTCGAGTCATCTGTTCACGCAGATGCAATAGACCCAGATTTGCAACTAATTCTACATATTCCACAAACATACCATTTCATGGACTACGTCCATTTAAAAACGGTTGGAGAAGATGTTCAGAGAGCTCCTCTGTGTTTGAATGAGCAGCCCAGGGATCTAGATGTATCCTTGCCTGCATCATTCACTATTCGCTCAGACACAATTACAATGGCAATTTCATCAAGTAGAGCGATTTGGAAGCTCTTACGCAGGTCACCTTACCAGAGCTATGGCACAATGTCTCAACGGGAAGGAATTTGGTTACATTTGTATCTCTCTTAGAGTTCTTTTCAGGGCAATTTGTATACCACATATAACTCTGCCCTTACAGTGGCTTATCTGGAGTTAATCAGATGTGATGCTGCCTTTGCATCGTCATCACTTATAGATGACAAGGTGGAAAGCTCTCTCCGGGTCGCTCCGGTCTCCAGACATACTATTTTGGACAAGCTTTCGTCGGTCTATGGTCAGGCCATTAAGAAAGTGTCAAGTGATCTGCTATTGAAGTTGGCGTCTCATCAACCCGCTTCAGCAGACAAGAGTAAAGGAGGACGTTCCAGATCTAAATGTCAAAAGGGAACTCCTCACAAGGGTACAAGAAGCCCTCTTACAATTACTCTAGAGGTCGTCAATATAGCGACTTGGGAAAGGGCGTAGGTCTGATTGGGACTATCGGTCAGATGCCCCTAGGCCAATGGGATGAGGTTCTTCGTGGGGAGGACGTAGTTTCTTCTCCCGTAAGCCTCTCAGGTCATACAGGTGAAGTTCAAGACCTCTATTGCTTGCCATTTGGCGGAAGGGTATCATCTTCGCGAGAAACTGGACAGCAGTCATGGAAGATCAGTGGGTGAGAAGTATAGTCTTGGACAGCCTGCGGCTATCGTTCCGAGCGGCACCCCCACTAACAAGATGTCTGCGTTGGACAGATCTTCCATTGGATCCTTTCAAAAGAGAGTCTCTCCTAGCAGAGGTACAGGCTCTTTTATAAAAGGAGGCAATAGAGGTCACCAAGAATCAGGATTCTCAGGGTTTTTTCACTCACCTGTTCCTCGTACCGAAGCCAGACGGTTCGTTCCGACCAGTAATAGACTTGAGCTGGATAAAGCAGCTCATTGTGGCTACAAAATTCTATATGGAGACCATTCGGTTGGTAAGAGTGAGCATTCGAGTGAACGACTATGCAGCAAGCATAGATCTAAAGGATACATACTTTCATGTCCTGGTACATCCGGCATATAGAAACTACCTGCTGTTTGCCGTACAAGGGAAGGTGTATCAGTTCAGAGCAATGCCCTTTGGTCTGAACATGGCTACCTGGGCAATCACTCGTATAATGAACTCGGTAATGTCATACTACTGAGCTCATTTGTCTGCGGTAACGTCGGCTTACTTGGACAACATTCTACAGAGGTACGGCAACAGAATTATTCTTCAGAACGATGTTCAGAGTCAGCTTCTATTACTCCGACGTCTTGGTTTCATCGTAAACGAGAAAAAGCCGGACATAGCTCCATCGAAGTTGTTCAGTCACTTGGGAATGAGCTTCGACACTCACAACAATCTGGTTCGTCAGCCGTTACCCAGAGTGAAATTTGGCAGTTGTTATGCTCGCTTTTGTCTACACTCAGACGTATAAAAAAGGAATTCATGCGACTGATGGGGCTGTGCGGAGAAGATACTCCTATACGTCATGAATCATCATGTTCATCTTTCTGTCCATCATATATCGGGTCGTCTGAATGTGCTAGCAGACTCTCTCTCTCTCGGAAAGGTTGCATGTTGCCATCGGACCGGACTCTCAACAAGCGAATATTCAGGCAGATTTGCTACCAGTGGGATCATCCCATGATCGATCTGTTTGTGACACCAGAACAATCAGTTACGACTTTCGTGTCGCCATGCCAAGATCATCAAGTGTACGAATTAGACACTCTGTTGATCTCATGGGATGGCATGATAGGATAGGCATATCCTCCAACTCCATTGATTTAGCAGATTCTGTTTAATTCAAACAGTCTCATTGCGAAAACCTGATAGTAGCACGCACCTCAGTCGTCACGGAAACCTTGGATCAATCATCTCAGGTGTCTGTTATGGGACGTTCCCTAGAAGCTTCCTCCACGAGAGGACCTTCTTTATCAGGGGAAGTATTTGTTCTTCACCTCTTTCTCCGCCCTTAGTGGCATTATGGAGTCGGTCAGATGTGAGGGAGCCTTGCAGTTCCTATACTATTTGATGACTAACACAAGAACGATCCAATGCGGGTGAAAGGGGTTCAATATCCACTTTCTAGTTGGTTGGTTTCCTGTGGTTGTTCATCTATATGTCATATACGAGCATATGATTGATCGTCAATAAATTGCTAGCCTTTGGGTACCTGGGAGGCTGTCTAGTCAGTTAACTGGTATACAGATGATTGCATGCGGGATTTCAATGCTCACATGCATAATAATCACATTATTAGGCAGATGCATTATTGTATGTTAAGGACCTTAGAAACAATTATTTCGGGGGCGGTCTGTGACGAGTCTGTTAATCATAGGCATGATCCATTTCTAGATCCAGGTTTCTATTAATGGTGGTACCCAATCGAATACATCTTGCCTTACACTCTTGTATATTCACACAATTTTCAGGACCATAGATATCGGATAGAACATGTCTGGGAGTGTTATTTACTGGAATTTATTGTACACCTGAATGGGGTCGCCTGTGGGTTACCTAGGAACTGTGTTTACACTCCAGAGATCATCCATTGTGATTCTATTGGACATGTGTATGTTATATATTATATCACCGGTTTTCGACCTATCTGCGTATGCCGACTCTGGTATACGTTACAAGCGGGCGATATTAATTACCGGGTTCGCTGATGTAGCCTTAGCTTCTGAAGTGGCGTTAAGCACCAATTAATAATAATTAATACCTGGGTGTCTATTCAACGAATATTTATATTGTTATTTGGTACCGCTTTTACTGATTCCAGAGCACTCCCCTCTTTTTGAAGATTCCTTCACAAAGGGGGGGGGGGGGAGAGGTGTGTGATTTTTTACCTCTCCTCCGGCTTGATAAGTATGTAACTATGGGTGAAGCTGTTTTGTCTGTAGATTATATCCTGGATACAGCTTGTGTTTTATTGCATATGGCGTATGTTTGTTGTGGATATCCTCTCATTCTCAAATACCCCATCCTAACTTCTGGGGCTTAGTCCGGACTAGCCTTAAAAATTGGGAACTTGTTACATCCAATTAGCATAGTCTTCATGCAAAGAATACGGAATTACTTGAATTTGGCTCCTTATTGATGATATGTCTTCTCTATTACCATATAGAGAGAGAGACATACATGTAATTCCTTTTAAATTTAATTTCCTTTCACCTTGGATTACAGGCTTGAAACTATGTTGGGCTACTAATTCTGAAGTCCTAGGCCCTCTGCCTTTTTACGATTCAGCTAAGTCTGGTCATTGGGGTATAGTATAAAAACATTATAAATTTAAAGTAATTTCTATATTTCTACACTTACCAATGGCTCAGATGGGTATGGCCCTCCCATGAGTGGGCACTCATACCTCCCCGCTGAGTTATTATGTAGTACTCTTTTTTACAAAGAATGTTGGTGCTAATTTTGGTCACTTCCTGGCGACTCTGCATGCATGGAGAGTAAAAGTATGGAGGACCAGATAGGACTTTTAATTTTCGATTTTTGCAAGCAAATTTCGGGGATTGGGGGGTTCAAAATTTGTATTTGGCCCTTAATAACTTTGAGTTTGCACCAGCTAAGTCTGGGTCATTGGTAAGTATAAAAAATATACAAATTACTTTAAATTTATAATTTTACATTAACAACTGAACAATTGCAGAAGATAATAAAATGTGGTTAATGAATCATCACAAAAAAAAATGCTTGGCAACAATCGGTTGAACTGATGTTCCATGAGCCTTTGCTGTTGTCATCTGTTGTGGCCTAAAACAAATGAAGAACATGAACTTTTGATGGCCAAGAAATAATTACAAAAATAAAATAAAAAAATGCCCGCCAACATGCAATTTTACAAAAAATAGCCTGAGAAACAGAAGATCTACTTATGGGGCCTTACGCAGATGGATGCAGTCGATTCATTATGTAAAGGGTTAAAATTTTGATATTTTTTACATCAAGTATTCAGAGGGTTAATCTCAGTTACAAAAGGATGGGAATGATAAACAGTATTAAACCTTCCCACATGTTTTAAACTATATTTCATCTCAAAGCCGGGAAATTATGAATTATTTTTTTCTGTGTCAAACTTCAGTTTTTTCACTCAGAGGTGATTCCCCATGGTTGGTTCAGTGAGTTCGTAGTCGTTCCTGTTATGCCCAGATTGGAGGAATCTAAATGTCTGGTCATAAGGCCTAAAAAAGTAAAAAGTCTGTTTCTCAGGCCCTACTTCATGGTCCTTTTGGCTGCCACATGCTCTTTTTTTTTATAACCAATACAAACTTAAAAAATAAAACTTAAATCATTTATGTCTGATGTTTTACCCAAGGTAATAAAATTGATAAATTTGTCTCTTGAGTGCAAGAAGGATTTGCAAAAATAAAAAATAAAATAGAAAACCCACATGCAATTCAACAAAAAAATATTATCATTATTATTTATTAAGGTTTAATGACATTTTAACAGCCAAGGACATACCATGTCGGTGACATTTTTATGGGTGGAGGAAGCCGGAGTTCCTGGAGAGAACCACCAAGCAATGACGAGCAGCTGCCAGCTCCCCAACATTGTAACTCCACACTGCTGCACAGGCAGGGTTAGATTGGTTGAAGACATGCGCACCATTGACATGTAGTACGCCATAGTAAACAGCAGCATCGTGCCCCCATGTGCACAAGTGTTAAGTGCCTTGCCCAAGGACACAATGCTGAAGTCAGAATCGATCACTCAGACGGTCACCCATCCAAGGACTAACTGGGATTGACGTTGCTTAACTTTGGTGATCTGACGAGAACTGGCTACTGCAATACCACCGCTGCCCCCTTAACAAAAAATGGCCAAAGAAACAGGAGATCTACTTTGTGGGACCAAAATCATGTTTTTGAAAAAAAATTAAATTAAAAATATGTCTTTTTCTGTTGTTGTGAGTTGTTCTTGGCAGAGTTGGCCAATATGTCAGTAAATAAGTTTAATTTTATGAACTTGAAAATGTGGTCATAACCCCAAGTGAGAACCTCAGGAAGTGAAGCAGTGTGTGTTTACTGTGGTAAACAAACCCTGTTTTACTGGTAAAATAGGACCCAGTCACCAATGCTCATGATGGAAGCCCTCTAAAATGGGCAACATGGGTATAAATGATGATTGAATAATTAAATTTGGCTTTATCTCCTTCTTGGGGGGCGCTGTGGCATTGCGGTAACCGGTTCTTGTCAGATCACCGAAGTTAAGCAACGTCGAGCCCGGTTAGTCCTCGGATGGGTGACCGTCTGTGCGATCGATTCGGACTCCCGCGTTGTGTCCTTGGGCAAGGCACTTAACCCCGATTGTCCACATGGGTGCACGATGACGCCGTGAGCTAAGGTGTACTGCATGTCGATGGTGCGGATGTCTTCAACCAATCTTACCCTGCTTGTGTTGCAGTGCGGAGTCACGATGTTGGGGAGCTGGCAGCTGCTCGTCGTTGCTCTGTGGTTCTCTCCGGGTACTCCGGCTTCCTCCACCCATAACACTGTCACGGTCATGATTAGCCATTGTGCATAAGTATGTGACCTCAAACACCCATAAATAAATAAATAAATTACCTCCTTGTTGTGCCCATGATTAGCCATTGTGCAGAAATATGTGCCCTTAAACACCAATAAATAAATAAATAAATAAATAAATAATCTGGTTGTTCCAACCTGAGGGTCATCTGCAATTTTTAAAAAAAGGTCTAATATATTTCAAAGACTTTTGAGTGGTAGATATTAGACCACTTTTTTGGTACAGATTTATGACAGTTAACCTCTTGCATGCTGCTGGCAGAGAGGACAGAATTACTCTTGCCACTGAAATAAGTATAATTTGGGCACATTTAATCAAATTTTTCTCCTGTAAATTGAAGAAAGTTTTTCACCAATGATTCCTTGAGATAAATTGAAGTGAAGTTTTCATCAAATCTAGTCATGGCTGCTTCATCACAGCCATGACTAGATTTGATGAAGAATATTTAGAAAATACTCAGCAGATTAAAAGTTAAAGAAGCAATAAATTGTGATTTTAAGAAAAATAAGTTGACTGTTTAACAAAGCCACATGAACAATGTTCACTATGCAAGAGTACCCTGCTGTTGTATATATGAGTCATATGAAAGTGTCTGCTTCAATTAAATAACTTAACTTTAAGGCGAGAATTTATCAGACATTTAAATAACAGCAGTCTCTACTTGTAGTTTTTCACCCCAAACTTGTTAGCTGAGCACTCACATAAATTCTGTGCAATGTCATTTTCTATATCGGCAAAATTAGCTTTCTTTGAAGGACAAAGGAAAGGTTTATGTTCATACTGGTGTGTTTATAGTGCATGCATCAGTGAAATCTATTTCAGATTGCCATTGTTGAGAAATGTGCTGAGGGTTTATTGGATACATAACTCCAGTTTATTTGAATGTTACTAAGTTTTTCATCTAAAAATGCCCAGTTATTTCTAAAATAATGCTCAGTTGTTTTTTGTGGAGGTCATTCATTTGAATAGCAGAAAGTTAAAATTAGAAACCGCATGTATTCAGAAATGATGTCACAGATTGGTTTACTTCCAATATCTTTCAGGTAGCTTCATTTATATCTTTGCAATGTTGTGATTGGTCATGTTTCCTGAAAGCTTGTCTCTGTTAAAGCAATTTAATTACTGATTTGTGTAATTTTGTCTTGCTTCTGTTGTCTTACATTTCGTATACAGTGTTTTTTTTATGTGCTATTTCACATATCGATTACTATCAATACATTTTTGTTTCAGTTTGGATCACAAGTCTCAAGACTCTCACCATTGTACGCAGGTATATAATTTTTCCTTTTAACTCCTCTGTCCCACCCACCCCACCCCCTCACCCTGGGAAGTGAAGCAGTGCTTGTCTGCTATGGTAAACAAGCTTTGTTTTACTGGTAAAATAGGACCCAGTCACCAATACTTCGGGTGGAAGTCTTCTGATAAATTAATGATTGACTAAACTTGACTTTATCTCCATGTTGTGGTCCCGAGTAGCCATTGTGCAGAAATACGTCACCGTAAACATCAGTAAATAAATATGCTTACCTGACACAAAATAAGGGAGAGATACATGTAGACTGATCACTCTTTATCTGAAGTCCAGGTCATATATGCACCTTCAGTGTTGGAAATCTGATGCAGGCTATTTTTTTTTTTTGCAAGCCAACCACTCCTGCAATTTTAATTCCAAGTAAGTGTGTTTTTGTGTTTTTTATGCACAAGCTTCGGTCATTTTCAACATTGCCAGTATCTTGGATACTCCGAAAGTTTACTTCATGAAGGTTAAAATAGAAATGGCATTAAGTTGGCCTTTGATCTTGTACCCTGAGAAAAGTAAATTTACCTTTTCTAATCAGTCCAGGGCTAGTCAGGATATTAATCATTCTGGTTGGACCACCGTTTAACTTCAGTGCCCCTCAAAATCATGTTATTGCTATATTATCTACAAAATTATTATTTCAATTTTGCATAGAGCACTGGGGGGCTGAAACTGTTAACTGCCGAATATTTTGTGATCTTTGTAAACCGATCCACTTTTCTCCTTGTTTCAGCTTGGATAACCGATTGTTTGTCCAAATTTTTTTGGTCTACAGATCTAAGTTTTAAGCAGATCAAGCTCAGAGTGATGAAGCATTAACCCTTTACCTTACCTAACATGAAAAGCAGACGACACTTGCAAACAAAATTCTTGAATAATTAATTTTTTCATTTTTTGTCTCAAAAAAACATAGCTTATGACCCCTCATTGGAACAAGCTCATTGAAGAGCTCGTTCCAAAGAGGGGGTCATGACCTATATTTTTGAGACAAAAAATATAAAAAAAAATAATGAAAATTAATTGGTGATTTTTGTGAATAGTGCTGGCCGGTTTTGGCCCTTATGTCGGGTAAAGGGTTAAGCATTGATCAGATCATTATGAATTTTATTTTATGATTAATTATCATGTCACTGTCTAAAAAAACATACAGTTTAGTTGAATTAAAGTTTTTGTTTCTACAAATAACATCCTTGAGACAAAATACACTTTCACATCAGTATATTTAACGCCACTGAATTTATGCTTATAACCATGTGTTAGTACTGAAATGGTTAATCGGATAACCGGTTTGGAACTGGTTACCTACCTAACCGATTAGAAAAACCTGTCAACCATTTATCCGAAATATTGATAGTGATCATCATTCCATGGTTAAAACATAGTAAATCTGCTGCTTCTCATTTGTGATAGATTACACCTCAAAGACAGGTATATTGAGAAATAATCGAGTTTGTCGTTCAAGACTTCATTAATAATCGGCATTTTCCATGAGTACCAAGTAATCGCAGACACTATTCCGTAGTATGTATACAAATGAAAGTTGTCGAGTACTCGACAACATTCGTTTGTATACACACTATGGAATAGTTTCTGAGAATACTGCTTTCCAATCGTCCCTATAGTTTTGATCCCATATTCGGTGAAATAATGGCCACGGATAACCGGATATTATCGTTCTCGGTTAGTCGGTTGTGAAAATGAGCAAACCGTTTCAGCCCTACCACGTGTGTTAATATACAAGTTCAACTGATAGTTCAAGTCTCAAAATAGCAGAATATATTGTGGTCATTTTCAAATGTAAGCATTATACCTACAGTGAAACCTTAAATTTCAAAAGAGTGGTAAAAAAAACAAACACCTTCTTTGTTCTGCATGTTCACAACTAAATGTTGGCAATCAATTTCTAGCTGGGATCAAACTCAAATCTGACACTGTTCTGTGCATATTTGGAAACTGACTAATACCTGTTCCGACTGCATCATACACCAAAGAACAGTCTTATTCCCAGTTTGATTGAAAGAATCATTTACTCCTGACATATTTAAATATATTTCAAGGATTTGGAATTGTTATTGCTCTCAAATGCTTTCAACAAACGAAAGCTCTTGTCAACTGGTGATTACACCCCATTCCAACATTTTAAAAATTTGCATAGGTACTCCAGGGAGGTGACAGGGGTTATACCCACCTCTCCATCCTAATAAAAACATCCTACCAAAAACCAAGAGTATTTAGTGTTCAATGTCCCTCCTCAAATGCCACCAAATGCAATCTGAGGGATCCCGAGGGGGTCTAAGTAATTAGCTTCAAAACTTTCTGACCATCACCCATGGGAGGAGGACACAAGATCCTATAACCTTTTCCATGCTCAGGTTCTCTATATTTTTCTGCCATGTGACCTGACACCTACCCCTGCACCTCTCACCCCACCCCATCACACCACCACCACCTTTGGTTACCTGTTCCATTTCTTGCACCTCCGCTGAGAACAGCCTGTCCTGTGTGGAAAAGAAAGTGAAAAAAGTATGTTGCTCAAACACGTTATACCTGCAAAACAAGTGGAAGGGAACAACATCTGAAATACATTGACAGCTAATGAAAAATTAGAATTTGTTGACCTTGAATGTCAATTGACGCAACAGTATAATCGTATTTGCATATTAAAAAAACTTTCCTTGAAATGACCAACCATAAAAATCTCCCCGTTTGGCCTGACATTGAAAGCACTAGAAATGAGGCAAATATCGAAATACCAAAATGACCACATACCTCACTTAAATGCAATATCTACGCATCTACTGGCCACTGTTACGTTTCAATGGAATTAAAAAAAAAACTTGTGTACACTATACATGCACCAATGACATTTTCAAGACAGTAGGCTTAGATTTGTGGCTTTCAGTATCAATATACGATATTCAACGGAATATTCATTATCATTAATATTCATGAGCTGTCGATGCCAATGGTGCTGCATTGTAAAATGTTCATCAGTTTATCAGTTGTGGTTTCCTTTGCAGAACTGAAACTTGCCACTTGCTCCACATTTATATTGTCAAATATTTTCTACGCATAATTTTTGAAAGCTTGAACTCCAAAATCGGTTTCAAATTAACTGTTGATGTTGATGGAAATTTAGGGTTACAATGAACTAAATGAGCAACGTTTACTTGATAAAATTTTGGGGGTTGGCATAATTTTCTAGACTCCCTCAGGTTACCCTATACACAGGTATTTTATTTATTTTTTTTTTTTTTGCCTGATATATGGAAATATCACTTTGGGTGTACCAGTATTGAATCTGCTTTTTCATTAACCAATTCACCATTTGTTGTTTTTTGTTTTCGATGAGTGAACGGTACGATCTTTCGTCTGAAATTTTCAGCCCTGCTCAACTGATTAACCACCGGTCATGAGTGTGACTGGTCATAAAACCCATGACCGATCAATAACTTGTTATAAACACCGCCATTAACAACAGTAAGTTACAGGGTATTCTGCCAGACACTGCTTGTTGGGTGTTAAATTAGCGGGGACACATGCAGGCAATATACATTGACAAAACATCAACGTGATCATGTCGCATCAATGTAGCAAGTTGCAATGCAACCTGTCTCTGAAACTAACTTCAAAGGGATCTGAGATAAAGGTATCCAGTCAGTGATGTAAATTGATGGTATTACTTCATTTTTAGCTTAACTTAACAAAGTCAAGATAAGCTATTGCCATCACGCGTGCGGAAGTCTGTTAGTCTGTGAGTCTGTTCACATTTTCCTTTAGCACAGGCTACACCCTGCAGTTCTTGTCTGATCATCACAAAATTTCATATGCAGGTTTGGGGTCATGTCTAGATGAGAACGTCCCCTTTTGGTTGCGATCGGTCAACCGGCATGGCTGCCCAAGCCCAAAACCCGAAAACCATTAGCACAGTCTACCGGTCGTATTTATGAAGGGATTTCATTGTAACTTGGTAGGATGCCTCTGTATAATGCCTAGATGAGAACGTCCCCTTTTGGTCATGATCTGTTAACCGTGATGGCTGCCCAAGCCCGAAACCCAAAATTTTATAGCACAGTCTGCAGGTCATATTTAATATGGAGGGATTTCATTGTAACTTGGTAGGATGACTCCGGATGATGTCTAGATGAGAACTTCCCCATTTGGTCACAATCTGTCAACCGTGACAACTGCCCGAGCCCATAACCCGAAAACCTTTAGCACAGTCTATAGGTCATATTTATGGAGGGATTTCATTGTAGCTTGGTAGGTTGACTTCATATAATGTCTAGATGAGAACGTCCCCTTTTAGATGTGATTGGGCAACTGTGACGGCTACAGGAGCCTGAAGACCGAAAACCTTTAGCACAGTCTACAGGTCATATTTATGAAGGGATTTTATTGTAACTTGGTAGGATGACTCCAAATAATGTCTAGATGAGAATGTCCCCTTTTGGTCATGATCATTCAGCCTTGATGGCTGCCCGAGCCTAAAAACCTTTAGCATAGTCCATAGGTCATATTTATGCAAGGATTTCATTGTAACTTGTTAGGTTGACTCAATATAATGCCTAGGTGATGACATCCCCTTTTGGTCGTGTTTGGTCAACTGTGATGGCTGCAGGTGCCCGAAGCCCGAAAACCTTGAGCACAGTCTACAGGTCATATTTATGAAGGGATTTCATTGTAACTTTGTAGGATCACTCCAGATGATGCCCAGATGAGAATTCCCCTTTTGGTTGCGATCATTCATCCATGATGGCTGCCCGAGCCCGAAGCCCGAAAATCTTTAGCACAGTTTACAGGTCATATTTATCAAGGGATTTCATTGTAACTTGGTAGGTTGACTTCATATAATGTCTAGATGAGAACGTCCCCTTTTGGACATGATTGGACTGTGATGGCTACAGGGGCCTGAAGCCTGAAAACCTTTAGCACAGTCTGCAGGTCATGTTTGTGAAGGGATTTCATAGTAGCTTGGTAGGATGACCCCAAATAGTGTCTAGGTGAGAACGTCCCCTTTGGTAGCGATCATTCATTTTATGGCTGCCTGAGCCCAAAAACCTTAGCATAGTCTATAGGTCGTATTTATGGAAGAATTTCATTGTAACTTGTTAGGTTGACTCGATATAATGCCTAGATGATGACATCCCCTTTTGGTCGTGATTGGTCAACTGTGACGGTTACAGGTGCCCGAAGCCCGAAAACCTTGAGCATAGTCTACAGGTCATATTTATGAAGGGATTTCATTGTAACTTCATAGGATCACTCCAGATGATGCCCAGATGAGAATGTCCCCTTTTGGTTGCGACCATTCAACCATGATGGCTGCCCAAGCCAGAAGCCCGAAAACCTTTTATTGTAACTTGGTAGGTTGACTTCATATAATGTCTAGATGAGACCCCCCCTTCCAATCCCAAAGGTCTGTGTCTGATATTCTCCACAACAATCTAATACATGCCAACATTGAATTTGATTCACTTTCCCTCAAAATGAAATCTTTAATCACTGCTGATATCAAATATTGAATAACCCCTTCCCCCACTACGGGACCACTACCAATGGCCAAACATCAAGTTAGAGGAGATTATGGAAGGGGGTCACCCCTCCCATAATCTCCTCCAACTTGACCTCTGGCTGAGGCTTGGCCCCTGGCCAAGTTTTCAGTCTTTTTACTTGCCAGACATTCTCATCCTTGAGTTGCATTGTGGGCGACCCCCCTAAAACAATGCTGGCTACACCCCTGAACAGATCTTTTCAAGAAAAACACCACTTTTGCCATCACAGTTTTGAATCCATTTAGTCTGACATTTTGTCAATTGATGAATTTTGTGTATTTGTTTCAGGAGAATATTGTACAAGCATCAGGAAACTACGATGGCAAGAAAAGCTATTCATGTACCTATGACGGCTGTAAATTGAAGGAGCTAACACCTATACACTGTCCACAATGCAGTAAAAATTTCTGTTTAAGGTATGTTTACTGTTCGTAAACTTCATGTTACTGAGACAAATATCAGCTCTTCTTTTATAAGTTCACCTGACTGAAAGTCAGGGTGAGCTATACTGATCACCCTTCCTTCCTTCCTTCCTTCCTTCCTTCCTTCCTTCCTTCCTTCCTTCCTTCCTTCCTTCCTTCCTTCCTTCCTTCCTTCCTTCCTTCCTTCCTTCCCTCCTTCCTTCCTTCCTTCCTTCCTTCCTTCCTTCCTTCCTTCCTTCTCTCCCTCCCTCCCTCTCTCCCCCCTCCCTCAACCTGTCCATCTGGCCATCCAGGTTCACATTTCAAGGTTCTTATGTCATTTTGAAATTTTTGAAAAAGTATGGAAACTTGTGTCAGTGTGGGAAGGGTCTTGAAAAGTTTGAAAAAAAAACCCACCAGTCAAGCCTTGAAGGTATTGAATAAGTGTGGAAATTAAATTTTTAACAAACTTTTAACCCTCACCACATTGATATTGCAGTATTTGCAACTTCAAATAGCAAATTTTTCCCAAAATGCAACTAAGAATTTAACCAATTCAGTCTTGTTTAACAGAGCTCTGTAAGCTTTGTCATTCAAAAATAAATTGGTTAGATTCTTTGTTGCATTATTGGAAAAATAAACAGCTATTTAAAATGTTGTTATTTTGACAACACTGTGCAGTGGCTAAAATCATTTGAAATTAATAATGACACCATTAAGATTCCAATAATTTATAGTGTTGAAACAATTTGTCAACTTGTTGTTGATGCTAGCTGTTGTCGATGCTGATATAGCCCAACATCGATTATGGATTCTCACATCGACTAGTCGGAACATGTAGTATTTCCTATAAAAACATTACAACATAACAATATTCTGATGCAAGGTCCACTGTGGAAGTGTTAAAACGATTTTCAGTTAATCTGTTCAGAGAGTGAAATCAACAGCACTAATAATGAGATAACTGACACAGACTTTTAGATCAAACTAGACATGAAAGTTAACTGTGTTGCACTGACTCCTTTCAACTTGCTAACAGTGGTCACACAGCATGTGCCTTAATACTGTTAACAGCATAGATATTTGAACATGTCTCAATTCAATAAAATTTCTATTTTTAGACTTGCTGATGCCGGTTCATGGGCGACATACATATATGTAGGCATGATGGGCTATATTTGGATTATATTTGGTGGTAAGTTAATAAAACGTCCATTTCGTTAGACACATGAATTTTATATGCAAATGTCTAATGAAATGGGCCTTTTGTTTACAACTTACCATCAAAATATAATTCAAATATAGCCCACCATGCCTAAGCATGTCAACCATGAACGTGAATCAGTAAAGTGCACAAGTGGTGAAAAATATTCAACTGCAGAGGCGTTGAAATGTAAATCTTTGCGGCAGAAAGTAGGGTGCTGACTAGTTAACCCTTTGAACTCTGGTGGTATCTTCCAAACCAGTTAAATGGCAGAAATTGGAAGAGCCCATATCCATTATTTGGGGTTAGAGCAATTAATATTTTCAACGTGCAGCCTTCAATAAAAAATATTAATTGTTCTACCACACACGTTCACTTAGTAACCATCCTACTTAATGAAATTATGATATATCGAGTTTCTGGACTGGAAAAGTGGCCTCTCGTGTTGAAAGAGTTAACTTTGACTCTACCTTTGGGTGTCGACTAGGGCGTGTCAGATTCAAGTTTGTACAAATCAAAATCCTACCAATCAGTCTTTTAGTCATTTTAACCCTTTCAACTTTATTAACCTGTATTTTGTGGAAATAGGTAATATTCTGTTCATTTGAAATACTGGTAATTATGCAGTTCCCTTGTGGGTACTGTGAGATGTTTGTTTTCTCAAACTGCTGCCCTAATCAGTGGAAAAATTATTAGTAAATAATAAGCAACTAGTAATATTTTTTAAAATCCTTAAATCACTTTGTGAAGAATCAGTGGGCCTTTGTCAGGTGTGCATTTCAGGCCCCTTGGGGCCTCATGCTCTCTCCTCCACACACCTACTCATGCAATACCATACAGTATCATCTTCTAAGAACTTATGCCAATACACGAAGTTACCATGTTACCGCCATCTCATCCCAATAACGTATTATTCCAATAAGACACTACCCATAGCCCAAAACCCACATCGTGAAACACAAGAGGCTTATTTACTAAACTTCTAATTGTTAAAAGTTGCCTTTTAACGATCTCAGTCCACATCGTAAATCAGTTTGTAATTTAAACAACACTTAACCTGGAACACCATCTGCTACACGTGTGAAAAATCCAGAAAAATGAAGCAGCTTGCTGGTCACTTTGTTGATGAAGCAATTACGAAATGGGCGACGTCATTTCAAATATTTCACATTATGACGTCAGATGGTAACATTTGCTACTGGAGCTGTAAACATAAAAGAAACTACGCCAGTTCTCATCCAATCAGAGGGTGAGGATTTTACTCTTGGAACATATCAAGAGAAGAATAGCATATTTTATGTCAAGTATTGATAAGCATGTCACAGAATCAGAAAAATGTGGTAAAAAGGTGGCTTTGAAAACTTACTTGGTTTCAAAACACTGGCTTCTCAGCATCTATTCTAAACATGAACACTACAATCCCCATTCCTTTCCCTGCCATGCCCTCTGTCTGCATGGTTAACAGGGATGAAGAATTGCCCTTTTCTAGACATGTGTTAATGAACCAATGCTGTGCGGATTCAGTTCCAAATCTGATTAGCTGGTGAAGATGTAAGCTGGATTATCATTTAAGAGTACATGTACAACATACCAAGTACGCAGAATTCACAAGGGCCCTTGAAATTGCTTAAAAGTGCTTCAGTTTCAAAATTGAAATTCCAGATCTTTGTAAAGACTCGAAAGTCAAACTTCCAACAAAACATTCATGGGAAGTCCTTGAAAAAATATTTAGTATGCTTTGCTAATTTGGGTGATAATATGTACATATAAGATGTGGTATTTTTGTGGTTCTGTTGCTTACCTGGCGCTGGCAGTGAGTCTTGAAAATCTCTAAGAGAGCGACCCAAGTATCAGTGATCATTAGAGGTTATTACATGGTTAGTTTCATAATGGCTGAGATATCAGCCAGAGGTAACTTCATATCAGCCAGAGATCGAAGGTCAAAGGCTGATAAGAAATTACCAAGGGCTGATATTTCAGCTAATATGAAACTAACCAAGTAATAAGCTCAATAATTATTAAACGAAAACAAGTAATTATTATACCCCCCCCCTTTTTTTAAAAGGGGGTGGTATATAGTAATAACTTTGTCTGTTCATCCTTCCATCTGTTTGTCATACCGTCCATTTGTCCATCCGTTAGTCCGTCCATCCACACTCATTTCCGGGAAATAACTTTTGTACCATTGGTTGCACAGTGCTCATACGTCACAGGTAGACTGCTTATAATGGGATGATGATTGGGATTGCTCTTGGGATCTGTAGGTCAAAGGTCAAGGTCACTGTTACTATAAATAAAATTTTTAGTGTCAGTGCAATAACTTTAGTTTACTTTTGTGCACGAAGCTATAACTTCATATTGTGATTGCATTTGAGGTGCTGATCGTTGAGATTGCATTTGGGGTCAATATGTCAATGGTCAATGCCACTGTTAGTATAAATATAATTTTTGGTTTCCGTGCAATAACTTTAGTTTTCTTTTGTGTACGAAGCTATAACTTCATATTGTGGTTGCATTTGAGATGTTGATCATTGGGATTTCATTTGGGAGCAATAGGTCAAAGGTCAAGGTCGCTGTTACTATAAATAGATTTTTGGTTTCCATGCAATACCTTTAATTTTCGCTATAACTTCATATTGTGATTGAGGTGTTCATCATTGGGATTGCATTTGGGGTCAGTATGTCAAAGGTCAGTTCGTTCGTCCGTTCGTTTAAACTAAAATATGTCCACAATGATTATCCAAATCAGTCAGCACAGGTCTGTCCGAGCTACACAGATCACAGATAGATCATCAAAGATTCACCAGTCAGTGTGGGTTTTTATCTCCACTAAACTGGTACACGGAAATATGGGTAACATATTCCTACTCTTCATACCACTGACAACAATCTGCTATCCCTTCAACCACTGCAGATAGCAGATGGCACTTAGAAAATCAATTCTTGAGTAACTAACAAAAAAAGGTTTGTCAAAAAAACATAGCTTATGACCCCTCATTGGAGGGACTCAATGAGCTTGTTCCAATGGGGAGTCATAAGCTTGTTTTCAGTACAAAAATTGAAAACTTAATAAAATTTGAAATTGAATGGAGATTTTTGTGTAATAATGCTGGCTGGCTTTGTCCGTTTCAATGGGTAAAGGGTTAATTAAATCACCTTCAGATGGCTGAACGGCAAGGGGGAGTATTTCTCGTGAGCCCCCTCTCACTTTGGTCTCGTTACAAAATGTTCTCAGATGTGTTCAAGTTTTCTGACAGTTTTATTGTTTCTCATTCTTTTCCCCAAATCCTAAATTTCCTCTTCTCCTAGTTCAGCTGTCAGAACATTTCATTGCACAGTTTGGGTAGCAGAACTTTATACAGTGGAACCCTGTTAATTAAATAGCCACTTTGCCAATGAAAATTATCCAATTAACAGGAGTATTCAATTAACAGGAATTGTGTCACTTTCCTATATTCTAGAGATAAACTTAGCATTTATTCTGTTATATCTTGTTTGACAGAGCTCCATGAGCTCTGTCAAACAAGATATAATAGATAAAATGCTTGCATTGGATGTGCTGAGGCTCAATAGGTCTATAAACAAACGAAAACTGAGAAGAGTTAGGGTAATTTCTCGACAAGTTGCAGGATTTTTTTATTCAATTAACATGAGTTTACTCTGTAAACTATATTCAATTAACAGGTCAAATTTGTACTGGAGGTATAGTAAATGGTTTTGTGTTGCAAAATTATATTCAGTTAACAGGGATATATAATTAACAGATATCCAATTAAGTGGGCTCCACTGTACCATGATTACCTATTCTACTATATATAAAAAGTCCTTGACATAACTATTAGCTTTACACACCAACCGTGGTAAACACACCAGCAATGGGATTTCAGTTGTTAAAATTTACACCTACAGTGGAACGACATCCAAGTTGACCTTTGGTGACCTCGACTTGAATGCAAACTTGTCAAAATTTATCATTCGTCGCCTTACGAAGAGTGAAATGAAACCCACAATTATTTTGTACGTTTTTAAATGAGGTAACCTCATAAGATACCAAACATTAACAAACGTGTAGCCTCATGTTAATAAAGCACCCATAACTCAAAATAGTATGTTATTATGTTATTAAAATGAAAAAGGCCCCGTAATTTGCCTGTTCCTTTTTGCATTTCATTTCGGCTCATGTAAACAAAAACAGATTCGATCACGTGAATATTGTTTTATTTAACATTTAAACTCATTAATCTGACAATCATGGTATAAATAAAATACAATACCAGAAGAATTATGGTAGTTTTTAGGCAGCAATCATAGTACATTTATATGGTTAGTTCAGGGTTAATTATCCCAGATCTGTCTTTTTGTCATCCTTGAGTTATTTTAATGACCTCAGTTATCTCAGATTGGGTTGGTTTGCACGAGTTAATTATGACAGCACTCTGAACATTTTGTGCTTGATTTCTCGCTGTGTATTTGTGACCAGTCAGTCTGTGAATTGCATCGAAACGACTGGGTCAGGTGGTGAATTTCCAATCAAAATTAGGTTTGGTGGTCGGCGGTCTGAGTGGTTTGCTGTACTGGTATTTCGCGGAGGATCAATACGTCTGTATTTAGTTCTTAGTTTTCCCCATTCGCCAGTATATATATTTCATGTGTTTTCTATTAAGACATGTCAGATATGGATAAATGTTCCAAAATCTTGATCATCGGCCACTCCATGATTTCTCGACTTGCGAGTTTTTTGAATAGGACAGCGCGTCACCACACTAACTTGACCAATGATTTTCGTCTCAATGAGATTCAATGCTGTAATTTGAATTGCTGTGCTGTGGGAAAACCCGGTGCTACTATGACCTCTTTCCATGGATATGCAATACGCTACGTCCAGGAATTTAAACCCAATGTTGTAATATTACAAATCGGGGGTAATGATGTAGCAGAACATGACTCACTTTCACTGGAAAGTAATATTGATGACCTCGCGACCGACATTCTGAAACAGTCACATGTCCAATTTGTTTTTGTGTGCCAATTATTTCATCGCACATATGTTCGTCCATCAACAAAATGTCCCACAATATCCGTTGTTGAATATAACACTGGAGTCAATACAATAAATAATTATTTAAAGGAAGTATTGCCTTCTTCGTCCTCCAAAATTAAGTTCTGTACACACACGCGGCTACATTCTATTGCCACACAACATTTGTGTGACAGGGTGCACTTTACTGAGGCAGGGCTTAAAAAATATTGTCGCAGCTTACGCGGCTGTATCTTGTTTTTCCAATAAGGTAGGCATCCAGTAAAATAATTACATTTTATGGCATTATGTCTTGTATGCATATTATTGACGTTTAGTCTAACAAAACTTTACTTATTACATACATGTATGGTCTGTCATGTTACGGACAGGTGGCTGACATTGACCTTGATTAGGATACATGATTCAATACTTATACTTCACATAGATTGAGTTTTAAGGGGGTGGGGGGGGGGGGGGGGGGCTTGCCTGTCTTTGATATTGTTTTGCCTTTTTAGGCTCTTAAGTCCAACTGCTGGGGTTAGCGGCGCATGTCTATGTTACTCTGTCGTTGCCTCTGGTTCAAGCTGTTGCGCTACCCGCTTTGTGTACATTCTGTGCATCAATTGGTAAATTCATCTTGTTAATTGTGATCGAGCATGGGATAGCTGTACCATGTCTTTCCCTTCATCTCCAAGAAACTTTATATGTATATGTTTATACTCCACATTGTATGATTCCATGACATGAATTGCCTTTGACTTGATATCTTTTTGCAGTATGGCTCCCTGGGCTCTGTCGTCAGTTGCAGGGGCGACAAACTTTTATTTATAGCTCCTATAGGGGTTACCTATTGTTGATCTTACTGTAAGATCTTCTTGAACGACTAACATTTGTTGTTCTTTGGCCAGATTTTCTCTGGTATGTTACATGTATATTCTGTTGGGTACATAATGGTGCGTTCATGCTTCTTCCTGTGGGAGCTTTATATCCAGACGGCGAGCCTTACCCGATGTTGTGACTGCTTGCTTGTGTTTATCTTACTTTTTATTCATTTTTAGCTCATCTTTGACGAAGTCAAATTTGAGCTATTGTCATGGCCCGTCGTCCGTCGTCCGTCTGTCCGTCCGTCCGTCCATCTGTCCGTACGTCAACAATTGGCTATGGTTAGGGCTAGAGGTCGTATTTATGAACCGATCTTTACGAAACTTCTTGGGTACCTTTGTTATGACCCTGGGATGGGAACGAGTGTTTTTGGGTGTGGTCCGAAATTCAAGATGGCTGCCAGTGGCCATTTTGTACCGATGATGCAAAAATCAGTTTTTTGTACAGAACTTCTGTATGAAAGTTCTGATTTGAATAAAGTTTTGTATAAATGTATAGTACAATGGGATACATCACATATAATACAGGTTTTTTTCTCGTGCGTAAATTATGCAAATTAGACTAACTTTGATTTATTTAGTGTTACTTTCAGAGCTGTAAGTGCCAAGCTGCTATGGCTCGGGCTAGAGGCCGTATTTATGAACCAATCTTTGCGAAACTTCTTGGGTACCTTTGTTATGACCGTGGGACGAGAACGAGTGTTTTTGGGTGCAGTCCCAAATTCCAGATGGCTGCCAGCAGCCATTTTGTACCGACGATGCCGAAATCTGTTTTTTGTACAGAACTTCCATATGAAAGCTCTGATTTGAATAATTTTTTGTATGAATGTTTAGTACCATGGGATACATTACATATATTACAGGTTTTTTTCTTGTGCGTAAATTATGCAAATTAGGCTAACTTTGATTTATTTAGTGTTACTTTCAGCACTGTGAGTGCAAATCCCAATACGGCTCGGGCTAGAGGCCGTATTTATGAACCGCGATCTTCACGAAACTTCTTGGGTACCTTTGTTATCACTGTGGAACGAGAAGGAGTGTTTTGGGGTCCAGTCTGAAATTCAAGATGGCCGCTAGCAGCCATTTTGTTCAAAATTAAGTGCAATCAGATTTTTGCGCAGAACTTCCAAATGAAAGATCTGATTTGAATAAATTTTTGTATGAATGTTTAGTACCATGGGATACATTACATATAATACAGAGTTTTTCTCGTGAATAAATTATGCAAATTAGGGGTCCGGGTGGGACTTAGAAAATTTTGGACCAAAATCCGGAAATTAGTTTTTTGGTTTTTTATGCGTTTTGGTCAATTTTAAGACAAAAAAAAATTTTTTTTTACACTGAAAATTTGGGGTCCGGGTGGGACTTAGAAAATTTTGGACCAAAATCCGGAAATTAGTTTTTTGTGTTTTGATGCATTTTGGTCAATTTTAAGAAGAAGAAAAAATTTTAGTCTGAAAATATTTTGTTTGGGACTGAAAATTTCCACACAAAAATAATAATCTACAATGATTGGTCTTAATCTGTAGTCCATTACAGTCACCTTGTAATTCTTCTATTACTGTTGACTGGGCCAAAACAAATACTAATTCCTGTCATATTCATTATTCAGTTGTCTTGGTCACAGCAAGTACTAATTCCTGTCATATCCAAGTTGAGCTACAGAGTCATTGACTCTTTCATTCTTTTCAGAATGCCCAAACGGCGTAATGATTTAACTGATGGTCTTTCAGAATTATTTCAACCGTCCAATGCCAAAAGGCCCAGTATTCCTAGGGTTCATGCTTCGAGTACCACCACTCCTGACAATACTGGACAGCCTAGGGTGTCTGTTCGTGCTCCAGGGGACATCATTGACAGTCCTATTGCATCCACCTCCACTGCTGTTCCAAACAGTAGGCCTAGGCCACCTTCCCAGAATGCTAAGAGACGCAAGAATAAATCCGGGCATGGTCGTTCTTCTGCACAGATAAGATCCAGAAATAGTAGGGCCGATAGGGTTAGTCCCCCCAGTCCAACAGATACTGATGTTGCCCATAACTCTACGGTCGTTTCACGTCAGCAGGAGTTCGTACCAAGTTTTGAGTCACCTTTTCCCCTACCAGTGGTTACAGCTCCATACAATTGTGACTCTCGGGGCAGTGCCTGGGGGGGGGGGGGGGGAGGGGGGGGGGGGGCAATCCTGTTACAAGTATACCAAATCTGGGACATACCACCGTTCATTCTTCTGCGAACTTTTTACCTTCGGTTGGATCACCAGTGTCTCCTTATTCCGAGTTATTAACAGTACGTTTATCGCATCACATTGTGCAACAGTTACAGGTTAATCATGGACAGGGTATACAGACTGTTTCTGAAGCAGTTATTGCAGCATTACAGGCTACTGGGTCTTCCACCATTCCTACTGCCAGTGCCAGTATGATGCCAGTTGGTCCTTCCTGTTTCGGCCCGGTACGGGATTCCATCGTTCCGGGGGCCGATCCATTGTCCAATGGGGATGTGATGTCATTCAATCCATTTCATCAGTCCATGGTTACTCAGCCGAATAGTGGGCGAGGTAATGATCATATATTTTCTTCAGTTCCGTTAGCATACCATGTCGGTCCAAAATTGAAATCTCAAATATGGGCCAATGAATATGTTAATTTGGCAACCCTTCTTCTGCAGCAAGAGCATGAGGCTACTTATTCCATGGCGATGCAGGGTGGTGACGAAAGTCCTTCTTTGGTTTTTATTCCCAAACCTCTGAAATCTATCACCCACTTGGCTCAATGGTTTTGTGCTTTTGAGATTTTTTGTTCAGTTTACGTAGAGAAATTTCCACATCAGATTCAAGCTCTTCTTAATACCAGTCCAATATTCGTCATATGTCATCAATTGGCTATGGCTGGATTTTTTATGATCGGGAATTTTGAACACTTCGGCAAACTAATCTTTCTCTCCAATGGGATAGTCTCCATTGGGAGTTATATCTCAAAGCCATGCCCTCTACCAGGACTTCAGTCAGTTATCAAAGTCAAAACCAGATTCGTCCCAGGGTCAACTCTTTCAAAGGTAGACAGTCACAGTAGGGCTGCAACGGTACACTTACCTCACGGTTCGGTACGTATTGCGGTTTTTCGGTGGCGGTACAATACGTATTGCAGAACATTTTTTCTAACATTATTCGCCCAAAAACTGATGGTGAATCATGTTTGCAATATGCTAGAAGCCTAGCATGCTGCTGGACTGCTGTGGCAGCTGTGCCGTGCAAAAATGCACTGCAACAAAAAAAAAAAGACTGAATAATTTATAACCCCCTTCCCCCGTAGATGTGTGGTTTTATTCATTCTGAACTAAGCAGTGGAATTTACCATGATTCACTATCAATCTCATCTTTGTATGAGGGAAAGCCAAAGTGTTTCCAGACAGGAGATTTAAATTTTGCAGGTGGGCTGACGATACCTTCATTATTATTGGCAGTGCATTTATTTCTGTCACTCGTGTTGTGATAATTGGATGTACTTCAGATCTGACATGTGTGCACGAAGGCAAAACAGAAATACGCAAATAAACAACGCAAAACTTGATTGGCGAATTGTTGAATAATCAGCCAATAAATAATCGTCTTACTTCTCCTGATACACATTCGGAATTACCCAAAGCTCAAGTGACATCAAGTCGGTTATTTATAGATGCACGACATGCTGTTCTGTTTATGTTTGCAAACTGTTTGCTTGTGTCGACACTCACATATTTTCATACAGACCCAATCCCCAACAGCCGTCCATTAAAACTAACAGCATGCTTCTATGCACTGCATATTTGGTAGATTAAAGCTGAAATGTTGCAGCCAGGCAGCCCGTTAAGCTGATGTAGAAATATGCACTCTTGACATGGCAAAACAGGACAGAAAAAACACATGGTTGACCACATGCTAAATGTAAGAAGTCAATATGAAAATAAGTGTTGTTTGTCACGAACCAATAGAAATGTATCCCCAAATCACATGATCAACATGGTTATGAATATTGAATATATTTATCGCTTGTTTGAACTGCACCACCTTCGTGGAAGATTCCACCACATCCAATTGTTTTATGGGCTTGAAATTCCACACTTTCTTTTATTGTTAAGTGATTTGAATAAGTTAAATTTTTAAAATAAATGTTTGAAATCGTATGTATAAAGTTTTTTCTATTTAATAAATACTGACCACACCACCTATTACAAATATTATCCACCAAGATTATATGCCCAATTTCCCAATAAATTTTGATGATTCCATGTCCGTACAATTGGGTGAGTTACTGAGTGTGTGTGTGTGTGCGGGATGAGAGAGAGGGAAAGGGAGAACAGTTTGATCCTGCGGAGAGTTTCCTTGAAATTCACATCCGACTTCATATGCCCTATTTTGGGGGTGTTGGAAATTTGGAATTCTCCTGCTGCGACCGCTGTACCGTGAGCGTACCAAAAATTAGGCTGAATGAACCGAGTATTGTACCGTGGAAAAATACCGCGGTGCACCGAGACCGTGGTGAACCGTTGCAGCCCTAAATCACAGCAAGGGCGTTCAGGTATTCCTAATGGATTTTGTTATAAGTTTCATTCTGGTCGATCCTGCCAGGGCAAATGTGGTTTTCGCACCTCTGTTACCGTTGTCAACAGGATCATTGTGCTGCGAAGTGTTTAGAAGGTCCGGGTAATTCGAGGCAGAATTTTCATGTGGGCAGAAATACCAATCACCCCACTGAACAGGTCTTTCCAGGAGGGGTTTCACCAGGGAATTTTCAGTACCATAGTAACGCCAGTGCGAGTAACAGTTCTAAGTAAACTGTTACAGGGTTTTGATACATCTGCTGGTGCCACTCTTATTGACGGATTCCAGCATGGCTTTCGAATTGGTGTGGAGACACCTGTTGTTCATGGGGAATCTGACAATCTCCACTCCGCTCATACTTTCCCAGCCATTGTTCAGAAGAAAATCGATAAGGAAGTTAAAATGGGCAGACTCGAGGGCCCCTTTTGCGAACCGCCTTCTTGTCCTGTTATTATATCACCGATCGGTGTTGTTCCTAAAAAAGCTCCAGGAGAGTACCGTATGATTCATCATCTGTCTTTTCCATATGGCGCATCGGTTAATGATAGTATCGCCAAAGAAAAATCGGTAGTTCATTATCAATCTATTGATGATGCAATTCGGGTTGTTTGTCAACTGGGGAAGAGTTGCTATATGGCGAAGACAGATGTTGAGTCTGCATTTCATTTAATACCCATTCATCCTGCTGATCAACCGCTCCTCGGTTTTAAATGGAATAAGATGTATTACTTTGATCGATGCCTTCCTATGGGTTGAGCCTCCTCTTGTAAAATTTTTGAGAGTTTTAGCTCCGCGTTGCAATGGGTGGCCGAACGGAAGTACTCTGTGCATCAGGTGCTGCATGTATTGGATGACTTTTTCTTTGTTGCAACAAGTTTTGCAACC
Organism: Pictodentalium vernedei; assembly: GCA_031216915.1. Classification (NCBI taxonomy): domain Eukaryota; kingdom Metazoa; phylum Mollusca; class Scaphopoda; order Dentaliida; family Dentaliidae; genus Pictodentalium; species Pictodentalium vernedei. The sequence goes on along the minus strand of CM062295.1, from coordinate 629,872,056 downwards.
TGCCAATTTTATCTACATCAGTTTTTGAGGATGTGCAATGAGCTAGGAGTCCCTATCGCACGTGAGAAGACCTTTGAACCTGTATCCTGTTTAACATTTTTGGGTATTGAGTTAGATTCTGTTGCAATGGTTGCCCGTTTGCTGTCTGATAAGTTGCTTAAATGTCGATCATTAATTACAGCTATGATCGGTCGGAAAAGGGCTTCATTGCAAGAACTGCAGTCTATCATCGGCCTGCTTAATTTTGCTTGTTCTGTGGTTGTGCCAGGTCGGGTGTTCTTACTACGTATGATTAATCTTACTTTTGGTTTATCCCGGCCTCATCATAGAGTTCATGTTTCTGAGCAGGTACGGCAGGATCTTCGCTTGTGGTTGTTGTTTCTTGATAGTTTCAATGGTAAATCTGTCTTTTTGTTGCTGAAGTGGGCTGATAATGAGCAACTTACCTTTCACACAGATGCTGCCGGTAGCTTCGGTTTTGGTGGTATTTTCGGGACTGAATGGTTTTATGGTGCTTGGTCGGAGGTTGATGAACATTACAACATTGCTGTTCTTGAGCTGTATCCCGTAGTTTTGTCATTACATTTGTTTGGGTCCCGGTTATGTGATCGACGCATTCTTTTTTATTGTGACCATTCGGTAGTGGTTCAGTGCATTAACACTCAAACCTCGCGTGATTCAGTTCTGCAACTTTTACGTCGAGTTGTTTTAATCTGTCTGAAATATAACATTCTTTTTAAAGCTCAGCACGTTCCTGGCAAATCTAACAAATTAGCAGATGCTCTTTCTCGGTTACAGGTTCAGGAGTTCAAGAGACTTGCACCTTCTTATCAGCAGCATCCTGTTCCCATTCCACACCACTTCAGCTTAACAGCCTTGTTGAGACCCTTGGGACATTAATGGACAGTGCGCTAGCACCATCAACTAGACGGTTTTACCAACTCTCTTTCCATCGTTTTGCACGTTTTTGTGCAGAATTCCGCTTGCGCAGTTCGCTGCTCATTACTGTTGATATATTATGTTTGTTAATTGCCCATATGTATAATGTTGGATATTCCCCAAAATATATCGTCTCTTTGCTTTCTGGCCTCTCGTACATTCATAAAGTTCATCATTTGTGTGATCCATCAGATAATTTTGTGGTCAAGAAATTGCTCGTGGGTATCAAATGTCTACAACTCTCTGTGGATGTTAGGCTTCCCATAACATTGCCTGTTTTAGGCAAGCTCATTACTACTCTCTCCACCTGTTCTGCGAGTGATTACCAATGCAAATTATTCCAGTCACTTTTTTCCTTAGCCTTTTTCGCCTTTGCGAGGATTGGGGAGTTCTGTCCACTCCGGTCACAAGATAAAGATAAAGTTCTGCAATTATCTGATGTCCACTGTCATTCTGAGGGTCAGTCGGCGGGCTTCTTACTCATCTTTCGACATTTTAAACACAATTTGGGTTGTACACCCCACTACGTCAGGGTCACACCGCAGTCTGATCCTTCTGTCTGTCCTGTTGCATTCTTGAAGATTTTTCTTGCGCTGAGGGGCCCGACGTATGGTCCCCTTTTCGCTTATCCTGATGGATCACCTATTTTATGTCATACATTCAATGCTCTTTTGCAACAAGGCTTAAATGTATGTCAGTTGGACACATCCACCTTCAAAGGTCACAGCTTCTGTATTGGTGCTGCCACTTGGGCAGCCAGTTGGGGTTTTACTGATTCTCAAATCAGGATGATGGGCAGATGGAAGTCGAATGCTTTTCGCAGTTACATCCGCAGCTCTCCTCTGACGTGATGTCTTTCTTCAAGCCAAGAGTATTGGCACTGGAAGTGGAGGTGGTGACCTCTTCTATTTCAATTTTCCCCCTCAGTTTCTGCGGGGGCAGCAATTGGAGTTCCATATGATATAGGCATCCATTGGAATTTGTACTAGTCTGCATTAACTTAGTTCCGTTGCATTGACACTGCTAGGGCAGGGTTGCTCATACTGTCTATGGTAGGTCTAGGGTTGATGGTAGTTAGCATGTCTATGTCCATGGTGCTATCCCTTCTGCAGACATTGGTTCTCATGGATTGTTCAACCCTTTAGTTGTTATGGGACATTAATACTATTATATACATTGTCTTGTGCATCCAGGGATGCTGGGGCATTCCTGGCTGCTTATTTAGGGGTCAGCGCTGGGGCGTTGTCCAGTTATATTGTACATAGCAAATTATTTTGACCATTTTGGGGGCGAAGTCATTAAACTTTTTCATTTTATGTTTATGTTATTTTTTGTTCATCATGGCCGTTGTTCCTTGCTAGCGTAGGGTTGTGCTACGGTGGCGAATTATTGTTGCCTGCCCATGGCTTTTCATGAGCTTTGGCTACACGTACTGTGTAAGACTTGTCATTCATATAAATGATCAGGTTCGGCTGATATTTCAGTTGCTGCTCTTCTTGCTGTGTGGGGACACTGTTTTTTCCATTTTTGTGCTTTGCTTATTTCATTCATGTACTTGTCTCCTATATATTTTGCGAGATTTTGTCAGGGGAGTTTCTCGTCTTAATTTCCTACTCCTTTTTGTTTCCCATTTTCCTTCCTTCTCTGCTGTTTTGTGGGCAGAATGCATCCCTCAACACGGATGCCACAGGTGGGTCCAGTTAAGGGATGCATTTTGGGCATTTTTTCATACCGCCCACAACGTAGGCAACATTTTCCAAAATGAAACTCCCCATAGAGCAGTAATTATAATTATTCTACTACTCCTTTATTGGCTGCACTGTACTTATAATACATATATCAAACAATAAAATCTACATTAGCAATTTACAGTGTAGTCCTAAAACGCATACATTAGTTCTTATTAATTGCTCATTGCAAGTTTGGTTTTTCAATCCATGATGGCTGCATAAATATACCCAAAGTATCTTGGTGTTCCAAATGTTCACCACTCATGGTGAAGTGGTGTTAACCATGCACACGTCGAACCCGGTTAGTCCTTGGATGAGTGACCGTCTGAGTGATCGATTCAGACTCTGTTTTGTGTCCTTGGGCAACTCCGATTGTCCGCATGGGGGCACGATGACGCTGTGTACTAAGGCGTACTGCTCATCGATGGTGCTCATGTCTTCAACCAATCTAACCCTGTCTGTGCTGCAGTGCAGAGTTATGATGTTGGGGAGCTGGCAGCTGCTCGTTGTTGCTCGGTGGTTCTCTCCGGTTCTCTCCGGGTACTCTGGCTTCCTCCACCCATCAAACTGTCACTGATGTGATATGATCTTGGCTCTTAAAGTGTCGTTAAACCTTAATAAATAAATAACCATAGTCCATAGCCTCATAGTTAACACCACTTCACCACTTGTGGTTAACATTTGGTACACCAAGCTACTGTGGGTATATTCTATATATCTCTTCTCCCATTTTGACAAATCTCTGCTCAGGACTCTAAATGTCGATTTGCGTAAAATATTCTGCACAACTCTCTTCTTTCTTCTCTCTTTCTCTACCCAATCCTTTTCATTGCCATCATTCATTAATTCCTAGTGTTCAACTGATGATTGGAATCGGCCATCACAATCAGCTGATTGTGGGCAATTGGATGATAACGGCAATGGCTCCTGGAAGCATTTTGTGGTGATTCATAAACCGCATTTTATTATCTTCTGCAATTGTTCAGTTGTTAATGTAAAATGATGTCAATGATATCATTCAATAAAGTTGAATAACCACCACAATGTGTATTCTTAATCTCTCTCGACACCCCTTTATGGGATATACAAGTTAAACAACATGTAAAGCTTGCAATTGAATGCACTTGCAGCAATCGCCAGTTCATACCAAAAAAGTGAAGGTTGCACTCTATTGAGTCCGGTCGCAGTAAAAATTACCAGTTGCGTGCCTTGCACTTGGGTGGTAAACGTGGCTCTGAGAGCCACATCTACCACACAAGTGGGCGTGACTGGTAATTTTACTGGGCCTGAGTTAACAGAGTTTAACACTGAAATATGTCTTGACTTATCAAATAGTGAACAGACTGTAAACACTGTAAAATATGTTCAATTTAATGTAGTTCGTTATGAGCTTCGACTTGTCCAGTAGTGCACGGTTATACAATTGGAATCAGAATCAGCCGATTGTAAGCTCAAATAACCAGTAATTGGTCAGAGGCCAGTTTTGGTAATCGGTTGAACACTATTAATTCCTTGTCATTCAAAAACTCTGCTTCAAACCACTCCATTATGCCTGGTAACACCAATTTTCCTGATTGTGTGCGATGTGTAACGGTTAACATTTTCAATGTAAGCAATATGTTGAGCCTAGTAATGATGCATCATGGGGAACAACTCTAACTTGGTTCATACTGGCTGAGATCAGCATCATATCAGCCAAGTTTGAAGTCATATCAGCCGAGCTTGATAATGTGAAAGTGTGGGAAAGAAAATCATATCTAATAAATAATTGGTCTATATTAAAGGTTTTTACTTGTTTAAGTTTATTTCTGCCCAGGTAACAAATTATCAGTCTTGAGACTGAAAGTTGAATGCTGATAACATTACTGAGGGCTAATATCAAGGTACATGCAAAAACCAAACAAGTAATAACCTGTTTATTAATTAGATGATTAAATTTAAAACCCATACAAGCACCATTCAAGCCAATCAAGCTGTATTTACGATTATTATTTATTTATTATTACTTATATTTACATTAGGCATGCAAGTTACCAGGGTTTAATCCAGGCATGGCTCAGAAGGTAGAGGTGCAGGCTGCAAGCCGAGAGGTCCTCAGTTCGAATCCCACCTGCAGCAACTGCGTTGTGTCCTTGGTCAAGACACTTCACCCCCATTGCCCACGTGGGGGCATGGTGGCACTGTGTACTAAGGTGTACTGCACATTGATGGTGCACCTGTCTTCAACCAATGCTAACCTTGCTTGTGTGGAGTTAGTATGTTGAGGAGCTGACAATTACTTGCCGTTGCTCGGTGGTTTTCTCTGAGTACTCCAGCTTCCTTCATCCATGAAACTGTCGTGATCATGAATAGCCGTTGTGCAGAAGAATGTGACCTTAAACACCAATAAATGAAATGAAATGAATGAATCTAGGCACTTTTTGAGGCCTAAATAAGGTTCCTGTCCAAATGGGGTACTTGCTATAAAATTCTCAATTTCTGACACAAAACACTACTATCCCCAAACTTACTTAGCATAATCAGGTCACACAGCCATTGGTCTATTCTGATAGTTAATTTGAATAAAGTGATACCCATTTTAAACTGTATTCTCTGGGGAAGAGCTTCGTGGCGGATTTATGTTCAGATGACCAATTGAATAATTTTCCCAAGACCACAAAAAAAGGCTCCTTTCCCAATCTACTTGGATCAAACCCTGAAGTTACTGACATACCTGTACAACAGTTTCTTATTCAGAAAAAAACAAGATAAAAAAATTTGTCGGTGAGTGTTTGATCAATTAGGAAAACATACCTTTCCTTATTCAAGTTGCTTTGCATATTCACATTATTGATGACCCTGTCCTGTTCTGGAGATTCTGACTGTAAGTGTGTTTGTCACAGTTTGATTCAATCTTGATAGAGTTATAAATACAGGTTATTATCATCATTCAGGTTTCCAAGATGGTGTATTGAAGTCAAGACCTTGGCCGTCAAGACTTCAATGCACCATCTTGGTGGTGATAACCAATTCATCTTACAAAATTTCTCTCTTTCTTGACTTGTTCAGATATCTTTTGACAGATGTTCAGCGTTTTTAGTTAATTTTTTATGAATGAAAATCATGACGTCCTGGTATTTTATTCTTTATGCTATGCATGACATAATCCCCATTCATTATTCTACTTGTAACAAAGTTTATTGCAGTGTTTCAACTGTGTGTTTCATTGTTTTATTTTTCAAGTTTCAAGCATGGTAGGCCTATATTAAAAAAACATCATGCCAAAAAATTATCTGGTCTAATTTATTTGGTTGTGTTGGTTATTTATCATTTAATTATTGTAATCAAAAATGGTGGCCTCGATTTGTTTTATCAGTTTTCGTTGACTGCAAGTAAAAAAGCCTTAGAACTATTTCTGAATGCAGATTTGTATTTTGTTTAGATGTTTTCACTTGCATTGGGTGAAATATGTCCTTGTTATAAGATACAGCCCTAGTAATTCACCCTCAGCAATCAGCAGTTCGGAGGAAATGAAAAATATTCACAGCAAAAATACTGCCAAGGATGGCTTCTTCAGAAAGCCTTGTGGTGGCAGAAATTACACAACTTCCAGGTACACAAGGAATCAAACCATGTTGATTGCACTACTCTGTATTGCTAATCTTACAATTTACAGTACAAGATGCAGCATAACCGCTAGAAACTGTGTGTTCTGCTTCTTCTATGTTGATAACACTAGAATCTGACATCAGTTTCTGGAAAGCTCTTACAGAGCTTTCCAGAAACTGATGTCAAATTCTGGTGTTATCAACATAGAAGCAGTGAGATACTTAGTTTGTGGTTATGCTGCATCTTATTTTCACTCATACTCTACATAATGAGCAAGTCGAGTCGCCTTCTTACTTAAGATTTTTTCTCCGCATTCACATGGTTCATGATATTCGCATGATCTAATTGAGTGAAAGATTCTGCACGTTGATTGTAATTATATACACATGTATCTCGAACTACCGTAGTTTATGACATGAAAACTCCAGAGAATCAGTTTTCCAGATTTTTTTGCTCTTGGAGGCATACGTCTCATACTAAGATATCTATTTTTTATTTTTCGTCAGTCATAGGTTGCAACAAGATCACAGATGCGAGAAACTAGAGCGGACAGAGAAAGTTAATAAAACAGCTGAACATGTTCAACAGATATTAGGTAAGCAAGTATACAGTACACAGAGGGTGGGATTGTTAGTTAACTGCAGCGGGATAGTTTTTCCACCTAGCAAAGATATTTAATTTCTGAGAACAAGACAGAAGGATCACTATAAAGCATTCAGCTTGGATTCTATGACATTTTTTAAAAAATGGTCACTGATTCTCATGTGGAAAAGCTATCCACACCACCCTCTGCTGTATAAGTCTGTGCATTGTTTGATGTAATAATGCTGTATTTTTGGACAGGTTTTATGTTCATAGTTTTTTAACAAGCTTTTAATTGAAAATAGAATATGTTTTCATTTTTTGAATTCACTAAAAAAACAACTTTTCAACAATCCATTCTAATGAGGGGTCATATAAGCGAGGCTTTCCTGCAGGAAAAAAATGTTGAGGCCGGTAATGGTGAATTCAAGGATCTGACAGGGCAACAATGGTCACCCTGTCGGATCCTTGGGTTCACCATTACTGGCCTCAAGATTTCATCTGCCTGAAATGCACACCGGAACTATGCCTTGTGCATGTTAAAATAGCTATCCTCAGAGTGTACACAAAACTTACCAATGTGGACCAATGAAACCTAACCCAAATCATGCACATATGCCATCTAACCCATCACCAGATTCTGTCGTTCTATTATCAAGGTTATTGCAACCCAGTAAAAAACAATTTGAGTCTGGTTAATTTTTTGTTGCTTGTTCCCTATAATTCTCTACTTTTGATGCGAGCTTTACAAGTGTCTTTGATGAGCGCCTTACAAGTACCTTTTGGATAGGGGAAAGTCAGCGAGGGGAATAGGGCCGTTGATGGGATCCCATGTCTGCATAGCAGAAACCCTGTATACGCCAAGTTTAAACACTTTTTAAGAATAGTATTGGTTGGTTTTGGACAAGTTGATATAGCAGAGACTTACACTTAGGTTGTACTGTACAGTGCACAGAGTTTGATACTCAGAAATAACGCAAAGTTCTTATAACCAATAATTGCAACTAAACCTGTGCAATGCAATCCAGATTAAAATGTCTTGACTATACCATTTATTGGGAGGGGGGGGGGGGGGGCAACCCCATCCCATCTTCAATAGGCTCCTGTACACCAGCACTTCCTGAGTTGCACACCTTTTTTGTTGCAGATAATTGAACAAAAACATTCATTTAATCATAAATGGACCGATGAATGACCACAAACAGATATCTCACCATAAAGGGACAAACAAACGCACAGCCTAATAATAGAGCCCACTTAATTGGATATCTCTTAATTGAATAATCCTGTTCATCGAATATAACTTCCAAACAAAAAAACATTAACCATACCTTCAGTATAAATTTGACCTGTTAATTGCATATAGGGTACTGAGCAAACTCCTGTTAATTGAATGTATGTTGAGCAATATGTCAAGGAATTACCCTGACAATAACCAAATTCCCCTTATTTATAGACGTATTTGGCATTGGTACATCCAATACCAGGGCTGTCATTTTCAGGCGGGTGATCACCCTGGGCCGCAGTCGCCCGCCTAAAGTCAAAATTCTGCGGACGGTAAATGTCCGCCTAATCCTGATTTCTGCGGACCATTAATTCAATCAAAAGCACTGCAAAATAGGCCGCCTCAAACGACAATCTTTGCAGATAGAAGGGGGCAACAAACCACAACTCCTCCTGGACTGAAGGTAATTCATTTGTGTGAAAGAACAACTGGGAAAAAAAACTGAAAGAAAGAAATAATTCTGTGAAAAAACGAACCTCTACAGTCGAAATTAGGAAAGATGGTGGTGAAAACGTTGGAGTGAGTAATTAACAAAAGTAATTCAAATATCACGACTTCCTTCAATAAATGTTAGCAAAATCACAAGAAATATGATTTGTGTTGTGTTTCTTTTATTTCACTGGCATTTGAAGTGGGAAATATAAAGACATTTTTGTATTTTTGGAGGGATGTCTAATTACCAAAATAAACACAATTGTATATTATCTCTGAAAACCATGGTAAGAGCTCAGTGACTCCTAAAAAAATAAAGAAATGTTGATTTTTGTTAAAATGTAGCCTTTCTTATTAAACTGTGCATCTTGACAAAGCCCCAACAAATGTGACAGTGCAAGGTAGATCCCACCAGTGGTGGGGCCATGGCATTATCTGAAATCGGGGGGGGGGGGGGGGGGGGGGGGGGGGGGGGGGGGTTGTAGTTAAGAGAGGGGAGGAAGTGGATTCTGACAATTATGGGGGCTGTACTTACATCAAGGAAAGGAAATCAAAAAAAGTACTTTTCAATTTGGGGGTGGGAGGAGCCAACTGGTGGAATTTGGGGGGGGGGGGGGGGGGGGGTTAGGGTGCTGAGCCACTAACTTGATTTTCTCTGTTTGACAGATCTCTAGACAAATATTTGGCCAGTGTATATCTCCTTATCATGGTGGTCCATTAACTGAAACTGAATTTATGCTACTCAATGAGTTCATTCTCTGAATTCAATACGTTCCCATAGTATTCAACTTTCTAATTGCTTGTGTCGGTAAATTTGTGCAATTGTAAATATATCACTCTTGTAACTATGTCTCGCAGACACAAGCTTTCACTCATGGTATCCTTACACCAAAAATGGCCCTCGTAAATCCAAAAATGGCCCACCTGGGGTCATTTGAGGCGAACCAAAATTGGCCCTCCTGGAGTCATTTTTGGAGAACCATAATGGCCTTCCTGGAATTTTGAAAATGACAGGAGTGCAATACAGGCATTTAATCCATTATATCTCATTTGACAGAGCTCTATGAGCTCTGTCAAACAAGATATAATAGAATAAATGTTCAGTGTATCACTAAAATACAGGAAATTGACAATATCTCTGTTATTTGAATACTCCTATTATTTGAATAATTTTCATTGGCAAAGTGGCTATTCAGTTAACAGGGTTCCACTGTATGTTCCCCATCAGCTTATGGCATGTAAAATCCATTCTGTAATAACTCATTCAAGGAAATTAGATGTGAATGTTGTGTTTTTTAAATGGGCAGTTAGAGAATTAGCTCATATGACATACTCTGTGGAAGAAAAAGAAAAAAAAAACTTTCTGGGCATTAATTAATATATTTTTGAAAAGAGAAGAGTTAAAATTAGTACTTTTTAGAGAGATCTTTTTAAATTCACTTTGCATCTCTGCGAGATTTCGTATTATCTGAATATGTCTGATTTCATTCACAGCTTCAAGACCTACAAAGGCATCACAGAAATCAAAAGGTAATGGTGCCAAGTCCAGTGCAACAGCTGCCAAAGTTGCTTTGATGAAAATGAAAATGCATGCCATTGGAGACAAAGGTTTACCAGATACTGAGAGAATTTATCTGAATATTCTTTTACCTAAGGGGTGTCGAGAAAATTCAAAACCTATGTTTTTTTCAAAGGTTAGTGTATGTTAGTGTATGAGCTGACGAGTCGAAATTTAAAAAAAACAGCAACCTGTGCCCAGACTCTAGATTCCTGACTTAACCCTTAAAAGCCTATTTCTGACTTTTCCGACCTCGGAACAGGTGCCCTTAACATGTGATCATTAGGAGGTCCTTCTGACAATAGACAAATTTCCTAAGCAGTGGTTTCTAGTCAAGTCTTGGCTGCCTCAACAGGCAGCCAAGACTTAACTAGAAATCACTGCTGAGCCATTAGACGTACAGAGACTGTGAAATGGTGGGAATTCAAGACACTTGTCCAGTACCTTAAGGCTTAACCCTTTACCCAACGCAGACGATTTCAAAATTTATTATTTTAAATATCATTTTTTAAATTTTTTCAAAAAATTTCAACAAAACCATATCATGTGAGCCCTCTTTGGAATGAGCTCGACGAGCTCATTCCAAAGAGGGGTCACATGATATGGTTTTGTTGAAATTTTTCGAAAAATAATATTTTTTCAGCTGCTGAATTTGCATATTACGTGGGCGGATGCGGGCGATTCATTAGGTAAAGAGTTAAGCCAAACTCTGGATTCTGCTGAGTTTTTTACTTTGATATTTCAAAAGAAACTACAGTAAAAACTTCGAAGGTTCCCCCACCACACAATAAACAACAAAGTACTTGAGAGAATCAGTAAAAAAAAATTCAGGGCTGTAAGATTAACCCTCTATCTAAAGAATCGGCTGTATCCGTCTGAATGATTTTCAATTTAAGTAGTTGAAAAAAAACCTTTTATGCTCATTCCAGCTGGTCAAGCTGTTTCCAGTAAGGGGCCACATGATATGGTTTTGGTGACATTTTTTGAAAAATCTAAAAAAACAATAATTAAAATAATAAATTTTGATATCCTGTGCATTGGGTAAAGGGTTAACTTTTTATTGAACCTCCCCTTGAATGCAACATAGAGCCACAAATTTGCTACAGCTAATATTGCATTTGATGACTCAAGTTTGAAAATTCAGTCAGCGTTCGATTTAGGTCTTAACTCTCAGTGCCCTGTGATTTTTATACATTTTAACCAAGCTTTGCGGTAACCGGTTCTCATCAAATCACCGAAGTAAAGCAACGTCAAGTCCAGTTAATCCTCATATGAGTGACCGTCTGAGCGATCAATCCGGACTCCCGCGTTGTGTCCTTGGGCAAGGCACTTAACCCCGATTGTCCAAATGGGGGCACGATGAGACTGTGTACTAAGGCGTACTGCACGTCAATGGTGCGCATGTCTTCAAACAATCTAACCCTGCCTCTGCTGCAGTGCGGAGTTAGATGTTGGGGAACTGGCAGCTGCTCATCATTGCTCATGGTTCTCTCCGGGTACTCCAGCTTCCTCCACCCGTAAAACTGTCACGCTCATGATTAGCTATTGTGATAATTATGTGACCTTAAACACTAATAAAGAAATAACCATGTTTTGACAAGCTACATCCTGAGGCTTTGCAGTTGTTTTATGCAAGTCTTGGCTGCCTACATAGGCACTATAACACAAACAACTGAAAGGGTATTTAGTATTTAACTTGCAAATTTCTCTAAAGACATTACGTTGGGGTACCTGTTCTGTGATGTCAAAAGTAATCAAAATCAAAATTAGGTATTTAACGGAACAATGTCAAGTGAGACTTTTTTCACCATACATTGAGATAATTGGCTAATTCTGGTATGTGGCTTTGTCATGGGTACTACAAATCGAGTTTGGTCCAGATTGGATGATTATTAGTGGAACTATTGACTTTGAACTTTTTGAGCTTCTGTCATTCCATCATTCTGTCATTCTGAAATAACAGTTGACCAGACTTTCTTTTCACCATACATTGACCTCATTGGCTGATTTCTGTTATGTCACTTTATCATGAGTACCTACAAATTGAGTTATAGTTTGATCCCAGTGAAATGTTGTTTTTTTTTGCAGAGTTATTGACCTTGAACTTCCATCATTCCGAAATAACAGTTTTGCTGATTTTTAGCTCAACTTTGACGTAAGTCAAATTTGAGCTTATGCCATGGCCAGTCGGCCATCTGTCCGTCAACAATTCAATACGGCTTGGGCTAGAGGCCGTATTTATGAATCGATCTTTACAAAACTTCTTGAGTACCTTTGTTATGACCGTGGGACAAGAACGAGTGTTTTTGGGTCTGATCCGAAATTCAAGTTGGCTGCTGGCAGCCATTTTGTACAAATTTAGGTGCAATCAGATTTTTGCGCAGAACTTCCGTATGAAAGCTCTGATTTGAATAATTTTTTATGAATGTTTAGTACCATGGGATACATCACATATAATACGGGGTTTTCTCTCCTGCGTAAATTATGCAAATTAGACTAACTTAATGTATTTAGTGTTACGTTCAGCACTGTAAGTGCAAATGCCAATACGGCTCGGGCTAGAGGCCGTATTTATGAACCGCTCTTTACGAAACTTCTTGGGTACCTTTGGTGTCACCGTGGGACGAGAACGAGTGTTTTGGGGTCCGGTCCAAAATTCAAGATGGCCGATGGCAGCCATTTTGTACAAAATTAGGTGCAATCAGATTTTTGCACAGAACTTCCATATGAAAGCGCTGATTTGAATCATTTTTTTATGTGAATGTGTAGTACCATTGTATACATCACATATAATACAGGTTTTTTTCTCGTGCAGAAATTATGCAAATTAGATGAACTTTTGATTTTTTCAGTTCTACTTACACACAGTAAGTACACATGTCAATACGGCTCGGGCTAGAGTCTGTATTTATGAACCAATCTTCACGAAACAGCTTGGGTACCTTTGTTATCACCTTGAGATGAGAACGAGTGTTTCTGGGTGCAGTCCAAAATTCAAGATGGCTGCCAGTGGCCATTTTGTATCGAAATTAGGTCTAATCAGTTTTTTGTACACAACTTCTATACGGCTCAGGCTAGAGGCCATATTCATGAACCGATCATTATGAAACTTCTTGGGTGCCTTTGTATCACCGTGGGATGAGAACAAGTGTTTTTGGGTGTGGTCCAAAATTCAAGATGGCCACCAGCAGCCATTTTGTACCAAAATTAGTGCAACCAGTTTTTTGTACAGAACTTCTGTATGAAAGTTCTGATTTGAATAAATTTTTGTATGAATGTTTAGTAACATGGAATGCATCACATATAGTACAGGCTTTTTTCTCATGCCGAAATTATGCAAATTAGAAGAACTTTGATTTATTCAGTGCTACTTGTACACAGTAAGTGCACATGTCAATACGGCTCGGGCTAGAGGCTGTATTTATGAACCGATCTTCACGAAACTTCTTGGGTACCTTTGTTATCAAACGAGTGTTTCTGGGTGCGGTCCGAAATTCAAGATGGCTGCCAGTGGCCATTTTGTACCAAAATTAGGTCCAATCAGTTTTTTGTCACAACTTCTATATGGCTTGTATTTATGAACTGATCTTCACGAAGCTTCTTGGGTACCTTTGTTATCACCTTGGGACAGGAATGAGTGTGTTTTGGGGTGCCTTTGTTATCATTGTGCTATGAGAACAAATATTTTGGGGTTCAGGCAGACCCACTCTGGGACTCAAAGATTTCTTTTCTAGTTTAGCATCTGACTGTCACCCACCTTTACAATACTTTTCCTATACATATGTTACAGACTACGGTCAGTATTTATGTATAGACCGTTACAATACTTTATATGTACCTTTGTTATCCGGTCATTACCTAGATGTTTGTCATTGCTGTGTCATATACTATACATGTACATGTCTTAACAAGTTGAGCTACAGTGTCATTGACACTTTCATTTTCACAAAACATTTGAGATAATTGGCCGATTGTTGGTATGTCGCTTTGTCATAGGTACTACAAATTGAGTCTGAGTTTGGTTTGATCAGATGATTTTTTCGTGGTGTTATTGACCTTGAACTTAGGGTTTATGATGTGAAAACTCAGAGAATAAGTTTTCCAGACTTTTATTTGCTATATGCTCAGATAATTAGTTGGTTTCTGGTATGTGGCTTTGTCTACAACCTACAAGTGTGTAAAGCCAATGCTTAATCATGCTACCTCATGGGGGCATATGTATCATACTGACACATCTTGTTTTAGAAATGTAAGACAAAGATGTACCAGATACAGAAAGAATTTATTTGAGTGTTCTGTCACCTAAGGAGAGTCAAGAATAATCAAAACCTATGGTTTTTTTCCCAAAGGTTAGTGTATTCCATACTAGATAAGATTTGGGTTTGAAACAAGATTTTACCCCCAATATATTTTTTTTTAAATATATTTACTCCTGTAAACTTTGGAAATTTTTTTTTTAAAGTTCTAATTCACATGTTGCAGTGTGGGCACATGATGTCAGATGAGATATTTTCACAAGTTCTAGCACTGTAGAGAAATCAAAAACATATATTTGCTAACATTTTTTTGATAAATTCTGTGCAGAACTTATCAAAAAATGTAACCAAATATTTTATTTTAACTTCTGGCCTTTTGCCGAGAACAGGGGTTAGAGGAAATAAATAAATAAACAGTTTATTGGTGAGACCACAGCGGTTAGAACATTGAACTTTAAACTGAAAGGTCAGCAGTATGATCTTGACTAGCACCAACTGCATCATGTTCTTGTGCAAGGCACTTAATCTTGATTGCCCCCTTGAGGGTTCAGGGGTACAGCATTGTGTACGAAGACATATTGCTTGACGATGGTGAACTTGTTTTCAACTGCTGGTAACTTATCTCCTGCAGAGTTAGTGCATTGGAGAGTCTGACAGTTGCTCATTGCTGCTCAGTGGTTTTCTCAGGGTACTCCAGCTTCCTCCACCCATAAAGCTGTCTGATACGATGTGACCTTGGCTGTTGAAAGTGTCGTTAAAACTTAATAAACAAACGATAGTTTATAGCTATGCTTTCTCAAAACTATAAATTTTATTTGTATACCCCTTATTATTTGATATGTGGTTTTGCAAAAAGAACATAGCATTTACTGTGTATGCGGTCCTTTCTGGATCTCTGGCATTGAATTTTGTTCGATCCTCTACAAATTGAGTGAACATATATATATTGTTTCACTCACTTATCAGTCACCTTAAAAGAAATAACACGACAAATTTTTTGTTCGACTACATTTCCTAACCTAGCACAGATAATGATAACATATACTCAAATGGCATTTGGTATTCATTTATTAACCCTTTTCCCAACGTAATGGCCAAAACTGACTAACACTGTTCGCAAAAATCACCATTCAATTTTCATTATTTTTTCATTTTTTGTCTCAAAAACATAGCTTATGACTCCCTCATTGGAACAAGCTTGTTCCAGTGAGGGAGTCAAAAGGTTACTTTTTGAGCGAAAAATTAATAACTTTAGTCACTCAAGAATGTTGTTTGCAAGAGTCCTCTGCCTTTCGTGTTAAAGGGTTAAGTCTTCAGAACTGTGACTCATTTTATCAACATGATAAAGAGAGGTTATTATGACAGTAAAGTGGTCTGGTTTGTCATATTCCATCGGGTTGATGACAGATTACCAGATCACACGAGATATCGGTTTATCGTCATTATTTATTTACCCACAATTTAATTTTCAAATGTCTTGAGTTTTTTAACTGTAGCCCTGAATGAATAATATTATCCCTTTATCCAAGGAATCATCTACTTCTGCACTCATAATGTACAAATTGAGCAGTTGAAAAATAATTTTCAAAAATTGCAACAAAACTATATCATGTGACCCCTCGGAACGAGCTCACTGAGATCATTCTAATGAGGAGTCACATGATATAGTTTTGTTGAAATCTTTGGGGAAAATGTAATAAACTAATTTTGAAAATAATAAATTTTGATATCGTCTGCATTGGGTAAAGTTTTTTCGAACTGCATCATCAAGGCATGCTAATTCGTTTCGACTGTGATGCCTCGAGTCTCGATTGTGGTACTTGTGTTCATATATCTGAACAGTTTTCAATATACAGGTATACCGCGTTTTTTTTTTTTAATACTGATACCAGTATTCAGTTTTGAATATCGTGCAGTACTAGATTGACGTTCTCCAATGTGATCCGGCAATCATGATTCGATGAGTGAAAACACGGCGTATCATTGATAGGTATACAATAAAACTTCTTGTTCTTTGACTTTAGATATCAACTTGCTGTGATGCAGGTCTTCACATTTCAGCATTTTATGTAACCCATTCATCATTCCCTTGGATTTCATCTGGGTAACCAAGTGGGTCGTTCCCCTGACATTCATCATTGTAACCAACTTGGTTACACAGCATGGTTACCCAAGGAGTTTAGGAGTTTGCCAAAAAAAATAAAACGAACTGTTTTCCATTTGAATAGTACCTACTGAAATATTTTGAGGTTAAATTCCTTGGTATGAAATTTCCATGTGACCAGCTTCCCTTACTTACAATAATATAGCACAAATAGCTTTCAGTACAGAACAGAACTTTATTCGAAGAATGCAGTTATGTACAAGTATAAAGAATGCAGTATGATACATATAGTTATTAGCATCTTCTGGGGGTAACATGGTGGCCTATTAGGCCATTTCCAGTCACTTTCCAGAAAAAAAAAGTAAAAAAGCGGTTGAATGCAGATAAATGAAAATAGGATTTGGTCAATTTTATGTAACCCTTTACCCAACGTAACGGCCAAATCCGGCCAGCTCTATTCTCAAAAATCGCCAATTAAATTTCAAAATATTTTCATTTTTTGTCTCAAAAACATAGGTTATGACCCCTCGTTGGAACGAGCTCGTCGAGCTTGTTCCAACGAGGGGTCATAACCTATGTTTTTGAGACAAAAAATGAAAAAAATTAGTTATTCAAGAATTTTTTTTTGTAAGTGTCGTCTGCTTTTCATGTTAGGTAAAGGGTTAAATCATCATATAATTACGTATGTGATCATATTTTATCAATAGAGTGCATAAATGGACCATTTTAACCCTTTGAACCCTGATGGTACCTTCCATGTCAGTTCAATGGGAGCAATTGGCAGAGTCCATATTTATTATTTGGGGATAGACCAATTGATATTTTCAACGTGCAGCCTTGGGCTGCATATTGAAAATAATGATTGTTCTACCTACCACATGTTTTAACTCAACAACCATCCTACTAAATAAAAGTATGATATATGTTTCTGTATCAGAAAAATGGCTGCTTGGGTTCAAAGGGTTAAGGAACCTCCGGTGATCTCCACCAGTCTGATGTTTGATGGGACCTCCAATGTTAAGGGCAACAAGAAGAGGTCCATTATAGAGTGTTTTATCATTACACACTAAACTAAACATGGGCGCAGATCTCTTCCAAAAAGTGGGGGGGGACGGGCAGATGCCGAAGGCATCTGCAGTGAGTGCTGCAGGCACGAGCCGGCAGAGGGTTTTTTTTTTAAATTGCGCTATCAAATGGTGC
This sequence comes from Pictodentalium vernedei, assembly GCA_031216915.1. NCBI lineage: Eukaryota > Metazoa > Mollusca > Scaphopoda > Dentaliida > Dentaliidae > Pictodentalium > Pictodentalium vernedei. The sequence goes on along the minus strand of CM062295.1, from coordinate 629,854,382 downwards.
ATTCTGGTGGCCTCTGGGGTATAATTTCTCTTAATTATTTAGTAGAAAAAAATATGTCTTTCAACAGCCTGTTGTAATTTTGTCAAAATGCTTAACCATAATTGTTTCTGCTTTACCGAGCGTTCCCTATTAGATTAACACAATTCAACTGTGCAGTGGATTAGCATAAGGGCCCAACAGATGGAGCGACGACGTATGCTTTGTCTGGCTGAGTAACAACTTATTTGAAATAAGGCGCAGTGTTGAACAACTGTTCGTTGAATGTTACGTCAGTCCAAACATGGACCCACAGACATAGTCCGCAATATAATTTTTGTGGTTGATACGGCTACAGTACCAACCCCAAAATTATATTATCAGGGGTTCCGCGAGGGGAAAATTTTTGGGTCCGGTATTGGAAAAAAAATAAAATACAGACGCCGAAGGCGTCTGTTGCACGTGCCGAAGGCACGTGCAAATATAGGGGGGTTTGGGGTGGTTCTCCCCCCAAGAAAATTTTGATTTCTAGGTGCTCTCTGGTGGCCTCTGGGAGCATTTTTCTCGCAAAAATGCTGAATAATTGAAGATGAAAACTTGTATTTTTTTCCTCTGCAATACTCAAAATTTTTACAGAACATACAATACTACCACATTTGGTCCAATTTTTCATAAAAATACAAACGCAAAACAACACGAATCCACGAATTCTGACAGTGACGGCGCCACAGTGACTGCGACCGTGACTTCTTTTTTTACGCAACCCAATATGCTCCAACGTATATAATTGAAAATGCAGAACGAAACGAAATTTGTTTTCGTTTTAAAAGTTTAGTCAAACGAGCATTTTTTTTTCTAAATGGACCCTACTTTGTTGGGGAAAAGTCGTTTGGCAACAAGGTCGTATGGCACCACAGTCTATTCGCCCCATCGGTACTGGATTTGCAGCATCGGTGGTCGTTTCGGACCAGTATGATCATCTCATCATTATCAGTCAAACAGTTCGCTACCCGAATTCCGAATTGTCCTGTTGGACATCCTTTAATAATGTCGCTTAGGACCATACGGAATTCAGATTGCGAGTTGACAAACCACATCACTAGAGAGCGATTTTCAATCTATGAACCTTTTGGTTTGTATAAACGCGGAATCTACTGCTCCTCCTTTCAATTCTATCCACAAAACGTTCAAACATACCAACAGTTAGTAAACAGTTCACTGTTGATACGTTTGAAAGCTTTGTGGATAGAAAAGAGAATGGACACCACTGAGTTAACATCATCGAAACAGTTTGAAAATAAAGACTCCTAAGAGAACAGATCATATCGCTGGGCAGTGAGCGAGACCGCCTGCTCCCAGCAAAAGAAATTTAGCTAGTATGTCCCCACCCGTGGGCGACAAACGTAGAAAAATACTCCAGTTTAGTTTTAAACACCCATGAAACGTCCCAGTGATGGTAACCTTTAACAGCAAGGAGATGACTTCAACAGAAAGACTGGAGAGAATAGAACAGAACTCATTATAGGTAGCCCGCGAGACCGCGGCTATCCACCAAACTGTAAACGGAATGTTTTTCACTTACCAGTGGCGGATCTATAATTTCAGTTTAGTGGGGGCCCAGAGAACGAGGAATTCCGCCATTTTCCCGCGAACTACTAGTTCGTGGGAAAATGGCAGAATTCCTCGTTCTCTGGGCCCCCCCTCCCCCCTAAACTGAAATTAGCCCAGCTCGAGTAGGGTGGGGATGGTGTAGCCACTGTATGACTGTGGTTATGGCAGGCGCATAGCCAGGAAAAAATTGGGGGGGGGGGGGGGGGGGGGGGGGCGAGTTATATATGGGGGCATAGCTAACAGATGCCGCAGGCCTCTGTTCTGAGCACCGAAGGCACGAGGATTAAACGGGGGTCGGGAGGGGGTTCTCCCCCAGGAAAATTTTAAAATTATAGACTCCAATGGTGCGTTCTGGTGGGTTTTGAAAGTGAATATTTGTCTATTTCCCTCTTTCTCTCTTTCTACTGGTCAGAACATTTTTTTCGAGGGGGGGGGGGGGGCACTAGGATTCCAGGGGTGGGGGATACGTGCTCCCCATGACTACGCGACTGGGTTGTGGAGTGCCTTCACAAAGTATCTTTGCGATATTTACTATTAAATGTACAAAAATTCTTCAGATATCATTTTTGGGGGGTAAAAATGGGGGGGGGGAGTGGGCCCCCGGGCCCCCTCCTCTAGATCCGCCTCTGTCACTGACTGCTAATAGCCTAACTAAACCAAGTGAAGAGTAGAACAAGTCAAGTCTTTCACAATCGATATCAGCGAACAGCATTCTCTATATGTGTGCACATTTCTTGAAGATTTGGGGGGGGGGGGGGGGGGGGGAGGGGGTAGATTCCCTTGAAATTCAATGGGTGCTGCCTCCAAGACTAGATAGAGGATAAAAATGTAAATAGCTCACCACTTAACACTTTACCTAACGAGTAGACAAAAACTGCCAAGCGCTATTATGAAAATAGCCATTTAATTTTTTTGATATTATGTACGTTCTACCAAAACATGGGTTGTGATCTCTCACTGGAATGCGCGTGTCGCGCTCGTTCCAGTGAGGTGTAGCAACCTTTATTTTTTTATGAAAAATGTTTTTCCGGTGTTGACTGCCAGTGCTACCGATAGCGTGTAAGGACTTACTACTATAGTTTATATGAACTTTGTTTCAAGTCGCCGCTAGTGGAGAAGGATTTGAAAGGCTTAGTGTCCTATCGGAATAATCCCGTGTAAATTGTTCTGTTGGCGGGGAGGGAGTGGGGCAGGGAATTCGAGCAACCCCTGGAGACCGCTGACAACTTGCCGTCACGAGAAAAATAGTGAGCACGTCTGACTGTGACTCATATAAATATAGGATATCAATTTGGTTACCAAACTCGACATCTGATAGTATCAGATGTCAAGTTCGGTAATCAACTTGATGTCATCATAGGCTCCAAATTTGTTAATGCCTCTCATCCTCTGACCTCTGAAAGAGGGAGGGTCTGTTGAGGGACATCCAAAATGAGAAATGTGGCTGTGTGATTTCGGTGGAACAAAAGAATTTAAGGAAAGTTAGAAAACAACATCTCACTTGTGAATCACTGACAAACCTGCTAGGAACTTGCATGGGGGGGGGGGGGGTACTTTTCTTTATTAGAGAGAGAAACGGAGAGAAAGTCACGACATTATCCTGCTATGGAAACTTAAAGCACCCCTTTATCAATTAAAATGCCCCTCTAACATCGACTTAAGTCGTATTATTTAGCTTTATTTATTTTCCAAAAGAACAGTCTTGAAAGAAGTCAAAATATTGTCTCCCCGAGAGTTCTCGTTACAAATTTGACTTCTCTCGGAGTCACGGTGTTCAAATTCAAAATTGGACTTTCCTCTTAGTTTCGGCGCCCGTTTTCCGTGACTGCACTTTAAGAAATTTGTCAAGAATTGTGTCATATTCAGAATCAGTTAGATTTCTCTCCTTTGTGTAGGACGCAATTCGCAGCAAATGTTCCAGATTGTCAGCTGTTAGACGCGTGCGAAGTTCATTTTTCATGTCATTCAGTAGGCTAATAAATCTTTCCACTGATGCTGTTGCGACAGGTGCCAGTGAAATGATTTTCAGCACTTTGGAACAATTCGGGAAGAGTCCATGTAGATCTTGTGCGTACATTTCCGAACAAAGCTTCTTAATGCTGTAGCGATTAGCTTCCAGTAGCTTTTTCTGTTTGGCCTCCTTTTCGACATGTGTATTTGTTGGCAAGGATGAAGCCTCACGCAAAATTCTGACCCTGTATTCAGTTTTTAGTCTAGAGACAAGTTTAATGAAACGTGGCCATTCACACAATAGCGCTGTTTTATCTATGTCAGATCCTACTTGAGTTGTGTGGCCCTGAAAGGTATCTTCACAACTAGTACCATAAATATCGGCTATGAATTTGATTTCGTGACTCCCATATGTCTGTTGCTTGGTCACTTCAGATGGCATGTTTCGGGGATCGAAAACGGAAAGTGCCGTCAAAAGTTCTGATCGTTCAAATGCATTATTGATTTCGGTCTTAAGGTCAGCAATGAATGGCAAGGCGCATTTTTGGATGAAATTTGTGCGCAAATATTCATCAGAGTTGCTTCCTGTGCCTGTCCTTAGTCGCCTAGCCAATGCATGCCGTTCGATAGCCAATCCCAAAAATTCCTCCCTTCTGCAATAATGGGTTATCAAACAAGTGTCCGATTCCAGATGTTCTGGGAACTTTTCCAACTGTTCTGCGATTTTCGTAAGCTGGTCTATAGCATCCTCTGTAAATATCGGAATCGCGGTGAAATTCAGGTCCTGAGTTTGTAGGGACTCATTCAGTCGACCTGTGACTTTAAGAACGTCACACAAAAATAAAAGCCAGTGCACAAATTTTGCTTCCGACATGTGTAGCTTCAAACCAAGGGCTTCGGGGTCCTTTTTTTCCTGATAAATTGTATCTAATGCATCTAAAAATGATTCGTATCTGTCAAATATGCGTAGGCAACAGTCCCTGTGCGACAGCCATCGAGTTGTTGATGGCATAATAGTACCAAGAACTTTTACACCGACAGTTTCCTGGGCAGTTTTTAGGATTGAAAGTTTCTGGGGACTTTTGCGAAAGAGTTCCCATAGCGACATCAATGTGGTATCAACATATTTAAATCCCTCATATTTCGGAAGTAAATGAACAAATGTCAGGGCCAGTCTGTGACATCGACAGTTTATGTATATTGAAAACGGCGACAGATGCCTGATTCTACGCTGAAGTCCCGTCCTTTCCCCCGACATCGCGTTTGTACCGTCCAAAGCTACAAAACGAACTTGCTCAATATCAATTTGTTTTTCAGTCAAAGCATTGCAAATTACATCCGTCAAAGTCCCAGCGTCCGTTTTCTGCAATTGCTTAACAGCTATTAATCTTTCGACGACTCTGTCACCTGAAATCCAGCAACCAAGGATAACAAATTGCTGAATATTTGCCGCGTTCGTACTTTCATCAGCTAAAAGAGTAAACAGTTTTTCCTGTTCCCATTCGAGGTGTTCTTGTTCTTGAATGTACCCCCCAATACATTTTAGCATTTCATCAATGGACTGATTTGACGTATAAGATACACCACATTGACTAAAACTCAAATCGCAGTCAAATGTTTCTTGAATGAAAGAAAGTAAGTCTTTGAGGTTGTAAATATGTGCCCATTTTTTGCCAATTACAAAAACAAGTGTTTTCAATATTTTTTTTAGTTTTTGACGGTTTTCACTCTTTGCCTTCCCGTGAGCCGAAACTATTTTCTCAGCAACTGACCCTATACTTTCGGACGTTCTATAGTTAGTATAAAACTCCAAATTTTTCTTATGTTCATTGGAAATTTCATGTTTTTGAAATTGCCGTGTAGGATGATCCCCTAACTCCACACCTATGTCAATCCAGTGATAGTTTGTTTTCCTTGAAAACATTGAACAATAACTGCACATCCAACCCGATTTTCGAAAATTAAATGTGGCCCAGGGATATGAATCTTGAAATGCTTTCATTTTCCTAATATTTACGTTAGGACATGCAAAATTTGGTGTTGATATTGTGAAATCAGACTGAGGACGCTCTAATGGACTTTCATGGGTTTTCGCAGAAATATGGCTGACATTGACAGTATCTGATCGCGATAAAGATGTTGATTCCGAACGTTCTCCGATGAAAGCAACTTCAGCAGACCGTTTTTCTGAAGTCGAACTACCAGAAAAAGTACTACTTGTCACGGCCGGTACAAATTCATTTTCATGTGAAGATTCAGCAACAGGCGTAGTTTCGACAGCTTTAAATTGATTATCTTGAATGGAGGACGGATGTTTAAAAAAATCATGGATTTTGTGCGACCCTTTAGCATCTGTCGATTTTAATTTCTTCACATAATGCCCCTCCTTATGTGACATATTAGTAATTTTCAACCGTACTGATCTGCCAAAGTAAAATACATTCACACACGCCGCAGGAAATGTCTTCAGGAGATATAAATAAAAAGAGCACGTCACCACGATTTTGCCGAACTTTGGGAATATCTTGCGTTCTATAAATACCGGTAGTCGAAGTTACGATCCCGGCAAATAATAAACACATCCCTCTGCTTCTTTGAGGATTCAATAGTAATGCTGATACTAGCCTAGAGAATGACTTTTGTATACGATTTCAACTTTATTGAATACATTTAAGAAAAACGTATAGAGGAAAAAACTCAACTTCTGGGGGAAAAATTGCTGCTTGATTTTGGGGGAATGGGTCCGTTTACCGGACCGAAAAACTGCCTGGCGGAATGCCTGATTATGAACTGTGGGTCCAAGTTTGGACTAGTTGAATGTGTATCAGAAGTGAATCTCGCATTGACATTCTACTAAGTTTATTAAAATTGATGTATTATCAATTGTAACTTTTTCACTGTAACATTATAATTTATATTTTCGCCCACTTCAAGTTTAGTCATTTACAGTATTTACTGACAGTAGTGGTAATAACAGTAGGCCTAATAACATGAATTTGTCGGCCATTGAGGTTTATTAACGGCCCGCCCAAAAATATAAACATCCCTTCACCTTATTAGCGGCCCTCGACTACGTCTCTGGCCGCTTATAAGCTGTCGGGCTGTTAGTCATTTCTGTTGAGCCATTAATAAACTGCAATGCCTTCCAAAATCATGGTATTGTTATATTATAACCCGATAATCATAAACCCCAAACATTACATATGCATGTGTGGGAAGAAAAATTAAAATGCAATTGCTGTAAAATGCCTGGACTGATTCCGACCGAGACAAAAACGCCAGCGGTTCTGTTATAATCAGTGGCGTAGGAAGCATTTGAATGTTGGGGGGGGGGGGGGGGCACACATTTCTGAATGTTGGGGGACACATTTCTGATTATTGAATGATATGGCGGAGCAGCAGATTTAAAGGCATCTGACACGAGTGCTGAAGGTGTGAAGTGAATGAGGTGGGGGGGGGGGGGGGGGTGGTGTTGGCATTTTGAGAAAATTTTCAAAACAGAGGTATCAAATGGTGCATTCTGGTGGCTTTTGGGATGAAAATCTTATTGTTTTCTTCAATAGAAAAGGTCGATTTTTTAACAGCATGTTGGAAATTTTTAAAGATGCTGGTACTTCCTTCCCGTGAAATTCAGCATAGTGGGGGACATGTCATACCATGTCCCCCCAGTGGTGGGGGGGACATGGCATACCATGTCCCCCCCTTGATGAGATCTGGGGGGGACATGTCCCCCCCGTCCCCCCATGATCTGCGCCCATGAAACTAAACACCACCAAGTTGTTCAATCACAAGGATACAGTTATTATAAATGATACGTCATTCCCCAAGTTTTTGTTTCACTAGAAAGAGGGAACGAATTGATTGTTCATGTAATGTGAAGGCCTGTGTGATGTAAAACACCATCGGAAAGGGCTCTCAACACAGCACCTCATTGGCTTAACCCTTTACCCACTGTTACAGTCAAATCCGGCCAGTGCTATTCTAAAAAATCGCGAATTAATTTTCATCAGTAGCTCACCTGAGCAAAGCTCAAGGTGAGCTTTACTAATCACTTTCTGTCCGGCGTCCTGCGTTAACTTTACATTATCGTCTTCTTTTCACGAGCTACTTGACCAAATTGAACCAAATCTGGTGTGCATGTTCCCTATCATATGTCAATTCAGGTTTGTTCAAATCAAGTCTGCCTAAATCTTAAAAAATCTTCTTCTCATGAACCAGCAGTAACAGAGACTTGATATTTGGTGCAGCTTCCTTTTGAGGTGTAGACTCAGATTTGTTCAAGAGAAGTTCGAAGGGCTATATTTGCCATCGTTATGGGAGGGGCAAGAATTTTTGTCCCGCCCAAAATTTCTATTTTCCAAAATGAGATGCTGATTTGAACCAAATTTAATATGAGGGTTTATTGGATCATAAGTAGTTAATTTATGCCCCAAAATATTTTCCTGTCGCCCCCATGGGAACCGCAGGAGCTAAAAATAGAAAAAATTTAAAATGCCCATATCTCCAAAACTACACAGCACTGAGAATTTTTGTTTGATGTGAAGCTTCCTTTGGACCAACAGAATGGAATGATAAAAAAAATTGCTATCTGTTTTATCATAGGGTACTTTTTCGAGACTTTTGAAAAAGTGCTGAGTTAGCATTTTTTAACACTGTGGGTAATAGGGAAAACATTAAAGAATCTTCTCCCAAACCACTGCTCCAAAAGCTTTCATATTTCACATATAACATCTTTGGAAGATTGATTCACATATTTGTTGAAATCAGTTCCTTGGGTCCATGTTTGGGCTCTCTATGGGAGCCCAAATGCTCAAATTAGTGCAATATGAGGAAAATTCTTTAAAAATGTTCCTCTTCAGATCCACCAATCAGACTCTTTTGATATTTGGTATGCGGCATCCTTAGGGGGTGAGATTCAAGTTTGTTCAAATCAAGTCCCTGGGTTCATATTTGGGCTTACTGTGGGAGCCCAAATTACAACTTAGTTCAAAATGAGGAATTTTCTTTAAAATCTTCTTGTTCAGATCCGACAGTCGGAATGTTTTGATATTTGGTATGCAGCATCCTTAGAGGGGTGAGATTCACGTTTGTTCAAGCCAAGTCCCTGGGTTCATATTTGGGCTCCCTGTGGGAGCCCGAATTATAACTTAGTTCAATATGAGAAATATTCTTCAAAAATCTTCTTCTTCACATCCACCAGTCAGAATCTTTTGATTTTTGGTATACAGTATCCTTAGAGAGGTGAGATATAAGTTTGTTGAAGCCAAGTCCCTGGGTTCATATTTGGGCTTCCAGTGGGAGCCCGAATTATACCAAAATTTCTATTTTGTGAACTGAGAGGCCAATTTGAACCAAATTTGATATGAGGGCTTATTGGGTCATAAGTACCTAATTTTTGACAAAAAAAATTTTCCCATCGCCCCATGGGAACCGCAGGAGCTAAAAATAGAAAAAATTGAAAATTCCCATATCTCCAAAACTACGTGGCACTGAGAATTTTTATTTTGTGTGAAGCTTCTTTAGGAACAGTAGAAAGGAATGGTCTCCCCCAAAATTGCCATCAGTTTTATCATAAGGTACTTTTCTAGGACTTTGAAAAAATGCCGAGTCATCATTTTTTAACACTGTGAGTAATGGGAAAAACATTAAGGAATCTTCTTCTCCCATACCTCTGCTCCAAAGGCTTTCATATTTCACATATAACATCTTTGGAAGATTCATTCACATGTTTGAGTCCCTGGCTTAATATTTGGGCTTTCTATGGGTGGGGTGAGTGGGTGGCAGGGGGGGGGGGGGCGGGATGCATGTTAGGTTCAGGTTTTTTCAAATCCATTCCTTAGTGTTTTTCCATAAAATTTGCCTTTCATGATTTCATTCCTTTGTAGTGTTGATGAACCATGTCTAACTGAATGTGACCCCAAATACTTCTTTGAACCATTTTAGCAGGTGAGCGATTAAGGCCACTTGGGTCCTCGTGTATTTTTCATTTTTTGTTTCCAAAACATAGGTTATGACCCCTCGTTGGAACGAGCTCATTCCATTGAGGGGTCATAACCTATGTTCTGGAGACAAAAAATGAAAAAAATTAGTTATTCAAGAATTTTTGTCGTCTGCTTTTCATGTTAGGTAAAGAGTTAATACCTTCATTGAATTAGCTGAAGTATTCTAGCTTGCTCATCTCAACTCTTCCACTAATACTGGTAAATATATCTGATAACTTTATCTTTCTCTTTCCAAAAAATTAAAAAATGGGTCAAGGATTCTTCTGCTCTGTTTGGGGAAATGCCCATGCCCATGCTGTTTGGAACATTCACATTGAAATGGGATTTTGATTTATAGAGATGGGAGGTATTGGATTTTGGTATCGCTTTCAGTATTTTTTATTTTTGGTGTGGCGGTCTGGGGGATGGGGGGGGAGGGGTACATCGTGGCATCAGTTTGGTATTATACCTTTTGATGTGGACACTGACAAGCTCCAAGCAATCAAAACCGGTCTGGTAATAGTGGAACTCAACATTTATTTTAGACAACTCCTGCTTAAATACATTGATGTTCATTTCACCAGAAGAAATAAGCCAAACAAACCATACCTTACCATTACTGTGAATAAATAAAATATTCAGTATTACCTTGATATAACATATTATTACCACTTTAGCAGGCGTTCTCTAGTACATTAACAAAGTTTAACAGGGTATTACAAGAACGTAACACTCAACTTAAAAAGGTCACTTGACGTGTCGTGCCGTTAATGAGTGAAAATTCTCATTAACAGCCAGACACATCACATGATTTTTGTTCCTTGCTGTCGTTCACTGGAAAATGGAAATGGCTTCAACTTGTAAACAATATGATTTTATTTAAATTATTAAATATGTAAAATGTCCAGTAAAGATAGCCCTATAAGAACAAGCAGCTGTATATATGTAAGTAAGCCTGTATAAATTTTAATCCTTTATTCCTGACTTACAAGCAGTTAGCATCGGGTCTGTTTCAAGTTTTCTAACTTCGTTGCAATTGAAAGCGTACCAGTGCCGATCATGTGATAATCATGTGACACAAGTTTGCTTGCCAACATATGATATTATCATCTCGTCCCTGGAGTTCCAATGTGTTCTCAGGAACTCAGGGGACGATCTGTAAAAATTGAAATTGAAAACTTAAAAAATGTCAGGTAAGATTACAGGCTTGGCGATTTCAGGGGAGCGATTTTTTAGCTTTCCTTACTGCCCTCCTGAAAGAATTAAGGAGAGCGAAAAATTGCCCTCCTAAATATTTTGGTCTGGGATGATTGAGATTATATGTATTATGCTCACATTAAATTTTTGTTGTAAAGCAAAAATGTAATTTAACTTCGAAGTCACATAACATCACGTAATTTCATTTTGAAAGTGGTTTAGTGGTAAAAGGTAATGGCTGCAACCATACCCAAACACAGTTGCAATCATTTGAAGCAAAATGGGTCACAGCAATATTTTTTTTTCTGTCAGTTTCAAGTTCAACAACTGACATCACAGTTTGAGGGGTAATTATTCAAGGAATATTGACTCTATAATATACTACCATTACTACTATCCTGTCACTTGAAGCACTTGCACCAGGATGTGACTGTAGATTCAAGCAGACCTGTTGTCCAAGAAAGTCATACGCCTACCACTACCACCTTCAACCCCCCTTGGGAGGTTGAAGGTGGGAGTGATAGGCGTATGACTTTCTTGGACAACAGGTCTGGGTACACACACAGGTCTTGTCAAGTGTGTGTTCGGTTGTTGAGTGAGACATCTAGATGTCTAAGAGATTTCGCTTTACCTTAGTGAAGTTAATAAAATCACTGATGTAGTCTGTTGGTTTCAGTTTCAATGAGTTCGTTCAACTGGATACTTAAAATGCTGTGTAAAGCTAATTGCTCTCCTAAGCTGATTGAGGAGAGCGATTTTTTGCCCTCCTGCATTTTTCAGAATGCCAGGCCTGAGATTACAGGGTCAAAACTTTCTCAGACTCCCAGTGGTAATAATAGTAATAACATGACTTTGTGGAGCCTTGTGGTTTATTAACGGCCCAACAGCTGTGAATAACAGCCCTTCAGCTTATTAACAGCCCGAGACAAAGTCGAGCTCCTTTTATAAGCTGTCGGGTTGTTATTCACACCTGTTGGGCCATTAATAGACCACAATGATATCCAAAGTCATGTTATTGTTATAATTTCAAGGTGATCAAGCACAACAAAGGGTATTATGCTATTATGGTATTACATCAAAACTTCTAAGATTCACATGGCTTACTAACACGACCATGACTCGTGAGAAATGTCCAGTTTATTACAACCATGGAACTTGACCAGAAGGTGAAAATAACAAATCGAAGTTGGAACTTGGGGAATATCAGTGGTGGTACGAGTAGTATTGAGCAAAACAGCATTGCAGTTCTCATTTTTATTTTCCATTAATTTACTCACATTCAAAAATTATATGTTGTTTCTGCATGTGTTTCAATTAACCAACAACCACAACCAAAACAGAGAAAAGAAATGGAAATACTCCAATATTTACGAGAGGATGTCAAAAAGTTTTGAGCCTAACATAAATAAAGTTGGAATATCGGAGTCCCCTTGTAATTCAATACACTTGTTCCACCTGGTCTGCTAGTCATTGATGCCACGTCTGTATAAGTCCATATCTTGGTCCTGTAGCCAGGCCTCCACAGCAGCAGTAAGTTCCTCATCATCTTGAAATCTTTGACCACGTAAGAGTTTCTTCAAATTTGGAAAGAGATGGTAGTCACTAGGTGCCAGGTCTGGAGAATAAGGTGGGTGAGGCAGGATTTCAAAGCCACATTCTCGGACAGCTGCCACTGCAGCACGACTCGTGTGAACTGGTCCATTGTCTTGATGAAGAAAAATTCCATGTCTGATTTTGCCACGACGCCTCTCCTTGATGGACTATCACACCTTCCTCAATACGTTGGCTTAATATTCACCATTCATTGTTGTTCCATGTGGCAGATAATCTATATGAATAACCCCAAACTATCGTGGCCATAACCTTGCGGACAGATCTCGAGGCTTTGAACTTCTTTGTTCTGGGGCACTTGGCGTGTTTCCATTCCATTGATTCCTGTTTGCTCTCGGGGTCATAGTGATGAATCCAGGCTTCATCACAGGTAACTAACCTAAAATGGAAGTCACCAGGATTTTGGTTATATCTTGTTAACATGGCACTACTGATGGTGACCCTCGATAGCTTCATTTCATCTGAAAGCATTCTTGGTACCCATCGTGCACACACCTTTGACGTGTATAGATGTTCGTGAAGGATAGTCTCTATTGATCCATGTGATATGCCAGTTGTCTCTTCTAACTCATGGAGTGCGATTCGGCAGTTATTCATCACAAGCTTGTGCACCTTGTCAATATTTTCTTGGGTAGTGCAAGTTGTGGGACGACCTGAACAGGGGGCATCTTCAAGACTCTCTCTCCCAAGTTGAAATTCCTTGACCCATTGCTTTATGGTGGCAGATGATGGGGAAGCCTTCCCATAAACAGCTGTTAATCTTTCTTCAATACACTTGGCTGAATTGCCTTCAGAACTAAAAACTTTATGACTGCTCTGTATTCAGTTTTCTCCATTGCTGCCAATTTAAGTGGGGTACCACTTTTTGGATGTTGGTTGATGGCTAACTAGTAAGAGCATAAGTGCCAGTAAGTCATTCCTGACCTCAGTATAAACTGTTGTTCGATATCCTATAGTTGATTTCAGAATCCTGATATTAAACTTGCGTTAGGCTCAAAACTTTTTGACATACCCTCGTACATCAACAAAAAGGACACAAATGAATATTCAAAACTAATTTACTGAGTTTGTGAGAGATCACATGTCTTTCTGACCCCGAGCTGATTAATATTCATGATGTAAGGTCATGAATGAGAATTGTGGAATATTGTTGACATATCATTTAAGTGTGCCATTCTTTGTTTTGGATGTTACACAAACAATAAAACCCAATTTTATTCCACAAAAGTTATTAGGTGTTTCATTGACAATAAATATGTAAGTTTCAACTGTTTATTTCTAAAAAAAATAAAACATAAATTATTGAATTGTTTGAACACTAATAAGCACAACAGAACTGCATTCCTCTGCCACTTCGATGATTGCATCAAATTATTCAATAATTCGGTATACCATGGTATATTTTCATTGATACTGCTGTATATTTTTATCCCAATACTGTGCAACTCTACAGTCTGTTAACATTTCAAAATCTGAAACCACAGTTGTTTTTTAAATCAGGGGTGGTGGAACGATTTTCAACGTGGGGGGGGGCTGGATTGGACGATGGATGGTGGTCGGTATGATGGGTGGACCATGGTTCAGCCCGTCGTATAAAAATTTTTAATTCCGGGGTCCCAAAACCACCATTTCCGTGCATCTGAGTGGATATTTTGAGATTTTTCAGGAGATGTATTTGAAAGATTTCACACTTTGAGAGCCGTTAAAAACGTCGGTAAAGCATACAGCAATTACACTGTCTGTGGATTATCTTGTCCTGGGGTGGATTTGGTACTTGTATATCTGTATGATTACGATCAATTTCTGTTAACCAATTTATTAACAAACTGCATACATTTTAGCATTTGCTGCCACTTACTACAAAAAATGATCCGAAATCCATCGAAACTGAACCAGTACGAGAGAAACATAGCTGGCGGAAATATGAGGGAGGCTCTGGATCTGCCTCTTGGGCCGGTTCTACGGCCCCTGTGAATTAGACCAACCTAAAAGACTAGGGCTTAGGAAAGCAATGATAGATACAACCAGTACATACTGATCAGTTCCAATGAACAACAATATGTGCACTAATGGTACTGTGATGTGGTGATTCACATGCTGAATTTAGAGTGACACATTGCTTTCCCTGTGTAAGTGTATAGAAGCAATATGAACACTCCAGCCAACAGGCTCAAAATGGTTGAACTACGGCAACCACGTTCATTGATTTTATAGCAATCACTTACAGAAAGTAGTTGTGACTGTGGGTAAATGTAGTTCACTGTTTTATTGCAGACATGGAGTATAGGTAGAACAATAGACAATATAGCCACAAGACTTTCACTGAAAAATGAGAATAACATATCAAAAGCAAGAGTAAGTAGTTTTGTTTTGAAATTTATGATTTTTATTTTGAAATATTGAAAGAAATTAAACCCACAAACTGGCCACAGCAGATGGAAATGTCAGGCAAACTACCACAGTGTACCAGTAACCAAAATTATTCAGTTAACTCAAGTAATCAATTAACAGGGATTTGGTTGCTTTCCTGTATTCTCCAGATATTAAAACTGCACATTTTTATGCCCCTGCCAATTTGGTGTAGGGGCATTAAGTGTTATTCTTGTCCATCCATCCATCCATATGTCCATCAATCTGTACATCGATCCATCTGTCCGTCCAGGCTTAGCAGGGGTACATTGTGGGTAGGGCTGTCACGATTAATCGATCATCAGTCGGTCATGCCGAAATCAATTAGTATTTTTTGTTCTCGAAGAATCAGTAACTTTTACCCAGTTTTAGATGTTTAATAATTAAAAAAACTTTGATGAAAAAACTATTGTTTCTAAAGGTAAAAGGTCAAGAACATCAACGTTAAACCTCAAGAAGCTGTTAGAAACAATTGTCTTTTCGGTACATTCAAAGCTTTGATGTTCTGAACTTTTGAACTGTCAGTGTAATAATTAATAATAAGACCGGTCGTCAGTTGCAAAGTTCGCAACTGACGATCGGTCTTGATTATTACACTGATGGTTCAGGATCGAAGTTCAGAACATCAAAGATTTGAATGTACCTAAAAGAGGATCGTCTTTGTTGTGTACTTGAAGTAGGTCAAATGACTTGAACTTCATTTTTATGTGCACCCATACCATTTATGGTACACATAATGTCGGCATCCGGGGTGTCCTTCTGTCATTCGTCCATCCTTTGTCTGTCCGTCCATCTGTCTGTCTGTCCATCCAGCATCCGTATCCATTTCTTTGGCATTCGATAACTTGAAAAATATTGCTTGGATTGTCATGTTGCTTTATATTTGTGTTCAGGTTACTGATGTGCCGAGCTGTATAGTTTTTGGTGTAAATCTGATAATTTGATCCTGAGATATTAAAACCCTTTATCCTTCAAATTCAGAATTCTTCTAATCCCTTTGGCATGAGATAACTCCAAAAATATGAATCCAATTGTCATGTTACTTTAAATATATCTTCAGGTTACTGATGTGCCACGCTGTATAGTTTTTGGTGTCAATCTGATAATTTGATCCTGAGATATTAACCCAAATTGAAAATTCCTCCAATCACTTTTTGAAAAATATTGCTTGGATTGTCATGTTACTTTATATATATCTTCAGGTTACTGATGTTCCGAGCTGTATAGTTTTCGGTGTAAATCTGATAATTTGATCCTGACAAAATGCCCTCACATGAATTTGACCTGTCCACAAAATTGGTCCAGAGATAATAACAGCTTTCTACTAGTTGTGCGTATGGGTACACATCTGACGATTTAATTGACCTATTTTTAAGGACTTCAAAGAGAGGAATAGGGGGTCATCTACACTATAAGTCGGAAGTAGTTGTAGTAACAACCGCAGTATAATCAAGAATAGAAACGTGGTTGTAAACATTGAAAAAACGCGTTTATCGTTTTTTTCATGCTTACTCTACGGGAAAATCGTTTATCCTTTCGTTTCTAATCCCATTTATAAACGATGATAAACAATTGGCGGCTCACTCGCTTGACCTGTAAATTCAGCAAATACAACTAAGAATACATCAGTCGCACAACGCCATACAACTAAAAATAAATAAACGAGCCTGAAAAACAAGATATCGGTACAGGACAAATTACAGACCGAGGAAGGTCTGTAAATAGGTACTGGTTAGTTTTACATAATGTTTTCTACTTCTCAGCCGTTGTTTCCTACCACCCCCCCCCCCCCCCCCTCCCCCCACCTCCAAAAATGCCGGCATAGAAGTTATGGACAGAAAATGATATGAACATAGTTATGCATCAGTTGTCCCTCCCACCAACTCCCAATACCCTGTTTCACTTCTCCGCCCTTGATTGCGCCATTCACCAAAACTCTGGCTATTAAATGTCCTGAAGTTTCCAATTTGATAGAAAAAAATACTTTCTATTTCATCGCCTCAGTCTTGTCTTGAATGACTTGATGCCGTAATATGCTTAGCTACGTCGGATGTCATTTACCACTTAATAAAGGCTTCGGTGTCCTGGTATATGACACCCCACCCCTCTCCCCTCCATGCACATCCCATCTTCTCATTCTGAACTCTGAAGGACTAAGGACAGTTCAAAACATAACACATACATGTGCAAACCCCAGGTTTTTACATGTACCTCCCTTATCATATGGACGTCAATTTGGGGTAAATTGATATTCTGTTTGCTTCCCTTCATTGGACGAAGATGTTCATGTGATAAAAAAACAACAGAATGAGTTTTAGTTATTTATTCGCCATAATATTAAAAAAAAAATGTGACAATTTCTAAGGGTAGAGATTGCCAAAAAAAATAATGCACATGTCGATTGTACGTGACAAGATCGTTGCTCAACACATGCACCTGGGATCCGAGACAGTTCATCCCTATTCAGCTCTACATTTTCTTCTCACTTCTCCCTGTTTCATCTGACTTCTCCCTAAAGTCAGTGGAGGGAGAAGTGACTTCTCCCTCAAATTACCCTCTAGGCTAGTCCCTGTCCGTCGTCCGTTAACTTTACATTATCGACTTCTCACGAACTGCTGGACCAAATTCAATAAAATTTGCTGTGCATGTTCCCTATCATATGTCAATTCAAGTTTGTTCAAATCAAGCTGACCCACCCCTTGGTAGGGTCGATCCAAAAAAGTGAGCCTAAATCTTAAAAAATCTTCTCATGAATCAGCAGTAGCAGAGACTTGATATTAGGTGTGCAGTTTCCTTTTGAGGTGTATACTCCGATTTGTTCAAGAGAAGTTCTAGGGGCTATATTTGCCATCGTTATGGGAGGGGCAAGAATTTTTGCCCCGCCCAAAATTTCTATATTTTTATACTGTACCAATGACCCAGACATAGCTGGTGCTAACTCTTAAAATATAGGGCCAAACACAAATTTTGCCCCCCAATCCCCCAAATTTGCATCTAAAACTAAAGAAAACATGTCCTGAAAGGCCCTCCACACCTCGCCCCTACTGTGCATGCGCAGTGTCAAGGACGTTCCGAAATTGGCGCCATTAATCATTCTAAGTTTGGCCCTTCATCAGTTAACAACTGACTGATCTTTGTGCTTATAAATCTCAGTTTAAATGATGCCAGACACATAAATATTAGTGAAATGGTGATTCTAAGGAGGATAGAGAAGGAGGAGAGGAAAAGAATGTGTGACAGAATATTATCAGGGCTGTAACTTAAAATTTTTTAATGAAATTATGTTAAGTTACCTATTTTCAAGGCAGCAGCCATTTTGTTGTCATTCTGATTATTTAGTTACACTGTTTTTTTAAGTGTTTTCCTCTCTCCCTGTCCTTTAAGTTCCCCCTTGCTATTCTCCCATGCTTTTGGCATAGTTTTTGTAATTATTATTACTAAATTTTCTTGGGAGTTTTAGCTGAATAACAGAATGAATTCTGTTCTTTCCCCATGTTTACGTCTTCACCTACGGGTGGTTAGGCGTTGTGTTCTGCATCTACCATCTGATGTTCTGCAGTTTCTTCCCTGGAAGTCTCTGTTTTGCATCAGATAGTGTATTTTGGTAACTGATTTCGGGCCTGGGTGCCTGGAGTCTTATTTTAGTGTTTTTACACTCATTGTTTACATTTACAACAGCCCTCTGTGTGAGGGGGGGATTTCTAAAAAATAATATCTTGATGTTATTTTAATCATAACTAGATACATTATTATTGTTCGTAAGTGTTGAATAAATTGTTTAAAATATTTTTAAAATTTTTGTCCACACTTAGGCTTGGGATCCATTGGGGCTCAACGTTACTTTTCAGAAACTTGGGCTGTTCTGAAAAAATATTTTTTCAAAATATTTTGATTTCAATTATTTTTTCTATATTAATGGATCATATTATTATTATGTATTTTGATTGCCAGGGGTTAGTGCGAGTACCAGGACTTGTTTTCTTTTCACATTGAAAGGATATTGATCAATTGTTTTAAGAGGAAGTCTTCCTCTGACTTTATTATCATTCTATACTCGCATTAACTCCTGTTCTGTATCGTATGATTTCGATGACAATATGGGAAGCGTATGTCACGGTATGTTGTTGGGGATTTGGACACTCCGGTCCTTTCCCCGCAGGGTCACTCTACTTTATCAGTTTCTATTTCAGACGATCAAGATTAGGGTGATGTATCTGTGATGTCTTCCAACAGTGTGCCTCCGTCGTCACAATTAATGAAGGGCTAGCGGAAAAGTGCTCATGTAAATACGCCAATTGCCTAAGAGGACCCTAGTAGGTTCGACGGCCTTTGACGTCCGCTAGCTCGCCCGGTGTAGCGTCCATTCACCGAATGGTTCGGCAGCCGGGTTCGTCCGTTCGTCCGTTGCGGTCTAGAAGGAATTTTGGGGTGATGCGAGCACTATAAATTAACCTAATGCACACCCAGTGACGGCGGATCGGAGGGAGAACGCAGGAAGCCTTTTAGTCCGATTCATAGCTCGTTCTGGTCCATCCGGACGGCAAGCGAGAGAGGCCCCTCTCTCGTTCAACAACATCTGGCCCCAGATGTTGTGGTACAAAATGTGTCGTAAGCGGAGCATACGTCCGTCGCTCGGGACGCTCCGTTGTATAGGCAGTCCGCTGAGACTGCTAAGGCTTCCTCTTCTCGTCAGCGCACACGACCGCACCTTGGCTACGTGACCGCCGATATATTACCAGCTTCGCCGATCAAGGTTTCTTCGGCGACCAGGTCAGACCATCCGGTAGCCAGGGACACGAGGCCTGCAGACTCCGGACGTTCGCATAGGAAGTGTGCGGGAGTCAACGTACACGGAGCTTCCGGCGGCAATGCATCATAAGACCGCTACTGCACAGGCCTCGGGAACGGACGTGCTTTCCTTAATAGCACAGTTTATCGCAGCATCCCAGCATCAACTGAATCTGTCGCATATATTTTATCCGACGATGCTGGGTCGGGACGCTCCGCGGAAGCGGGTACGGACTTCCGAAAGTTTCATCCGGTCCGACGGGATACCGAAAGGGATTCGGAGGATTTCGAGTTTTCCCTTTCGGAACAACATATGCTGTTGTGTATATCATCTGACTTGGTCTTCTACAGCTTCTTTTGTCGGACCAGAATGCTGCGATGCCGGATAAGAAACTGATAGCGTCGGTGGACTTAGAAATTTTTGGTTCGGTTCAGGGACATCGTCCCTCAGTTCCGACATAGTCCAATAATGTCACACAAACTTTCGAATTATTGAACGACGCTATATATATTATTATTTTATGCTTGCTAACCAAGCATTTCTGGTTTCTTGTTCGAAGAGTTATGGAGATGTCTTTCAAAAGTGTGCCTCTGTCGTCATAGTTAATGAAGAGTTAGCGGCAATAAGTGCTCATGGAATATGTCTATCGCCTACGGAGTGACATTCGCTAGCTCACCCGGTGTAGCGTACATTCATCGAATGGTTCGGCTGCCGGGTTTGTCCGTTGCGGTCTAGGAAGGAGATTTGGGTGATGCGAGCACTTTAATTACTTTAGTACTCACCCAGTGACGGCAGATTGAGGACAGATCGGAGGAAGCCTGTTAGTCCGGTTCCTGGCTTGTCCAGGTCCGTCCGGGCTGTGAGCGAGAGAGGTCCCTCTCTCGCCCAACAACATAGGGGACCGCATGTTGTGGTTCAGATATTTTACATTCGGAGCATATGTCCGTTGGTCGGGACGCTCCGCTATATTGACAGTCCGAGAGACTGTCTTTAATGCTTCCTCATCCTCACAGCAGGGCACACGACCGCACATTGGCTACGTGACCTCGAGTTTCCGATCAGTTTCGGCATTCAGTGATTCCACGGCGAATAGGTCGCGCCATCCGGTAGCCAAGGGACACGAGGCCTATACACTCCGTTCGCTCGCATATTGGTAGTATGCACGGGGTAACGATCACGGAGCTTCCAGCGGCAATGCATCGTAAGACCGCTTCTCCTCAGGCCTCAGTGACGGACGTGCTATCCGAGTTAGCACAGTTGTTTCGCAGCATCCCAGCAATTGACAGTTTCTCGGTCGAATCAGGAATTATCCGACGGCGCTGGGTCGGTGCGGTCCGCGGTTGCATCAGGTACGGACGACCGAACGCTTTATAGGGTCCGACAGGATGGCGAAAGGGATTCGAAAGATTTCGAGTTTTCCCTTTAGTAGTATCGGAAGATGCCTTTCATATCTTCTGGCATTATCTTCCAGTGTTTATTATTTCGGACTTCATTGCTGCGATCTTGGATAAGAGACTTATAGCGTCATTGGACTCGGATTTTTCGATCGGTTCAGGGACATTGTCCCTGACTTACCGACGCAGTCCAATATTGTCATTACAACATGTGTTTTATTTTTTGACGCTATATATATATATATACAAGCCTGCTACTAAGCATGATAGTTTAGTTTCTTGTCCGCGTTGCTCATTTCTGCCATTTTATCATTTATACAAATAGTTTATTTTGGCAGAGCAGGGCATACCGAGAGTTCATATGCGTCTAGACGGTGTGATTAAAGACTGCATATATTCTTTTTCGCCGTTTATGTCTTTTCCAATTTCAATGTTGGGAACGACATTATGTATAGTAGACTTAACTTAGACGCTTTATTATACGTAATCTGCCTTACTGAGGCGTTATCATTACGTCTTCAAGAAAAGATTTACGGGATATTATTCTCAATGTAATTTCTTTTGAGGGCAGTAGTTTGTTCACGTATAACTCCGCCCTTCAGTGGCTGATTGGAGTTAGTTAGACGTGACGCAGCCCTAGCTACATCCACACGCGTGGATAGTAAGGTTAAGAACTCTCTCAGAGTCGCTTCGTTCTTGGAGGAGCTTCTCTTCGACGGCAACTTTTCGGCAATCCATGAATTGCTCGATTTACACGTTCTCTTGCCTATCTAGTGTTACAAGAGATTCAGACTGGGGCAAACATTCGGTGGTTGACTCAGAGAGTGCCGCCGCAGTTGCCGGACCCGAGTGTGGCTGTTATGACGGTTGCCAGTCAAACAGGTTGGGATATAATACTGATCCCTACGGATTCGAAGTGCCAGGGTCTTTGGGTTCCGCAGTCTTTTAGCAATCAGTTTTCTTCCGCGGAATAATGTTTTTTTTAGGCTTGCTTTATGTCATTGCATGAACATTATTCAGAAACGCATGCCCAAATTCCTGTCCTTTAATTCGACAGTAGTGGCGTATCTCCGGAACCAGGGAGGCACTCTTTCGTTTCCGTTATTCAATTTAATGGAAAGAATCCGTCTGTTGGTCATAGTACACCAAGTTCAGTTTTGGTCCGTCATATTCCGGGTCGTCTGATTGTTTTATCGGACTCCCGTTCTCTTACGGGTCGCTTGTTGCTGTCAGAATGGACTCTCAACAAACAAGTATTCAATCAGATTTGCTATCTATGGGAGCGCCCAATGATGATTTATTTATGACACAGCTTGCTAATCAATTGCAGACGTATGTGTTGGCTTGTCCAGATCTCTGAGCTAATATTGTTAACGCTCTATTGATCTATAGGACGCGTATCCTCCGGCGCTGTTGTTTTAGCAGGTATTGCTAAGATAAACAACCACAATACATTTCTGTTGATAGCATCTCTATCTTCACAGAGATCATGAGTAATTTACTCTCTTGTCTACTGTGGGTCTTAACGTGAAATCTTCCTCTATGTGAGGATCTTTTTCACTGGGTAAATCGTGTCATCTTTATCACAACCAGCAAGGTCGCAACCTTCATGTATTCCGTTGTGTGGTCCGTATTGCATTGTAAGCACTGTACTGGACGAGCTTTGGACGCGATTTCTTACTATAGGAGATCCTCTTCTTCGCTATTCTATGCGGCTAAAGTGGAGGCTCTTCTGTCGTGGTGTAGGGATCATTATGTTCATATTGTTGATCCCTCCATACTACTCATTGCTAATTTTTAGTATACTTGTTTCACAAGATCTACTGCAGCCTGTTATTATTTAGGTTATAGGTTTATGTTACCTCATACCTATGCACTCTACGATAGTTTACAATTGAGTCTTTTGTCTCTTTATCTAAGTCAGTTAGTAACTTTTTGATAAATAGACTTAGAATCTTTAGATTAAATTCCTATACGGATTTTAACTTCGGTTCTTATTTAGCTAAGTAATCATTTGAGCCTCTGGAAACAGTAGTTTTCAAATTCTGACCTTTTAGACAGTAATTCTGTTGGTTTCTCTTTTACTGTAGAGTCAGTGAGTTTCATGCACTATCGATGGATGATTTTCACTTTCATAGTTTCGGAATCAATACTTCCGTTACTATTTAGGTTGGATTGTTGCATAAGAGTTAGGCTCCTATTATCCGGAACCTATTATTTTAAGGTCCTTCCGTCTTCGTATGGGCATAGGCCTTTACTCTTTCCGGGTACAGTTTATGTATTTATAAACAGATATCTGTTTATTACTATGGGCGTAAGCTTCTTCTGTCTTTGATGTCTAGTAGAAGGACGTTACGCTCCATTTTATTGTTAATGGATTCTATTAACTATCGGTACTGCTTATGGTATATCATTAACTTAGCAGTTGTGCTTAAGATTTCGGCTCATGAAGTAAGAGTTCTTCTACTTCTTGGGCTTACATTAATAGTGTCGCTATTATAGATTTTTGAAGGCCGCTCATTGCGCTCAGCCATCCACATTCATGAATTTTATCTCAGAAATATCGAGTCCATTTCTGGAGGCCTCTATTGTTAGGTCTATTATCTACTGCTCAGAATGTCATTCACTTAACAGTTGCTACTATAGCTAGGTAGGCTGTCTGTTTCGGCAGTGTCTCCGTTCGGCTGCCCTCTTCGCTCTGGGCTATTTGACCCAGGGCAAGAAAAAGGGGGGGGGGGGGGGAGGGTGTTCCCTTGGGTCACCTGTTTTTACTATGAAAACAAGGGGATACCTCCTCCGGAGTTAGTAATTCTGAGCTGTTATTGGGATGGTTGTTTAGTGAGAAGTTTAGGTTTTTAAAATTCATTCAAGTCTTAGTTTTTAAAGTATAGCTTTTGAATATTGCATATGTCAACGGACATGATTATGCAATCCTCAGACACTTTTAGGAGTATAAGAGTCTCTATTTCTCTAGACTTACTTTATTTATTGGCTTACTTTAAAAATTATTAGTATAAGGATTATATTGGATATTAATAGAGTACATGGATGTATGAAGCTCAATTTTGGAAGGTGTTGTATCTTTCTAATTTATCATAAATAAGAAAGATACATGTAAGGCCTATTACTTCTTTTTCCCTACAGGGGATGACTCTATTTTATTTTATTGAGCGTATTCCATTTTGCTCTATGTCCTTGGCCCTCCAGCCTTTTTACTATTCAGCTATGTCTGGGTCATTGGTACAGTATAAAAATGTTAAAAAATTTATAGTTATTTATATATTTTTATACTTACCAATGACCCAGACGGGGATGGCCCTCCCAGGAGTTGGGAACTCTTGCCTCCCCGCTGAGTACATAGCGCTTACCAGGCACTGGTTATTAGAATGATTAATGGCGCCAATTTCGGAACGTCCTTGACACTGCGCATGCGCAGTAGGGGCGAGGTGTGGAGGGCCTTTCAGGACATGTTTTCTTTAGTTTTTGATGCAAATTTTGGGGATTGGGGGGCAAAATTTGTGTTTGGCCCTATATTTTAAGAGTTAGCACCAGCTATGTCTGGGTCATTGGTAAGTATAAAAAATATATAAATTACTATAAATTTTTTAACTTTCCAAACCGAGAGGCTGATTTGAACCAAATTTGACATGAGGTTTTATTGGGACATAAGTAGTTAATTTATGCCCCCCAAAAATGTTCCCGTCTCCTGATGGGAACTGCAGGAGCTAAAAATAGAAAAAAATTAAAATGCCCATATCTCCAAAACTACACAGCACTTCTTATTTGGTGTGGAGCTTAGGACCAACAGAATGGAATGGTTAAAAAAAATTGCTATCGGTTTTATCATGGGGTACTTTTTGGGGACTTTGAAAAAGTGCCGAGTCAGCAATTTTTAACACTGGGAATGGGAAAACCATTTAACACTATTCTCCCAAACCACTTCTCCAAAAGCTTTCAGATTTCACATATAACATCTTTGGAAGATTGTTTCACATGTTTATTGAAATCAATTCCCTGGGCCCATATTTGGGCTCTCTATGGGAGCCCAAATGTTTAAATAAGTGCAGTATGAGGAATATTCTTTAAAAATCTTCTTCTTCAGATCTATTAATAAGAATCTTTTGATATTTGATATGCAGCATCCTTAGGGGGATGAGATTCAAGTTTGTTCAAGCCAATTCACTGGGTTCATATTTGGGCTCACTGTGGGAGCCTGAATTATAACATAGTTCAAAATGAGGAATTTTCTTAAAAAATCTTCTTCTTCAGATCCAGCAGTCGGAATGTTTTGATATTTGATATATAGCATCCTTAGGGGGGTGAGATTCAAGTTTGTTCAAGCCATGTCCCTAGGTCCATATTTGGGCTCACTGTGGGAGCTCGAATTGTAACTTAGTTCAAAATGAGGAATTTTCTTAAAAACATCATCTTCAGATCCAGCAGTCAGAATGTTTTGATATTTTGTGTTCAGCATTCTTAGGGGGGTGTGATTCTCAAGTTTGTTCAAGCCAAGTCCCTGGGTTGATATTTGGGCTCCCTGTGGGAGCCCGAATTATAACTTTGTTCAATATGAGGAATTTTTCTTTAAAAATCTTCTTCTTCAGATTCAGCAGTCAAAATGTTTGTTTTGATATTTGGCATGCAGCATCCTTAGGGGAGGGGAGTGAGATTCAAGTTTGTTCAAGCCATGTCCCTAGGTTCATATTTGGGCTCACTGTGGGAGCTCGAATTGTAACTTGGTTCAAAATGAGGAATTTTCTTTAAAAATCTTCTTCAGATCCAGCAGTCAGAATATTTTGATATTCGGTATGCAGCATCCTTAGGGGGTGAGATTCAAGTTTGTTGAAGCCAAGTCCCTGGGTTCATATCTGGGCCCGAATTATAACTTAATTCAGTATGAGGAATTTTTCTTTAAAAATCTTCTTCAGATTCAGCGGTCGGAATGTTTTGACATTTGGCTTGCAGCATCCTTAGGGGGAGAGATTCAAGTTTGTTCAAGCCAAGTCCCTGGGTTGATATTTGGGCTCTCTGTGGGAGCTTGAATTATAACTTAGTTCAATATGAGGAATATTCTTCAAAAATCTTCTTCTTCACATCCACCAGTCAGAATCTTTTGATATTTGGAAAACGGCTTCCCACTGGAGGTGAGATTCAAGTTTGTTCAAGCCAAGTCCCTGTGTTCATATTTGGGCTTCCTATGGGAGCCCGAATTCTAACTTAGTTCAATATGAAAAATATTCTTTAAAAATATTATTTTTCTTTTAGATCCACTGGTCTGAATCTTTGGATATTTGGTTTCAGCTTTTCTAAGGAGGGTCAGATGCAACTTGTTGAAATCAATTCCCTGGGTTTTATATTTAGGCTACCATGTCAGGTGAGCACCCTCAGGCCCCCTGGGACCTCTTGTTATTTTCTTTCATCCATTCAGAGCTCCCTGCTTATACCAAGTAGTTACTATTCGACTTTTTCTCTTTTGAATAATGCTTTTCAGTAGGGCTGGGCGGTTTTGAAATTTGCATTTCGGTTCGGTTTCGGTTTTGGTTTTGTACAAAAACTCGGTTTTCGGTTCGGTTTTCGGTTTTTCATAATATATTGTAGAAATCCACATTTTAGAGGGTAATGTACACATAAAATCTGTCTGTATTTGTCATCCAAGTCATGAGGCTCATATAGCGAGTTGAGTCATTTCGGTTAATCAGTGTTCACCACTCTTCTCAGCAAATGGACATAATGTGTTGGGCTGCTGTAGTGGGCAACAGTGGTGGAGCGGTGGAGCCATGAGGTATCTACTATCTAGGGAGACCAGCCCCCCCCCCCCCCCCCCCACCCTCCACTCAAAATCCCACTTGCTTCTCCCATCCCCAAATTTGAAAAAATTATTTTTGATTTCCTGCCCTCAGTACAAGTACAGTACCCTCAGTCCTGAGATTCCCCCCCCCCCCCCCCTCAAAAAAAAAAAATCTCCACTGGAATGGTCCACAGGATTTCAAACCATGGCTCCACCACTGGTGGGAGCTGCCTTGTTCTGTCAGTGAGATTTGGGACCTTGTCAAGACAAGATGCAGAAATTCACAAGAAAAGCTACATTTTAGCAAAAATCAACATTTCCTTATTTTTTATGGAGTCGCAATGCTCTCACCCTGGTTTTGGTGGATAATG
The DNA here is from genome assembly GCA_031216915.1 of Pictodentalium vernedei. NCBI lineage: Eukaryota > Metazoa > Mollusca > Scaphopoda > Dentaliida > Dentaliidae > Pictodentalium > Pictodentalium vernedei. The sequence goes on along the minus strand of CM062295.1, from coordinate 629,827,305 downwards.
TGCAATTGTTGTGCTTATTTCGGTAATTATCACATCGCTTGAAAATAGACGTGCCCCGTGTTTCTTGATGGTTCCTGCTTCAAATGACAGTGGAATAAGAGGAACACAAATCATATTTTTTCTGATTTTGATAACTATTGTTGAAGTAAGTCGTGATATACGAATCACTTTTATTGGTAACTCACTCCAATGCTTTCACAATATCTCTCTTAATTTCGACTGTAGATGTTCGTTTTTTACTTTGATTCTGCCCAAACATAGAAATTGGGCGAAATGGGCGGTGCCAAGGCAAAGATATTACCAACTTTACTTTGCCCTCTTGGCTTATCCCTGCGTTGATTTCATCTTATTCAAGACAGGCGATTGATGATTTTGAAGGGAGGGGAGACTGCTGCATAATGGGAGTTGAAAGAAAGTTTGCAATATTGCATCTTGCGATTTGTTGTGTTTACAAAATACACATGGTCATGACACGTGTTGATTATAACATCTTCGTATTGGGAATGCAGCGTGTGTACCTGACAGACCTGCAGTACTGCGCGATTCCTTAAAGTAAGTTCAAATAGTATACAAACAATTCCCAATAAGTTTTAAAAAAACTTTCAATAGTTACCTGCCATCCATTTAATTGGATGTGTTCTATTTTAATTTAACCATTTTATTGTTGACAAAAAACATAACTGCCAATGCACAGCGTTATCTCTGAGCATGTGACTTCAGAGAACGTGCCAGTGGTCGGTTAATTAACATAATTTACTCGTCATTTTTCCCATGTGAACTTTGAGGTTTTAAAACTCAATAAATTTTATGTTTACCACCAATCTAATTTACAACGTGCTGTACGCAGATGATTTTAGGTCAAAGGTAATTTATAATACTTTTACACCACATATTGTCAGGTAACTTGCAATACCTCTTTGGTCGAAAATGCCCGGTTCAGTAAATTTACTTAACAATTCTTGAATTGCATGTGTGGATTTTTACGTACGACTTTTTAATTTTTCATATTCCATCTGCTGGTGGTTCTGTAGATATTGTTTAAGATACAAGAAATTTGCTACCACTATTTGTGGGGGGAGGGTGGTGGGATTTGTTGTCAGTCCTCTCGAAGTAAGCATAAATGGCACAGCATTTACCTTTGCCTGACATTTAAGCCTTTGGCGTGCGGAAAGCAAGTGATTGAGTGGTCATAAACTTAACCAATTCTGGGAAATTTGTTGAAACCGAAAGTCTCGGTTTTTTGTTAAGGCGGCGGTTCGGTTTCGGTTTAAAAAAAAAAACCGAACCGAACCGAAAAACCGATAAACCGCCCAGCCCTACTTTTCAGCTTAAAAAAATTGTTAAGTTGGTCTGTGTTGTGTGTGGAAGGGGGTGAGGGAGATACACAGGTTGGGGGAAGATAACCTAGTGCATCTTCTCCCTGGGGGGGGGGGTAAGATACCCAGGGGTGGAAAATACCCTGTTCCACCAGGCATACAAATCAATCAGCTTCCTTTTATTGTGCAGGCCATTCCTGCCTTGTGTATTGTTTCCCGACGCTCTGCATTCCTTAAGTTCAATGTACTTACAGTGACATTTTATTCTCATCAAACTCAATAGCAGCCATACCTTTTTTCTGAATTCATGACGCATTTGAATATTGAAATTCCACTGCATCTTAATACAAACTGTTATCATGTCGAGTTTAAGGATTTTGCGAGACCATGGTGAGAGAAGGGGAGCACATCGGGAAGAATAACATGTTTGAGCCTTTTACCTGATCTACGTAGCGACAGGATGGGGCGAGCACAAGAGGAAGCAACCCTCACTGGGGGTGGGGGCCCTGAAACAAATCTGAAATTCGAGACAAAAAAACTCAATTTCTTTGAGTCTGCATGTGTCCATAATTTATAAGTTGTGACAGGCATCAATAATTAGGCCACATCACTGGGGTGGGGCACAACTGAAATGGGGGGTGGGGGGGGGGGTCCCCCCCTCCCTGGCTACACCACTGAAATGCCATCATGAAATATTTTTTTAAATTATTTAAAAAAAAACATATTGCATCCCCCTCCACAATGAGCCTGTGGAGTAAGTTTCAGTATGCCCACCCCCACCCCACAATCTCTTTGGTGCAGTTGATAAATGTCTACATCTGTACATCAGCACTCTTTGCTTCCAAGGGTTCCCAACAAGGATGTGCATTTATTTAAATCACGGTGTGTGTATGTACTCCTCTAAGGTTTCTCTTGGAATGGTGTATTATAAAATTAAAAATGGAGCTTGGTTTCGACTACATGCAGGTCCGAACTTAGGTGGGCAGAAGGTGCCTCGTGTTTTGTACAGAGCATGTGTTCAGACGAGAATTAGCATTTTCGTGGTTAGGATACAAATAAACAAATTAAGGGTAGAACCATTCTTTATTGTTTTTTGTTCGATGAACATTTTATTTTTAACATGCATTATCCCAACGAAACATATTTCATTAGATTAAATGGCCATTCGCATATTTCTTCAAATGTTTATTCACCACAAAACAACCGCCTCACATAAACATTTCATTCGAGTATTTGGCTTTTGCACTGCTGAAAATCACAGTAGCCCACACGTTATTCATTGAATTTCCTTGTAACCTGGCATGCCAATTAAGGTATTAGTAAAAAGTTTGCCCGTGTAGTGAAATTCGCGAACCAATGCATCAGTGAATTTAACCCATGCCTGGGAAACTCATAGTTGAGTAATTGTAGGCCAACAGACCGGTTTAATTTTGAAATTCTGTATTTTTCTTGGATGCGGTTTAGACAGTAGATGTGTGTAGGTTAGTATGGTAACACTGGGTGGGCAGTAAAAAATTATGAAACATATTACTTCTGCTTTCTGCATAGGTGTTAATATATTAAAATTGTTGGATGACTCATCAGTCATTCAGATACGCTATGGAAAGTGAAAGTGATGTTTTGATAGAGGATAATTTTTTACGTGTGTTGGAAAAACGTGTTATTTTCTTCCATTAAACTGTTAAAGATTATTGGGCCTGAGATGCAAAGAATACTGAGTAGTGGGACAGAACATTGGCGGTGTGCAGGCCTAACTGTCAGTACATGTGGAAGATGGATGTTGGGGGGGGGGGGGGGGAGGTGGCAGTCCGGGAAATTTCATCAGTTTTGAAAGTGGTCCACAACAGTACCTGTTATCCTTTATTTAATATTCTGCTGCCTTGCTTCTTTTCCTGCCCAAGCTTCCATTTCCTGGTGGGGGTTCGTATCTGGTGTAAACAAATAGGCTTGTATGTACGGTATCAGCTTATTTTCAAAAGAGAAAGGCTCAATCGAATCTTTACAAGGGCGTTTGAAAATATGAAAAGACTTCCAGGTGCCATCATTAATTTTAGTTGGTACATGTACATAAAGACCGGTGTATGATTAGCCTAATTCTTAACATTTTTTGTGCTCTGGAGCCGTGAAATTGAATCATACCCCCAACACTTTTATTAGAGCTGAACAATTTTTGCTTATATGACGACTGGTGAAACCAAACTAACTTTGGGCGTATTATTTATTTTTTTCATTAAGAAATAAAGTCCAACAATGTGTTGTTGAATTTGTAGTTTGTTGTAATTCAGATGCAGCGGTATTGAGATTTTGTAGGCTTTCTCTGCCTTTGCTGGGTGGGCCTTCTTAAAAACTCGCGACCAACAATAACACTGAAAAAAATATTTTCAACTTGACTTTTAACTTGTTCACATATACAATGGATTATGCATTATATACACATCAGATGATCTTTCTACATAATCTTGGCCACTCGTTGTCGCAGTAATTAGATCCACATGTTATTTATTATTTGACAATCTTCACTATTACTTGCCAAATTGGAAATTTTGTACTTAAAAGGCAGACAATGGACAATATTACGAATGGAATGACATTCTAAATTTTTTTTTGCTTTACATGTGTATATACATGTACCTCTGATTAGAATCTTTTGATATATGGTATACAGCATCCTTAGGGAAGTCATATTCAAGTTTGTTCAATTAAACTCCCTGGGTTTTTAGCTCAACTTGACAAAGTCGAGCTGAGCCATTGCTGTCACTTCTTGTTGGTTGACATGCATACGTCTGTCCATCCATCCATCCTGTAGGAAAATATACTCTCTATTTTGATCTCTCCCAAGGGATTTGGGAAAGAAAAGTGGTGCAAAAACACCAAGAAAAAATAAGCCAAAACTGGGTCGAGTGCTAACGGCACACACCCAGTAGGCGAATAGAATACTGGAGAACATTCTATTTGAGAACTATTAAAACCCGTATGATGGTAATTCAAGAACGCATTTCAGAAAGACTCTTTTCAGACAAAACTCTTTTCAGCTAAACTCATTTCAGAGCAGTTGTTTACATTGGAGATTATTATTGTTGCCGCAGCAGGACAGTGGTTTATTATGATGGAAGCAGGGCTTCTTTCTGAATTTGGAAAAGTGATTCCAAAAGAGAATTTTGAAGAGAATTTATTCATCTTGTAAAAGAGAATTTATACTTTCTGTGAAACAAAATATATTTTTGTGAAAAGCCAGGATTCTACTGGATTATTTGGAAATTACCTGTAGTGCCAATATTTATTGGATTTTTACTCCATTTGAATTTTGCTAAGCATTTTATTATATTTTATTAGAGACTGCTGAAATTTCTGAGTGTACATTTCATTACAAATCTACGGGATACTGTTTCTGAAGACACATTCTTGAATTTAATACTACCAGCTGGAAAATTACTTCACAAGATTCTTCACCTCTGGGATTCTGTCGATCTATACTGAGTCAAACAAGAAAGTATAATAGAAACAAATATGAAAAAATAGCATAAAGGATGAAATATAATAGTTCTAATGTTGCATGTTTGTTGACAAGAAGTCGTGCAAAGAGTTTAATGACATGTTGTTGTCGACCCAACCGTATACAATTTTGCTACGGATTTCAAAATAACATGTGCTACCCGAGAATGTCAAATTGAATGGGTGACAGACGATTTTCTTTGTGTTATGTTGTGCTAGAGAGCCTGGGTTATTGAGAAAACATGATAGTTTTTGTCTTCCAACATTTTGAAAAAAGCCAAGGTTAACCGAAAATCAAAGGTTGCGTGCCATTGGTGTGCATGAGACTGGGATACCTCCAGATGAGCTCGCTGCTGAGGTCGGAGTCACTGTGGCCACTATTTACTGTCTCATTGGAAGGTATAGAACCACTGGATGTACTGCTGCCAGCTGCGTTCAGGTCGACCAAGAGTTACAACCCCTGCACAAGACCGACACATCATGATATCTCACTTGCGGGATCACTTCCTTCCGGCGACGAGGACAGTAGCAATTACTCCTTGGAGAACTAACAATAGAATCAGTGTACACACTGTCTGCAACAGACTTGCTAAACATGGCATCCGAAGTAGGTGTACGTACCACAGACCAATTCTTACCCAATGTCATCATACCATCAGAATGGAATGGGTACGTCGGAGAGTTCTACTCAGCAGCATTGAAACACAGTTCTTCTTAGTGATGAATCACGATTTTGTCTACCGCGTGCTGATGGTAGGGCAAGAGTGTATCGATGACGAGGAGAACGGTTTCTGATGCTTGCGTGCGGGAATGCGACCGTTTTGTCAGGGGAAGTGTAATAGTTTGGGCAGGAATTTACTTGCACCATCGAACACAGTTGATCTTCATTGATGGTAATCTGAATGGACAGCAATATAGGTACGAAATTCTTAACGTTGTTGTTGACCTATTGTTCAGCTCTAACGTCGGATTGCAGTTATTCCAGCAAGACAATGCCCGATGTCACGTGGCGCGTATCTGACATGACTTCCTTGAGGAGCAGAGCATCAAACTTCTTCCCTGGTCCCCACTTTTGCCAGATTTGTCTCCATCGAGCACCTTTGGGATCAATTGGACCATCGGGTACGACTTCATGATCTTCAGATGTTAGGCAACTTACGTAATGTTCTAAGGCAGGAGTGGAATGCGATACCACACAGTGACATCCATTGACTTATCAGGTCTATGCCCATCGGTGTCTTGTCACCCAAGAGGCAAACGGTGGACATACACGCTATTGACTGCATGTGTGAACTTTTAATTTCACTCCATGTCTGAATTGCGACTTCCTGACGTGACGCTGGCAACAGTAAGAACATGAAATTATGCAAATTCATACAGCTAGCCTCGAAATATGAATTTACAATAATTTGTTTGGGATTAAAGTCGATAATACTAAAAAAATTGATCCTCAAAGTTTATTATACTTTCTTTTTTGACTCGGTATATATTTTGGACTAATTCCATAATTGATAAGTACCACTGTTTTTATTTTCTGTAAACCAATTAGCGTAAAAGATCTTTGTATCATTTTTTTTTTACATTATTAGCTCAACTTTGACGTAAGTCAAATTTGAGGTTATGCCATGGCCTGTCCATCCATCTTTCCGTCAACAATTCAATACGGTTCGGGCTAGAGGCCAATTTTATGAACCGATCTTTACTTCTTGAGTACCTTTGTTATCACTGTGGGACGAGAACAAGTGTTTTTGGGTGCGGTCCGAAATTCAAGATGGCCACAAGCAGCCATTTTGTACTTTAGTTAGTGCAATCAGTTTTTTGTACAGAACTTCTGTATGAAAGTTCTGATTTGAATAAATTTTCGTATGAATGTTTAGTAACATGGAATACATCACATATAATACAGGTTTTTTTCTCGTGCAGAAATTATGCAAATTTGATGAACTTTGATTTATTCAGTGCTACTTACACACAGTAAGTACACATGTCAATACGGCTTGGGCTAGGGGCTGTATTTATGAACCGATCTTCACAAAATTTCTTAGGTACCTTTGTTATCACCTTGGGATGAGAACGAATATTTCTGGGTGCAGTCCAAAATTCAAGATGGCTGCCAGTGGTCATTTTGTACCGAAATTAGGTCCAATCAGTTTTTTTACACACAACTTTTATACGGCTCAGGCTAGAGGCCGTATTAATGAACCAATTTTTACGAAACTTCTTGGGTACCTTTGCTATCACCGTGGGACGAGAACAAGTGTTTTTTGGGTGCAGTCCAAAATTCAAGATGGCCGCCAGCAGCCATTTTGTACCAAAATTAGAGCAATCAGTTTTTTGTACAGAACTTCTGTATGAAAGTTCTGATTTGAATAAATCTTTGTATGAATGTTTAGTAACATGGAATACATCACATATAATACAGGTTTTTTTCTCATGCAGAAATTATGCAAATTAGATGAGCTTTGATTTATTCAGTGTTACTTTTTCACAGTAAGTGCACATGTCAATACGGCTCGGGCTGGAGTCTGTATTTATGAACCGATCTTCACGAAACTTCTTGGGTACCTTTGTTATCACCTTGGGACAGGAACAAGTGTTTTGGGGAGCCTTTGTTATCACTTTGCTGTGAGAACAAATATTTTGGGGTTCAGTCAGACCCACTCTGGGACTCAAAGATTTCTTTTCTAGGTTAGCATCTAACTGTCGCCCACCTTTACAATACTTTACCTATACATTTGTTACAGGCTACAGTCAGCATTTATGTACAGACCATTACAATACTTTATATGTACGTTTGTTATCAGGTCATTACCTAAATGTTTGTCATTGCTGTGTCACAAACTATACATGTATAAGTCTTACACATATTGAGCTACAGTGTCATTGACACTTTCATTTTTTTTTAATTAAATTTCGGAATAGTTAAATTCCAAGATATTGTTGCTAATTCTCCGATTTCTTTCTGTTATCAATATCATTTTTATTTTAACAAGCACTCTACCAGTTAATTAAATAAGAAATTGTGTGACAACTACTACATGATGTTGGGTGGATGAGCTTCATATTACCTTTAAGTTAAATAATTTTGTCCGTTAGGATTTGCCTTGTTACAATTTATGAGAGAGTGCATGTACTCTGCCAGTTAATTAAATAAGAGGGAGGCACAGTGTAGAGGTGCAAGCTGAGAGGTCCCACCTGCAGCAACCATGCTGTGTCCTTGGGCAAGACACTTCACCCCCATTGCACATGTGGGGGCACGGTGGCATTGTGTCCAAAGCCATACTGCACGTCGATAGTGCACCTGTCTTCAACTAATGCCAACCCTGCTTGTGTGGAGTTGGTATGTTGGGGAGCTGACAGTTGCTCGTCGTTCTCTCCGGGCACTCCGGCTTCCTCCGCCCGTAAAACTGTCATGGTGATGTTTAGCTGTTGTGCAGAAATACCGTATATTTACTCTATGTATTGGGTCAGCTAAAAATAATTATTTTCACAGGTGTCCCAATTCTTAGAAAATGGGGAAAGAACACAGCCTGGTCTTGATTTGATGCTGAATAAAGTTGTGTGTGATTCATTTTCCATCACTATATACGAAAATCGCCGTCCAATTTTTTTTATATTTTCATTTTTTGCTTCCAAAACATAGCTTATAATCCCTCATTGGAACGAGTGCATTAGGCATACTGCACGTCGATAGTGCACCTGTCTTCAACTAATGCCAACCCTGGTCTTGATTTGATGCTGAATAGAGTTGTGTGTGATTCTTTTTCCATCACTATATATGAAAATCGCCGTCCAATTTTTTATATTTTTTCATTTTTTGCTTCCAAAACATAGCTTATGATCCCTCATTGGAACGAGCGCATTAGGCATACTGCACGTCGATAGTGCACCTGTCTTCAACTAATGCCAACCCTGGTCTTGATTTGATGCTGAATAAAGTTGTGTGTGATTCTTTTTCCATCACTATATACGAAAATCGCCGTCCAATTTTTTTTATATTTTCATTTTTTGCTTCCAAAACTTAGCTTATGATCCCTCATTGGAATGAGCGCATTTGCGCACGTTCCAATGAGGGATCATAAGCTATGTTTTGGAAGCAAAAAATGAAAATTTTTAGTTACTCAAGAATTTTTTTTATGAGTGTCGTCTGCTACTAGTGTCCCAAATCATAGTGTCCCAATATATAGAGTAAATACGGTATGTGACCTTAAACACCAATAAATAAATTAAATAAGAAATTGTGTGACAACTACTACATGTGTATTTTATGTATTCATAATTAAATTTCTTGAGTGTCTTAACTATAATCCAGACTAACTAATATTTAACGATGGCATGCCCTGATAATGTAGTTGGAATATTAATTAATTGTGATATACACAGAATGACACACGCATGTAAATTGGTTAATCAATATGGCACGAGTGCCATCGCAGAAGGATAGAACGAGAGGCCGCAGGCCACACAAGTGCCAAATCGATTAACCCATTCACAAGTGTGTCGTTCTATGTTTATTACACACCTTCACATCTATAAAAAAACATTCTCAGAAGGACACTCAGGACTTCATTTGACAACAATCAACAAAAAGAACCCATTTTATCGCCAACCAAATTTGCGAGGGGAACACTTGTTACTATTTCGTCCCCTGAGTTCCAGTGTGTTCTGTGTACCTACTGGCACATATAACACATTGGTACTCAGGGGACGATTTTTAGCTATTGCCAGCGATTCAGATTGTAAATGCGGTACATGATTTGCAGAAAATTCCAGTGAAATTTCACTTCTTTATAAAAATAGTCCATCAACAAATTTCCATTCCACACATATGTGCGGAACAAATTTTCATTTTCTGCATGGTTTAGTGTTGCTGTAGATGGGGATTTCACAGAACAGGTATGTAATAAAAATCAGGTTTAATCCTTTCCCTATTGTCACCTTCACAACACTCTTGTTTTCAGTCAGGTGAGCTGAAAATCAATTTTAAACATTTTTGAAGCGTTGTGTGTTTCTATCAGATTTTCATTTTGTATTTCAGAAGTTACGTCTCTTCAATGCTAGTGATGGTTCTATGTTCTCAACTGAGTTAAGTTTTTCAGATGTAACAGAATTGGGACTTTTATTCAGTGGATCTTGTGTGATATTGGAATATGTAGATAATGACTGCTTAACTATAGAAAATCCTCAGGTGTACTCAATTTAATGTTAATAAAATTAAAACTTTTGTTAAAAGTTGCATTTTAGTGATTTCTTAATGAATGGTGATAAACACATCTTTGATTGTGCTGAGGAAATGCTGTGCATCCATCCCTTCATCTGTCTGTCCATTTAGAAATTTATTTATGGGATAACTAGAACAATAGTTATCAGATTAATTTTGATGACTTGCTTTATCTTAATGATGTCTTGGGACAAGATCAATAACCATCATTATTTGATGTAAATTAGGGAGTTATTGCCCTTTGTTTGTTCATTTGTGTGCAATGACTTGAACTGCAGATCTCCGATTTTAATAAAATTCAATAGACAGCTTTTAATCAATTTGAATAGATTTGAGACCTGTTCCAGAATAAATACACACTAGATGCATTTGAGATTTCAAAGCAAATCTCCAGATGTCATTCAACAAAGTGGGGGTCAACACCAATTTGTCACACTAACCGGGGGATGTGTCTGGATCATGCAGGCAAAAATGTCACTTAAGGCCTAAAAAATTGAAAAATCTGTTTCTCAGGCCCTCCCACATGATCATTTTGGCGGCTGCATACTCTCTTTCTATAACCAATGCAAACTTGAAAAAAAATTAAAATTAAATGGTTTATGTCTGATATTTTACCCAAGTTAATAAAATTGATAATTTTATCCCTTGAGTGCAACAAGGCTTTGCAATTTATTTAATCTTATTTGTTTTACAAGGATTGGCAAACAAGTTATGCATCTTGTATTAACGACTCTCCATGGATCAATGGCACACGTGTGTAGCATGACCTTCGTAGTGGCAACTTCGTGGCCTCGCTCTTCTCAAATACTGTGACAGGATCTTTAGTCTGCATGGACTGTGTCTCTCTCTGCACAGAGGACAGCCATTTTATGTTCTCACCCAATAGCATTACAAAGCCTCCTTGCACTCAAGGGGCAAAATGTGCCAAAACCCAAGCTATTCTCTAGATTATATGAGGCCTAAAACATAAAACAAACCAAGAACATGAACTTATTATACTATTTTCCATTTACCCCAATAAATTCAAGAGGAACAATTAATGTGAGAGACTGATGCTGAATGCATTTGTCTGGACTCCGCCAGTTTGATGGGGGGGAGAGGGGGATGTCTTAGAAGCACCTATCAAGTGGTGCATTCTGGTGGCTTTTGGGATGAAAATTATCGTTTTTTCAATAGAAAAACTTGACTTTTTTTATCAGCACATTGCAAAGTTTTTAAGATATTGGCAAACATCCTTCCCATGAAATATGCAAATGTTTCATTTTACAATAACTTAGCAAGCTGTTCCTTTTGGATACGGATAGCACTGGATGACCTTGAATAGAACAACTTATACATGTTAGAATGATTGGTGTGCTGTTATTAAACTTGAACAGCGAAGCGATCATCAGTCTTATTTTATTTTGGGCGACATTCATGGCTTCCAAATCGGGCCCATGGAATAGGGAGCCTAACTTTGATAGCATTTATTTTTTGATGGTCAATGTTTTCAAAGTTAGGCACCCTATTCCGTCAGCTTAATTTGCTGGCCATGGAGAACAGATTGGAACAGGGAACAGGTTGGAATTTCTTTATTTCGCCCGAATGATGGCATTTCCTTTTTATTAAAACCAAGATTGTTGACATCGTTCAGATGAAAATCGGCAATACGACAAATCAAAATTGTGATAACGCGCAGGTTCCGTTTGAATGGAGAAACATACTCTGTAAAATCTGTACTGATTTAGCGACGCTTTCAGGTTTATGGTGCCAGATAAAGATTGTAAAGATCACGATTTTTGAAAGACCGATAAAATTTCTGGAGTCGCATGCTTGAAATAGGATCAGTCGGGTAACCCAAGCCAATACATTTTTTTTCTTTGGCCTAAAGTAAAACATAAAATAAAAACTGCCTGCCCACATGCAATTTTACAAAAATTGGCTCAAGAAACAGAAGATCTACTTTGTGGGGCCTTAGTGAGTTATTGTCCTTTGTTTGTTGAAGTTTCCCACATTGTCATTGTTTGTGCAATCCTTTCAACTGTAGATCTCGATTTCAATAAAATTCAGTTGACTGCTTTTAATCAATTTGAATATATTTGAAACCTGTTCCAGAACAAATACAAAATTACTGGTAGATGCATTCGAGATTTCAAAGCAAATCTCCAGATATCATTCAACAAAGCAGTGTCAACACCGATTCGCCACACTCCATGGAGGAGGTGTCTGGATCATGCAGGCAGAAATGTCACTTAATTTAAGTTTTATACAATGAAATTTACTTTTTACTTTTTCCAGCCCTTGATCACATTTAACTCTCAAGTCGCCCTTTTTATAGGGCTCTGAAAAAGTTGTTCCATGTGTATTCTTCCTTGAGAAATTTACTAGTATGATGCATTAATCTTGACAGCATTTTTACATCATTGCTGGTTGCCTGTACAGGCAGCAAAAAAGTTTAAAATCTGTTTCTCAAGCCTTCCCACATGGTCATTTTGGCTGCTGCATGCTCTCTTTTTATAACGAATGCAAACTTAAAAAATGTAAATTAAATAGTTCATGTCTGATATTTTACCCAAGTTAATAAAATTGATAATTTTTTCCCTTGAGTTCAACAAGGCTTTCCAATGCTTTTGCATTGCAAATATAAAGCATTGCAAAGCCTTCTTGCACTCAAGGGCCAAAATACACCATCACCCATGCTATTCTGCAGATTATTTGAGGCCTAAAACATAAAACAAACCAAGAACATGAACTTTTGATGGCAAAGAAATAATTACAAAAATATATAAAACTAGAGGAAGTGATTGTACCTTCGGAACAATACACAGGATTTTCCTTTGTGTTTTTACTGACTGTTCTACTCAGCAAGTCCTAAGGGAGCTCCATACCAAATAATAATTTGAATTTTTTTCGGTTTCGTGAAAGGCGTTAATCAACTACCATTTTGTGCCCTTGATTAATAGAGAAGTGTATTACAGTCATTCCCGTGAAAAGTTCAAGTTAATCGCCCCTTCCAGTCCAAAGATATCGGCTCCTGCATATTTGGGCGTTTTTGGACGGTTTTGGCTGGAAAAACATTTTCCGCAATATGCGGATAGTTTTATTTATCAGAACTAATGAATCTAGACATAATAAAGTAAAGAAAAACACAAGAAATTTTTTTTCAATTTTTGGTCACAGGGTCCCGAAGCCATGTTTGACTGCTAGCAGAAGCCAAACGAAGAACAACCCCAATTCCAAAAGACGACAACTGTTCATGTACACTGTGAATTCAACATTTCTAACATCAGAAGCTTTCAAATCATCCCCGTTATTGTGTACTCTGGCCCCAAAGTAGCCCAGTCGTAACAAAAATTTTGGACATTTGGTGAAAAATTTCAGTCTGAAGCGGACCGAAAAATTTCAGTGTAGAAAAAAAAAGAATTTTTTGTGTCAAAATTGAACGAAACGCCTAAAAAACGAAAAAAAAGATTTTCGATTTTTTGGCCGCCATTTTGGATTAACGAAAAATCGAAACGAAATTCTTTTGATTTTTCTTATAAAGCGGTATTACTGCCTTCAATTTGGATCCCTTTTGGAGGGCTCATTATATTTAAATCTTGATATTTCAATCCAAAATGGCCGATTTTCGATATAACTTTCCGTTTTGTGAAAAATTTTGGCAGAAAACATAAAAAATGGAAAAAAATACTGATTATGTTTGTTTTAGACAAGAGTAGTTCTGACAAGTCTGTCGAGGAATTAAGTCGATAGCATTTTTCCTTCATGAGATATTGACCTATGAATGTTTGGGCGTTTTTGGGCGTTTTTGCCCAACAAGAAACATTTTGTCCCAAATACTGATGGTTTTATTTATTAGGACTCATGGCCATCATTGATAATTTTCATTTATGAGAACTAATGAACCTAGACATAATAAAGTAAAAAAAAACACAAGAAATTTTTTTTCAATTTTTGCTCACACTGTCCCGAAGCCATGTTTGACTGCTAGCAGAAGCCAAACGAAGAACAACTCCAATTCCAAAAGACGATAACTGTTTAAGTACACTGTGATTTCAACATTTCTAACCTTAGTAGCTGCCAAATCATCCCCGTTGTTGAGTACTGTGACGGCAAAGTAGCCCGGTCGTAACAAAAATTTCCGACTTTTGGTCAAAAATTTCTAAGTCCAAACCGAAAATTTTTCTGGTGCAAAAAAAAATTTTTTTTCGGCTCCAAATGGCCTGAAACGCATAAATAACCGAAAATAAAAATACGATTTTTCGGCGGCCATTTTGGATTGTCGGAAATTCGAATCGAAATTTTTCTGATGGTTTTCACAATTCAGTGATAGAGTCTTCATTTCCAAGTCATTTTGGATGGTTCAGCATATCCATGTCCCGAGATTGAGTTAAAAAATAGTCAAATTTTGAAATTTTTTTTCATTTCGAAAAATGTTTTGGCAGAAAGGTGTTAACTACATACATTTTGTACCATATGCTGATAGAGGGGTATATTGCGGACATGTCTGCGAAAATTTCAAGTCAATCGCCCTTTCCAGTCCAAAGATATGAGCTGTCGACAATTTTTGTTAAAGGGTTAACAAAAACATTTTCAGAAAAATGGGAATATGGCGAGGGCATACAACTTATGACCCTTTATGAGTATAAAAACTTTAAAAAAAATCGTTCAAAGCGTTTTCGAGAAATAGTGAAAATAAAAGTGTGGAAGAATAATAATAATAATAATAATAATAAAAAAAAAAAAAAAAAAAAAAAAATAATCATTGCAATAACAAATAGATTTTCCCTTTAGGAAAATCCAAATAAAAAACTGTTCCAGAACAAATGCAAAACCACTGGTAGATGCATTTGAGATTTCAAAGCAAATCTCCAGATGTCATTCAACAAAGCAGGGTCAACACCGATATGCCACACTCAATGGGGAGGGGGGGGGGGGGGGGGGGAGGGTATGGATCATGCAGGCAAAAATGTAACTTAATTTCAATTTTTTATATGGCTCTGAAAAAGTTGTTCCAATTCCTCTCTGAGAAATTTACTGGTATGATGCATTAATCTCGACAGTGTTTTTACATCATTGTTGGTTGCCCATACAGGCAGCCAGCTAAAATAATGTAGAAACACTGTTAAGTCATCTGTAGCTATGTAAATGTTTTTATGGTAGTTATTAATGTAAAATTGATGACTCAAGGGTTAACCTCACCATATTGAATATATTATGTGAATGTGACCCAAGAAAGTGACTTTGCATAAAATCAAGGTCCTTGTTAATTTATTCCCCACCCAAAAAGTTTGCGGGTGATATAGAAATGAGGACTTGTTCGTTTGTCCATTCATTAGTCTGTCCATCTGTTTGTTCGTTTGGCCATCTATCCGTTTGTCCGTAACAACTTGGGACCATCATATCTTAGTTAGTGGATGTTGGTTTTAAATGATCTTTGGTATGCTGATAGGCCACCATGGGGGAAAGGATATTCACAAGTAACAGGTTTTGTCTATTTTTTTTTTCTAGAGTTATGAGCCTTTTTCCACTTTTTTCAACTTAGAATTCCCTTTTTGGTAAAGCACTTCTTGGTGGGAGAAACCCGTGGCATTGTACCTCGTTTATTTTTTGCTGGTGTTTAGGTTACATACTTTTGCACAATGGTGGCTAATCGTGACTGCAACATAAAGTCAAGTTTAGTCAGTCAACTATACCCACTTTGCCCATTTTAGAGAATTTGCACCACAGGCACTGGTGACGGATTCCAATTTTACCAGTAAAACAGAACTTTCTGCCACAGTAAACAAACACTGCTTCACTTCATATGCTTTTGTGAATACAGTTAGGAGTGGTAGGAGAAGAACGTGTATACGCGTATAAAGAATTGTTTTCATATAATCATAAACTTCATCAACCCATCTATGTTTTTCTAAAATATCCATATTATTTTTAGCTCACCTGACTGCGAGTTAGTGTGAGCTAGTGCCATCACTTAGTGTCGATTAACTTTTGGAAACTTTTCTTCTTCACAATCATTAAGCCAAATTCAAATATATATTGCACAGACCATCTATGGAGTTTACCCTTTCTATTTTGTTCAAATGAAGCAGCTGCCATCTTCGGGCTCTTGTTAATTTCCCAAAAGCCTAAAAATCTTCAAAAATCTTCTCCTCAAAACCCATCAGAGAGAATGCCTTGGTATGGAACACCCCCTGGTGTTGAAGATTAAAGTTTGTACAAGGGAAGTTGGTAGGTCAATATTTGAGCTCTCTGTGGGAGCATATCCATTTTGTGCTCCACCCAAAATTTGTATTTCAAGAACCGGTGGGCTGATTTCAACCAAATTGGCATGTAGTATAAGTGGGTCCTAAGTAATTGACTGATGCCCGAAAAAAGTTAAAAAAAATTTTTTAGCCCCGTGGGAACACCAAGGGCTAAAAATAGAAAATAATTAAAACACACATATTTCCCAAACCACATGGAACAGAAAACTGTTATTTTGTATGAAGCATTCTAAGGACCAGTAGAATGGAATCGTGAAAACAAATTACCATTGGTTGTGTCAGGCTGTTCTCTGTGGGGCATCGAAAAAATGCTGTGTCAGCATATTTGCAAAAATTGAAAAAATTTTTCCTTCACAACCACTGATCAGAATCTTTAGACAATTGGTATTGGAGGGGGGGAGGGGGGAGGTGTCAGATACAAGTGTGTTCAAATTAATCCCCTCAGTTAATATTTGGGCTTAATACAGAAGCCTGAATAATCAACTTACGGCAATATATAAAATCTTCTTCTTCAGATCCAACAGTCAGATTCTTTTGATATTTGGTATACAACATCTCTAGGGGGTCAGATTCAAGTTTGTTCAAATCAGATCCCTGGGTTGATGTTTGGGCTCTTTATTGGAGCCCAAAGTTTAACTTAGTTCAATGCAAGAAAATTTCTTTTCAAATCTTCTTCAGATCCACCTGTCAGAATTCTTTCATATTTGGTATACAACATCTCTAGGGGGAGGAGGGGAAAAACCTTAAAACTGCCATATCTCCAAAACTACACAGCACAGAGAATTGTTATTTTGTATAAAGCTTACTTTTATCCAGTAGAATAGAATGGTTAAAAAAAATCCCTATCGGTTTGATCACAAGGTACTTTTTTCAGGACTTTGAAAAAGTGCTGAGTCAGCACTTTTTAACACTGTAGGCAATGGGAAAAAGATTAAAAAATCTTCTTCTCCAGATTCAGCAGGCAGAATCTTTTGATATTTGGTATGCAACATTGTAGGGTAGATCTGATTCAAATTTGTTCAAATCGGCCCCCTGGGTTTATATTTGGGCTCAGAATAGAAGCTTGAATTCGAACTTAGTGCATTTCAGGAAAATTTCTTTAAAAATCTTCTTCTCCAGATCCAGCAGGCCGAATCTTTTGATATTTGGTATGCTACATTGTAGGGTGGATCTGATTCAAGTTTGTTCAAACCGGCCCCCTGGATTAACATTTGGGCTCACTATAGAAGCCCGAATTCGAACTTAGTGCATTTCAGGCAAATTTCTTCAAAAATCTTCTTCTCCAGATCCAGCAGGCAGAATCTTTTGATATTTGGTATGCAACATTGTGGGGTGGATCTGATTCAAGTTTGTTCAAATCGGCCCCCTGGGTGTATATTTGGGCTCAGTATAGAAGCTCGAATTCAAACTTAGTGCATTTCAGGCAAATTTCTTCAAAAATCTTCTTTTCTAGATCCAGTAGGCAGAATCTTTTGATATTTGGTATGCAACATTGTGGGGTGGATCTGATTCAAGTTTGTTCAAATCAGCCCCCTGGGTTTATATTTGGGCTCAGTATAGAAGCTCGAATTCGAACTTAGGGCATTTCAGGCAAATTTCTTCAAAAATCTTCTTCTCCAGATCCAGCATGCAGAATCTTTTGATATTTGGTATGCAACATTGTGGGGTGGATCTGTTTTAAGTTTGTTCAAATCGGCCCCCTGGATTAACATTTGGGCTCACTATAGAAGCCCGAATTCGAACTTAGTGCATTTCAGGCAAATTTCTTCAAAAATCTTCTTCTCCAGATCCAGCAGGCAGAATCTTTTGATATTTGGTATGCAACATTGTGGGGTGGATCTGATTCAAGTTTGTTCAAATGGGCCCCCTGGGTTTATATTTGGGCTCAGTATAGAAGCTCGAATTCGAACTTAGTGCAATTCAGGCAAATTTCTTAAAAAATCTTCTTCTCCAGATCCAGCAGGCAGAATCTTTTGATATTTGGTATGCAACATTGTGGGGTGGATGTGATTCAAGTTTGTTCAAATCGGCCCTCTGGATCCATATTTGGGCTCACTATAGAAGCCCGAATTCGAACTTAGTGCATTTCAGGCAAATTTCTTCAAAAATCTTCTTCTCCAGATCCAGCAGGCAGAATCTTTTGATATTTGGTATGCAACATTGTGGGGTGGATTTGATTCAAGTTTGTTCAAATCGGCCCTCAGGGTTTATATTTGGGCTCAGTATAGAAGCTTGAATTCGAACTTAGTGCATTTCAGGCAAATTTCTTCACAAATCTTCTTCTCCAGATCCAGCAGGCAGAATCTTTTGATATTTGGTATGCAACATTGTGGGGCAGATCTGATTCAAGTTTGTTCAAATCAGCCCCCTGGATTCATATTTGGGTTCACTATAGAAGCCCAAATTCGAACTTAGTGCATTTCAGGCAAATTTCTTCAAAAATCTTCTTCTCCAGATCCAGCTGGCAAGAATCTTTTGATATTTTGTATGCAACATTGTGGGGTGGATCTGATACAAGTTTGTTCAAATTGGCCCTCCTTGGGTTTATATTTGGGCTCAGTATAGAAGCTCGAATTCGAACTTAGTGCATTTCAGGCAAATTTCTTCAAAAATCTTCTTCTCCAGATCCAGCAGGCAGAATCTTTTGATATTTGGTATGCAACATTGTGGGGTGGATCTGATACAAGTTTGTCCAAATTGGTCCCCTGGCTTCATATTTGGGCTCACCATAGAAGCCCGAATTCGAACTTAGTGCATTTCAGTCAAATTTCTTAAAAAATCTTCTTCTCCAGATTCAGCAGGCAGAATCTTTTGATATTTGGTATGCAACATTGTGGGGTGGATCTGATTCAAGTTTGTTCAAATGGGCCCCCTGGGTTTATATTTGGGCTCAGTATAGAAGCTCGAATTCGAACTTGGTGCAGTTTAGGCAAATTTCTTCAAAAATCTTCTTCTCCAGATCCAGCAGGCAGAATCTTTTGATATTTGGTATGCAATGTTGTGGGGTGGATCTGATTCAAGTTTGTTCAAATCGGCTCCCTGGGTTTATATTTGGGCTCAGTATAGAAGCTCGAATTCGAACTTAGTGCATTTCAGGCAAATGTCTTCACAAATCTTCTTCTCCAGATCCAGCAGGCAGAATCTTTTGATATTTTGTATGCAACATTGTGGGGTGGATCTGATTCAAGTTTGTTCAAATCGGCCCCCTGGATTGATATTTGGGCTCACTATAGAAGCCTGAATTCGAACTTAGTGCATTTCAGGCAAATTTCTTCAAAAATCTTCTTCTCCAGATCCAGCAGGCAAAATCTTTTGATATTTGGTATGCAACCTTGTGGGGTGGATCTGATTCAAGTTTGTTCAAATCGGCCCTCTTGGTTTATATTTGGGCTCAGTATAGAAGCTCGAATTCGAACTTAGTGCATTTCAGGCAAATTTCTTCACAAATCTTCTTCTCCAGATCCAGCAGGCAGAATCTTTTGATATTTGGTATGCAACATTGTGGGGTAGATCTGATTCAAGTTTGTTCAAATCGGCCCCCTGGATTCATATTTGGGTTCACTATAGAAGCCTGAATTCGAACTTAGTGCATTTCAGGCAAATTTCTTCAAAAATCTTCTTCTCCAGATCCAGCTGGCAAGAATCTTTTGATATTTCGTATGCAACATTGTGGGGTGGATCTGATACAAGTTTGTTCAAATCGGCCCCCTGGGTTTATATTTGGGCTCAGTATAGAAGCTCGAATTCGAACTTAGTGCATTTCAGGCAAATTTCTTCAAAAATCTTCTTCTCCAGATTCAGCAGGCAGAATCTTTTGATATTTGGTATACAACATTGTGGGGTGAATCTGATTCAAATTTGTTCAAATTGGCCCCCTGGATTCATATTTGGGCTCACTATAGAAGCCCGAATTCGAACTTAGTGCATTTCAGGCAAATTTCTTCAAAAATCTT
This sequence comes from Pictodentalium vernedei, assembly GCA_031216915.1. Classification (NCBI taxonomy): domain Eukaryota; kingdom Metazoa; phylum Mollusca; class Scaphopoda; order Dentaliida; family Dentaliidae; genus Pictodentalium; species Pictodentalium vernedei. Next base: position 629,807,078 of record CM062295.1, on the reverse strand, counting down.
CTTCTCCAGATCCAGCTGGCAAGAATCTTTTGATATTTTGTATGCAACATTGTGGGGTGGATCTGATACAAGTTTGTTCAAATCGGCCCCCTGGGTTTATATTTGGGCTCAATATAGAAGCTCGAATTCAAACTTAGTGCATTTCAGGCAAATTTCTTCAAAAATCTTCTTCTCCAGATTCAGCAGGCAGAATCTTTTGATATTTGGTATACAACATTGTGGGGTGGATCTGATTCAAGTTTGTTCAAATCGGCTCCCTAGATTTATATTTGGGCTCACTATAGAAGCTTGAATTCGAACTTAGTGCATTTCAGACAAATTTCTTTGAAGATTTTCTTCTCCATATCCAGTAGGCAGAATCTTTTGATATTGGGTATGCACCATGTTTAGGAGGGTGAGATTCAAGTTTGTTCAAGCCATGTCCCTAGGTCCATATTTGGACTCACTGTGGGAGCTTGAATTGTAACTTAGTTCAAAATGAGGAATTTTCTTTAAAAATCTTCTTCTTCAGATCCAGCAGTCGGAATGTTTTGATATGTGGTGTGCAGCATTGTTTGGGGGGTGAGATTCAAGTTTTTTAAAGCCAAGTCCCTGGGTTCATATATGGGCTCCCTGTGGGAGCCCAAATTATAACTTAGTTCAAAATGAGGATTATTCTTTAAAAATCTTCTTTTTTTTTTAGATCCTCTGGTCAGAATCTTTGGATATTTGGTATAAGCTTTTCTTAGGAGGAACAGATGCAACTTGTTGAAATCAATTCTCTGGGTTGATATTTAGGCTACCCTTGGGGCCTCTTGAGGTACACAACTTCTATACGGCTCAGGCTAGAGGCCATATTTATGAACCGATCTTTACGAAAATTTGCGGGTACCTTTATTATCACCGTCCGTGAGACGAGAACGAATGTTTTGGGGTGCAGTCCACAATTCAAAACAAAACCGACTTCTCCTCAAAAACCACTAGCCCAATTGTATTCAAATGTTGGGTAAATGTTTTTTACCTAATGCCAATTCGGATTTGTTCAAATGAAGTTGCCCCTCTCCCTGGGTGGTGCCACTCCCTCAAGGGGCATCAGAATCTTTAAAAATCATCTTCTCATGAACCAGCAGTAGCAGAGACCTGATGTTTGGTCCTTTTGAGCTGTAGACTCAGATTTGTTCATGGGATTTCGAGGGGCAATATTTGCCATCGTTATGGCCTTATGGGAGGGGCAGGAATTTTGGCCATGCCCAAAATTTCTATTTTTTTAACCGAGGAGCAGATTTGAACCAGATTTGATATGAGGGCTTATTGGGTCATAAGTACTTATTTTATGCCCCAAATTTTTTTCCCGCCGCCCCATGGGAACCGCATGAGCTAAAAATAGAAAAACAATTAAAATGCCCATATCTCCAAAACTACATGGCATTGAGAATTCTTATATGGTGTGAAGCTTTCTTAGGACCAACAGAATGGAATGGTAAAAAAAATTGCTATAGGTTTTATCTTATCATGGCGTACTTTTTGGGACTTTTGAAAAAGTGCTGAGTCAGCATTTTTTAACACTGTGGGTAATGGGAAAAACATTTAAGACTACTTTTCTCCCAAACCACTGCTCCAAAAGCTTTCAAATTTCACATATAACATCTTTGGAAGATCGTTTCACATGTTTATTGAAATCAATTCCTTGGGTTCATATTTGTGCTCTCCATGGGAGCCCAAATGTTTAAGTTAGGGCAGAATGAGGAATATTCTTTAAAAATCTTCTCCTTCAGATCTACCAATAAGAATCTTTTGATATTTGGTATGCAGCATGCTTAGTTGGGTGAGATTCAAGTTTGTTCAAGCCAAGTCCCTTGGTTCATATTTGGGCTCACTGTGCGAGCCTGAATTATAACTTTGTTCAATATGAGGAATTTTCTTTAAAAATCTTCTTCAGATTCAGCAGTCGGAATGTTTTGATGTTTGGCATGCAGCATCCTTAGTGGGGTGAGATTCAAGTTTGTTCAAGCCCTGTCCCTAGGTTCATATTTGGGCTCACTGTGAGAGCTTGAATTGTAACTTAGTTCAAAATGAGGAATTTTCTTTAAAAATCTTTTTCTTCAGACCCAGCAGTCGGAATATTTTTATATTTGGTATGCAGCATCCTTAGGGAGGTGAGATTCAAGTTTGATGAAGCCAAGTCCCTAGGTTCATATTTGGGCTTCCTGTGGGACCCCGAATAATAATTTAGTTCAATATGAGGAATATTCTTCAAAAATCTTCTTCTCATCCACCAGTCAGAATCTTTTGATATTTGGAAAACGGAATCCCACTGGAGGTGAGATTCAAATTTTTTTCAAGCCAAGTCCCTTGGTTCATATTTGGGCTTCCTATGGGAGCCTGAATTATAACTTAGTTCAATTTAGATCCACTGGTCTGAATCTTTGTATATTTGGTATAAGCTTTTCTAAGGAGGGGCAGATGCAACTTGTTGAAATGAATTCCCTTGGTTTTATATTTAGGCTACCATGTCAGGTGAGCGCCCTCAGGCCCCCTGGTGCCTCTTGTTTAGCTCACCTGACCTAAAAGGCCATGTGAGCTTTTCTCATCACTTCGCGTCCGTCGTCCGTAAACATTTCACATTTTCATCTTCTCTGCTGTGAATCAAACTTGGCAGGAATGGTCTATGGGAGGTCCTCTACAAACGATCCTCATTTTGTCCCAGTCGAATGAAAAACATGGCTTCCAGAGGCATTCTTTGATTCTGGTTGGTGGATTTTCAAAAATCTTCTCCTCTGAAACTGCCAGGCCAAATGTTTTGAAACTTCACATAAATGATGACTGGGATCCTCTCTGCCAATGAGCCTCATTTAATGTTGATTGGGTCACAAATGTGACCGCAATTGCGGCTTATAGTAGAAACCCTATGGGAAATCACATTTTCCTCTTCTTCTCTGGAAAAACCGAGGCAACGTGAAAAAAAACCTGGCTACCAACAGAATCCTGCAATGAGATTGCTTGATTTTTAGCAATATCTGTTGAATCAACGGAGCTGGAGGATACGCGTATCCTATCACTCCGTCCCAAAAGATCGAGAGCATCTACAATGAACGCTCGAGGATCTAGGCATGGCGACACATATGTCTGCAATTGATTGTTGAGATGCGTTGCAAACAAGTCTATCATCGGACGATCCCATTGGTAGCAGATCTGATTGAATACTCGTTTGTTGAGAGTCCATTCTGATGGCAACATAACAACCTTTCTGAGAAAGGGAGTCCGCTAGAACGTTCAGACGACCCGGAATATGACAGACCGACAGAAGAACCTGATGCTCTAAGACAAACAGAAGGATTCTTTCCGTTAAGTTGAACAACAGAATGGAATGAGTGCCTCCCTGGTTCCGAATATACACTACTACTGTGGAATTGTCGGACAGAATTTGAACATGTGAATTCTGAATAATGTTCATCCAATGACGTAGCGGAAGCCAAATTGACATCATCTCTTTGATATTTATGTGCTTGTTCAGAAATTGCGGATCCCAAAGACCCTGGCACCTCGAATCTGTTGGGCTCAAAGTCGTGCCCCAACCTGTGGCTACGATCCTCTTTTTGTTCCTGTTGGTTGGAAAATATGGCCACCAGAGACATTCTATGATTCTGTTTGGTGGATTCAAATGTTTTGAAACTTCACGTCATTGAAGATTGGCACACCTTCTACTAATGATCCTCATGTAATGTTGATGTAATGTTGTAAATATGGCCACAATTGCAGCTCATAGTTACCATGGAAAGACTATGGGAAATCACATATTTTTATACTGTACCAATGACCCAGACTTAGCTGGTGCTAACTCTTAAAATTTCAGGGCCAAACACAAATTTTGCCTCCCCAATCCCCAAAATTTGCATCAAAATCCAAAAAATCAATGTCCTATATGGTCCTCCATACCTTTGTCCACTGCGCATGCGCAGTGTCGTGGAAGTACTGAAATTGGTGCAAAATCTTCATTCTTTGTTTGGCCCTTCAATCAGTAACATCTCACTGATATCTGTGCTTATAATCTCAGTTAAAATGATGCCAGACACAAAATCATGAAGGAAATGGTGGATCCAAGGATGAAATAAGAGGATGAGAGGAAGAAACAGTGGAAGGATGTGTTCAGGGCTGTAACTTATAATTTTTATGTAAAATTATATCATGTTCCCTAATTTCGGGGCATGGGCCTGATGTTTTCATTCGTGCTATGAAATCTCCACTGTTTGTTCAGTGTTTCCCCCCCCCCCCCCCCCCATTGACAACGGTTACTTCTGACAGTGATTCCTTGCCCTGAGAGCGTGATTACTGGTGATCACAGCTGCATAATAATTCAGTAGGTGCAGGTCAACTAGTTAAGGCCTTTACACCCCAATGCAAACATTCCAAGTGTTGCAGTTGAGTAATAAATAACGATTTTCTTCTCATTTTGCAATTTCAACACAATATTTTGGCTCAACAAAGCCATATCACCAGAACTTATTCCAATGTGCGTCAAATATGGAAAATGTAATCAATGATTTTAATTTTAGTGCAATTATTACCTGCGTCGCCAGCGGCAGAGCAGGTCTAGTAACCGCTCGACTCTGTCAGTCAGTCCGTCATTCCGTCAGTCCGTCATTCCGTCAGTCCATCAGTCCGTCCAAAACACTTTTTCCATCAAAGTTTCCTTGGCTTCTATGAAAGGGAATGATTTTATATTTGGTCTGCTGCTTCATAATGATGAGTTGTATCGTGTAAGCAATTTTCAGATCTGCCGTGCAGCGACTTCCTGTTTGCCGATACTTTGAAATTTTACTGTACCCACTGAACATTGAAATTTTCCGTCAAGGTTTTCTCGGCTTCTATGCAAGGGATTGATTTTATATTTGGTCTGCTGCTTCATAATGACGAGTTGTATCGTGTAAGCAATTTTCAGATCTGCCGAGCAGCCACTTCCTGTTTGCCGATACTTTGAAATTTTACTGTACCCACTGAACATGGAAATTTTCTGTCAAGGTTTTCTTGGCTTCTATGCAAGGGATTGATTTCATATTTGGTCTGCTGCTTCATAATAATGAGTTGTATCGTGTAAGCAATTTTCAGATCTGCCGTGCAGCCACTTCCTGTTTGCCGATACTTTGAAATTTTACTGTACCCACTGAACACTGAAATTTTTCGTCAAACTTTTCTCGGCTTCTATGCAAGGGATTGATTTTATATTTCATCTGGAGCCTGATAATGATCAGTTGTATCGTGTATGCAATTTTCAGATCTGCCGTGCAGCCACTTCCTGTTTGCCGATTCAATTGCATGCAGCGACGCAGGTCCAGACCCGGTATTGGTCTTGTTCCAGTTTACACATTGGTCTCATTGTAGTAAGTATTGTATTTTTTGTACAGCAAAGCCCATATAAGAGTATCACACCATATAGAGATTGCAAACTGGAGTGAAAATGTACTTAAAATATCTGAATTTGCACTTGGAAATGATGCAATCTCCAAAACTAAGCAACCTTGGGAAAATATATTGTTTCAATATAAACGTTTGAAGCATTCTTCTGGCATCTTGCATTATTGTTGAATATATATATATATATATTATATACAAATAAAGAGGGTGATTTGATGACTTTTTGGACCTAAAAATACAACTGACTATTGGTGTGTTTTTGTTGGGAATTCACTGAAAAATATGTGCAAGTGACTAGTATTTCCCTCACTGTTGTCTATCCTTCTCTCTTATTTGTTGTATGACACCCCAACCCCCTTCCTGTTTTGGGGTCAGAGATGTTGTCTGAAGAGCTGCACTTGATAATTGAATTCCAAAATTCAAGTGATGAGATCATAGTTTTTTTTTCGCCTGAATGTAATACTGGTCACCTATGGGAAAATATCTAGTACTGTGACACCTTTTTCACAATGCTTGGAATGTTCACATCGCATTTAGTGTGCAAATGTCTTAACCTCTTATAGGGCAACTACACTATTACAGTCGAGCTACAACCAACTTAATTGGATACCTCTTCAGTGAATAATCCTGTTGAGTATAATTTTCAAACACAAAGCCATTTACCATATTGTGAGTATAAATTCCACGTATTATTTGCATATGTGTAATAGAGTAAATTATTAATTGAATAAAAAATCTTGTTGAAACTTTGTCCTGATGCTTGCTGAATTCACCTTGTTTATAAACCTGTTGAGACTCAGTACATCCAATATAGACATTTTATCTACTATATCTTGTTTGACTGAGCTCAGTGAGCTCTGTCAAACAAGATAGAATAGAATAAATGCTCGGTTTAAATCTATATTCCCTCCCCCCCCCCCCCCCCCCCCACAGGATGTTGTATACTTAATATCATATGATTCTAACCCTGTGGAGCCGATCCTAATACTGACCATGCATACTTGTTATACTTGTATACTTAACCCTTTACCTAACATGAAAAGCAGACGACACTTGCAAACAAAATTCTTGAATGACTAATTTTTTTCATTTTTTGTCTCAAAAGAGGGTTCATAACCTATGTATTGAGACAAAAAATGAAAAAATAATGAAAATTAATTCACGATTTTTTCAGAATAGTGCTGGACGGTTTTGGCCATTACGTTGGGTCGTAACCTTTGAGGGAGCCCCTGGTCCCCCTCCACCCATCCCAAAAATATAAAATAAAAAAAATCCATTTGCCCCCCCCCCCCCCACCCTTCCCACTAAAATCCTGAATTCTACGATCTTCGTGGGGAATCAGCTGATGGTGGAGCGCGGTGGCTCAGTAGGTAGAGGTGCAGGCTGCAAGCCGAGAGGTCCTCGGTTCGAATCCCACCTGCGGCAACCGCGTTGTGTCCTTGGGCAAGACACTTCATCCCCATTGCCCGCGTGGGGGCACGATGACGTCGTGTACTAAGGCGTACTGCACGTCGATGGTACGCATGTCGTCAACCAATCTAACCCTGCCTGAGCTGCAGTGCGGGGTTACGATGTTGGGGAGCTGGCAGCTGCTCGTCGTTGCTCGGTGGTTCTCTCCGGGTACTCCGGCTTCCTCCACCCGTAAAACTGTCACGGTCATGGTTAGCCATTGTGCATAAATATGTGACCTTAAACATCAATAAATAAATAAATAATCAGCTGATGAAATTACAAATTACAGATGACGTATCACGTTCTTTCTAACTTCAAAATAGGGGCGCAGTGGCTCAGTTGGTAGAGGTGCAGGCTGCAAGCCGAGAGGTCCTCGGTTCGAATCCCACCCGTGGCAATCGCGTTGTGTCCTTGGGCAAGACACTTCACCCCCATTGCCCACGTGGGGGCACGGTGATGCTGTGTACTAAGGCGTACTGCACGTCGATGGTGCACCTGGCTTCAACCAATGCTAACCCTGCTTGTGTGGAGTTGGTATGTTGGGGAGCTGACAGTTGCTCGCCGTTGCTTGGTGGTTCTCTCCGGGTACTCCGGCTTCCTCCACCCGTAAAACTGTCACGGTCATGGTTAGCCATTGTGCAGAAATATGTGACCTTAAACACCAATAAATAAATATAAATAAATAACTTCAAATAAGCACCACTTGCCATTTGTATCAAAAATGATCCTCGGTGAATCCACTTGCAATAAAGGAAGTTATGGTAATCTCTCAGCTACCCGTTGGGTGCTGTGGTTTCTCGAAAAGAGCACATTGTATCAAAATTTAGATGTTTGGCAGCCTATGGAGGGTTAACAAGCACTTAGCTCAATATCTCTTGTATTTCAATTGTAGTGTCACAGACAGGTCGAACAGTGATGAATGTTTTAAAAAATCTCCAAGAGGTGTTTTGAGAAAGTGACGGAAAACCATAATTTTGACAGTTTTTTTTCCAATTTTGGCGCAAGAAGGGTTAAATCGAAAATTCCGCCTCATACATTTTTAGATTCTGTGCCACTCTTTGCGTGTCGTTTTACCGTCACAGCACTGAATACTGGTGAAAATTGTGATGGAATAATTTTGAAAAGTTTATGCTATAATTTAATATAGTTCTTGAGACTTGAGATTTTGGCGTTTTATAAAAGTATTGATAATCGGAAAGTGGGCTGTTTGTCTGAGTTATCTTTTGCTACAAGAATGCACGAGAGATCACACGGATCAGAAGGCCTGCAATTTAAAAGAACCACAACCTCATTCCAAGGACGTTTTGGTAACAACTGAAGTCCAAACTGCATTATAAAACCACTAGATGATCGTTGTGCCACAGCCATTAGTGCTCACTGCCCCACACTATTCCAAGAAGCTTCAACTATCATTATTATTATCAGTTGTAAATAAATAAAAGTTATCTTGTTAAAGCATTCTTACTCCTATATGTCGTTCCCACTAGGTAATCCAGAACTGAAGCCAAAGTGAGTTCCCCAAGATTAATGTCATGCGAGTTTTCAACTTAATATTTTCCAATCCATTCCTCATGAATACTGCAGTTTTGGTGTGACTTCACAGTCACTCCATTGGTGAATGATCCACGAGGGTGGTGTGACATTTACTGGTTCAAGCAGGCTTCATGCCGGCTAAGCATAAGCGAAAGAAAATTCCCCATCTCAAAATGATTGCAATAAAATACTATTATACTAAACTATGGTGTACCATGGTCTAAAACATGATATTGCATGTACTATATCGCGGTGTACCACGGTAATCCATAGTATCATGGCATTTCGTAATATACCATGGTTCATCCAAGGTATATCGTGGTAAAGTTCTCAAAAACACGGTAAGCTAGAGAAACAGAATTTACTGCATCCAGTGAATTCAAGTCTGTGTGAAAGGGTTAAAGTATCAGAAATAAACAAAATAGAGAATTTATGGAGGATTATTTTGGGAGTGAAATATTTTTAAAGAAATCAGAAATAGGTTTTCGTTAATAGTATTTAAAGATGTTCATACAGGAATCCGATAAATTTTCCAAGAAACCACAAAAAATACACGTGCACAGTATTAAAAGGGTTCAATCAAGGAATCAGAAATGCACATTTTTTGCGCTACCACTTATTTGAATGATGTTTAGAGCAGTAATGTGAGTATGGAAAGGGTTAACATTATTCTCACTAAAATAAAATCTTTGGAATCCTCATTGAATTTTTGAGAGGGTTAAGGGCATTTAACTGAATAATTTATTCTTTATTTCCTTGCAAAGCAAAGGGTTTCCCTCAACTTAGTTCCAGAAGCAGACATCTGATTATTATAACAAGATTACATTTAATATTTGACAGCTAACTCCACTGATGTTTACACTGTCTCCAGTGTGAATAACATAAAGTATTGCTTGGGGATAATTTACTGTATCAGGAACTTGGAGGCTGTGAAAACCCTGTGGCCGACTGGGCCATACTCAAGGGGTCTAGCGACCTGAAAAACATAGGTGGCCGAGAACTTGTGTCTTTCTATCAGTTTGCCAAAAATCAGCAAAATAGGACAATTCGTTCTTCGAGTTATCATGAGGAGAAGACAGAAGACATGAGAATAAGAGGAAGAAGAAAAAAGAAAGAAAAGAAACTTTTCTAGTACAAAAACAATAGTCTGTGTGTTCCACACATACCAATTAAAGCTATGAATATTACTTGTACATGGATGTACTATGGCGAAAAAACGTCTATGGGAATTTCAGTGTTAAATCAGTTCGCCATAGTACACACAACCCTGGATTTCCTCTGGAGAAAAAATGTCTATGGGAAATGCAGTGATAAATCAGTTCGCCATTGTGCCATCGCCAATTAACACTATTTCCCCATAGGCAACCCTGGATGCACTCTGGCGAACTGATTTAACACTGAAAACTCCCATAGAAGACACCTGAGGAGTAATCGCAACATTTTATGACATAATGTTTTTAAGATACCTTGTTCCTAATACTCGGCTTTTTAGAACAGCTAAGAAGAAAAAACAAAATGAAAAAAACTTAATGGTACGCATTGTGCGTGAACTCTCCATGTCAGTTGTTTTAAATATTTATGATTATATGATTGTCTATCAACTTTTCACATTTTGAAGAGAGTTTTGTTTTCAAAATATAAAATTGGATAGAGATGCATACAATATAAACCTAGTACTCACTTTAAAAAATGAGAAGTGACTCTTGACTTTATTTTACTGATGAGATGTGTAGGAGGCGGTGATAAAAAAGGATTATAGGACTAACCTAACAAATCAACAAAACTGTCACAGAAGTTTTAACAAAAACAAAAAATTATTTAATGTTAATTTGATATAATGTCATGAACTGAACATATGTACACTGACATCTAAGTTGAACTATCCATGAAAAAAAACTATTTACATCGAGATGATTGAATAACACTGAATGAAAGTATTCAATCTCTCATTTACTGTCTGAATGAAATAAAAATAAAAATGAACTAAAAAATCCTACTTGTGTTACATAATGGATTTTTATGACATTTATATAATAGATGAATGACTTTTTTAGCATTTAACAAAAAGAAAATAAAAAAGTAAAATGGAAGAAATAATTTTGGAGTTTTATTTTGACATCGGATTGTTTTGCTAACTACACAATCATTTTTTAATTTTGTCTATACTTTTGCTCAAACCAATATAGAACATCTCTGTCATTTTCTGGGAAATATCTTGGATGAAATTTGATAGTAAGAACGGTCTCTAAATCATATCCTTTTGCAAGATGATCTAAAGCAAATATGCAGTACATTCCACACACAGCACTAAAATCACTTTGTAGTCTCATTGTATTTATTGTCCAGGAATCTGTGTTTTTCACTATGAAATTGTACAGTACGTGGAGAGTGTATTATCACTAAATCACCCGCAGAGTGGAGATTCCACCCTAGCAATAATTGCAAATTTGTTGCAAAGCATAACCAGCACCAGCAAAGTTTCAGCCAATGGACCTCCAGGTTAAACCCGGAGGTCCATTGGCTGAAACATTGCTTGTGTTTTTTGTCGATATGTACAAAATTTGAAGGTTATAGCTTGGGTGATAACTCCACTCTGCGGGTGATTTAGTTACAATCCACTCTCCATGTACTGTATATGTCTATCCATTGGTGGTAAACCATATGAATCAAAGGAGAGAGCAGAATGATTGTCTTTAAAGTATATTGTTATCCAATGTTCTCCTGGTTCTCTTCGAGGAATCTGTATTCACAAGATATGCTTGTCTATGTTTAGGTTTTCGTTTTGGTAACAAGTCTTTTAAGCACACTTGTCCATTTAAGGATGATAATCTTTGAGAACTGTCAAATATATTTTGTAATTGTATGGTTTCCATCTTCTTAGCCCTGAAAAGGGCTGGTGTGGAACCGATAATCAAGATATGCTGTATACTATGACCAGTCCTTTTTAACTAAATCTACTCACTTTTGAATGTTTTTTTTGGCAATCTATTTCAGAGTCTACACCAGCACAATATTCTAATAAGTTTTCTTTCTTGTGTAGACTATATAGTATAGGCATTGCATATGGTTTCTGAAAACATTCTGCAATGTACATATCTATTAATGTCCTAGTGAGTGTTTGACATTCTTCACAGATATTTTTTATTTTCTGTTTAATAATGGATTTCGCCAGTTCTATCACCATACATTCTTGAAATAATGTTTGTATTTTTAGCTCAACTTTGGCGAAGCCAAATTTGAGCTTATGCCATGGCCCGTCGTCTGTCTGTCCATCTGTCCGTCTGTCCATCAACAATTGGATACGGCTCGGGCTAGAGGCCGTATTTATGAACCGATCTTTACAAAACTTCTTGGGTGCCTTTGTTATGACCGTGGGACGAGAACGAGTGTTTTTGGGTGCGGTCCAAAATTTAAGATGGCTGCCAGCCGCCATTTTGTACCGACGATGCAAAAATCTATTTTTTGTACAGAACTTCCATATGAAAGCTCTGATTTGAATAATTGTTTGTATGAATGTTTAGTACCATGGGATACATCACATATAATACGGGTTTTTTTTCTTGCGCGTAAATTATGCAAATTAGACTAACTTTGATGTTTTTTGGTGTTACTTTCAGCACTGTAAGTGCAAATGCCAATACGGCTCGGGCTAGAGGCCGTATTTATGAACCGATCTTTACGAAACTCCTTGGGTACCTTTGGTATCACCGTGGGACGAGAACGAGTGTTTTTGGGTCCGGTCCGAAATTCAAGCTGGCCGATGTCAGCCATTTTGTACAAAATTTGGTGCAATCAGATTTTTGCACAGAACTTCCATATGAAAGCACTGATTTGAATAATTTTTTCTGTGAATGTTTAGTACCATGGGATACATCATATATAATACAGGTTTTTTTCTCATGCAGAAATTATGCAAATTAGATGAACTTTGATTTTTTCAGTGCTACTTACACACAGTAAGTACACATGTCAATACGGCTCGGGCTAGAGTCTGTATTTATGAACCGATCTTCACGAAACGTCTTGGGTACCTTTGTTATCACCTTGGGACGAGAACGAGTGTTTCTGGGTGCAGTCCAAAATTCAAGATGGCTGCCAGTGGCCATTTTGTACCGAAATTAGGTCTAATCAGTTTTTTGTACACAACTTCTATACGGCTCAGGCCAGAGGCTGTATTTATGAATCGATCTTTCTGAAACTTCTTGGGTACCTTTGTTATCACTGTGGGATGAGAACGAGTGTTTTTGGGTGTGGTCCGAAATTCAAGATGGCCACCAGCAGCCATTTTGTACCAAAATTAGTGCAATCAGTCTTTTGTACAGAACTTCTGTATGAAAGTTCTGATTTGAATAAATTTTTGTATGAATGTTTAGTAACATGGAATACATCACATATAGTACGGGTTTTTTTCTCGTGCAGAAATTATGCAAATTAGACTAACTTTGATGTTTTTTGGTGTTACTTTCAGCACTGTAAGTGCAAATGCCAATACGGATCGGGCTAGAGGCCGTATTTATGAACCAATCTTTACGAAACTCCTTGGGTACCTTTGTTATCACCGTGGGATGAGAACGAGTGTTTTTGGGTCCAGTCCGAAATTCAAGATGGCCGATGGCAGCCATTTTGTACAAAATTTGGTGCAATCAGATTTTTGCACAGAACTTCCAAATGAAAGCGCTGATTTGAATAATTTTTTGTGTGAATGTTTAGTACCATGGGATACATCACATATAATACAGGTTTTTTCTCGTGCAGAAATTATGCAAATTAGATGAACTTTGATTTTTTCAGTGCTACTTACACACAGTAAGTACACATGTCAATACGGCTCGGGCTAGAGTCTGTATTTATGAACCGATCTTCACAAAACTTCTTGGGTACCTTTGTTATCACCTTGAAACGAGAACGAGTGTTTCTGGGTGTGGCCCAAAATTCAAGATGGCTGCCAGTGGCCATTTTGTACCGAAATTAGGTCAAATCAGTTTTTTGTCACAACTTCTACACAGCTCATATTTGTGAACTGATCTTCACGAAACTTCTTGGGTACCTTTGTTTTCACCTTGGGACAGGAATGAGTGTGTTTTGGGGTGCCTTTGTTATCACTGTGCTATGAGAACAAATATTTTGGGGTTCAGTCAGACCCACTCTGGGACTCAAAGATTTCTTTTCTAGTTTAGCATCTGACTGTCACCCACCTTTACAATACTTTACCTATACATTTGTTACAGGCAACGGTCAGTCTTTATGTACAGACTGTTACAATACTTTATATGTACCTTTGTTATCAGGTCATTACCTAGATGTTTGTCATTGCTGTGTCACATACTATACATGTACATGTCTTTGTCTTGACAAGTTGAGCTACAGTGTCATTGACACTTTCATTTCTTGATGCATCTTGCAATGTTCGCACTGAATCATCTTTTTAATAGTCAAATACCACTTCTCTAAATCTGTTGATCTCTATCTCACTATCAAATTCTGCATAGACGACAACGTTGATCACCTCTTCAAGAGCTTGAGCAAACTGGAGTTCAATTCAAAGATTATCAGTTTCTATAGGATGAGCCAATGGCCCTCTACTACACTGATCATGTGTCAAATCAGTTCCCCAAAGAGTATATCATTTTGCATAATCCTGCAAAGATAAATTAAATGATTGATTTTGTCCAAAGAAACCCATAGCTTCATACAATTATAAATATGAATTTAGATAATGTCCACCTTTGAAATTTGGTTCAAATGGGCGCGATTTAATGAAATGTCCATCTACTGTTACTTTCAATTTATTCATATTGAAATGTTGGAAATTAAATGGAGTTGTGCCAATATCTCCATTTATATCTCTATTAGATACTAAGCCAAGAATAATTCATTTTGGTATCTGTTTATGAAGCAGATGATCTTCTATTTTTAAAACGAAGACTGTTTCCAATCATAAATGTTTTTAATTTCAACACTCCTTATGGGCATTTTGTAACCTGAATGATCATCTATTTGTGCTTTAAGATCATTTGCAAATTTTGGAATTAAATCTAATGATGGTATTTTAAAAATAGCATTTTCAATTTCAATTTTCACATGTTCACCACCAATCGGACAAAATTTAGATGGGAGTACGATGCAATTTAATTCTCATCACAACTCCATTTGGTAAATTTTCTTCTTGTACAAATAGATCCAAATGTAGTTTTCCTCTTAACGGTACAGACATACTAATACAAATTAATTTTGCATGTTCAGTCAAACCTTTGTTAGTTCAGTTTTTTTTGTAGTTTCAGTATGTCCCAGACGAATCTAAATACCCCATTTCACTTGCAGCCAATTGTGATTTTTTCACTTCTCCTGAAAAACTAAGAAAATTCTCAAAAAGTCCTCTATAAGGATAAAGATCTGTATTGGTGGTGATAAGGTTGTCATTCAGTGTGACATCAATTTTGCTAAACATACTAAAAAATTTATTAACAGGAGCAATTTGTGTATCTGGAGCCAAAGCACTCCCATTTTGTTTTGTAATTTTAAATTAAACTTCAAGTGTAGATGCTGTAAGATCTAACCACTTGGTTGTTTGTCTTGGACTTAAAAATTCTATAGGTGAAGAATTGTTCAAAGATGCTACTGGAAATTGTTCAATTTCACCAATATTTTCTATACCTCTTGATGTTGATGAAACATTATCTGGATCAAAACTACTTCCAAACTGTTTGCATGATCCGTGTAACATCATGATTTTATCAAATATATCAAGTGATCTTGAATTTCATTTTACAGGAGCGCTATACATCTTTCCTCTTCGAGAAAAGTTCTTAGAATGACTTATTGCTTTTCGTTTTCATCTTTTTATACCTAAAACAGATTCACCCACTGAATTCCAAAGACCTTATCTTTTCTACGAGTGAATAAAATTTCTTTATGTGCTTTGTGTTTTCCTAAAACTTCTTTTGCCATCTGTATTCCATGTTTCAAACCTTCATGTTTTAAAGTTTGAAATGCATTTTTTGCTGTGGGTTTTACAAATGGTACAGCTGTTCTCAATGCTGTACGAAAAATAGAACCTAATCCGTAATGATATTGACGTGGTATACCTTGATGTACAGGCATCATTTTTCTAAATATAATTTGTTCCACTCTCTAAAATGCAACTTTTCTACAGTCTTACTACTGGCAAACTGAATAGATTTACCAGTGTTTCCACTTATATTTATACTAATCGGATCAAAATAAGATTTTGATACTGGTACGTAATGTACATTACCAAATTCTTTGTGAATGTGTTGACATTCTTTTCGTGATTCAAACAGTATTACTCGTAAAATAGGTACTTCAGTATCACCTAAAAATTTATAATATGCAATATCCAAATAAATAAAAAGTTGATTGAAATCACTATGTAAATCTATTATTTATTTATTAAGGTTTAATGAACAGCCAGGGTCATATCATGTTGGTGACAGTTTTTACGAGTGGAGGAAGCCGGAGTACCCAGAGAGAACCATTGAGCAACGACAAGCAGCTGCCAGCTCCCCAACATCGTAACTCCGCACTGCAGCAGAGGCAGGGTTAGATTGGTTGAAGACATGTGCACCATCGACGTGCTGTAAGCCTTAGTACACGGCATCATCTTTCTCCCACATGGACAATTGGGGTTAAGTTCCTTGCCCAAGGACACAATGCAGGAGTCCGAATTGATCGCTCATCCACGGACTAACCAGGCTCGACATTGCTTAACTTAGGCGATCTGACAAGAACTGGCCACCCCAATGCCACTGCACCCCTAATCTATGATTTGTTCATCATAGATAATATAATCCCACATAAGTCTTGTCCAAATATTTTGTAAATTGTCTTTGTAAAAAGTCACACATCATGATAAATGCATTACAAAATTCAATATACATTTCCATTTTTTTCTAATTGTTTTTTTAATAACATCTTTTGTTATTGTTTGGTATCCAGGAGTAATAAGTTGAAAAGCATATAATAATGCCTTATGCGTGATCTTGTTTTCCAAAAGACATCCTGCCTGGTCCATGTTTGAAATCAAAATGTTCCATTGACAACATAGGTGTGGGGTATTTATACCTTAAACCCATAACGGAGTTGCATCATATTTATTTACCACATAATGTTCTCTGTGTATACAGATTGAAGTGTTTTGGTTGTTGTTTACACTTGCCTATTCTCGTTTAATTCAATGTTTTGTCACTCTGGGACTTTGAATAGAATTTTCGTGATGTTCTTAGCATCTGAGGATGGGTTGTATACAATTCCCTTTCATTTTCTAATCTTCCTCTCTTTACTGGCATTCTCCCTTCATTCTCTGCCTCACTGCAATTTTCAAAGCTTTTCTTCATCTTCTGTATTCTCTTGTTAACTACAAGGCTGTTAAAAAATCAGTCTTGTCTTCTTGACGTCCATAAAAGCAGGTTAAGAAATGCATACAATTCACTATTCTATTCCCATTTTTTTCTTCATCTTGAGGTGATGTACTTTGTAAATCTGGATAATCTTTTTTTGCACCATCTATAAACATTTTGTCTAACTTAGTTTTGAATTTATTGGTAAGTAATTACATTGTTAATGTAGTTATACGTTTTGGGTCCAAATACTCAATTCCCATTGTTCAGCTGGATGAAAACGTCATGACCAAATGTAATTCATTTTCTAATGAATACATGCGGTCGAACTTTGACCTGCATTTACGATAGAGCGCAATTGACAGAATGTAATTCGTGCAGTGTTTGGGCGGGTTTTTAACTTTTAGCGCCTCTTGCAGTGATCAACTCTTTAGGTTCCCAATTCATTAAACCTTGTCCACAGATGAAACATTTTACTTTACTATCTCCCAGATAGGTATTAGTGTATTTTCTTCAATACATTTGTTATAGGATTGTCGGTAATTTTTTTACAATTCAGATAACAGATGGCATTCTTGTACTTGCAAATTCATATTCATACAAATAAATGAAATGTGATTTGTGTGAATTTGAATTTACAAATACGGACTGTCTCTTATTTCGACTTGATAAGCATTCATAAAACTCAATGTACTAATACTGTTGTACCATATTTAAATTCAGAGAGACATCCATGGGACAAACAATTGTAACTTGGCTGGATATTTACAATAACAAGGCGAAAAGGGAGAAATGACAATTTAGATATTTCCTTAGAATTGAACAGCCTTTATCAAGGCTACAAGTACAAATATTGGGAAGAAATTTTTCTTTCTAAACAAATAAAAGTCTCAGAGAGAGCCAAGACACAGTTTCATCATCCATTCTGCAAATGATTGTTGGTAATGAATGTTTTGCCAGTGTTGGTAATGAGTATTGTATCAATCAAAGAGTTCCTAAAGACAGTATGGTATAAAATGTTGCAATTACGCCCGAGTTCCTCCAGGATTGTCTATGTGGAAAACAGTGTTAAGAGGCTAAGGTCATTAGGCGGACTGATTTAACACAGAAAATATCCAGAGACATTTTTGCGCCAGAGTGCCATCGGTCGATGGCACTCTGGCGAAAAAATGTGTATGGAAGTTTTCAGTGTTAAATCAGTCCGTCCAATGGCCTCCAGGTCTGGATGTACAATGGCGAAGAAATGTCTATGGGAGTTTTCAGTATTAATTCAGTTCGCCCAATGACCTTCCCTAACTACTTACATACCATATTAAAATTCGCGACACACCGTCTTTTGATATTACATGCTATTATAAAGTTTCATTAAAAAATATTCAGCACTTAAGAAATTATTTAAAAATCTTGACGCCGGATGGGCGGATGGACGACGGGCAACTTATTCATTTATTGGTGTTTAAGGTCACATACTTTTGCACAATGGCTAATCACAACCACAACGTGGAGATAAAGTCAAGGTCAATCAATCGTTTATACCACATGTTGCCTATATTAGAGGACTTGCACCCCAACCATTAGTGACTGCGTCCAATTTTACCAGTGAAAAAGAGCCTGTTTACCAAAGTAAACAAGCACTGCTTCACTTCTCGGGGTTCCCACGGGATGGGAACTTAGCAGCAGAAAACTTCCGCTGACTTTGTCAGGCAGAGCTCAAAAGGGAGACAGGCAAGTTTTAGATATTTATAGCGGGATATCCGTTAGTCGCAATGTTGGTAAGTTATTCTACAAAATTCTCTGGAAGGCTTGGCGGGAGTTGTGGAAAAGAGAGAGGATTCCTGGGGGAAATGCAAAATGTGTTCCAGATGAGAAGAAGGGTCACTGACCATTTATTTATGTTTTTGCCACGGATAGAATCAACAAAAGTCAATAAGAAAAAGATGTTTATGGCATTCCTAGATGCGGAAAAAAAAAACATACGACGGAGAATGGAGGGATGAGATGTGTCGGAGACTTGAATCCCTCGGATTTGGAGGAAATTTTGTCGGAATCATGTGCAGAATGTACTCAACGTGAGAAACATCACAACAAAAAAGGGACCCAATGGAGATAGGCCTAAAGTAGTGGGGCATCTTGTCACTGTTGCTGTTTGCATTGTACATAAAAGTTTTAGGAGAGGAGTTGTTCACTAGCACAGAGGGATTCAAAGTTTGTGAGACAAAAATCCTAGGGCTATTCTTTGCCGATGTCGTGGTTTTATTAGCCGAGAGTAAAGAGGGACTGACAAAAACTTTTAACCATGGTTGGAACGTACGGGAATAAATGGCGACTTGAACTAAATGAAAACAAAAGCAAAGTAACACCTGTGGATTGTAGGGTAGATGCATCCCGAAGGTAGAGAGTGGATAAATTCCCTATTGGTGAAGAAGAAAGCAAGGATATAACAGTGGGGGAAACGGGTGAATTTGAATACTTGGGGTGAATCTATGTGTTACAGGTGGAGGCATACACAGAATGCCACACAAAAGACCAAGGGGAAAATGATACTCATTCAGTTAAAACTACTTGGGATAAATAGCTTTAACAAGGTGTTAACTGGAAAAACCACTGGGGGGTGGGGAGGGGTAGGGGGGGGGGAGATTATCAGGTATAACATATGGAACAGATGTGATCCCTCTAAATCAAACAGAATTAAGGAACTAAGAGATTCTACAAACTGATGCGGGTCGGTGAATAACCAGATCAAGTTACGCAGCCTTTTTGGAAACGGTCAGAGGGCAACTCGATTGGATGCCGGTTAAAGGTTGAATAGATATGGGAAAATTATGCTAAATGAATTATCTGGGAAACCTCCCAAACAGAAGATGATGTAAAACGACCTTTAACCATGCATGGAGCAATAAAATTCAGACAAGGTGTTTAATGCAGGTGAGGGAGCTAATAGACAATTACTCTATAGAGACTGAAGCTCAAGAAGGACGGGGACTGAAGCAGCCTTATCGTGGGTAGGCTACACAAGGACTGTGAGAAACTGGCGAACTGGAATGGAATGGAATTAGGACCAAAAGCTCCCCAGATGGGTTGTAAAAACAAAAGCCTCAGCTTTTGAGTAGTACCCAGATGGATCTTATTGGCGGAGGGGGGCTCATTGTTGTTCAAAGTTAGATCGAAGTCACTGGAGTTGAGGGGAAAATTGGGAAAGGCGAGGAAAGAGTGTGTCAAATGTGTAATTTAGGAGTAACGAAGACACTGCAATATTTCATTTTAGAATGCCCAAAAAAACTCCTCAATGAAAGTGTCAATGACACTGTAGCTCAACTTGTCAAGACATGTACATGTATAGTATGTGACACAGCAATGACAAACATCTAGGTAATGACCTGATAACAAAGGTACATATAAAGTATTGTAACGGTCTGTACATAAATACTGACCATAGCCTGTAACAAATGTATAGGTAAAGAATTGTAAAGGTGGGTGACAGTCAGATGCTAAACTAGAAAAGAAATCTTTGAGTCCCAGAGTGGGTCTGACTGAACCCCAAAATATTTGTTCTCATAGCACAGTTATAACAAAGGCACCCCAAAACACACTCATTCCTGTCCCAAGGTGAAAACAAAGGTACCCAAGAAGTTTTGTGAAGATCAGTTCATAAATTCGAGCTGTATAGAAGTTGTGACAAAAAACTGATTGGACCTAATTTCGGTACAAAATGGCCACTGGCAGCCATCTTGAATTTTGGACCGCACTCAGAAACACTCGTTCTCGTCCCAAGGTGATAACAAAGGTACCCAAGAAGTTTCATGAAGATCGGTTGATAAATACAGCCTCTAGCCCGAGCCGTATTGACATGTGCACTTACAGAGTATAAGTAGCACTAAATAAATCAAAATTCATCTAATTTGCATAATTTCTGCACAAGAAAAAAACCTGTACTGTATGTGATGTATTCCATTTTACTAAACATTCATACAAAAATTTATTCAAATCAGAACTTCCATACAGGAGTTTGTACAAAAGACTAATTGCACTAATTTTGGTACAAAATGGCTGCTGGTGGCCATCTTGAATTTTGGACCACACCCAAAAACACTTGTTCTCATCCCACGGTAATAACAAATGTACCCAAGAAGTTTCGTAAAGATTGGTTCATAAATACGGCCTCTAGCCTGAGCCATATAGAAGTTGTGTACAAAAAACTGATTAGACCTAATTTCGGAACAAAATGGCCACTGGCAGACATCTTGAATTTTGGACCACACTCAGAAACACTCGTTCTCGTCCCAAGGTGATAACAGAGGTACCCAAGAAGTTTCTTGAAGATCGGTTGATAAATACAGCCTCTAGCCCGGGCCGTATTGACATGTGTACTTACTGTGTGTAAGTAGCACTGAAAAAATCAAAGTTCATCTAATTTGCATATTTTCTGCACGAGAAAAAAAAATGTATTATATGTGATGTATCCCATAGTACTAAACATTCACACAAAAAATTTTTCAAATCAGCGCTTTCATATGGAAGTTCTGTGCAAAAATCTGCTTGCACCTAATTTTGTACAAAATGGCTGCCATCGGCCATCTTGAATTTCGGACCGCACCCAAAAACGCTCGTTCTCGTCCCACGGTGGTACCAAAGGTACCCAAGAAGTTTCGCAAAGATCGGTTTATAAATACGGCCTCTAGCCCGAGTCGTATTGGCATTTGCACTTACATTGCCGAAAGTAACACTAAAATACATCAAAGTTAGTCTAATTTGCATAATTTATGTACGAGAAAAAAACCTGTATTATATGTGATGTATCCCATGGTACTAAACATTCATACAAAAAATTATTCAAATCAGCGCTTTTATATGGAAGTTCTGCGTAAAAATCTGATTGCATCTAAGCCTGTACAAAATGGCCGCCAGCGGCCAACTTGAATTTTGGATCGGACCCAAAAACACTCGTTCTCATCCCACGGTCATAACAAAAGTACCCAAGAAGTTTTGTAAAGATCGGTTCATAAATACGGCCTCTAGCCTGAGCCGTAGTGTATTGTTGATGGACAGACGGCCGACGGACAACTGGCCATGGCATAAGCTCAAATTTGGCTTCGCCTAAGTTGAGCTAACAAATTAATGGAAAAAATGGGATGAAAACATAAAGGATAAGTGGATGGGGAACGACATGAGGGAAACAGTTGGAGATGGAAAAACGCTGATGGAAGGAATTATTAAACACTTTTTTACTGGATGCTAGGAGATTAGGAGGGAGAGTGTGGGGGGGGGGGGGGGGGGCTGATCTAATCTAGGCCTCCTCGTTAAAGGGCCGAGATAACTCAGCGGATGGCCCAAGAATTATTATCAATCCAAACTGGTTAGCCAATCACTCATGGAAAACTTGAACACAGTGAAAACAGCAATAACATTTTCCATATTCGACGTTATTTGGATTTGTACACAAGTGTTCTATTTATAGAATATCCATTCGTGCAATTTGTTCGGGATTTTTGTCGATACATGTGATGTGAGTTTTATTGAAAGCATAAGTGTGCATTATTAAAGTAATACAAAGTTATTGATCTGATAATGCCAATTAATTAAAAAAATAACACTGTTGTTGTTTGCGGAGATTATATCACATTCTTGTTTATTTATAACTTTCTGGAATCTTCGTTTATATCTTCGCAATTGTGATAATTGAGAATATGTTAATTTCTGTTCCCTGTATGCTGTTTTTAATAAGAATAATTTGAGTGTTTACTGCATTAAACCATTAAGACCTGGGTTGATGTGGCCCTAACAGTTAACGTGTTAACCAAAGTTACCAAGTTACAGTAAAATCATTCCAAAAGGAGTTATCCTACCAAATTACAATGAAATCACCTCATAAATATAACTCGTAGACTTTGCTAAAGGAATCTAGGTCATGTGACGGTTTTGCGGTCACAGTTGACCGATCACGACCAAAATAGGAGAGTCTCATCCAGATTTATTTCTTGGTATTTGAGGTCACATACTTATGCACAATGGCCAATCGTGACTGTGACAGTTTTACAGGTAGAGGAAGCCGCAGCACCCAGAGAGAATCACCGAGCATCGACGAGCAACTGTCAGCTCCTCAACATTCTAATTCTCTCATCCAGATATCATACCAAGTTATCCTACCAAGTTACAATGAAACCCCTTCATAAAAACAATCTATAATCAGTGCTAAAGGAATTTAGGGCAAGTGACCAGGTGGCGGTAACGGCTGGCCGGTCGTGACCAAAATTTGACAGTCTCATCTTGACTTAAAACCAAGTTATCCTTCCAAGTTACAATGAAATTGCTACATAAATATAAACTGTAGACTGTGCTAAACAAATCTAGGTCAAATGCCTGTGCAGCTGTCACGGTTGACCGATCACGGCCAAAATAGGTCGTTTTCATTTAGACATTATACAGAGTCATCCTACCAAGTTACAATAAAATCCCTTCTTAAATACTACCTGCAAACTGTGCTAAACGTTTTTGGGCTTTGGGTCTGCGTCGCTGTCATGGTTGCCCGATCGCAACCAAAGGGGGACATTCCCATCTAGACATTATTCGGAGTTATCCTACCAAGTTACAATGAAATCCCTTAATAAATACAACTTGTAATCTGTGCTAAAGGGTTTCGGCCTCTCGCAGTCGTCACGGTTGACCAACCATGACCAAAAGGGGGCATTCTCATCTAGACATTATACGGAGTCAACCTACCAAGTTACAATGAAATCCCTTCATAAATACCTGTAGACTGTGATAAATGTTTTCGGGTTTTGGGCTCTCGCAACCATCACGGTTGACCGATCACGACCAAAAGGGGACGTTCCCATCTAGACGTTATACAGAGTCATCCTTTCAAGTTACAATGAAATCCCTCCATAAATACGACCTGAAGACTGTGCTAAAGGTTTTCGGGTGTCAGGCTCTCGCAGCCGTCATGGTTGACCGATCATGACCAAAAGGGACGTTCTCATCTCGAAATGACCTTGAACCCCCATATGAAATTTCGTGATGATCAGACAAGAACTATGGGGTACAGCCGGTGCCGAAGAAAATGTTGACAGCCTGACAGATTCACAGACTCATAGACTTCTGCAGGCATGATGGCAGTAGCTTAATCTTGACTTTGTCAATTTAAGCTAAAAATAAAGTGAAATAAAAAAATGCCCCCCCCCCCCCCCCCCCCTCCTGTCTTTTTAACATAGCATTTACTCTATAACCTATATGCAATTAACAGGTCAAATTTGTACTGGATGTATAGTTTTGTGTTTGGAAGTTATATTCAATTAACAAGGTTACTCAATTATGAGATATTCAATTAGGTGGGCTCCACTGTTCGAGTTTCCAAAATATGATCATCCAAAAATTAACCACTTTGTAAATCCATGTGAAAATGTCTACAATGCATAAACTTGGGTATGGGGGAGCTGGCTAGCTGGATGAGCCAGCTAAGCTACCATGCTGAATGTAAATCCAGATTTGAACACCCCCAAATTATGAGAGAAAAAAGAAAAATCAAAAATGTCAAAAGGCACACCTAGATGATGAAAAAGAAGTGTAATGAGTTTGGCATCTGGATATCCATAATGGTTTTCAAAATGTACTCTGCAAAACAAACCTATTTGTAAAGGGTTCCGGACATTTTCCCCTACGACATTTTTCCCCAGGACATTTTCCCCTAAAAAACGTGTTACCTAGGGCATTTTCCACTAAATTCAAATGAGAGGGTGGATATTTTCCTCTAGTTAGGAAGAAAAGAGTGGACATTTTCCCCAAACTAAAAAAAATGAATTTCAAGATTTTATTACAAGAAAAAGAAAGAATTTGTTCCCTTTAATATCACACTATTTTCAAAGTATTAAATAAAAATAAAATAGGCATCGGTAATTCATACAATATCAAGTTGAATTTCTGTATAAACAGTAAGCTAGTCGATCTGTCACACACAGTGTGCTGTATGGCATAACAATATCAAGTTGTATTGCTGTAATAATAACACTTTGGCCGGCCGCTGATTTGTCGTGGTTTGCGTATGAGAAGGCCTTGGTTACCCCTGTTCTACCAACTGCCTCCCTATTCCCACGCCTCTTCTCTCCTCACAACAATCGGAGACGAACTGCTTGATGACATCACTTGCCCCAGTCTTCCCAATCTCTCCGATTAGCATATCAACCCTCTCCTTTGAGTCGCCCCCTAACCACATGTCCTTCATTCTCCCATCCCACTTCCCCATTATACTCCCAGTGAATCTTGTTCTTTTAGACTGGTATTTTGGGCATTCTAGAAGAAAGTGTTCCAGGGTCTCCACCACGCCCAAATTGCTGTATAAACAGTAAGCTGGATGATATGTGCTTTGATATATTGTGAGATGAAGATTGTAATGGTACTATAAGCACTAAGAGGTGATAATTTAAAGCCATGGGCTACTTGGGTTTAGAGCTAATTAGTTGGGCAACAAGTACTTGCACCAAGGTGAAGAAACACAGAGGGGTGGGAGAAACAGAGAGGGGTGGGGCACAGTGATGATATATGGATGCAACTCGTAATATAATTTTATGGGTTTGTACTTCCTTCATGCATGGAGGCTATACAAATCCATAAAATTATATTATGTATATTATCGTTGTTTGATTTATGATAGTTTTATTTGTGCTACTTGCTTACATGTATATTATTATCCTGTGCTAGCTATTTTAAAAAGAATAAATTATTACATGAAACCTTAATTACATTTTTATTTTTATTCTTCTAATTTCTTTCTATTTTATTCCATGAGAAATTAAAAAAAAATCTGTGGGAACATGTCCTGGGTGAAAAATCTAGGAGTAATCAGTCTAGGGGAAAAAGTCCGGGGAGGAATAATTAGGAGAAAATGTCCCAGGGGAAAATACCCTAGGGGATAATGCCCTAGTGGGAAATGTCCTAGGGGAAAATGTCCTGGACCCATTTGTAAATCTGCATGATCAACTAGTCATGACAGAAACATACCAAGTTTATATTTATGATAGTTACAAAGATATGCTCCAGAAATGAACCCCTCTATGAAAATCTGTATGAAAAAGTCCAATTCCAAATTTAACCCCCTTCCACAAACTTATGAAAAATGAAAAAAGAAGCAATTTGTTTTTTCACTGGATATTGTAATGAAAGTGTCAATGACACTGTAGCTTAACTTGTCTGTGTGTTGTGTTTGATAATGTTCAATGTTTATGAAAGTATTATGAAATAAGACAAGAATTGTGATAATTGGGAATATGTTAATTTCTGTTCCCTGTATGCTATGTTTTCAATAAAAATAATATGAGGTGTAGATTCTACTAAAGAACTGAGGCATGGGTTAATGTGGCCCTCACTGTTAATGTATGTGGCCTTCACATTTAATGTATGTTAACGAAGGTTACCAACTTTCAGTGAAATTATTCCACATTTAGTCATCCTGTCAAGTTACAATGAAATCCCTTCATAAATACGGCCTGTAGACTGTGCTAAAGGTTTTCGGGCTTCAGGCCAGTGTAGCCATCATGGTTGATCAATCACAAACAAAAGGGGATGTCCTCATCTAGACATTATACTGAGTCATCCTTACAAGTTACAATGAAATCCCATCTTAAATACGACTTGTAGTCTGTGCTCAAGTTTTCAGATTTTGTACTTGGGCAGCTGTCATGGTTGATTAATCACGACCAAAAGGAGACCTTCTCATCTAGGCATTTTCTGGAGTCATCATACCAGGTTATAATGAAATCCCTTCATAAATATGACATGTAGACTGTGCTAAAGGTTTTTGGGTTCGGGCAGTCGTCACAGTTGACAGATCGCGACCAACTGGGGACCTTCTCATCTAGGCATTATCTGGAGTCATCATACCAGGTTACAATGAAATCCCTTCATAAATATGACCTGTAGACTGGGCTAAAGGTTTTCGGGTTTTGGGCTCGGGCAGTCGTCAGAGTTGACAGATCACGACTAACTGGGGAAATTCTCATCAAGGCATCATACGTAGTCATCCTACCAAGTCACAATCAAATCCCTCCATATTAAATATGACCTGCAGACAGTGCTTAAAAGTTTTTGGGTTTCGGGCTTGGGAAGCCGTCACGGTTGACAGATCATGACCAAAAGGGGACGTTCTCATCTAGATATTATACAGAGGCATCCTACCAAGTCACAATGAAATCCCTTCATAAATACAACCTGTGCTAAAGGTTTTCGGGTATTGGGCTCGAGCAGCCATCACGGCTAACCGACTGTGACCAAAAGGGGACGTTCTCATCTCGACATGACTGCACACCTGCAGATGAGATTTTTGTGACAATCAGACAAGAACTACGGGGTGTAACCACTTCCGAACACGTGATGGTAATAGCTTATCTTGACTTTGTCAAGTTAAGCTAACTGGAGGCTCTACAGAGCCTGTAATCGCTCACCTGGAAATACATATAAAAATGTGATTTCCCATAGGCTTTCCATGGTAACTATGAGCTGCAATTGTGGCCATGTTTTGCAAGATTACATCAACATTACATGGGGATCATTGGAAGAAGGTGTCCCAGTCTTCAATCACGTGCAGTTTCAAAACATTTGAATCCATCAAACAGAATCATAGAATGACTCTGGTGGACATATTTTCCAGCCAACGGGAAAAAAAAGACGAGTGTTTGCAGAGGGCCTCCTATAAACCATTCTTGCCAAGTTTTTGGTTCATGTCAGCTCAATAGTTCCAGAGAGAAGGTGAAAATGTGATTTCCTACTGTTTTTTTCTATAGTAACTATAAACCGCAATTGTGGCCATGTTTGCAATACGATCAACATTAAAATGAGGAACGTTGGTGGAGGTTGTCACAGTTATCAACCATGCAAAGTTTCAAAACAATTGGCCCTGTGGACTCAGAGAAGAAGAGTTTTCAATATTGACCAATCAGAATCAAAGAATGCTTCTGGCGGCCACGTTTTTCACCCAACAGGAATAAAATGAGTAACAGTTGTAGAGAACCTCTCATAGACAATGTCTGCCAAGTCTGGTTCACATTGGCTCAGTACTTTCAGTGAAGATGATGAAAATGTGATTTCCTATAGGGTTTCTATAGTAACTATAAGCCATAATTGCAACCCGATGAAGATTAAAATTTGGATCATTGGTAGAGGGGGGTTACAGTCATCAGTCACACTAAGTTTTCAAACCATTTGGCCTTTTAGTTTCAAAGACGATTTTCTTGAAAATGCACACATTTATGAATTCTCTATTTTCAACAAAAAAATCAATAAAAGGTTAAATATTTTTGAAAAATTACAACTTTTTTTCAGACAGTATTCTCTTTTCAAAATAGCTTTGGACAGGTAAAAGGGTTACAGGAAACACATTCCGCCAATTTTTGTCAAATTTTAAAAAGATATACAATAATTACTGTCATCTAAGCAGATATGATTGCAAGAATGTTAGCAAAATCTTCTGTTTTCTCCAAACAACTGTCAACAACCAAGATTATCTAATAAGAACATGAGTAATGAGCATATATCAGCATCCATGTACAGTTCCAGTACAGTTAAGTCAAAATAAGTTGTAGGATAATCCTATAAACTGTGTATCTTTTTCTCTTCCAACACTGATAAGACCAGAAGCTGACATCATTTTCTGGAAAGCTCTCACTGATAGCTTTCGAGAAAATGTCAGATGCTGATCTTGTCGGGGCAGGAGCAGCAGTTTACTTAGTTTATTGCGGTTATGCTACAGCTTATTTTGACTTGTACTGTATACACAATATTTTTGGGTTTTTTTTCCCAGTTCTCAGTGGAGAAAACTGGAACCAACCCTTACCAGATTCTCAAAAACAAGTATTTTTGCTGACAGTACCGATCTTTTGTGCAGACAGGAGACGCATTGGGTTAAGCATTAGAATATAGCCTCTGGTGGCCACATATTTCCATCCTCTCGTAGACCATTCCTGCGAAGTGTGGTTCACATCGGCTCAGTAGTTTCAGAGAAGAAGATGAAAATGTGATTTCCCATAGGGTTTCTATAGTAACTAAAAGCTGCAATTGTGGCCATGTTTACAACCCGATCAACATTAAATGAGGATCATTGGTAGAGGGGGTCCCAGTCATTACTTATGTGAAGTATCAAAACATTTGGCCTGGCAGTTTCAGAGGAGAAAATTTTTGAATCAAAGAATGCCTCTGGTGGCCATGTTTTTCAACCTTTGGGAACAAAATGAGGATTGTTTGTAGAGGACCTCCCACAAACCATCCCTGCCAGGTTTGGTTCACGTCGTCTCAGTAGTTCCAGAGAAGAAGATGAAAATGTGATTTCCCATAGGGTTTCTTTAGTAACTATAAGCTGCAATTGTGGCCATGTTTGCAAACCGATCAACATTAAATGAGGATCGTTGGCAGGGGGGGTCCCAGTCATCGTTTATGTGAAGTATCAAAACATTTCGCCTGGCAGTTTCAGAGAAGATTTTTGAAAATCTACTAATCAGAATCGAAGAATGCCTCTGGCGGCCATGTTTTTCAACCCACGGGAACAAAATGAGGATCATTTGTAGAGGACCTCCCATAGACAATCCCTGCCAGGTTTGTTTTCACGTCGCCTCGGTTTTTCCAGAGAAGAAGAGGAAAATGTGATTTCCCATAGGGTTTCTACAGTAACTATAAGCCACAATTGCGGCCATGTTTATAACCCGATCAACATTAAATGAGCATCGTTGGTAGAGGGGGTCCCAGTCATCACTTATATGAAGTTTCGAAACATTTGGCCTGGCAGTTTCAGAGCAGATGATTTTTGAAAATCCACCAACCAGAAACAAAGAATGCCTCTGGAAGCCATGTTTTTCATCCGACTGGAACAAAATGAGGATGCTGGATCGTTTGTAGAGGACCTCCCATAGACCTTTTCCTCCCAAGTTTGGTTCACATCGGCTCAGCGGTTACAGAGAAGATGAAAATGTGAAAAGTTTACAGACGACGACCGACGACGTACGCCAAGTGATGAGAAAAGCTCACCTGGCCTTTTAGGCCAGGTGAGCTAAAAATTAACATACCACACTTCAAGTTGACATCTATGACAGTTTCTGACATATGCTTTGGAAACGAAATGTGGACTGATGGATGGATGGTGGATGGATGGATGAACCTGGTCTTGTTTTTTTCCCGTGTTACAAGATGGGAGGGGTTAAATGGATGAATGAGCAAGCGAGTGAATGTAGGATGGATGGATGTGTGGAGGGATTGGATTGATAGATGGATGAATGTGGTGACAGGAAGGAGGAGGCACATTAATAGTCGTTGTGCTTGTGGGCTGGAGTTTCCCTGTTCAGGAGCATTTTGTCTATGTCTCCATCCTCAATTTTTATTTTGATTTGGTGGGTCCACTGTTGTGAATATTCTTTTGTAAAAAGTCAAGTTTAATAACACACAAGTAATTAATGCTGGAAATGCTACCATAAATTTTTGTAAGAAGGATTCACATGTGATGACTTAACAATAAGTGATAAACAAAACAAATTTAGTAATTGAGCTGTTAGTTTTATTGCAATGCTGTAAAAGGATTTTTTTTATGAATTGTTACAAAATAAATGTTACAAGGTATATTTTACTACAAGTAAATTTTCGAAAGGTTAAACACTATAAAAATAACAAAAAGCTTGGGATTTTTTTTGCTGTTTAAGATCATAGTCCAGGAAACCTTCTGAGTGTATAAAAGGGCCAAATATGGGACCCTTTCCCAAAGGCATTTTGGCATGATTTTTCCCAATTCAAACCAAAAATTTCCCAATATGAGTCCTCATTCCAATAAAAATTTAATTCTTCCTTAACTCTTGGAAGGCCTCATTTTGACTATACAGGTCCAACAATAAAGTTTGGAGGCTCCCAGTGAAAAGGAAGAAATTCTAGAATAATTCCATAGTAGCACTGGGGATGATGATTTTTACATGTCCATGCCATAATAGATTCGTGGAAGTATGTGGCCATAGTTAGATTATACATAGGCATGCTAACGGTAGAAATTTTAACATAAAATGTAATAACTTTGAAGAAATCGGCCTAGGTCCAGCACGTTTCAGAAATATATTCCTCACATGATGGACTCCCAGCGGTGGAGGAGACCACCAGCCCAACACTGTATGCAGACCCTCCCCCCCCCCCCCCCAAGATTCATTATTTGAATTTTTTTATTTCTGTCCCGGCATGGGAATGTTTTTAATTCGGCATTAAAAGGAGCAATTTCCTGTCTTCCGAAGGATCAATTCCTACTTCAACATACCCCAAAAAGTTTTATTTTTTCTGCACAAATACCAAGACTCATTATTTGATTTTTTTTTCTTTCTGTCCACTAACTTTTGGACAACCATCCAGAATCATTTACCCCCCCCCCCCTCTCCCACCACCACCACCACAATATTGACTAAATTCCACTAATTTGGATACACCGTGCCAAGCACATGTGTGCCGGGTCGACCATGGTTCAACGCAGCATGGAAAAATTACAAAATTTGGCAAGCTGACAGCTGCTCGTCATTGCTCGGTGGTTCTCCCCGGGTGCTCCAGCTTCATCCACCGTAAAACTGTCACGGTCATGGTTAGCCATTGTGCATAAGTATGTGACCTTAAACACCAATAAATAAATAAATATGATAAGTTGCATGCAGAAGAATTTATACAGAAATCTGCATTAAATCTAAGTTCAAGAGGAGCCTGTTTAAAATCATTTCAGGTTAAAAATTATAAAATTCAGATCCCTGAGAAATATATGGTGCGGACATCAATGCTAGTTCTCTATGTTTTCTTTGTTCAACTGTAAGATCAATACTGCCTCTTTGTTTTCATTTTTTAACCACATTTTTTTTAAATGGCTCTCGTATCTTCTCAAAATCCCAAATTTGCAAGCAGCAAATTTTTTCCACAATGCATCTAGAAATTTAACCAATTCAATCTTTTTTTACAGAGCTCAATGTGATCTGTCAAAAAAGACTGAATTGGATAACTGTCTACTTGGATAATAGAAGAAATTTGCAGGTAGTAATTTTGATTATTCATCTTCAGTGCATAGTGGATTAATACTTCTGAAATTGAAGGTTGAAGTCTTATTAATTTATTTATTTATTTATTTATTTATTTATTTATTTATTTATTTATTTATTTATTTATTTATTTATTTAATGGTGTTTAAGGTCATATATTTTTGCACAATGGCTAATCATGACCACAACATGAGTATCAACTCAAGACCAGGGGTGGGCATTAATAAGCCATGTTGCCCATTTTAACGAGAGTTTGCACCTCCCAAGCATTGGTGACTGGGTCCTATTTTACCAGTAAAACACCGCTTCACTTCCTGGGGTTCCCGTGGGGAGGTTGAAGTCTTAAAAATATTGTTATGGCACAAGTTATATGGTGAGGTTTCGATCTCTTACTGCTGGGCACAGAATCAGAATTACTTATTTATTCATTGGTATTTAATACTATGATCAGCATCTATGGCTACATCATGCCAACAATACAAGTAAAGGTAAAGTTTAGCCAATTGTTTATACCATGGCTGCCAGCTTGAGAGGACTTTCAGCATAGGCATTTGTTACTTGGTTCTACATGTACTTACCAGTAAAACAGGACTAGTGAACCACAGTATGTATTTATTTATTGATGTTTAAGGTCACTTATGTTTGCACAATGGCTATAATCATGACCACAACATGAGTATCAGCTCAAAGCCAGGGTGAGTGTTCATAAGCCATGTTGCCCATTTTAGAGAGGGTTTGCACCTTCCAAGCTCTGGTGACTGGGTCCTATTTTACCAGTAAAACAGGGCCTGTTTACCGCAGTTAACAGGCACTGCTTCACTTCCCGGGGTTCCCACTGGGAGAACCACAGTAAACAAATACTGTAGAACTTCCTGGGGACATAGGATCAGTCTGATCAGAAATCACTTCCCTACATGCACAGAGTAAAAAGTTTTTCATGGGACAATGTCTGCACTGCTTTGAAACACTATACCCCTCAAAATATACCTTGTGTTCAAGAATAACATACAATAAAAACAGTAAAACATTAAAAAGTAAAAAAACAAAAAACAATAACTGACACATATTTATTTATATCACATGAAATGTCGTTAATTTCGATGTTACGACCCATGTCTTATTTCCTAATTATCAACTAGTGTCTAATTGGCGCGTGTATTCTTGTGCGTAGTTCACATGACGTCAATTACGACAACAGGTGCAAGTAAAGCGCATTCTTGGCGTCATGGTGTGAAGAGTCTGAGCCAACAAACTGATTGTCGGTTGTTTTGGGAGAATTTAGCGACAATGAATTAAATAAAAAGTGTAAAAAACATTCGAAAATTCATGTGCTATACAGAATCTTTAACTCGTGATGTTTGGATATAATATTTTTTGAAACTTGTTTGATGAATTCGATTCACAACTCGCCTAAAGGCTCGTTGTGAATTAAATTCATTAAACTCGTTTCAAAAAATCTTATATCCAAACATCACTCATTTGAAATCCTCTATATTTATTGGTGTTTGATAACACTTTCGACAGCCAGGGTCACCTCGTATCGGACAGTTTTACGGGTGGAATAATATCCAGAGAGAACCACCGAGGAATGGCAAGGAACTGACAACCCCAACATACTATCTCACAAGCAGGGTTAGCATTGGTTGAAGACAAGCGCACCATTGACGTGCAGTACACCTTTGTTCACAATGCCACTGAGATCCCACGTGGGCAATTAAGATTAAGTGTTTTGCCCAAGGACACAACGTGGTTGGCACAGGTGGTATTCAAACCAAGGACCTCTTGGCTTACAGCCTACATCTCTAGCTACTGATCCACAGCGCTCCCAAAATGACACATAAGGAATAGTATTTATTTACAGAGAAATTGGTATTTAAGGTCACTTTCATCATCTAAGGCTGTATCAAGACAAAAACAAAAATATGAAGTCAAGTTTGGCCAATCATTTTCATCTGTGCTCCCCTCTGTTGAGGATTTCCACCCCAGGCATTGGTTACCAGGTCCTATTTTCCCCCGTCAAACAGAACTTGTTTACCATAATAAACAGTTACTGCTCAACTTAGGTTAGATATAATGAACTTATAAAAACCACAACAGCTGGATAAGGTGGATTTTAATGCCATTAACCCTTTACCCATCGCAGACGATATCAAAATTTATTATTTTAAATATTCTTTTTTGAAATTTTTCATAAAAAGTTCAACAAAACCATATCATTTAATCCCTCGTTGGAACGAGCTCGACGAGCTAGACTGTGCTAAAGGTTTTCGGGCTTTGGGCTCGGGCAGCCATCATGGTTGAATGATCGCAACCAAAAGGGGACCTTCTCATCTGGGCATCATGTGGATTGATCCTACGAAGTTACAATGAAATCCCTTCATAAATATGACCTTTAGACTGTGCTGAAGGTTTTCGGGCTTCGGGCACCTGTAGCCATCACAGTTGCCCAATCACATCCGAAAGGTGACTTTCTCATGTAGACATATGAAGTCAACCTATCAAGTTACAATGAAATCCCTCCATAAATATGACCTGTAGACTGTGCTAAAGGTTTATGGGCTTCGGGCCCCTGTTGCCATCACAGTTGCCTAAAAGGGGACGTTCTCATCTAGACATTATATGAAGTCAACCTATCAAGTTACAATGAAATCCCTCCATAAATGTGACGTGTAGACTGTGCTAAAGGTTTTCGGGCTTTGGGCTCGGGCAGCCATCATGGTTGAATGATCGCAACCAAAAGGGGACATTCTCATCTGGGCATCATGTGGATTGATCCTACGAAGTTACAATGAAATCCCTTCATAAATATGACCTGTAGACTGTGCTGAAGATTTTCAGGCTTCGGGCAGCTGTAACCATCACAGCTGCCCAATCACATCCAAAAGGGGACTTTCTCATGTAGACATTATATGAAGTCAACCTATCAAATTACAATGAAATTCCTCCATAAATATGACCTGTAGACTGTGCTAAAGGTTTTGGGCTTCGGGCCCCTGTTGCCGTCACAGTTGCCCAAAAGGGGACGTTCACATCTGGACATTATATGAAGTCAACCTATCAAGTTACAATGAAATCCCTCCATAAATATGATGTGTAGACTGTGCTAAAGGTCTTCGGACTTGGGCAGCCATCATGGTTGAATGATTGCAACCAAAAGGGGACATTCTCATCTGGGCATCATGTGGAGTGATCCTACGAAGTTACAATGAAATCCCTTCATAAATATGACATGTAGACTGTGCTGAAGGTTTTTGGGCTTCGGGCACCTGTAGCCATCACAGTTGCCCAATCACAACAAAAGGGGACTTTCTCATGTAGACATTATGTGAAGTCAACCTATCAAGTTACAATGAAATCCCTCCATTCATAAATATGACCTGTAGACTGTGCTAAAGGTTTTCGGGTTTTGGGCTCGGGCAGTCGTGACGGTTGATAGATCACGCCCAAATGGCGAAATCTCATGTAGATATCATACGGAGTCATTGTATCAAGTTACAATGAAATCTGTCCATATTAATGATGACCTGCAGAGTGTGCTAAAAGTTTTTGGGTTTCGGGTTTGGGCAGCCATCAGGGTTGACAGATCATGCCCAAACGGGGATGTTCTCATCTAGGCATTATACAGAATTATTCTATGAAGTTGCAATGAAATCCCTTCATAAATACGGCCTGTAGACTGTACTAATGGTTTTCGGGTTTTGGGCTCGGGCAGCCATGCCAGTTGACTGATCACGACCAAAAGGGGACGTTCTCATGTAGACATAACCTAAAACCTGCATATGAAATTTCGTGATGATCAGACAAGAACTATCAGGTATAGCCTGTACTTGAAGGTTGAATAAAAAACTTTAACCACAAACTTTAACCAAAATTCCAAATGTCAACTAAACAGGAAAAGAAAAAAAAAACCCACTTGAACCTTCAGTAAAAAACTTTAACCACAAACTTTAACCAAAACTCTAAATGTTAACAGACGTACAGACAGACGGACAAAAGTCATTACTATAGCCCTCACTGTAAACAGTCATGCTAAAAACCACTTGAACCTTCAGTAAAAAAAACTTTAACCACAAACTTTAACCAAAACTCTAAATGTTAACAGAAAAAGGCAGACGGACAGATGGACGGACAGACGGACGGACAAAAGTCATTACAGTCAGGCTAAAAACACAAGCAATGTTTCAGCCAATGGACCTTCGGGTTTAACCCGGAGGTCCATTGGCTGAAACTTTGCTGGTGCTGGTTACGCTTTGCAACAAATTTGCAATTATTCCTTGGGTGGAATCTCCACTCTGTGGGTGATTTAGTGATGATACACTCTCCACGTACTGCAGTTTAGCAACATGTTCTTCATAAATAATTATTTTATTACCATTTACTGGAGAGTGTCTATTGGTAACAAAATAATTTAATATAAACATTTTTTTCTACTGCTGGGCAGGTGCACAAGCCAATGCATACAGAGTACAGCCACTATAGAGACTTCCAGCACTTTATAACAGAGCCATGATATAGTGGCTTGTAGCACTCAACCAGTTAAAAATAACCAAAAACTGTAACAACAAGAACACAATATCAAGTATATTAAGTCACATTTAACCCTTTGACCACTGTAACAACCATATCTATCCAATAATATTCATAAAATAGCCATTCAAATTTTATTATATTTTCAATTTTTACCTCCAAATATGGATTATGAATCCTTATTTGGGTGTGCTCTTTCGAGAAAAAAGTCAATTTGCATAAGTCCTTACAAAGTTGATCTTGCGTTTCTCAGGCCATTTTTTGTAAAACTGCATGTGAGCAGGCGTTTTTTTATTATATTTTTTATTTTTCTAATTATTTCTTTACCATCAAAAAGTTCATGTTCTTGGTTTGTTTTATGTTTTAGGCCTCATCATCTACAAAATAGCATGGGTGGTGGTGTATTTTGCCCCTTGAGTGCAAGAAGACTTTGTATTGCATTGCAAAGTCTTGTTGCACTAAAGAGACAAATTTATCAATTTTATTAACTTGGGTAAAATATCAGACATTAACCATTTAATTTTTATTTTTTTAAGTTTGCATTTGTAATAAAAAGATAACATGTGGCAACCAAAAGAACAATGCAGGAGGGCCTGAGAAACAGATTTACAACTTTTTTAGGTTTAATGAAGAATTTTTTGTTGTTGCAAATATCATTTGCTAGTCTAGTTGCCATGATATAGCCTTAGGTTCTAACGTGGCATTAAGTATCAATAAAAAATAGTAATCTGCAAGTCTGGTTGCCATGATATAGCTTAGGTCAGTCTTTCAATTTCCAGTTAAGCCACCACTCCTGCGTGTCATCACACCTGCAATTTTTAGTTTTCGTGAGTGTATAACAGTGAACACTGGTTCCACTTTGTGAGCAATTAACCCTTTACCCAAAGTAACAGCCAAAACCGGCCAGTGCTAATCTAAAAAAAATCCACAATTAATTTTCATTATTTTTTTATTGTTTGTCTCAAAAACAAAGGTTATGACCCCTCATTGGAATGAGCTCGTTCCAATGAGGGGTCAAAACCTATGTTTTTGAGACAAAAAAGAAAAAAAAATTAGTTATTCAAGCATTTTGTTTGCTAGTGTCCTCTGCTTTTCATCTTAGGTAAAGAGTTAACCTTTACCTAACGAATCAGCAGCATCCACCACATAATATACAAATTGTGCAGTAGGAAAAAATTTAACAAACCCTTATCAGGTGAACTCGTTCCAATAAGGTGTCACTTGATATGGGCTTGTTGATTTTTATTTTACGAATTGGGGGTAAAAAATTAAAATAACCAAATTTTGATATCATGTGTTTTCTGTAAAGGATTAAAAATCTATTCATGAAAAATAGGCCAAATAATACAATGTGTGTAAGAGATTGCGAATAATACACTTTGTCCCTATAACCCGATAAATTCCGTCTTTTGATTGGTCAGAATGCCTTGGACAAATAGCCAAGGCAAAGTGTGCATCCATCATCCAAGGTATATGAGAGCATGCAACATCCATGGTATAAGCGCATGTGAAACATCGTGGGGTATATGGTTTAAATGAAAGCTTTCCACTTTTGCTCGCCTCGATATAAAGATCGAACCAAAAAACATGAAAATAGTAAAAAATGTCATCAGATTTCCAACAATTCGATCACATGTTGCTTTTATAAATTAAATAGTAAAATAATTAAATGAAACAACTTGAGAAAAATAAAATAAGAGCAAATATCGTCCCCTCAATTCCAATGTGTTCTATGTGCCAATAGGCACATAGAATACACTGGAACATGGGAGACGATATGTAAACAAAATACTGTTTACTTGTTTCCTTAATGACCCAAGGGATGTAACTCTATCTGTTGTCTTCTGCATTTGTAAAAAGAAAACAGTTATTCACGAATTTGGTCCAACTTTTTACAGAGCGTGAGAAATGCGTCCAAAAATTTTTCTTCACTATGTTTCAATTGTGTCTCAAACGGGACAAAAATGTTATTTCCATCAACATGTATGGTACATGTATATGAAGATTTAATACCTGGATGTTTCATTTAAACACTTCGCCTGTGGATCAGTGTTTAAAAACGGACATCCAGGTATTAAATCTACATATACCATACATCTTGGCAGAGATAACTTATATTGTCCCTGTATCAGTATGCATCGCATCTTCTGATTGGTCAATGTGACCAAAACAAATAGCCATGGTACCGGCTATCTTCAAACATGTGGGTGATAAGAGCGTGTGCTGCTGTTCCCCGTTTGTCACTCGAGAAACATCCAGGTGATAAAAATAACCTCAAACCCTGACCGGGTCACATCGACTGAAGAAACTCCTATTAGAACTGTTAAGTTGTATCCAACTTATTGTTGTATTGTAGCGAATACTAATACAAATTAAAAAACATCGTTGCAGCCCTATGAGTAGAAGCACTTGTTGGCTGTCATATTCAATGGGAACTGAACAGATTGAATCGGGCCCGCAAATATACTTTTGCATTTTGCGGGGTAAGAACATCAAGTGGAGCAACTCATCTGTTTATCTTCGATATCGCTTGAGCAGAATACAAAATGTCAAGCTCTCGCTTCGCTTGTCACTCAGATGGAGACATTGTTCGCACGCCTAAATCAACTGTCAAATCAAATAATACTGCCGCATGGCTTTTTAGAGAGTATTTGTCAGAGAAAGACTTTGATGTTGAATTTGAATTGTTTAAAACAAAAAATTAAAACTTCTCCATGTGTGACCTGGTTTATAAACAACGCTTTGGAAATAGACTTGGTCTATTTATAGTTTTGCTGTGACATTTGTTTCGCTGTTTGGTTCAAAACCTGAGGCTCAGTGTGGGGTTTAAACTTCATCGCCTGAGTCTTAATGTGGGATCATATTTTACATCTCGGCATTATTTATGTGTCAGGAGTTGGGACAAAATCATTATCTCGGGCAACATCAAGGGTACATGGAGATTTAATACCTGGATGTCTTCTTTTCAACCATTCAGCTTGCGCCTCATGCTTGAAAACTGACATCCAGGTATTAAATCTCCATGTTGCACCTCATGCTTGAAAACCGACATCCAGGTATTAAATCTCCATGTACCCTGGATGTTGCCCGAGATAACTTATAGTGAATAATAAGCTGAAGCATTCCAAGACTTCAAACTAATCAACCTTCACTTTCTGAGAATTGGTACAAAAACAACATAATTCAACAAACTTCAAAGGCCAGTAATGCTACTCACTGTCTTTGTGCGCATGCATTCCATGGAGAATCATCTGATTGACGAACAATTGATCCACTGAAGTTGCATTTCATATATTAAACTGAACTCAAACAAATCTGATTATTGCTGTGAATAGCTTATTTGAATGAATGTGTCAATGACACTGTAGATTAACTTGACTGTGTGTAGTGTTTGATGAAAAGAATAATGTTCAATGTTTATGAAATAAGACAAGAATTGTGATAATTGAGAATATGTTAATTTTTTTTCCCTATATGCTATGTTTTCAATAAGAATAATTTGAGGTGTAGACTGTACTAAAGAATTGAGGAATTGGACCTTCATTGATGTGACCCTCACAGTTAACGTATGTCAATCAAGTTACAATAAAATCATTCCAAAACGAGTTGTCCTACCAAGTTACAATGAAATTCCTTCATAAATATAACTCGTAGAATTGGCTGAAGGAATCTAGGTCAGGTGATGGTTTGGTGGTCATGGTTACTGATCATGACCAAAATACGAGAGTCTCATCTAGATATCATACAAAGTTATCCTACCACGTTATAATGAAATCCCTTCATAAAAACAACCTGCAGACTGTGCTAAAGGAATCTAGGTCACGTGACCAGGCAGAGATAACGGCTGACCAATCGTGACCAAAATAGACAAAATCTAGACATCATGCCGAGTTATCTTTGCAAGTTACAATGAAATCGCTTCACAAATATGAACTGTATGTAGACTGTGCTAAACAAATCTAGGTCACGAGCCTGTGCGGCCATCACGGTTGACCGATCATGGCCAAAATAGGACGTTCTCACCTAGACATTATATTGAGTCACTACAAATTTACAATGAAATCCCTTCATAAATGCAAGCTGCAGAGTGTGCTAAAGTAATCTAGGTAATGTGCTCCTATGGCCGTCACTGTTGACTGAACTCGAAACAAAATAGAACATTCTCATCTAGGTAAGCATTATACAGAAACATACAATGAAATCCCTTCATAAATACGACCTGTAGACTGTGCCAAATGTTTTCGAGTTTTGGGCCTGTGCAGCCATCATGGTTGATTGATTGATTGCGACCCAAAGGGGACGTTCTCATCTAGACCTTATGCGGAGTCATCCTACCAATTTACAATGAAATCCCCTCATAAATATGACCTGTAGACTGTGCTAAATGTTTTTGGGTTCGCGTTGACCAATCGTGACCAAAAGGGGACATTCTCAGCTGGACATTATGTGGAGTCATTCTACCAAGTTACAATGAAATCCCTTCATAAATTTGACCTGTAGACTGTGCTAAAGGTTTTCAGGTTTTGGGCTTGCGTGGTCATCACGGTTGACCGATAGCGTCCAAAAAAGGGGATGTTCTCATCGAGACATGACCTTGAACCTGCATATGAAATTTTATGATGATTGGACAAGAACTATGGGGTGTAGCCTGTGCCAAAGAAAATGTGAACAGACTCACAGACTTACAGACTGACAGACTTCTGCATGCATGATGGGAATAGCTTATCTTGACTTTGTCATGTTAAGCAAAAAATCGGGGAAGTATTTTTGGAATTCCTACTTACTGTGCACTAGTGGAATGAACAGAGTGCAGATGTTCATTGATGTTTTTCTTGAAAAAGATTTTCCCAATACCAGGACTCAACAATAGCACGTTTCACTTCAAACAGTAGCGAGGAGTATACAGAGCATCTCCCATTTTCAAAATCGAAAGACTGCTTAGGTGCTAATGTGACATTAAGCCCTAATAAATAGTAGTAAACTGCTAGTTGTGTTCAGTAAATGGTAAATTATGCACTATACACTGGGTAATAGAATAACCTTGTTACTTGTATGAAATTCTTAGACCAAACCATTACTTATTTATTTATTTATTTATTTATTTATTGGTGTTTAAGGTCACATACTACTGCACAATGGCAAATCATGACCACAACATGGAGATAAGGTCAAGGTCAGTCAATCGTTTATACCCCATGTTGCCTATATTAGAGGACTCGCACCCCAAGCATTAGTGACTGGGTCCTATTTTACCAGTGAAACAGCTTGTTTACCACAGTCTTAGTGCTGGGCAGATTTAGTAGATATGTTTGGTAAAGGGCAAGCCTGGAAATAAGCAATCTGTCATTTGCAGAATAAGGTTCCCAGAGGGTGAATTTGCTGATGCTATCCTATACAGTAGGCCAATTTGTCCTCTGGGTACCTCTTTCTGTTTAGGCATGAGACCTTGATTCAAATTGAGGTTCACAGAGTGTACATTTTGTGTTGCTACCCTGCACAGCAGGGTAGCACCACCAAATTCACCCTCTGGGGACCCCCTGCAAATTTATTTAATTATTCATTGGTGCTTAAGGTCACATATTTCTGCACAATGGCTAATCATGACCACAACATGGAGATAAAGCCAAGTTTAGTCAATTGTTTATACCCATGTTGCCCATTTTAGAGGACTTCCACCCCAAGCATTGGTTACTGGGTTCAATTTTATCAGTAAAATAAAGCTTGTTTACCACAGTAAACAAGCACTGCTTCACTTCCCAGGGTTCCCATGGGGACATTCAGCAGATGACTGTCTGCTTATTTCCAGGCTTGGCGTGGTACACTGCACAATCAGGAATTGTACATAAAAACTCAAACCATAACAAGACTTTTTTTATAAGACAATGTTCCGACAATACTGCTCTCAACATTTCATGCCAACATCAACACACCAACATTTATTTACATTTTGTTTATAATTTACATAAAAATACAGTTCTATAAAATATTATTTTCAGCTCTGTGAGCCAATTTTTATTTTTAAGTAACATAGAATAATACTTGTCAACATATATACAAAAAGTATAAGGCATTGTTAAACACCTGAGTAAGAAGCATTGTGCGGTAAACTATGAGAAGTGTACTTCCTAAAACTCATGTTTCTATGTTTTGGCAGGCCTGAAAATGAAGAGCTGGGAATCTGGCTGACTTGGACCTCGACAAACTTGGAACTACAGCTGACTCGGACAACAGCTGGATCAAAACTAAGGTTTACTTGGACCCCAGCTAACTCAGACCCTGGCTAACTCAGAACTGCAGCTTACTTGTACCAATGGGATACTTAGGAATATTTTTATCAGTATTAGGTATACCTTCTTTACTATGAACAAAATAAATATTATGGCCTAAAAAAATAAAAACTCTGTTTCTCAGGCCCTCCCATATGGTCCTTTTGGCTGCCACATACTCTCTTTTTATAACCAAATTAAATGGTTTATGTCTGATATTTTACCAAAGTTAAA
The DNA here is from genome assembly GCA_031216915.1 of Pictodentalium vernedei. Taxonomy (NCBI): domain Eukaryota; kingdom Metazoa; phylum Mollusca; class Scaphopoda; order Dentaliida; family Dentaliidae; genus Pictodentalium; species Pictodentalium vernedei. Next base: position 629,764,298 of record CM062295.1, on the reverse strand, counting down.
AAAAAAGGATAAATTTGTCCCCCGAGTGCCAGAAGGCTTAGCAATGCTTTAGCATTGCAAGGCCTTCTTGCTCTCAAGGGACATAATACACTACCACACATGCTATTCCGTAGATTATGAGGTCTAAAACGTAAACCAAGAACATGAACTTTTGATGGCAAAGAAATAATAACAGAAATGAAAAATAAAATAAAAAAACACTCACCCACAAACAATTTTACAAATAATGGCCTGAGAAACAGAAGATCTACTTTGTGTGGCCTTACTTCCCTAGTTTTGTTTTTGTTTGTCTGTACAACATAAGTTAATCTTGCAAAATGCTTGTTTTTTCTGTCAAATCACTCTTTGATGTTTGATTCTAACTTACTTTAATTTGGTGGAAGAATTGTTTCTATTTTCCGACAGAAAAAAAACTTTGATGCTTCATTCAATGTTAATCGTATTCAACAATTGTTTCCCTGTCAAAACACCTTTTGATGCTTGTTTTTAATCTACATTAATCTTGTTAATCTTTTTCAAGAATGTTTTTTCTGTAAAAACACTTTCTACTAGAATGTCCAAAATACCAGTCTTACAGACTAAGATTCACTGGGAGTATAATGGGGAAGTGGGATAGGACAATGAAGGATATGTGGTTAGTGGGTGACACGAAGGAGAGGGTTAGTATGCTTATCAGAAAGATTGGGAAGAATGGTGCTTGGGATGTCACCAAGCAGTTCATCTCTGAGTGTTGGGAGGAGAAAAGAGGCATGGGAATAGGGAGGCAGTTGGAAGCACAGGGGTAACCAAGGCCTTCTCACGTGAGAAGTGCAACAAATCAGCAGTTCAGTTCTAATCAGTGTTAATCTCATCTCATTGAAGAAATTGTTTTTACTGTCTAAACACACTCATAGATGATGGAATGTGACAGGGTCATTTCTACAGGGCTCTGTCAGTGGAAGGAAAGGTGAATAATCCCCCTCTCATCCAAACATCTGTAGGATTCTTTGAGTATAAGCCTGGAGGCTTTGAGGGTTGAACATGGCATATCAAATCGCTCGTGCAATTCGCCGCTCTTATTCAAAGTCATCAATACAAGAGAATAAAAGGCCCTGTCCCAGTGAGATTCCCGTCTTTGGAATGAGAGTGGTAAGACCAGAGCAATCATTGACCAAAACAGGGGGGGCAGATAGGATTGGAAAAAATGAGTGAGTACAAGCCTGAGGGAGGGAACAACCCTCAAAGCCTCCAGGCTTATACTCAAAGAATCCTTCTCATCCATCACATCTTACAGATGTTTGGATGAGAGGGGGATTCTTTTCCATGAAGCCTTCTGGCTTTTCAGGTTGAACATGGCATAGTTCACAGCAGTCAATGATTGTGAAACTAAATGAATAAACCAGTTACTTTATTTTACAAAATAACATGTACGTTTCAGAGTTCATTTTCTCTTTGTAGCTGTGCTCAGCACCACTGAACCAAAAGCGGACTTCTGTTCCGTAGAATGTCTGAAATAAAATTGGAAAAAGGTATCAGCAGAAGTCCAATTTGCTGTCTTCAGAATGCACTGGAGAGAAAGTCCAGAAGAAAAAGCAGCTGATGTAGAAGCACTACAAACAGAATGTGCACTGAAAGTATTGGTGTCAATGCCAGCGGCACACATGGATTGTTTAATCCACCGAGCCACGGTGGAAGTGGAAACAGATCTTTTTGTTTTATAAGAAATTAATAAAGTTTTACAGTTTGGCTTTCTAATTGTGTTTGTTCTGTTTAAATATTCAGTCATAGTGTGAACCACACAAACCTGTTTATTCCGGAAAGAATAAAAATCAACACTGATGGGTGTCCGGCTGGCCCGTGATGTTTTCAATAAACTAGCAATGCCAAAAGAAATGTGATTGGCTGTAATTGTCAAAAAGTCCAGATTGAGTGCTGTCAAGGTTTGGCACCGTTGTACACTAGTAAGGGCCATAAGACAAACCAGTTTCTTAGTGAGAAGCTCCAAAGAAAGTGAATGGAGTGGATAAAGTGTAGCCAAATAATTCAGTAACACTGACACATCCCATGTAGAAGAGTATCTTGGAACTGGAGGATTGTGATGGAATGTGCCTTTCATGAACCTTCTAATAAGTGGTGTATTTTGGAGATCAGACCTCCCCAAAAGTAAAAGTGTTTGCATGATGGTGGACCTATGAGTGTTAACAACACTGTATGATTTCTATGCAGTGACTAAGGAGCATAAACAATTTACAATTTGAGCCTCTTGTACTTGTATTTGATCAATGTTCCATTGACAACACCACAAACACCATTTTCTCCATGCAAGGTTGTACTGTTTGTTAGTGGAGCTCCTCCACGAGTCAGTGATAGTGCAGGCTGCCGTTTCCGAAAAGCCTTTTGTTTTGAGATAATTCCGGATACATGACAAACGATCAAATATAGGTTGTCGGCCAGAGGATGAGACACCCCGGTTAAAGGATTGCTCAGTAGCCTGGAATGAGGGGGCACCAAGAGAGGTCGTTGAATGAGGACCTGAAGAAGCAGTGGAAACCAATGCTGTGTTGGGCATGATGGTACAATCAGGATTGCATCCTGAACATGATCGTCTTCTAAGTTCGATCAGCCTGAAAGGTGGAAACAGGTAAGGTGAAAATTGTGCCCAACACAGTGAAAAAGCATCAATAAATGAGGCCTGGGTGTCGGGAAACCAGGTACAAAAAACAGGCATTTGAGCATTCCGACGGGATGCAAACATATCAATGTCGGGGAAGAAAAAAGTTTGACAAAGTTGAGTAAAGATGGAAGGATTGAGCATCCATTCGGGGCAAGAAGTGGCCTCCCGTGAAAGAGTATCGGCCATACAATTTTGTTTACCAGGAACATGTTGTGCTGTCAGGAAAAGGTCACGCTCAAAACACCAGAGCCAAATCTGTTTAGAAATTTGGTGAAGATTTGCCAAAGGACCGCCTTTGTTATTAATGTATGCTACTGCAGTCACGTTATCGGACTTCACACAAATGTGGCCATGACTAAAATTAGAAGCCAAAGCAGTTACACCCTTATAAATTGCAGTGATCTCTAATTCATTTATATAAAGCAGGGATTCCTGTGAAGACCACAGCCCATTCTGAGACATAGAGTCGGTAACAGCCCCCCCAACCAGTTTTTGATGCATCAGATGCTATGATAAGCATTGGTGGTGGTTGTCGAATGAGGGAACCATTCATCATATCCAAATTGGTGTACCACCAAGAAATTTCAGCTCGTGCATCTGACGATGGAGTACTATTATAAGAACCCAGTGTTAACTGATGACATTTGGCAACCTCCAGCTGACGGTAAAAGAGGGGTCCCAATAAGACGGCCCTAAAAGCCGAAACATATAAGCCAATAAGGTGAGCTAGCTCTCTGACTGTACAAGACTGTTGTGTAAGAAGCTTCTTTGAAGCATCTTTAATTTGGGTCACTTTGTGTGGTGGTAAGGAAATGGTGAAGGAAACTGAATTGAGAATGTGACCAAGATACTGAATCTCTCGTGCAGAAGTAAGTTCAAATTTAGCTCTGTTCACAAGGAAACCCAAGTCCTCGAGGGTAGTGCATAAATGAGATGTTTGTTCATTACATGTATGTGAATCTGAGTTAATGATAACCGAATCATCAATACAAGTACTACATTTGGTACCCAGAGAGCGTTCACCAGCAAAAATAGGTCGCATAAGTTTTGTGACCACCCGAGGCGCGGACGGCAGACCAAAAGGGAGACAAATAAATTTATTTACTCGGTCTCGCCATTGAAATTTCAAAAAACGCTGAAAATCGGTATGAATAGGTACACTCAAATAGGCATCAGTGAGGTCAACGGAGCAGAAAAAGTCATTTCTGTCAATCAATGAGCATACTGCATCAAGCGTTTCCATTTTAAAATGATGGTATGTAATAAACCAATTCAGAGAACGCAGATTAAAAATAAGCCAAAATTTGCCGGATTTCTTTCTACGTAAGAATATAGTGGACAAAAAATCATTTGCCGAAAAGGTAGTCAGCTGAATGGCTTGCTTGTGCAAAAGAGATTCAATTTCGGAGTCAATCAACAAAGATTCCTCAGCACTAAACTTGAAAGGTGTAGGAGGCGAACCCTGGGAGGGTGTGCCCGAGAATTCCAACTGGTACCCAGCCACAGTATTTAAGACCCAAGGGTCACAGGTAAGCCTTTTCCAAGCTGGTAAACAAAATTGTAGTTGCCCCGCAACAAAACTATGCTGACAAATATTTACCTTGGTTAATACCTGTTGCTGTTGTTGTAGTTGTTGCGCTGGAATTTGCCTCTTCTTCCCCAGCGGGGATTCCGGTTGGCATACCGGTCGGTACGAGGATATCTTCCTCTTGCGTCTAAAAAAGACTGGTGCTGACAATTATAATGCCCTCGGCTAGAATGACCAGAAGTAGCAGAATAGGATCGTGGAGTGACTCTAGTGAAGTCTTTACAAGACTTCAAAGACTTCTCAATGTCGTGCCCAAAAAGTAAAGTTGATACAGGATGATCCATGGAGCAGAGGCTCTTAAATTGATTCAGTAGAGTAGGCCTCAAGAAAAAACGTCGTCGAAGCGACATCTCAAAAGTGGCGGCGCCCAGGAGGGAGATGCCATCCACAATCAGGACACGCATGTCTGAGAACAGTTGATCCAATTCAGAGTTGACTGTGAGCATTTTCTGTTTAAGTTTTCCAACCTTCTGAGAATCTGTAGTCTGGGCAATTTTTGTTGCTAGGTGAGATTTACTGGTGTCCAAGTGCCTGATATGCTTCAAAACATCGTTGAGTTTGATGTAAGGGACCATTCCACGTCCAATAATTTCTGCACTTCCTGAAGTTGGCTATCCTGTGTGCGGCTACGCGCATCCAGTTGGGCCCAAATTTCCTGATTCACTCTTGGAGCATCCACGAGAGTGCAATTACTAGGGATGAGATGTTTCTTCACCAACTCAAGCGAGTCTGACTTAGACGTAGAGGCCTTATTAGCATAAGAAGCAAATTTGGAGCTAACAGGTTCACCCAAGCTAGCGTCTTGTAAAAAGATTTTGGGAAAATCGTAGTCATCGCTGCTTCCAGAGAAATTCATATCTGAGTCAGAATGGGCAGATGAAGCACTGCCAGGACTAAGTTGGTCCAAAGCACGTCTATCTGGAATAGTGGCCTGTGGATTGACAACAACACTGCGTATCGTTGGATTAGAGTCAGCCAAGCGACGGTGTGTAGGACGGACAGACCGGGAACGTGGTCTGGATGATTTGGTGGATGAAGGAGAAGTCTTCCTGCACTTTCCGGCAATATGTTCATCTTCCCGGGTCTGCTTCCTGGAACTGCGTTCTGGTACCGTGTTTTTAGAACTACCTTGTGCAGACGATTTTCCATTTGCAATGGAGAATTTGGATTTAATTTTGTGCTGTCTGGATTTATCACGTGGATCCGATGTTCCTTGAATGGTGTGAGATGAATCTTTCTGACCACAGGTAAGTGAAGGAATAGCATCCCCAGCAAATAGAGACAAGGTATCCGCATCAGTCAAAGTATTAGCGGTGTTTCTTCTGGAGATGTGAGACTCGCCTGCGGCGACATCAAAACAGGTGTATCAGGTGTTAAAATCCTTGAAGGTTGCGAAGCAGATGAATCAGATGACAGACTCTCCGAATCTGAACTGGACATAATTCGTGTGAGTGGCGAAACACTCAAAATGAAAAAGACGGGAATCTCACTGGGACAGGGCCTTTTATTCTCTTGTATTGATGACTTTGAATAAGAGCGGCGAATTGCACGAGCGATTTGATATGCCATGTTCAACCTGAAAAGCCGGAAGGCTTCATGGAAAAGAATACAACTGTTAAAGTTTTATGGTATCGGACAAGATTTTTCATATCTTTCATATTTTTATGTATCAATTTTGCTTCAGAGTTTGTTGTGTTTATTTCATATTAGTTTAGTTTATTTTCATTGTTGTACATCAATTCATATATGGTGTATTATATGAATATGTGCCTAATTTTGTGATCTTGTATTTCATATACAATCAAAATAAAATATTCGCCCCCTGGCTTTGTTCAAGTAAGCTCTGTGGGTCAAAGTAAGCTGCAGTTCTGAATTAGATGGGGTTCGAGTAACCACAGTTCTGAGTCAGCTGGGGTTTGAGTCAGCTGCAGCTCTGAGCTGATCAAGTTCTGAGTCAGCCAGGTTCAGAGTCAGTCAAGTTCCAAATTAGCTGCCAATCGAAGAGCTTACTTCCTAACTGTAGGCAGGTTATGCTATATGTCATGGTCTTAACCTACAGGAGAAAAGTGTTGTGAGGCGTTTGCACCTTCTCCGTTTTTACCATGCCAGCCATGCTATTTGTCTTAGCAGAATTTCCACAAAATAAATAGCAGCATTCAAGGTGTGATCCTACAAAATGGCAAGATCCCACATTAATTCTTGCTACAGTAGAACCCTGTTAATTGAATAGCCTCTTTGTTAGTGAAAATTATTCAATTAACAGGAGTATTCAATTAAGAGAGATTTGTCACTATGCAGTATTCTAGACATAAACTGAGCATTTATTCTATTATATCATGTTTGACAGAGCTCATGGAGCTCTGTCAAACAAGATATAATAGACTAAATGCCTGTAATGGATGTACTGAGGGCAAGTATGTCTATGAACAAGGAGAATTTGGTCATTTTCAGGGTATTTCCACGACATAGCGCAAGATTTTTTATTCAATTTAGAGGAGTTTACTTCACAACCCATATACATTTAACAGGACAAATTTGCACTGAAAGTATGGTAAATGGTTTGGTGTTTGGGACATTATATTCAATTAACATGGTTATTCAATTAAGAGATATACAATTCAGTGGGCTTCACTGTACTTATTTTAGCAGAAGCTCTGTTCAGATGTAAATGGCAAACCACTCGAGATTGTCAGGTTTGATTGACAGAACAGTCGGATCAGGAATTTTATTTATGTGGTATTATATTGTCATAACCTGTAATTCATTCACAATTGAACACCCCCACCCCACCCCCCACCCCACCCCCCACCCCATAACCCACATAATTGCTTTCAGGTTATTTTCAGGCCTAGTTACACAACAAAACAAAGCTTTTGCTTCCAATTTGGTAAAAAAAACCCTTGATGCTGCCATTCTAATGAGCAGTGCTAAATACATAATTTACGTGTAATGGAGACCCTGGAACACTTTCTATTAGAATGTCCAAAATACCAGACTAACAGAATAGGATTTACCGAGATTATAAAGGGGAAGTCCAGGGATGGGAGAATGAAGGACATGTGGTTAGTGGGCGACACAACGGAGAAGGATAGTATGCTTATCAGAGAGATTGGGAAGAATGAGGTATGGGATGTCATCAAGCAGTTTGTCTCAAGAGTGTTGAGAGGGAGGCATGGGGATATGGAGGCATTTGGGAGAACAGGGCTAATCAAGGCCTTCTCAACCAAGACCCGCAACAAATCAGCGGCTGTCCAAAGTGTTATTATTATTATTATTATGCCAAACCCCTTCACATCTATGCTTCTGAATCAGAGGTACAGTGTCAGAGGCAGACTGGCCATGGTCCACCGGGAAAATTCCTGGTGCTCCGCCCCCATTGGGTTCTCCCTGGGGCCCCAAAATTGATGCAGCTCAACACCTGTTTGTAAGTGAAATTTCTTTAAAATCACGAAAAAACGAAATGGATCTGATTGCAAAGACTGCTGGTATATAAAAATGTTCTCTATGTGTATTGCCGATGACAGTCCACATGGAGGACATTTCCATATGCCAGCAGTCTAGTCTGCCATTTATCGCTCAGATGAAAGGAAAGAGCCTTTCTTCAATTTCAAAAATCAAAATTTTCTCCGATTGGACCAAACTATGGTCTTCCCAATGGGTCTCCCCCAGTAGAACCATGAGGCGGAGAAGTCAGTTTGAACAAAATCAAATGCAATATCAGAACAAATAATCACCTCAAATTTAACTGAAATTGATCCAGCAGTTCTAGAGGAGAAGTTGTGAACAGGTGACATATGATGGATGGAGAGTGACCACTACAGCTCATCCTGACTTTAACCCTTTACCTAACGAATCGCCTGCATCCACCCGAGTAATATGCAGCAGCTGAAAAAATATTTTTTTCTAAAAATTTCAACAAAACCATATCATGTGACCCCTCTTTGGAACGAGCTCGTCGAGCTTGTATCAATGAGGGGCCACATGATATGGTTTTGTTGAAATTTTTTAAAAATGATATTTAAAATAATAAATTTTGATATCGTCTGAGTTGGGTAAAGGGTTAATTAACGACAGATGAGCTAAAACCTAAGCAACAACAGAAACAATGATGAAAGTGACACTATTTGGATAACCATCTACTTAACCCTTTACCTAACACAGTCTTCTTAAAAAATAAATTAAATTTTACATTTTTAGATAACAAATTTCACAATTTTTCAATAAAAAAAAACTGATATCCATTTTTGCAGGGTTTTATTGAGAAACGTCTGAGATATTTTTGGCTGTGGTGGGCTTATTCTGGTTAATTTTCTGCCCTTTTTTTTGCCACTATTTAGGTAATGGGTTAACACTATTCACAAAATTTGTGATTCAAATTCTATTAATTTTTCAATTTTTGCTTCCAAAACATAGCTTATGAGGTCATGAAGCATGTTTTGGAGGCAAAAAAGAAAATTCTGACTATTTGTATTAGATAAAGGAATAAAACATAAAAACTTCTGACACATAACTGAGTTACTCCAGATGAACTGCAGGTCTCGGTCACCAATGGGTAATTAAAAAAAATGCTACAATTTGTTTTTAAATGCAACAATTATACAGATATAAAAATTACTTTAAAATATTAAAAGAATACTAAACAAAGTACATTAAAATGTTAAATAATTTACACTGAAAGTCAAGTAACAACTGAATAGGTAGTGTGTCTCGTTTTGGGATGTAAGTTGTATGTTTATTTCGCAATACATGTACAATTTTACAGTTTTGAAATTGAGCACTTAAAATACATTCAAGGAACCGTATGAATCCAGAACTGGTAGTGATCTGACAATGGCAGAAAGCATGTTTGTTTTATTGATATTAAGCTAGTCCCCTGCCAGACTATTCCTCCCCCCCCCACTCTCCCTTCTAATCTCCCAGCATTCAGTCAAAAAGTGTTTCATAATTTCTCAAACTCCCTAGCTATAAAATTGAACCTTTCCCTCATGTAATTCCCATTCCACTTATCTTTCAGGTTTTCATCCCATTTTTCCATTCGTATTCTAAGGAGTCTTGTTCTACTAGGCAAATATTTGGGGCATTCTGAAATGAAATTTCCAGAGTCTCTGTTACTCCTAAATTACACATTTGGCACACACTCTTTCTTTGCCTTTCCTATGCAACAGGCACTCCTCAAAAGCTGGAGCACCTTTTTTGTACAACCCGTCTAAAGAGCTCTTGGTCCTATATCCAGCTCACCAGTTTCTATTGCAGTCCTTGAGCACCCTTCCCTTGATAAGACCACTTCCCTGCTTCAGTCCCCCTTCTAAATCTTCAGTCTCTATAGATCAGTTCCCCATTAGTTCCCTCACTATCCTTAACCATCCTGTCTGAATGAGAGAGTTCCTTACATGGTTAAACATTGTTTTACACCATCTGCTGTTTGGGAGGTTTACCAGATAGTTCAGGTAGCATACTTTTCCCATATCAATTCTATCTTTAACCAGCATCTACCTGCTTGAATAATAAATTTATTTGTGTGCTAAGGATTCAGAATACATGTACAATAAAACCCTGAATATCCATTTTGCAAGTGAAAAATATTCAATTAATCTTCTTCACACTGATGTTAAATATATCAAATTTTCAAGTAGTAAACCAGATGGGCCATAACTCACCCCCCCCCCCCCCCCCCCCCCACATGATTATTCTAAGACAAAAAGGAGCATAACTCTGGCAAAAAAGTCCAATCAAAATTATAATCGCAGGTGCAAAGGATATAGGTTAAAATGTAATGATTGCTTCATTTCCCCACATAAATTTACACCACTGATATTTCTTTATTTTACTTCTGTGTTAATTTATTTATTGGGATTTAACAATACTTTTAACAGCCAGAGTCACCTCGTGTTGGACAGTTTTATGGGTGGAAGCCTGAGTACCTGGAGAGAACCACCGAGCAATGGCGAGCAACTGTCAGACTCCACAACATACTAACAAGCAGGGTTAGCACTGGATGAAGTGCACCATCAATGTGCAGTATGCCTTAGTACACAGTGTCATCATGCTCCCATGTCGGCAATCCAGTTTAAGTGCATTGCTCAAGGACACAACGCAGAGAATGGAACCTTGTACCTTTCGGTCTGAAGTCCAATCCCATAACCAGAGAGCCACTGCGCTCCCGCTCTGTTAATTAATCCTCGTTTTATATCAATCAAACACATTTTATTTTAGGTATCAAATAGTTGTCCATTTCAGTGTTAATTATGGGAGATGGAACACTTTTGATAAAACTAGCATTCTTCAAACTGCAACTGACTGTCTATAGCTGTTTTGTTTCTATCTGCTCACCAGAGTCGATGGATACATTCCTAATGTAATTGTTTGTATATTTATTAGAGTTTAACAACACATTCAACTGCGAGGGCCACCTTGAATCGGACAGTTTTATGGGTGAAAGAAGCCAGAGAACCCAGAGAGAACCACTGAGCAGAAGTGAGCAACTATCAGACACTCCAATATACTAACACTGTAGTCAGCATTGGTTCAAGGCAAGTGCACCACAGACATTCAGTATGCCTCAGTACACAGCACCACAGTGTCCCCACATGGGCAATCCAGGCCTGGCACTCTTAATGAAAGTGTCAATGACAATTGTTAAGACATGTACATGTATAGTATGTGACACGGCAATGACAAACATCTAGGTAATGACCGGATAACAAAGGTACATATAAAGTATTGTAACAGTCTGTACATAAATACTGACCGTAGCTGTAACAAATGTGTAGGTAAAGTATTGTAAAAGTGGGCGACAGTCAGATGCTAAACTAGAAAAAAAATCTTTGAGTCCCAGAGTGGGTCTGACTGAACCCCAAAATATTTGTTCTCATAGCACAGTGATAACAAGGGCACCCCAAAACACTTGATCCTGACCCAGGGTGATAACAAAGGTACCCAAGAATTTTCGTGAAGATCGGTTCATAAATACGGCCTCTAGCCTGAGCCGTATAGAAGTTGTGTACAAAAAACTGATTGGACCTAATTTCGGTACAAAATGGCCATTGGTGGCCATCTTGAATTTTGAACCCCACCCAGAAACACTCGTTCTTGTGCCAAGGTGATAACAAAGGTATCCAAGAAGTTTTGTGAAGATCGGTTCATAAATACAGCCTCTAGCCCATGCCGTATTGACATGTGCACTTACTGTGTATAATTCCATAGACAAAACAGGTTAAAATAGGTATCATTTTATTAGAACTCACTATCAGAAGAACACAATGGCCATGTGACCTGATTATGCTATATAAGTTTGGGGATAACAGTGTTTTGTGCCAGAAATTTGAATTTTTTTCAGCATGCACTCCATTGGGAATGGGACCTTATTTTGACCCCCAAAAGGACTTAGATTAAACCCTGGGTCATAATCCACATGTGAGCAGTGATGTCCACTGTGTTTAACAGGTAATAAAAATCATCATCAGCAAAATTTTAATTAATGAATGAAATTTTTTATGATTATTCCTATAATTAGTGTTTGCAATCTAAAATTATTGCACACATGAAAATACTGCAAACTCCGTGGAAAGTGTCGAATCCATGGCAGCCATACTGTAAGTACAAAGAAAATATAAAAACATAACAGTAGAACCTGTCCTCAGAGACCACCCTTTTTGACAGGCAAAAGTGGTCTCTCAAAACAAGTGATCCCTCATGACAGGTCCATTACAGTGTAAAAGAACCAAATGGGGTACAAGGTCACAGTGGTCTCTCAGGACGGAGGGTCTATAACGACAGTAGTCTCTCAAAACAGGTTTTACTGTACTTTCATCAAAGGTGTTCTATAACCAATCAGTTATTTAGATAATATGCGACAATTCACAGACTAGTAATTAATAAGTGCTAATTATTTATTATTTGCAGGCAAATGTCTGTGCTTGTAATTTAACCCTTTACCTAACATGAAAAGCAAACTGCACTTGACAAAAAAATTCTTGAATAACTATTTTTTTTTCCATTTTTGTCTCAAAAACATAGGTTATGACCCCTCATTGGAACGACCTCGACGAGCTCATTCAAAATAGGGGTCATAACCTATGTTTTTGAGACAAAAAAATGAAAAAATAATGAAAATCAATTGCCCATTTTTGTGAATAGCACTGGCCAGTTTTGGGCGTTACATTGGGTAAAGGGTTAATAAAGAGAATTAGGTGCAATGCTACCGGTATCCCCCACTAAGAAGTGGTTTACTAAAAAGGGGAATTCTAAGTGGAAATAAGAGGCCCCAGGGGGCCAGAGGGCACTCACCTGACATGGTAGACTAAATATCAAACTAGGGACTTGATTTGAATAAGCTGCATACACCCCTCCTAAGAAAAGCATATACCAACTGGATGAAGCAGTTGTGCCCACACATTACACAGGATTTTTCCTTCTATTTTCAGTTCCGGCACTTCTACGTCCCAAAATTGAGATAAACGCATAAAAAACAGATTTTTTTTTATTTTTGTTTGGAAATTTTCGAAGTCCCAAACAAAATATTTTCAGCCTAAATTTTTTTTTCTTCTTAAAATTGACCAAAACGCAAAAATTTTCTAAGTCCCACCCAGAATCCAAATTTTCAGTGTAAAAAAAAAAAATTTTTGGTCTTAAAATTGACCAAAACGCATAAAAAACCAATAAAAAAAATTCCGGATTTTTTGGGTCCACCCGGACCCCAAATTTTCAGTGTAAAAAAAATATTTTTTTTGTCTTAAAATTGACCAAAACGCATAAAAAAGCAATAAAAAAATTCCAGATTTTTTGGTCCACCCGAACCCCAAATTTTCAGTGTAAAAAAAAAAAAAAATTTTGTCTTAAAATTTGACCGAAACCCATAAAAAACAACAAAAAATTTCAGAATTTTGGTCCAAAATTTTCTGTCCCACCCGACCCCCAAATTGTCAGTGTAAAAAAAAAAAATTTTTTTGGTCTTAAAATTGACCGAAACACATAAAAAACCAAAAAAAAAAAAAATTCTGGATTGTGGTCCAAAATTTTCGAAGCCCCACCCGGACCCCAAATTTTCAGTGTAAAAAAAAGTCCCAACTGGCCCCCAAATTTTGAGTGTAAAAAAATTTTTTTTTTTGTCTTAAAATTGACCGAAACGCATAAAAAAAATAAAAAATTTCCAGAATTTGTTCCAGGATAAGACACAAACACCATGTTCACAGACGACGGACGGTGAGTAATCACTATAGCTCTTCCGACTGAAAGTTAGGTGAGCTAAAAAGCAGAAAAAGGCCCACAACTCTAGAAAAAAATGCTGATAGGATCGCTGATCCAAAGTCGAGTTGTGACAGCACAAAAGTGGGTTTAATCATTATCAACTTATCATCTGGACACCAATTGTTTTACAATTTACTATGTGAAGGGTCACTGTGACCTTGACTTTTGACCTAGTGATTCCAAAATAAATAGGGCTTTTTTTTTGCACCAATGCCAACCTACCTATCAAGTTTCATGAATGTGGGTGGAACAACTGTCAAATTATCATCTGGAAACCAATTGTTTATGATTTATTATGTTCAAGGTCACTGTGACCTTGACCTTTGACCTAGCAAACCCAAAATAAATAGGGATCTTCCACTCATCTAGGTCAACTTACAAATGAAGTTTCAAGAATGTGAGTTAAAACATTATCAAGTTACCATCCAGAAACCAATTGTTTATGATTTACTACATTGAAGGTCACTGACCTTGACCTTTCACCTAGCGAGCCCAAAATAAACAGGGTTCTTCCTCTCACTGATGCCAACCTACCTATGAAGTTTCATGAACGTGGGTCAAACCATTATCTAGTTATCATCCGGAAACCAATCGTCTGGATTTAATATGTTCAAGGTCACTCTAACCTTGACCTTTGACCTAGTGTGTCAAAAATAAATAGGGTTCTTCCACTCATGAAGGCCAACCTACATATGAAGTTTCATGAAAGTGAGTTGAACCATAGTCAAGTTATCATCCGGAAACAAATTGTTTATGATTTACTATGTTCAAGGTCACTATGACCTTGACCTTTGACCTAGCCAGTCCAAAACAAATAGGGTTCTTCCGCTCACTGATACCAACCTACCTATAAAGTTTCATGAATGTGGGTCAAACCATTATCATGTTATCATCCCAAAACCAATTGTTTACGGCGTCCGCCCGACCAACTGCCCGCCCACAATTCATCAAACTTTTAGTCAAGTTTCACTTCATCACAACTCGACTAAAAATTAATTAACAATATTTTTGTTTTTTCAAACATAAATGAGCGAGTAAATAAATACTTATAATAATATAAACAAGGTATAATGCCACCGGTATCCCCCGCCATGAGTTTCTAAGTTGAAGGGTTTTTAAGTTGAAAAAAGTGGACACAGATCCACAACTTAAGAAAAAAAAATGGACAAAACTTGCAACTTGTGAATATTCTTTCCCTCATGGTGGTCTATCAGCATACCAAAAATCATTTACATTCAACATCCACTGACTTAGATAAGAAGGTTCAAAGTTGTTATGCATGGACAAATGGATGAACGGACTGACAGATGGACCCCATTTCTATATCTCCTGCAAAGTTCGTTTTGGTGGAGGATAGAAAAAAACAATAGCCTCCCTATCTCTTCTTAAAAGTGAGAAGAAATTGCCTGAGAAACAAGAAACTTTTCTTATAGTCCATACAATTAAATGAACATTCAGTTCCTCAAGTTCCATAACAAAATATTTTTTGCTCTTTCAGCAATCTAGTAATTTCCAGGTAAAATTACTGTGGTAAGAACAAGTATGGCAATTAGATTGGGGCAGAAAAATAATGCTCTTAACAAGAACATGTGATTAACCAATATTCCATCCATCAAGTGAAGCTAGCCCCACACTATATTTGGGCCTCACAATTATGGAATTAATTATATCGGTCCTTTTTCAAGAGATCTGTATGTTTGCCTGATCCCAATTCCAAAATGTGAGGCCTGATCATAAATCCCAAACTCCTGAAAGAATAATGGTGAATATTTGTGACTTGGTTTTCTAGACTTTAGTAGACATGTCCATTGATATGACTTCATGGTAAGGAGGAGGTTCTGGTATGCTTTCATGGCTTCCTGAAGTGGATCTGTATGGTTCAGCAGGATCTCTGCGATTCACTGATAATCTTTTGCTTCTACGACAACATATCACACATGCAGCAATGACACCAACAAGAATTAAGAGACCCGCAACACCACAAACTACACCAATTATCAAAGTAATGCCATCATCGGCATCTGAAATATAGTAAATTAAAATAAGAATGATAAAAAAAGGTAACAAATCATGCAAAGAACATAAAAAAAACAAAACATAAAAAAACAAATAGTGTTACATATAACCCCGCAGTAGATCTTCTGTTTCTGAGGCCAGTTTTTGTAAAATTGCATGTGGGTGGGCGGTTTCTTATTTTATTTTTTATTTTTATAATTATTTCTCTGCAAGCAAATATTTATGTTTTTGGTTTGTTTTATGTTTTAGGCCTCATAATCTACAGAACAGCATGGGTGGTGATGTATTTTGTCCCTTGAGTGCAAGAAGGCTTTTGCAATGCTGAAGCATTGCAAAGCTTTGTTTACTCAAGGGACAAATTTATCAATTTTATAAACTTGGGT
The DNA here is from genome assembly GCA_031216915.1 of Pictodentalium vernedei. Lineage (NCBI taxonomy): Eukaryota > Metazoa > Mollusca > Scaphopoda > Dentaliida > Dentaliidae > Pictodentalium > Pictodentalium vernedei. Next base: position 629,748,412 of record CM062295.1, on the reverse strand, counting down.
AACACATCAGACATAAACCATTTAAATTTTATTTTTTTAAGCTTGCACTGGCTATATAAAGAGAGTATGCGGCAGGCAAAAGGACCACAAGGAAAAGCCTGAGAAACAGATTTTTAACTTTTTAGGCCTATTTAATGCTTTGCATAAAGCAGCTAAAATATGCAAAAATGTAAATAAATCCACTCAACAGTTTTAACAAGATGCAACACCACCGGTATCCCCGCCAAGGGTTTCTAAGTTGAAAAAAGTGGGAAAAGGCCCATAACTCTAGATAAAAAAAAATAGGCCAATGAAATCGTCAGATGTGTACCCATACGCACAACTAGTAGAAAGCTGTACGACGGAGGGCCACCACAGATGCTGACATTATGTACACCATACAAGGTATGGGTACATATAGAAATGGAATGGAGGAGTGTCAAATTTGATGGATAAAGGGTTAATATCTCCGGATCAATTTATCAGATTTACATAAAAAACTATACAGCACAGCACAGCACATTAGTAACCTGAATAAATATATAAAGTAACATGACAATCTGATTGATATTTTTTGAGTTATCTCATGCCAAAGGGATTGGAGGAATTTTCAATTTGAAGGATAAAGGGTTAATATCTCAGGATCAAATTATCAGATTAACACCAAAGACTATACAGCTCAGCACATCAGTAACCTGAACCCAATTATAAAGTAACTTGACAATCCAAGCAATATTTTTCAAGTTATCGAATGCCAAAGGGATTGGAGGAATTTTCAATTTGAAGGATAAAGGGTTAATATTTCAGGATTAAATTATCAGATTTACACCAAAAACTATACAGCTCGGCACATCAGTAACCTGAACACAAATATAAGTTAACTTGACAATCCAAGCAATATTTTTCAAGTTATCTAATGCCAAAGGGATTGGAGGAATTTTTAATTTGAAGGATAAAGGGTTAATATCTCAGGATCAAAATAACAGATTTACACCAAAAGCTATACAGCTCGGCACATCAGTAACCTGAACACAAATATAAAGTAACTTGACAATCCAAGTAATATTTTTCAAGTTATCGAAAGGCAAAGGGATTGGAGGAATTTTCAATTTGAAGGATAAAGGGTTAATATCTCGGGATCAAATTATCAGATTTACACCAAAAACTATACAGCTTGGCACATCAGTAACCTGAACACAAATATAAGTTAACTAGACAATCCAAGCAATATTTTTCAAGTTATCGAATGCCAAAGGGATTGGTGGAATTTTTCAATTTGAAGGATAAAGGGTTAATATCTCAGGATCAAATTATCCGATTTACACCAAAAACTATACAGCTTGGCACATCAGTAACCTGAACACAAATATAAAGTAACTTGACAATCCAAGCAATATTTTTCAAGTTATCGAATGCCAAAGGGATTGAAGGAATTTTCAATTTGAAGGATAAAGGGTTAATATCTCAGGATTAAATTATCAGATTTACAACAAAAACTATACAGCTCAGCACATCAGTAACCTGAACATAAATATAAAGTCACTTGACAATCCAAGCAATATTTTTCAAGTTATCGAATGCCAAAGGGATTGGAGGAATTTTCAATTTGAAGGATAAAGGGTTAGTATCTCAGGATTAAATTATCTGATTTACACCAAAAACTATACAGCTCGGCACATCGGTAACCTGAACACAAATATAAAGTAACTTGACAATCCAAGCAATATTTTTCAAGTTATCGAATGCCAAAGGGATTGTAGGAATTTTCAATTTGAAGGATAAAGGGTTAATATCTCAGTATCAAAATAACAGATTTACACCAAAAACTATACAGCTCAGTACATCAATAACCTGAACACAAATATAAAGTAACTTGACAATCCAAGCAATATTTTTCAAGTTATCGAATGCCAAAGGGATTGAAGGAATTTTCAATTTGAAGGATAAAGGGTTAATATCATCTCAGTATCAAAATAACAGATTTACTCCAAAAACTATACAGCTCAGTACATCAATAACCTGAACACAAATATAAAGTAACTTGACAATCCAAGCAATATTTTTCAAGTTATCGAATGCCAAAGGGATTGGAAGAAGTTTCAATTTGAAGGATAAAGGGTTAATATCTCGGGATCAAATCATCAGATTTACACCAAAAACTATACAGCTCGGCAAATCAGTAACCTGAACACAAATATGAAGTAACTAGACAATCCAAGCAATATTTTTCAAGTTATCGAATGCCAAAGGGATTGGAGGAATTTTCAATTTGAAGGATAAAGGGTTAATATCTCAGGATCAAATTATCCGATTTACACCGAAAACTATACAGCTCAGCACATCAGTAACCTGAACACAAATATAAAGTAACTTGACAATCCAAGCAATATTTTTCAAGTTATCGAATGCCAAAGAAATGGATACGGATGCCGGACGGACAGACGGATGGACAGACGGACAGACGGATGGACAAAGGATGGACGAACGACGGATGGTCACCCCGGATGCCGGCATTATGTGTACCATACATAGTATGGGTACACATAAAAAATGGACAAACCTGTTACATGTGAATATCCTTTCCCCGATGATGGTCTATCAGCATACCAAAGATCATTTAAATCCAACATCCACTGACTAAGATATGAAGGTCCAATGTTGTTACAGACAGACAGGCAAACAAACACACAGACCACTGGACCCCATTTCTATATCCCCTGCAAACTTCGTTTTGGCATGGGATAACAATCTTTTGTATTTTCTATTTTAAAATTACAACACCATGTGGAGGGTATTCTGTTGAAAGGGTTGGTCATAAGATATCATTTATAACGAAAATTCAGCAATATTCAAAGTGTCATGCTTGGCAGGTACTCAACTGGTTGGGTGCAAGAAGCCTAAATTTGGGATCCAATGGAAAATGATATAGACATCAACAGAAGTTCCTCTTGGCACTCTTCATTAAATTATTATTATAAAACATTTCATATGAATAAATTCTGACTCATGATATTATCACCCTACCAGTTAAGGGTTATGAGAAAAATAATTTTTCTCTCCAGCAAAACCAGAAGCTAGAAATGTTTCACTTGATGAAGTCTACAGGCAGGCCTGAAGCTAGGATCTCAGAATAAACATTTTCCAACTTTGTTCCTGAGTCAAGGCCCATCTGTAAACTTGTAACCTAATTCAAAAAAATCTTTAAAACCCAAAAAATACAGCTTGGTTTCTCAGGCCATTTTTGGTACAATGCATGAGGGCAGGCATTTTTATTTTATTTTTGTAATTTTGGTATTTCTTTGCCATCAAAAGTTCATTTTTTTGGTTTGTTTTATGTTTTAGGCTTCATAATCTATAGAATAGCATGGGTGGTGGTGTTACTGGTGTATTTCACACCTTTCGAATAATACAAAGGGATCTTTAGCATGTGGATCTTTAACATGCATTGAGGGTGCCTCTCTCCACACAGTGGAGAGTCATTCAACCAGATAAGGGCTACATTATTTTTGGTAATCTGAATTTGTTGTTCCAAAAATGTTTTTTAGGCACACAGGCATGCTCCAATAATTTACCATAAAACAAATTTATATAAACAACTATTATTTGTGGTTGACTAAAAATGAAACATGAGCAAGGAAAACATTGGCTTATGCTCTGGGACCCTCATTTTTCTGAAAGCCCTGATTATTTATTTATTTCTTTATTGGAATTAAACAACACCTCTGACAGCCAAGGTCATACCGTGTCAAACAGTTTTATGGGCAGAGGAAGCTACAGGGACAGTTTTATGGGTGGAGGAAGTGAGAGAGAATCACTGAGCAATGGCGAGCAACTGTCATACTCCCCAACATTCTAACTCCACACAAGCAGCATTAGCATTGGTGCACCATCTGAATCTTGAATCAAATCATGACTGTTATTCAAAATCAAATCGAACCTTAAATTGAATCAGTGGCATCTTGGAAGATGACCAATGGGGGTTGGAATACTATAAACCTGATTTGTTCCGACTGTGCTGGCTAAAGTTCCGACTGATAAAATAATTCAACTGCATCATCAAGGCATGCCTTTGTCGAAGACATGCCTTAACTAGAACTATCACTGAAGGTGATTAATACCCCCGCTTTGGGTTTTTAGAGGAATGCACTTCTGATCATGTAGGCAAAGGCCATAAGGAAATGTATACATATCATTTTTTGTTGTTGAAATTTGTATTTGCATGTGGCCTTCCACAGAACAGCACTGAATACTTAAAGAGCCCACACATATATGGTTTACATTTGGAAAAACACATTTACAATGTGCAACATGTATTCAAAATCGGTTCATTAATGTAGGAGGAGTTGCACACACAAGAATCCCATTTGAAAACCCATAATAAATCCAAGTTAAAGGGAGATAACTTGGTTAAAATTGTCGCAGATCAAAAATTTGGGAATATGCGTATGTTCACTTAGTTGTGATAATGTTTGAAAGGTTTCGTCAAAATTGATTGATAAATGTAGGAGGATGATGTCTGAAAAGTTTTGTCCAAATTGATTGATAAATGTAGGAGGAGTTGCGCACACAAGAATTTCATGTAGAAACCCATATTAAATCAAAGTTCAAGAGAGATAACCTGGTTAAAATTGTCGCAGATTAAAAAGTTTGGAATATGCACATGTTCACGTAGTAGAGATGATGTTTGAAAGGTTTCATCAAAATCAGTTCATTAATGTAGGAGGAGTTGCGCACACAAGAATTTGTAACTTTTGTCCAAATTGATTGATAAATGTAGGAGGAGTTGCGCACACAAGAATTTCATGCAGAAACCCATATTAAATCAAAGTTCAAGAGAGATAACCTGGTTAAAATTGTCGCAGATCAAAAAGTTTGGAATATGCACATGTTCACTTAGTAGAGATGATGTTTGAAAGGTTTCATCAAAATCGGTTCATTAATGTAGGAGGAGTTGCGCACACAAGAATTTGTTCGAACGGAAAGACATAATAAATCTAAGTCAAAGGGAGATAACCTGGTTAAAATTGTCGCAGATCAAAAATCTTGGAATATGCGCATGTTCACTTAGTAGTGATGATGTCTGAAAAGTTTTGTCCAAATTGATTGATAAATGTAGGAGGAGTTGCACGCACAAGAATTTCATGTAGAAACCCATAATAAATCTAAGTTAAAGGGAGATAACCTAGTTAAAATTGCCACAGCTCAAAAATTTTGGAATATGCGCATGTTCACTTAGTAGTGATGATGTCTGTAAACTTTCGTCCAAATTGATTGATAAATGCAGGAGGAGTTGCGCACACAAGAATTTCATGCAGAAACCCATATTAAATCAAAGTTCAAGAGAGATAACCTGGTTAAAATTGTCGCAGATCAAAAAGTTTGGAATATGCACATGTTCACTTAGTAGAGATGATGTTTGAAAGGTTTCATCAAAATCGGTTCATTAATGTAGGAGGAGTTGCGCACACAAGAAGTTGTTCGAACGGAAAGACATAATAAATCTAAGTCAAAGGGAGATAACCTGGTTAAAATTGTCGCAGATCAAAAATCTTGGAATATGCGCATGTTCACTTAGTAGTGATGATGTCTGAAAAGTTTTGTCCAAATTGATTGATAAATGTAGGAGGAGTTGCGCACACAAGAATTTCATGTAGAAACCCATATTAAATCAAAGTTCAAGAGAGATAACCTGGTTAAAATTGTCGCAGATTAAAAAGTTTGGAATATGCACATGATCACGTAGTAGAGATGATGTTTGAAAGGTTTCATCAAAATCAGTTCATTAATGTAGGAGGAGTTGCGCACACAAGAATTTGTTCGGATGGAAAGACACAATAAATCTAAGTCAAAGGGAGAAAACCTGGTTAAAATTGTCGCAGATCAAAAATCTTGGAATATGCGCATGTTCACTTAGTAGTGATGATGTCTGAAAAGTTTTGTCCAAATTGATTGATAAATGTAGGAGGAGTTGCGCACACAAGAATTTCATGTCCGGAAAGACGTACGGACGGACGTACAGACGGAAGGACAGACGTACGGACGTACAGGGCGATTCCTATATAGCCCCCACTTCTTTGAAGCGGGGGTATAATGATGTAGTTCGAATATTACCCTATAAGGATTGTAGTTCATCATCAACATTGCTTGGAAACCAAAATTTGTGTTTAACTGGTAGAGTGCTAAATTATTTTTGATCACCAAAATTTGTTGACATGTCTTCGCCTTGTTACAATTTATGGGAGAGTATAACAAGACAAGAGGTCCCACGGGGCCTGAGGGCGCTCACCTGATACTGGCCGAGTCATATCACCAAAATAGCAAGGGATTCTGCCTTGTGGTTATTATCAGTTTTTCAACATAAAAGTGTTTTCTCTACTTAGTAACCCAGAGTGTTCATATGTTAGATCCCCATATTGGGTACTCAATAATTTATCTATTTATTTATTGGAATTTAAGGTCACTTTCTAAGGCTACATCATTACAGAGGCATAATTATAATATCAGGTTTGGTCAATCGTTTATGCCTATTACTGCCCACTTTACAGGGCTTTCAACGCAGGAATTGGTTACTGGGCCCAATTTTATCAATAAACCAGAACTTGAACAAATTTCAATTTACCGCTTCTAAGAAAACTAAAAATCAAATATCAAAAGATTCTGAGAGGAGTATCAGAAAAAAAAGATTTTTTAAGAATATTTCTCATACTGAATTAAGTTATACATTGGGCTCCCATAGGGAACCCAAAAACAAAAGCTTCTGAAGCAGTGGTTTGGGAGAAGAAGATTATTCAACGTTATTCCCATTACCTACAGTGTTAAAAAATGATGACTCGGCACTTTTAGTCCTGGAAAAGTACTTATGATAAAACCAATGGCATTTTTTTCACCATTCCTTTCTCCCGGCCCTAAGGAAGCTTCACATTGTATAAAAATTCTCAGTGCCATGTAGTTCTGGAAATATGGGCATTCAAAAAAAAAAACATTTTTTCAGCTCCTGTAGTTGCCGTGGGGGACAGGAAAACAATTTATGGCATAAATTAGGTATTTGTGACCCAATAAGCCCTCATATCAAATTTGGTTCAAATCGACCTCTTGGTTTGGAAAATAAAAATTTTGGTATAATTTGGGCTTCTACAGTGAGCCCAAATATGAACCAAGGGACTTGGCTTTAACAAACTTCACTCTCAGCCCCCCCCCCCCCCCCCCCTACGAATGCTGTACATCAAATATCAAAAGATTTTGACTGGTGGATCTGAAAAAAAAATTTTTTTTAAAGAATATTCCTCATATTGAACTAAGTTATAATTTGGGCTCCCACAGGGAGACCAAATATGAGCCGAAGGACTTGACTTGAACAAACTTGAATCTCACCTCCCTAAGCATACTGTATACCAAATATCAAAAGATTCTGACCGGTGGATGCGAAGAAGAAGATTTTAAAAGAATATACCTCGTATTGCACTAAGTTACAATTTGGGTTCCCAAAAGGAGTCCAAATATGAACTCAGGGACTTGGCTTGAACAAACATCAATCTCACCCCCCTAAGGATGATGCATAGCAAATATCAAAAGATTCTGATTTGTGGATCCGAAGAAGAAGATTTTTAAAATATATCCCTGATATTGCACTAATTTGAACATTTGGGTTCCCATAGGGAACCCAAATATGGACCGAGGAATTTGATTTCTACAAATATGTGAATCAATGTTCCAAAGATGTTATATGTAAAATATGAAAGCTTTTAGAGCAGTGGTTTGGAAGAAAACAATTCTTTATTTTTTTCCCATTGCCTACTGTGTTAAAAAATACTGACTCAGCACTTTTTCAGAGTCCCGAAAAAGTACCCTATGATAAAACCGATAGCAATTTTTTTTTACCAATCCTTTCTGTTGGTCCCAAGAAAGCTTCACACCAAATAAAAATTCTCACTGCCGTGCAGTTTTTGAGATATAGGCGTTTTAATTTTTTTCTATTTTTAGCTCCTGTGGTTCCCACGGGGCTACAGGAAAAAAAATTTCTGCATAAATTAGGTACTTATGACCCAATAAGCCCTCACATAAAATTTGGTTCAAATTGGCCTCTCGGTTTAAAAAATAGAAATTTGGGGTGGGGCCAAAATTTTTGCTCCTCCCATAACATCGCCAAGTATAGACCTACAAACTTCTCTTGAACAAACTTGAGTCTACACCTCAAAAGGAAGCTGCATACCAAATATCAAGTCTCTGCTATTGCTGGTTCTTGAGAAGAAGATTTTTTAAGAATTGGAGCATTTTTGCCCCACCCCTCTGCTCAATATGAGCCGAAACCTAATTTGCCCAAAAATCAAAATGCCGCTATATAACCCCTACTCACATGAAATTTCATTAACATGCGGCCAGTGGTTTGGAAGAAAAAGACCCAAACACCACCTTCACGCCGGACGACGGACGAAAAGTGATCAGAAAAGCTCACCCTGACTTTCAGTCAGGTGAGCTAAAAAATCCATACAGATAAAATAATTTTGCTTAAAAGATAAAATGAAGCATATAAACTGAATATACAGTCTTTAAGTTATGGTGCCTACGCCTAAGAGTAAAGCCCAAATATGGGCTTCTAGCATTCAATCAGTTAACAGTGGTAGGGACTAATGATATTGTAATTAGCATGGCTGGTGGCATGAGTGAAGATGTTTTTTATGTTAATATATCAGAAGTTACTCTCAGTCTTTTATTTCAACACCATTTATAAATGTTTTGTGAGTCGATGAAGATGAATGATACCAAGCTATATTCCTATGAAAAAGATTTGAGAGGAAACGAATCGGGCAGCTGATTTCTAATTAATATTCATTTATTTATTGGTGTTTAAGGTCACATATTTTTACCCAATGGCTAATCATGACCACAACATGAGTATCAACTCAAGACCAGGGGTGAGTGTTAAAAAGCCATGTTGCCCATGTTAGAGAGGGTTTGCACCTCCCAAGCACTGGTGACTGGGTCCTATTTTACCAGTAAAACAGAGCCTGTTTACCACAGTGAACAGGCACTGCTTCACTTCCCACGGGGAAGCTGATTTCTAATGCAACCAAATATCTACTTAAGATTTGAAATTGAATTTCGAAGCTTCGCAGGACCCTCTGTAATAACATTCAGTCAGAAACGATATATATAACATTGGTGATACACTGTTTATTTTAAGTTCATATGTATTTATAATGGTACTGAACTTGATACTGACTATATCTATTATTTCACAACACTGCCCAGCACTGAACTAAATCATGCACTAAAGGAATACAAAATAAAAAAAAAAAAGCGTTCAGGTAGAAATTAAATGAGTCAGTTTTGTAAATACATTAAAGATACACATCTATACTAGGTACAAGACTGCAAGGAAGTGACATGGCTCATTGGTTTGTGCATTGGACTTCAAATCGATAGAGTTGCATTCCTCAGCAAGATACATAATCCATCTTGCCCAAGTGGGAGCATGGTGTAGATGTGTACTAAAGTATTTATAACACAATACCTTCAGCCAATGCTAAGCCTGCCCAAGAATAATGAATAAGATGGGAGCCTAAAGTTAAACGTTAATACTCAGTGGTTCTCTCCAGTTTCCTCCGCCTTTAAAAACTGTTCCATATATGGCTCTCGTAGTTGAAATTGTCATTAAACCCAAGTAAGCAAATAAACATACTGGACTGCAAAGTTAACCTCTTTCCAAATATGATCACAAAAATCTATAGTCAATCCTTTACCCAACGTAACGGGTCCAAAACCGGCCAGTGCTATCACAAAAATCGCCAATTAATTTTTATTATTTTAAAAACACAAGCAATGTTTCAGTCAATGGACCTCCGGGTTTCCATTGGCTGAAACTTTGCTTGTGCCTGTTATGCTTTGCAACAAATTTGTAATTATTGCTTGGGTGGAATCTCCACTCTGTGGGTGATTTAGTGATAATACACTCTCAAAGGTACTGTAAAATACACGCTTTTTCTGCAAAAACCGAAGCGAACAATCAATTTTTTTTTTTTACGTTTGGGTTATTTTTGGCAATAAGTTGAGTTTTTAATATTTTTTAGGAAACTTTAGTCATAATGTCATTTTTTAACACACAAGATCGATTTTGGCGGAGGGATAATATTGAACAAAAAGCTGAAGGCTTTGAATTCAATATTATCCCCCTGCAAAAATCGATTAATATTTTTTACCGCACTCAACTGATTTTGGCCTTCGGCCTCTCATTCAATATTATCCTTCTGCTCAAATCAATCTTGTGTGATAAAAAATGACAGTTCGAAGGTGAAAGCCATTCTGTCTGTGTATAGTGTGGGAGTGGGATGGGGGAAATCTCACACAGGGAGGGAGATATTTGATGCAGACATGAGGTTTGCCTCATATCTGGGTCAATATTAGTAATCCTTGTGTCTTCTGGGGTGTATAGGAATTTACACCAGTCTGGAGGCTCTTTCAGGGTACCTCGGAAGACATAAGGGTAACAGATTTTCAAATCCTTTCATTCTGTTAACCCTAAAGCTAATATAACATTCAAGTACAGTATGTAGAGAGTGGATTGTAACAAAATCACCCACAGAGTGGAGTTATCACCCAACATATCACTTTCAAATTCTGTACATGTGGACAAAAATCATAAGCAATGTTTCAGCCAACTGACCTTCAGGTTTAACCTGGAGGTCCATTGGCCGGAACTTTGCTTGTGCTTGTTATGCTTTGCAACAAATTTGCAATTATTTTTAGGGTGGAATCTCCACTCTGCAGGTGATTTAGTGATAATACACTCTACACGTACTGTAAATTGGCACATGTTTTGTTGCACTTGGCTCTATTTACTGGTATTCTCTTTTTATTATGACTTGCAAAGCATTTCTTAAAATTAATTTGAGCCATTTTTAATTAAGCAGATACTAAAACAAAATGCATCACACCCCAGCCAAAAAAATAGCACCATAAATAAATAATCACTACATGATGCATTTGTATTTTTATTTTCATTAAAATTTTTGTGTAATAATTTACTTCAAAATATTCAATTAACCATATTTTTATTTTTTCAAACATAAATGAGCCAGTAAATAAATATTTATAATAATATAAACAAGGAGCAACACTACTGGTATCCCCCGCCAAGGGTTTCTAAGTTGAAGAATTTTTAAGTTGAAAAAAGTGGAGACAGGTCCATGACGCAAGAAAAAAAAAAATGGACAAAACCTGTTACTTGTGAACATCCTTTCCCCCAGGTGGTCTATCAGCATACCAAAGATCATTTAAATCCAAGATCCACTGACTGAGATATGAAGGTCCAAAGTTGTTATGGACAGACAGAAGACGGATGGATCAACAGATGGATGGATGGACAGATGAACAAATGAATGAATGAATGGCTGAACAAACAGATGGACCCCATTTCTATATCATGAACAAACTTCGTTTTGGGATAATAAACAGGACTTTTTTCAGCCTTTTTAGATTCAGCCTCTTTACCAGTTATTATGTATTCCAGTTTTTATACCTTAATTAACCACAGTGTAAAAATTAAAAGATAATGTAAACTGAAAGTTACAACGTTCCTCTCAGCAAATCACAAAGCAATATTTCATTCCATTTCGAAATGAATATCTTTCCCCCAAGAGTGAGATTTATTCATCGCACCCCCACACTACTTGAGGATGATTTCTCACATCACACCCTAATTTAATGTTGTCACAATAAAAATATTGCTTTTGAGATGAAGAATTATCGTTCTACTGATCGATCGTAAAGAAAAGTAAATTGCACATTCGGAAAATGCTGAAAAGTTCTGAACTATGATGACAAGCAATAGCACTCAACTGCAATGTTATTAAGTACACCCAGTTGGAAAGAGCTCTCACAAGCCCTTTCCAATGTTATCACATAACAGCTTTCCTCAGCAGTAGTAAATGACTTTAATGTGAACAATGACATATTTATTTTTTTTTATTTATTGGTGTTTAAGGTCACTTCCTACATCTATGGGTATAGCATGACCACAACACACAGATAAAGCAATTTTAATCAAATCATTTATACCTATGCTGCCCACTTTCGAGGACTGCGGCCCCAGGCATTGGTTTTTATTTAATCTTATTTGTTTTACAAAGATTGTCAAACAAGTTATGCAACTTATATTAATGCCTCTCCTTGGCCCAATGGCGCATATGTGTGGGTCTGTGGGATGACCTTTGTAGCAGCAACTTCATGGCCTCGCTCTTCTCGAATACTATTAAGGGATCTTTAGCCTGCATGGATTGTGTCTCTCTCTGCACAGAGGACAGCTATTTTATGTCCCCACCCAATAGGACAGTATGCTGTGACAGCATCAACCCCACAATTGATAGTGACAGAGAGTGTTCGGAAACCTCAAGAACTTTTCCTGATTGGGGATTGATCCCGGGACCTCTGGCATAAAAAACCATTGCACTTATCCACTAGGCCACCAGTCTCACTGGTGTGAAGGTACACACCCACGCACTAACATCTATCTCTTGCCAAAAATAGATCATGTCAATGAAGATCCTTGTTTAAAAATCATGAACTGATTCTATTTTGCCTGATGTTAGGTTGAATGATTATTAACTCTTTACCTGCTGAGTATTTTAAAAATATTTTTCTTCACCTACAGCCATGGCTGCTGTGAAGCAGCCATGACTAAATGTGATGAAAATTCATATAAATTCAACTCAATAAATGATTGGTCAAACACATAATCCAATATATAGGAGAGAATTTGGATAAAAGTGCTCAAATTATATTTATTACACATCCATTAATCTTTAAACCCTTGTATTTAAAGGAATTGCCACTATGACATAAATATTTCTGTATTCAACTGAAGATGTACAGGCCAGAACTTTTTCCCACCACCGTTTATACTAGTTCTTTTCCTGTTGAGTCATTAATTACGCTTCAAAACATTTTCAAATTTTGTTATACAATTATCGATAATCTGTAGTGTAGTGTGAAAATGAAAACGTCCAAAGCAAAATAAAGTTGGTTCACAAAAAAAATTAGTTAAAAATGAGATAATATTAAAAAACAAGACGCCCCAAGGGTCCTTAATCACTCACCTACCGAAGTAGTTCAAAGAAGTTGGGCTCAAATAGGAAGCCAAAAATATTAACCCGGGAACCTGATTTGAACAAACTTGAATCTGACTCACCTAGAGATGTTGTATACCAAATATGAAAAGATTCTGATTGGTGGATCTCAAGAAGAAGATTTTAAAAGAAATTCCCTCATAATGCACTTAGTTAAAATTCAGGCTCCAACAGGTAGCCCGAGTTAAAAACCCAGGGACCAGATTTGAACAAACTTGAGTCTCACCCTCCAAGAGATGTTGTATACCAAATATGAAAGGATTCTGACAGGTGGATCTGAAGAAGATTTTAAAAACAAGTCGGAACAGGAATTTTTTTTTTTCATCTCAGAATTGAACAAAACGCACAAAAAAAAAGAAGATTTTTTGAATTTTTGAAAAAAATTATGGGTGCTATCAGAGTTATGCCCCTTGTGGTGCCCCCTGTAGGTGTGGAAAGTTTATTTGAACAAACTTGAATTGACATTTGATAAGGAACATGCACACCACATTTGGTTCAATTTGGTCCAGTAGTTTGTGAGGAGAAGTCGATAATGTAAAGTTCATGACGGATGATGACGGATGGCAAGTGATAAGTTAAGCTCCCTTCGGTGAGCTAAAAACCCAATCATTTCCAATCACAACATTAACCCAGTCCCATGGCCCTCTCATCTGCAGATCCCATTATATCTAAATTGGTCAACTTTATTCGGTAAATCTTCGGACAGCTTGACATGATTTGAACTTCTTTTAAAAAAGTTTCTCCCAGCTGTTTTGCAAATCTGTCCAAATTTGTACTTATATACTAACAGTAAAAGTCACTAAATGGTTAGGCTTGAATGGACACCAGCCAAAGAGAAACAGTGATACGAATTTTAATGCGTGGGATGTGTAATAAACACAGAACACGATGTGTGTTTGAGTCAGAGGGTGTTTTACATAACTCATTGAAATGGAGTAGTCATATTTTGCTTGAGCCTATGGCTCTCCGAAATATGGCTAAGGAATTCCAACTCATTGTGTAAAATGCTGACCTATTCAAACACACATCGCGTTCTGTCTATTTATTTCACCAGCAACTATTCCTAGTCCAGGGCAGGAATATATCTGCCAGCAGCATGAAAGGAGTTAAGCCATACTGGATCGATGTAACAATTTTGTAGTCTGTGTTTCTATTTATTTATTAGAGGTTTAATGATATTTTCACCAGTCAGGGCCTTATGATATTTAACAGGTGGAGGAAACTGGACTCTCCAAAGAGAACCACTGGGCATGAGTGAGTAACTGTTGGACAATGCAACTCACTGCACATGCATAAACATAAGCATCAGCTGAAGGTATATGAATCATCAATAAACAGCACACCTCAGCACACTATACCATGGCAGTTCTTCTTAGGCAATTGGAATTTACACTGCGCCACCTTGCTCCCACTTATGCAATTGGAAAGTATCATGCCCAGGGACACAATAGAGATGACTTAGTGGGTGATAGCATTTTTTTGGAATTTCCAGTACCGGTAATTACCTAAAGTCACCAAATCTAAAACGTGTTTTTACAGTGCTATGGTATAAACTGATAAATGGCTCTTGTTTCAGGTAAACATTCTAAAACTAGTTTAGCCTTGAATGCTACATGAGAAAAACAATTGTAAATACCATTTCCATTAGAAAAATTATGTTGTAAAAAGTTATCAAGAACACTGATGAAAAGTTTCAATACAACTCTTTGTTGCATGCAATGAATTTAAAATTTAGGTCAAAAAAAAAAATTCTTGTTTCTCAGGCACTTCCCTCATTATTGAAAATATGCGCCATCACTCTTTTTATTACATGCCTGTTCTATGTAATCTCCATCTACATCAACACTAAACCATGCGGAAAATGAAGAAATCGTTTACAAACTATTTTTAAATAAAAGCAAAATTTCATTGGAATTTTCTACAAATCATGCAAGACAATTACAATTTGAATCGCTAGCTGAAAATCATCCCCTGAGTTGCACTATGTTCTATGTCCCAGTAAGCACATAGAACATATTGGAACTCAGGGAACAAAATAGTAACACAGGTTCCCCTCGCAAATTTGGTTGGCGATAAAATGAGTTCTTTGTGTTGATAGTTGTCAAATGAATTGCTGAGTGTCCTTCTAATAATTGTTTTTATAGACATGAAGGTGTGTAATAAACAAAGAATGACACATGCATGTGAATGGGTGTGACTTGTGCCATGCATGTGACTTCGCAGAAGTATAAAACTCAAGGCCTGCGGCCTCTCATTCTATCCTTCTGCGCTGGCACTCATGCCATATCGATTAACCCAGTTACATGCATGTGTTGTTCAGTGTATTTCTCACCTGTAAATCTCTTCACTAATACTATTTCGCACCTGAAGGACCAATAATTTAACCAACTGTAACTTGTTTGACAAAGCTCACTGAGCTCTGTCAAACGAGATGAATTTGGTTAAATGTGTAACTGCATTTGGGGAAATTTTCATTGCTGAAAAACATTTTGCATATTATTTATTTATTTATTAAGGTTTAATGACACATTAACAGCCAAGGTCGTATCGTGTCAGTGACAGTTTTATGGGTGGAGGAAGCCGGAGTACCTGACAGAACCACCGAGCAGCTGACAGTTCCCCAACATTGTAACTCCGCACTACAGCATAGACAGGGTTACGTTGAAGACATGAGCACCATCGATGTGCAGTATGCCTTAGTACATGGCATCATCGTGTGGACAATCGGGATTAAGTGCCCTGCTCAAGGACACAATACAGGAGTCTGAATAAATCGCTCAGACAGTCACCCATCCAAGGACTTGATGTTGCTTAACTTCACTGATCTGACGAGAACTGATTACTGCAACGCCACCATGCTCCCATTTTGCATATAATAGTGAATAGGGTTTAATATATTCCCTGGTTTTCTAGGAACCGGGAACGGGAATGAAATTTAACTCACTCTCAGAACCAGGAACCAGAAAATTTCCTGGGTAATGTTAAGCAAATTTATGACGGTAACATGATGCATTTATTTTAATGATAATGAGCATATTTCACTGGCAATCTCTCATCTCCAAATGGAAAAGTTCTTCTCCTAAGATAAGTATGTGAACCCAAACCTGCTTCAATATCATCTTTATTTTCAGAATAACTCGCATTATCACCTCTATCTTCTCCAGCATCAACGCCCTCCTCTTTACTGCCGTCACCAGTCTCCTCTGCTTCAAGCAAAGGAGACTGGTGATGGCAGTAAAGAGGTTGTTGATGTTGGAGGATACTAGTAATTCTGAAAATGAAGACCAGTTTGAATTTTGAAGAGGGTGAATAAGATCTTGCTGTTAAATGGAGGGGAGGGGGGGAGGTGGGGTCCTTCAGAACTGGTTGAGAGCTACAGTGATTTGTTGAAAATGGTTCGCCAGGAATCAGGACTGTAACAAGAGGTCCCAGAGGGCCTGAGGGTGCTCACCTGACATGATAGCCTAAATATCAACCCAGAGAATTGATTTCAACAAGTTGCATCTGCTCCTCCTAAGAAAAGCTTATACCAAATATCCAAAGATTCTGACCAGTGGATCTAAAAAAAAAAGATTTTTAATGAATATTCCTCATATTGAACTAAGTTATAATTCGGGCTCCCACAGGGAGCCTATATATGAACCCAGGGACTTGGCTTTAACAAACCTGAATCTCACCCCCCTAAGGATGCTGCACACCAAATATCAAAACATTCTGACTGCTGGATCTGAAGAAGAAGATTTTTAAAGAAAATTCCTCATTTCGAACTATGTTACAATTCGAGCTCCCACAATGAGCCCAAATATGGACCTAGGGACATGGCTTGAACAAACTTGAATCTTACCCGCCTAAGGATGCTGCATAAAAAATATCAAAAGCATTCATCTGCTGGATCTGAAGAAGATTTTTAAAGAAAATTCCTCATTTTGAACTAAGTTGTCTTTCGGGCTCCCACAGTGAGCCCAAATATTAACCAAGAGACTTGGCTTGAACAAACTTGAATCTCAGCCCCCTAAGGTTGCTGCAGGCCAAATATCAAAACATTCTGACTGCTGAATCTGAAGAAGATTTTTAAGAAAATAATTCAGGCTCCCACAGGGAGCCCAAATATATATATAATGTATATATATACAGGGACTTGGATTTAACAGACTTGAATCTCCCCCCACTAAGGATGCTACACACCACATATCAAAACATTCCGACTGCTGGATCTGAAGAAGAAGATTTTTAAAGAAAATTCCTCATTTTGAACTAAGTTATCATTCGGGCTCCCACAGTGAGCCCAAATATGGACCTAGGGACATGGCTTGAACAAACTTGAATCTCGCCCCCCTAAGGATGCTGCATACCAAATATCAAAACATTCTGACTGCTGGATCTGAAGAAGAAGATTTTTAAAGAAAATTCCTCATTTTGAACTAAGTTATAATTCAGGCTCTCACAGTGAGCCCAAATATGAACCCAGGGACCTGGCTTGAACAAAATTGAATCTCACCCCCCTAACATGGTGCATACCCAATATCAAAAGATTCTGCCTGCTGGATCTTGAGAAGAAGATTTTCAAAGAAATTTTCCTGAAATGCACTAAGTTCGAATTTGGGCTCCTATACTGAGCCCAAATATAAACCCAGGGGGTCGATCTGAACAAACCTGAATCAGATCCACCCCATGATGTTGCATACCAAATATCAAAAGATTCTGCCTGCTGGATCTGGAGAAGATTTTTAAAGAAATTTGCCTGAAATGCACTAAGTTCGAATTCAGGCTTCTATAGTGAGCCCAAATATGAATCCAGGGAGCCGATTTGAACAAACTTGAATCAGATCCACCCCCACAATGTTGCATACCAAATATCAAAAGATTCTGCCTGCTGGATCTGGAGAAGAAGATTTTTTAAGAAATTTGTCTGAAATGCACTAAGTTCGAAATCGGGCTCCTATACTGAACCCAAATATGAACCCAGGGGGCCAATTTGAACAAACTTGAATCAGATCCACCCTACAATGTTGCATACCAAATATCAAAAGATTCTGCCTGCTGGATCTGGAGAAGAAGATTTTTTAATGTTCTTCCCATTGCTTACAGTGTTAAAAGGTGCTGACTCAGCACTTTTTCAAAGTCCCAAAACTGTACCTTATGATAAAACCGATGGCAATTTTTTTTTACCAATCCTTTCTGTTGGTCCTAAGG
Source organism: Pictodentalium vernedei (assembly GCA_031216915.1). Taxonomy (NCBI): domain Eukaryota; kingdom Metazoa; phylum Mollusca; class Scaphopoda; order Dentaliida; family Dentaliidae; genus Pictodentalium; species Pictodentalium vernedei. The sequence goes on along the minus strand of CM062295.1, from coordinate 629,730,119 downwards.
AAGCTTCACACCAAATAAAAATTCTCTGTGCCATGCAGTTTTGGAGATATGGGCGTTTTAATTTTTTTCTATTTTTAGCTCCTGTGGTTCCCACGGGGTTGCAGGAAAAACATTTTTGGCATAAATCAAGTACTTATAACCCAATAATACCTCATATTAAATTTGGTTCAAATCGGCCTCTGGGTTCAGAAAATGGAAATTTTGGGCGGGGCAAAAAATTCTTGCCCCTCTCAGAACAAAGGTAAATATTGCCCGTCAAACTTCTCTTGAACAAACTTGAGTCTACACCTCAAATGGAAGCTGCATACCACATATCAAGTCTCTGCTATGGCTGGTTCATGAGAAGAAGATTTTTTTTAAATTTTGTGCATTTTGGCCCCACCCCACTCCACAATATGAGCAGAAATCCAATTTGAAGAAAAACCCAAATGCCCCTATATAATCACTACTTACATGAAATTTAATTAAAATGTGGCCAGTGGTTTAGGAGAAAGAGGCTCAAACACCACCTTCACGCAGGACAACAGACGGAGAGACAACGGACGAAGAGTGATAAGAAAAGCTCACCCTGACTTTCAGTCAGGTGTGCTAAAAAATTCAGGCATGGAAGGGCTGACGAAATCCTATAAAGTTTAAATTCAGAAAACTCCAGTTCAATACACAAACAGCACCACGCTTCATTCCCGTTTCCATGCTGTAGATTTCCCGGGTATCGGGGCCAGATTTCAAAACCTGGAACCCGGGAATTCTCGTTCCCAGGAATAAACTCTAACAGTGAAATGACTTAAAATTTCTAATTACAACTATTTTCAAGATAGTTTTGTGGATTAAACCTAAAGGCCCTGGGGATATTCAAACATTTTTCTACATTCTGACACTGAACATCCTGTGACTTTGCAGTTGTTTCCAGGCAAGTCTTGCCTGCCTATGTACTTTGCATGTTGGATATCTACTTTGTTGAAGAAAAAAGTGATTAACTCTTAACCCGCTGGGTATTTTAAAAATATTTTTCATCAAATCTAGACATGGCTGCTGTGAAGCAGCCATGACTAGATTTGATGAAAAATTCGTCTAAATTTAACTCAAGAAATTGTTGGTGAAAAAATCCGTTCAATTTAGAGGGTGCAAATTGAATTAAATATACCCAAATTATACATATTTCAATGGCAAGAGAAATACTGTCCGGGCAGGAATACCCGCTAGCAGCATGCAAGCAGTTAAATTAAGAATTAGGTCTTTAAGGATTAACATAACAGAAAAAAGGCTTTACTCACTCATCATAAAATTGAGGTAAAAATTGCTTGAGAAACAATAAATTCTTTTTATTGGCCTTATTTTTATCATTTTTATTTTCAATTTAAAAGATATTTCAAAGTACAGAAGTAGGAAGGCGAGCTTCACGATATGGCTTTTCTTCATATGGTGGTGGAGGTAGTGATAGCCCTCTCATTGCACATGCTATTGGCTCATTCTGTGAAGATGAAGCAGGATTAGATACATCACGTCTGTTCCTTACAGAACAAATATTAAAATGTTTCCACCTTATGAGTTTGTAAATTCCAATAGCTATAAGTATTATTAAAAGTCCAAGTACTAAACAGATAGTTGCTATGAGTAAAGGAACTCCATCACCTGAAATATAAATGCATCATTTATTTATTTTATATTTATTGGTGTTTAAGGTCACTTTCAGCATATCTGGCTATATCAGGACCGCAACACAGATATGAAGGTAAATTTAGCCATTCGTTTATACCTATGCTGCCAACTTCAGAGGACTTCCACTCCAGGCATTCTTCTGAGACCTACTTCACCAATAAAGCAGAACTTGTTTTCTGTAGAAAACAAAGACTGCTCCACTTCCCTGGGTACCCATGAGGAAAATGCACGATAATTCACATTTATGAAATTGTAAAATAGAATGGTAGAAAGCTATACTGCTTACCTTCTGCACACTGCTGTCAAAATACTGAAATACTGAGGAGCCATTTTTCCCATAATGCATCTAGGAACTAACCCAATTTACCCAATTCAAATTTTTTCATAATGCAATGCGAAACTTAACCAAGTCCATCTTGTTTGACAGAGCTCATTTAACCAAGTCCATCTTGTTTGACAGAGCTCAATGAGCTCTGTCAAACACGATTACTTGGCTAAATTTCTAATTGCATTATGGGAAAATTTGCAACCCGAAATTTTGATACTTCAATATCAGTGTCCAGAGGGTTCAACTAACAAATTGAATATCCAGTGAAAAACACAAAAATAACCATTCATGTTTTATGCCCCCAATAGGGAGGCATCTTAAATCCAGGTTGTCTGTCCATCCAACCATCCATTCATCTGCCTGTCCATCCATCCATCCATCTGTCCGACTTTATTTGTCCGTCCTGAGCCATAACTCTTTTATGTTTTGGTGGATTTCATTGAAGCTTAACACAAGGGTAAAGACCTATGGAAGGTCTTTTGCATAGTAACAGCATGCTCGAGTGACAAAGGTCAAAGTCACAGGAATGGGAGAACTTAATTCTCTCACAGACTGTATTTGTCCATCTGGAGCCATAATTCTATAATGCTTGGTTGACAAATTTGTTGTCTGTTTACACAACTTCGTCATTTACAATCCCTATGTGCTGGATTTCATTGTTTAACTCTTAACTCGCTGAGTATTTTGAATTTTTCTAGATATTTTTCGTCAAATCTAGTCATGGCTGCTTTAAAGCAGCCATGACTAGAATTGACAAAAAATTAATCTAAATGTAACACAAGAAATGCTGAAAAAATCTATTCAATTTACAGGGAGATAGTATGATGAAATATGCACAAATTATACTTATTTCAGAGACAAGAGAAACCCTGTGCTCGGCAGGAATATCCACCTGCAGCATGCAAAGAGTTAAAGGTTAATCTATATCAGTTAACCTTTTACATGTATCCAAGAAAGTTTTTTAAAAAGGAATAAATTAAATTCCACTCACGGAAGAAAAATTTTATCTCCATTTTCCAGCAAAACCATTCAGATATCATTGTCAAAAGAACTTGCACATTACAGTACAAGTCAACATAAGTTGTAACATAATTGCAATAAACTAAGTATACTGCTGCTTGAGCAAAGATAAGACCAGGATCTGATATCATTTTCTGGAAAGCTCTCTACAAGAGCATTCCAGAAGATGATGTTAGTGTCTGGTCTTATCAGTGTAGGAAGAAAAAGATACATAGTTTATAGCAGTTATCTTACAACTTTATTTTGACTCGTACTGTATGCCAATTCAAGTGACATGCATATGTATATGATTCTGTTGAGAAAGTTCCAACATATTAGTGGCTGAATTGATCTTCTGGACATAAGGTCAATACAGCTTTTGGCTTTTAAAATGCATTTTATTAAATTTGAAACCTTAAGGACTATAGTTAGCACCAAATTCAACACAAAACTTTTCATTCCAGTATTGTAGGCCATTTAGTTCAGGGGGATCCGTGGCGGACAGTCATTGTTGGTCTTGTTCATATTAGCACCCAAAATATTTCTGATATACCCTCAACTGACAAAATGTAGAAGTTTAAATAAGTTGGTACAAGTTTGGCAAAATGCAAATCAGGGGTAAATCTGGGTTGCAACAGAGATGAATATGACCCCAGTCCCAATGAGAATTAGGTCCATTTTTCACCCATTACAATCCAAATGAAAGTGTCAATGACACTGTAGCTCAACTTGACAAACTCGAACTTGGTAAGTTATAAATGAAATGGCAAAATTGAAGATCATTGGTACCAATGTTATTTGATGAAATTTCAACATAACAGCATTGTGTGTGCACAACATCAGAGTAATCCATGCATTTTAAATGTAAACTATAAGACTGGCTAAAGGAAGAATGTTGATACACAAATGCAGTATTTTCAGAGACTATTGTAAATGGCAATTTTTTGCACAGAAATGAATGCTAATCAATAGCTCTTATCTAAAGGTCTTGCCTAATGAGTACACCAAGTTCAAAAACGATCCTATGATAAATGTGGCCTGTTGGCCATGTCAAAGAAAGTTGATGCACAAATGCAATAAATTCGAAGATTGTTGGTAACCTCAACAGTTTTTGATGGAAATGAAAAGAAAACCAATAGCTCCTATCTTTGTCACCCTGCATAAGCATACAAAGTTTCAAAACAGTTAATGCACAAATGCACTAAGTAGAAGGTCATTGATTGTGGCAATGTTTGGTTTTTTTTCATGGAAATTCATAAATATACCCTGCAGAGACAATAATTTTTTATGGAAATGAAAAAAAGCAATAGCTCACATCTAGAAGTCACCCCGAACACACAAAGTTTCAAAGTGATCCGATCCTAAATGTGCCCTGATGGGTGTGTTAAAGGGAAATATTGAGGTCTGACTGAACTAAGTTCAAAGAACGTTGCCAGCGGCAACATTTTGACAGACGGAAATGGAAGAAAATCGATAGTTCCCATCTAGAGGTCACCCCAAACAAGCATGCCAGGTTTCAAAGCAATCCCATCATAAATGTGCCCTGTAGGGTGTGCCAAAGGGAAATATTGAGGTCTGACTAAACTAAGTTCTGAGGACATTGGCCGCAGCAACATTTTTTAAAGTTCAAAGGTCAGCGGCAACATTTTTTGACTTTGACAGAAATGGAAGAAAATCGACAGCTCCCATATAGATGTCACCCCACACAAGCACACCAAGTTTGCAAGTGATCCAATCATAAATATGCCCTGCAGGGTGTGTCAAAGGGAAATACTGATACTTAACTGCACTAAGTTTTTACTAAGTTCATCGAAGGTCATTGCCAGTGGCAACATTTTTTGATGGAAATCAAAGAAAATCGATAGCTCCCATCTAGAGGTAACCCCAAACAAGCATACAAAGTTTCAAACCGATCTGATCATAAATGCGCCCTGTAGGGCATGCCAAAGGAACATATTGATGTCTGACTAAACTAAGTTCAAAGATCGTTGCCAGCGGCAACATTTTGACAGACGGAAATGGAAGAAAATCGATAGCTCCCATCTAGAGGTCACCCCAAACAAGCATGCCAGGTTTCAAAGCAATCCCATCATAAATGTGCCCTGTACGGTGTGCCAAAGGGAAATATTGAGGTCTGACTAAACTAAGTTCTAAGGACATTGGCCGCAGCAACATTTTTTAATGGAAGAAAATCGATAGCTCCCATCTAGAGGTCACCCCAAACAAGCATGCCAGGTTTCAAAGCAATCCCATCATAAATGTGCCCTGTAGGATGTGCCAAAGGGAAATATTGAGGTTTGACTAAACTAAGTTTTAAGAACGTTGGCCATGGCAAAATTTTTTGACAGAAATGGAAGAAAATCGATAGGTCCCACCTAGAGGTAACCCCAAACAAACATACCAAGTTTCAAACCATTCTTCTGATCATAAATGTGCCCTGTAGGGTATGCCAAAGGGAAATATTGAGGTGTGACTAAACTAAGTTCTAAGAACGTTGGCAGCAGCAACATTGTTTGATGGAAATTGAAGAAAATCGATAGCTCCTATCTAGAGGTTACCCCAAACAAGCATACCAAGTTTCAAAGCAATCTGATCATAAATGGGACATGTGAGGTGTGCCAAAGGAAATTGTGGATGCACGTACGTACATACGCATGCCGGCAGACGAGAAGTGATGGCAATAGCTCAGCTTGACTTTGTCAAGTTGAGCTAAAAATCCCAATTTCTCTATCCAGGTGATACATAAAAAAGAAACCCACTAAAATACCAAATAATCTATTGTGCATATATCAGAAATAAAAAAAACTCCTGATTATAAAGTACAGCGAAAACTGACCAGACTTTGATCTTCTAGTATCCAAACAAACTGAAATATACCTAATATTTCCAATTCAGTTCTTTACGATGTGAATTTTCTAAATGGAAATGTTCTTGGAACCTTTTCTCCAAAATGGTGAATTGAATCGTACAGGTTCGTGAAATGGGGCAATCTCACCTTAAATTTTGTGACCAGCTTTTTCGACTGGGTAGAAGCTGTAATAACCTGTACAAAATTCTATAATTTCAAATTCAGACTGATGATTTTAACCCCTTAATCAACAACGCACATGATATCAAAATTTGTTATGTTAACTACATTTTTTTTCAACTTTTTCAAAGAAATTTCAACAAGGCCATATCTTGTTATCCCTCAATGGACAAGCTTGATTTATTTATTGTTGTTTAAGGTCACTTTCAACATCTTTTGCTCTCTCATGACTGCAACATATGAAGTTAATTGTAGCTAATCGTTTATGCCTATGCTGCCCTTTGAGGGGACTTCCAACCCAGGTGTGAGTTCCTGGTCCTATTTTACTAGTGAAGCAGAACTTGTTTACATCAGTAAACCAGCACTGCTTGACCTCCCAGGTTTCCATGGGGAAGGAATGAGCTTGATGATATGGTTTTGTTGAAATGTTTTGAAAAATAATTTGGTTTTCAACTGTTCAATTTGTAAATTATGAAGGTGGTGCAATTGATTCCCCAGGTCAGTAATCAATGAGCTGTGTAATGAACCTGTACAATAATAACACAGATATCATAGAGGCCTGCATAAATTGTCCAAATGATATAGAGGATTTCAAACGAGTGATGTTTGGATATAAGATTTTTTGAAACGAGTTTGATGAATTTGATTCACAACGAGCCTTTAGGCGAGTTGTGAATCGAATTCATCAAACGTGTTTCAAAAAAATCTTATATCCAAACATCAAGAGTTAAAGATTCTGTATATCACATGAATTTTGGAATGTTTTTTACACTTTTTATTTAATTCATTGTCGCTAAATTCTCCCAAAACAACCAACAGTCAGTTCATTGGCTCAAACGCTTCACAACTGACTTCATGAATGCGCTTCACTTGCACTTGTTGGCGTACCTGACATCATGTGAACTATGCACAAGAATACAATGCTGCTGCTATGGGACCACGCCGATTAGACACTAGTTGATAATCAGGACATAAGACATGGGTTGTTACGTCAAAATTAACGACGTTTCATGTGATATTATTTCATTCATCTTTAGTTCACCTCACTATGGATAAACACTTTCTCATTCACCCAGAATACTACACCTCAGACAAAATATATAACAAAAAAGTTTACTGGTTTCCGAAATTGCTCTTCCTACTTACCTGTCAACTCTTCTGGAAACATCAGGTGACTATTATAATTATATTTTGATGCTGAAATGCATTGCCAATGACATTGAAATGATGTGATGTAATTAGGGCTTTTGGTATCTGATAGATGGAGTATGGTGGCTTAGTGGTTATGGAATTGAACTTCAAACTGAAAGGTCCATTGCTCAAAACCTGCCAGAGATAACTGCATTGTGACTTTGGGCAAGGCACTTAATCCTGATTGTGGTACACAGTGGTCCTGTGCACTAAGGCGTACTGCTCATCAATGGTGCTCTTGCCTTCAACCAATGCTAACCCTGCTTATGTGGAGTTAGTACACTGGGGAGTCGAACAGTTGCTAACCACTGCTCGGGTGGTTCTCTTTGGTTACTCCGGCTTTCTTCACCCATAAAACTGTTTGACATGAGGTGACCTTGGCTGTTGGAAGTGTCATTAAACCCCAATAAATAAATAAATAAATAAATAAATAAATAAATAAATAAATAAATAAATAAATCTGATAAACAGTGGCGCACTACCCCTTTATTTGCATACAACTTTGGCATTGATAATTATGCAATTATAATTCAATTAAGCAAAATTGCGTAAATTTCCTCTATTTTTGTAAACATTTATATGATTAATGCATTATATCTTATTTGACAGAGCTCATAGAGCTCTGTCAAACAAGATAGGATAGATTCAACGGTTAGGACATATTTTCCAAGGTTAAAAAAAAGCACAGGAAAAAAGGGGACATAAAATGAAGTATATATAACCCACTATACACTGATGATGAAATATAACGAAAGTGTCAATGACACTGTAGCTTAACACTTTACCCAACGAACTGGCCACATCCACCCATGTAATGTGCAAATTCAGCAGCTGAAAAAATATCATTTTTCAAAAAATTTCAACAAAACCATATCATGTGACCCCTCTTTGGAACGAGCTTGTCGAGCTCGTTGCAATGAGGGGTCACATGATATGGTTTTGTTGAAATTTATTGAAAAATTTAAACTAGAGGCTCTACAGAGCCTGTAATCGCTCACCTGGAACTACATATAAAAATGTGATTTCCCATAGGCTACCTACGGTAACTATGAGCTGCAACTGTGGCCATGTTTGCAACATAACATCAACATTACATGAGGATCATTGGTAGAAGGTGTCCCAGTCTTCAATCATGTGAAGTTTCAAAACATTTGAATCCATCAAACATAATCATAGAATGTCTCTGGTGGCCATATTTTCCGGCCGATGGGAAAAAAAAGAGGATCGTTTGTAGAGGGCCTCCTATAGACCATTCTTGCAATGTTTTGGTTCACGTCAGCTCAGTAGTTCCAGAGAGAAGATGAAAATGTGATTTCCCATAGGGTTTTTCTATAGTAACTATACACCGCAATTGTGGCCATGTTTGCAATACGACCAACATTAAATGAGGAATGTTGGTGGAGGGTGTCCCAGTTATCAACCATGCAAAGTTTCAAAACATTTGGCCCTGTGGTTTCAGAAGAGTTTTCAAACTTGACCAATCAGAATCAAAGAATGCTTCTGGCAGCCACGTTTTTCACCCAACAGAAATAAAATGAGTAACAGTTGTAGAGTACCTCTTATAGACAATGCCTGCCAAGTCTGGTTCACATTGGCTCAGTACTTTCAGTGAAGATGATGAAAATGTGATTTCCTATAGGGTTTCTATAGTAACTATAAGCCACAATTGCAGCCATAATTGCAACCCGCTGAAGATTAAATGAGGATCATTGGTAGAGGGGGTTACAGTCATCAGTCAAACTTAGTTTTCAAACCATTTGGCCTTGTAGTTTCAAAGAACATTTTCTTGAAAATGCAAAAATTTATGAATTCTGTTTCAACAAAAAAAAATCAGTAAAAGAAGGTGAAACAGTTTGAAAATTACACTTTTTTTCAGACAGTCTTCTCTTTCAAAATAGTTTTGGATAGGTAAAAGGTTACAGGAAACACAGTTTACTCCAATTTTGTCACATCCTAAAAGATATACAATAATTACTGTCATCTAAGCTGACATGATGGGAAGAGAATATAAAGAAAACTTCCATGGTTTTCCAATCACCTGTCATCAATCAGTATTTTCTGATAAGAAACTTGAGAGTCATAATATATCAACATACAGCTGCACTTGTTTACAGTACAAGTCAAAATAAGTTGTAGGATAATCCTATAAACTATGTATCTTTCTCTTTCTACACTGATAAGACCAGCAGCTGACATCATTTTCATGTCAGATTCTGATCTTGTCAGTGCAGGAGCAGTAGTTTACCTGGTTTATTGCAGTTATGCTACAGCTTATTTTGACTTGTACTGTATACACAATATTTTTGGTTTTTTTCCCAAGTATTTTGCTGACAGTACCGATCTTCCTGCAGACATGAGAGGCTTTGGGCTAAGCATTAGAATATAGCCTCTGATGGCCACATATTTCCATCCTCTCATAGACCATTCCTGCGAAGTTTGGTTCACGTCGGCTCAGTAGTTCCAGAGAAGATGAAAATGTGATTTCCCATAGGGTTTCTACAGTAACTATAAGCCGCAATTATGGCCATGTTTACAACCCGATCAACATTAAATAAGGATCATTGGTAGAGGGGGTCCCAGGAATCATTTATGTGAAGTATCAAAAAATTTGTCCTGGCGGTTTCTGAGGAGATTTTTGACAATCCACCAACCAGAATCAAAGAATGCCTCTGGCGGCCATATTTTTTAACCCACGGGAACAAAATGAGGATTGTTTGTAGAGAACCTCCCATAGACCATTCCTGCCAGGTTTGGTTCATGTCAGCTCAGTAGTTCCGGAGAAGATGAAAATGTGTTTTCCCATAGGATTTCTATAGTAACTAAAACCGCAATTTAAGCCATGTTTGCAACCCGATCAACATTGGTCCAGTCATCAACCAGGTGAAGTTTCAAAACATTTGGCCCTGTGCTTTGAGAGGAGAATATTTTTCAAAATCCTCCAATCAGAATCAAAGAATGCCTCTGGTGGCCATGTTTTCAAACACATGGGATCAAAACGAGGATTGTTTGTAGTGGACCTCCCATAGACTATCCCTGCCAGGTTTGGTCCATGTCAGCTCAGTAGTTCCAGAGAAGATGATGAAAATGTGATTTTTCATAGGGTTTCTACAGTAACTATAAGCTGTAATTGCGGCCATGTTTGTGACCCAATCAACATTAAATGAGGATCAATGGTGGAAGGGGTTCCAGTCATCATTTAAGTGAAGTTTTAAAACATTTGGCCTGGCAGTTTCAGAGAAGATTTTTGAAAATCCACCAACCAGAATCAAAGAATGCCTCTGGAAGCCATGTTTTTGATCCGACGGGATCTCCCATAGACCATTCCTGCCAAGTTTGGTTCACACCGGCTCAGCAGTTACAAAGAAGAAGATGAAAAGTTTACGGACACCAGATGATGGACGCCAAGTGATGAGAAAAGCTCACATGGCCTTTTAGGCCAGGTGAGCTAAAAATGGTATTTAAAATAAGAAATTTTGATATCATCTGCGTTGGGTAAAGGCTTACCTTGACTGTGTGTAGTGTTTGATGAAAAGGATAATGCCCAAAGTTCATGAAAGAATTATGAAAGAAGACAAGAATTGTGATAATTGAGAATATGTTAATTTCAGTTCCCTACATGCTGTTTTCAATAAGAATAATTTGAGGTGTTCTGTACTAAAGAATTGAGGCCTGAGTTGATGTGGCCCTCACAGTTAACTTATGCCAACAAAAGTAACCAAGTTACAGTAAAATTGTCCAAATTGAGTTACAATGATATCCTTTCATAAATATGACTCATGGATTTTGCTTAAGGAATCTAGGCCACATGCTGGCCCGGCAGTCATGATTGACTGATCATGACCAAAAGGGGACGTTCTCATTTACACATTAACTCGAACCTGCATATGAAATTTCATGATGATCGGACAAGAACTATGGGGTGTAGAAATCCCTTCATAAAAACAGCATGTAGACAGTGCTCAAGGAAGCTAGGTCACGTGACCAGGCGGTGGTAATGGCTCACCGATCCTGACCAAAATAGGACAGTCTCATCTTGACATCATACCAAGTTATCCTTACAAGTTACAATGAAATCACTTCATAAATGCAAGCTGCAGACTGTGCTAAAGGAATCTAGGTGATGTGCTCCTGTGGACATCACAGCTGTAAACAACCTGCAGACAGTGCTCAAGGAAGCTAGGCAGCGGTAACGACTGACCGATTGTGACCAAAATATGATAGTCTTATCTAGACATCATATCAAGATATCCTTCCAAGTTACAATGAAATCGGTTCATATGAACTGTAGATTGTGCTAAACAAATCTAGGTCACATGCCTGTGTGGCTGTCATGGTTGACTCATCGCAGCCAAAATAGGATGTTCTCATCCAGACATTATACAGAGTCATCCTACCAATTTATAATGAAATCCCTTCCTAACTGCAGCATGTGTAAGTTTGGGAATAATATTGTTTTGTGCTAGAAATTGGGACCAAGTTACAATGAAATCCCTTCATAAAAACAACCTAGGCAAGCTGTAGACTGTGCTAAAGGAATCTAGGTAACGTGCCCCTGCAGCCATCACAAATGACTGAACCAGACTAAAATACGAGTTCTCATCTAGACATTATACTGAGTCATCCTACCAAGTTACAATGAAATCCCTTCAGAAATACAACCTGTAGACTGTGCTAAAGGTTTTGGGGTTTTGAGCCTGCATAGCCATCATGATTGACCGATCGCAACCAAAAGGAGACGTTCTCATCTGAACATAACTTTGAATCTGCATATGAAATTGATGATCAGACAAGAACTACAGAGAGAAACCTGTGCTAAATAAAATGTGAACAGACTCACAGATGAGTCATATTTGCAGACTCCCGCAAATATTTCCAATAACGCACCACCACCCATGCTATTCTGTAGATTATGAGGACTAAAACATAAAACAAACCAAGAACATGAACTTTTGATGGTAAAGAAATAAATACAAAAATAAAATAGAAAAATGGCCTGCCCACATGCAATTTTACAAAATGAATGTGTCAATGACACTGTAGCTTAACTTGACTGTGTGTAGTGTTTGATGAAAAGGATAATGTTCACTGTTTATTAAACGATTATGAAATACGACAAGAATTGCGATAATTGAGAATATGTTAATTTCTGTTCCCTACATGCTATGTTTTCAATAAGAATAATTTGAGGAGTAAACTGTACTAAAGAACTGAGGCCTGGGTTGATGTGGCCCTCACAGTTAACGTATATCAACCAAAGTTACACAAAAATCATTCCAAAAAGAGACATCCAAATTACAATAAAATTCCTTCATAAATATGACTCGTAGACTTTGCTGAAGGAATCTAGGTCATATGTCGGTCTGCCATTTACTGTTGACCGAATGCAACCAAAATTGGATAGTCTCATCTAGATATAATACCGATTTATCCTACCAAGGTACAATGAAATCCCTTCATAAAAACAACCTGTAGACACAATGTTAAGGAATGTAGGTCATGTGACCAGGATGCGATAATAGATGATCGGTCATGACCAAAATAGGACAGTCTCGTTGAGACATCATATTGAGTTATCCTTCCAAGTTACAAAGAAATCGCTTCATAAATGAAAGCTGTAGACTGTGCTAAAGGAATCTAGGTACCGTGCCCCTGCAGCCATCACAATTGACTGAACCAGACTAAAATATGGGTTCTCATCTAGACATTGTACTGCGTCATCCTACCAAGTTACAACGAAATCCCTTCAGAAATACGACCTGTAGGCTGTGCTAAAGGTTTTGAACATAACTTTGAATCTGCATATGAAATTTCATGATGATCAGACAAGAACTACAGGGAGAAACCTGTACTAAATAAAATGTGAACAGACTCACAGATGAGTCATATTGCAGACTCCTGCAAATATTTCCAATAACGCACCACCACCCATGCTATTCTGTAGATTATGAGGACTAAAACATAAAACAAACCAAGAACATGCACTTTTGATGGTAAAGAAATAATTACAAAAATAAAAAATAAAATAAATGAAAGTGTCAATGACACTGTAGCTTAACTTGTTAAGACATGTACATGTATAGTATGTGACACAGCAACGACAAACATCTAGGTAATGACCTGATAACAAAGGTACATATAAAGTATTGTAATGGTCTGTATATAAATACTGAGCGTAGCCTCTAACAAATGTATAGGTAAAGTATTGTAAAGGTGGGGGGTGACAGTCAGATGCTAAACTAGAAAAGAAATCTTTTGAGTCCCAGAGTGGGTCTGACTGAACCCCAAAATATTTGTTCTCATAGCACAGTGATAACAAAGGAACCCCAAAACACTCTCGTTCCTGTCCCAAGGTGAAAACAAAGGAACCCAAGAAGTTTTGTGAAGATCAGTTCATAAATACGAGCTGTATAGAAGTTGTGACAAAAAACTGACTGGACCTAATTTCGATACAAAATGGCCACCGTGCAGCCATCTTGAATTTTGAACTGCACCCAGAAACACTCGTTCTCATCCCAAGGTGATAACAAAGGTACCCAAGAAGTTTTGTGAAGATCGGTTCATAAATACATCCTCTAGCCCGAGCCTTATTGACATGTGCACTAACAGTGTATAAGTAGCACTGAATAAATCAAAGTTCATCTAATTTGCATAATTTCTGCACGAGAAAAAACCCCGTATTATTTGTGATGTATTCCATGTTACTAAACATTCATACAAAAATTTATTCAAATCAGAACTTTCATACAGAAGTTCTGTACAAAAGACTGATTGCACTAATTTTGGTACAAAATGGCTGCTGGTGGCCATCTTGAATTTTGGACCACACCCCAAAACACTCATTCTCATCCCACGGTGATAACAAAGGTACTCAAGAAGTTTCGTAAAGGTCGGTTCATAAATACGGCCTCTAGCCTGAGCCATATAGAAGTTGTGTACAAAAAACTGATTAGACCTAGTTTCGGTACAAAATGGCCACTGGCAGCCATCTTGAATTTTAGACCGCACCCAGAAACACTCGTTCTCGTCCCAAGGTGATAACAAGGTACGCAAGACGTGTCGTGAAGATCGGTTCATAAATACAGATTCTAGCCCGAGCCGTATTGACATGTGTACTTACTGTGTGCAAGTAGCACTGAAAAAAATCAAAGTTCATCTAATTTGCATAATTTCTGCATGAGAAAAAAACCTGTATTATATGTGATATATCCCATTGTACTAAACGTTCACACACAAAATTATTCAAATCAACGCTTTCATATGGAAGTTCTGTGCAAAAATCTGATTGCACCTAATTTTGTACAAAATGGCTGCCATCGGCCATCTTGAATTCTGGACCGGACCCCAAAACACTTGTTCTCGTCCCACAGTGATACCAAAGGTACCCAAGAAGTTTTGTAAAGATCGGTTCATAAATACGGCCTCTAGCCCGAGCCGTATTGGCATTTGCACTTATAGTGCTGAAAGTAACACCAAAAAACATCAAAGTTAGTCTAATTTGCATAATTTACGCACGAGAAAAAAACCCGTATTATATGTGATGAATCCCATGGTACTAAACATTCCAACAAAAAATTATTCAAATCAGAGCTTTCATATGGAAGTTCTGCACAAAAAACTGATTGTACCTAATTTTGTACAAAATGGCTGCCAGCGGCCAACTTGAATTTCGGATTGGACCCCAAAACACTCATTCTCGTCCCACGGTCATAACAAAGGCACCCAAGAAGTTTCGTAAAGATCGGTTCATAAATGCGGCCTCTAGCCCGAGCCATATTGAATTGTTGATGGATGACTGGCCATGGCATAAGCTCAAATTTGGCTTCGCCAAAGTTGAGATAAAAATGGCCTGCCCACATGCAATTTTACAAAATTAATGTGTCAATGACACTGTAGCTTAACTTGACTGTGTGTAGTGTTTGATGAAAAGGATAATGTTCACTGTTTATTAAAGGATTATGAAATACGACAAGAATTGCGATAACTGAGAATATGTTAATTTCTGTTCACTACATGCTATGTTTTCAATAAGAATAATTTGAGGAGTAGACTGTACTAAAGAATTGAGGCCTGGGTTGATGTGGCCCTCACAGTTAACATATATCAATCAAAGTTACACAAAAATCATTCCAAAACGAGACATCCTACCAAATTACAATAAAATTCCTTCATAAATATGACTCGTAGACTTTGCTGAAGGAATCTAGGTCACAAGTCAGTCTGCCATTTACTGTTGACCGATCGCAACCAAAATTGGACAGTCTCATCTAGATATAATCTCGATTTATCCTACCAAGTTACAATGAAATCCCTTCATAAAAACAACCTGTAGACAAAGTAAAGGAATGTAGGTCATGTGACCAGGCGGCGATAATAGATGATCGGTCATGACCAAAATACAGTATCGCCTAGACATCATATCGAGTTATCCTTCTAAGTTACAAAGAAATCGCTTCATAAATGCACGCTGTAGACTGTGCTAAAGGAATCTAGGTAATGTGCTCCTGCGGCTGTAGACTGTGCTAAAGGAATCTAGGTAATGTGCCCCTGCGACCTTCACAATTGACTGAACAAGATGAAAATAGGATGTTCTCATCTTGGAATTATACTCAGTCATCCTACCAAGTTACAATGAAATCCATTAATAAATATGAGCTGTGGACTGTGCTAAATGTTTTGGGCCCGTATGGGCAACATTGTTGACTGATTGCGACTAAAAGAAAACATTCTCATCCAGACATGACCTCAAACCTGCATATGAAATTTCGTGACGATCGAACAAGAACTACGGGGTGTATTCTGTGCTACAGAAAATGTGACCAGACTCACAGACTCAAAGACTTCAGCATGAATGATGGCAATAGCTTATCTTGACTTTGTCAAGTTAAGCTAAAAATGGCCTGAGAAACAGAAGATCTACTAGTGCATGAGGCTTAATGGAAATGAATTCATGTAGACCAAGTTTTTTAATAGTTGTAGTAGCATGCCATGAGAGAGCATGTAAATATGAGTTCGAATTGCAGTAAGGTGGAACACAGTTAATTGAATAGCCACTTTGCCAATGAAAATTATTCAGTTAAAAAGAGTATTCAATTAACTGGTAGAGTGCTAAATTATTTTTGGTCATCCAAATTTGTCCACGTCTCTTTGCCTTGTTACAATTTATGGGAGAGTGCCTATTGGCACTCTCCCATAAATTGTAACAAGGCAAATCCTCACAGACTAAATAATTTCAATTTAAAAATTATATGATGCACATCCACAGAAATAAAGCCATTAAGTTGCAGCACCTGCACTTCAGAATAAAGCCCAAATATGGGCTTCCAGCACTCTACCAGTTAACAGAAATTGCATCACTTTCCTGTATTCTAGAGATAAACTTGGCATTTATTCTATTATATCTTGTTTGATAGAGCTCCATGAGTTCTGTCAAACAAGATATCATAGATTAAATGCCTGTATTGGATGTACTGAGGCTAAATAGGTCTATAAACAAAGGAAAACTGGGGAGAGTCAGGGTAATTTCTCGACAGGTTACAAGATTTTTTATTCAATTAACAGGAGTTTACTCTATAACCTATATTCAATTAACAGGTCAAATTTGTACTGGAGGTATGGTAAATGGTTTTGTGTTGGAAAATTATATTCAGTTAACAGGGTTATTGAGTTGAGAGATATCCAATTAAGTGGACTCCACTGTACATATCATATAACGAAGCAAGCATGCATCCCTAGATGTAATCTACTGTTTGAGTGTACATGGTTACAGCTGGTTTGTTTGTTTTTGGAGGGTTTAATGACAGTTTCAACAAGCAAGGTCATACTGTGCCTGACAATTTTATGAGTGGAAGAAGGTGGAGTACCTGAAGAGATTCACCAGCGACTGATGAGTAACTGTTAGACTCTCTAACTTATCAACAAGGGATGAGTGATGTGAAAAACGATCTCTTCTCACATTATTATCTGTTGAAAGGTGATTTAACAGGTTAAGGGCTACATTAATTATGGAGGTCTGAATTTATTCATCACAATTTGTTTTATTACAAATTATTGAAGAGTGCCCACAGGCACTCTTCAATAATTTATGATAAAACAAATTTATAACAACAAAATATTATTTACGTTTGACTGAATATGAAACATGGGCAAGGCAAACATTGGCTTTTGCTCTGGTACCCTAATTTTTTGAAAACCTCCGATTGTGGCATCTAACACTCAACCAGTTAAATGATACTGTCATGTGGAACACTTTTACCTAGTACCAGACACTTTTACGAGTGGAGGAAATCGAGTACCAGAGAGAACCACCAAGCAGCAGCAAGCAACTAACAGACTCTCCAAAGTACAAACACTGAACAAGCAGTGCTAGCATTGGTTGACGGAAAGTGCGCCAAAACACAATGCAGTTACTGGTCAGGTGTGAATACTTTGTTCATTGTGTTGTATGCTTGCTGACAGATAACGTTTCCTTTACCAAAAGAAAACTTAAAATTCATGCACTGTTGGTGGGGAAGGATAAACAGGCTCAGTGTTAAATATTTAATGAATATATATGACAAAAAAAAAATTGTTCATTCCACAAGTTGAATTGTTTCACCCACAAGACTTGCCAGTAAATAATTAATCCTCAGAGTAGGAAAAAATGTACATGTGTTTTTTTTTATCATGTCCACTTCTTTCATTCATTCCACATATATGGGAGTCAAGAGATAAAATTTACAAGAAACATTTTTCAACTTACACTGTTTTGCACTACAAGAGTTACTTAAGTGTTGTGTGGTGAAAGAAAGAGTATGATGCGTGTGGGATCAGGGGCGGCGTAAGCTCGATAAAAGTGGAGGGGCACAAATTTACAATGCTACCATGGTTTGGCCCAGTGTGAGAAAGGTTACAATCATATATTGGTAAATGTGCCATAACTCACTATAGTCTTTTCTTTAGATGGATATGTTGCTGTGTGGTCACTGTCTTGATTGTTTCTTCCACTTCAACTGTCTTCCAACCCGAAGGCCAGTCTTCGGGGTGGAAGATAGCTGAAGTAGTACTAGAAGAAATGGACCGAAATGACCGAAGTCAGATCCTTTGGCTAAATGTTTTGTTTGGATTTGCAAATGATATTACAGATATGCCTGTATGATAACATGCTTGCATGCGTTCATTTTTAACTCATTGTGTAACTACGAAACATATCTATGGAAAAAAGTCATGGGACATGTGTCCTTTGCCCTCTGGCTCTGCCGCCTCTAAGTGGGATTACTTCTACTTAGGGTACAAACTTTTCAGGTATTAAAGTAACATGCATGGGGAAAATTAATGCTCTTAGTAGGGAAATAAAAGGACAAATTTAACCCAAGCTTGCTAACTACATAAAATACAGCTACTTATAAGATAAATGTTAAAGAGTACAGTGATCATAAAAGTGATATTTTTATTATTCAGATCACAATCAGATTTATATATTTATTGGGGTTTAACAGCACTTTCAACAGCCAGGGTCACCTCATGTCAGACAGTTTTACGGATGGAGGAAGCCAGAGTACTTGGAGAGAACCACCGAGCAATGGAGAGCAACTGCAAGGCTCGACAACATACTATCTTTACACATGCAGGGTAGCATTGATTGAAGATTTGTAATCAGATAGCAATACTGTTAAACATCAAAGGGATAAGAAACTAGATTTCATGAACAGACTATTGAAAATCAAGAAAGAAATACAAAAAAAAACAAACAAACATTGCATCTGAGATTCAAGATTCTCGCATTTTTCCTGATGGGTGAGATTTTGCAGAAAAATGGAAAGATAATTTTGACTGGATTGCATGAGAAAATTTTTTAACCATTCATCCATTGCACAATTTAACAAAATTTATTATTTTAATTATTGTTTTTTAATAATTTTCAAAACATTTCAATAAAACTATATCATGAAACACCTCACTGGAATGTGCTTGTTCTAAAAGGGGGTAAAATGATGTAATTTTGTTGTAATTTTTTAAAAAATATATTTTTCTTCAACTGCTTAATTTGTATATTATGTGGTCAATTTGTTAGGAAAAGGGTAAAAGAATGATTTAAGGCCACATTCAGCATCTCTGGCAAGTTAACACAACCGAGGAATGAAATAATGTAATTATTTATACCTCTATTGTCTATGTCAGACAACTTTCCTAGTGTTGATTTAACCCTTTACCCAATGCAGACGATATCAAAATTTATTATTTTAAATATCATTTTTTTATATTTTTCAAACAATTTCAACAAAACCATATCATGTGACCCATCGTTGGAATGAGCTCGTCGACCTCGTTCCAATGAGAGGTCACATGATATGGTTTTGTTGAAATTTTTAAAAAAATTATATTTTTTCAACTGCTGAATTTGCATATTACACGGGTAGATGCGGCCATTTCGTTGGGTAAAGGGTTAAACATATTTTATTTGCCAAAAAGATGCAAAAAGGATTGGAGTACAAGTAAAAGAAGTTATGAAACACTCCTCTCCGTAGATACTACCACAGAAATATAAATTTTCTCCCATATTTCTATAGATACCTATCATACCACCACCACAAACAATATGCTTTGCTCCTTATTATTACCACTTTAGCGTGCGTTCTCTAGTATATTAACACAATTCTACCTTTATGGTAAAAGTGCATAATGCACAGACTCAAACCGGAAGTTGTGTGTTAACGTGGTTACCAGCCCGCTTCCAGCTAAATGTTTTCTTAACAGCCATGGCTCCGGTTATAGTTTATGTAATCTGTCATACCAAACGTGCCACCGGTTACGAGATGATGAAACACGCTTAACTGCAATGAATGTTAAAAAAAAATGTGAAATTTGTGTGATTTCCCCATTACTTCGGTGATGAAGCATTCGAATTGTCAAGGTGAGTGTAATCAATTCATTATGGTAGGTTTTTGTTAGTAGATTTCGGGAGAAGGCCAATTTTTCGTGGCAAACAAAAATATTTAAATTAAGCTATCATGTCATTGACCACGTGATGTTTTGTTTATCTAGAAACAGACGACACATGTGTTTTGGTTAAATGTCATTGCAAAAACTTGGGATGTCACAATCAAGTGAACTTGATGAAGAACCTTTGGATTTAACCATTTTAGAAGTGGTAATAATAATAATAAGATTTTGTTGGGCGTCCCTGTTTATTAACCGCCCTCCAGGAATGATTAACAGCCTTCGGACCATTAACAGCCCTTGACTTTGTCTTGGGCTGTTAATGGACCCTCTGGCTGTTAATCATTGCTGTCGGCAGGGTTCATACAAAAATTTGTTCATAAAGTTCAAGGGTTTTTCAAGGGTTTTTCAAGGGCTTCTTCTTTTTTTTCAAGGGCTACATATACTATTCAGCTTGTTGTATGAGCTCTAAAAATGTAAGATTCATGTGACACAGATCTGACTTTGGAAGTCCGGAAGTCCTGTACCCAAAGTGTGATTTGTGTTACAGTAATCTTGGTAAAACGTTCTATACTTTTTTATGTTTTTTTTTAACTGAGCGACACAAGCACAACAAACAAGTAAAAGACGAGTACACATATATTTACAATGCCCAGGAAATAGCTTGGTATTCAAGGGTTTTTCAAGAGATTTCTGAAAGTTCAAGGGTTTCTCAAGGGCTAATTTCAAATTCCAGGGTTTTTCAAGAAAAAACTCATTTTCAAGGGTTTTTCAAGAGCTGTATGAACCATGTGTCGGGCCATTAATAAACCCTAACGCCCTCCAAAATCATGTTATTGGTATATTAACCTCTTTTCTTGAACACAGCAATTTTGAGAGGTTTTTTTTTTCAAGTAAACCATGGAAAAATTGAAAGTCAAAATGGCCAAAAAATCAATCATACCGGACTGATTCACGCCAAAAGTGCATGGTGTACAGCCTGATATCCCATCCTTCCTATCCACCGGAGTACACCCCATTGTCCATCTCACACCAGACGTGCACTAAGCTTCAAATTCTTATCTTTGATATCAAATTTGCATGTTTTTGTGTGGAGTGGGGAGGTCTTTCAGAATAATTGTATGTGGCAATACTCTGACCAGCCGAATGGTGCACAAATATTACAAACAAACAAAAATTAAAAATAAAAATTAAAGCCTCCCTCCCTCACTGATTTGAAAAATTACATGCCCAAGTACGAAATGTTTTTTTTGTTTCAATTTCAATACAGTGGCGCGCACTTAACTGGATATCTCTTAACTGAATAACCCTGTTAATTGAATATAATATCCCAACACAAAACCATTTACCATACCTCCAGTACAAATTTCACCTGTTAATTGCATATAGGTTGTAGACTAAACTCCTGTTAATTGAATAAAAAATCTTGTAACCTGTCAAGAAATTACCCTGAGTCTCCCCAGTTTTCCTTTGTTTATAGACATATTTGTCTTCAGTACATCCAATACAGGCATTTAATCTATTATATCCTGTTTGACAGAGCTCATGGAGCTCTGTCAAACAAGATATAACAGAATAAATGCTAAGTTTATCTTCAGAATACAGGAGAGTGACACAATCCCTGTTAATTGAATACTCCTGTTAATTGAATAATTTCCATTGGCAAAGTGGCTATTCATTTAGTAGGGTCCTACTGTAATTAATAAGCCTAAATTCTGTTTCTATCAGGACTGAAATGGTTTGAGGATCATATTTCCAGTTGAATGTTTAGTTGTAAGCATCACATTAACAATCAACCATTTGCAACAAAGAAATATACATTATAAGTCATTGTGATGAATTGACGGTGCCATGGTCTGAGGTTTGCAGCTCACAAGTTTATATTCAACCAAGACACAGAGCATTAAGGTTGAACGTATGCTCTGAGCTGCAAACCTCAGACCATTTCACTGTCCATTCATCACAATAACATACATAAATCTTTCATATACCTCACAATGTCAGTTACTGGACAAATAATCAGTTAATCAAATAAAGGTTGCGGTCACTCCATCTTAGTTCAAATCAGAACCTGATTTGTAATTTCTACAACACTTCATTCAGAACATCGTGTGCTGCACATGTAAAAAATCTAGACAAATGAAGAAAAATCGCTCTGTTGATGAAATAATTGCAAAACGGGCAACGACATTTCAAATGCTTAGCATAGTAATGTCATAAGGTAACATATGCCACTGAGGCTGTAAACACAGAAATAGAGACTCTCATCCTATGAGAGGGTGAAGATTTCAGTCTTATTGTAACATATAGTTAAGTAGGCCAATGAGCCACAATAATATAGTAAGGACCTTGAATGAATACTCTGTTTTAGTGGATTCAGACAACGAGAAAAATGTTGAGTGAAATGTATGCAAAGCTGGCATAAAATTCTTGTTCCTGATAGAGCTGCATGTTATATCGATAAACTGATACACACCATATTCAAACCAGTATTGATTCAATACTGGTGTAATTACAAAATATTGGTTTAGGCCACACAAAGTAGATCTTCTGTTTCTCAGGCCATTATTTGTGAAATTGCATGCAGGCGAGCATTATTTTATTTTATTTTTTATTTCAGTAATTTCTTCTTTGCCATCAAAAGTTCATGTTCTTGGTTCAAGTTTTAGGCCTCATAATATACAGAATAGCATGGGTGGTGATGTACTTCGTCCCTTGAGTGCAAGAAGGCTTTGCAATGCTAAAGCATTGCAAAGCCTTCTTGCACTCAAGGGACAAATTCATCAATTTTTTTAACTTGGGTAAAATATCAGACATAAACCATTTAATTTTTATTTTTTGTAAGTTTAAATTGGTTATAAAAAGAGAGCATGCGGCAGCCAAAAGGACTATGCGAGAGGGCCTGAGAAACAGATTTTTTATTTTTTTAGGCCTTATCATCATTATTTATTTACCCACAATTTACTTTTTAAAATACCTTGGGTTTTAACTGTAAGTCCCGAATCAATATTATCCTTTTACCCAACGAACTGGCTGCACCTGCCCTTGTAATATACAATTTTAGCAGTAGAAAAATATTTTTCAATAAAATTCAACAAAACAATATCATGTGACACCTCACTGGAAAAAGCTTGTTGAGTCTGTTCCAATAAGGGGTCACATATTGTTTTGTAGAAATTTTTGGAAAAATTTGATAAACTAATATTTAAAATAATAAATTTTGGTATCGTCTGAGTTGTGTAAAGGGTTATTCAAACTGCATCATCAAGCCATGCCAATTTGTTCATTTGTTCTACTGTGATGGCTCAAGTCCTGATTGTGGTATGTGTGTTCAGATATCTGAATTGTCTTTTGATATCCTGGTTTACCACAGTATGTTTTGGAATACCGATACTGGTATTCAGTTTAGAATATCGAGCAGCCCTCGTGCCTGACAGAATGTAACTTGTGTAAATCTCACAAAAAATGCCTGGGTCTGACAAAATGTAACTTCAGCAAATGTTGCATAAAATATTTTAATAACAAGATCTTCATTTTAGTTACATTTTGCATATTTCCCATTGTTAAAAATCCACCAATGCAAAGGATTTCCCCATTTTTGCCAAATGGTTGCAACTAGAGCAGAGTGGTGGCCAAGTGGATAAGTGCACTGGTCTCTCATGCCAGAGGTCTCGAGGTCCTAGGATTGTTCCCCGGACGGGGAAAGTTCTTGAGGTATCCAAACACTCTCTGTCAGCATCCATTGTGGGGTTGATACTGTCACAGCGTACCATCCTACTGGGTGGGGACATAAAATGGCTGTCCTCTGTGTGGAGGGAGACACACTCCTTGCAGACTAGAGATCCCTTCACAGTATTCGAGAAGAACGAGGCAACAAAGTTGCTGCTATGAAGGTCATCCCACACACCTGCATAACTGAGACAAGGAGAGGCATTAAAATATAAGTTGCATAACTTGTTCGTCAATCCTTGTAAAATAAATAAGATTAAATAAACTATTGCAACGCCAAGGGAGGCACAGGCCCCCACCAGCAATACCACCCCTGCAATAATATGGATAGCATTACAGAAATAAAACATTTATTACTGGGTGATGGATGAAGGATGAGAGAGAACAGACCTTTAGCAGATATACAAACCTCATAAAAACTATTAAGTGTCACCATAGAGTGACACAAATACGTACCCCCACCTCTTTACCTAATGTAAGAGTGACATGATTTGATTTGCTTCGATAATTTTGTGAAAAAATATTTTTCAGCAAACTTTACAGGCAGCATATCTTCAAGGCATGTGTAATCATATCCTGAAGTTTCAACTCTATACATTACAAACTGTGGTAAGAGTTGATTACACCATGAAGGTACCCTCAAATAAAAAACATTGGAAATTTTCCAAGTCGATAAAGGGCAATCATTTTGTTGAAAAATAACTTTATAGATGTTGCAAACCTTCAGGGCATGAGTAACGATATCCTAAAGTTTTAACCCTCTATATTAGAAAGCTACGGAGGAGATGATTACACCATGAAGGTACCCGCAATTAAAAAAACACAGGAAACTTATCTATGTCGATAACAGGCAATAACTGTGTGAAAAAAATATTTTTTCTGCAAATTCTGTAGATGTTGCACATCTTCATTGTGTGTGTAACCATATCCTAAGGTTTCAAATCTCTACATCAGAAACTGTGGAAGGAGATGATCACACCATGAAGGAACGTACCCTCGATAAAGTACCCTCAGTTAAACAATACTCAGGCCTGGCAATCTGGAAAATCAAGTTGTGCAAAACAGTTGCCCTCCTCAGATTGCTTGGGAGTGCAATTGCACCTGAAATTTTCAAAACAAAAACTTGTATGCTATTTTGGTTATATTCACTTCAATCTAGGTATCAATATTGTGACTGAAAAATTGTACAACATTCAGCAAAAGAGTGGAAAAATTGGCACACACATCTTCTCATTATTCAAAATGTTGCATTCAATTCTTATGTGACTGTCTTCTATACGCAATGTGTATTAAAATGCGAAACAGAATGGGTCATGAATTATTGCGAATCAATGCAACATTGACAAATCATCCCCTTAGTTCCAATGTGTTCTCTGTGCAAGTTGGCACAGAGAACACATTGGAACTCAGGGGACGAAATGAGAATAGATTTTAAAGGCAATCCCCAAAAATTGCCCTCCACATTTTTTCTAGGCATGCAGTAGGCGTGCAGCACTCCTGCACTCCTAAAGAATGCCAGGCCTGAACACTGAAAATTTTCTAAGTCAATAAACAATAATTTTGTTAAAAAATATTTTTTCTGCATACTTAATAGATGTTGCTTATCTTCAAAGCATGTGTAACCATATCATAAAGTTTCAGTTGACTACAGCAGCAACTGTGGAAGGGGTTCATTACACCATGAAGATTCACTCAATTTATTTATTTATTTATTTATTTACTGGTGTTTAAGGTGTCATATTTCTGCACAATGGCTAATCGCGACTGCAAAATGGAGATAAAGTCAAGTTTAGTCTATCATTTATACACACCATGCTCATGTTAGAGGTCTTCCAACCCAAGCATTTGTAACTGGGTCCTATTTTATCAGACAAACAGACTTTGTTTACCACAGTAAACAAGCATTGCTTCATTTTCTGGGGTTCCCATGAGGGACCCTCAATTAGAAACCACAGGAAACTGTCTAAGTTGATAAAGAGCCAATAACTGTGATAAAACATACAGAGTCGTTTGATCTTCTAACATGGTAATGTGCTCAATGTAGTTTTGAATTGTGCAAAATTTTAGATGGCTGTCTACAACTTTGGGATGGACGGACTGACTGACTGGAGGAATACTATTTATACCATGATGACCTATTTCTACTACATATAAAAAGCCTGTGACATAAATTTTAGCTTTTCACACCAACCATGGTGAACACGCCAGCAATGGGATTTCAGTAGTTAAAATTTACATCTATCATGAAACTACATCCAAGCTGACCTTTGGTGACCTCACCTTGAATGCAAACTTGTTTAAATTTATCACTAGTCACCTCGTTAGGAGTGAAATGAAACCGGCAATTATTCATTACATTTTTCAATTACCTCATAAGATGCCAGAAATTAACAATCATACATTGTCTCATGTTAATAAAGCATCCATAACTCAAAATAGTAATAGTATGTTATTAAAATGAAAAAGGCCCCGGAATTTGTGCATTTCATTTTGTATTTCGTTTCGGCTATAAAATTGCCAGCGGAAGTACCACCCACCGGTACTCATGTAAACAAAAAAAGATTTGCACGTATAAATATTGATTTATTTAACATTTAAACTCTTATTAATCTGGCGATCATGATATAAATGAAATATACCCAAAGTAGCTCAATGTAAAGGCTCATGGTTGACACCACTTCACCACTAGTGATGAACAATTGGTACACCAAGCTACTATGGGTATCTTCTATATATTCCCCTGCCAAGTGATGGGGGTATACAAATCATAAATGGAAAGAGCATGTAATCATTCTGGTACTGGTTAATCAATTAATTGTTTCTATCAGACTACTATGAGTAATCAAACCAGACTATGTTTCCAGACATAGCAGTGTGACAGTTTTTTCTCCTTGTGGATGAAGGCACTTATTTCCTAATCATGAAGACATAAGAAAGCACAGTGAACCCTCTTAACTGAATTAATTTCTGTGGTTTTTTTTTTTAAATCAAAAAAAATGTCAACAACACCATATTATGTAACCCCTCATTGGAACGAGCTGAACAAGCTCATTCCAATGAGGGAGTCACATAATATGGATTTGAAGAAATTTTTTGAAACTTTTTTTTCAGCTGCTTAACCCTTTACCCAAAGAATCGCCCGCATCCGCTCACGTAATATGCAAATTTTGCAGCTGAAAAAATATTATTTTTCGAAAAATTTCAACAAAACCATATCATGTGGCCCCTCTTTGGGATGAGCTCGTTCCAAAGAGGGGTCAGATGATATGGTTTTGTGAAAATTTTTTGAAAAAAATTAAAAAATGATATTTCAAATAATAAATTCTGAAATCGTCTGCGTTGGGTAAAGGGTTAATTTGGAAATTACTTGGGCTGATGCAGCCAATTAGTTGAGTAAAGGATTAAAATGTCTAACAATATTTTCAATTCATACACTCATGGGACAAGTATGGTATTATTCCCTACGTCAAATGAATCATCTATTTTTAACCCACCCAGCATAAAACAGAACTGCCATTCAAATTTTGTTGACTTTTTAAAATGAAAGTCAATAACTGTGTGTTGCATTTGAGGAAAAGGATAATGTTCAATGTTGATGAAATAAAACAAGAATTGGGATAAATAGGACAGTCTCATTTAGATATACTGAGTTATCCTACCAAGTTACAATGAAATTCCTTCATAAAAACGACCTGCAGACAGTGCTAGAGGAATCGAGGTCACATGCCCAAGTGGCTGAAATGGCTGACCAACTGAGACCAAAATAAGACAGTCTCATCTAGACATCATACCAAGTTATCCTTCCTAGTTATAATGAAATCGCTTCATAATTACGAATTGTAGACTGTGCTAAGCAAATCTTGGTCACGTGCCTGTGCAGCCGTCAAGTTGACTTATCACGGCCAAAATAGGACATTCTCACCTAGACATTATACCAATTTACAATGAAATCCCTTCATAAATGTATCCTGTAGACTGTGCTATAGGAATCTTGGTAATGTGCCCCTGCAGTCATCATGGTTGACTGAACCTGACCAAAATACGATAGGTAGCTACATATCCCTCAGTTATTCTTATCAAAATCAAAGAATGCAGCTGGCTGCCATGCTCCTTTATGTGTGCAAAAAGAATGATGAATGTTTTCAGAGGACTTTCCATACATTATTTGTGCAAAGTTTAGTTCACATCGGCTTAGTAGTTCCGAAAATATGATTTCCCATAGGGTTTCTATAGTACGATAACTAAGCCACAATTATGGCCAAGCTTGCAACCCGATCAATATTAAATGAGGATCATTGGTAGAGGGTGTCCAGTCATCAATCATGTGAAGTTTCAAAACATTTGGCCTTGATATTTCAGAGAGATTTTTCAAAATCCACCAATCAGAATCAAAGAATGCCTCTGGCGGCCATGTTTTCCATACCACGGGAATAAAATAAGGATCGTCTGTAGAGGACCTTCCCTATTCCCTAGACAATTCATGCCAAGTTTGGTTCACATCAGCTCAGTAGTTCCAGAAAAGAAGATGAAAATGCAATTTTCCCATAGGGTTTCTATAGTAACTATACGCTGCAATTGCGGCCATGTTTGCAACCGACCAATGTTAAATGAGGACCGTTGGTAGAAGGTGTCCCAGTCATTAATCATGCGAAGTTTCAAAACATTTGGCCTTGTGGTTTCAGAGGAGAAAAATGTGATTTCCCCTAGGGTTTCTATAGTAGCTATAAGCTGCCATTGCGGCCATGTTTGCAACCTGATCAACACTAAATGAGGATCGTTTGTAGAAGGTGTCCTAAAGATTTTTGAAAATCAACAAATCAGAATCAAAGAATGCTTCTGGAAACAAAATTTTTCAACCGATGGGAACAAAATGAGGATCGTTTGTAGAGGACCTCCCATAGACCATTCCTGCCAAGTTTGGTTCACACTGGCTCAGCAATTTTAGAGACGAAAATGTGAAACGTTTATGGATGACAACAGATGCCAAGTGATGGAAATAGCTCACCTGGCCCTTTGGGCAAACTAACTTCAAGGTCAATAACTCTGCAAAACATCTTTCGACCTGGACCAAACCCAAACGTGATTTGTATGTACCTGTGACAAAGTCACATACCAGAAATCAGTCAATTACCTGCAGGTATAGCAAAAAAAGTCTGGAAAACTCATTCTACACATCAAAGTAAGTTCGCAGTCAATAATTGCATGAAAAATCATCTGACCGGGACAAATCTTGATTTGAAGTTACACACGGCAAAGCCATATGCCCAAAAGTTGGGAAAACTTAATTCAGAATGATGGAATGGCGGATGGAGAAGGGTAACACACATACCACCAACCATTTTATGGCAGGGGCATAAAAATGTTTTGATACTGAGGCAATCCCTCACTGAAATTGAACCTCTTCATCAGACATTTTTATTGCCTTGCGTTGTCTTCAAATATTACAACAAAAACAGGAGACTTAAAACGTAATATGTTTCTGAGTGATGTATTATTTATTTATTTATTGGGGTTTAAGGTCACATTTTTCTGCACAATGGCTAATCATGACCATGAGTTTTACAGGTGGAGGAAGCCGGAGTACCCGGAGAGAACCACTGAGCAACGGCGAGCAACTGTCAGCTCCCCAACATACTAACTCCACACAAGCAGGGTTAGCATTGGTTGAAGACAAGTGCACCATCAACGTGCATTGCGCCTTAGTACACGGCGTCACCGTGCCCCCACATGGTCAATGGGGGTGAAGCGTCTTGCCCAAGGACACAACGCGGTTGCCGCAGGTGGGATTCGAATGAGTGATGTATTTATTATAAGTGAAATTTGCCTAGCATAACTGAAGATGCAAAACTGTTTTGTTTTTAAAACTGAATGAGACTATTTGTATAATTATGCATAGAGTCCAAGAATGAATCTACATTAAGCAATCCATCTCCATAGGCTACACTGTCAATCCCTGAGTTCCTCAGGAGTGACAAAAATAATCCGGGCATCATGCCTTTTCTTCAGTTGATCTTAATGTAAAATGCAGAGCTCCCCCATGAAGCCCCTTGATACAACCTATGTGGATTATCTTAGTTACACACCTCTAGAGGGTACCAAATACAAATTTTTAAATCTTCAGCAAAATGGCCAATTCCGGCAACCCATATGGAGCCCAAATATTAACCCAGGTTCTCGATTTGAACACAGTTAAATCTGACCTCCCTAGAGATGTTGTGTACCAAATATGAAAGTATTCTGACTGTTAGATCTGAAGAAGAGAAATTTTAAAGAAATTTCTTCATATTGCACTAAGTTAAATTTTGGGCTACCATAGCGAGCCCAAATATTACCCTATGGATCCACTTTGAACAAACTTGAATCTGACCCCCCTAGAGATGTTGTATACCAAATATGAGAGCATTCTGACTAGTGGATCTGAAGAAGAGGATTTTTGAAGAAATTCCCTCATGTTGTACGTAACTAAGTTAAATTTCAGGTTCCCATATGGAGCTCAAATATTAACCCAGGCTCTTGAATTGAACAAACTGGAATCTGATCCCCCATAGAGATGTTGTATACCAAATTTGAAAGCATTCCGACTGGTGGATTTGAAGAAGAAGATTTTGAAAGCAATTTCCTCATATCGCACTAAGTAAAAATTTGTCTACTACAGCGATCCCAAATATATACCTAGGGATCTGATTTGAACAAACTTGAATCTGATCCCCCCTAGAGATGTTGCATACCAAAATGAAAGCATTCTGCCTGGTGGATCTGAAGAAGAAGATTTTTAAAAATTATCCCGCATATTGAACAAAGTTAAAATTTGGGCTTCTGTAGGAAGCTGATCAAATATCAAAAGATTCTGCATGATGGTTCTGAAGAAGATTTTTAAAGAATTTTCCTTGAATTGCACAAAGTAAACAGTCACACCCCCATACTGAGCCCCAATATTGATCAAAAGACTCAATCTGAACAAACATGAATCCAACCCATACTAAGATGCTGCAAACCAAATATCTAAAGATTCTGCCCACTGTTTCTGGTGAAGAATACTGAGCGGGGGATTCAATTTGAACAAACTTGAAACAGACCCATACCAAGATGCTGTATACCAAATATCAAAAGATTCTGCCCATCGGTTCCATAAAAAAAGATTTTTAAAGAAATTTTCTTAAATTGCACTAAGTAAATATTCACACCCCTTTAGTGAGCCCCAATATTGATCGAGGGACTCAATTTGAACAAACTTGAATCAGACCCATACCAAGATGCTGTATACCAAATATCAAAAGATCCTGCCCATTGGTTCTGGAGAAGATTGTTTAATTTTTTTTCTTAAATTGCTCTAAGTAAAAATTCAGGTCCCCATAGTGAGCCCCAAAATTGATCAAGTGACTCCATTTGAACAAACTTGAATCAGACCCATACCAAGATGCTGTATACCAAATATCAAAAGATTCTGCCCACTGGTTCTGGAGAAGAAGATTTTTCCTTAAATTGCACTAAGGAAAAATCCATGCCCCTATAGGGACCCCAAATATTGATCAAGGGACTCGATTTGAACAAACTTGAATCAGACCCATACCAAGATGCTGCATACAAAATATCAAAAGATTCTGCCCATTGGTTCTGGAGAAGAAGTTTTTAAAGAATTTTTCTTAAATTGCACTAAGTAAAAATTCACGCCCCCATAGTGAGCCCCAATATTGGTTGAGGGACTCAATTTGAACAAACTTGAACCAGACCCATACCAAGATGCTGCATACCAAGTATCAAAAGATTGTGCCCACTGGTTCTGGAAAAGAAGATTTTTTAATAATTTTTCTATAATTCATATGGTGCTATCAGAGTTATGTCTCATACAGAGCCCCCAAGGGGCGTGGCCATTTCAATTGAACAAACATGAATTGCCATATAGTAATGAACATCCACATGAAGTTTCGTGAAAATTGGACCATAGGTTTCAGAGAAGTCGTTTGAAAAATGTTACGGACGATGGATGGCAAGTGATAAGTTGAGCTCCCTTTGGTTAAGTTATAATTAGGGCTCAAATATGGACCCAGGGACTTGATATTAAAACTTGAATCTCCCCCCTCCCCTACCGGCCTACAGGCATTCTCCCATGAAATGTAAAAAGGCAAATTCTCACAGACTAAATAATTTCACTTTAAAGACAATAAAAGCACATTCAATGAATATAAAGTTTTCAATTTATGGCATCTGTGCTTCAGAATAAAGCCCAAATATGGGCTTCCAGCACTCTATCAGTTAATGCAGTTCTCACAAGCTGCACACAAATTTATATATATTTATATTGGGGTTTAGCGACACTTTCGACATCCAGG
Source organism: Pictodentalium vernedei (assembly GCA_031216915.1). Classification (NCBI taxonomy): domain Eukaryota; kingdom Metazoa; phylum Mollusca; class Scaphopoda; order Dentaliida; family Dentaliidae; genus Pictodentalium; species Pictodentalium vernedei. The sequence continues at coordinate 629,697,940 of CM062295.1, read as the reverse complement.
TCCTCCTCGTGTGTTGGACAGTTTTACGGGTGAAGGAAGCCGACGTACCCAGAGAGAACCACTGAGCAACTGTCAGGCTCCCCAACATCCTAAACTCCACAAAAGCAGCGTTAGCATTAGTTGAAGACAAGTGCTCCATCGAAATGCAGTACGCCTTAGTACACCATGCCACTGTGCTCCCATGTGGGCAATGGGCATGAAGTGCCTTGCCCAAGGACATAACGTGGTTGCTGCAGGTGGGATTCGAATTAAGGACCTCTCAGCTTGCAGCTGTCTGCACCTCTACCAACTGAACCACTGGGCCCTCGGATGTACTCACTCTAAATGCTTCAAATTACCTAATTGACACTGTGGGGGGGGGGGGAGGGGCAAGGGCAGGGCAGGGCAATAACTCCCAACAATTTTCATTGGATATTTGTGGTCATCGAACTTGAGGTAGACATTGTTCCCAAAGAGTTATATACCCCCAAAAATTGATATTTGGTTATTAATGTTTAAGTTATTCCATAAACAAGCATTACACGATATTTTTTAACAAAGGGCAATAACTTTCATAATTTTCATCGAATATCGTTGGTCATCTTGCTTGACATAGACATTGTTGCTCTAAACATATTCCAAAAAGAAATGAAATCTGGTTTTTATCGTTAAAGTTATGCGATCAACAAGCATTACATTATATTTTTTATAAAGGGCAATATTATAACTTCAAGAATTTTCATCAGATATTGCAGGTTATCGAACTTGACATAAACATTTACAGAAAAGAATTGAAAGTTGTTAACTATTGTTCAAATTATACCATATACACCCATTACACGATACTTTTTATTAAATGGAGGGCAATAACTCCCTTAATTTTCATTGGATATTGCTGGTCATCAAACTTGACGTAGATATTGTTGCTATAGAAACATACACCAAAAAGAATTGAAATCTGTTAACTATTGTTCAAGTTATACCGTAAACAAGATTTTACAGAATATTTTTATAACAAAGGGCAATAACTGCCATAATTTTCACGAGATATCGGTGGACATCGAAATTGATGTAGACACTGTTGCTATAAAGACATATATACCCAAAAGAATTGAAATCCTTTGACTGTTATTTAAGTTATGCCATAAACAAAATTTGAATAGACGGACGGATGGACAGATGGAGATCTATGCTATATCCCTCCATTGCAGGGGATAATAAGTGCCAGATGGAGCTCCCATCACACTGGGAACTTCGGTTCGGCCTATATGAGGAAAATGTTCATTTTCTCAGGAAAATGGTTCTTACATCCTGAACAGACCTGAAAGGCACTTTTCTCATATCTCAAATGACAAAACACCAATTTTTTAATTTCCATCTTTTTTGTGAATAGAGCAGGCCAGATGAGTGATTTCAGCTGAATGATGAACTCTTAACCTGCTAAGTATTTTCAAGATATTTTTCATCATTTTTTGAAAAATTCATATGAATTTAACTCAAGAAAACATTGGTAGAAAAATCCATTCAATTCACAGGGGAAAATCTTATTAAATATGCCCAAATTATACCAATTCTTATGGCAAGAGAAATTCTGTCCCAGCAATAATATCCCCAGCAGCATGCAAGGAGTTAATGAAACAGAATTACGGTTCATTTTCATATGAAATTCATTGATTCAACTGCTAGAGTGCTGGAAGCCCATAATTGGGCTTTCTTCTGAAGTGCAGGTGCCACAACTTAATGGTTTCATATTCTGTGGATGTACCTCATATTATTTTTTAATTGAAAGTATTTAGTCTGTGGGGATTTGCCTTGTTACAATTTATGGGAGAGTGCCACTGGGCACTCTCCCATAAATTGTAACAAGGCAAAGAGACGTGGACAAATTTGGATGACCAAAAATAACTTAGCACTCTACCAGTTAAAAAACAAAGCTGAGCAACAAAAAATTTCTTGAATTTCGTCCTTTCAAGAACAAACGACAACAAAAGCATGCTGTGTCACACTTTATGAACAGAGAACAAGTTCACAAATAAATTTGTTTTTACGCCCGCCATTGTGACAGGTTCAGTCTCATGCCCGTCATCGCAAAGTTGGTGCCTGTCAATGGGATTATTTATTTATTGGTGTTTAACCAATTACTTAATGAATAAGCGACATCTGCCTGCATAATATGCAAATTCAACATTTGAAGAAAAAAACTATTTTAAAAATAATTCAACAAATCCATGTCATCCGACACCCATTGGAATGAGCACTTTCCAGTGAAGGGTTACATGATATAGTTTTGCTTAAATTTTTGAAAAAAATGACATTTCAAATCGTCTGTAGTTGGTAAAGGGTTAAGGGCACAAATTTCTGCACAATGGTTTATTGTTACTGCAATACGAAGATAAAGACAAGTTTACTCAATTGTTTATGTACTTGTTGCCAATTTTAGGGGCCTTCCACACCTAGCACTGGTGGCCAGGTCCTATTTTACTAGTATTTATTGATGTTTAACCCTTTACCCAACAAATTGTCCACATCCGCTCACATAATTTGTAAATAGAGCAGTTGAAAAAAATAAATTTTTCAAAATATTTCAACAAAACTATATTATGTGATGCATCATTGGAACGAGCCCGATGAGCTTGTTCCAATGAGGGGCCAATGATATGGATTTGCTGACATTGTTTTGAAAAATTATTTAAAAATAGTAATTAAAATAATAAATTTTGATATTCTCTGTGATGGGTGAAGGGTTAAGGTCACATATTTTGGCACAAAATGGCTAATTGTGACCACAACTGCCGGGAGAATGGTGGCTCAGTGGTAGACTGTTGGACATCTATGCTAGAGGTCCCGAGTTTGATCCCCATCCGGGACGAGTCGCATTGTGTCCTTGGGCAACACACTTTATCCTGGTTGCCTACATGGGGGCATGATGAAGCCATGTACTAAGGCATACTGCATGTCAATGGTGCACATGTCTTCAGCCGCTGTAACCCTGCTTGACTGGAGCTTGAACAGCGTTAGAATGTTGAGGAACTGACAGTTGCTCGTCGATGCTCGGTGGTTCTCTCCAATATTCTGGCTTCCGCCATCCGTAAAACTGTCACAGTCACGATTAGCCATTGTGCATAAGTATGTGACCTTAAACATAAATAAATAAATAAATAAATAAATAAATAAATAAATAAATAAATAAATAAATAAATGTGACCGCAACTTGGATATGTTAAGACAGGTTCAGGCTATAGTTTAGACCCATGTTGCTCATTTCAAATGACTTTCATCCCAGGCATTGATTACTAGGTTCTATTTTACTGGTAAAACAGAGTTTGTCTACTGCAGTGAACAAATATTTCTAATCTTCCCAGGGTTGCCATGGGGAAATATTTTCAATAACAACAAGCAAGGCTAAATTTCATATGGTTTTCAGGTGGATCTTATACTGTCCGATCCCACTTAGTTTTCAAAGATGAAAATAGATTTGTTCATTTCTCTGTTAAGTAGAAAGTATATCCAATATGTCACAATGAATGTTTTTAAACTCTTGTAGATTCATGTACAAACAGAAAGCTGAATAATCTGGTGGCGACATTTCAACAGAATAACAGACTTTTCAGTGCAAATGAAAGATCTTTGTCCCAGTCAAATTATCCATGCAGTGTCTGTACAGTTAAAACTAGAAGTCCTGTCACGAAATGCGTGCTTATCTAGGCTTAATTGCGCGTAATTGCCATATCAAATGACATCCAAAGCATGGCAGGTTCTCCTGGTTACTCATAGCAAACACATGCAATGTTTCGGCCAATGGACCTCCGGGTTACCCGGAGGTCCATTGGCCGAAACATTGCTTGTGCACAGGCGATATGTACATAATTTGATAGCCTTACTATGGTCATAACATGTAGATTAACGCGCAAATCAATGTGCTATTTGTGCGCATGTCATGACAGGACTTCTAGTTTTAACTGTACATGATCTGCACTTGCATTCCACCATTCAAGTTATTATGCATAATGTATGTAAATGTAGTTTTGTTAAGCCAGTGAATTTAACAAACTTTGCAATGGAAAATGGTCTGCAATTTGATTAATATTTGCTTTTAATTTTAACATTCTATTATATAAACCATTCAGGGAACAAAATAATTTGGAACTTGTTTTATAGAGCAGTGTTTATATACATAATAGAAATGTCAGAAATGAAAGTGTCAATGACACTGTAGTTTAACTTGTCTGTGTGTTGTGTTTGATGAAAGTATAAATTTTATAGTAAATTTCCTTTCTTATTATACCTACTGAAATTGTTTACTACAGGCTTGCACTACAGTGGAAGAACCTAACTCGGATAAAATACTCTCTATTTTAATCTTTCCCAAGATTTGGGAAAGAAAAGTGGTGTAAAAACCCCACGAAAAAATAAGCCAAAACTGGGTCGAGCGCCATCGGCGCACAGCCAGTATGGGACGCTCTTCCATAGTACAAATCCATGACTACCATAAAACAGTGCGCAATGTGTCAATTCGTCATTCTTTTGATTCCGAACAACACAGGAGTTATGTGATCAGCGGGGAGGAAGGAGGATTCTTACCCGAATAAGAAGACAGGAGGGCCTCCATGTAAACAATTTCGGTAGGTATAATAAAGGAAATTTACTATAAAATTTATACTTCTTATCAACCTACCTCAATTGTTTACTACAGGCTGAGTAGACAAAAGGATGGAGGGAATCACATAACCAACCCATACATAACTCAATAGCATTGGGACCGTGGACAGAGGAAGAGATCTCTAGGTCTATCAAACCATAGCATCACAAACATTAGAAAAGACAATGAAAGATGAGGCATATGGTGAAGTGCGATGCACAGACAGAAAGGGCAGTAACAGCACAAAGCTGGAACTGACCCTGAAAAATGCAGAAAGACTGGGATAGACAACAGCCTGAGCCGAAGAAAGAGGGCCCCAAGGTTCTCTGTCGGCTCCTGCAACTGTCGCAGATAAAAGGAGAATGTAGCATTTCTCCAGAAGGCTGCCAGTATAACATCCGTCATCCAACAACATGACAAGAGTTATGAAAAGAGGAAGACAACGCATGCATCTCGTGGCAGAAAAAACAATTGGTAATACAATCACCAGTAGCTAGACGAGTGGAAGCTGCACGAATAGCAAGACAAATCCATCAAGAAATGGATGCAGGAGAGATCTGGCATGTGAGAAAACGCATATTCATCCAGGATAAAGGCGGAAACGCCCCCCACTCCCAAGCAGAGCAGCGCCCAAGAAAGTGACCATCTTGGAGTAAACTGCAAAGTCCTAGGCCTTTTCAAGGAAAAGAGCTGAACAAGCTTGGAGAGGCAAGGATGAGTGTCGAAACAATGCGGTATCACATATGAAAAAATGTCTCTGTAGCATGGACTTGTCCCCCTTGCTGGAGACCCCCAGAAACAAACATAAACCAGAAACTCTGCAAGCGGTGTGATCGAAGGAGTGACAGAAGCAACAGAGTGATCGCACACCATCGACAGAAGAACCTTCCACTTAGCCACAGAGGCTAAACCAGTGGAGTGAGTGCCTCCTTGAAGAAGAAAAGCAACTCCACTGCGTGTCTCGAAAAACCACTACGGAGGAGACAGGACCCGATAAAAGACATGTGCGAAAGCACAATGAAGTCGGGTCAATGTGAAACCTCCTCGGGCGACTTTGGCAAAGAAAGTCGCGAGGTAGAGGGAGACATGCCGGAACCGCCGCTAACAGAGAGCAAAGCAGATTGATCCACACCCACCGAGGCGACGGGTGTGATCGAATAGGATTCGACGACTGCAGGTTCATATCTGGGCGAGAACCTGAGGCGGAATCGAAACCGGTAGGAAGGCGTAGCCGACAAGACCATCCCAAAGGAGGGCCAGAGTGTCCACGGCGAAAGCCAGAGCATCTGGACACGGGGACACGAAAGTGTCCACCGGATGGTTCCAACGAGTCGCAAGAGATCGATGGAACCCGCCATGTGGAGCATCCACCTGGTGGAAATGCCCCTGCCCCGATGGAACAGAGAGTCGGCTAGGACGTTCAGACGACTGGGAATGTGACGAACAGCCACCCCGGCATGGACATCCTGAGCGAGCAGTAGAAGATCCCGAGCCAATTCGTACATTGGATCAGAGTGCGTGCCGCCCTGGTTCCGAATGTAAGCAACCACCATCGAATGGTCGGACAACAGAAGGACCTGGCAATTCGACAGGCGAGGGATCCACTGCCTGAAACTCAGAAGAAGAGCAAGAAGCTCCTTCTGATTGATGTGTAGAGCTGCATGATCCTGGTCCCACATCCCATGAATGGAAAGACCTAGAGGATCCAACGTCGCACCCCATCCGAGATCGCTGGCATCTGCCGTCAGAACACGATCGGACGTGGGTAAGTCCAATGGAACACCTTGCGAAAGCCACTGGACATCCGCCCAGAGGAGAAGGTCAGGATAAAGATATTCTGGAAACTGAAGCGTCAGATCCAGAAAATCTACATTCGGCCTCCAACGACTGAGCAGAAAGTGTTGGAGAGGTCTGACATGCAGCCGACCTAGAGGAATGAGATCCGTCACCGAACAGCAGAGACCGATTAGCCGGAGAATACTCCGAGCCGTCGCGGATGTGGACTGGGACAGAGTCAGAGCAAAAGCTGAGAGAATCACAGCCTTGGCCTGGGGAACCGCCACCAAATTGAATTGTGTGCGGAAAGCCATCCCCAGATGATAAAACGACTGAGAAGGGACCAGGTCCGACTTCTCCTCATTGACTCTGAATCCTAGCAATGTGAGCAAGCTCAACAGAGTGGCGACATCCGACTCCAGTAAGGCAGCATTGGAATGCCCCTGGAGGATATCGTCCATATATGCCGAAGTAGTCACCCTGGACTGTGTGCGATGGAAAGCTATCACATGCGACATCAGTCTGGTGAAGACCCAGGAGCCAGGTTGAGGCCGAAAGGTATGGCCTTGAACTGGTAAACACGCCCCAGAAAGCGAACCTGAGATACTTCTGTAACGCCCAATGAATCGGAACGTGAAAGTAAGCGTCTCGCAGGTCGAAGCTGGAAGCGAAATCTCCCTGGTGAATTGAACGGAGGCCCGACCTGAAAGTCTCCATGCTGAACTTGGGAGCAATGATAGACTGGTTCAGGAAACTCAGATTGATAACCGGTCGGAGTCGGCCGTCCTTCTTCGGCACCAAGAACAGGCGGGAATAGCTCAATTGCCCCCTTTGTCAGGAGATGGTCTATCTCCGTGGACAAAAGTTCCCGATGTCTGAAGGAACTGTGGTTGGAAGAGGCACCCTGGAAAGAGTGGGGTGCCTTCGGAAGGATATTCGCAGCCCGAACCGAACAACATCTAACACCGAAGGATCGGATGTGATGGTGGCCCAACGGTCTGCGAACTCTGCTATCCTTCCTCCAAACTGGGACGAGTCGAGGTGAGGACCTTCACTTCGAACCCCGACGAGGCTCGCGAGAGGAGAAAACACCTCCTCTACTGAATGAAGAATCCTGGGACTTCCCTCAAGACTGCCAACGCTTACCCTTACCCCTTGAGTAAGAAGAAGAAGCAGTGGCAGAAGGATCAGCCCCTTTGCTTTGCAGAGGAAGCAGAGGGTACTTGTTAGGCTTGGAATGGCCCCTGCCTACCCTAGAAGGCTGATCAAGCTGAAGAAACAGCAGCTGATCTTTGGAATAACGTAGGACGTCATCCCGGACCGTCAACACAGAACCATGGAAAAGTTGCGGACCTGCCAAAGAAGCAGATCGAAGAGTAGCGCACTGCTCCTCAGGAAGGGATTGGCCTGTGTCCAGCACAGAGTCTCTTCGAACTAATTCCAGATTAGCCGTGTTACAGGCATGCGTGTGAGTAAGATGCATGAGCACCTTGGACAGCACACGCAAAGGAGCCTGTACCTCGTCAAACTTATCTGGAGGCAGATAAGCAGCTAAAGCTGAGACGACGTGATCGGAGAGAGAAAGCATACCAAGCATCTCTCTCAATAAGCCCAATGTGGACTCCAGAGTCGTCATCAGAATGACGGCAGACTTAGAGTTGGAAAGCCCAAGGGAATTGGAGTCCTGATCCAAAACCGTCAGAGTCTGGTAGACCGACAGATTGGTGGAACGATAACGTGCCGGAGGTAAAAAGGTGTCAACCCTGGTGAAGAACGGAGCCTTCATAGCCTTGGAACTTAACTTAGAGTCCAAGGCTGAAAATGCTTCAACCAACTGTACCGACTGGCACGGTCGACGACGTCCAGAAGCGGGTTGCTCCATAGGCTGTTGGCGCGCGACTGATGATCGCAGCCTGGCCGACACTGTCGACTGGTTAGATGGTTTTAGATCCGGAAGGAACCCAAACACAAAATCAAGAGCTGCCCCCAAGTCCGAAGACTGCTGGCTCTCGACATCAAGCATGTCTGACTCTTCCCCTGAGTCAGATGACACATAACCCATCATGGGCAAACCAGCCGATGCCTCCCATGCTGTCGGAACACCAGGGGGATCAGAAAGCAGCCTGTTTCCAATCCCGGGAGGCGGCGCCATAGGGGGTGCCTGGAAACCACTCGCTGCCTCGCTGGACCAACGGGAAGGCTCTTTGACAGAACCTGAGTGAGTAAGGAGAGGGCCTCCCTAAGCTCACTGCCCGTACTGGCCGATTCGACAGGGGAACGAACCAGCAAAGTGGCTTCACCTCTGACCCTCTTAACCAGCGAAGGGTCACGATCCTCCAAAACACCCCACGTGGGACAGCAGCCGAAACGTCTGAAGGCAGACATGTATAGGGGTGTGACACACCCCGAGGATCAACATAGCGGGAACTCATGAGAGTCACCGCAGTCCTCTGCAGGGCAGAAGGTCCAGGCTACACACAAGATGTTGGTCCCCCAAAACTGGTCGTGTGGCCAGAATGAGTGGACGGAAATGCCACGGAGTTCATAGTGTCCCACTAAGAACATCCGAATCCAATGACAACTGTGGTGCTCAATGGCGCAGAGACCACAGTAGAGGGTCCGGCCGGCAGCCACTTCCAACTTCGCCGAGTTGAAGTCAGGGAAGGCTGAGGCCGCTACCCCCACGTCTACACAACCGGACACCGTAGCAGACCACTGCAGGTATAAAACTATTGTGCTCAACGGCTGAGAGGACACAGTAGGGGGTTCAGTCGGCAGCCCCATCCGACTTCACCGTTTTGAAGTCGGGGAAGGCTGAGGCCGATACCCCACAACCACACTACAGACATCCCTGCAGACCCTTGCAGGGATAAGCCGAGGCCGGCTAAAAACGGTGCCCAATGACGTTGTTGATGGAACAGCAGTAGCGGCAGATACGACGGGAGCTGTTGGAACTGGCGGAAAAGCAGAGAGAGCCACCAAGCTCGGCCTCCAAAGGAGGAGTCACAACCCTAGTGACAGCCTCAGATGTCGACTGGAGAGGGCGCATAGTCCCGGAACCAGGCATCTCTTCACCAGAAATCCAACAGCTCCCACAGTATCCACCACGGTAAAAAACTGCACATTCCCCACGGAAGGGGAATAACTGTCACCAGACATGGTCGAGTCGGGAAGCCCCGAAACGACAGCGTTCCCCACCCCCCACTGGTGTGGGAGGAGCTGCACATCCCCCACGGAGGGGGAGCAATTCTCACCAGATGTGGTCGAATCGGCCAACCCCGAAACAATAGCGTTCCCCACCGCCCGCGGGAGTGGGAGGAGCTGCACATCCCCACCAGAGGGGGTCAAACTCACACCAGACATGGTTGAGTCGGGGGCCCCGAAACGACAGTCCCCCCCCTCGACTCCCCCCCCAGGGGTGGGAGGAGCTGCACATCCCCCAAGGAGGGGGTAAACTCACACCAGACGTGGTCGAGTCGGAAGGCTCCCGAAAAGACAGTGTTCCACACCACCAGCGGGTGCGGAAGAAATGGCCACAAGAAGGCGAGAACAAAAGGAATTGCCCTAAAGGAACTGAACTGGAAATAACAGAGGTGAGAGCAGTAGAAGAAAAAAGGTGAACTCAACAGAAACAGAAAGTAGAACACCCTCAACTACGAGAGAAGGTGGCAGAAAAAAACCGGTGGGTACATGACAGAACCCAGACGGTCAACAGGGACCGAAAAAACAGAAATTCAGACCTCAACAGAGTGAAGAAATCCTGTCCAGACAGTCCCTGATTGACACCTAACTCCAAAAACAATTAATTCATCAACCGAAAAATTCATTGTTGAATCGCGTGATGTCAAAAACAAAGCATTTGCGAAAACGGAATAGTAAATAATATACAATGAGAATGTGGTTGAAAATATAAACAAGAATATATAAAACACAGTCCTGTTATTATACGATCTTCAGATCCATAATTCCAGTCACAGGAAAACCATTATCGATGAGTTAAAATATCACTGTTACTGAGCAAAATGGCACACATCCACCACGAGTATATGGATAATCAAAAGAATGATGAATTGATGCACTGCACACTGTTTTATACTAGTCGTGGATTTGTACTACAGAAGAGCGTCCCATACTGCGTGTGCGCCGATGGCGCTCGACCCAGTTTTGGCTTATTTTTTCATGGCGTTTTTACACCACTTTTCTTTCCCAAATCTCTTGGGAAAGATTAAAATGGAGTATTTTATCCGAGTTAGGTTCTTCCACTGTAGTGCAAGCCTGTAGTAAACAATTGAGGTAGGTTGATAAGAAATAATGTCTAGACATTTGTTCAACATAGCAATGAAGCAAGCAATTATTGATTTTTTTTCAAATTTTTCCAAAAAGTTCAACAAAACCAAATAGGGCCCCCCCCCACCCCCCCCCCCCACCCCAATGGAATGTGCTTGGGGAGCTTGTTCCATTGAGAGGTCACCTGATAAGGGTTTGTTAAAATTTATTGAATTTTTTTTTTTCAACTGCTCAATGATGTGGCCAGATGAGACAGATTTGATAGGTATGGGACTGAGTAAATTCTCTAGCAGAAAGTTTGATTACTGTAGCTACTTTTAAAATTGTGAGATGAAGTTAGAAGCTGTTTCAGTGGCTCTCCCTGTCAATGGAATAACCATTTTACCAGTGAATTATTATTATTATTTATTGGTGTTTATGGTCAAATACTTATGCACAATGGCTAATCATGACCGTGACAGTTTTACGGGTGGAGGAAGCCAGAGTACAGGAAGAGAACGACCGAGCAACGACGAGCAGCTGCCAGCTCCTCAACATCGTAACTCTGCATTGCAGCACAGGCAGGGTTACATTGGTTGAAGACATGCGCACCATCGATGTGCAGTACGCCTTAGTACACGGCATCATCGTGCCCCCATGTGGACAATCGGGGTTAAGTGCCTTGCCCAAGGACACAATGCGGGAGTCTGAATCGATCGTTCAGACAGTCACCCATCTGAGGATTAACTGGGCTTGACGTTGCTTAACCTCGGTGAGATCAGTGAGCTCTGTCAAACAAGATATAACTGGTTAAATTCATAGTTATAAACAAGAAAAACAGAGTGATTGAAGAAAATTCTGTTGCATTACCAGAGTGCAAGGGGTTAAGGGACTGACAATAAGCCGGAAATTAAAAAAAATATTTCAGATTTTGCTTGTATGTGAAAAAAGCATGTAAAAAAACACTACGTGCAAAGTAAAAGACAAAAGAAGCAATGTGAAAATAACTTAAATCTGTCATTAAAAATCTTTAATGCATATGAAATTTCAGAAAACATGACATTGGGAAGATATAATAAACTCATAAACAAAACCTGGGGAAATCCCCATGACATGATTTTTGAATACATGCCGTTTCTAATTTTAACCCTTTACCTAACATGAAAAGCACACGACACTTGCAAAAAAAATTTTTGAATAACTAATTTTTTTCATTTTTTGTCTCAAAAACATAGGTTATGACCCCTCTTTGGAACGAGCTTGATTAGGTCGTTCCAAAGAGGAGTCATAACCAATGTTTTTGAGACAAAAATGAAAAAAAATATTGAAAATTAACTGGCAATTTTTGTGAATAAGGATAGACAGTTTTGGCTGTTACGTTAGGTAAAGGGTTAAGGCTGCTGCTGTTTAAAATAAATGACTGTCACAAACAATAACTGGTCATTATTTTATGACTAATTACGCAAAATTAAATAAAAAAACTTTACGCCATTTCCTATAAATTACAATAAAGCCCGCAGCATGTTTATCGACAATGGCAATCTGTAATACACCCCATAAACACAAACTTCACTTTTATCCTTCTAAGAAAGTTGATTTTGACGAATAGGGAAAATGACACTGCCTCTGAATTTTCCATCAGTAATAAGCTAACTAGTTGAGACTGAAAAACTGTTGCAGCGTTTTTTTCAAATATCCAATAAATACACACCTAGAAGTTATTTTATTTATTATACGACTATGTAATTTAAACGCTTGCATAATTTGCTTTTCCTGTCACAGAGAGTACTTTACTCCAAGCCGGAATGGGTGTACTTGACATCATTTTATCATATTCACGCACATCAGTGGATTCCCCGGAAGTTACAAACATAAGTGTAAACAAAAATATTTCTTTTTTACTTCAATTCAATTAACTAAAAAATGTGAGAATTGCAAATGCTAGTGTTGGCATGAAATGTAGAACTATAAGTCATATAATAAACCTTTTATTGCTACAGTGAAGTTATCTGGGTCATCACATCACATCTCGTTGAGGAGCTTGAATTGACATATAGAAAGAAACATGCACAACAAACTTTGTTCAATACAGTCCAGTAGATTTTGAGGAGTCAATAATGTCATGATAAATGACGATGAACAACAATGGACGTCAAGTAATTACTTAAGCTCCCTTGGGGTGGGGGGGGGGGGGGGTGGGCTAATAAACCAGTTGTTAAAAGGTTTAAAGTGGCTGCATAAAAAGTATCACTCTGTTCAATAACACAAACCCCTTCCAAATTTTTTATAAGTTCTCATAAAGAGCCTGTGGGACATGACAATGGTTGGAGTATGATTTGTTGGATGGGCGTAACTCCAACATAAATCCTAACTTTTCATAGCTTTTCCACAGCCCACTAAAGAAACCAAATAAAATTTTCTATAATTTTCTATAATTTGTAATGTCCTGAAAATTGAAATTGCAATTTTCCATTGCATTCCAAGTATTTCTGTGCCTGTATGAATCCTGTATTGAAAAGAAACAGATTAAATATGTAAGTTAGACTCTGAAAGTTAAAAAGGGTGAAGAAATGCTTTGTTACTTCGAAAGCAAGCAAAAGTATTATTAGTATGGCTGCATTCATAATACAGGAGATTTTAGAAGAAGTTACCTTTTTCTGTTGGGATGAAAAAGAAGCAACAATTAGTTAGGATAAAAAAATAACCCTTTATCCAAAACATTCTATAGATAGAGGATATCTAGTGTTTTAGAGGGATACCGAAAATTATCTCATGAGTGACGGGGACAAGTGGTTATTTTTCGTGAGCGCTTGAGCAAGCGAAAAAAAACATCTGTCTCAGTCACAAGTAAGATAATAATAATGAGATAATAAGTTTTCTTTTTATTATACGCCTTTTACAAAATTCCACTGGTTTCAACCTTGAACTGATGCATGAAAGTAAACAATGCATTGAATCATTGATACGCGGAAGTGATTTGATTGACACCCAGAACAGATAGCATCTTGCGATCTGATTCAGTTGGTGGGTTTCTAGTCCAAACATGGCCTGAAAGTCCATAATATAAGTTTTTGGTTTGTTACAGACTTTCAGGCCATGTTTGGACTTGCAGGTTTCATGCATCAATTCAAGGTAAATACGTGTTGAGTTATTGCTGGAAAGGACCGGTATCCACTCAAAAACACTAGATTTTCTTTCATTAAACATTTTTGGAACAAACTGATCATTTCCAGTGATAATTGGACTCGTATTGACCTTGAAGTTATGCTTTGAAAGCCGTCATTTTGATTGAAACCGTGAAAGTGAAAATTTCTATATATTCCCAGTGAAGGGATACGATTTCTATCTTTCCACAATTTCTTCGATAATCTATCATTTAGCGTATAATAAAAGAGAGTATCAATGTATTTTCCAAAATGCAACCTGAAAAATGTTTACCTCAACCCTTTTTAAGACAACCCATTTTTTCAGGTAAGTTTTCCAGATCTTGTAAGCAAGAGAAAGGCAAAATGAAACTGATATATATACCAATGTGAATACAAAGTCTGGTATGTAGATTCGAGAATACTGTAGATTATTTCATGAGTTTCTGTCAATAACTGTAATCTGATAATATGCTTTGATGGGAAACACTGTTGGAAATAGGGTTTAATCCCATGAACGGGAATTTTCTGGTTCTCGTTTTTGAAAGTCAGTCACATTACCGGCAATTTTCCAGTTGTCATTTCTGAATATCAGTCCCAATACCCGGTACATTCATGGGACAGAAGAGGGAATCAAAGGTTGTGTTCCGCAACCATTGATTCAGAATTCTAGTCTGTGAATTTCTTGGGCATTACCACTCATTTTCAGAACTGGTAACCGGGAAATTTCCATCGCAAGATTAAACCACAGCTCCAATGGCGATGCTGGTCCAGGAAGAAACTGATATTCACAATAATCTCATAAACTATAATACGCAGTCCTTGATACCATGGTCTATGAATTTCCCAGGTATCGTGATTGACATTCATAACCTGGAGCTGCAGAGCTGTGAAATTTCCGTTCCCGGTATTAAACCTTAGTTGGAAAGGTCTCAGAGAACATCACAGCATTTCATCAAAACTTCATCATAACAGTTAGTTTTATCAAAACCATCATTATAAGGTAGATCTTGATTCGAATTAACAAGTGAATACAATGGTTATTTAACTGGCAGAGTGCTAAATTACTTTTGGTCGAAAAAATTTCTTTATATCTTTTTGCATTGTAACAATTTATTGGAGAGAGCAAAGATCACTCTCCCATAAATTGTAGCAAGGCAAATGCATAAATGAAATAATTTCTGTTTATAGTTATGTGATTCATATGCACAGAACATGAATGCTTTATGTTCTGGTACCTACACTTCAGAATGGAGCACAAATATGGGCATCAACCAGTTAAGTAACAATATTTGTCGAAGATCTTGTAATGCTGGCAGATGAAAAATTGGTAGACTTATTTTTTTAAGTGAAGGGTAGGCGAAAGAAACCATTGTTATCCCAATTTGTACAGCCCCACACAAACCATAAATTTTGTTCCCTATAGGGTCCTTGATGAGCTAATTCCAATATGGGTTATAAGCCAAGAAGAGCAAGTAACTACTCAAGCAACATATTTTCACAAAAAAATAAAATCTGGTGAATGACCAATGACCCACCCATGACTTTAAGTGCATAATGCACTTCAGCAATTCTGATACAAAAATATTAGCAGAGCCGATGGATGCTTCTCAAATATGAGGTCCCCTCCCTCCCCACCCCCACCCAAGGCATGACAGGAATAATTTGTAGCACAATACTGAAAAAGCCAATCAAACAAGTATAGCTGTAAAAAAAACTTTGGTGAAAACAGATTGTGTACAAACATGCAAATACTATTTTACTTTGGTAAATGTTATGACAGGGATGGAGGTTAGTGACGGGCATTATGTTTAGAATGTTCAAGATTTGTCTGTTGAGTAACTTTTTTCAACCACCGGATAAAGTTAAAACAAATGTATGGTCAATGCCTTGAACTTGGAGTTATGATCTTCGGCCAAGATCACAAGAAACCCTCAAGTCATGAGCAAGCATTGTGTTAAGTATGAACAAAATCTGCCCACTGAATCAGAGTTTTTTTTTAACCAGAAAAAGTTAGAATGGACAAATGGTCTGTGACCTTGACTTTAGAGTAATGACCTTAAGTCAAGGCCATGACATACTTGAGTAATCATTTTTTATGGGCCGGACAAAGTTAGAAAGGAAGAACCATCTGTTACCTTGACCTTGGAGTAAAGACCTTGAATCAAGGTCATGACACATAACTGAGTCATATGCATGCATTGTCACACACATGCATTGTGTGAAGTATGAACAAGATCTGTCCAAGAGATCATTTTTAATGGACAGGCAAGATTAAAATAGTCATGAGCAAGCATTGTGTTAAAAATGAACAAGATGTGCCTGATGAATCAATTGTTACGGACTGGACAAAGTTAGAGCATGCAAACAGTCTGCGACCATGACAGTGGAATTATGAGCTTGGTTCATGGCCATGACAGACCTCTGAGTTATGAGCATCCATTATGTGAAGTATGAGTATGAACAAGATCTATCCATTGAATAATTTTCAATGGATCTAACAAAGTTAGAATGCATGGGCGAATGGACGGATGGAGCTACTACTATATGCTCCCCTAAAAGATTTTCAGGGAGCATGAAAAGTTTAAACTGACAGCTGTTAGCAGCAGTGGTGGACAAAGGGTGGGGCAAGTGGTGTGGGGGAGGTGCCTGTCCCAAGCAACACTTTTGTTTGTTTATTGGGGGTTAATGACATGATCAACAGCCAGGGTCACAAAGTGTCAGGACAGTTTTATTGATGAAAGAAGCCTGGGTACCCAGAGAGAACCACTGTGCTGCAAAGAGCAACTGTCACACTCTCCATGGTACTATCTCTGCACAAGCCAAGTTAGCAGCTGTTGCGGGCAAGTGCAACACCACCGACATGCGTCTTGTCCATGGATACAACACAGTTACTGCTGATCAAGATCGAACTGTTGACATTTTGGTTTCAAGTCCAATGCTCTAACCCCTGAGCAAATGCATTCCTGTCTCGGTTTCTTAACTTTTAAAGCAACGAGTAACATTCTACTGTTAATGGTGAAAAATTTCAGACATTCATTTTCTGTTTTGCAAATTCAATTTTGTTCGAAAAGACAAAAAAACTATAAGATTACAAGGTGGTTTAATGGTAATTTTTATTTCAAATGATTTCAAGTTTGTACAACAAATTTATTTGCCTCCATTTTTAATACCTTCCAAGGCATAACTGTTTTATTTTCATACTTTCAAGACCTTGTCCACATTGACACAGATTTCTGTAATTTTTCAAGAATGTTAAAAAATTTATAGTAATTTGTATATTTTTTATACTTACCAATGACCCAGACATAGCTGGTGCTAACTCTTAAAAATCTAGGGCCAAACACAAATTTTGCCCCCCAATCCCCAAAATTTGCATCTAAAACCAAAGAAATCATGTCCTAAAAGGTCCTCCATTCTTTGCCTCCACTGCGCATGCGCAGTGTCAAGGAGGTCTCGAAATTGGCGCCCAACTCCTGGGAGGGCCATCTCCGTCTGGGTCATTGATAAGTATAAAAAATATATAAATTACTATAAATTTTTTAACATTTTTATACTGTACCAATGACCCAGACATAGCTGAATAGTAAAAAGGCTGGAGGGCCTAGGACATAGAGGAAAATCCAATAAGCTCAATTATATAAAATAGAGTCATCCCCTCGAGGAGAAAAGGAGTATTAGGCTTTACATGTATCTTTCTTATTTTATGATAAATTAGAAAGACACAACACCCTCCTTAATTGAGCATAATAACATTCATGTTCTCTATTAACATCCAGTATAACCCTTTATACTAATTATTTTTAAAGTAAGCCAATAAATAAAGTTAGTCCAGAGAATTGAGACTCTTTATACTCTCTTAAAAGTGTCCGAGGATTGTATATTAACACCCGTTTGACACGTGACATATACAAATGCTTCACACCGAGCTACACTTTAAAAATATGACATGAATGAATTTTTAACATTAACTTTACACTTTAAAACCATCCCGGTAACGACTCAGAATTACTGACTCAGGAGGAGGTATCCCCTTGCTTTTCACTATAAAGCAGGTGACCTAAGGGAACACCCTCCCCCCCCCCTTCCCCTTGCCCTGGGTCAAATAGCCCAGAGCGAAGAGGGCAGTAGGACGGAGTCACTGCCGGAACAGAAAGCCTGCATAACTATAGTTGCAACTGTTTAGTGGACGACATTCTGAGCAACAGATAACGGACCTAAACAATGCAGGTCTCCAGAAATGGACTCAATATTTCTGAGATAAAAATTCGTGAATGTGGATGGCTGAGACCAATATGCAGCCTTCATTATATCTGTAATAGCAACACTATTTGCGTAAGCCCAAGATGTAGAAAGAGCTCTTACTTCATGAGCCGAAATCTTAAGCACAGACTGCTGAGTTGAGATAGATTATCATAAGCAGTACGGATAGTTAATTGAATCCATCTAGCAATAGAATGGACCGTAATGTCCTTTCTATTAGGCATCAGAGACAGAAAGAAGCGTTTTCGTCCCTTTCTGATAAACTGAGATCTTTGTTTATAAATACGTAAAGCTCTAACCGGACAGAGTAAAGGCCTATGCCCGTCTGAAGACGGAAGGGCCTTAATAATAATAGGTTCCGGATATTTATTAGGAGCCTGATTCTTAGCCAAAAATCCAACATTAGTAGTAAAGGTAATAGGGTTCCCGACACTACGATAGTGAGAATCGTCCACCGATAGTGCATGAAGCTCACTGACTCTTCTAGCAGAAGAGAAAGCTATGAGAAATGCTGTCTTATAAGACAAGAATTTGAAATCTACTGTCTCAAGAGGCTCAAATGGCTTTTCTTTTAGTTTAAGAAGAACCCAAGCTAAATTCCATTTAGGAATTAATCTAAGAGTTCTAGGTCTATTTATCGAAAAGTTTCTAACTAATTTAAATAAAGAGACATTACATCCAATTTGTAAACTATCATGGTGTGCATATGTATCAGATAACATAGACCTATAACCTTTTATAGTAACAGGCTGCAGTTTGATCTCGTCAAACAAGTATACTAGAAAGTTTGCAATGTCTGGTATGGAGGGATCAAAAATATCAACAGAATGATCCCTACACCAACGACGAAAGACCCTCTACTTAGCCGCATAGTTTAGTGAAGAGGAGGTCCTCCTACAGTTAGAAATCGCGTCCACTGCTCGTCCTGTAAAATGCTTGCCGTGCAAGAAGGACCGCACAACGGAAATACGTGAAGGTTGAGACCTTGCGGGTTGTGATGAAGTTGACGTGATTTCCCCTGTGAAAGAAGATCCTCTCGTGGAGGAAGCTTTCGCGGTAAGTCCCACAGCAGACACCTGAGTAGATTTATCCATGGTCTCTGTGGAGACAGAGATGCTACCAACAGAATTTTGCATTGTGATTGTTTTATCTTTAGCAATATTTGCTGAATCAACGGCGCTGGAGGATATGCATATCCTATCATTTCGTCCCACGAGATCGATAGAGCATCTACTGCATATGCTCGGGGATCCGGACATGGTGACACATACGTCTGCAACTGATTGTTGAGTTGTGTCGCAAATAAGTCTATCATTGGCCGTTCCCATTGGTAGCAAATCTGATTGAATACCTGTTTGTTGAGAGTCCATTCTGATGGCAACAAGCGACCCTTCCGTGAAAGGGAGTCTGCAAATACATTCAGACAACCCGGAATATGATGGACCGAAAGTAGAACTTGGTGTTCTAGAACAAACAGAAGGATTCTTTCCGTTAAATTGAATAACGGAACGGAATGAGTGCCTCCCTGGTTCCGAATATACGCTACTACTGTCGTATTGTCGGACAGGATTTGGACATGTGCTTTCTGAATAATGTTCATCCAATGACGTAGTGCAAGCCAAATTGACATCATTTCCTTGATGTTTATGTGCTTGCCTAGAAACTGCGGATCCCAAAGACCCTGGCACTTCGAATCCGTTGGGATCAATGTTGCACCCCAACCTGTTTGACTGGCATCCGTCATAATCGTAAAACTCGGATCTGGCAACTGCAGTGGAACTCCCTGAGTCAACCACTGAATGTTTGCCCAAGTCTGAATCTCTTGTTTCACTTGATTTGACAAGAGAACGTCTATATCGAGCGAATGAATTTTTACACTCCAATTCTGAGTCAAGAAAATTTGGAGAGGACGAGTGCAGAACCGCCCCATCGGAATGAGATCCGCAGCGGCTCCGCATAGACCTATCAGTCTCATGAACTCTCTCGCTGTGACTTTGTCTGAGTGAAGACAATAGCGAGCGTAACAACTGATTAATTTCGCTCTGGTTAACGGCAGACGAACGAGATTGTTGTGCGTCTCGAAGCTCATTCCCAGATGAGTGAATGACTTGGACGGCACCAGATCCGACTTCTCCTCGTTTATTGTAAAACCGAGACGTCGGAATAATAGAAGCAGATTCTGCACATCGTTCTGAAGCGTTAACTCGTTGCCATACCTCTGAAGAATGTCGTCCAGGTAGGCCGACATTACCGCAGACGAACGAGCTCGGAAATGTATCATTACCGAGTTCATTATTCAAGTGAAAGCCCAAGGCGCTAGATTCAAACCGAAGCACATCGCCCGGAACTGATATACAACTCCTAGGACTGCGAAGCGTAGATACTTTCTGAATGTCGGATGTACCATGACGTGAAAGTACGCATCTTTGAGATCTATGCTTGTAGCATAGTCGTTCACCCGAATACTCGCTCTGACTGATCGAATTGTCTCCATATAAAACTTCGGAGCGACAATCAGCTTGTTTATCCAGCTCAGATCTATGACTGGACGGAACGAGCCATCTGGTTTCGGAACCAGAAACAGATGGCTGTAGAAACCCGGTGATTCCTGGTCTTCTACGACCACTACCGCGTTCTTCGTCAGAAGAGACTGTACCTCTGATAAAAGAGCATCTCTTTTCTGCGGATTTGACGGAAGCTGAGTCCATTTTGGACTTCGAGTTAATGGAGGCTTTCGTTTGAAGGATATTCTTAGTCCTTCCGAAATTACCCCTCGGACCCAGGGGTCGTCTGTAATCGACGCCCACTCGTTCATAAAACTCAATAATCTTCCACCTACCGGAACACGATAGAGGTTCAAACCATCACCTCCTGGACCTGCGAGGCCTGCGGAAGGAGAAACTACGTCCTCCACGACCCGCACCTCGTCACGTCGACCTCGGGACGTCTGACCGGTTGTCTCGGCCAGAATAACGTCCCGTACGTGAGTCGCTGGCTTGACGGTCTCTAGAATAAGACCTAGAGGACGTATAAGAACCTCTATAGGAACTTCTCTTGGGCGTACTTGTCCCAGAAGTGCCTGTCTTACTCTTTTCTGCTGTATCCGACTTTTTGGAAGCGGATTTGAAAAGAAGAGAATCCGAAGGTTTCTTAGTTATCTTATCATAGATTGCTGAAAGCTTGCCGTCGAAGGGAAGCTCTCCGAAGACCGAAGCGACTTTGAGAGAGTTCTTCACCTTACCATCCATGCGCGTGGATGTAGCTAGGGCTGCGTCACATCTAACCAACTCCAGCTTTGCCGCTGGAAGCTCCGTGTACATTGACTCCTGCATACTTCTCTTATGCGAACGTCCGGAGTCTACAGGCCCCGTGTCCCTGGCTACCGGATGGCGTGACCTGGTCACTGTGGAATCCCTGCTTGGCAAAGCTGGCTGGATATCTGTGGTCACATAGCCAAGGTGCGGTCGTGTGCACTGCCGTGAGGATGAGGAAGCCTTCTGGACAGTCTCTCTGGACTGTCTATATAACGGAGCGTCCCGAGTGGTGGACGTATGCTCCGAATGCGAAACGTTTTGTACCACAACATCTGGTCCCAGATGTTGTTGCATGAGAGAGGGGCCTCTCTCGCTCGCAGCCTGGATGGACCTGGACGAGCTAGGAACCGGACTAATAGGCTTCCTCCGTTCTCTCCTCTGATCCGCCGTCACTGGGTGTGCACTTTGTTGATTTATAGTGCTCGCATCACCCAAATCTCCTTCCTGGTCCGCAACGGACGAACCCGGCTGCCGAACCATTCGATGAATGGACGCTACACCGGGCGAGCTAGCGGATGTCAATGCCGTCGATCCTACTAGGGACCTCTTAGGCAATTGACGTATTTCCATGAGCACTTTTGCCGCTAGCTCTTCATTTAATTGTGACGACGGAGGCACACTTTTGGAAGACATCACGGAAACATCACCCGGTTCTTGTTCCTCTGAAATAAAGATTGATAAACTAGAGTGACCCTGCAAAGAAAGGACTGGCATGGCCTTTTCCCCGCTAACAAAATACCGTGACACACGTTTCCAATGTTTGTCATCCCAATTGACACATACTGAACAGGAGTTAGTGCGAGTACACTGACTACAATTAATACAATGATTATGAAAGTCAGAGGAAGATTTCCTCTTATTACAATTTGAACAATATCCTTTCATTGTGAAAAGAATACAAAAAGTCCTAGTACTCACACCAACCCCTGAAAACAAAGATACATAATAACATGATCCATTAAACATAGAAAAAAATAATTGAAATCAAAAAAATTTTTTGAAAAAATATTTTTTCAGAAAAGCCCAAGTTTCTGAAAAGTAACGTTGAGCCCCAATGGATAACAAGCCTAAGTGTGGACAAAAATTTTAAAAATATTTTAAAAAATTAATGCAACACTTACGAATAATAATAATGTATCTTGTTATGATTAAACTAACACAAAGACAAGAAATCCCCCTCCACAGAGACTGTTGTCAATGTAAACAAA
Source organism: Pictodentalium vernedei (assembly GCA_031216915.1). Taxonomy (NCBI): domain Eukaryota; kingdom Metazoa; phylum Mollusca; class Scaphopoda; order Dentaliida; family Dentaliidae; genus Pictodentalium; species Pictodentalium vernedei. The sequence goes on along the minus strand of CM062295.1, from coordinate 629,675,352 downwards.
AAGTGTATAAACACCAGAAACATGACTCCAGGCACTGATAACCATGGCCCAAAATCAGTTACCAATAATACACTATCTGATGCAAAACAGAGACTTCCAGGGAAGAAACTGCAGAACATCAGATGGCAGATGCAGAACACTACGCCTAAACACCCATGGGTGAGGACGTAAACATGGGGAAAAGAACAGAATTCATTCTGTTACCCAGCTAAAACTCCCAAGAAATTTTAGTAATAATATTACAGAAAATATGCCAAAAGCATGGGAGAATAGCAAGGGGGGACTTAAAGGAAAAGGAGAGAGGAAACACTGAACAAGCAGTGTAACTTTATAGCAAGAATGACAACAGGCCCATGCCTCGAAAATAGGCAACTTAACATAATTTCATAAAAAAAATTTAAGTTACAGCCCTGATTATTTTCTGTCACTGATTTTTCCTCTCCTCCTTCTATTTCCTCTTTAGATACACCATTTCTCTAATATTTATGTGTCTGGCATCATTTAAACTGAGATTTACAAGCACAAATATCAGTCAGATGTGAACTGATGAAGGGCCAAACAAAGAATGATAATTGGCACCAGTTTCGAGACCTCCTTGACACTGCGCATGCGCAGTGGAGGCAAAGTATGGAGGACCTTTTAGGACATGATTTCTTTGGTTTTAGATGCAAATTTTGGGGATTGGGCGGCAAAATTTGTGTTTGGCCCTAGATTTTTAAGAGTTAGCACCAGCTATGCCTGGGTCATTGGTACAGTATAAAAATTTCAAAACTGCATATAAACCTTGGATTTTAGTGTAAAGGGCAAGGCAAGTTTTGCAAGTTTGTTAAATGGAGAGTTTAAGGCTATTTTTGGAGCATTGAAGACAAAACCCAAACCTATTGCATTAGAGTTTAATTAGTTGCAGCACTGTATAACAAGTTATTGCATAAACAATGAAATACCCAGCAAAATACAACAAATGCAGAGTCTCGATACAAGCAGATAGTGCAACAAAACCAGTAAGAACCCAATAGATTCTTGCTGCACCTCTGTTTGAATTCACGTGAAAAGAATTGAGTCAATTTAACCCTTTACCTACCACAGCGTCAGCAAATTAACCCATACAAGGCTAATATAACCTGAATTATCCTGACACTGTGTCAATACAATTGTACAAATATGACTGTCATTGAAACCAGCTGAATGAGCTGGTTCCAAAGACATCTATATTTGTAAGGTTTTATTGGTAATTATGGTTTATTTTTCAAAACATTATCAAATTCAGTTTATGTTTTAAAAATAAAAAAGCTGTGTTGGTTAAAGGATTTACATGAGTTATTAGTATACAAAAGGGGTTCAACCATTGTGGCCTCATGGGATCCTAGGACACTTATAGTAGGTATGGATTCTCGCAACCATTTTCGCGAGAATCGAAATGGATTCTCCTAAATTTAGATGAAATATAAGCCCTGAAGGACAATAACTCTCGCAATTTTTAGTAATTTCTGTGCTTTTCGAAACTGTCCAAGACAATGTTAATATAAGGCTGTATGTCTCTCAAATTTCATTGAAACCTGAGATCCACTGTTCAGGTTATTGCATAACCAATTGAAATTTCAGGCAAAATTCAGCAAAGGAAAATAACTCCCTTAATTTTTATCAAATGATGCTTATTTATTTATATATTGGTCTTTAACCCTTGGAACTCTAGTGGTATCTTGCCAGTTCAATGGCAGCAAATAGAAGAGTCCATTTTCATTATTTGGGGTAGACCAATGAATATTTTCAACGTGCAGCCTAGGGTTCAAAGGGTTAAGGTCACAGATATCTGCACAGTGGCTGATCATAACAGCAACATTGAGATAAAGTCAAGTTTACTCCTTTGTACCCATGTTGCACATTTTAGAGGACTTCTATTCCAAGCATTGGTGACAGGGTCCTATTTTACCAGTAAAACAGAGCTTGTTTACCAAAGTAAACTAGAGGTACTGTGAGTAAACTTACAAAGTGATATCCCCCCCCTCCCCCCAACCTTGAAATGTATAAGTTAGATTATCTCCCCTTGGAAATGTCAGAACGGAATTATATTGCTTCATGCACATCTTCATATGGAGTTCTTCCATTGTGTAAAGTTTCATGAAAATTCTTCAAACTGTTTAGGAGGAATTGCGCTTACAAGGATGGACAGATGGTATAAGTTAGATTATCTCCCCTTGGAAATGTCAGAACAGAATTATATTGCTTCATGCACATCTTCATATGGAGTTCTTCCTTTGTGTAAAGTTTCATGAAAATTCTTCAAACGGTTTAGGAGGAGTTGTGCTTACAAGGATGGACAGACGGTATAAGTTAGATTATCTCCCTTTGGAAATGTCCGAATGGAATTATATTGCTTCATGCACATCTTCATATGGAGTTCTTCCATTGTGTAAAGGTTCATGAAAATTCTTCAAACGGTTTAGGAGGAGTTGCGCTTACAAGGATGGACAGAAGATATAAGTTAGATTATCTCCCCTTGGAAATGTCAGAACGGAATGATACTGCTTCATGCACATCTTCATATGGAGTTCTTCCATTGTGTAAAGTTTCATGAAAATTCTTCAAACGGTTTAGGAGGAGTTGCGCTTACAAGGATGGACATCTGGACAGACAGATGGACAGATGGACGGACAGGGTGATTCCTATATACCCCCCCCCCCCCCCCCAAACTTTGTTTGTGGGGGGTATAACAAGCACTGATTCACTTCCCGAGGTTCCCATAGGTGGTCAAATAAAGGTGATTATCAAGCTTGTCCAAGACATTTTTAATATAACGCAGCAAACCAAAATTAATATAAACAAAAAACTTTTGTTCAAGTTATTGCCCAAACAAACTTTCAGATAATCAATGGAATATTGTTTGTTATCTCAAGAAATATTACTGGGATTGTGCTGTCATTCATGCCGAGATGAAAACATGAAACAATAAGACAAGATTTTACAACCAGTAAACAAAAGGAAAAGCAATTCTTAAGGTCAACGTTTGCTAAAAGAATATTTCCCTACACTTTAATCTGCACAGTGGAGCCCACTTAAATGGATATCTCTTTACTCAATAACTCTGTTAATTGAATATACTTTCCCAACACAAAACCATTTACCATACCTCCAGTAGAAATTTGACCTGTTAATTGACTATAGGTTGTAGGGTAAATTCCTGTTAATTGAATAAAAAATGTTGTAATCTGTCGAGAAATTACCCTGACTCTCCCCAGTTTTCCTTTGTTTATAGACCTATTTGGCCTCAGTACATCCAATACAGGCATTTAATCTATTATATCTTGTTTAACAGAGCTCACTGATCTCACTGAAGTTAAGCAACGTTTGCTAAAAAAATATTTCCCTACACTTTAATCTGCACAGTGGAGCCCACTTAAATGGATATCTCTTTACTCATTAACCCTGTTAATTGAATATACTTTCCCAACACAAAACCATTTACCATACCTCCAGTAGAAATTTGACCTGTTAATTGACTATAGGTTGTAGAGTAAATTCCTGTTAATTGAATAAAAAATCTTGTAATCTGTCGAGAAATTACCCTGACTCTCCCCAGTTTTCCTTTGTTTATAGACATATTTGTCTTCAGTACATCCAATACAGGCATTTAATTTATTATATCCTGTTTGACAGAGCTCATGGAGCTCTGTCAAACAAGATATAATAGAATAAATGCGAAATGTATCTCTAGAATACAGGGAAGTGACACAATCCCTGTTAATTTAATACTATACTCCTGTTAATTAAATAATTTTCATTGGCAAAGAGGCTATTGAATTAACTGGGTTTCACTGTACCTATAAATGGTTGAGTTTTTATCTCATAAAGCGGCATCTACTATAATATGAACAGCAAGTCCATAATATGGAATTTATGGATCACACGTCTTGCCGAGCATCTGGGTCAAATATCCTTCCCCAAGAGTAAGATTCCACCCTCCCTCTCATGGCCACACCACTAGAGCTGGGTAGATTTTCAGTCTTCTGATTCGGTTCTGGTTTTGTGGCCGAATACCAAACTTTGAAGTTGAGAAGTTATTGTCCGCGCCTTGAAAGTGACTGAAATTTGAATAGGGTCCTTCAAAATCCTTGAATTTCAATTGCTTCTCACAAATTGATGCATTTTTCTTGTGTAGCTCATATATAGTAAATGGGCAGAGTGCTAAATTATTTGGATTCACCAAAATTTTTTCACATGTCATTGCCTTGTTACAATTCATGGGATGAGTGCCTATAGGCACTCCCCCATAAATTATAACATGGAAAATCCATATAGATAAAAAAGTAATTTCACTTAACCCTTTGAACACTGGTGGTATCTTCAATGCCAGCTAAATGGCAAAAATTGGAAGAGTCCATATCCATTATTTGGGGGTAGAGCAATTAATAGTTTCAACGTGCAGCCTTCAGACTGCACGTTGAAAATATTAATTGTTCTACCACACACGTTCACTTAGTAGCCATCCTACTTAATGAAATTATGACATATCATGTTCCTGGACCGGAAAAGCAGCCTCTCGTGTTGAAAGAGTTAAATGATAATATGAAGCATATCCACACAATATGTAGCCTTTAAGTTATGGCACCCACCCTTCAGAGTAAAGCCCAAATCACTTAATCCTGATTACCCACATGGGGGGTATGGTGGTGCTGTGTACTAGGGCATAATGCACATCGATGGTGCACCTGTCTTCAACCAATGCTAGAAAATTACAAAAGCCCTTAAGAGTACAGCCCAGCAAATCACAAATCCCAGGCCAGGCCTGCTCTCAATGGCTCTCCTAAACTAATATTTGTGAGGGTGGTAAATGCCCTCCTTACCACATTCAAGGAGAGCCACAAAAGTGAACTTTGTCAGTAGTGGTGATGGGTATCGCTCATCTTAATATGTGATTATTGATTTAAGTTATAATTCAGGCTCCCACAGAGAGCCCAAATATGAACCCAGGGACTTGGCTTGAACAAACTTGAATCTCACCACTCTAAGAATGCTGTATACCAAATTTCAAAAGATTCTGACTGCTGCATCTGAAGAAAAATATTTTTAAAGAATATTCCTCATACTGAACTAAGTTATAATTCGAGCTCGCACAGGGAGATCAAATATGAACCCTGGGAATTGGCTTCAACAAATCCCCCCCCCCCCCCCCCCCCCGCCCCCCAAGGATGCATCAAATATCAAAAGATTCTGATTGGTGGATCGGAAGAAGAAGATTTTTAAAGAATGTTCCCCAGATTGCACTAATCTGAACATTTGGGCTCCCATAGAGAGCTCAAAAGTGCATCCAGGGATTTGATTTAAACAAATATGTAAAAGAATCTTCTAAAGATGTTATATGTGAAATATGAAAGCTTTTGGAGCAGTGGTTTGGGAGAAGATTCTTTAATGTTTTCCCCATTAACCATGGTGTTAAAAAATGCTGACTCAGCAAGTCCCGAAAACGTACCCTATGATAAAACCTGATTGCAATTTTTTTTAGCGTTCCATTCTGTTGGTCCTAAGAAAGCTTCACACCAAATAATAAACAGCTGTGCCATGAGAGCATGATATGCCCGTTATTAATTACAAGAGGGAACCACACAATATGAGTATACATGTGTACTTGTCAGGTTACATATACTTGCCACCAAAAAATCATGAAGATTGCTCAAAGTCCAACATGTGGAAAATTGCCTATATTTTGATGAATAAAGTCCCATAACTCTGGAATGACAAATCGGACTGCAACACAAATCGAAAGGGAGATTCCTTCTATCAACATATACTTGCAATCAAAAAATCATGAAAATTGCTCTAAGCATTTTCAAGTTATTGTTCAACATGTGAAAAATAAAGTCCCATAACTCTGGAATGACTTATCAAATGGCGACACCAACCCAAAGGGAGCTTCCTTCCATTAACATAAACCACCTACCAAAAAATCGTGAAAATCTCTCGAAGCTTTCTCGAGTTATCGTACAACGTGTAAAAAATTGACAATTTTCTAAGTAATAAAGTCCCATAACTCTGGAATGACTAATCGAATGGTGACACTAAATGAAAGGGAGCTTCCCTCCATCGATATACACCACCTACCCAAAAATCACGAAAATCTCTCAAAGCGTTCTCGAGTTATCGTACAACGTGTAAAAAATCAACAATTTTCTAAGTAATAAAGTCCCATAACTCTGGAATAACTAATCGAACGGCGACACCAAACGAAAGGGAGCTTCCCTCCATCGATATACACCACCTACCCAAACAACACGAAAATCTCTCAAAGCGTTCTTGAGTTATCGTACGACATATGACTGGACGGACATATGGACAGATGGACGGACAGACGGACAGTGGTATACCATAATACGACTCGTTTTTTCAAAATAGGCGTATAAAAATTCTCAGTGCCGTGTAATTTTGGAAAAAAGGGCATTTGAAATTTTTTCTATTTTTAGCTTCTGCGGTTTCCATGGTGCGACGGGAAAATTTTGGGGGGCATAAATTAACTACTTATGACCCAATAAGCCCTCATATCAAATTTGGTTCAAATCAGCCTTTCAGTTTGGAAAATAGAAATTATGGGCAGGGTGAAAATTCGTGCCTCTCCCATAACGATGGTAAATATAGCCCCCCAAACTTCTCTTGCACAAATCTGAGTCTACACCTCAAAAGGAAGCTGCACATCAAATGTCAAGTCTCTGCTACTGCTGGTTCATGAGATTTTTAAAGATTTACGCACACTTTTTTGGCGTGGCCCTACCGAGGGGCGGAGCAACCTGATTTGAACAAAATCAAATTGCGATGTCATAAGAAACAACCATCTCAAATTTCACTTAAATTTGGGTTTTAGAGAATAAAATGTAAACACCATGTTCATGGATGACGGACGATGAACGAAGAGTGATCACTAAAACTCACCCTGACTTTCAGTCAGGTGAGCTAAAAAGCTTACTGGAAGCTAGTCTCTGAAAACCCTATGCCTGGCATCCGGCCTTAGCCATAGGCCAGTTGTAGGGGTCTCACAGAAACTAACTAGTAGCCATTTTACTTACTTATCAGATACAGACTATAATTGTCTGACTACATACTTAATTTAGGTAAAAATCCTGACACGTTCAGCAAGAAATCATTGCATTTTTCAAACCAACATTACATGCTACATACACAACCCACACAATAAGTTGGAAAGATATTTAAATTTTATAGTAAATTTCCTTTCTTATTATACCTACCACAATTGTAAAAATTACTACAGGCTTGCACTACAGTGGAAGACCCTAACTCGGAAAATATACTCTCTATTTTGATCTTTCCCAAGTGATTTGGGAAAGAAATGTGGTGTAAAAGCACCAAGAAAAATAAGCTAAAACTGGGTCGAGCGCCATCAGCGCACACCCAGTAGGGAATGCTCTTCTCTTAGTACACATCCATGACTTCCGGAACCAGTGTGCAAACAGTAACTAATGAATCATTCTTTTGAGTCCGCCAACATTGGAGTTATGTGATCAGCCGGGAGGGAGAATTCTTACCCGAATAAGAAGACGGGAGGGCCTCCATGTAAACAATTGTGGTAGGTATAATAAGAAAGGAAATTTACTATAAAATTAAATTTCTTATCAACTTACCTTACAATTGTTTACTACCGGCTGAGTAGACAATAGGATGGAGGGAACCACATAACCAATCCCCATATAACCCAATTGCACTGGAACCGTGGACAGAGGAAGAGGCCCCTAGGCCTATCAAACCATAGCATCACAAAAGTAAAAGACAATGAGAGGTGAGGCATATGGTTCTGTGCGACACACAGACAGAAAGGGCTGTAACAGCACAGAGCTGGAACTGACCTTGTAAAAAGCTGAATGGCTAAGGTAGACAACAGCCTGTGCAGAAGAAAGAGGGCCCATAGTAAAAAGGTCCTCTGACTGCTCCTGCAACTGACGCAGATAGGTGGAGAAAGTAGCATTTCTCCAGTAGGCTGCCTGTATAACATCCGACAACATGACAGAGTTAGTATAAGCCCAAGAGGTAGACAATGTAAGCACCACGTGGGCAGAAATACGATTGGTAATACAATTGCCTGTCGCAAGACGAGCGTAAGCTGCGCGAATAGTAAGACAAATCCATCGAGAAATGGACTGAGGAGAGATCTTCTGTCGACCAGGAATAAGAGACAAAAAAAATTGTTTCCTGACTTTCCTAAGGAACTGCATTTGATTGAGATAAATGCAAATTGCACGAACCAGACAGAGCAAAGGGTGGTTACCCTCAACAGAAGGAAAAGCCCTGATATATATATGAGGTGGAGTCGTTTCTGGTATCTGATTCTTGGCCAGAAAGGAGCAATCAGTGGTAAATGTAACACTGATGTAGAGCTCCTGAAAAATGCTGGGTCAACCAAGAGGGCGTGATGCTCACTAACCCATCTGGCTGAGGCAAAAGCCATCAGAAAAGCCATCTTGTATGTGAGAAAATGCATATCCACCTGGGAGAGGGCCCCCCCCTCCCCACCCCCCCCCCCCCCCACCCCCAAAAAAGCTTGGGGTAAGCTGCAAAGTCCTAGGCCTTTTCAAAGAAAAGTGCTGAACAAGCTTGGAGAGGTAAGGATTAGTGCTGATACGACGCTTTCCCACATACGAAAATGTCTCCGAAAGCATGGACCTGTACCCTTTGATGGTAATAGGCTGGAGACCCCCAGAATCAAACAGATATACCAAAAACTCTGCAATCTGTGAAATTGAAGGATTGGCATAATCAACAGAGTGATTGGCACACCATCGACAGAAGACCTTCCACTTTGCCGCATAGGCTAAACCAATGGAGTGCCTCCTCAAAGAAGAAATGCACTCCACTGCTCATCTCGAAAAAACCTCTACTGAGGAGATAGGACCTGACAAAAGGCAAAATGAAGTCGGGTCGACATGAAACCTTCTCTGGTGACCTTGGCAAAGGAGGTTGCGACATAGAGGGAGACGTGCCAGAACCTAGCCAACAGAAAACGGAACTGACTGATCCACACCTGCACAGGCGACAGGGGAGCGATCAGAATGATTCAACAACTGCAGGTTCATATCTTGGCTAGAACCTGAGGCAGAATCAGAACCGGCGGAAAGGCGTAGCCAACAAGACCATTTCAATCAAGTGACAGAGCATCCACAGCGAAAGCCAGAGGATCTGGACAAGGGGACACAAAAGTGTCCACCTGATGGTTCCAACGAGTCAGAAAGAGATCGATGTGGGGACGATCCCAGAGATCGCAAAGCAATTGGAACACCGCCCTGTGGAGCATCCACTCGGTTGAAATGACGGAGTCGCTTAGGACATTCAGATGACTGGGAATGTGACAAACCACCAACCCAGGGTTGACATCCTGAGCGAGAAGTAGAAGATCCCGAGCCAATTTGTACATGGGAACCGAATGAGTGCTACCCAGGTTAAGATCCCGAGCCAATTTGCACATGGGAACTGAGTGCGTGCCACCCAGGTTCTGAATGTAAGCAAGCACTGTCGAATTGTTAGACAACAGAAGGACCTGGCGATTCGAAAGTTGGAAGATCCACTGCCAGAAACTCGGAAGAAGAGCAAGAAGGTCCTGGTTGATGTGAAGAGCTGCTGCTTGATCCTGGTCCCATGCCCCGTGAAGTGAAAGACCTAGAGGACCCAACGTCACACCCCATCCGAGATTGCTGGCGTCTGCTGCAGAACACGATCGGATGTGAGCAAGTCCAACAGAACCCCCTGTGTAATCCACTGAACATCCGTCCAGAGAAGAAGGTGATGATGAAGAGACTCTGGTAACTGAAGCACCAGGTCCAGAGGATCGGCATTTGGCCTCCAATGACTAAGCAGAAAGTGTTGGAGAGGTCTGACATGCAGCTGACCTAGAGGAATGAAATCCGTCACCGGAGACTGAGCAGTCAGAGAATACTCCGAGCTGTCATGGACGTGGACAGGGACAGAGTCAGGGCAAAAGGTGAGAGACTCACAGCCCTTGCCCGGGGAACTGCCACTGTATTGAACTGAGTACGAAAGTCCATCTCCAGATGACAAAACAACTGAGAATGGAGCAGGTCCGACTTTTCGTCGTTGACTCTGAACCCTAGCGATGAGAGCAGGCTCAACAGTGTGTCGACATCCGACTCCAGTAAGGCAGCATTGGAATGCCTCTGGAGGATATCATCTAGATATGCCGAAGTAGTCACCCTGGACTGTGTGCGATGGAAGGCTATCACATGTGACATCAGTCGGGTGAAGGTCCAAGCAGCCAGATTGAGGCCAAAAGGCATGGCCTTGAACTTGTAAACTGGCCCCCAAAAAGCGAACCTGAGATAATTTGGCGATGTCCGATGAATCGGAAAGTGAAAGTAAGGGTCTCACAGGTCAATGTTGGAAGTGAAATCTCCCTGGTGAATGGAATGGCAAACCGACCTGAAAGTCTCCATGCTGAACTTGGGAGCAATGATAGACTGGTTCAGGATACTCAAATCAATAACCGGTCGGAGTCGGCCGTCCTTCTTCGGCACCAAGAACAGGCGGGAATAAAACCCCACTGACAGAATGTTCTTTACGACCTCGATCGCTCCCTTTGCCAGGAGATTGTCTATCTCCATGGTCAAAAACGTTTGAAGGAAATGGAGTTGGAAGAGGCACTCTCGACAGAGTGGGGTGCCTACAGAAGAATATTTGCAGCCTGGACCGAACAACATCTAACATCCAAGGATCGGATGTGATGGTGACCCAATGGTCTGCGAATTCTGATATCCTTCCTCCAACCTGGGACGAATCGTGGTGAGGACCATCATTTCAAGCCCGGCAAGGCCTGCAAGAGGAGAAACCACCCTCTCTAGTATATGAAGAATCCTAGTCTTCCCTCAAGCCTGCCAACGCTTACCCTTACCCCGTGAGTAAGAAGTAGAAGCAGTGGCAGGAAGATCAGCCCTTTGCTTCGCAGCGGAAGCAGAAGGGTGCTTGTTAGGCTTTGGATGGCCCCTGCCTCCAACAGAAGGCTGATCAAGCTGACGAAGCAGCAGCTGATCTTTGGAATGATGTAGGACGTCATCTCGGACCGTTGCCACGTAACCATGGAACAGTTGCGGACCACCAAAGAAGCAGATTGAAGAGCAACGCACTGCCCCTCAGGAAGGGAACGGCTTGTGTCCAGCACAGCGTCCATGCGAACTAATTCCAAGTTAGCAGTGTTAGTTAATGAAAATGTGGTTGAAAATAATAACGAGAATATATAAAACACAGTCCTGTTATTATACGATTCTCAGATCCATAATTCCAGTCACAACAACGAGATGAATTATCACTATTTCTCAATTGCAAATGGACGTCCTGCCACATGGGCGGACGAAAAAAAGAATGATTCATTAGTTACTGCTTGCGCACTGGTTCCGGAAGTCATGGATTTGTACTAAGAGAAGAGCATCCCCTACTGGGTGTGCACAGATGGCACTCGACCCAGTTTTGGCTTATTTTTTCTTGGTGCTTTGCACTACTTTGCTTTCCCAAATCGCTTGGGAAAGACCAAAATAGAGAGTATACTTTCCAAGTTAGGGTCTTCCACTGTAGTGCAAGCCTGTAGTAAACAATTGTAAGGTAGATTGATAAGAAAAAGTGGCTTTCCTCGTTTAAATTAAGGTGGTAAAAAATGGCCCTCCAATGTTCATTAAAGGCGGGCCACCAATGCACTCCTCACATTTTGAAAGTGACAGGCCTGTTTCAGGCTGAATTGAATGTAGTATTTCAAATTGAGTTTAATCTTGAATAAAATTTTTTCAAAGCTTTTTAACTGGTAGAGTGCTAAAATATTTTTCAAAGGTGATTTGAAACATGAGTAATTTTCCAAACATAGCTCCCAGCAAGTGGAGCCTTAGTTTAGCAAGATTTTGTTCATAAATAATTGTTCTGTTACTATTTAGTGGAGAGTATCTCCTGGCATACTCCACCAAATTATACCTAAAAATTTTTATATGACCATTTTTTCATCTACTGTTGCACAAACAACAAGCTCTAAAGCACATGGTGTAAAGCCACTAGAGTGTCTTTCTGCATTTTTCAGTAGATTTCAACTGCACTTTATTTTCTGTATGCATGTATCATACAGATGCAGAAGATTCCAGAATCAGAGTTAATATACACTTAATTTGTAAGAACAAACATAATAGAAAACTAGAGGCTCAAATGAGTCTAAAATGCTCACCTGGCTCAACTTGACATGTAGCCGCTCAAGTTGTCAAAAGTTTAAGAGATGAGTGTATTAGTAAGTGATGGTGTGTAAGAGAAATTTTCTATTTGCCACGACATAATCAAAAGCAATTTTTTTGGCAATTTGTTTTTGTTGGTCCTAGGAAAGCTTCTCAACAAAAAACAAAGTCCTGTTCTGTTGAGTCTTAAATACGTATCAGTATAAAACGTTTTTGGTTTTAGCTTCTGGAGTACTCCCTGCGGATGCATGCATGAGGCAGTTAACTGGTAAAGTGCTGGAAGAAGCCCATATTTGGGCTTTGCTGTGAGGTGCAAGCACTGAGACTTAAAGATTTCATACACAGTGGATGTGTTTCATATTCTTTGAAGCGAAATTATTTAATCTGTATGGTTTTGCCTTGTTACAATTTCTGGAAGAGTGCCTTTGGGCACTCTTCCAGAAATAGTAACAAGGCAAAGACATGTGAAGAAATTTTGACAACTAAAAATAATTTAGCACTCTACCAGTAAAGATTTGACTGAGAGTGACTTGGCACTTCCATTAAAACAGGGTTAAAATGGGCATACCCATATGGTACACCATCATTAGAAGTGATGTACTGATCTTCAGCATTGACTATTGGCCAATAAAGACCTGTTGGTATCGGTTCAACACTTCCATCAAATCATCAGCAATGCTGATACCTCCTCTCTCCCTCCCATTATTGTTGCAAATGTATTTACATATCAAATAAATTTTCCTTGAAATGACAATGAGAAAAATCTCCCCATTCGGCTTGACATTGAAAGCGCAATGTAGTTTTTGGCAGAAATATAACAAGTATCGAATTAACAAAATGACCACATACTTCACTTAAATGCAATATCTATGCACCTCCTAGCCATTGTCAATAATTTCTATGTATACGTTTGAATGGAGTGTAAAACAAGAGGCCCCAGGGGGCCTGAGGGCGCTCACATGACATGGTAGTCTAAATATCAAACCAGGGACTTGACTTGAATTAGCTGCATATGCCTCTCCTAAGAAAAGCATATACCAACTAGATGAAGCAGTTGTGCCCACACAATGCACAGGATTTTCCTTCTATTTTCAGTTCCTGCACATTTACGTCCCAAAATTGAGATAAACGCATAAAAAACAGATTTTTTTTTTATTTTTGTTCAGAAATTTTCAAAGTCACAAATAAAAAAAATATTTTCAGCCTAAAATTTTTTTTTCTTCTTAAAATTTACCAAAATGCATAAAAAACCAAAAAACTAATTTTCAGAGTTTGGTCCCACCCGGCCCCCAAATTTTCAGTGTAAAAAAAATAATTTTTTTTGTCTTAAAACTAACCGAAACGCATAAAAAAACAGAAAAAAAATTTCCGGATTTTGGTCAAAATTTTCAGTCCCATCCGGACCCCAAATTTTGAGTGTAAAAAAAAAAAAAATGTTTGTCTTAAAATTGACCAAAACACATAAAAAAACAAAAAACTAATTTCTGGATTTTGGTCCCACCTGGCCCCCAAATTTTCAGTGAAAAAAAAAAAAAAAATTTTGTCTTAAAATTCACCGAAACGCATAAAAAACAAAAAAAAAATTTCCGGATTTTGGTCCAAAATTTCTAAGTCCAGAATGGGATCCCAAATTTTCAGCCTAAATATGAACTCAGGAACTTGGCTTGAACAAACTTGAATCTCACCCCCCTAAGGATGCTGCATACCAAATATCAAAAGATTCTTATTGGTAGATCTGAAGAAGAAGATGTTTAAAGAATATTCCTCATACTGAACTAATTTAAACATTTGGGCTCCCACAGAGAGCCCAAATATGGACCAAGGCAATTGATTTCAATAAACCTGTGAAACAATCTTCCAAGGATGTTATATGTGAAATTTGAAAGCTTTTGGAGCAGTGGTTTGGGAGAAAAGTAGTCTTAAATATTTTTCCCATTACCCACAGTGTTAAAAAATGCTGACTCAGCACTTTTTCAAAGTCCCCAAAAAGTACCCCATGATAAAACCGATAGCAATATTTTTTTACCATTCCATTCTGTTGGTCCTAAGGAAGCTTCACACCAAATAAGAATTCTCAGTGCCGTGTAGTTTTGGAGATATGGGCATTTTAATTTTTTTCTATTTTTAGTTCCTGCGGTTCCCATGGGGCGACAGGAACAAAATTTGGGCATAAATTACGCACTTATGACCCAATAAGCCCTCAAATCAAATTTGGTCCAAATCAGCCTCTCGGTTTGGAAAACAGAAATTTTGGGAGGGGCAAAAACTCTTGCCCCTCCCATAACGATGGCAAATATAGCCCTTGAACTTTTCTTGAACAAATCTCAGTCTACACCCCAAAAGGAAGCAGCACACCTAATATCAATTCTCTACTACTGCTGGTTCATGAGAGGAAGATTTTTTAAGATTTTGGCTCACTTTTTGGGCGTGGCCCTACCAAGGGGCGAGTCAACTTGATCTGAACAAACTTGAATTGACATATGATAAGGAACATGCACACAAAATTTGGTTCAATTTGGTCAAGTTGTATGTGAGGAGAAGTCGATAATGTAAAGTTAACGATGGACAACAGATGACAGAGGGGAGACGGACGGACGACGAACGGAAAGTGATCAGTAAAGCTCCCCTTAAGCTTCGCTCAGGTGAGCTAAAAAAAAGTTAAACTCGAGTAATTAGGATGAGTCATAACTCTGCCCCTAATGATCGGACCAGGATGGTTTTCAAACTTGGCCTGTAGATTCTAGATAAACTCAAATACCATATATTGGCCCAATCAATCAATATTTGTTGAGGTTATCATGATAATGAACAAAAAATTCATTCAAATTGACTAATTAGGAGTCATAACTCCATATCTAATGAATGGACTGAGCTGGTTTTCAAACATGACCTGTAGATTCTTCGAATAAATGAAATACTGATTATTGGCCCAATCAATTAATATTTGTTGAAGTTATTGCATTAATGAATGAAAATTTCGTTAAAATAAACTAATTAGGGGTCATAACCCTGCCCCTTATTATCGGACTAGGCTGTTTTTCAAACCCAAACCCTGACCTGTAGATTCTTCAATTAAACTCAAATACTGGTGTTAGCACAATCAACATATATTTTTTCAGGTTATCATGCTAACAGACAAAAACTTTGTTAAAATTTATTAATTAGGAGCTGTAACTTTGCCCCTAATCACTGGACTAGGCTGATTTTCAAACTTGACCTGCAGATTCTTTAGTTGAACTCAAATACCAAATATTGGCCCAATCAATACATATTCGTTGAAGTTAACATGGTAACACAAGAAAATTTGTCAAAATGACTGATTAGGAACCTAACTCTGCCCCTAATCAACAGATCGGGCTGGTTGTTGAACTCGATCATAAAAGTGCAGGGCGTATATTTCGACGAGAATCTGAGAATCGATTCACACAAAGATTTGGACAAAAAAACAAACGAGAATCCATGTAGATTCTCGCTTCACTTCTGCTAGGAATCATGTGAAAGGAAATGAGTTAGTTTAACACTTTTACCTAACATACGTGCAGAAAATTAACTAACACAAGGCAAACATGACCTTAAATATCCTGACACTTTGTCAATAAAATTATACAAATATGGCTCTTACTTGAACCGGCGCAGTGAGCCGGTTCCAATGACATCCATGTTTGTAAGGTTTTCTAGGTAAATATTGTTTTTTTTTAGAATGTCAAATTCAATTTATGTTTTAAAAATAAAAAATTAAAATTTTTTAGTAAATTTTGTTTCTTAACATACCTACCACAATTGTTTACAATTGGCTGTAACATAAGTGCAAGCCCTACTTCGGAACTAACTCAAGCTTTTAGAATCTTTTCCAAACGAGTTGGAAAAGTACTAGAGTGTAAAAGCACGAAAAAGATCAAAAAAAGGGTCGAGCGAGACCAGCGCTCAAAATTACAGGTACTCTCTCTGCACACCTCTTGCATTTACCGAGCGCATGCGCAACAACCGTGACGTCAATTCCGTATTTCCGCCAACGAGAAGTTTGTGATTTAGCGGAGAGGCATCGATATCAAAGATATCCCCAAGGAGGGTGGGCCTCCGGTAAACAATTGTGGTAGGTATGTTAAGAAACAAAATTTACTAAAAAATTTTAATTTCTTTTCAACCTACTCACAATTGTTTACAATTGGCTGAATAAACAATAGGAGGAGGTGAATCACATAACCAATACCAACAAGAGTAGCAGAACGAAAGCAAGGATGGCAGAGAACAAAAACGAAAACCTGTAATGAAGATAGAGAGAAGGCACCTGAAAAGAACAAGGCTGAGCGAAGCGCAACCTCAACAAAAACAATTTTAACGAGGGTGCACAACAGCCTGAGCAGCAACGAGAGGGCCTAAAGAATAAAGGTCCTCAGATTGCTGCTGAAGGTGGCAGAGATAAAAGGAGGAGACGGTAGAAGCATTCCTCCAGTAAGCCGCATTCATAACATCATGGAGCGAAACAGAATTAGAGAACGCTCAGGATGTAGAAATGGGACGAACCTCGTGAGCATTAAGCCGGTTCGAAACAAGATCCAATGCAGACAAGCGAGAATAAGCCAGCTTGATTGCAAGACAGATCCACCTGGAAATAGAATGGGAAGAGATAGACTGCCTCTTAGGAATGAGAGACAGAAAGAATCTCTTCCGACCCCTCCTAATGAACTGAGTGCGAGTAATGTAAGTCTTGACCGCACGAACAGGACAAAGAAGAGGCCTCCGTCCATCTACAACAGGGAGAGCCCGAATGCAGATGGGAGGAGGTACCGAATCGGGGAGTTGATTCTTAGCCAGAAAAGAGCAATCAGTAGTGAATGTGACACTGTTAGCCTCATTTCGGAAGAAGGCAGAATCAACAGATAGCGCATGAAGCTCACTGACTCGACGAGCAGAAGCAAACGCTAGAAGAAAAGCCGTCTTATAGGTGAGAAAACGCATGTCGGTCTCAGATAAAGGCTCGAATGGCGCCCCCTCCAAACAGTGCAACACCCATGCCAAGTTCCACTTGGGTGTAAGACGCAAAACTCGAGGCCTCTTCAAAGAAAAGTGCCGAATAAGTTTGGAGAGGAAAAGATTATGACCGATACACCGCTTTCCCACATCAGAGAAAGTATCAGACAGCATAGACCGATAGCCCTTAATCGTAATAGGCTGGAGGCCCATGGAGTCAAAAAGAAAAACCAGAAAATCCGCAATTTGAGCGATTGACGGATCACGGTAATTCACATTGGGATCTGAACACAAGCGACAGAAAACCTTCCACTTGGCGGCATAAGTCATTCCAGTCGAAGGTCGCCGCGATGCAGAAATGCACTCCACTGATCGTCTCGAAAAACCTCTACGTCGGAGACTGGACCTGATAAAAGACAGGTGTGAAGGGACAGGCTCGCCAGGTTGTTGTGATACTTCCTGGGACGACCCTGTGAAAGAAGAACGCGATGTAGAGGTAGACGAATCGGTCGATCGGCCAATAGAGGCCGCAGCAGATTGATCCACACCCTCTGTGGAGACAGGGGTGTGATCAGAATGATCCTGCAACTGCGAGCACGAATCTTCGCTAAAACTTGAGGAAGAATCGGTGCAGGAGGAAAGGCATAGCCGACCCAACCTGTCCAGTCCAGAGACAGAGCGTCTACTGCAAATGCCAGAGGATCTGGACAAGGGGAGACAAAAGTCTCTACCTGATGATTCCAGCGAGTAGCGAAAAGGTCGACCTGAGGACGACCCCACTGCTCGCAAATCGCCTGAAACACCGACCGATGTAGCATCCATTCGGTTGGAAGGACACTGTTGCGTCAGGACAGGGAGTCTGCTAGGACGTTGAGACGCCCGGGAATGTGTCGGATGGACACCCGAGCGTTCACATCCTGCGTCAACAGAAGAAGATCCCGAGACAGCCGATACATGGGAATCGAATGTGTGCCTCCCTGATTCCGTATGTAGGCCACTACTGTCGAATTGTCCGAAAGAAGTAGGACAACATGGTCCGACAGGTGAGGGATCCAAAGCCGAAAACTCAACAGAAGAGCAAGGAGCTCCTTCTGGTTGATATGAAGGCCCACCTGCTCGCTGTCCCACTCTCCGTGAGTAGACAGACCGAGAGGATCCAATGTCGCACCCCAGCCCCGATCGCTGGCATCTGCAGTAAGGATGCGATCGGCCAAAGGAAGATCCAACGGACCACCCTGTGTCAGCCAGGGAATATCTGCCCAAGTGCGGAGGTGACAAAACAGAGACCGAGGAATAGTGAGTTCCAGGTCCAGCGGATCTACATTCGGACGCCATTGATCCAACAGGAAGTGTTGGAGAGGTCGGACAAACAAGCGACCGAGCGGAATGAGATCTGTCACCGAACCGCAAAGGCCCAGCATCCGAAGGAAAGTCCTGGCCGAGACCGAGGAAGATTGAAGCAGGTCCTGAGTCAAGGCGGAAAGAATCGTCGCCCGAGCCTGGGGGACCGACACTACATTGTGAAGAGTGTCGAAATCCATCCCCAAATGACGGAATCACTCAGAAGGAAGAAGATCCGACTTCTCGCGATTGACTCTAAAACCCAGCGACGCTAGCAGGTAAAGAAACTGCCGGACATCGAACTCCTGAACAGCAGTATCGTGGTGCCATTGGAGGATATCGTCTAGGTAGGCTGACGAAGTCACTGCCGACTGAGTGCGATGGAAAGCAAGCACATGTGACATCAGTCGGGTGAAGGCCCAAGGAGCCAGGTTCAAACCGAACGGGGGAGCTCTGAATTGAAAAACTCGATCCCGAAACGAGAACCGAAGGTATTTCCGTGACGCCAGATGAATGGGTACATGGAAGTAGGCATCCTTCAGGTCGATACTGGCCGCAAAATCGCCCTGATGAACTGAACGTCGAACCGACCGGAAAGTCTCCATACTGAAACGAGGAGCAATTATGTACTCGTTCAGGGTACTCAGATCGATGACAGGACGATATTGGCCGTTTTTCTTCGGCACCAAGAAAAGTCTCGAGTAAAACCCCGGTGAAAGGGTGTTCCTGACCACCTCGATCGCCCCTTTGGTGAGGAGATTGTCGATCTCCTGCACCAGAAGGTCCCGACGCAGAGAATCTGAAGGGACCTGAGTCGGAAGGGGCACCCGAGATAAACTAGGGTGCCGATGGAAGGACAGTCGCAGACCGGATTGAATGACGTCGAGGACCCAAGAGTCCGACGTTATCTCTGTCCAACGGTCGTAAAACAGCGACAGCCTTCCCCCGACTGGAGGCGAATCGAGGTGAGAACCTTCACTTGCGGCCTCGACGAGGCCCCCAAGAGGAGAAACCACCTCGGGAAGTAACAGAGTCCTGAGACTTTCCAGTCTGAGGATGCCAGCGGGCCTGGCCACGTCGGCGCTTCTTATGAGCAGAAGGAGCAGACGGAGCCGAAGGTGTAGCCGACGTCGCCGACGAGGCAGACGCAGCAGCACGCTTGGCGGGCCTGGAACGACCCCCACCCGCAGCAGCAGGTGGGTCAAGCTGTCTCAGCAAAAGCTGGTCCTTCGAATGACGAAGAACTTCGCCACGAACAGCTTCCACGGAACCATGGAACAACTGAGGTCCCACCAAAGAGGCAGACCTCAGAACAGCACGTTGCTCAGAAGGAAGGGATGGTAAAGAATCCAAAACCGCATCCTGGCGTGCCAGCTCCAAATTAGCCGTGTTACAGGCGTGAGCGTGAGTCAAGTTCATAAGAGCCTGTGACAAAACGTGAAAAGGCGCCTGAGCGTCATCAAACTCCCCTGGTGGAAAATATTCAGCCAGAGCAGCGACGACATGGTCCGCGAGAGACAACATACCTAGCATCTCTCGGGACAGGCCCACCATAGACTCAACTACCGACATCGGGAGAACTGCCGACTTAGGCTTAGTCAACCCGAGGGAAGAAGAATCCTCATCCACAGTAGTCATCCCTTGGAAGACTGGTGGAGAGACGGAATCGTACACACGAAACCGTGATGGAGGCAGAAAGGCATCAGCTCTAGAAAAGTAAGAACCCTTGAGGGCCTTAGAACAAATTTTGGCATCTAAGCCCTGGAAGGACTCAACCACCTGAGCCGATTGCAGAGGACGCAAAGCCCCGGAGCTAGAAGGCTCAACAGGGTTACGGCGCTCCACAGTGGACCGCGGCCGGATGGTCACAGAAGACTGGTCGGAAAGTTGAACGTCCGGCAATAAGCCAAAGACGAAATCCAAAGCCTGCCCCAAGACTGACGAGGGGGGCCCATCACCTTCAAGATACTCGTCATCCTCCGTAGCAGAGGAGACGTAGCCCAACTCGGGCTGACCAGCAGAAACCTCCTGTGAATACTGTGCAGTATCCAAGGGGCCAGGCGAGACATCTCGGCGACCGACCAAAGGAGGTTGTGCCTCAGGAGGCACAGGGAGGCCAACTTGAGGGTTGCCAGAAAGCAACCGGGTGAGCGCTAAAACGGCCTGGCGCAGGTCACCCTGAGAATCCGTCGCAGCAGAATCACCCGACGGAGTGTCCTCCCAATGGACCCTTCTGGTAGAAGAACCCAAATCCTCAGAAGAGACCGACGGCGAACGTCGATCGGCAGACAGAATAGGAGCACGGTGAGAAGACACCGGAGGATAGTCCCGATTGTGACGCCCAGGGGCCATCACTGACCTCTGCGAAATAGAAGGCCCTGCCTGCAAATCCTCTAAAGAGACCGACGGCGCACGTCGATCGGTAGCTGGACCTAGGACACGGTGAGAAGACACCGGAGGATTGTCCCAAGAATGACAGGAACCTGTCATTGGCCTCTGCGCAGCAGACGGCCCCAACTGCCTATCCTCTGAGGCCGACGGCAAGCATCGATCGACACCCAGACTCGGAACACAGTGAGGAATCACCGGAGGAAGGTTCCGAGAGTGACAGCTAACAGGGGCTGTCACTGACCGCTGCCGAACAGCAGGCCCTGGATGCCAACGTCCCAACACCATCCCGCTAGGCGGCACACTAGCAGGCGAAGGTGGAACAATAAACGATTCACTCGAGGGACGAGGAATCGCTGCCGAAGCATCCGGCCGGCTCAACCGACTAGGAGCAAACCTAGTCAGATGAGACGGAGCAGACAGCAAACCCGCACAGTCCCGCCGCGAGGCTGGGGGAGGCTGAGAACACACAGACACACCAGCAGATACAGCCTCGGTCCCCCGAGACTGTAGACCATCCCCAGAGGAGATGGAAGAGCCACCATCAGACAGAATAGGATCTGGAGTAGCAACCTCCTCAACAACGGTCGACGGTGTAGGAAGCAGATCGGAGAGGTTACCGAGCTGACCTCGGAAAAGCTCTCAACGAAAAAAAGACGTCTCAATAGTGACATCAGAAGACAAAGAGACCACGGTCTCCTCGTCAGGTATCACTGAACTAACACTGCCAACAGTTGCAGAGGAACTCGCCACAGAAGTCAGATCCGAATCCTGTGTGACAGAGTCACCACGTGCACCAGCAGAAATGTCTGCTACGGCACGGCTACCCTTACCCCGAGAACGAGGGGTTCTAGCTCTGGAAAGAACCACCTTGTTCACAGAAGCCCAAAATTTAGAGGACCAAACCCCACAGATACCACATGATTGGGCCTGAGTGCAATTGTTGCAAGTGACACATGTGGCATGAGAATCGTCCACATGTTTCACCTGCAAACAAGAGGTACAAGGAATAGTCTTAGGCATGATATCAAAACAATAATCAAGCTTCCCGCTGACGGAAAACAGTACTAAGGTCGTGTTCACACGTGGGGGAAAGACAAGATAAAGTGTGAAGAGAACAGCAACAAAAATACAAATTAACATTAAATAACTAGAACTATCACTGAAGGTGATTAATACCCCCGCTTTGGGTTTTTAGAGGAATGCACTTCTGATCATGTAGGCGAAGGCCATAAGGAAATGTATACATAAAGATCATTTTTTGTTGTTGAAATTTGTATTTGCATGTGGCCTTCCACAGAACAGCACTGAATACTTAAAGAGCCCACACATATATGGTTTACATTTGGAAAAACACATTTACAATGTGCAACATGTATTCAAAATCGGTTCATTAATGTAGGAGGAGTTGCACACACAAGAATCCCATTTGAAAACCCATAATAAATCCAAGTTAAAGGGAGATAACCTGGTTAAAATTGTCGCAGATCAAAAATTTGGGAATATGCGTATGTTCACTTAGTTGTGATAATGTTTGAAAGGTTTCGTCAAAATTGATTGATAAATGTAGGAGGAGTTGCACGCACAAGAATTTCATGTAGAAACCCATAATAAATCTAAGTTAAAGGGAGATAACCTAGTTAAAATTGCCACAGCTCAAAAATTTTGGAATATGCGCATGTTTACTTAGTAGTGATGGTGTCTGTAAACTTTTGTCCAAATTGATTGATAAATGTAGGAGGAGTTGCGCACACAAGAATTTCATGCAGAAACCCATATTAAATCAAAGTTCAAGAGAGATAACCTGGTTAAAATTGTCGCAGATCAAAATGTTTGGAATATGCACTCTTCACTTAGTAGAGATGATGTTTGAAAGGTTTCATCAAAATCGGTTCATTAATGTAGGAGGAGTTGCGCACACAAGAATTTGTTCGAACGGAAAGACATAATAAATCTAAGTCAAAGAGAGATAACCTGGTTAAAATTGTTGCAGATCAAAAATCTTGGAATATGCGCTTGTTCACTTAGTAGTGATGATGTCTGAAAAGTTTTGTCCAAATTGATTGATAAATGTAGGAGGAGTTGCACGCACAAGAATTTCATGTAGAAACCCATAATAAATCTAAGTTAAAGGGAGATAACCTAGTTAAAATTGCCACAGCTCAAAAATTTCGGAATATGCGCATGTTCACTTAGTAGTGATGATGTCTGTAAACTTTCGTCCAAATTGATTGATAAATGTAGGAGGAGTTGCACACACAAGAATTTCATGCAGAAACCCATATTAAATCAAAGTTCAAGAAAGATAACCTGGTTAAAATTGTCGCAGATCAAAAAGTTTGGAATATGCACATGTTCACTTAGTAGAGATGATGTTTGAAAGGTTTCATCAAAATCGGTTCATTAACCCTTTCCGACTACGGCTGTCGTGGCGTTATAACGTCACGGGGATTCATGCGTTTGACGTCGTCAACGAAATTCGTTTACTGCCGATATTCGAAAGTCCCATTCAGTAATTACGTGTTGGCACGGTAATAATGGACCACATATCTATGTGTACTTCAAGAAACCAGATGGACTGGGGAGTTATTATAGCCCAAATAAATATTAATCATGCCCAAATCAAGTTATCGCCATTACGACAGCAATTATTATCAAGAAAACGAGGGTATGTTAATTCGTTTATTCAACAATAACACAGTGACGAGTAATTTTGCAAACTATAACACAAACTGTTATGTAAAATTCAACAACAAATATTAAACAGACATTATTAACGATAAATTTGAAAAATGGCCAGACTGGTCGGGTTGTGATTGAAAGTATCAAACAACGCATCAAAAAATGAAATGTTTCGAAACATTCCGGAACACTTGAGGCGTCATAATGGAATGCATCCAGTAAAAAAACACTTCCGCGTTTGTGAAACAAGAACGAGTTTTATATTTTATCATCATAAAAAAACAAAACAATGGTCATTCAAAACATACCGGTAAATTCAATGGACAACATGATAATGACTGAAATCATCGTCACGTGGTAAAACAGATGACAGTTGAGTAATTCGTGGAAATAGTAGACTGTTGTAAGTTGTAACTTACGATGAATATTACGAAAAACCGAAAAACAAATTTTTGTGTGTTGGTGCTGTATTTTTGAGTATTTATAAAAGCAAATTACTCCCATCAAAAGATATTCTGTTATCTCTTGCGCCAAAGAGAAACACTCTTGGCAATAACATTAACCCTTTATGACAGCTTACAACAACCAATGAGGATGCAGGATTAAATTTTGTTATAAAAAAGGCAGTGGTCATTTCACAGGCGCCCGTAAAATAGCCAAAAGAGTGTATATTGACTATTTCACGGGCCCCATTGAAATAGTCTACAGGCTATTTCACGGGCGTCCGTGGAATAGTCAATACATACTCCTTTGGCTATTTCACGGGCTCTGATAAATTATTAGGTTTGATTGACTTCCCTGTGAATTCAATACCAAACAGACATGTCATTCGTTGGGTTAGGTCCGGTAATATTGGGCCTTCCACCTCACACCATGTAATGTACTAGTAAATTTCTTCCTTCATTTTATACATTTACAATACCTGTTCCCAACGTCAAGAAATGAATTCGTTCAATTCTCGAAGTCGGGAACAGATATTGTAAATGTATAAAATTAGGGAAAAAATTTCCACATCATATCAGAAAGGCTGCAAAACAATAAAAATTGTCAATTAAAGTGGCTCGTTAAATCGTATGCCATACAGGGGTTAAATATATTTACAATACAATATGATTATCGAAGAAGGGAACTGGTAACGTAAATGTATAAAATTATTTATTGTCGTCTGTTTTGCTCACTGTAGTCCTAGAATACGCTAGATGTCAGTTGTAAACTCCATATTTTTAACAATAAAATCATTAAAATATTGATATTTTTTTTAACCCTTTACATAACGTAACGGCCAAAACCGGCCAGCGCTACATATGAAAATCGCCATTCAATTTTTTTAATATTTTCATTTTTTGCTTCCAAAACATAGGTTGTGACTCCTCATTGGAACGAGCGCGTCGTGCTCGTTCCAATGAGGGGTCACAACCTATGTTTTGGAAGCAAAAAAAATGAAAAAAATTAGTTGTACGAAAAAATTTTTTTACGAGTGTCGGCTGCTACTAGCGTTAGGTAAAGGATTAATTTATATAATACCAGTCACAACCCAAGCATATTATCCATAATCCAAGACAGAGCCTGTGAAATAGCCAACGCAGTATATATTGACTATTTCACGGGCGCCCATGAAATAGCCTGTTCACTATTTCACCCACGAGAGAGTCATTATATACTCTTTTGGCTATTTCACGAGCACCCGAGAAAAAGCCACTGCCATAAAAAAAAATAGAAACAATTTTACATCCGATATTTAGGCCTTCAGTAAGCAAAATACACAATAACAAATAACTGTTTAGGGGACAAGTCGGTAAAGTAGAAAGCACAATCAGTGGTGGCGCTAGTGGGGACACCCCCCACCCCCCAAATGAAAGTAAATATGCAGTACCCCCCCACCCCCATTAAATATCCAGTAGCTCTCCTCCCTTTCGTCAGATGCAGGAAAATGTAAACACAAGTGGAAAATGTTCTCCAGAGTAATAAATGATGTTGTGTATATAACATGTATCCTTTGCGATGTCACTAAATAGTATTCGAAACATTTTCACACACACACATAGATTTCGATTGTTAAGCCTTTACCCAACACCGACAATATTACATTAATTTAAATTTTTTAAAATTCTCTCAAAAATGTCAACAAAATTACATCGTGTGGGGGGGGGGGGGGGGGGTACGTGATGTGGTTTTGTTGACATTTTTTGACAATTTTGAATTTTTTGAACAGCTTAAGAATGGGGCCCGCAAATTGTTTTTTTTTTTCCTCTTGCTAAACCAATTCTTTTTTTTTTGCTTGCAACCCATCTATGTGTATTCAGTTCAATTATGAGATCTATTTCTCACTCCTGCAAATTTGATCTTGGGAGCAAATTTGTGGGAGTGAAAAATAGTTTCTTACGCTTTTCTGCTTATTAGGGCTTTGCATAACATGAGCAGGTTACTCAATTTTGGCTGACTTGGTGTGACATACTCGAGGCTGTTCTCTAACATATTTTCATGTTGCTCGATGCCTTACCGCCATACTGCAGGAACCTAAAATTTTCACTATTTCTGTAAAAACAAAAACCTACTGGAAAAGTAGAAATGGTGCAGACAGTTTTATTTTGACAGCAGACATTTATTGTTTTTTGTAATGTTTTAAATAGAAAAAAAAACAAGCTGGGAGGGTGATATGTTTTTTCGCCTTCCGTTACAGCTCGGTTTACCAGAAAAGAGTCCAGTTTCGGTTCAAGGTTTTTTTTTTTTTGCTGGGGAACGAGAGGAGCCGAATATCATGTGCGAGAGCAACAACTTGTTCCCAATATCAAATAGACTAGATTTTTCCCAATTCTCAACCTAAAAATTCCTACTCCATGAAATTTACCTCCTACAACTCATAATTATTAGAGTAAAATACTGTGTTAACATGTAAACTGTTACCTGTAGAATTGTTAGGGTTATATGCCAAATACACTGTGAGCAAATATATTCTGTTTTTAACCCTTTATCCAATCTCATGGCCAAAACTGGACAATGCAATCTATACTTGAAAATTCCCATTCCAATCTTTTCCAGATTTTCACGTTTTGCTTCTAAAACATAGGCTATGACCCTTCATTAGAATGAGTGGAATACACTCATTCCAATGAGGGATCATAACCTATGTTTTCGAAGCGAAAATGAAAATTTTTAGTTTCACCAATTTTTTTTTCTTGAGTGTCGTCTGCTCCGAGAGCGTTGGGTGTAGGGTGAAATACATGTACATTATCCTTTGACGGAAATGCCGGTTGATGATTTGTTTTCAAAATTGACACAAATTCCCAAAAAGAGACAATATGATGCTAATTTTCCAAATCACATGAGCCCAGAACCTTTTCCCCAAAAAGGATAAAAAAAAATCCCTGCAGTTCAAGTTTCGGTTGTGAACTAAAAAAATCAAACTTTTACTTGGATGGCCAGGGAAAAACCTCATACATGTATAAAAGCCTTTCTTGAAGGTTCATAGTAACATTTTGCTACCCCCAGAAAATCATACAAATATAGGATAAACACCTATTGAATGTAAATAAAAAAAAATTCTACGACTGGTATTAAGAATTAAACTTGCGAGCCTTTGGCGAGCAAGTTTAATTCTTAATACCACAAGTAGAATACATTTTTCATTTCCACCCACTAGGCATTTATTTCATTTTTCCCATAACATTTTTTTTTATTTGTAGGTAAAGAATAAAAAATTTACGAGAGAAAAATTCAATACTAAACAACTAAAGATATTAACATTTTGCATCCGAAACATAACTTATGACCCTCATTTGAATGAGCTCATTCCAATGAGGGGTCATAAGCTGTTTTGGAAACAAAACATTTAAAATTAAAAACAAATTGAAGTCTGGGCTCTTTGTGTAGAGCACTGGCAGTAGTTTTCATTGCATAAAATTAAAGGTTTAAGAATGAATAATACACTCAGCTCTCATCAATTTGCACCAAAATGGAAGCATCGTGTCGCAAAGTCATTACGGCATAATGCCGTTCGTGGCGTCAAATCTACTAGAGGTCTAACGTTTTTGAGTTTTAAATTCATGGGGGACATTTATCACCCTAGTAGCAAAAAATTATCTTGGGTTTGTGTTCAGCAAATAAATGTGGATTTATGGGATAAATATGGATATCATTAGAACCAGCTCAATGAGCCAGTTCTAATTATATCCAAATTTTTATTGTTCTTTTTCATATTTCTGGTAAAAACTAGAGGCATGTTTTTATGATGTTCAATGCCCTACATTCATATCCCAGGAACCTATAAGTTTCTCAATTTAGTCAATCTAAGGTTTGCTGTCAAAATAAATAGAGGAACTGCAATTTTATTTTGACCGCAGGACTTTATTCTTGTTCGGAATGCACCACAGGTGAACTGTACTGTATTTATATATGTGTGAGGGGAAGTTTATGACTCATTTTCACAAACTTGCTTTGCATTCTTCTTGCCTTGGTCAACATAATAATAATTCTCCATATTATGATACCTAAAAAAGCAAGGAACCGGACACATTCTCTTGTGGCAAATGTTACAGCCATATTTAGTGTCCTTTCTCTTTTGATGTACAACACATTTAGACTGGGTATTGAAATAGGATGGGGCATGACACAGCTCGCGATTGAGTCTTGTCTCATCAGAGGAGTTTATTTTGGGTGACATTGTGGACTTCCTATATGACCTTCCAGCTGTCAGTCCAAGAGCAATTTTACTAAAAAAATCACGTTGTGTTAGCTTGGTATTAGGATTGCATTGTCGATACAGTAAGAATGCCTGCACTGCACTTAGTGTGAACAGGTGAAAGAAAATCTGACGATACCATGTTAGAGTTTTGATGTGTCGACGATATGAAGAAACACGCTGATCAGAAAGATCCACTCCACCCATATGTTGGTTATAATCAACAATAGACGCAGGTTTACTGATTTGAACACTTCCCTCAACACCTCCGGTTTTCTCTTTTCGAACAATGTTCACATCACCACTCACACCAGGAATGTTGGATAATACAGTAACTAATCTTTTATCTTTCCATGTTACAGCTAACATCCCCTCTTTATTTGATTTTTTGAGGCTCTGTCCTTTGGACAATTTTTTCACTGTGACAGATTTTTTGTTCATTTCACGTGGGAAACCCTTGCGGCATGGCCGAATTGTGCCACATGACAGCGTGTCATTTTTTCGCAATTGTGTCATTAATTCCAAGCTGGTGTAGTAATTATCAGTGTATATTCTGTGACCAAGCCCAAAGTATGGCTTCACTAATGTTAGCACTATCTGTGATGTCTTTGTCAAGTCACCAGCATCTTCTTGTCTACCAGTGTATGGCAAGATATTCAGCACATATCCTGATTTCGATTCAGCCAGGGTAAAAAGTTTAATTCCCCATTTAGTGGGTTTATTTTTTATGTACTGTTTTATTTTGGCCCGGCCTTTGAATTTTACCATTGTTTCATCAACAGAAAGCTCCCTACTTGGAGTGTATAAACTTTGAAACTTCTTGATAAGATAATTTATTATGGATCTTACTTTCCACAGAATATCTGATGAGTTTTTATCGTGTGACTCGTTGTCTACAAAATGGAGATACCTGAGGATCTGAAGAAATCTCCGACTAGTCATTGTTTCATTGAATCCAGGTGTGCGCTGAAGAAAATCTGTGGACCAGTATTCCGCTAAGCGCCCTTTTTTCGTTACAAGACCCATTGTTAAAATAAGGCCTAACCATGTTTCCATCTCAGAAATGTCAGTATCATGCCATTCCATTCTGGGCCTTCCTGATTGCCTACATTGATTTGCATAAATGTTTGTTTGGGCTAAAATTTGACCAATCAAGTATTCTGTAAAAAACACCTGGAATACTTCAAGGGGGGACTTGTGAAATAAATTATTTTTCGGACCCACTCTATCATGATCAAAAGGAATATCTTCAGTTGCAACAGGCTTTGAGGACCAAGAAAAAAACTCTTCCTCATTTTCATTGGAACTTGAACATGATGCAGCTGCACATGAGCGAGATTCAGATTCATTTTCAGGTGCTAATTTTCTTAGTTTAGAAAGTGGTGCATCATCTGAATCCCCAGACTCACTCTCACAAACATAAGTTTCGCCTGTTTTCACTCGAAATTTTATAAGTGGGGTCTCGTCATCGCTACTGTCAACTTCGGAGTCTGTATCGACGACAGGATAACTTATATCAGGCACAGAATTATCGCTGTCATATTGTATATTTTGGCCGTTATCATTATTAAAAATATCCGATTCTTGAGCTTTGCCGAATAACGTCGCAAGTGGAACGTCTTCGTTTTCACTGTCAGACATTATTTAGTTTTCGCCTGTCATTTTCGATGAATAAACTTTAAATTTTCATTTTTCGGGTTGCATAGCAACATCTAAACAAAGCAGAAGACAGTTCCGTTGCCAGGGCACATTCGATGTGCAATAAGAGTAAAGATAGGATACACAACAAATGAACAGTAATCATTCGAAGTTGAGATACGTATATATACGTACCGTAGTCGGAACGCACGGGAATTTTCGTACGTATTTATACGTACCGTGGTCGGAAAGGGTTAATGTAGGAGGAGTTGCGCACACAAGAATTTGTTCGAACGGAAAGACATAATAAATCTAAGTCAAAGGGAAATAACCTGGTTAAAATTGTCGCAGATCAAAAATCTTGGAATATGCGCATGTTCACTTAGTAGTGATGATGTCTGAAAAGTTTTGTCCAAATTGATTGATAAATGTAGGAGGAGTTGCGCACACAAGAATTTCATGTAGAAACCCATATTAAATCAAAGTTCAAGAGAGATAACCTGGTTAAAATTGTCGCAGATTAAAAAGTTTGGAATATGCACATGTTCACTTAGTAGAGGTGATGTTTGAAAGGTTTCATCAAAATCGGTTCATTAATGTAGGAGGAGTTGCGCACACAAGAATTTGTTCGGATGGAAAGACACAATAAATCTAAGTCAAAGGGAGAAAACCTGGTTAAAATTGTCGCAGATCAAAAATCTTGGAATATGCGCATGTTCACTTAGTAGTGATGATGTCTGAAAAGTTTTGTCCAAATTGATTGATAAATGTAGGAGGAGTTGCACGCACAAGAATTTCATGTAGAAACCCATAATAAATCTAAGTTAAAGGGAGATAACCTAGTTAAAATTGCCACAGCTCAAAAATTTTGGAATATGCACATGTTCACTTAGTAGTGATGATGTCTGTAAACTTTCGTCCAAATTGATTGATAAATGTAGGAGGAGTTGTGCACACAAGAATTTCATGCCGAAACCCATATTAAATCAAAGTTCAAGAGAGATAACCTGGTTAAAATTGTCGCAGATCAAAAAGTTTGGAATATGCACATGTTCACTTAGTAGAGATGATGTTTCATCAAAATCGGTTCATTAATGTAGGAGGAGTTGCGCACACAAGAATTTGTTCGAACGGAAAGACATAATAAATCTAAGTCAAAGGGAGATAACCTGGTTAGAATTGTCACAGATCAAAAATCTTGGAATATGCACATGTTCACTTAGTAGTGATGATGTCTGAAAAGTTTTGTCCAAATTGATTGATAAATGTAGGAGGAGTTGCGCACACAAGAATTTCATGTAGAAACCCATATTAAATCAAAGTTCAAGAGAGATAACCTGGTTAGAATTGTCGCAGATTAAAAAGTTTGGAATATGCACATGTTCACTTAGTAGAGATGATGATTGAAAGGTTTCATCAAAATCGGTTCATTAATGTAGGAGGAGTTGCGCACACAAGAATTTGTTCGGATGGAAAGACACAATAAATCTAAATCAAAGGGAGAAAACCTGGTTAAAATTGTCGCAGATCAAAAATCTTGGAATATGCGCATGTTCACTTAGTAGTGATGATGTCTGAAAAGTTTTGTCCAAATTGATTGATAAATGTAGGAGGAGTTGCGCACACAAGAATTTCATGTCCGGAAAGACGTACGGACGGACGGACGGACGGACAGACGGACGGATGGACGGACGGACGTACGGACGTACAGGGCGATTCCTATATAGCCCCCACTTCTTCGAAGCGGGGGTATAATAATAATAATTTGGTAGCTTGATAAATGGATACAATCCAGTAGCACACTAAATATGAAGAATAAGTTGTTCACGAAGAATACATAGCATAATTAGCACGAGTCACAAAAATTTCCGACCATGTACAATGGCGGAAAATAAAGGAATTGACGTCACAGTTGTTGCGCATGCGCTCGGTAAACGCAAGAGGTGTGCAGAGAGAGTACCTGTAATTTCGAGCGCTGGTCTCGCTCGACCCTTTTTTCGATCTTTTTCGTGCTTTTGCACTCTAGTACTTTTCCAACTCGTTTGGAAAAGATTCTAAAAGCTTGAGTTAGTTCCGAAGTAGGGCTTGCACTTATGTTACAGCCAATTGCAAACAATTGTGAGTAGGTTGAAAAGAAACTGTGTTGGTAAAGGATTAATGTGTGTTTTCAGTATACAACAGAGCTTCAACTATAGTGGCCTCATGAGATACTGGGACACTCATAGCAGGTATGGATTCTCGCAACCTTTTTTGCAAGAATCCAAATGGATTCACCTAAATTTAGATAAAATATAAGCCCTGAAGTGCGAAGAACAACTCACATATCAAATATCAAACCAACAGGATAATATTTTTCAAGTTATACTTCTAACAAGCACTGGAATGATGGGCAGACAAAGATAACACTGTATGCTACCAGCCATGTTACTGTGGTGGCATAAAAATACTGTTATAAATATCCATTCTGGCCAAAACTGACAAACAGCTACCTGAATATATTTTTCAAGAATTTTTCACGACTTGTTCTAAGAAAATCAGATTTTCAAAGCACTCTTAACCCTTTGAAACCCAGAAGCCACTTTTCTGGCCCAGTAAGATGCTACTTCATAATTCCATTAAGTAGGTTGACTTTTCAGTTTTGAGTGAAGGTGTGGTGTACACCAATCAATATTTTCAACGTGCAGCCTCAAGGCTGCACGTTGAAAATATTAATTGGTCTACCCCCAAATAAAGAATATGGACTCTTCCCATTGCTGCCATTGAACTGATATGGAAGATACCACTAGGGTTCAAAGGGTTAAGGCCCTGGAAGTGAAGTTTTAAAATTCAAAGCACACTAACCCTTTATCTAATGCACAGCATATCAAAATTTAGTATTTCAATTTTATTTTTTTTTTAATTTTTCCAAAAATTTCAATGAAAACATATTATTATCAATAAGATCATTTCAATGAAAGGTCCCATGATATGGTTTTGTTGAAACTTTTCGAAAAATACATGTTTTTTAACTGATCAATTTGAAAATTACGTCTGGCAGTGATCTTTTTTTTGATTAAATAATTTCGAAAGCTGATAATTTGATATGGAGTGTGGTTTCTCTTTCTTTATTCATATTGAAAAAGCCTACCTTTCTCATTTCTCCTGCCAGCAGTAGGGATTCCATATATTTCAGTTTTCCGACCTGAAAGTGTAGAAAAGTGCAAGGTACACATAAAATCATAAACCATTCTTCCTCTTTGAACAAAAAAAAATAAATTCTAATAACCTTTCATCCACTGCATATGATATCAAAACTCGTTATTATTTTTTAATCGAAACATTTCAACAAAACCATATATGTGACCCCCCAATGGAACAAGCTCATTCCAAGGAGAGGTCACATATGGTTTGGTTTGGTTTGGTTTATTTATTTATTGGGGTGTAATGAAACCATCTTCAAAATGAGGACTGTTCATAGAGTACCTCCCAGAGACCATTCCTGCCAAGTTTGGTTCACATCAGCTCAGTAGTTCAAGAGAAGAAAATGAAAATGTGACTTCCCATAGGGGTTACTATAGTAACTATAAGCTGCAATTGTGGCCATGTTTGTACACCGATCAACATTAAATGAGTATCGTTGCTAGAGGGTGTCCCAGACATCAATAATGCAAAGCTTCAAAACATTTGGCCCTGTAGTTAAAGAGGAGAAGATTTTTCAAAATCCACCAATCAAAGAATGCCTCTGGCGGCCATGCTTTTCAACCATCGGAAACAAAATGAAGATTGTTTGTGATTTTACCAGTAAAACAGGGCTTGTTACCACAGTAAATAAGCACTGTTTCATGACCAATGACAAATGATGGTCGTTTGTAGAGGACCTCCCATAGATCATTCCTGCCAAGTTTGGTTCACCTTGGCTCAGTAGTTCCAAGGAAGATGATGAAAATGTGATTTACCATACGGTTTCTATGGTAACTATAAGCGGCACTTGCAGTTATGTTTGGAACCCGATCAACATTAAATGAGGATCATTGGTAGAGGGGGGTCCCAGTGATTGATCATGCAAAGTTTCAAAACATTTGGCTTTGTAGTTTCAGAGGAGATGATTTTTGAACATCCACCAACCAGAAAGAAAGCATGCCTCTGGCGACGATGTTTTTCATCCGATGGGAACAAAATGAGGATCATTTGTAGAGGACCTCCCATAGACTATTCCTGCCAAGTTTGGTTCACAGCAGCTCAGCAGTTCCAGAGAAGAAGATGAAAATGTGAAAAGTTTATGAATGAAGGACACCAAGTGATAGCAAAGGCTAACATGGCCTTTTAGGCCAGGTGAGCTAATAAATGAACCAAACCAATCAGTGAATTCTGAAACAATCTATTTATTTATTCATTGGTGTTTAAGGTCATGTTTCTGCACAATGGCTAATTATAACTGAAACATGGAGATAAAGACAAGTTTAGTCAATTGTTTGTACCCATGTTGCCCATTTTAGAGGACTTACACCCCAAGCATTGGTGACAGGGGCCTATTTTACTAGTAAAACAGGCATTGTTACCACAGTAAACAAGCACTGTTTCACCTCCTGGAGTTTGCACAGGTGAGTGAAACAATATGTATTTTCAAATTTTCCAACAATTGCTATTTATAAATCCTTATTCAGTTTTGATAGAAGTTGAAGTGTTCATAAGGTGACTGATTTTTTTTTCATTTTTTTTTAACCCTCAAGAACCTGGACAACAGTTCTGAATTCCCACTACACTACAACCTATATACATATCCAGTTGCTTAGCAGTGATTTCTAGTCAAGACTTGGCTGCCTGTTAAGGCAGCCAAGACTTGACTAAAATCACTGCCCAGGTGATTTGTCTATTGTCAGAAGGACCTCCTAATGATGGCATGTTAAGGGCATCTGCTCTGAGATCGCAAAAGCCTTAAATTGGCTTTTAAAGGTTAAGGTGTCGTTGGAACAAGTCAGAAAATTACTGTTGATATGATTTGTGCTGACAAAAGAATGCCAATGTTGAGCTTGTTGGGTGTGGCATTTGTGTCAATGTGGTAGAATAAAACAAGAAAAAGCTTATTCTGTATTTTTCTGTGGTCCTATCAGCAAATCTCCATCAAGTCAGATACCAGTAACCCAACTGAGACTGTGGTATTATACACTCCCTAACTAGAGGTTTGACTGTCCCAGATAGGGCTGTCCATACTCACCGCCGCCCCCGTCACCATGATTATTCCAAGATGAAAAGGTGCACAAGTTCCCATGGTAGTAAACATCCATAACAAGTTTCAAAGGAATCGACCTATAAACATCTTTTTCAAGTCGAAAAGGGGAATAATTCTGGCAAAAATAATCTGACCGGATGTATAATGCACAGGTTCCCATGGTGGTGACCATTTATGCCAAGTTTTGAGCAGATTGGTCCAAAACCGTCAGAGAAAATCTCCAGACAAAATTTTGTCTATGGATGGATGAACGGACGGACAGATGCCCAGATAGACAGATGGATGGACAAAGTGATTCCAGTATATCACAACTTGCTGCGGAGTGTATAAAAATACTGAAATCAATACTGAACTCAAAATTCTAATACTGCCCATCTCTATCACTCAGGGTGTACACACAACTGCACTGTATAATTAGGTGAATGGACAGTCAGATTATTAACCTAAAAGTCCTATCTGGCCCTCCATACATTTACTCTCCGCGCATGCGAAGATGTCAGGAAGTGACTGGAATTGGTGCCAACATCAATCATTCTTTGTAGAAGAGAGTACCACATAAAAATTCAGCAGGGAGGTATGAGTGCCCACTCATGGGAGGGCCATCTCCGTTTGGGCCATTGGTAAGTATAAAAATATACCATCACCATCCGAAAGAATCAGTTGCGAATCTCAGTCCATTGTATCTGCACGAACACCTGACAGGACCGTCCCAGCCCCATCCGACAGCTCAGATTCTGAGTCTGAGGGAGGCTGCATCTGCACTTGCTGGGATGCTGCGATTAGCTGCACAATCTGCGACAGCAAGTCTGTCATCGAGGACTGAGGAGCAGCGGATTTCCGTTCCTTAGCCGCATGCTGCTCCTGGGATGGTGTGTCGGAAATGGATCCTTTCTTCAAGCATTCTGATGATCAAGGCCTCATCTCCCTAGCTACCGAATGGTCAGACTTCACGGGCGAAGAGTGGTTCCTTCTTCGTGCAGCAGGCTGGATATCCAAAGTGGGGTAGCTAGGATGCGGTCGTGTGTGCTTAAATAACGTAGCAGAGGAAGCCGTGACTGAAGCCGACCCTGGCTGCAGACTAGACGGAGTGTCCCGAGTGGCGGGCGAACATATGCTCCGTCTCATGCAAGTTTCCAACCAGAAAACTTCATTACGGCCTTGTAAAACGTAGCAGAGGAAGCCTTAACTGAAGCCCACCCTGGCTACAGACTAAACAGAGCGTCCGGAGTGGAGGAAGAAAATATGCTCCGGGTTGTGCAAGTTTCTCAAAACAACATCTGATCCCAGATGCTGCTATAACAGGCACACAAAAAGGCCCAAAATCAGAACCAATTGAAATGCTATCATACGAAGAAAAAACGATACATCGGATAGAAGATGCAAGACTAAACAGCCTAACACCCCTAGGGCGAGGCCAAACAAAGAATAATGTTAGCGCCAATTCCGGGCACTTCCTGATGTCTGCGCATGCACAGACAGTAAATGTATGGAGGGCCAGATAGGACTTTTAATTTTCGGTTTTGCAAGCAAATTTTGGGGATTGTGGGGTTCAAAATTTGTGTTTGGCCCTTAATAACTTTGAGTTAAGCACCAGCTAGTCTGGGCCATTGGTTTACAGTGTAAATAAATCATTTTTGTGCTGCTTGCAACATTCTTACTGATCATTTTTCTCAGAGTTGATCTAGTATTGTTGATAGGTTCATCAAAAGATTATCATATATATGGTTTAAAATCTACATTCACTTTAATATGATTCTATTCATATCAGTTGAAAATTATGTTAACTCATTAAAATTTTTTTTTTTTTGGGGGGGGGGGGGGGGGGCGATTCTGGTATTTGACTGATGAGACATCCCAATTTTGAATATTTTAATAAGCATATTGAAGGTGTCAACAAGATACAGCTTTGTTCAAAATGAAATCCATTTTTTTCATCTAAATATACACACAAACAACAATCACTACGACTCATTGAATCACTCCATTCAGGCTGTATCAAGACTTAGGATGAATTTCAAATGAAAGTGTCAATGACACTGTAGCTCAACTTGTCAAGACATGTACATGTATAGTATGTGACACAGCAATGACAAACATCTACGTAATGACCTGATAACAAAGGTACATATAAAGTATTGTAACGGTCTATACATAAATACTGGCCGTAGCCTGTAACAAATGTATAGGTAAAGTATTGCAAAGGTGGGTGACAGTCAGATGCTAAACTAGAAAAGAAATCTTTGAGTCCCAGAGCAGGTCTGACTGAACCCCAAAATATTTGTTCTCATAGCACAGTGATAACAAAGGCACCCCAAAATACACTCATTCCTGTCCCAAGGTGAAAACAAAGGTACCCAGGAAGTTTCGTGAAGATCAGTTCATAAATACGAGCTGTATAGAAGTTGTGACAAAAAACTGATTGGACCTAATTTCGGTACAAAATGGCCACCGGCAGCCATCTTGAATTTTGGACCGCACTCAGAAACACTCGTTCTCATCCCAAGGTGATAACAAAGGTACCCAAGAAGTTTCGTGAAGATCGGTTGATAAATACAGCTTCTAGCCCAAGCCGTATTGACATGTGCATTTACAGTGTATAAATAGCACTAAATAAATCAAAATTCATCTAATTTTCATAATTTCTTCACGAGAAAAAAACCTGTACTGTATGTGATGTATTCCATTTTACTAAACATTCATACAAAAATTTATTCAAATCAGAACTTTCATACAGAAGTTCTGTACAAAAGACTGATTGCACTAATTTTGGTACAAACTGGCTGCTGGTGGCCATCTTGATTTTGGACCACACCCAAAAATACCCATTCTCATCCCACGGTGATAACAAAGGTACCCAAGAAGTTTCGTAAAGATCGGTTCATAAATACGGCCTCTAGCCTGAGCCGTATAGAAGTTGTGTACAAAAAAACGATTCGACCTAATTTTGGTACAAAATGGCCACTGGCAGCCATCTTGAATTTTGGAACGCACTCAGAAACACTCGTTCTCGTCCCAATGTGATAACAGAGGTACCCAAGAAGTTTCATGAAGATTGGTTGATAAATACAGCCTCTATCCCGAGCCGTATTGACATGTGTACTTACTGTGTGTAAGTAGCACTGAAAAAATCAAAGTTCATCTAATTTGCATAATTTCTACATGAGAAAAAAACCCGTATTATATGTGATGTATCCTATGGTACTAAACATTCACACAAAAAATTTTTCAAATAAGCGCTTTCATATGGAAGTTCTGTGCAAAAATCTGATTGCACCTAATTTTGTACAAAATGGCTGCCATCGGCCATCTTGAATTTCGGACCGCACCCAAAAACACTCGTTTTCGTCCCACGGTGATACCAAAGGTACCCAAGAAGTTTCGTAAAGATCGGTTTATAAATACAGCCTCTAGCCCGAGCCGTATTGGCATTTGCAGTTACAGTGCTGAAAGTGTAACACTAAATACATCAAAGTTAGTCTAATTTGCATAATTTACATACGAGAAAAAAATCTGTACTATATGTGATGTATCCCATGGTACTAAACATTCATACAAAAAATTATTCAAATCAGCGCTTTCATATGGAAGTTCTGCGCAAAAGTTAAAAAATTTATAGTAATTTCTATATTTTTTATACTTACCAATGACCCAGACATAGCTGGTGCTAACTCTTAAAATATAGGGCCAAACACAAATTTTGCCCCCCAATCCCCAAAATTTGCATGTAAAACCAAAGAAAACATGTCCTGAAAGGCCCTCCACACTTCGCCTCTACTGCGCATGCGCAGTGTCAAGGACGTTCCGAAATTGGCGCCATTAATCAATGTAATAACCAGTGCCTGGTAAGCGCTATGTACTCAGCAGGGAGGCAAGAGTTCCCAACTCCTGGGAGGGCCATCCCCGTCTGGGTCATTGGTAAGTATAAAAAATATAGAAATTACTATAAATTTTTTAACATTTTTATACTGTACCAATGACCCAGACATAGCTGAATAGTAAAACGGCTGGAGGGCCAAGGACATAGAGCAAAATGGAATACGCTCAATAATATAAAATAGTGTCATCCCCTGTAGGGAAAAAGAAGTAATAGGCCTTACATGCATCTTTCTTATTTAAGATAAATTAGAAAGATACAACACCTTCCAAAATTGAGCTTCATACATCCATGTACTCTATCAATATCCAGTATAATCCTTATACTAATAATTTTTAAAGTAAGCCAATAAATAAAGTAAGTCTACAGAATAGAGACTCTTGTAGTCCTAAAAGTGTCTGAGGATTGCATAATCATGTCCGTTGACATATGCAATAATCAAAAGCTATACTTTAAAAACTAAGACTTGAATGAATTTAAAACATAAACTTCTCACTAAATAACCATCCCAATAACAGCTCAGAATTACTAACTCCGGAGGAGGTATCCCCTTGTTTTCATAGTAAAACAGGTGACCCAAGGGAACACCCCACCCCCCCACCCCCTTTTTCTTGCCCTGGGTCAAATAGCCCAGAGCGAAGAGGGCAGCAGAACGGAGACACTGCCGAAACAGACAGCCTACCTAGCTATAGTAGCAACTGTTAAGTGAATGACATTCTGAGCAGTAGATAATAGACCTAACAATAGAGGCCTCCAGAAATGGACTCGATATTTCTGAGATAAAAATTCATGAATGTGGATGGCTGAGCGCAATGAGCAGCCTTCAAAAATCTATAATAGCGACACTATTAATGTAAGCCCAAGATGTAGAAGAACTCTTACTTCATGAGCCGAAATCTTAAGCACAACTGCTAAGTCAATGATATACCATAAGCAGTACCGATAGTTAATAGAATCCATTAACAATAGAATGGAGCGAAACGTCCTTCTACTAGGCATCAAAGACAGAAGAAGCTTACGCCCATAGTAATAAACAGATATCTGTTTATAAATACATAAACTCTACCCGGAAAGAGTAAAGGCCTATGCCCGTACGAAGACGGAAGGACCTTAATAACAATAGGTTCCGGATATTAGGAGCCTAACACTTATCCAAAAATCCAACCTAAATAGTAACGGAAGTAGTGATTCCGAAACTACGAAAGTGAAAATCATCCATCAATAGTGCATGAAACTCACTGACTCTACAGTAAAAGAGAAACCAACAGAATTACTGTCTAAAAGGTCAGAATTTGAAAACTACTGTTTCCAGAGGCTCAAATGATTACTTAGCTAAATAAGAACCGAAGTTAAAATCCATATAGGAATTTAATCTAAAGATTCTAAGTCTATATATCAAAAAGTTACTAACTGACTTAGATAAAGAGACATAAGACTCAATTGTAAACTATCGTAGAGTGCATAGGTATGAGGTAACATAAACCTATAACCTTACTAATAACAGGCTGCAGTAGATCTTGTGAAACAAGTATACTAAAAAATTGCAATGAGTAGTCTGGAGGGATCAACAATATGAACATAATGATCCCTACACCAACGACGGAAGAGCCTTCACTTTAGCCGCATAGAATAGCGAAGAAGAGGATCTCCTATAGTAAGAAATCGCGTCCAAAGCTCGTCCAGTACAATGCTTACAATGCAATACGGACCACACAACGGAATACATGAAGGTTGCGACCTTGTGGGTTGTGATAAAGATGACACGATTTACCCAGTGAAAAAAGATCCTCACATTGAGGAAGATTTCACGTTAAGACCCACAGTAGACAAGAGAGTAAATTACCCATGATCTCTGTGAAGATAGAGATGCTATCAACAGAAATGTATTGTGGTTGTTTATCTTAGCAATACCTGCTGAAACAACAGTGCCGGAGGATACGCGTATCCTATCATTCCGTCCTATTAGATCAATAGAGCGTTAACAACATTAGCTCAGAGATCTGGACAAGCCAACACATACGTCTGCAATTGACTAGCAAGCTGTGTCATAAATAAATCATCATTGGGCGCTCCCATAGATAGCAAATCTGATTGAATACTTGTTTGTTGAGAGTCCATTCTGACAGCAACAAGCGACCCGTAAGTGAACGGGAGTCCGGTAAAACAATCAGACGACCGGGAATATGACGGACCAAAACAGAACTTGGTGTACTATAACCAACAGACAGATTCTTTCCATTAAATTGAATAACGGAAACGAAAAGAGTGCCTCCCTGGTTCCGGAGATACGCCACTACTGTCGAATTAACGGACAGGATTTGGGCATGCGTTTCTGAATAATGTTCATGCAATGACATAAAGCAAGCCTAAAAAACATTATTCCGCGGAAGAAAATTGGTTGCTAAGAGACTGCGGAACCCAAAGACCCTGGCACTTCGAATCCGTTGGGATCAGTATTATATCCCAATCTGTTTGACTGGCAACCGTCATAACAGCCACACTCGGGTCCGGCAACTGCGGTGGCACTCTCTGAGTCAACCACCGAATGTTTGCCCCAGTCTGAATCTCTTGTAACACTAGATAGACAATAGAACGTGTAAATCGAGCAATTCATGGATTGCCGAAAAGTTGCCGTCGAAGAGAAGCTCCTCCGAGAACGAAGCGACTCTGAGAGAGTTCTTAACCTAACTATCCACACGTATGGATGTAGCTAGGGCTGCGTCACGTCTAACCAACTCCAATCAGCCACTGAAGGGCGGAGTTATACGTGAACAAACTACTGCCCTCAAAAGAAATTACATTGAGAATAATATCCCGTAAATCTTTTCTTGAAAACGTAATGATAACGCCTCAGTAAGGCGGATTACGTATGATAAAGCGTCTAAGTTAAGTCTACTATACATCATGTCGTTTCCAACATTGAAGTTGGAAAAGACATAAACGGCGAAAAAGAATATTTCCAGTCTTTAACCACACCGTCTAGACGCATATGAACTCTCGGTATGCCCTGCTCTGCCAAAATAAACTATTCGTATAAATGATAAAACGGCAGAAATGAGCAACGCGGACGAGAAACTAAACTATCATGCTTGGTAGCAGGCTTGTATGCATATATAGCGTCGAAAAATAAAACACATGTTGTAATGACATTATTGGACTGCGTCGGTAAGACAGGGACAATGTCCCTGAACCGATCGAAAAATCCGAGTCCAATGACGCTATAAGTCTCTTATCCAAGATCGCAGCAATGAAGTCCGAAATAACAATCACTGGAAGATAATGCCAGAAGATATGAAAGGCAGCTTCCGATACTACTAAAGGGAAAACTCGAAATCTTTCGAATCCCTTTCGCCATCCTGTCGGACCCTATAAAGCGT
This sequence comes from Pictodentalium vernedei, assembly GCA_031216915.1. Classification (NCBI taxonomy): domain Eukaryota; kingdom Metazoa; phylum Mollusca; class Scaphopoda; order Dentaliida; family Dentaliidae; genus Pictodentalium; species Pictodentalium vernedei. Next base: position 629,632,985 of record CM062295.1, on the reverse strand, counting down.
TCGGTCGTCCGTACCTGATGCAACTGCGGACCGCACCGACCCAGCGCCGTCGGATAATTCCTGATTCGACCAAGAAACTGTCAATTGCTGGGATGCTGCGAAACAACTGTGCTAACTCGGATAGCACGTCCGTCACTGAGGCCTGAGGAGAAGCGGTCCTACAATGCATTGCCGCTGGAAGCTCCGTGATCGTCACCCCGTGCATACTACCAATATGCGAGCGAACGGAGTGTATAGGCCTCGTGTCCCTTGGCTACCGGATGGCGCGACCTATTCGTCGTGGAATCACTGAATGACGAAACTGATCGGATACTCGAGGTCACGTAGCCAATGCGCGGTCGTGTGCCCTGCTGTGAGGATGAGGAAGCATTAAGGACAGTCTCTCGGACTGTCAATATAACGGAGCGTCCCGACCGACAGACATATGCTCCGAAAGTAAAATATCTGAACCACAACATGCGTTCCCCTATGTTGTTGGACGAGAGAGGGACCTCTCTCGCTCACAGCCTGGACGGACCTGGACAAGCCAGGAACCGGACTAACAGGCTTCCTCCGATCTGTCCTCAATCTGCCGTCACTGGGTGAGTACTAAAGTAATTAAAGTGCTCGCATCACCCAAATCTCCTTCCTAGACCGCAACGGACGAACCCGGCAGCCGAACCATTCGATGAATGTACGCTACACCGGGTGAGCTAGCGAATGTCACTCCGTAGGCGATAGACATATTCCATGAGCACTTATTGCCGCTAGCTCTTCATTAACTATGACGACAGAGGCACACTTTTGAAAGACATCTCCGTAACTTTGCGAACAAGAAACCAGAAAGAAATGCTTGGTTATAGAAAGCATATAATAATAATATATATAGCGTCGTTCAATAATTTGAAAGTTTGCGTGACATTATTGGACTATGTCGGAACTGAGGGACGATGTCCCTGAACCGAACCAAAAACATCAGTTTCTTATCCGGCATCGCAGCATTCTGGTCCGACGAAAGAAGCTGTAGAAGACCAAGTCAGATGACATACACAACAGCATATGTTGTTCCGAAAGGGAAAGCTCGAATCCTCCAAATCCCTTTCGGTATCCCGTCGGACCAGATGAAATTTTCGGGCGTCCGTACCCGCTTCCGCGGAGCGTCCTGACCCAGCATCGTCGGATAAAAAATATGCGACAGATTCAGTTGATGCTGGGATGCTGCGATAAACTGTGCTATTTAGGAAAGCACGTCCGTTCCCGAGGCCTGTGCAGTAGCGGTCTTACGATGCATTGCCGCCGGAAGCTCCGTGTACGTTGACTCCCGCACACTTCCTATGCGAACGTCCAGAGTCTGCAGGCCTCGTGTCCCTGGCTACCGGATGGTGTGACCTGGTCGCCAATGAATCTCTGACTGGCGAAGCTGACTGGATATCCATGGTCACGTAGCCAAGAGCGGTCGTGTGCGCAACTATGAGAATGAGGAAGCCTTATTGACAGTCTACTCCGGACTGACTATATGTCGGAGCGTCCCGAGCGACGGACGTATGCTCCGAATGCGAAACATTTTGTACCACAACATCTGGGGCCAGATGTTGTTGAACGAGAGAGGGGCCTCTCTCACTTGCCGTCCGGATGGACCGGAACGAGCTATGAACCGGACTAAAAGGCTTCCTCCATTCTCCCTCCGATCCGCCGTCACTGGGTGTGCATTAGGTTGATTTATAGTGCTCGCATCACCCCAAAATTCCTTCTAGACCGCAGCGGACGAACCCGGCTGCCGAACCATTCGGTGAATGGATGCTACACCGCTAGCCCTTCATTAATTGTGACGACGGAGGCACACTGTTGGAAGACATCACAGATACATCACCCTAATCTTGATTGTCTGAAATATAAATTGATAAAGTAGAGTGACCCTGCGGGGAAAGGACCGGAGTGTCCAATTCCCCAATAACATACCGTGACATACGCTTCCCATATTGTCATCGAAATCATACGATACAGAACAGGAGTTAATGCGAGTACACTGACCACATATAGAATGATATAAAGTCAGAGGAAGACTTCCTCTTATTACAACTGATCAATATCCTTTCAATGTGAAATGAAAACAAGTCCAGGTACTCGCACCAACCCCTGGCAATCAAAATACATAATAATAATATGATCCATTAATATAGAAAAAATAATTGAAATCAAAATATTTTGAAAAAATATTTTTTCAGAACAGCCCAAGTTTCTGAAAAGTAACGTTGAGCCCCAATGGATCCCAAGCCTAAGTGTGGACAAAAATTTTAAAAATATTTTAAACAATTTATTCAACACTTACGAACAATAATAATGTATCTAGTTATGATTAAAATAACATCAAGATATTATTTTCAGAAATCCCCCCCTCACACAGAGGGCTGTTGAAAATGTAAACAATGAGTGTAAAAACACTAAAATAAGACTCCAGGCACCCAGGCCCGAAATCAGTTACCAAAAATACACTATCTGATGCAAAACAGAGACTTCTAGGGAAGAAACTGCAGAACATCCGATGGTAGATGCAGAACACAACACCTAACCACCCGTAGGTGAAGACGTAAACATGGGGAAAAGAAACAGAATTCATTCTGTTATTCAGCTAAAACTCCCAAGAAAATTTAGTAATAATAATTACAAAAACTATGCCAAAAGCATGGGAGAATAGCAAGGGGGGACTTAAAGGACAGGGAGAGAGGAAAACACTTAAAAAACAGTGTAACTAATTAATCAGAATGACAACAAAATGGCTGCTGCCTCGAAAATAGGTAACTTAACATAATTTCATTAAAAAATTTTAAGTTACAGCCCTGATAATATTCTGTCACACATTTTTTTCCTCTCCTCCTTCTCTATCCTCCTTAGAATCACCATTTCACTAATATTTATGTGTCTGGCATCATTTAAACTGAGATTTACAACCACAAAGATCAGTCAGATGTTAACTGATGAAGGGTCAAACTTAGAATGATTAATGGCGCCAATTTCGGAACGTCCTTGACACTGCGCATGCGCAGTAGAGGCGAAGTGTGGAGGGCCTTTCAGGACATGTTTTCTTTGGTTTTAGATGCAAATTTTGGGGATTGGGGGGCAAAATTTGTGTTTGGCCCTATATTTTAAGAGTTAGCACCAGCTATGTCTGGGTCATTGGTACAGTATAAAAATATCTGATTTCACCTAAGTCTGTACAAAATGGTCGCCAGCGGCCAACTTGAATTTCGGATCGGACCCAAAAACACTCGTTCTCATCCCATGGTCATAACAAAGGTACCCAAGAAGTTTCGTAAAGATCGGTTCATAAATACGGCCTCTAGCCCGAGCCGTATTGAATTGTTGACGGACAGACGGACGACTGGCCATGACATAAGCTAAAATTTGGCTTTGCCAAAGTTGAGCTAAAAAAATTATATTATTATATTATTTTATTCATTATTATATTATTTATAAACTGCCTCAATATTAACCCTTTGAACACTGGTGGTATCTTCCATGCCAGTTAAATGGCAGAAATTGGAAGAGTCCAGATCCATTATTTGGGGGTGGAGCAATTAATATTTTCAATGTTCACTTAGTTGTCATCCTTCTTAATGAAATTATGATGTGTCGTGTTGCTGGACTGGAAAAGCAATCTCTCGGGTTGAAAGAGTTAAAGCAGTTTTGGAAATTATTTTTGCACAAAATTTAGGTGTACCAATACAAAAAGTGTAACAACTCTTGAAATAAATGTGCTATGTTACCACAATGGGCAAATGATTATCATTTTTTAACCAGTTTTATTATCTTAACATTGAGGATGCTCCATAACAAACAAAAAACTAGAAAAACTGTGAGCACTGCTCACTAAATGATACCACCCACTCCCACCAAGAAACATTTTACAACAGTAAAAGTGAGTTTAATGTAGAGAGCACAAACACCGACACCCCCCCCCCCCACCCCCCCACACACACACCTCCACCCCGAAGCTTGAATTGACAAAGCCCAATTTTCAATATGTGAAACTGTAAAAATGAAAATATCTGAAAACAAAACAGAAGGTGCACATGTTCAATATATGTAAAAAAAATGTCTGAGAGTTTCAATGAAATCCGTTCACTGGTTTAAGAGGAGTTGCGAATAGCAGATGTGTACCCCCTACCCCCTCCCCCAAAGCATAAAACCCCTATAGCATAACGGACGGACGGACGAATGTCGGAATATGAAAATATCTGAAAGAAAAATAGGAGGTGCACGTCTTCAGTGTATATAAAAGAAAGTCTGAGAGTTCCTATGGAGTTTGTTTAATGGTTTAAGAGAAGTAGCGGATAGCAGATCTAAACCTCTCCCTACTAAAACCTGAATTGACAAAGACCATTTTTGAACATGGGGAACTGTAAATATGAAACTATCTGAAGAGAAAATAGGAGGTGCACATCTTCAATGTATGTAAAAGAACGTCTTAAAGTTTCATTGAAATCTGTTCAATGGTTTAAGAGGAGTTGTGGATAGTAGATCTGTACAGAATGTCAATTGAATTTGACAAAGTTCATTTTTCAATATGGGAAACTGTAGAAATGAAAATATCTGAAAACAAAATAGGAGGTGCATATCTTTAATGTATGTAAAAGAATGTCTGAGAGTTTCAATGGAATCCGTTCACTGGTTTAAGAGGAGTTGCGGATAGCAGATGTGTACATCCCTAAAGCGTAATGGATGGACAGACAGGCAGACAGACAGATTTCAATGAAATCTGTTCAATGGTTTAAAGGAGTTGCGGATAGCAGATCTGTACAGAATGTCAATTGAATTTGACAAAGTTCATTTTTCAATATGGGAAACTGTAAAAATGAAAATATCGGAAAAAAAATATGAGGAGCACATCTTCAATGTATGTAAAAGAAGGTCTGAGGGTTTCAATGAAATCCGTTCACTGGTTTAGGAGGAGTTGTGGATAGCAGATGTGTATCCCCTTGAAGCGCAAACGGACAGACAGACAGACGGGACGTTCTAACAATTGGTAGTTATGTGGCTATTTTTATGGGACTACAATAAAATGCATGTCCATTATATTAAAACAAGTGATTTTGGGGAACATTTTTGGGGTGGTAGCAAACCCTGACCCTACCCTTTACTGACCCTAACCCTACCTCCCCCTCACCCCCAATTCTAAACCCCACCCCAGACTAATGAAATTCAATATATTCCTAGTCTATTTTAACAAAAATGCATGTCCATTGTATTAAAATAACTTTTTGGGTGAAAAATTTTTGGGGTGGTACAAATCCTAACCCTACCCTTTACTGACCCTAACCCCACCCCACCCCAACTCTAAACCCCACCCTAGAATAATGACATTTAACTATGTGACTAGTCACATAAATTGCGGTAGTCACCTAACCCCCATTTCTACCAACAAATAGCCACCGGCTTACATACCGAACACTATATACCACCCACTTTTGAAGTGGGTGGTATAATTATTTGTTAAGCATCTGTCTAATTATGTTCAGTGGTAGGTTGATTAACCCTTAAAGGCCTATTTCTGACTTTTACAATTTCAGGACAGGTGCCGCTAAGATACCATGTCTGGGACCCCATTCATGCTGTATAAATACAGTACGTGGAGAGTGCATTATCACTAAATCACCTGCAGAGTGGAGATTCCACCCAAGCAATAATTGCAAATTTGTTGCAAAGCATAACCAGCACCAGCAAAGTTTCAGCCAATGGACCTCCAGGTTAAACCCGGAGGTCCATTGGCTGAAACATTGCTTGTGTTTTTTGTCGATATGTACAAAAATTTGAAAGTTATAGCTTGGGTGATAACTCCACTCCACAGGTGATTTAGTTACAGTACACTCTCCACTTACTGTAGATGGGATGAATTTAGAAAAAATATTATTATTATATTATCTTATTTATTATTATATTATTTGTAAACTACAGACTTGTCCTGACAATCAACTGCCAATACTACATGGCTTTTGATCATTATCCAGCAAACTCTTCGAAAACATTAACAATCTTGTAGTTCAGTCACATAGAGGCAGGCCTTTAAATTAATGTATTTTGGGCACACCATTTTGTCCACACCATTTTTCCCTAATTTGGTCACATAAAAACAGAAATAACAGTCTTATCCTGTTATGTTTTATTACAATGCCTTTCTTTGTGTTTCTATGGTCATATTATGATGGAAGTTATTCTCAAATGTAGAAGAGGCACAGAGAATTTATATATTTTTCACACCTTCTCTAATTTGGGGTAATCTAATGGCCTGATAGTGGTATGAGGGAACAGTATCAAAAGTGATTGTCGTACCTGGAGTAGCAGAAATCTGTAAATATGGGTGTGGGATGTGCCTTAAAGGTTTAACATTATCCATCATGAATAGACGACAACACTAGAAAAAAAACCTATTCTTCTTTAACCCTTTACCTAACACAGTAGCAAAAAAAGGCCAGGAAATTAACCAGAATAAACCTACTGCAACTTAAAACATCTCAGAAGTTTCTCAATAAAACCATACAAATATGGATATCATTAGAACCAGCTCATCATGCTGGTTCTAATGATATCCATATTTGTGTGGTTTTAGTGAACATCAAGTGAAATTTGTTTTCGAAGAATGTGAACTTTAATTTATTTTTAAAAATACTGTTAGGTAAAGAGTTAACAACTGATTTTTACCTCGGAAACATAAAGAAGTAGTAAATGCTCTAAAGGATTCTATGTTAAGTTTCAAACCTCTCTGGTGCCCCCTCTCCCCCCCCCCCCCCCCCCCCCCCCCCCCCAATCAGTATAGCATAATGTCTTGCACAAATTTTAATCCAGGAGTCATAGTAAATGCTATATAACAAATCGCAAAGGATTGTTAAAAGTTAAAGTTAAAATTAGGTTTCCCGTACGGGGGCATGTTGGCATTGCAGTAACCAGTTCTCGTCAGATCACTGAAGTTAAGTAACATTGAGTCCTTGGATGGGTGACCATCTGAGAGATCAATTTGGACTCCCACATTGTGTCCTTGGGCAAGGTACTTAACCCTGACTGTCCACAGGGGGCACGATGACGTCGTGTTCTAAGGCGTACTGCACATCGATGGTGCGCATGTCTTCAACCAATCTAACCCTCTCTGTGCTGTAGTTCAGAGTTACAATGTTGGGGAGCTGGCAGCTGCTCATCATTGCTCAGTGGTTCTCTGGCTTCCTCCAACAGTAAAACTGTCACTGACATGATATGACCTTGGCTGTTAAAGTGTCATTAACCCTTAATAAATAAATAACTCATTGCATGCTGCTGGTGGATACTCCTGTCCAGGACAAGAAGTCTCTTGCCACTTAACCCTTTACCCAATGCAGACGATATCAAAATTTATTATTTTAAATATCATTTTTTTTAATTTTTCAAAAAATTTCAACAAAACCATATCATGTGACCCCTCATTGGAACGAGCTCAAAAATTTATTTTTTTCAACTGCTCAATTTGCATATTACGTGGGCAGATGCGGGCGATTCGTTAGGTAAAGGGTTAAATAAGTATTATTTGGGCAGCTTTAACCCAATTTCTGTCTGTAAATTGATTGTACTTTTTGATCAATGAATTCTTGAGTTGAATCCACACAAATTTTTCATCAAATCTAGTCATGGTTGCTTCAAAGCAGCCATGACTAGATTTGATGAAAAATATTTTAAAAAAATACTCAACAGGTTAAGAGTTAATCACTCACTCGGTAGAGCCGGGAAACATTGTTGTCTGCTCTAAAATTAAATTGCATGCAAAAGCAAGAGCTCACCTCAAAATCAAAAGACTGTTATACATCAGACTGCCATTTCACAGTTATAGAGCCCATATATGTAATCAGGGACTTCAAACAAAAGGATGCTGAATATCAAATATCGTAAGATTCTAACACTTGGATCTGGAGAACAAAACTGTCAAAGACCTTTACTCATATTGCACTAAATTAAAACTTGGACTTCTATAAAAAGCCCAAATACAACTGTAAGAACCTGATTTCAACAAACTTGAATCTGACCCTCCTAAGGATGTTGTCTGATTGGTACATCTGAAGAAGATTTATAAAGAATATTCCCTAACATTGCACCAAGTTAAAATTCATAGAGAGCCCAAATATACACATAGTGACTTGAATGGAACACACTTGAATCTGATCTTCCTAAGGATGCTGGATACCAATTATCAAAGATTTTGACTGGTGCTTCTCAAAATTCTGACAGAATTTTCCTTATAAAGCACCGAATTAAAATCAGGCAGTTAAAATATTTTGTAGAAATTTGAATCTAACCTCATCCCCCTCCCCCACCCTTTAAGGATATGCTATGCCAAATATCAAATTATTCTGAATGGTGGTTCTGAAGAAGATACATGATAAGGAAAATAACACCAAACAAATTTGGTTCAATTTGAACCAGTCGTTTTTGCAGAGTTGATAATGTGAAGTTCAAAACAGAAGAATGATGGAAAGACAATGGGCAGAAAGTGATCAATAAAGCTCCTCTTTCACTCAGGTGAGCTAAAAAGAAGACTAGCTGATAACTTACCCTTTCGTTTCTTACAGAGAAATCCATATTTTTCATCTGTACAGTGTGATTCAACAAAATATCCAGATCTAAACTCTTGTACATAACAATCATTTCCAATATCATCATTTGTTTCTTTTATGAACCTAAAACATTAAAATCAACAAATGAATTAGGGCTGTCACGATTAATCGATTGTTGATCAGTCATGCCAAAATTGATAAGTAATTTTCACTGTTGAAGAATCAGTGAATTTTACCCCGTTTTAGATGTTTAATAATTAAGAAAAAATTTGGTGAAACAAGAGGCCCCAAGGGGCCTTAATCGCTCACCAGCCAAAGTAGTTCAAAGAAGTATCTGAGGTCACATTCAGTTAGACATGGTTCATCAACACTACAAAGGAATGAAGTCATGAGAGGCAAATTTTATGGAAAAACACCAAGGAATGGATTTGAGCAAACCTGAATGTAACATACCCCTCCCCCACCCCTGCCCATAGAGCCCAAATATTAAGCTAAGGACTCACATTGAACAAACTTGAATCTGATCCCCCTTAAGATGTCATATACCAAATAGGAAAGAATTCTGACTGGTGGATATGAAGAAGGTTTTTAAAGAAATCACCTCACACTGCACTAAGTTAAATTTTGGCCTCAAATAGGGAGCCAAAATATTAACCCAGGGTCCCGATTTGAACAAACTTGAATCTGACCCACCTAGAGATGTTGTATACCAAATATGAAAGGATTCTGATTGGCGGATCTGAAGAAGAAGATTTTAAAAGAAATTCCTTCTTATTGCACTTAGTTAAAATTTAGGCTCCCATAGGTAGCCCAAATTAATAACACCGGGACCGGGTTTGAACAAACTTCAGTCTTACCCTCCAAGAGATGTTGTATACCAAATATGAAAGGATTCTGAATGGTGGATCTGAAGAAGATTTTTAAAGAAATTTTCTTATAGTGTACTAAGTTAAAATTTCGGCTCCCAAAGGGAGCCCAAATATCAACCCATGGACTAGGATTGAACAAACTTGAATCTAACCCTCCTAGAGATGTTGTATACCAAATATGATAGCATTCTGACTACATGGTCTGAAGAAGAAAATTTTAAAAATAAGTCAGAACAGGACCCAAAATTTTCAGGCTATAAATTTTTTTTTCCATCATAAAATTGAACAAAACACATAAAAATCCCCCCAAAATGTCCAAATTTTGGAGTCCAAACCTGACCCCAAATTTTTTTTTTCATCTCAAAATTGAACAAAATGCATAAAAAAAAAATAAAAAAATTTCCAAGTCTGAACCCAAAATTTTCAGGCTAAAAAAATGTTTTTTTCGACTCAAAATTCAACAAAAAACGCATAAAATTTTTTTTAAAAAATTACGAATTTTGATCCAAAATTTCGGAGTCGGAACCGGACCCAAAATTTTCAGGCTAAAAATTTGGTGTTTTTTTTTCGTCTCAAAATTGAACAAAACGCATAAAAAATCCAAAACAAATTTTTTTCTCTCAAATTTTGATTAAAAATTTCTAAGTCAGAACCAGACTCAAAATTTTCAACCCAGGGACCTAATTTGAACAAACTTGAATCTGACCCCTCCTAGAGATGATGCATACTAAATGTTAAAGGATTCTGACTGGTGGATCTGAAGAAAAAGATTTTTAAAGAAATTTTCTCATATTGCACTTAGTTAAAATTCAGGCTCCCATAGGGAACACAAATATTATCCGAGAAACTCGATTTGAACAAACTTGAATCTGGCCTCCCTAGAGATGATGTATACCAAATATGAGAGGATTCTTACTTGTGAATCTGAAGAAGAAGATTTTTAAAGAATATTCCAGGCATTGCACAAAGTTAAAATTTGGGCTCCCATAGGGAGCCCAAATAAAAACCCAGCGACTCAATTTGAACAAACTTGAATCTGACCCCTCTATAGATGTTGTATACCAAACATTAAAGGATTCTGAGTGGTCAATCTGAAGAAGAAGATTTTGAAAGAAATTTTCTCAAATTGCACCAAGTTGAACTTTGGGCTCCAATAGAGAGCCCAAATACTAAAGTAGGGACCCAATTCGAACAAACTTGAATCTGACCCCCCCCTAGAGATGTTGTATACCAAATATGAAAGCATTCTGACCGGTGGATCTGACGAAGATTTTTTAAGAAAATGTCCTCATATTTCAGCAAGTTAAAATTTGGGCTCCTACAGGGAGCCCAATTATTAACCCAGGGACTGGATTTGAACAAACTTGAATCTGACGCCCCCCCCCCCCCCTCCCCCCCCCTACAGATGTTGTATACCAAACATGAAAGGATTCTGACTGGTGGATCTGAAGAAGATTTTTAAAGAAATTTCCTCAAATGGCACCAAGTTAAACTTTGGGCTCCAATAAAGAGCCCAAATCTTAACCCAGGGACTCGATTTGTACAAACTTGAATTTGACCCCCCCCCCCCCCCCCCCTCTCCCTTGAGATATTGTATAACAAATATGAAAAAATTCTGATTGGTGGATCTGAAGAAGATTTTTTTTGAATTTTTGAAAAGAATTATGGGGGCTATCAGAGTTATGCCCCTTCTGGTGCCCCCTGTGGGCGTGGCATGTTTATTTGTACAATCTTGAACTGACATATGATAAGAAACATGCACACAAATTTGGTTCAATTCGGTCGAGTAGTTTGTGAGGAGAAGTTGATAATGTAAAGTTCACAACAGACGACGATGACGGAAGACAGACGGCAAGTGATAAGTTAAGCTCCCTTCGGTGAGCTAAAAACTATTGCTTCTAAAGGTAAAAGGTCAAGAACGTCGACATTAAACCCCAAAAAGCCATCAGAAGCATCTGTCTTTTTATGTACATTCAAAGCTTTGATGTCCTGAACTTTTGAACTTCAGTGTAATAATCAAGACCAGTTGGCAGTTGCGAAGTTCGCAACTGACGACCGGTCTTGATTATTACACTGATGGTTCAAAAGTTCAGAACATCAAAGCTTTGAATGTACCTAAAAGAGGATTGTGATCACTGTTTACTTGTGGTAGGTCAACTGACTTGACTTCATTTTAATGACTTCACAGAGAGGGAGGTGGGTCATCTAGGTATGATTAATCGATTATCATTGATTATTAGCGACGATTAATCGATTCATAAATTAAAAAATCGTGACAACCCTAAAATGAATATCTCCAGAAATATAAAATATATTTTCATAGCAAATGAACAAGCTGAAAAATAGACAAACATACGAAGTCACCAGGTTTGCTGTTCTATATTTGTTTACCCTTTGGAGGTTCATTGGTTGGAGCAATGGACTTGAGATCAAAATGTCAACAGTTCAACCCTGCCCCACATCATCTGCGTTTGAAAAAAAGATTCAATACTCTTACCATTTAACTGGTTGAGGGCTAGATTATTTTGGCAGACTGAATTGTTATTCAAAATTTGTTTTATTACAAATTATTGGACAGTGCCAACATGCATTCTCCAGTGATTTGTAGCAGAATAAATTTATATAAACAAAATTTTATTTGCGTTTGACTGAATGGGAAACATGAACAAGGCAAATTAGGGCTTTTGCTCTGGCACTCTCATTTTTTCTGAAAAGCACTCAACCAGTTAATTAAAAAATTTAATTTTTGGACTCAAAAATGGAATAAGCTCAATGAGATTGTTCAATGAGGGATCAAAAGCTATGTTTTTGAGGCATAAATTGAACAAGGAACAAGTAATATAAAAGCCTGCTCGGCCATACGTCCCCTGAAAAAAAGTGTGCAATTTGAGGTATTTGAAAAAAATTTAAAATTTCGAAGTCGAGAAAGGGAGAAAACCCTGGCAAAAAATGTTGTACCAAATCCCAATTTGAACTTGACCTGTATTTTATGCTGATACACGTACATACCAAATTTTATTTGATTCAGTCAACAACAACTAAAATTATCATTGGGAAACCCCAAAAAAATGAATTTAAGAAGTCGAAAATGGGGTATAACTGAGGCAAAAATTGTTGGACTGCAACCCAATTCGCACATGACCTGTATTTTTTGTTGATCCACCTACATACCAAATTTTATTTGATTTGGCCAACTATACCTAAAGTTATCATCGGGAAACCAAAAATGAAAGTGTCACTGCAGCTCAACTTGTCCCAAGGAGGGACTGAACTTTCTAGAAAGATCCAGTAACGCCAGATCATTCACTCAAGTTTCTACAGATAAGACATCATACCAAAGCTACATGTGAAATCTGAAAAAAATCAGGTGAGGGATGGGGCCTGTTGGGTGTACAAATGGAACTGTTGATAATTTATATGTAAAATCCGTGATGGTCGGTGGCAGCTATCTTTTTCAACGGAATGCATCAAAATTTTATAACTCACATCTAGACATCATACCAAAGTTACAAATAAAATAAAAAAGGTTAGAGTTATGGCCTATAGGGTCTGCTTTTGGGATTGTTGGCAATTTATATGCCAAATGCATGATAACAATTGACGGCCATATTTTTCAACAAAATTCAGAAAAATTTGACAGCTCCCACCTGGACATCACACCAAAGCAACGTATGAAATTTGAAAATTATCGGGTAAGAGATGCAGCCTGTAGGGTGTGCTAATGGACTTGTTGAGAATTTATATGCCAAATCTAAGAAGACTGCTGTCAGCCATGTTCTTCAACAAAATTTGGAAAAATTTGATAGCTCCCATCTAGACATTGCCTCAAAGCCACATATGAATGAAATTTGTTTCTGATCGGGTGAAAGCCGACGCCTGTTGAGTGTGCTAAAGGAATTGTTGGACAATTTATATACAAATCCAAGATGGCTACTGGCAGCCATGTTTTTCAACAAAATTCAGAAAAATTTGACAGTTCCCATCTCGACATCACACCAAATCTACATATGAAATTTGAAAAAGATCGAGTGAGAGATGAGGCCTGTAGGGTGTGCTAATGGAATTGTTGACAATTTATATGCCAAATCTAAGATGGCCGTTTGCATCCATGTTTTTCAAGGAAATTCAGAAAAATTTGATAGCTATCATCTAGACATTGCTGCCCCAAAGCTACATATGGAATTTGGAACTGATCGGATGAGAGTTGCAGTCTGTAGGGTGTGCTAAAGGAATTGTTAAGACTGTCATGGGGTGCCCAAATATTAATCCAAGCAGTCGATTTGAACAATCTTGAATTTGCAAAAAAAAACACCACCCCCTAGAGATGTTGTATACCAAATGCGAAAGTATTCGGACTGGTGGATCTGAAGAAGATCTTTAAAGAAATTTCCTCATTTTACACTAAGTTTAAATTCGTGTTCTCATAGGAAGCCCAAATATTAACCTAGGGACCTGATTAGAACAAACTTGAATCTGAACACCCCCCCCCCCCCCTACAGATGTTGTATACCAAACATGAAAGGATTCTGACTGGTGGATCTGAAGAAGATTTTTAAAGAAATTTCCTCAAATGGCACCAAGTTAAACTTTGGGCTCCAATAAAGAGCCCAAATCTTAACCCAGGGACTCGATTTGTACAAACTTGAATCTGACCCCCCCCCCCCCCCCTCCCCCCTCCCTTGAGATGTTGTATAACAAAATTGAGAGGATTCTGACTGGTGGATCTAAAGAAGAAGATTTTTAAAAATTATCCCCCATTTTGCACAGAGTTAAAATTTGGGCTTCCTATTCCAAACGTTAACCTGGGGACTTGTTTTGAACAGTCTTGAATCTGACCCTCATAACAATGATGTCTGCCAAACATTAAAAGATTCTGACTGGTGTTTCTGAAGAAGAAGATTTTTAAAGATTATTCCTCATTTTGCTCCAAGTTAAAAATCCAGACTCCTGTATTGAACCCAAATATGAATGAAGGGGGCTTCATTTTAACAAACTTGTATCTCAGCTCCCCTCCCCCCCCCCACCCCCACCCACCAAAACAAAACACCCTCTATGGATGTTGTATACCAAATATCAAAAAATTCTGACCACTGGTTCAAGAAATGAAAGTGTCAATGACACTGTAGCTTAACTTGTGTGTTGTGTTTGATAAAAAGGATAATGTTCAATGTTTATGAAAGGATTATGAAATAAGACAAGAATTGTGATAATTGGGAATATGTTCATTTCTGTTCCCTGTATGCTATGTTTATGATAAAAATAATATGAGGTGTACACTGTACTAAAGATCTGAGGGGTGGGTTAATATGACCTCACAGTTAACATATGTGGCCCTCACAGTTAACATATATCAACAAAATTACAATGAAATTATTCCAAAATGAGTCATCCTATCAAGTTACATCAAAATCCCTTCATAAATATGGCCTGTAGACTGTGATAAAGGTTTTCGGGCTTCGGGCCCCTGTAGCCGTCAGTTTCCCAATTGCGTCCAAAGGGGACGTTCTCATCTAGACATTATATGAAGTCAACCTACCAAGTTACAATGAAATCCCTCTATAAATATGACCTGTAGACTGTGCTAAAGGTTTTCGAGCTTCAGGCACCTGTAGACATCACAGTTGACCAACCACGACCAAAAGGGGATGTCATCATCTAGGCATTATATGGAGTCAACCTAACAAGTTACAATGAAATCCTTCCATAAATAAGACCTACAGACATGCTAAAGGTTTTTGGGCTCGGGCAGCCATCAAGGCTGAATGATCGTGACCAAAAGGGGACGTTCTCATCTGGACACTATTTGGAGTCAACCTACCAAGCTACAATAAAATCCCTTCATAATTATGACCTGTAGACTGTTCTAATGGTTTTCGGACTTTGGGCCCCTGAAGCCGTCACAGTTGCCCACTCGTGTCCAAAAGGGGACATTCTCATCTAGACATTATATGAAGTCAACCTACCAAGTTACAATGAAATCCCTTCATAAATATGACCTTAGACTGTGCTAAAGGTTTTTGGGCTTTGGGCTCGGGCAGCCATCATGGTTGAATGATCGCAACCAAAGGGGACAATCTCATCTGGGCATCATCTGGAGTGATCCTGCAAAGTTACAATGAAATCCCTTCATAAATATGACCTGTAGACTGTGTTCAAGGTTTTCGGGCTTTGGGCACCTGTAGCCATCACAGTTGACCAATCACGACCAAAAGGGGATGTCATCATCTAGGCATTATATGGAGTCAACCTAACAATGTTACAATGAAATCCTTCTATAAATATAACCTTTTGCCTATGCTAAAGGTTTTTGGGCTCGGGCACCCATCAAGGCTGAATGATCACGGCCAAAATGGGACGTTCTCATCTTGACCTTATTTGGAGTCGACCTACCAAGTTACAATGAAATCCCTTCATAAATATGACCTGTAGACAGTGCTAAAGGTTTTTGGGCTTCGGGCACCTTTAGCCGTCAAAGTTGCCCAAACATGTCCAAAAGGGGATGTTCTCATCTAGGCATTATATGAAGTCAACCTACCAAGTTACAATGAAATCCCTTCACAAATATGACTTGTAGACTGTGCTTAAGGTTTTCGGGCTTCGGGTTCGGGCAGCCATCATGGTTGAATAATCACAACCAAAGGGGACAATCTGGAATGATCCTATGAAGTTACAATGAAATCCCTTCATAAATATGGCCTGTAGACTGTGCTCAAGGTTTTTGGGCTTCGGGCACTTGTAGCCAACACAGCTGACCAATTACGACCAAAAGGGGATGTCATCATCTAGGCATTATATGGAGTCAACCTAATAGGTTACAATGAAATCCTTCCATAAATATGACCTTTTACCTATGCTAAAGGTTTTTGGGCTCGGGCACCCATCAAGGCTGAATGATCACGATCAAAAGGGGACGTTCTCATCTAGACATTATTTGGAGTCATCCTACCAAGTTACAATGAAATCCCCTCATAAATATGACCTGTAGACTCTGCTAAAGGTTTTCGGGCTTCGGGCACCTTTAGCCATCACAGTTGCCCAATCATGTCCAAAAGGGGACGTTCTCATCTAGACATTATATGAAGTTAACCTACCAAGTTACAATGAAATCCATATGACCTGTAGACTGTGCTAAAGGTTTTCGGGCTTCGGGCTCGGGCAGCCATCATGGGTGAATGATCACACGTTCTCATCTAGACATTATATGAAGTTAACCTACCAAGTTACAATGAAATCCCTTCATAAATATGACCTGTAGACTGTGCTAAAGGTTTTCGGGCTTCAGGCTTGGGCAGCCATCATGGGTGAATGATCGCAACCATAGGGGACAATCTCATCTGAGCATCATCTGGAGTGATCCTAAGAAGTTGCAATGAAATCCCTTCATAAATATGACCTGTAGACTGTGCTCAAGGTTTTCGGGCTTCGGGCACTTGTAGCCATCACAACTGACCAATCACGACCGAAAGGGGATGTCATCATTTAGGCATTATATGGAGTCAACCTAACAGGTTACAATGAAATCCTTCCATAAATATGACCTTTTGCCTATGCTAAAGGTTTTTGGGCTCGGGCACCCATCAAGGCTGCATGATCGCGATCAAAATGGGACGTTCTCATCTAGACATTATTTGGAGTCATCCTGCCAAGTTACAATGAAATCGTTTCATAAATATGACCTCTAGACTGTGCTAAAGGTTTTCGGGCTTCGGGCTCCTGTAGCCGTCACAGTTGCCCAATCACGTCCAAAGGGGGACTTTCTTATCTAGACATTGTATGAAGTCAACCCACCAAGATGCAATGAAATTCCTCAATAAATATGACCTGTAGACTGTGCTAAAGGTTTTCGGGTTTTGGGCTCGGGCAGTCGTCACGGTTTGCAGATCATGCCCAAATGGGGAAATTCGCATCTAGACATCATAAGGAGTCATCCTACCAAGTTACAATGAAATCCCTCCACATTAAACATGACCTGCAGACTGTGCTAAAAGTTTTTGGGTTTCGGGCTTGGGCAGCCATCACGGTTGATAGATCATGCCCAAAAGGGGACGTTCTCATCTAGGCACTATACAGAGGCATCCTACCAAGTTACAATGAAATCCCTTCATAAATACGACCTGTAGACTGTGCTAATGGTTTTCAGGTTTTGGGCTCGGGCAGCCATAGCAGTTGCCCGATTGCGACCAAAAGGGGACGTTCTCATCTAGACATGACCCCAAACCTGCTTATGAAATTTCGTGACGATCAGACAAGAACTGCGGGGTGTAGCCCGTGCTAAAGGAAAATGTGAACAGACGTCACAGACTCACAGACTTCCGCACTCGTGATGGCAATAGCTTATCTTGACTATGTCAAGTTAAGCTAAAAACATTTTTTTAAATTTTGCAAATATGACTCGGCATTTTTTCGATGCCCCTCCCATACCCCCCCCTCTCCCTCAGAAAACCCTGACATAACCAATGACATTTTTTTTACCATTCATTTCTACTGGTCCTGAGAATGCTTCACACCAAATAACAGTTCTCTGTTCCATGTGGTTTGGAAAAATGGGCATTTGAAAATATTTCTATTTTTAGCTTCTGGGGTTCCCACAGGTACACAGGAATTATTTTTTTTTTGCATGAGTCAAGTACTTATGACTCAATAATACCACATACAAAATTTTGTTCAAATCAGACCATCGCTTCAGAAAATAGAAATTTTGGGTGGGGCCAAAAATCTTGCCCCTCCCTATTGCAAAGGCAAATATTGCTCAACAAACGAAATAATTGCAGGATAATTACAAGAATATTTCTCTCACATTTGTTCTTTGTTGGTGCTACTAAATTTGAGACCTATGGGTATTCAAGCCCATTTTTCAAGTACTTTCAAAGCTTGAAAAAAATGTTTGAAATGAAGTACATCCAAGGACTATGATGGCCCAAGGCTACCCTGTAGACATACAGAGTTACACGTTGTCCTGGATGAAATTCCAGTACTTTTTCAGTTCTAAACTGCAAACTTTCAGTACTTTTGAGTTTCATATGACACTTACATTGAATAGGTGCAACATCATATTACCTTATAATTGCAACTGAATATTTCACTTGACACTGTTTGGTTCAAACTTGAACAGTAAAGAAGTAAAATAATTTTTTGGTGTGGTACGTCCTTAAGGTAAGAAGACAATGGAAATGGTGACTCTTGAAACATGCACACAGCCCATGCTACAAAAGTAATGCCCAATTTGCCAGGACTTTCCAGTATCACCAAAAATGATACATTTGAAATAATTTGTATATTTTTTAGATGAATACTTACCAATGGCCCGGACTTAGCTGGTGCAACCTCAATATTATTAAGGGCCAAACACAAATTTTGACCCCCCAATCCCCAAAATTTGCATACAATACCGAAAATTAAAAGCCCTATCTGGCCCTCCATACTTTTAGTACTTGTGCATGCGCAGTACCCAGGAAGAGTCCGGAAATGGTGCCAACATCATTCTTCCTAGTTTTGCCTACTGAAGTGACAACTCAGTGGGGAGGTATGAGTGCCCACTCATGGGAGGGCCATCCACATCTGGGCCATTGGTAAATATAAAAAATATACAAATTACTTAAAATTTATCATATTTTTATTCTAAAACCAATGGCCCAGACTTAGCTGAATCGCAAAACGGCGGAGGGCCAAGGACTTGAAGAAATAACAGACCAAAATACACCTCCTTAGCCTGCATTAGAACTCCCAAAGTGAAAAGGAGATTAAAAACTTAAGGAATTACCTATATGACTCTCTGTACAACAATAGAGAAGACATACCACCGAAATAAGGAGCAATATCCAAGTAATTCCCTATTACTTGGAGTAAATTATTATGCTTAATGGGTGTAATGAGCCCCCAATTTTAAGGCTAGTCCAGAATAAGACACATAAAATTAGGAAAGGCGTGTCCAAGAGTGAGAGACTAACGCCCACAAACACATGCCATATATAAGCTGTACATAAGATCAGAATAATCTACAGACAATAACAGCTTAACTCATAGTTACACACTTATTAAAAGGCCAGAAGAGGTATACAGGAAAACACCCCCTCCCCCCTCCCTTTTTTTTGAAGGAATAATCTTCAAAACAAAGAGGGGAGCGGTCTGGAAACAGTGAAAAAGCGATACCAAATAATATATATATTCGTCTAAAAGGCACCTGGCTATTAATTATTATTAATATATTATTAATTCATTGGTGCTTAATGCCACCTCAGCAGCTAAGGCTACATCATGGAGTTCCCGGTCATTAAAATCGCAAGCTTCAAAATTTGTGCCACATCCGGAATACGTAGATAGGTCGAAAATCGGTGATATAAATATGTACAACCTTAACTTGTCCAACTGAATCCCAATGGAATGTTATCTTATAGAACTATACATTTATTAGCCAACACACAGGCGACCACATTCAGGTGTACAATTAATTCCAGTAATGAACCTCCCAATTGTAACCTTACAATTATATGAGAGAAGGAACAGACCTCGTGTACCACTCTACAGTTGAAAGCTGGATTAAGAATATGGAACAGGATACGATTAAAAAGCCTGTCATGGACCGTCCCCAAATAATTCATTGTTCCCTTGGTCCGTGAAAGCCATTGACTGTTCGGAGAAAGAATTTACCACTCCGAATAATGAAGTCAAAAATAGAGAATGTATGGATAGACGGCCTGTTGGAAACTACGTAACTCAACCATCTAGCCCCAAAATTCTCATAAGCTCTATAGTAATGCAGGGCCAGAATCAAGAGAATCTATTCCGTAATAAGTCTGCCTAATAATGTATACATATTACGCCCGCAATCAATAGAATCCCACTTTAAAATGACGCTAAAGCGATTAACTTAAGGAATAGACTCATACGTTGAAAGAACAGCAGACAGCTTGGAGAGTAATTACTCAGAGTAGACTAATTGCCACATTTGGAGAATGTCACCCAGATAACCGAGATGCCTGCCATACAGGAACACGAAGGCTAGTAATATCAACCAAATGTATTCATGATAGAATTTGGAATCCAAGAAAAGTTACTGTTCAGGAATCATATGCTCATATATCACTTATGAACGATCAATCACAGAAAACAAACCAACTTGAGTGGCTGGGCCCCTGATGTCACCGTTAGACCACAACCCACCTGCCAATCGAAGAGCAATGAAAGGCATGCATACAATTGAATGCATATGAGGCTTACAGGAAGAGCACTAAGTCCTGCCCTGTAATTGCCTATTATTATATTGGTGGTGGGGGAGGGGGGGCAGGGGGATGTTCGATGAATAAATCATATCGATCCCCCCTCACCAGCAATGCTTGAAACACTAGATAAGTAAGGCCGGTGCAGTAATATAAAGGCTTGGGACAGTGACAAATTCTGTTTTTGCTAAAAGAAAAAGAAACTTCACACTACAATCCCAAGCTATACTGCTGCTGCTATTCTCAATAAAGAGAAATACACCTAAAAAGCTTGTAGTTAGCTCAAGAAAGCAGAATGACACTAACCCGGCACAACTCCTAATGCTTTAGTGTTAGTTATCTAGAATAGTATAGAAACCATATGGCTCCTTCATGACTAACAGACTCCATAATGCCAACAAGGGCAGAGGGAGACGAACATGGCACTATTGCAAGGAATATACCTGCTGAAACTAGGGCTGTCACGATTTTTTAATTTGGAAATTGATTAATCGTCGCAAATAATCAATAATAATCAACTAATCGTACCTATATGACCCCCTCTCCCTGAAGTAGTTAAAAATGAAGTTCATGTCAGTTGACCTACCTCAAGTAAACAACAAAGACGATCTTTCAGGGACATTCAAAGCTTTGATGTTCTGAACTGTCAGTGTAATAATCAAGACCGGTCAAGTTCACAACTGCCGACCTGTTTTGATTATTACACTGACAGTTCAAAAGTTCAGAACATCAAAGCTTTGAATGTACCTAGAAGACAAATGCTTCTAACGGTATCTTGGGATTCAACGTCGACGTTCTTCACCTTTTACTTTTAGAAACAATAGTTTTTTCATAAATTTTTTTTTTAATTATTAAACGTCTAAAACGGGGTAAAACTTACCGATTCTTTGACAACGAAAAATACTAATCGATTTCAGAGTGACCGATCGACAACTGATTAATTGTGACAGCCCTAGCTGAAACAGCATCGACATATCCCTTGAAATCAAGACAGTACGCCATGTTGTCAAATAATACACCATATAGACATACAATCCAATCATCAAGTGGAAATATAATCCACAGTCTTAGATTTGATACAAATGAAAGCGGGAGATGAAAACTATGTTCCGGTACCCAATCACAAGAAACCTAGATGAACTCCTTGCGCCATAATCGTGAAAACCGGATCCGGAGTTGAAGCAGAACTCCCTGAGTCAGCCACTGGAGATCCGCCCAAATCTGAACCCTTTGTTTTACTAAGTCTGTTAAAACAATCTGGGTTTCGAGCGAATGCGTCTTTACACTCCAGTTCTGAGTAAAGAAAATCTGGAAGGAACACATGCACAGGTGGCCCTTCAGAATAAGAACTGCAGCTACTCTGCACAGCCCTATCAGTCACATAAACTCCCTCGCAGTCACTGCGGGAGAGTTTAGACAAAAGCAAGTATAACAACTGACTAATTTTGCCCTGGGTAATGGCAGACGAACGAGATTGTTGTGAGTCTCAAAGCTCATTCCCAAGTGAAGGAAGGACTTGGACAGAGCTAGATCAGAATTTTTTTGTTTACTATGAAACCGAGGCGTCAGAACAACTGAAGCAGACTCTGAACATCGTTCTGAAAAATAATTCTGTTGCAGTATCTCTGAAGAATGTCGTCCAAGTAAGACGACGTTACCATTGCCTAATGAGCTCGAAAGATGACATTACCGAGTTCATTATTCGAGTGAAAGCCCAAGGAGCCAAGTTCAGACCGAACACATCACTCTGAACTGATAAATCTCTCCTTGCATGGAAAACGCAGGTACTTTCTGAATGCCGGATGTACCAGGACATGAAAGTATGTGTCCTTTAGATCTATGCTTGCCGCATACTCGTCCATTCAAATGCTCGCTCTTACCGACTGAATGGTTTCCATATAGAACCTTGGAGCTATGATCAATTTGTTTATCCAGCTCAAGTCTATTACCGGTTGAAACGAGCCGTCTGGCTTCGGTGCGAGAAACAGGTTACTGTAAAAACCTGGAGAATTTTGATTCTCAACAACCTCTATTATTTTCTTTGATAGGAGAGCCTCTACCTCTGCAAGGAGAGACTCTCTTTTGGAAGAATTCGCTGGAAGATTTGTCCAACGCGAACTTCTTGTAAGTGGGGCTTTGCTCGGAATGATAGCCGCAGGCCTGCTGAGACTACATTTCTCACCCACTGATCTTAGTAATTTCCATCCAGTTTTTTGCCAAGTTTGATAACCTTCCACCAACTGGAAAGCAACAGAGGTCTAGACCATCGCCTGTACGACTTGTGGGAGGAGGAAACTATGTCCTCCCCTCGAAGAACATCGCCCCGTCGGCCTAGGGGTGTCTGACTTATAGTCTTGATCAGACTTGTGCCCCTATCCCAAGTTGCTATATTGACGACTTCCTGAGTAACTGTAAGAGGGTTTCTTAGACCCTCGTGAGGTGGTCCCTTTGGATGATTGGGAACTGGAATAACCTCGCCTACTCCGGCCAGCTGATGCATGTTGTTGAGACGCTGATCTCGGTAGCAGTGCGCAGGAAGCTTTTTGGGTAGCTTGTTCTAGACTAAGGAAAGCTGGTCTTCAAACAGTGTGTGTCCGGAGACCAGAGTGACTTGGAGACAGCTTTTCACCCTGTCATTGATAATTTATGAGGACGCAGGGGCTGCATCACGTCTAACCAACTCCAAATTTGCCACTGAAAGGGCAGAGTGGTACGTGGCATACATGACTGCCCTGGAAAGAACTCTTAGCGAGGAACTAACATCTTCAACTTCCTTTCCATTTAGACGCTGCGCCAGCGCCCTGGTGATATGATCTGCCTAGGACATAGCATCCAGAATCACTCTATTTGATGAAATAGAAGATTCCATCACATCCGAGCGTAAATTGAATGATGTAGGCAAAGATATATCCAAATCCCCAGCCTGCACATCCAAATGCAGAGGAGCTCTCTGAACATCTTCTCCAACAGTTTTAAAATAACGTGCCGACTGAAGATGCAGAAGAAACCGCCTTTCTTTTTCGAACTTGCTAGGTTGAATATGGCGTCATTAATGTGGCCGAAGGCCTCCGACACTTGCCAAGATAGTCCCGGAAAGGAAAGAACATCATCTTTCCTTCGTACGACATCTCTGTCTAGAGACGACAGTGGTTTCTGCCTAGCAGATGCAGCTTACTGATCAGGTGGAACAAGGTCAGGATAGTATTGATGAAGGAAATTCATCATTAGCATATGTTGTTCTGGAAGGGAAGGGTAATCCTCCTTCTTCTCCCTTTCACCATCTGACTGATTCAGCTGAGAATTTCAGTCAACAGCATTTGAATGTACAAATGACCTGACCGACCCAGCACAGCTCTCCACCGGAGTCTGCAGAAGGCGTGCTTGCACTTGCTGGGAAGCTGCAATGAGCTGCACAATCTGCGACAGCAAGTCCGTTACAGAGGCTTGAGGAGCAGCGGTCTTCTGTTTTTTTCGCTGCTTGCTGCTCCTGGGACAGAGATCTGGATGTAAATCTCTTCTCCGAAAGTCCCAATGAATGAAGCCTCGGATCACTAGCTACCAGATGGGTCGACGTCACGGATGAAGACTGGGAACATTTTTGCAGCTGCCTGGATATCCGAAGTCGGGTAGCTAGTGTGCGGTCATGTGTGCTTATCTGAACCCGAGGAAGAAGCCATAACTGTAGAGGAAACCAGCTGCAGTTTAGATGGAGCGTCCCGAGTGGTGAGTGTGGACGTTAGCTCCGATTCAGTCAAGTTTCTTAAAACAACATTTGGCCCCAGCACATTATGGATGGGTGTCGCAATACCATCACCATGTTCTTGTTCCTCAGAAAAAGAAACTGAAAAACTTGAATTATCCTGCGGTGACTGCTCCGGCATCGGAACTTCACCGCCGATGACATTCTGCAACACCCGTCTCCAACATCTGGCATCCCAATGTAGTAAACGAGCAGGACAAGAATCTGTAGGAGTGCACAGATTATAGGCAAGACAACAAGCATGTAAATCCAAGGAAGACGTCCTCCCCTTGCATTTAGAGCAGTAAGCTTTCATAATTAACTACAATCAAAAAACAAAGTCGACAGCACTACTACAAGTTCAACAACAAAAATACATGATAAGGATACATGAAAATAGCAATTGAATTAATTTCGGAACAATTATAAAAAAAAAATTGTCGAAATTTTTTTTGAAAATGCCTTAGCTCCCAAAGGGAACATCATGAGCCCAAGGGCATCCCGATAGAGCCTAAGTGTGGACAAACGCCAATGTTTTGAGCTACACTGCCGGAATCATGATCAATGTATCCTACAATAATTTTAAAGTATTATAATACTAAATACTACATGTTAAGGGCATTGCCAAATGTAAACAACATCAATACAACTAGAGGCTCTACAGAGCCTGTAATTGCTCACCTGGAAATACGTATAAAAATGTGATTTCCTATAGGTTTTCCATGGTAACTATGAGCTGCAATTGTGGCCATGTTTGTAACATTACATCAAAATTACTTGAGGATCATTGGTAAAAGGTGTCCCAGTCTTCAATCAAGTGAAGTTTCAAAACATTTGAATCCATCAAACAGAATCATAGAATGTCTCTGGTGGCCATATTTTCCAGCCAATGGGAACAAAAAGAGGATTGTTTGTGGAGGGCCTCCTATAGACCATTCTTGCCAAGTTTTGGTTCATGTCAGCTCAATAGTTCCAGAGAGAAGATGAAAATGTGATTTCTTATAGGTTTTTTCTATAGTAACTATAAACCGCAATTGTGGCCATGTTTGCAAAATGATCAACATTAAAATGAGGAAGGTTGGTGGAGGGTGTCCCAGTTATCAACCATGCAAAGTTTAAAAACATTTGGCCCTGTGGTTTCAGAGGAGAAGAGTTTTCAAAATTGACCAATCAGAATCAAAGAATGCTTCTGGTGGCCACGTTTTTTCACCCAACAGGAATAAAATGAGTAACAGTTGTAGAGAACCTCTCCTAGACAATGCCTGCCAAGTCTGGTTCACATTGGCTCAGTACTTTCAGTGAAGATGATGAAAATGTGATTTCCCTCAGGGTTTCTATAGTAACTATAAGCCACAATTGCAGCCATAATTGCAACCCGATGAAGATTAAAATAAGGATCATTGGTAGAGGGGTTACAGTCATCAGTCACATCAAGTTTTTTCAAACCATTTGGCCTTGTAGTTTCAAAGAATATTTTCTTGAAAATGCACACATTTATGAATTCTGTTTCAACAAAAAAAATCAGTAAAAAAAGGTTAAAATATTTTGAAAATTACAATTTTTTCAGACAGTATTCTCTTTTAAAATAGCTTTTGGATAGGTAAAAGGTTACAGGAATCTTAAAAGATATACAATAATTACTGTCATCTGAGCTGACATGATTGCAAGATAATAAACAAACTTCCCCAGATTTTCTAAATCTGTCAACATTTATCAAACATAATTAGATTACAGCTGAAGATATCAACCTACAGTTGCACTTGTTTTACAGTACAAGTCAACATAAGTTGTGTAGGATAATCCTATAAACTATGTATCTGTTCTCTTCCTACACTGATAAGACCAGAAGCTGACATAATTTTCTGGAAAGCTCTCACTGATAGCTTTTCCAGAAAATGTCAGATTCTGATCTTGTCAGGGCAGAAGCCGCAGTCTTCTTAGTTTATTGCAGTTATGCAACAGCTTATTTTGACTTGTACTGTACACAATATTTTGGGTTTTTTTTTCTCCAGTTCTCAGTGGAGAAAAAACTGGAACCAACCCTTACCAGATTCTCAAAAAACAAGTATTTTGCTGACAGTACTGATCTTCGTGCAGACAGGAGAGTCATTGGGTTAAGCATCAGAATATAGCCTCTGGTGGCCACATATTTCCATCCTCTCATAGACCATTCCTGCGAAGTTTGGTTCACGTGGGCTCAGTAGTTCCAGAAAAGAAGATGAAAATGTGATTTCCCATAGGGTTTCTATAGTAATTAAAGCCGCAATTGTTGCCATGTTTACAACCCGATCGACATTAAATGAGGATCGTTGGTAGAGAGGGTCCCAGTCATCACTTATGTGAAGTATTAAAACATTTGGCCTGGCAGTTTCATCAGAGAAGATTTTTGAAAATCCACCTATCAGAATCAAAGAATGCCTCTGGTGGCCAAGTTGTTCAACCCACGGGAACAAAATGAGGATCGTTTGTAGAGGACCTCCCATAGACCATCCCTGCCAGGTTTGGTTCATGTCGGCTCAGTAGTTCCAGAGAAGAAGATGAAAATGTGATTTCCCATAGGGTTTCTATAGTAACTATAAGCCACAATTGTGGCCATGTTTGCAACCCGATCAACATTAAATGAGGTTAGTTGATAGAGGGGGTCCCAGTCATCATTTATGTGAAGTATCAAAACATTTGGCCTGGCAGTTTCAGAAGAGAAGATTTTTGAAAATCCACCTATCAGAATCAAAGAATGCCTCTGGTGGCCATGTTTTTCAACCCACAGGAACAAAATGAGCATAGTTTGTAGAGGACCTCCCAAAGACTATCTCTGCCAGGTTTGTTTTCACATCGCCTCGGTTTTTCCAGAGAAGAAGAGGAAAATGTGATTTGTCATAGGGTTTCTATAGTAACTATAAGCTGCAATTGTGGCCATGTTTACAACCCGATCAACATTAAATGAGGATTGTTGGTAGAAGGGGTCCCAGTTATCATTTTTATGAAGTTTCAAAACATTTGGCCTAGCAGTTTCAGAGAAGATTTTTGAAAATCCACCAACCAGCATCAAAGAATGCCTCTGGAAGCCGTGTTTTTTATCCTACGGGAACAAAATGAGGATCGTCTGTAGAGGACCTCCCATAGGCCATTCCTGCCAAGTTTGGTTCACACCGGCTCAGCGGTTACAGAGAAGAAGATAAAAATGTGAAAAGTTTACGGACACCAGATGAAGGACGACGGACAACAGACGCCGGACGACGCCGGATGCCAAGTGATGAGAAAAGCTCACATGGCCTTTTAGGCCAGGTGAACTAAAAAACTGAAACAAGACAACAGGCACACAAAAAGGCCTAAAGTCAGTAACAGGTGTAAAAACTACCAGATGCAAAGCTAGGTCTTCATACGAAGAAAAAACGATACATCGGATAGAAGATGCAAGAAAAAACAACCCAACACCCCTAGGGTGAGGACGTAACCATGGGGATAAACAGAATAAACATTCTGTAACACACATTAAACTCCTAAGAAATTTAATAAAAAAAATTAAAAAAAAAAAAAAAAAAGCTTACGAGTTTAACAGGAGGGTTCATGGAAAGATAGGGAAGGAACACTTCACACTGGCTCAGCGGTTACAGAGAAGAAGATGAAAATGTGAAAAGTTTATGGGCGCCAGATGAAGGATGACGGACGACAGACGACGGACGACGACGGACGCCAAGTGATGAGAAAAGCTCACATGGCCTTTTAGGCCTGGTGAACTAAAAAACGGAAACAAGACAACAGGCAAACAAAAAGGCCTAAAGTCAGTAACAGATGTAAAAGCTACCAGATGAAAAGCTAGGTCTTCATACGAAGAAAAAACGATACATCGGATAGAAGATGCAAGAAAAAACAACCCAACACCCCTAGAGTGAGGACGTAACCATGGGGATAAACAGAATAAACATTCAGTAACACACATTAAACTCCTAAGAAATTTAATAAAAAAATTTAAAAAAAACACAAAAAGCTTAGGAGTTTAACAGAAGGGTTCACGGAAAGATAGGGAAGGAACACTTAACGAACAGTAGGTAAATCATTATCAAGAATGATGACGTCAGACGCATGTCCCGAAAATGGGAAACATGAAATAATTGTTATAATTATTGTAAAGTTACAGCCCTAAACGTCTCCAACCACCGTTATTCACTTCCATCATCCATTTATAGCCTTGAATCCACCAATTCTTTCACTGATTTGTGTCGGGCATCTTCGAAAGTTAAAAAATTTATAGTAATTTATATATTTTTTATACTTACCAATGACCCAGACATAGCTGGTGCTAACTCTTAAAAATGTAGGGCCAAACACAAATTTTGCCCCCCACTCCCCAAAATTTGCATCTAAAACCAAAGAAAACATGTCCTGAATGGCCCTCCATACTTCACCTCTACTGCGCATGCGCAGTATCAAGGAAGTCCCGAAATTGGCGCCATTAATCATTCTTATAATCAGTGCCTGGTTAGCGCTATGTACTCAGCGGGGAGGTATGAGTTCCCAACTCCTGGGAGGACCATCCCCGTCTGGGTCATTGGTAAGTATAAAAAATATATAAATTTTTCAACATTTTTATACTGTACAAATGACCCAGACATAGCTGAATATTAAAAGGCTGGAGGGCCTAGGACATAGAGGAAAATCCACTAAGCTCAATTATATAAAACAGAGCCATCCCCTCGAGGGAAAAAGGAGTATTAGGCCTTACATGTATCTTTCTTATTTATGATAAATTAGAAAGACACAACACCTTCCATAATTGAGCACCATAACATCCATGTACTCTATTAATATCCAGTATAATCCTTATACTAATAATTTTTAAAGTAAGCCAATAAATAAAGTTAGTCTAGAGAATAGAGACTCTTTATACTCCTTTAAAAGTGTCTGAGGATTGTATAATAACGCCCGTTTGACACGTGATATATATTCAAAAGCTATACTTTAAAAACTATGACCTGAATGAATTTTTAAAACATAAACTTATCACTTAAAAACCATCCCAGTAACAGCTCAGAATTACTAACTCCAGAGGAGGTATCCCCTTGTTTTCATAATAAAACAGGTGACCCAAGGGAACACCCTCCCCCCCCCCCCCCCTTCTCCTTGCCCTGGGTCAAATAGCCCAGAACGAAGAGGGCAGCAGGACGGAGTCACTGCCTGAACGGAACGCCTACCTAGCTATAGTAGCAACTGTTAAGTGAATGACATTCTGAGCAGTAGATAATAGACCTAACAATGCAGGCCTCCAGAAATGGACTCAATATTTCTGAGATAAAAATTCATGAATGTGGATGGCTGAGCCCAATGTGTGCAGCCTTCATAAAATCTATAATAGCGACACTAATAATGTAAGCCCAAGATGTAGAAAGAGCTCTTACTTCATGAGCCGAAATCTCAAGCACAAACTGCTGAGTTAATGATATACCATAAGCAGTACCGATAGTTAATTGAAAAAATGTAGGGCCAAACACAAATTTTGCCCCCCAATCCCAAAAATTTGCATCTAAAACCAAAGAAAACATGTCCTGAATGGCCCTCCATACTTCACCTCTACTGCGCATGCGCAGTGTCAAGGAAGTCCCGAAATTGGCGCCATTAATCATTCTTATAATCAGTGCCTGGTTAGCGCTATGTACTCAGCGGGGAGGTATGAGTTCCCAACTCCTGGGAGGGCCATCCCCGTCTGGGTCATTGGTAAGTATAAAAAATATATAAATTTTTTAACATTTTTATACTGTACAAATGACCCAGACATAGCTGAATATTAAAAGGCTGGAGGGCCTAGGACATAGAGGAAAATCCACTAAGCTCAATTATATAAAACAGAGCCATCCCCTCAAGGGGAAAAGGAGTATTAGGCCTTACATGTATCTTTCTTATTTATGATAAATTAGAAAGACACAACACCTTCCATAATTGAGCACCATAACATCCATGTACTCTATTAATATCCAGTATAATCCTTATACTAATAATTTTTAAAGTAAGCCAATAAATAAAGTTAGTCTAGAGAATAGAGACTCTTTATACTCCTTTAAAAGTGTCTGAGGATTGTATAATAACGCCCGTTTGACACGTGATATATTCAAAAGCTATACTTTAAAAACTATGACCTGAATGAATTTTTAAAACATAAACTTATCACTTAAAAACCATCCCAGTAACAGCTCAGAATTACTAACTCCAGAGGAGGTATCCCCTTGTTTTCATAATAAAACAGGTGACCCAAGGGAACACCCTCCCCCCCCCCCCCCCCTTCTCCTTGCCCTGGGTCAAATAGCCCAGAGCGAAGAGGGCAGCAGGACGGAGTCACTGCCTGAACGGAACGCCTACCTAGCTATAGTAGCAACTGTTAAGTGAATGACATTCTGAGCAGTAGATAATAGACCTAACAATGCAGGCCTCCAGAAATGGACTCAATATTTCTGAGATAAAAATTCATGAATGTGGATGGCTGAGCCCAATGTGTGCAGCCTTCATAAAATCTATAATAGCGACACTAATAATGTAAGCCCAAGATGTAGAAAGAGCTCTTACTTCATGAGCCGAAATCTCAAGCACAAACTGCTGAGTTAATGATATACCATAAGCAGTACCGATAGTTAATTGAAAAAATGTTGGGCCAAACACAAATTTTGCCCCCCAATCCCCAAAATTTGCATCTAAAACCAAAGAAAACATGTCCTGAATGGCCCTCCATACTTCACCTCTACTGCGCATGCGCAGTGTCAAGGAAGTCCCGAAATTGGCGCCATTAATCATTCTTATAATCAGTGCCTGGTTAGCGCTATGTACTCAGCGGGGAGGTATGAGTTCCCAACTCCTGGGAGGGCCATCCCCGTCTGGGTCATTGGTAAGTATAAAAAATATATAAATTTTTTAACATTTTTATACTGTACAAATGACCCAGACATAGCTGAATATTAAAAGGCTGGAGGGCCTAGGACATAGAGGAAAATCCACTAAGCTCAATTATATAAAACAGAGCCATCCCCTCGAGGGGAAAAGGAGTATTAGGCCTTACATGTATCTTTCTTATTTATGATAAATTAGAAAGACACAACACCTTCCATAATTGAGCACCATAACATCCATGTACTCTATTAATATCCAGTATAATCCTTATACTAATAATTTTTAAAGTAAGCCAATAAATAAAGTTAGTCTAGAGAATAGAGACTCTTTATACTCCTTTAAAAGTGTCTGAGGATTGTATAATAACGCCCGTTTGACACGTGATATATTCAAAAGCTATACTTTAAAAACTATGACCTGAATGAATTTTTAAAACATAAACTTATCACTTAAAAACCATCCCAGTAACAGCTCAGAATTACTAACTCCAGAGGAGGTATCCCCTTGTTTTCATAATAAAACAGGTGACCCAAGGGAACACCCTCCCCCCCCCCCCCCCTTCTCCTTGCCCTGGGTCAAATAGCCCAGAGCGAAGAGGGCAGCAGGACGGAGTCACTGCCTGAACGGAACGCCTACCTAGCTATAGTAGCAACTGTTAAGTGAATGACATTCTGAGCAGTAGATAATAGACATAACAATGCAGGCCTCCAGAAATGGACTCAATATTTCTGAGATAAAAATTCATGAATGTGGATGGCTGAGCCCAATGTGTGCAGCCTTCATAAAATCTATAATAGCGACACTAATAATGTAAGCCCAAGATGTAGAAAGAGCTCTTACTTCATGAGCCGAAATCTCAAGCACAAACTGCTGAGTTAATGATATACCATAAGCAGTACCGATAGTTAATTGAAACAAGAGGCCCCACGTGGCCTTAATCGCTCACCTGACAAAGTGACTCTGAGAAGTATTTTAGGTCACCTTCACCATGTCATGCCTCATCAACATTAACTGGTTGAGTGATAGATTTTGTTTGAAGTTCAACATTTGTTACCTAAAATTAGTTTTATTTAAAATCGTTGGTGTGTGGCCAATCTCCAATGATTTTTAATAAAGCAAATTTATCTCTGCAGACAAACTGGTTTAGCATGAAGCACAAACAAGGAATGTGAAGAGATAGCCTTGGACATCTCTCCCCAACTGTGGATATCTTCCATGTGCTACATGTATATATTTGCATGCAAGAAAACAAAAATTTTCACAAATTTTCCAAAATATTAGTTTTTTTTATCATCATTGGAACAAGCTCAAACAGCTTATTCCAATAGGGGTATGGGAAGATCAGGTATATTTTTGAGACAGAAATGTGAATATATAAATAATGGTGTTTTTTTGTGAATGATGCTGGAGAATTTTGCGTAAAGATATGGTAAATGGTTTGTTCTAGATACAGAATGATGCAAAAGTATTTAAATTTGATTAGGCAAGTTGTTCCTATAATGCATTTAAAAATTGAAGTAACTGTTTTTTTGCTGACAAATTTTTAGATGTGTGTGTCTGTGTTTGTGTGTGTGTGTGTGTTTGTGTGTGTGTGTGTGTGGGGGGGGGGGGGGGGGGTAAGAGTGTTCTTGCAAACAAAATTCCTGAATAAATGGAAAATTTTATTTTTTGTGTGAAAGACATAGTGCGTGAATGTTGATTGGAACAAGCTTAGAGAGCTCATTTTAATGTGAAGTCATAAAGCTGTGTTTTACGTACGAAATTCTGGAATAACTAAAAAAATTGCTTTTTTGACTCAAAAAGCATGGTGTGCGACCTCTCATTGGAATGAGCTCAAAAAGCTCATTCCAATGGGGTATTTACAAGCGATAAGTACATGTATGTTTAAGAGACAAAAATTAAAATTTGAATAGCGATTTTTGCGAAGAATGCTGACAAGTTTTGGCAGTTATGCTGGTAAAAAGGTAAGATATGCAAAGTGGTTGTTTTTTAGAGGCGACATTTAATTAAGGGGAATTAACCCTTGATTACTGAGGTAACTTCTAAAAGTACTGAAATTTCATGAAGCAATGTGAATAACAGACAACAGTTGCCTAAAAATTTCATGAATAACTAAAATTTTTATTCCTTTGTCTCGAAAACATGGCATATGACCTTTGTTGGAATGAGCTGAATGCGTGTGTTCCAATGAGGGGTCATAAAATTTGAACGGAGATTTGTGTGAATAATGCATTAGTACTGCTAGATTTGGGTAAACGGTTCACCCTAGATACCACCCCTTCTATAGTAGATCTTTTCTGCAAATTTTGTCTAAGATTCTATTAACTTTACAAATAAATACGTTCATGAATCACAATCAGATCCACCCCACAATGTTGCATACCAAATATCAAAAGATTCTGCCTGCTGGATCTGGAGAAGAAGAATTTTTAAGAAATATGCCTGAAATGCACTAAGTTAAAATTTGGGCTCCTATATGGAGCTCAAATATAAACCCAGGGGGTCGATTTGAACAAACTTGAATCAGATCCACCCCACAATGTTGCTTACCAAATATGAAAAGATTCTGAAGCTGGATCTGGAGAAGAAGATTTTTTAAGAAATTTGCCTGAAATGCACTAAGTTCGAATTCGAGCTTCTATAGTGAGCCCAAATATGAAACTAGGAAGCCGATTTGAACAAACTTGAATCAGATCCACCCCACAATGTTGCATACCAAATATCAAAAGATTCTGCCTGCTGGATCTGGAGAAGAAGATTTTTTAATAAATTTGCCCGAAATGCACTAAGTGCGAATTCGGGCTTCTATATTAAGCCCAAATATGAATCCAGGGGGCCGATTTGAACAAACTTGAATCAGATCCACCCCGCAATGCTGCATACCAAATATCAAAAGATTCTGCCAGCTGGATCTGGAGAAGAAGATTTTTGAAGAAATTTGCCCGAAATGCACTAAGTTTGAATTCGAGCTTCTATAGTGAGCCCAAATATGAATCCAGGGGGCCGATTTGAACAAACTTGAATCAGATCCACCCCGCAATGTTGCATACCAAATATCAAAAGATTCTGCCTGCTGGATCTGGAGAAGATGATTTTTTAAGAAATTTGCCTGAAATGCACTAAGTTCGAATTCGAGCTTCTATAGTGAGCCCAAATATGAATCTAGGAAGCCAATTTGAACAAACTTGAATCAGATCCACCCCACAATGTTGCATACCAAATATCAAAAGATTCTGCCTGCTGGATCTGGAGAAGAAGATTTTTTAAGAAATTTGCCCGAAATGCACTAAGTCCGAATTCGGGCTTCTATATTAAGCCCAAATATGAATCCAGGGGGCCGATTTGAACAAACTTGAATCAGATCCACCCCGCAATGTTGCATACCAAATATCAAAAGATTCTGCCTGCTGGATCTGGAGAAGAAGATTTTTTAATAAATTTGCCTGAAATGCACTAAGTCCGAATTCGGACTTCTATATTAAGCCCAAATATGAATCCAGGGGGCCGATTTGAACAAACTTGAATCAGATCCACCCCGCAATGTTGCATACCAAATATCAAAAGATTCTGCCTGCTGGATCTGGAGAAGAAGATTTTTGAAGAAATTTGCCCGAAATGCACTAAGTTTGAATTCGAGCTTCTATAGTGAGCCCAAATATGAATCCAGGGGGACGATTTGAACAAACTTGAATCAGATCCACCCCGCAATGTTGCATACCAAATATCAAAAGATTCTGCCTGCTGGATCTGAAGAAGATGATTTTTTAAGAAATTTGCCTGAAATGCACTAAGTTCGAATTCGAGCTTCTATAGTAAGCTCAAATATGAATCTAGGGAGCCGATTTAAACAAATTTGCATCAGATCCATCCCACAATGTTGCATACCAAATATCAAAAGATTCTGCCTGCTGGATCTGGAGAAGAAGATTTTTTAATAAATTTGCTTGAAATGCACTAAGTTCAAATTTGGGCTCCTATACTGAGCCCAAATATAAACCCAGGGGGCCGATTTGAACAAACTTGAATCAGATTCACCCCGCAATGTTGCTTACCAAATATGAAAAGATTCTGCCTACTGGATCTGGAGAAGAAGATTTTTTAAGAAATTTGCATGAAATGCACTAAGTTCAAATTCGAGCTTCTATAGTGAGCCCAAATATGAATCTAGGAAGCCGATTTGAACAAACTTGAATCAGATCCACCCCACAATGTTGCATACCAAATATCAAAAGATTCTGCCTTCTGGATCTGGAGAAGAAGATTTTTTAAGAAATTTGCCTAAATGCACTAAGTTCGAAATCGGGCTCCTATACTGAGCCCAAATATGAACCCAGGGGGCCGATTTGAACAAACTTGAATCAGATCCACCCTACAATGTTGCATACCAAATAACAAAAGATTCTGCCTGCTGGATCTGGAGAAGAAGATTTTTTAAGAAATTTGCCTGAAATGCACTAAGTTCGAAATCGGGCTCCTATACTGAGCCCAAATATTAACCCAGGGGGCCGATTTGATCAATCTTGAATCAGATCCACCCCACAATGTTGCTTACCAAATATGAAAAGATTCTGCCTGTTGGATCTGGAGAAGAAGATTTTTTAAGAAATTTGCCTGAAATGCACTAAGTTCGAATTCGGGCTTCTATAGTAAGCCCAAATATGTATCCAGGGGGCCAATTTGAACAAACTTGAATCAGATCTACCCCGCAACGTTGCATACCAAATATCAAAAGATTCTGCCTGCTGGATCTGGAGAAGAAGATTTTTGAAGAAATTTGCCTGAAATGCACTAAATTCGAATTCGAGCTCCTATAGTGAGCCCAAATATGAATCTAGGGAGCCGATTTGAACAAACTTGAATCAGATCCACCCTACAATGTTGCATACCAAATATCAAAAGATTCTACCTGCTGGATCTGGAGAAGAAGATTTTCAAAGAAATTTGCCTGAAATGCAGTAAGTTCAAATTTGGGCTCCTATACTGAGCCCAAATATAAACCCAGGGGGCCGATTTGAACAAACTTGAATCAGATCCACCCCACAATGTTGCATACCAAATATCAAAAGATTCTGCCTGCTGGATCTGGAGAAGAAGATTTTTTAAGAAATTTGCCAGAAATGCACTAAGTTCGAAATCGGGCTCCTATACTGAGCCCAAATATGAACCCAGGGGGCCGATTTGAACAAACTTGAATCAGATCCACCCTACAATGTTGCATACCAAATATCAAAAGATTCTGCCTGCTGGATCTGGAGAAGAAGATTTTTTAATGTTTTTCCCATTGCCTACAGTGTTAAAAAGTGCTGACTCAGCACTTTTTCAAAGTCCCGAAACTGTACCCTATGATAAAACCGATGGCAATTTTTTTTTACCAATCCTTTCTGTTGGTCCTAAGGAAGCTGCACACCAAATAAAAATTCTCAGTGCCGTGCAGTTTTGGAGATATGGGCGTTTTAAATTTTTTCTATTTTTAGCTCCTGCGGTTCCCACGGGGCTGCGGGAAAATTTTTTTTTGCATAAATCAAGTACTCATGACCCAATAAGCCCTCACATAAAATTTGGTTCAAATCAGCCTCTCGGTTTGGAAAATAGAAATTTGGGGCGGGGCAAAAAATTTTGCCCCTCTCATAACAACGCCAAGTATAGCCCCACAAACTTCTCTTGAACAAATCTGAGTCTACACCTCAAAAGGAAGCTGCACACCAAATATCAAGTCTCTGCTACTGCTGGTTCATGAGAAGAAGATTTACAAAGATTTTGGTGCCCCTTGGGGGCGTGGCACCACCCAGGAGGAGGGGCAACTTCATTTGAACAAATCTGAATTGGCATTAGGTAATAAACATTTAGCCAACATTTGAATAAAATTGGGCTAGTGGTTTAGGAGGAGAAGTCGATAATGTAAAGTTAACGCCGGACGGACGACGACGGACGACGGACGCCGGACAGAAAGTGATTAGTAAAGCTCCCCTTGAGCTTCGCTCAGGTGAGCTAAAAATGTAGGGCCAAACACAAATTTTGCCCCCCAATCCCAAAAATTTGCATCTAAAACCAAAGAAAACATGTCCTGAATGGCCCTCCATACTTCACCTCTACTGCGCATGCGCAGTGTCAAGGAAGTCCCGAAATTGGCGCCATTAATCATTCTTATAATCAGTGCCTGGTTAGCGCTATGTACTCAGCGGGGAGGTATGAGTTCCCAACTCCTGGGAGGGCCATCCCCGTCTGGGTCATTGGTAAGTATAAAAAATATATAAATTTTTTAACATTTTTATACTGTACAAATGACCCAGACATAGCTGAATATTAAAAGGCTGGAGGGCCTAGGACATAGAGGAAAATCCACTAAGTTCAATTATATAAAACAGAGCCATCCCCTCGAGGGGAAAAGGAGTATTAGGCCTTACATGTATCTTTCTTATTTATGATAAATTAGAAAGACACAACACCTTCCATAATTGAGCACCATAACATCCATGTACTCTATTAATATCCAGTATAATCCTTATACTAATAATTTTTAAAGTAAGCCAATAAATAAAGTTAGTCTAGAGAATAGAGACTCTTTATACTCCTTTAAAAGTGTCTGAGGATTGTATAATAACGCCCGTTTGACACGTGATATATTCAAAAGCTATACTTTAAAAACTATGACCTGAATGAATTTTTAAAACATAAACTTATCACTTAAAAACCATCCCAGTAACAGCTCAGAATTACTAACTCCAGAGGAGGTATCCCCTTGTTTTCATAATAAAACAGGTGACCCAAGGGAACACCCTCCCCCCCCCCCCCTTCTCCTTGCCCTGGGTCAAATAGCCCAGAGCGAAGAGGGCAGCAGGACGGAGTCACTGCCTGAACGGAACGCCTACCTAGCTATAGTAGCATCTGTTAAGTGAATGACATTCTGAGCAGTAGATAATAGACCTAACAATGCAGGCCTCCAGAAATGGACTCAATATTTCTGAGATAAAAATTCATGAATGTGCATGGCTGAGCCCAATGTGTGCAGCCTTCATAAAATCTATAATAGCGACACTAATAATGTAAGCCCAAGATGTAGAAAGAGCTCTTACTTCATGAGCCGAAATCTCAAGCACAAACTGCTGAGTTAATGATATACCATAAGCAGTACCGATAGTTAATTGAAAAAATGTAGGGCCAAACACAAATTTTGCCCCCCAATCCCCAAAATTTGCATCTAAAACCAAAGAAAACATGTCCTGAATGGCCCTCCATACTTCACCTCTACTGCGCATGCGCAGTGTCAAGGAAGTCCCGAAATTGGCGCCATTAATCATTCTTATAATCAGTGCCTGGTTAGCGCTATGTACTCAGCGGGGAGGTATGAGTTCCCAACTCCTGGGAGGGCCATCCCCGTCTGGGTCATTGGTAAGTATAAAAAATATATAAATTTTTTAACATTTTTATACTGTACAAATGACCCAGACATAGCTGAATATTAAAAGGCTGGAGGGCCTAGGACATGGAGGAAAATCCACTAAGCTCAATTATATAAAACAGAGCCATCCCCTCGAGGGGAAAAGGAGTATTAGGCCTTACATGTATCTTTCTTATTTATGATAAATTAGAAAGACACAACACCTTCCATAATTGAGCACCATAACATCCATGTACTCTATTAATATCCAGTATAATCCTTATACTAATAATTTTTAAAGTAAGCCAATAAATAAAGTTAGTCTAGAGAATAGAGACTCTTTATACTCCTTTAAAAGTGTCTGAGGATTGTATAATAACGCCCGTTTGACACGTGATATATTCAAAAGCTATACTTTAAAAACTATGACCTGAATGAATTTTTAAAACATAAACTTATCACTTAAAAACCATCCCAGTAACAGCTCAGAATTACTAACTCCAGAGGAGGTATCCCCTTGTTTTCATAATAAAACAGGTGACCCAAGGGAACACCCTCCCCCCCCCCCCCCCCTTCTCCTTGCCCTGGGTCAAATAGCCCAGAGCGAAGAGGGCAGCAGGACGGAGTCACTGCCTGAACGGAACGCCTACCTAGCTATAGTAGCAACTGTTAAGTGAATGACATTCTGAGCAGTAGATAATAGACCTAACAATGCAGGCCTCCAGAAATGGACTCAATATTTCTGAGATAAAAATTCATGAATGTGGATGGCTGAGCCCAATGTGTGCAGCCTTCATAAAATCTATAATAGCGACACTAATAATGTAAGCCCAAGATGTAGAAAGAGCTCTTACTTCATGAGCCGAAATCTCAAGCACAAACTGCTGAGTTAATGATATACCATAAGCAGTACCGATAGTTAATTGAATCCATTAGCAATAGAATGGAGCGTAATGTCATTCTATTAGGCATCAAAGACAGAAGAAGCTTACGTCCTTACTAATAAACTGAGATCTGTTTATAAATACGTAAACTCTAACCGGACAGAGTAAAGACCTATGCCCGTACGAAGACGGAAGGACCTTAATAACAATAGGTTCCGGATATTATTAGGAGCCTGATTCTTAACCAAAAATCCAACCTAAGTAGTAAAGGAAATAGTGTTTCCGAAACTACGAAAGTGAGAATCGTCCACCGATAGTGCATGAAGCTCACTGACTCCTCAGTAAAAGAGAAGACTAAGAGAATTACTGTCTTAAAAGGTCAGAATTTGAAAACTACTGTTTCCAGAGGCTCAAATGATTACTTAGCTAAATAAGAACCGAAGCTAAATTCCGTATAGGAATTAATCTAAGGATTCTAGGTCTATTTATCGAAAAGTTTCTAACTAACTTAGATAAAGAGACATAAGACTCAATAGTAAACTATCATGGAGTGCATAGGTATGAGATAACATAGACCTATAACCTTAATAGTAACAGGCTGCAGTTGATCTTGTCAAACAAGTATACTAGAAAGTTGCAATGTCTAGTATGGAGGGATCAAAAATATCAACATAATGATCCCTACACCAACAACGGAAGAGCCTCCACTTTAGCCGCATAGTATAGCGAAGAGGAGGTTCTCCTACAGTAAGAAATTGCGTCCATAGCTCGTCCTGTACAATGCTGGCCATGCAAGAAGGACCACACAACGGAATACGTGAAGGTTGAGACCTTGCAGGTTGTGATGAAGTTGACACAATTTCCCCAGCGAAAGAAGATCCTCTCATGGAGGAAGTTTTCGCGGTAAGTCCCACTGTGGACACCTGAGTAAATTTACCCATGGTCTCTGTGAAGACAGAGATGCTATCAACAGAATTGCATTGTGGACGTTTATCTTAGCAATACTTGCTGAATCAACAGCGCTGAGGATACGCATATCCTATCATTCCGTCCTATTAGATCAATAGAGCGTTAACAACATAAGCTCAGGGATCCGGACATGGAAACATATACGTCTGCAATTGATTAGTGAGTTGTGTCACAAATAAATTATCATTGGGTGCTCCCATTGATAGCAAATCTGATTGAATACTTGTTTGTTGAGAGTCCATTCTGACGGCAACAAGCGACCCTTACGTGAAAGGGAGTCTGCTAATACAATCAGACGACCCGGAATATGACGGACCGAAGCAGAACTTGGTGTGCTATAACAAACAGAAGGATTCTTTCCGTTAAATTGAATAATGGAAACAAATGAGTGCCTCCCTGGTTCCGGAGATACGCAACTACTGTCGTATTATCGGACAGGATTTGGACATGCGTTTCTGAATAATGTTCATCCAATGACATAGTGCAAGCCAAAATAACATCATTTCCTGGAAGTTAAGTGCTTGCCTAGAAACTGCGGAACCCAAAGACCCTGGCACTTCGAATCCGTTGGGATCAATATTGTACCCCAACCTGTTTGACTGGCATCCATCATAATCATAAAACTCGGATCCGGCAACTGCAGTGGCACTCTCTGAGTCAACCACCGAATGTTGCCCCAGTCTGAATCTCTTGTTACACTTGATAGACAAGAGAACGTGTATATCAAGCAATTGATAGATTGCTGAAAGGTTGACGTCGAAGAGAAGCTTCTCCGAGACCGAAGCGACTCTGAGAGAGTTCTTACCTTACTATCCACACGCGTGGATGTAGCTAGGGCTGCGTCACGTCTAACCGACTCCAGGTTGCCACTGAAGGGCGGAGTTATACATGGAAAAACTACTACTGCCCTTGAAAGAAATCACATTGAGGATCATATCCTGGAATTCTTTCTCTTGAAGACGTAATGATAACGCCTCAGTAAGGTGGTCTACGTATGATAAAGCGTCTAAGTTAAGTCTAATAGACATCATTGTAGTTTCCAACATCGTGGTTGGAATTGACATAGACGGTGAAAAAGATAATTCCCAGTCTTCAGTCCAGCCGTCAAGACGCATAGGAACTCTCGGTATGCCCTGTTCTGCCAATATAAATTATTTCCTAGAATTGATGAAAGGCAGAATAGAGCATTGCGGACAAGAAACTAGATTATCATGCTTGGTAGCAAGCTTATATATAGCGTCGTTAAATAACTCGAATGTTCTAATGACATTATTGGACTGTGTCGGCAAGTCAGGAACAATGTCCCTGAACCGATCCAAAACTGTGTGTCCAATGACACTATTAGTCTCTCATCCAGCATCGCTGCAATGTAGTCCGACGGAACAACCTCTGGAAGATAACGCCGGAAGAAATGTATGGCAGCTTCTGTTGTTCCGAAAGAGAAAGCTCGAAATCGTCCGAATCCCTTTCGCCATCCTGTCGGACCCTATAAGTGTTCGGTCGTCCGTACCTGATGCAACAGCGGAGTGCACCGACCCAGCGCCGTCGGATTATTCGTGATCCGACCGAGAATCTGTCGTTTGCTGGGATGCTGCGATAAGCTGTGCTATTTTGGATAGCACGTCCATCACTGAGGCCTGTGGAGAAGCGGTCTTACGATGCTTTGCCACTGGAAGCTCCGTGTTCGTTACCCCGTACATACTTCTACTATGCGAGCGAACGGAGTGTATAGGCCTCGTGTCCCTTGGCTATCGGATGGAGTGACCTGTTCACCGTGGAATCACTGAATGACGAAGCTGGCCGGATACTCGAGGTCACGTAGCCAATGTGCGGTCGTGTGTGCTGCTGTGAGGATGAGGAAGCATTATCGACAGTCTCTCGGACTGTCAATATAACGGAGCGTCCCGAGCGGCGGACATATGCTCCGAATGCGAAATGATTGTACCACAACATCCGGTCCCATATGTTGTTGTACGAGAGAGGGACCCCTCTCGCTCGCAGCCCGGACGGACCTGGACGAGCTAGGAACCGGACTAACAGGCTTCCTCCGATCTGTCCTCTAATCCGTCGTCACTGGGTGTGTACTAAAGTCTATTATAGTGCTCGCATCACCCAAATCTCCTTCCTAGTCCGACGGAACAACCTAGACCGCAACGGACGAACCCGACTGCCGAACCATTCG
Source organism: Pictodentalium vernedei (assembly GCA_031216915.1). Lineage (NCBI taxonomy): Eukaryota > Metazoa > Mollusca > Scaphopoda > Dentaliida > Dentaliidae > Pictodentalium > Pictodentalium vernedei. Next base: position 629,590,326 of record CM062295.1, on the reverse strand, counting down.
ATGAATGGACACTACACCGGGTGAGCTAGCGAATGTCAACTCCGTCGATCCTACTAGGGACCTCTTAGGCGATTGACGTATTCCATGAGCACTTATTGCCGCTAGCTCTTCATTATCTATGACGACAGAGGCACACTTTTGAAAGACATCTCAGTAACTTTGCGAACAAGAAACCAGACATGCTTGTTAATAGCAAGCATATAATAATATATATATAGCGTCGTTCAATAATTCGAAAGTTTGTGTGACATTATTGGACTGTGTCGGAACTGAGGGACGATGTCCCTCAGTTCCGACACAGTCCAATAATGTCACATTGGACCAAAACCAAAAATTTCTGTGTCCACCGACGCTATCAGTTTCTTATCCGGCATCGCAGCATTCTGGTCCGACGAAAGAACCTCTAGAAGATAAGTCAGATGACATACACAGCAGCTGATGTTGTTCCGAAAGGGAAAGCTCGAAATCCTCCGAATCCCTTTCGGCATCCCGTCGGACCGGATCAAATATTCGGACGTCCATACCCACTTCCGCGGAGCGTCCCAACCCAGCGTCGTCGGATAATACATGATGCGACAGAGATTCTGTCGATGCTGGGATGCTGCGATAAGCTGTGTTATTTGGGATAGCACGTCCGTCACCGAGGCCTGTGCAGTAGCGGTCTTACGATGCTTTGCCACTGGAAGCTCTGTGTACGTTGACTCCCGCATACTTTCTTATGCGAACGTCCGGAGTCTGCAGGCCTCGTGTCCCTGGCTACCGGATGGTGTGACCTGGTCGCCGATGATTCTCTGATTGGCGAAGCTGACTGGATATCCGAGGTCACGTAGCCAAGAGCGGTCGTGTGCGCTACCATGAGGATGAGGAAGCCTTATTGACAGTCTCTCCGGACTGACTATATATCGGAGCGTCCCGAGCGGCGGACGTATGCTCCGAATGCGAAACATTTTGTACCACAACATCTGGGGCCAGATGTTGTTGTACGAAAGAGGGGTCTCTCTCGCTCGCAGTCCAGATGGACCTGGACGAGCTAGGAATCGGACTAAAAGGCTTCCTCCGTTCTCTCCTATAATCCGCCGTCACTGGGTGTGCATTTGGTTGATTTATAGTGCTCGCATCACCCAAAACTCCTTCTAGACCGCAACGGACGAACCCGGCTGCCAAACCATTCGATGAATGGACGCTACACCGGGCGAGCTAGCGGACGTCAAAGGCCGTCGAACCTACTAGGGTCCTCTTAGGCAATTGACGTATTTACATGAGCACTTTTCCACTAGCTCTTCATTAATTGTGACGACGGAGGCACACTTTTGGAAGACATCACGGATACATCACCCTGTTCTTGATCGTCTGAAATAGAGATTGATAAAGTAGTGACCCTGCGGGGAAAGGACCGGAATGGCCATTTCCCCACTAACATACCGTGACACACGCTTCCCATGTTGTCATCGAAATTAACACATACAGAACAGGAGTTAGTGCGAGCACACTGACTACATTATACAATGATTATGAAAGTCAGAGGAAGATTTCCTCTTATTACAATTGAACAATATCCTTTCATTGTGAAAAGAAAACAAAGTCCTAGTACTCGCACCAACCACTGACAATCAAAATACATAATAACATGATCCATTAACATAGAAAAAATAATTGAAATCAAAAAATTTTGAAAAAGTTAAAAAATTTATAGTAATTTATATATTTTTTATACTTACCAATGACCCAGACTTAGCTGGTGCTAACTCTAACAAAACCAGGGCCAAACACAAATTTTGCCCCCCAATCCCCAAAATTTGCATCCAAAACAAAAAGAAATCATGTCCTAAAGGACCTCCATACTACGCCTCTACTGCGCATGCGCAGTGACGCAGTCGTCCCGAAATTGGCGCCAATTATCATTCTTACTGGCAGTGCCTGGTCAGCGCTATGTACTCAGCGGGGAGGCAAGAGTTCCCAACTCCAGGGAGGGCCATCCCCGTCTGGGCCATTGGTAAGTATAAAAAATATATAAATTACTATAAATTTTTTAACATTTTTATACTGTACCAATGACCCAGACTTAGCTGAATAGTAAACAGGCTGGAGGGCCTAGGACATAGAGGAAAATCCAATAAGCTCAACTATATAGTAAAGAGGTAACCCCTTAAGGAGAAAAGGAGTATTAGGCTTTACATGTATCTTTCTTATTTAATATTAAATTAGAAAGATACACTACCCTTAATAATTGAGCACAATAACATTCATGTTCTCTATTAACATCCAGTATAACCCTTATACTAATTATTTTTAAAGCAAGCCAATAAATAAAGTAGTCCAGAGAATTGAGACTCTTTATAATCATTTAAAAGTGTCTGAGTATTGTATATTAAAGCCCGTTTGACACTTGACATATACAAATGCTTCACACCGAGCTACACTTTAAAAATAAGACATGAATGAATTTAAACATTAATATTACACTTTAAAACCATCCCGGAAGCGACTCAGAAATACTGACTTGGAGGAGGCATTCCCTTGCTTTTCACTATAAAGCAGGAGACCTAAGGGAACACCCGCCCCCCCCCCCCCCTTCCCCTTGCCCTGGGTCAAATAGCCCAGAGCGAAGAGGGCAGCCGGACGGAGTCACTGCCGGAACAGAAAGCCTGCATAACTATAGTTGCAACTGTTTAGTGGACGACATTCTGAGCAACAGATAACGGACCTAAACAATGCAGGTCTCCAGAAATGGACTCAATATTTCTGAGATAAAAATTCGTAAATGTGGATGGCTGAGACCAATAAGCAGCCTTCATTAAATCTGTAATAGCAACACTATTAGCATAAGCCCAGGAAGTAGAAAGAGCTCTTACTTCATGAGCAGAAATCTTAAGCACAGACTGCTGAGAAGATAAATCTTCATAAGCAGTACGGATAGTTAACTGAATCCATCTAGCAATAGAATGGACTGAAATGTCCTTTCTATTAGGCATCAAAGACAGAAAGAAACGTTTCCGTCCCTTTCTGATAAACTGAGATCTCTGTTTATAGATACGTAGTGCTCTAACAGGACAGAGTAAAGGCCTACGCCCGTCTGAAGACGGAAGAGCCTTAATAACAATAGGTTCCGGATATTTATTAGGAGCCTGATTCTTAGCTAAAAAACCCACATTAGTAGTGAAGGTGATAGTGTTCCCAACACTACGATAATGAGAATCATCCACCGATAGTGCATGAAGCTCACTGACTCTTCTGGCAGAAGAGAAAGCTAAGAGAAAAGCTGTCTTATAAGATAAGAATTTGAAATCTACTGTCCCAAGAGGTTCAAATGGCTTTTCCTTCAATTTAAGGAGAACCCAAGCTAAATTCCACTTAGGAATTAATCTAAGAGTTCTGGGTCTATTTATCGAAAAGTTTCTAACCAACTTCGATAAAGAGACATTAGATCCAATTTGTAAACTATCATGATGTGCATAGGTATCAGATAACATAGATCTATAACCCTTTATAGTAACAGGCTGCAGTTTGATTTCGTCAAACAAGTATACTAGAAAGTTTGCAATGTCTGGTATAGAGAGATCAAATATATCTACAGAATGATCCCTACACCAACGACGAAAAACCTTCCACTTAGCCGCATAGTTTAGCGAAGAGGAGGTCCTCCTACAGTTAGAAATCGCGTCCACTGCTCGTCCTGTAAAGTGCTTGCCATGCAAGAAGGACCGCACAATGGAAAAACGTGAAGGTTGAGACCTTGCGGGTTGTGATGGAGTTGGCGCGATTTCCCCTGCGAAAGAAGATCCTCTCGTGGAGGAAGCTTCCGCGGTAGGTCCCACAACAGACACCTGAGTAGATTTATCCACGGTCTCTGTGGCGACAGAGATGCTACCAACAGAATCTTGCATTGAGATTGTTTTATCTTTAGCAATACTTGTTGAATTAACGGCGCTGGAGGATACGCATATCCTATCATTCCGTTCCAAGGGATCGACAGAGCGTCTACTGCAAATGCTCTTGGATCCGGACACGGAGACACATACGTCTGCAACTGATTGTTGAGATGTGTCGCAAATAAGTCTATCATTGGCCGTTCCCATTGGTAGCAAATCTGATTGAATACTTGTTTGTTGAGAGTCCACTCCGACGGCAACAAGCGACCCTTCCGTGAAAGGGAGTCTGCTAGCACATTCAGACGACCCGGTATGTGACGGACCGAAAGAAGAACGTGATGTTCTAACGCAAACAGAAGGATTCTTTCCGTTAGATTGAACAACGGAACTGAATGAGTGCCTCCCTGATTCCGTATATACGCCACTACTGTCGTATTGTCGGATAGGATTTGGACATGAGCATCGTGAATAATGTCCATCCAGTGACGTAACGCAAGCCAAATTGACATCATTTCCTTGATGTTTATGTGCTTGCACAGGAATTGCGGATCCCAAAGACCCTGGCATCTCGAATCCGTTGGGATTAATGATGCACCCCAACCTGTTTGACTGGCATCCGTCATAACGGTAAAACTCGGATCCGGCAACTGCAGCGGAACTCCTTGAGTTAACCACTGAATGTTTGCCCAAGTCTGAATCTCTTGTTTCACTTGATCTGACAAGAGAACGTCTAAATCGAGCGAATGAATTTTCACACTCCAATTCTGAGTCAGGAAAATTTGAAGAGGACGTGTGCGTAGCCGCACCATCGGAATGAGATCCGCGGCGGCTCCAAACAGACCTATCAGTCTCATAAATTCTCTCGCCGTGACTTTGTCTGCGTGCAGACAATAGCGAGCGTAACAACTGACTAATTTCGCTCTGGTTAACGGCAGACGAACGAGATTGTTGTGCGTCTCGAAGCTCATTCCCAGATGAGTGAATGACTTGGACGGCACCAGATCCGACTTCTCCTCGTTCACTATAAAACCGAGACGTCGGAGCAATAGAAGAAGATTCTGAACATCGTTCTGAAGCGTTAACTCGTTGCCGTACCTCTGAAGAATGTCGTCCAGGTAGGCCGACGTTACCGCAGACGAATGAGCTCGGAAGTAGATCATTACCGAGTTCATTACCCGAGTGAAAGGCCAGGGTGCTAGATTCAATCCGAAGCACATCGCCCGGAATTGATACACCACTCCCAGGACTGCAAAGCGTAGATACTTTCGGAATGTCGGATGTACCATGACGTGAAAGTACGCATCTTTGAGATCTATGCTCATTGCATAATCGTTCACCCGAATACTCGCTCTGACCGATCGAATCGTCTCCATATAAAACTTCGGAGCGACGATCAGCTTGTTTATCCAGCTCAAATCTATGACTGGACGGAACGAGCCGTCTGGTTTCGGAACCAGAAACAGATGGCTGTAGAATCCCAGAGATTCCTGGTTTTCTACGACCTCTACCGCGTTCTTCATTAAAAGAGACTGCACCTCTGATAACAGAGCGTCTCTTTTCTGTGGATTTGACGGAAGATGAGTCCACTTTGGACTTCGAGTTAATGGAGGCTTTCGTTTGAAGGATATCTTTAGACCTTCCGAAGTCACTCCTCTCACCCAAGGGTCGTCCGTAATCGACGCCCACTCTTGTGAAAAACTCGACAACCTTCCGCCAACCGGAACGCGATAGAGGTTTAAGCCATCACCTCCTGGACCTGCGAGGCCTGCGGTAGGAGAAACCACGTCTTCCACGACCCGCACCTCGCCTCGTCGACCTCGGGGCGTCCGACCGATTGTCCCGGCCTGAAGGACGTCCCGAACGAGAGTCGCTATCCTGACGGTCTCTCGAATAAGACCAAGAGGACGCACCGGAACCTCTATAGGAACCTCTCTTGGGCGCATTAGACCCAGAAGTGCCTGTCTTATTCGTGTCTGCTGTATCCGACTTCTTAGGAGCCGATCTGAACAACAGAGAATCATTAGCTTTCTTTTTAATTTTATCATAAATAGCGGAAAGCTTGCCGTCAAAGAGAAGTTCTCCTGAGACCGAAGCGACTCTAAGAGAGTTCTTCACCTTAGAATCCACTAGTGTGGATGTAGCTAGGGCTGCGTCACATCTAACCAACTCCAGATTTGCCACTGAAAGGGCGGAGTTACACGTGGAATAAGCTACTGCCCTTGAAAGAAGTCTTAAAGAGGATTGTATATCCTGAAACTCTTCCCCTTGAAGGCGCAGTGATAACGCCTTAGTAAGGTGATCTGCGTAAGATAAGGCATCTAAATTGGCTCTGTTAGACGCAATAGCTGTTTCCGACACCGCGGTTGGAATAGAAGCTGACGACGGTAATGATAGCTCTAAGTCTTCCGCCTCGTCGTCCATACGCAGAGGAACTCTCGGTATACCCTGTCCTGCCGTATCGAATTTATTCCTTGCATTAATGAAAGGCAGGTTGAGAGTATTAGCGGACAAGAAACCTGCTTTCCCCGTCCTGGAAGCAAGTTTAAATATAGCGTCGTTCAATAATTCAAATGTTCTAGCAACATTATTGGACTGCGACGGAAACTCGGGAGCGATGTCCCTGAACCGCTCAAAAAATTCAGAGTCCAATGACGCTATAATTCTCTTGTCCGGAAGCGCAGCAGTCTGGCCCGACGGAACAACTTGAGGGAGAAAGTGCCGGATGAAGTCCACGGCAGCTTTATGTTGTTCCGAAAGGGATAGCTCCAAGTCATCCGTATCCCTTTCACCATCCGGTCGGACCTCACGATGTTCCCGGTCGTCCGCCCCCGATGCTTCGGCGGAGCGTACCGACCCAGCGCCGTCGGATAATTCTCGGTCCGACACCGTTTCTGTCGGCTGCTGGGATGCTGCGATAAGCTGTGCTATCTGCACAAGAATGTCCGGCGTCAAGACCTGCGGAGGCGCAGTCTTTCGCTGCTTCGCCAAGGGCAGCTCCGCATCAGATGGCTCCCGCATACTTTTCCTATGCGAACGTCCGGAGTCCATCGGTCTCGAATCCCTGGCTGCCGGATGGTGTGACCTGGTCGCCGAAGAATCCTTCATCGGCGAAGCTGGTAATATATCGGCGGTCACGCAGCCAAGGTGCGGTCGTGTGCGCTGACGAGAAGAGGAAGCCTTAACAGTCTCTGCGGACTGCTTATACAACGGAGCGTCCCGAGCGACGGACGTATGCTCCGCTAAAGACACATTTTGTACCACAACATCTGGTCTCAGATGTTGTTGTACGAGAGAGGGACCTCTCTCGCTCGCGGCTCGGCTGGACCTGGACGAGCTAGGAACCGGACTAAAAGGCTTCCTCCGTTCTCGCTTACTATCCGCCGTCACTGGGTGTGCATCTATTATGTTTATAGTGCTCACATCACCCAAAATTTCCTCTTGGACCGCATCGGACGAACCCGGCTGCCGAACCATTCGGTGAATGGACGCTACACCGGGCGAGCTAGCGGACGACATTTGTCTAATCTCCATGAGCACTTTTGCCGCTAGCTCTGAATTCATTTGTGACGACGGACGCACACTTGAAGAAGATAACATGGAAACATCACCCTGTTCTGGTTCCTCTGAAATAGAAACTGAGAGAGTAGAGTGACCTTGCGGAGAAAGAGCCGGCATCGCTCTTTCTCCAGAAACAACATATTGTGACACACGTTTCCAATGTTTCTCATCCCAATGTTCACATATAGGACAGGGATTAATGCGAGAACACTGACTACAATTAATACAATGATCATGAAAGTCAGAGGAAGATTTCTTCCTATTACAATTTGAACAACGTCCCTTCATTGTGAAAGAACAACAATAAGTCCTAGTTACTCGCAAAAACCCCTGACACAAAAATACATAATAACATGATCCATTAATAAATGAAAAAACAATTGCAAAACAAAATAATTTTGAAAAAATATTTTTTCAGAGAAGCCCCAGTTGCTGAAAAGTAACGTTGAGCCCCGATGGATCCGATGGCAAAGTGTGGTCAAAAATTTTAAATTTATATAAAATAATTAATGAGACACTTTCGGATAATATAAATGTATCTTATAATGAGATAAACTACCACAAAGGCAAACAGCCCCCCTCAAAAAAGGCTGTTGCCAATGAAAACAAACAGTGTAAACACACTAGAAAACAATACTCCAGGCACTGAAAAAACTGGCCCGGAATCAGTCATCAATTACACTCTATCTGATGCAAAACAGAGACTCCCAGGGGAGAATCTGTAGAACATCAGATGGAAGATGCAGAACACAAACGTTATACACCCATGGGTGAAAACGTAACTATGGGGAAAATAACAGAAAACATTCTGTAACCAAGCAACTCTCCCAGGAAATTTTAGAAATAAAATTTCTCAAAAATATGCCAAAAGCATGGGAGAATTGCCAGGAGGGACTTTAGAAGGCTAGGGGAGAGGAAACACTGAATAAGCAGTGCAACAATTAGCAAGAATGACAACAAGAGGCCCATGCCTCGAAAATAGGCAACTTAACATAATTTCATCAAAAAATTTTAAGTTCAGCCCTGATTATTTTTTGCCACTTCTTTTTCCTCTCCTCCTTCTATCCTCCTTAGAATCACATTTTCTCCAAAAATTACGTGTCTGGCATCCTTTAAACTGAGATTTACAAGCACAAAGATCAGTGAGATGTTGACTGATGAAGGGCCAAACAGAGAATGATAACTGGCGCCAATTTCGGGACGACTGCGTCACTGCGCATGCGCAGTAGAGGCATAGTATGGAGGTCCTTTAGGACATGATTTCTTTTTGTTTTGGATGCAAATTTTGGGGATTGGGGGGCAAAATTTGTGTTTGGCCCTGGTTTTGTTAGAGTTAGCACCAGCTAAGTCTAGGTCATTGGTACAGATTAAAAATATATTTTTTCAGAACAGCCCAAGTTTCTGAAAAGTAACATTGAGCCCCAATGGATCCCAAGCCTGAGTGTGGACAAAAATTCTAAAAATATTTTAAAAAATTTATGCAACACTTACGAACAATAATAATGTATCTAGTTATCATTAAATTAACATAAAGATATTATTTTCAAGAAATCCCCCTCACACAGAGGGCTGTTGTAAATGTAAACAATAAGTGTAAAAACACCAGAACAAGACTTCAGGCACCCTGGCCAGAAATCAGTTACCAATAATACACTATCTGATGCAAAACAGAGACTTCCAGGGAAGAAACTGCAGAACATCAGATGGTAGATGCAGAACACTACGCCTAACCACCCATAGGTGAAGACGTAAACATGGGGAAAAGAACAGAATTCATTCTGTTATCTAGCTAAAACTCCCAAGAAATTTTAGTAATAATATTACAGAAAATATGCCAAAAGCATGGGAGAGTAGCAAGAGGGGACTTAAAGGAAAGAGTGAGAGGAAAACACTGAACAAGCAGTGTAACTTGATAACAAGAATGACCACAACAGGCTGTTGCCTCGAAAATAGGTAACTTAACATAATTTCATTAAAAAATTTTAAGTTACAGCCCTGAATATTTTCTGTCACTCATTTTTCCTCTCCTCCTTCTATATCCTCCTTAGAATCACCATTTCTCTAATATTTATGTGTCTGGCATCATTTAAACTGAGATTTACAAGCACAAAGATCAGTCAGATGTTAACTGATGAAGGGCCAAACAAAGAATGATTAATGGCGCCAATTTCGGGACGTCCTTGACACTCTGCATGCGCAGTAGAGGTGAAGTATGGAGGGCCATTCAGGACATGTTTTCTTTGGTTTTAGATGCAAATTTTGAAGATTGAGGGGCAAAATTTGTGTTTGGCCCTAGATTTTTAAGAGTTAGCACCAGCTATGTCTGGGTCATTGGTACAGTATAAAAATATTAGATTATTAAGCACAGATGTCAGTTCAGTTGTTATTGACTTTGGGCCAAACAAAAGAATGATGTTTGCGCCAATTCCGGTCTGTTCCTGGGTACTGCGCATGCGCAAGTACTAAAACTATGGTGGGCCAGATAGGACTTTTAATTTTTGGTATTGTATGCAAATTTTGGGGATTGTGGGGGGGGGGGGGGGGGGGGGGGGTCAAAATTTGTGTTTGGACCTTAATAACATTGAGGCTGCACCATCTAAGTCTGGGCAATTTGTTTTAGTATTAAAGTTAAAAAATTTATAGTAATTTATATATTTTTTATACTTACCAGTGACCCAGACATAGCTGGTGCTAACTCTTAAAAAATGAAAGTGTCAATGACACTGTAGCTCAACTTGACAAACTTGAACTTGGTTAGTTATAAATGAAATGGCAAAATTGAAGATCATTGGTACCAATGTCATTTTTTTTGCCAGTGGCAACATTTTTTGACAGAAACTGACGAAAGTTAAAAAATTTATAGTAATTTATATATTTTTTATACTTACCAATGACCCAGACTTAGCTGGTGCTAACTCTAAAAAATCCAGGGCCAAACACAAATTTTGCCCCCCAATCCCCAAAATTTGCATCCAAAACCAAAAGAAATCATGTCCTATAGGACCTCCATACTTCGCCCCTACTGCGCATGCGCAGTGTCAAGGACGTTCCGAAATTGGCGCCAATTATCATTCTTACTGGCAGTGCCTGGTCAGCGCTATGTACTCAGCGGGGAGGTAAGAGTTCCCAACTCCTGGGAGGGCCATCCCCGTCTGGGTCATTGGTAAGTATAAAAAATATATAAATTACTATAAATTTTTTTACATTTTTATACTGTACCAATGACCCAGACTTAGCTGAATAGTAAAAAGGCTGGAGGGCCTAGGACATAGAGGAAAATCCAATAAGCTCAACTATATAATATAGAGGCAACCCCTCAAGGAGAAAAGGAGTATTAGCCTTTACATGTATCTTTCTTATTTTATGTTAAATTAGAAAGATACAATACCCTTCATAATTGAGCACAATAACATTCATGTTCTCTATTAACATCCAGTATAACCCTTTATACTAATTATTTTTAAAGTAAGCCAATAAATAAAGTTAGTCCAGAGAATTGAGACTCTTTATATTCTTTTAAAAGTGTCCGAGGATTGTATATTAACGCCCGTTTGACACTTGACATATACAAATGCTTCACACCGAGCTACACTTTAAAAATATGACATGAATGAATTTTTAACATTAATATTACACTTTAAAACCATCCCGGAAACGACTCAGAAATACTGACTTCGGAGGAGGCATTCCCTTGCTTTTCACTATAAAGCAGGTGACCTAAGGGAACACCCTCCCCCCCCCCCCCTTCCCCTTGCCCTGCGAAGAGGGCAGCCAGACGGAGTCACTGCCGGAACAGAAAGCCTGCATAACTATAGTTGCAATTGTTTAGTGGACGACATTCTGAGCAACAGATAACGGACCTAAACAATGCAGGTCTCTAGAAATGGACTCAATATTTCTGAGATAAAAATTCGTGAATGTGGATGGCTGAGACCAATAAGCAGCCTTCATTAAATCTGTAATAGCAATACTATTAGCGTAAGCCCAAGAAGCAGCAAGAGCTCTTACTTCATGAGCGGAAATCTTAAGCACAGACTGCTGAGAAGAAGATAAACTCTCATAAGCAGTACGGATAGTTAATTGAATCCATCTAGCAATAGAATGGACCGAAATGTCCCTTCTATTAGGCATCAAAGACAGAAAGAAACGTTTTCGTCCCTTTCTGATAAACTGAGATCTCTGTTTATAGATACGTAATGCTCTAACAGGACAGAGTAAAGGCCTACGCCCGTCTGAAGACGGAAGAGCCTTAATAACAATAGGTTCCGGATATTTATTAGGAGCCTGATTCTTAGCTAAAAAACCCACATTAGTAGTGAAGGTGATAGTGTTCCCGACACTACGATAGTGAGAATCATCCACCGACAGTGCATGAAGCTCACTGACTCTTCTAGCCGAAGAGAAAGCTAAGAGAAAAGCTGTTTTATAAGATAAGAATTTGAAATCTACTGTCCCAAGAGGTTCAAATGGCTTTTCCTTCAGTTTAAGAAGAACCCAAGCTAAATTCCATTTAGGAATTAACCTAAGAGTTCTGGGTCTATTTATCGAGAAGTTTCTAACCAACTTAGATAAAGAGACATTAGATCCAATTTGTAAACTATCATGATGTGCATAGGTATCAGATAACATAGACCTATAACCCTTAATAGTAACTGGCTGCAGTTTGATTTCGTCAAACAAGTATACTAGAAAGTTTGCAATGTCTGGTATAGAGGGATCAAAAATATCCACAGAATGATCCCTACACCAACGACGAAAAACCTTCCACTTAGCCGCATAGTTTAGCGAAGAGGAGGTCCTCCTACAGTTAGAAATCGTGTCCACTGCTCGTCCTGTAAAGTGCTTGCCATGCAAGAAGGACCGCACAATGGAAAAACGTGAAGGTTGAGACCTTGCGGGTTGTGATGAAGTCGACGCAATTTCCCCTGCGAAAGAAGATCCTCCCGTGGAGGAAGCTTTCGCGGTAGGTCCCACAACAGACACCTGAGTAGATTTATCCACGGTCTCTGTGGAGGCAGAGATGCTACCAACAGAATCTTGCATTGATATTGTTTTATCTTTAGCAATACTTGCTGAACTAACGGCGCTGGAGGATATGCATATCCTATCATTCCGTCCCAAGGGATCGACAGAGCGTCTACTGCAAATGCTCTTGGATCCGGAAACGGAGACACATACGTCTGCAACTGATTGTTGAGATGTGTCGCAAATAAATCTATCATTGGCCGTTCCCATTGGTAGCAAATCTGATTGAATACTTGTTTGTTGAGAGTCCACTCCGATGGCAACAAGCGACCCTTTCGTGAAAGGGAGTCTGCTAGTACATTCAGACGACCCGGTATGTCACGGACCGAAAGAAGAACCTGATGTTCTAGCGCAAACAGAAGGATTCTTTCCGTTAGATTGAACAACGGAACTGAATGAGTGCCTCCCTGATTCCGTATATACGCCACTACTGTCGTATTGTCGGATAGGATTTGGAATAATGTCCATCCAATGACGTAACGCAAGCCAAATTGACATCATTTCCTTGATGTTTATGTGCTTGCCCAGGAATTGCGGATCCCAAAGACCCTGGCATCTCGAATCCGTTGGGATCAATGATGCACCCCAACCTGTTTGACTGGAATCCGTCATAATCGTAAAACTCGGATCCGGCAACTGAAGCGGAACTCCCTGAGTTAACCACTGAATGTTTGCCCAAGTCTGAATCTCTTGTTTCACTTGATCTGACAAGAGAACGTCTATGTCGAGCGAATGAATTTTCTCACTCCAATTCTGAGTCAAGAAAATTTGGAGAGGACGCGTGCGTAACCGCCCCATCGGAATAAGATCCGCAGCGGCTCCGCACAGACCTATCAGTCTCATAAATTCTCTCGCCGTGACTTTGTCTGCGTGCAGACAATAGCGAGCATAACAACTGACTAATTTCGCTCTGGTTAACGGCAGACGAACGAGATTGTTGTGCGTCTCGAAGCTCATTCCCAAATGTGTGAATGACTTGGACGGCACCAGATCCGACTTCTCCTCGTTTACTATAAAACCGAGACGTCGGAGCAATAGAAGTAGATTCTGAACATCGTTCTGAAGCGTTAACTCGTTGCCGTACCTCTGAAGAATGCCGTCCAGGTAGGCCGACGTTACCGCAGACGAATGAGCTCGGAAATAGATCATTACCGAGTTCATTACCCGAGTGAAAGCCCGGGGTGCTAGATTCAATCCGAAGCACATCGCCCGGAATTGATACACCACTCCTAGGACTGCGAAGCGTAGATACTTTCTGAATGTCGGATGTACCATGACGTGAAAGTACGCATCTTTGAGATCTATGCTCGTTGCATAATCGTTCACCCGAATACTCGCTCTGACCGACCGAATCGTCTCCATATAAAACTTCGGAGTGACGATCAGCTTGTTTATCCAGCTCAAATCTATGACTGGACGGAACGAGCCGTCTGGTTTCGGAACCAGAAACAGATGGCTGTAGAATCCCGGAGTCTCCTGGTTTTCTACGACCTCTACCGCGTTCTTCATTAAAAGAGACTGCACCTCTGATAATAGAGCATCTCTTTTCTGCAGATTTGACGGAAGTTGAGTCCATTTTGGACTTCGAGTTAATGGAGGCTTTCGTTTGAAGGATATCTTTAGACCTTCCGAAGTCACTCCTCTCACCCAAGGGTCGTCCGTAATCGACGCCCACTCTTGTGAAAAGCTCGACAACCTTCCGTCAACCGGTACGCGATAGAGGTTTAAGCCATCACCTCCTGGACCTGCGAGGCCTGCGGTAGGAGAAACCACATCCTCCACGACCCGCACCTCGTCCCGTCGACCTCGGGGCGTCCGACCGGTTGTCCCGGCCCGAAGGACGTCCCGATCGTGAGTCGCTACCTTGACGGTCTCTTGAATAAGACCAAGAGGACGCACCGGAACCTCTCTTGGGCACATTAGACCCAGAAGTGCCTGACTTACTCTTGTCTGCCGTGTCCGCAGATTTGAACAGCAGAGAATCCGAAGCTTTCTTTGTAATTTTATCATAAATTGCAGAAAGCTTGCCGTCAAAGAGAAGTTCTCCGGAGACCGAAGCGACTCCGAGAGAGTTCTTCACCTTAGTATCCACGAGTGTGGATGTAGCTAGGGCTGCGTCACGTCTAACCAACTCCAGGTTTGCCACTGAAAGGGCGGAGTTACACATGGAATAAGCTACTGCCCTTGAAAGAAGTCTTAAAGAGGATTGTATATCCTGAAATTCTTTCCCTTGAAGGCGTAGTGATAACGCCTTAGTAAGGTGATCTGCATAAGATAAGGCATCTAAACTGGCTTTGTTAGACGAAATAGTTGTTTCCAACACCGCAGTTGGAATAGACGCTGACGACGGTAATGATAGCTCTAAGTCTTCCGCCTCGTCGTCCATACGCAGAGGAACTCTCGGAATACCCTGTCCTGCATTGTCGAATTTATTCCTTGCATTAATGAAAGGCAGGTTGAGAGTATTGGCGGACAAGAAACCTGCTTTCCCCGTTTTGGAAGCAAGTTTGAATATAGCGTCGTTCAATAATTCAAATGTTCTTGCAACATTATTGGACTGAGACGGAAACTCAGGAGCGATGTCCCTGAACCGCTCAAAGAAATCAGAGTCCAATGACGCTATAATTCTCTTGTCCGGAACCGCAGCAGTCTGGCCCGACGGAACAACTTGAGGGAGAAAGTGCCGGATGAAGTCCACGGCAGCTTTATGTTGTTCCGAAAGGGATAGCTCCAAGTCATCCGTGTCCCTTTCACCATCCGGTCGGACCTCATGATGCTCCCGGTCATCTGCCCCCGATGCTTCGGCGGAGCGTACCGACCCAGTGCTGTCGGATAATTCCCGATCCGACACCGTTTCTGTCGGCTGCTGGGATGCTGCGATAAGTTGTGCTATCTGCACAAGTACGTCCGGCATCGAGGCCTGCGGAGGCGCAGTCTTTCGCTGCTTCGCCGAGGGCAGCTCCGCATCTGATGACTCCCGCATACTTTTCCTATGCGAACGTCCGGAGTCCATCGGCCTCGTGTCCCTGGCTACCGGATGGTGTGACCTGGTCGCCGAAGAATCCCTGATCGACGAAGCTGCTAAAATATCGGCGGTCACGTAGCCAAGGTGCGGTCGTGTGCGCTGATGAGAGGAAGAAGCCTGAGCAGTCTCCGCGGACTGCCTATACAACGGAGCGTCCCGAGCAACGGACGTATGCTCCGCTTGCGACACATTTTGTACATCTGGTCCCAGATGTTGTTGTACGAGAGAGGGGCCTCTCTCGCTCGCGGCCCGGCTGGACCTGGACGAGCTAGGAACCGGACTCAAAGGCTTCCTCCGATCTCGCTTACTATCCGCCGTCACTGGGTGTGCACGTTGAATGTTTATAGTGCTCGCATCACCCAACATTTCCTCCGGACCGCATCGGACGAACCCGGCTGCCGAACCATTCGGTGAATGGACGCTACACCAGGCGAGGTAGTGGACGACATTTGTTTAATCTCCATGAGCACTTTTGCCGCTAGCTCTGTATTCATTTGTGACGACGGAAGCGCACTTGCGGAAGATAACATGGAAACATCACCCTGTTCTTGTTCCTCTGAAATAGAAACTGAGAGAGTAGAGTGACCTTGCGGAGAAAGAGCCGGCATAGCCCTTTCTCCACTAACAACATATCGTGACACACGTTTCCAATGTTTGTCATACCAATATTGACATATAGAACAGGGATTAGTACGAGAACACTGACTACAATTAATGCAATGATCATGAAAGTCAGAGGAAGATTTCTTCCTATTACAATTTGAACAATATCCTTTCATTGTGAAAAGTCAACAAGTCCTAGTTACTCGCACAAACCCCTGACACAAAGATACATAATAACATGATCCATTAATAATGAAAAAACAATTGCAAATCAAAATAATTTTTGAAAAATATTTTTTCAGCGAAGCCCAAGTTTCTGAAAAGTAACGTTGAGCCCCGATGGATCCGATGGCTAAGTGTGGTCAAAAATTTAAAATTTATATTAAATAATTAATGCAACACTTACGGATAATAAAAATGTATCTTATAGTGAGATAAACTACACCAAAGGCAAACAGCCCCCCTCAAAAGAGACTGTTGCCAATGTAAACAAACAGTGTAAAACACCAGAAAACATGACTCCAGGCACTGAAAAAACTGGCCCGAAATCAGTCATCAAAATTACACTCTATCTGATGCAAGACAGAGACTCCCAGGGGAGAATCTGCAGAACATCAGATGGAAGATGCAGAACACAACGTTTATACACCCATGGGTGAAAACGTAACTATGGGGAAAATAACAGAAAACATTCTGTAACCAAGCAACTCTCCCAAGAGAATTTAGAAATGATCTTTCTCAAAAATATGCCAAAAGCATGGGAGAATTGCAAGGGGGGACTTAGAAGGCCAGGGGAGAGGAAACACTGAATAAGCAGTGCAACTTTTTAGCAAGAATGACAACAAGAGGCCCATGCCTCGAAAATAGGCAACTTAACATAATTTCATAAAAAATTTTAAGTACAGCCCTGATTATTTTTTGTCACTCCTTTTTCCTCTCCTCCTTCTATATCCTCCTTAGAATCACCATTTCTCCAATAATTACGTGTCTGGCATCCTTTAAACTGAGATTTACAAGCACAAAGATCAGTGAGATGTTGACTGATGAAGGGCCAAACAGAGAATGATAATTGGCGCCAATTTCGGAACGTCCTTGACACTGCGCATGCGCAGTAGGGGCGAAGTATGGAGGTCCTATAGGACATGATTTCTTTTGGTTTTGGATGCAAATTTTGGGGATTGGGGGCAAAATTTGTGTTTGGCCCTGGAATTTTTAGAGTTAGCACCAGCTAAGTCTGGGTCATTGGTACAGTATAAAAATATCGATAGCTCCCATCTAGAGGCCTCCCCAAACAAGCATGCCAGGTTTCAAAGCCCTGTAGGGTGTACAAAAGGGAAATATTGTGGTCTGACTAGACTAAATTCTAAGAACGTTGGCCGTGGCAACATTTTTTGACGGAAATGGAAGAAAATTGTGTCAAAGGGAAATATTGAGTCTTCTGACTAAACTAAGTTCTAAGAACGTTGGCCGCGGCAACATTTTTTAACAGAAATTTAAGAAAATCGATAGCTCCCATCTAGAGGTCTCCCCAAATAAGCATACCAGGTTTCAAAGCAATATGATCATAAATGGGCCCTGTAGGGTGTGCCAAAGGGAAATATTGAGGTCTGACTAAACTAAGTTCTAAGAACGTTGGCCGCGGCAACATTTTTTGACGGAAATTGAAGAAAATCGATAGCTCCCATCTAGAGGTCACCCCAAACAAGCATGCCAGGTTTCAAAGCAATCCAATCATAAATGTACCCTGTAGGGTGTGCCAAAGGGAAATATTGAGTCTTCTGACTAAACTAAGTTCTAAGAACGTTGGCCGCAGTAACATTTTTTGACAGAAATTGAAGAAAATCGATAGCTCCCATCTAGAGGTCTCCCCAAACAAGCATACCAGGTTTCAAAGCAATATGATTATAAATGGGCCCTGTAGGGTGTGCCAAAGGGAAATATTGAGGTCTGACTAAACTAAGTTCTACGAACATTGGCTGTGACAACATTTTTTGCCGGAAATTGAACAATATCGATAGCTCCCATCTAGAGGTCACCCTAAATAAGCATACCAGGTTTCAAAGCAATCAAATCATAAATGTGCCCTGTAGGGTGTGCCAAAGGGAAATATTGTGGTTTGACTAAACTAAGTTCTAAGAATGTTGGCCGCGGCAACATTTTTTGACGGAAATTGAAGAAAATCGATAGCTCCCATCTAGAGGTCACCCCAAACAAGCATGCCAGGTTTCAAGGCAATCCGATCATAAATGTACCCTGTAGGGTGTGCCAAAGGGAAATATTGAGTCTTCTGACTAAACTAAGTTCTAAGAACGTTGGCCGCGGCAACATTTTTTGACAGAAATTGACGAAAATCGATAGCTCCCATCTAGAGGTCTCCCCAAACAAGCATACCAAGTTTCAAAGCAATCTGATCATAAATGTGCCCTGTAGGGTGTGCCAAAGGGAAATATTGAGGTCTGACTAATCTAAGTTCTACGAACGTTGGCCGTGGCAACATTTTTTGTCGGAAATTGAAGAAAATCGATAGCTCCCATCTAGAGGTCTCCCCAAACAAGCATACCAAGTTTCAAAGCAATCTGATCATAAATGGGCCCTGTAGGGTGTGCCAAAGGGAAATATTGAGGTCTGACTAAACTAAGTTCTAAGAACGCTGGCCGCGGCAACATTTTTTGATGGAAATTGAAGAAAATCGATAGCTCCCATCTAGAGGTCACCCCAAACAAGCATGCCAGGTTTCAAAGCAATCCAATCATAAATGTACCCTGTAGGGTGTGCCAAAGGGAAATATTGAGTCTTCTGACTAAACTAAGTTCTAAGAACGTTGGCCGCAGTAACATTTTTTGACAGAAATTGAAGAAAATCGATAGCTCCCATCTAGAGGTCTCCCCAAACAAGCATACCAGGTTTCAAAGCAATATGATTATAAATGGGCCCTGTAGGGTGTGCCAAAGGGAAATATTGTGGTTTGACTAAACTAAGTTCTACGAACGTTTGCTGTGACAACATTTTTTGCCAGAAATTGAACAATATCGATAGCTCCCATCTAGAGGTCACCCTAAATAAGCATACCAGGTTTCAAAGCAATCAAATCATAAATGTGCCCTGTAGGGTGTGCCAAAGGGAAATATTGTGGTTTGACTAAACTAAGTTCTAAGAATGTTGGCCGCGGCAACATTTTTTGACGGAAATTGAAGAAAATCGATAGCTCCCATCTAGAGGTCACCCCAAACAAGCATGCCAGGTTTCAAGGCAATCCGATCATAAATGTACCCTGTAGGGTGTGCCAAAGGGAAATACTGAGTCTTCTGACTAAACTAAGTTCTAAGAACGTTGGCCGCGGCAACATTTTTTGACAGAAATTGAAGAAAATCGATAGCTCCCATCTAGAGGTCTCCCCAAACAAGCATACCAGGTTTCAAAGCAATCTGATCATAAATGTGCCCTGTAGGGTGTGCCAAAGGGAAATATTGAGGTCTGACTAAACTAAGTTCTACGAACGTTGGCCGTGGCAACATTTTTTGTTGGAAATTGAAGAAAATCGATAGCTCCCATCTAGAGGTCACCCTAAATAAGCATACCAGGTTTCAAAGCAATCAAATCATAAATGTGCCCTGTAGGGTGTGCCAAAGGGAAATATTGTGGTTTGACTAAACTAAGTTCTAAGAACGTTGGCCGTGGCAACATTTTTCGACGGAAATTGAAGAAAGTTAAAAAATTTATAGTAATTTCTATATTTTTTATACTTACCAATGACCCAGACATAGCTGGTGCTAACTCTTAAAATATAGGGCCAAACACAAATTTTGCCCCCCAATCCCCAAAATTTGCATCTAAAACCAAAGAAAACATGTCCTGAATGGCCCGCCACACTTCACCTCTACTGCGCATGTGCAGTGTCAAGGACGTTCCGAAATTGGCGCCATTAATCATTCTAATAACCAGTGCCTGGTAAGCGCTATGTACTCAGCGGGGAGGTAAGAGTTCCCAACTCCTGGGAGGGCCATCCCCGTCTGGGTCATTGGTAAGTATAAAAAATATAGAAATTACTATAAATTTTTTAACATTTTTATACTGTACCAATGACCCAGACATAGCTGAATAGTAAAAAGGCTGGAGGGCCAAGGACATAGAGCAAGATGGAATACGCTCAATAATATAAAATAGAGTCATCCCCTCTAGGGAAAAAGAAGTAATAGGTCTTACATGTATCTTTCTTATTTATGATAAATTAGAAAGATACAACACCTTCCAAAATTGAGCATCATACATCCATGTACTCTATTAATATCCAATATAATCCTTATACTAATAATTTTTAAAGTAAGCCAATAAATAAAGTAAGTCTAGAGGATAGAGACTCTTATACTCCTTAAAAGTGTCTGAGGATTGCATAATCATGTCCGTTGACACGTGCTATATTCAAAAGCTATACTTTAAAAACTAAGACTTGAATGAATTTTTAAAACATAAACTTCTTACTAAACAACCATCCCAATAACAGCTCAGAATTACTAACTCTGGAGGCGGTATCCCCTTGTTTTCATAGTAAAACAGGTGACCCAAGGGAACACCCTCCCCCCCCCCCCCCTTTTTCTTGCCCTGGGTCAAATAGCCCAGAGCGAAGAGGGCAGCAGAACGGAGTCACTGCCGAAACAGACAGCCTACCTAGCTATAATAGCAACTGTTAAGTGAATGACATTCTGAGCAGTAGATAATAGACCTAACAATAGAGGCCTCCAGAAATGGACTTGATATTTCTGAGATAAAAATTCATGAATGTGGATGGCTGAGCGCAATGAGCAGCCTTCAAAAATCTATAATAGCGACACTATTAATGTAAGCCCAAGATGTAGAAGAACTCCTACTTCATGAGCCGAAATCTTAAGCACAACTGCTGAGTCAATGATATACTATAAGCAGTACCGATAGTTAATTGAATCAATTAGCAATAGAATGGAGCGTAACGTCCTTCTATTAGGCATCAAAGACAGAAGAAGCTTACGCCCGTAGTAATAAACAGATATCTGTTTATAAATACATAAACTCTAACCGGACAGAGTAAAGGCCTATGCCCGTACGAAGACGGAAGGACCTTAATAACAATAGGTTCCGGATATTAGGAGCCTAACTCTTATGCAAAAATCCAACCTAAATAGTAAAGGAAGTAGTGATTCCGAAACTACGAAAGTGAAAATCATCCATCGATAGTGCATGAAACTCACTGACTCTTCAGTAAAAGAGAAGCCAACAGAATTACTGTCTAAAAGGCCAGAATTTGAAAACTACTGTTTCCAGAGGCTCAAATGATTACTTAGCTAAATAAGAACCGAAGTTAAATTCCATATAGGAATTTAATCTAAAGATTCTAAGTCTATTTATCAAAAAGTTACTAACTGACTTAGATAAAGAGACATAAGACTCAATTGTAAACTATCATAGAGTGCATAGGTATGAGGTAACATAAACCTATAACCTTAATAATAACAGGCTGCAGTAGATCTTGTCAAACAAGTATACTAAAAAGTTGCAATGAGTAGTATGGAGGGATCAACAATATGAACATAGTGATCCCTACACCAACGACGGAAGAGCCTCCACTTTAGCCGCATAGAATAGCGAAGAAGAGGATCTCCTATAGTAAGAAATCGCGTCCAAAGCTCGTCCAGTACAATGCTTACAATGCAATACGGACCACACAACGGAATACGTGAAGGTTGCGACCTTGCGGGTTGTGATAAAGATGACACGATTTACCCAGCGAAAAAAGATCCTCTCATTGAGGAAGATTTCGCGTTAAGTCCCACAGTAGACATCAGAGTAAATTACCCACAGTCTCTGTGAAGATAGAGATGCTATCAACAGAAATGTATTGTGGTTGTTTATCTTAGCAATACCTGCTGAAACAACAGCGCCGGAGGATACGCGTATCCTATCATTCCGTCCTATTAGATCAATAGAGCATTAACAACATTAGCTCAGAGATCCGGACAAGCCAACACATACGTCTGCAATTGATTAGCAAGCTGTGTCGTAAATAAATTATCATTGGGCGCTCCCATAGATAGCAAATCTGATTGAATACTTGTTTGTTGAGAGTCCATTCTGACGGCAACAAGCGACCCCTAAGTGAACGGGAGTCCGGTAAAACAATCAGACGACCTGGAATATGACGGACCGAAACAGAACTTGGTGTACTATAACCAACAGACGGATTCTTTCCATTAAACTGAATAACGGAAACGAATGAGTGCCTCCCTGGTTCCGGAGATACGCCACTACTGTCGAATTAACGGACAGGATTTGGACATGCGTTTCTGAATAATGTTCATGCAATGACATAAAGCAAGCCTAAAAAACATTATTCCGCGGAAGATAATTGCTTGCTTAGAGACTGCGGAACCCAAAGACCCTGGCACTTCGAATCCGTTGGGATCAATATTATATCCCAATCTGTTTGACTGGCAACCATCATAACCATAACACTCGGATCCGGCAACTGCAGTGGCACTCTCTGAGTCAACCACCAAATGTTTGCCCCAGTCTGAATCTCTTGTAACACTAGATAGACAAGAGAACGTGTAAATCGAGCAATTCATGGATTGCTGAAAAGTTGCCATTGAAGAGAAGCTTTTCCGAGAACGAAGCGACTCTGAGAGAGTTCTTCACCTTACTATCCACGCGCGTGGATGTAGCTAGGTCTGCGTCACGTCTAACCAACTCCAATCAGCCACTGAAGGGCGGAGTTATACGTGAACAAACTACTACCCTCAAAAGAAATCACATTGAGAATAATATCACGTAAATCTTTTCTTGAAGACGTAATGATAACGCCTCAGTAAGGTGGATTACGTATGATAAAGCATCTAAGTTAAGTCTACTAGACATCATTGTCGTTTCCAACATTGTGGTTGGAAAAGACATAGACGGCGAAAAAGAATATTTCCAGTCTTTAACCACGCCGTCTAGACGCATATGAACTCTCGGTATGCCCTGCTCTGCCAAAATAAATTATTCGTATAAATGATAAAACGGCAGAAATGAGCATTGCGGACAAGAAACTAAACTATCATGCTTGGTAGCAGGCTTATATAGCGTCGAAAAATAAAACACATGTTGTAATGACATTATTGGACTGTGTCGGTAAGTCAAGGACAATGTCCCTGAACCGATCCAAAATTCCGTGTCCAATGACGCTATAAGTCTCTTATCCAACATCGCAGCAATGTAGTCCGAAATAACAATCACTGGAAGATAATGCCAGAAGATATGAATGGCAGCTTCCGATGCTATGAAAGGGAAAACTCGAAATCTTTCGAATCCCTTTCGCCATCCTGTCGGACCCTATAAAGCGTTCGGTCGTCCGTACCTGATGCAACCGCGGACCGCACCGACCCAGCGCCGTCAGATAATTCCTGATTCGAGTAAGAAACTGTCGATTGCTGGGATGCTGCGAAACAACTGTGCTAACTCGGATAGCACGTCCATCACTGAGGCCTGAGGAGAAGCGGTCCTACAATGCATTGCCGCTGGAAGCTCCGTGATCGTTACCCCGTGCATACTACCAATATGCGAGCGAACGGAGTGTATAGGCCTCGTGTCCCTTGGCTACTGGATGACGTGACCTATTCGCCGTGGAATCACTGAATGACGAAACTGATCGGATACTCGAGGTCACGAAGCCAATGTGCGGTCGTGTGCACTGCTGTGAGGATGAGGAAGCATTATCGACAGTCTCTCGGACTGTCAATATAACGGAGCGTCCCGACCGACAGACATATGCTCCGAATGTAAAATATCTGAACCACAACATGCGGTCCCCTATGTTGTTGGACGAGAGAGGGACCTCTCTCGCTCACAGCCCGGATGGACCTGGACAAGCCAGGAACCGGACTAACAGGCTTCCTCCGATATGTCCTCAATCTGCCGTCACTGGGTGAGTACTAAAGTAATTATAGTGCTCGCATCACCCAAATCTCCTTCCTAGACCGCAACGGACAAACCCGGCAGCCGAACCATTCGATGAATGGACGCTACACTGGGTGAGCTAGCGAATGTCACTCCCTCGATCCTACAAGGGATCTCTTAGGCGATAGACATATTCCATGAGCACTTATTGCCGCTAGCTCTTCATTAACTATGACGACAGAGGCACACTTTTGAAAGACATCTCCGTAACCTTGCGAACAAGAAACCAGAAATGCTTGGTTATAGCAAGCATATAATAATAATATATATAGCGTCGTTCAATAATTCGAAAGTTTGTGTGACATTATTGGACTATGTCGGAACTGAGGGACGATGTCCCTGAACCGAACCAAAAATTTCTAAGTCCACCGACGCTATCAGTTTCTTATCCGGCATCACAGCATTCTGGTCTGATGAAAGAAGTTGTAGAAGATCAAGTCAGATGACATCCACAACAGCATATGTTGTTCCGAAAGGGAAAGCTCGAAATCCTCCAAATCCCTTTCGGTATCCCGTCGGACCGGATGAAATTTTCGGGCGTCCGTACCCGCTTCCGCGGAGCGTCCCGACCCAGCATCGTCGGATAGAAAAATATGCGACAGATTCAGTTGATGCTGGGATGCTGCGATAAACTGTGCTATTTAGGAAAGCACGTCCATTCCCGAGGCCTGTGCAGTAGCGGTCTTACGATGCATTGCCGCCGGAAGCACCATGTACGTTCACTCCCGCACACTTTCCTATGCGAACGTCCGGAGTCTGCAGGCCTCGTGTCCCTGGCTACCGGATGGTGTGACCTGGTCGCCGATGATTCTCTGACTGGCGAAGCTGACTGGATATCCGAGGTCACGTAGCCAAGAGCGGTCGTGTGCGCTACCATGAGAATGAGGAAGCCTTATTGACAGTCTACTCCGGACTGACTATATGTCGGAGCATCCCGAGCGACGGACGTATGCTCCGAATGCGAAACATTTTGTACCACAACATCTGGGGCCAGATGTTGTTGTACGAGAGAGGGGCCTCTCTCGCTTGCCGTCCGGATGGACCAGAACAAGCTATGAACCGGACTAAAAGGCTTCCTCCGTTCTCCCTCTAATCCGCCGTCACTGGGTGTGCATTTGGTTGATTTATAGTGCTCGCATCACCCCAAAACTCCTTCTAGACCGCAACGGACGAACCCGGCTGCCGAACCATTTGATGAATGGACGCTACACCGGGCGAGCTAGCGGACGTCAAAGGCCGTCGAACCTACTAGGGTCCTCTTAGGCAATTGGCGTATTTACATGAGCACTTTTCCGCTAGCCCTTCATTAATTGTGACGACGGAGGCACACTGTTGGAAGACATCACAGATACATCACCCTAATCTTGATCGTCTGAAATAGAAATTGATAAAGTAGAGTGACCCTGCGGGGAAAGGACCGGAGTGTCCAATTCCCCACTAACATACCGTGACATACGCTTCCCATGTTGTCATCGAAATCATACGATACAGAACAGGAGTTAATGCGAGTACACTGACCACATATAGAATGATTATAAAAGTCAGAGGAAGACTTCCTCTTATTACAGTTGATCAAAATCCTTTCAATGTGAAAAGAAAACAAGTCCTGGTACTCACACCAACCCCTGGCAATCAAAATACATAATAATAACATGATCCATTAATATAGAAAAAATAATTAAAATCAAAATATTTTGAAAAAATATTTTTTCAGAACAGCCCAAGTTTCTGAAAAGTAACGTTGAGCCCCAATGGATCCCAAGCCTAAGTGTGGACAAAAATTTTAAAAATATTTTAAACAATTTATTCAACACTTACGAACAATAATAATGTATCTAGTTATGATTAAAATAACATCAAGATATTATTTTCAAGAAATCCCCCCCTCACACAGAGGGCTGTTGTAAATGTAAACAATGAATGTAAAAACACTAAAATAAGACTCCAGGCACCCAGGCCCGGAATCAGTTACCAAAAATACACTATCTGATGCAAAACAGAGACTTCCAGGGAAGAAACTGCAGAACATCAGATGGTAGATGCAGAACACAACGCCTAACCACCCGTAGGTGAAGACGTAAACATGGGGAAAAGAACAGAATTCATTCTGTTATTCAGCTAAAACTCCCAAGAAAATTTAGTAATAATAATTACAGAAACTATGCCAAAAGCATGGGAGAATAGCAAGGGGGGACTTAAAGGACAGGGAGAGAGGAAAACACTGAAAAATCAGTGTAACTAAATAATCAGAATGACAACAAAATGGCTGCTGCCTCGAAAATAGGTAACTTAACATAATTTCATTAAAAAATTTTAAGTTACAGCCCTGATAATATTCTGTCACACATTTTTCCTCTCCTCCTTCTCTATCCTCCTTAGAATCACCATTTCACTAATATTTATGTGTCTGGCATCATTTAAACTGAGATTTACAAGCACAAAGATCAGTCAGATGTTAACTGATGAAGGGCCAAACTTAGAATGATTAATGGCGCCAATTTCGGAACGTTCTTGACACTGCGCATGCGCAGTAGGGGCGAAGTATGGAGGGCCATTCAGGACATGTTTTCTTTGGTTTTAGATGCAAATTTTGGGGATTGGGGGGCAAAATTTGTGTTTGGCCCTATATTTTAAGAGTTAGCACCAGCTATGTCTGGGTCATTGGTACAGTATAAAAATATCGATAGCTCCCATCTAGAGGTCACCCCAAACAAGCATACCAAGTTTCAAAGTAATCTGATCATAAATGCGACCTGTGAGGTGTGCCAAAGGAAATTGTGGACGTACGTACTAACGTACGTACGTACGTACGCCGACGGACGAGAAGTGATGGCAATAGCTCAGCTTGACTTTGTCAAGTTGAGCTAATAACTAGGGTCAAACACAAATTTTGCCCCCCAATCCCCAAAATTTGCATCTAAAACCGAAAAAATCATGTCCTAAATGGTCCTCCATACTTTCCCTCCACTGTGCATGCGCAGTGTCAAGGAGGTCTCGAAATTGGCGCCAATTATCATTCTTACAAGCAGTGCCTGGTCAGCGCTATGTACTGAGCGGGGAGGTATGAGTTCCCAACTACTGGGAGGGCCATCCCCGTCTGGGTCATTGGTAAGTATAAAAAATATATAAATTACTATATATTTTTTAACATTTTTATACTGTACCAATGACCCAGACATAGCTGAATAGTAAAAAGGCTGGAGGGCCTAGGACATAGAGGAAAATCCAATACGCTCAATTATATAAAATAGAGTCATTCCCTCGAGGAGAAAAGGAGTATTAGGCTTTACATGTATCTTTCTTATTTTATGATAAATTAGAAAGACACAACACCCTCCATAATTGAACATCATAACATTCATGTTCTCTATTAACATCCAGTATAACCCTTTATACTAATTATTTTTAAAGTAAGCCAATAAATAAAGTTAGTCCAGAGAATTGAGACTCTATATACTCTTTTAAAAGTGTCTGACGATTGTATATTAACGCCCGTTTGACACGTGACATATACAAATGCTTCACACCGAGCTACACTTTAAAAATATGACATGAATGAATTTAAACATTAGCTTTACACTTTAAAACCATCCCGGTAACGACTCAGAATTACTGACTCCGGAGGAGGTATCCCCTTGCTTTTCACTATAAAGCAGGTGACCTAAGGGAACACCCTCCCCCCCCCCCCCCCTTCCCCTTGCCCTGGGTCAAATAGCCCAGAGCGAAGAGGGCAGCAGGACGGAGTCACTGCCGGAACAGAAAGCCTGCATAACTATAGTTGCAACTGTTTAGTGGACAACATTCTGAGCAACAGATAAAGGACCTAAACAATGCAGGTCTCCAGAAATGGACTCAATATTTCTGAGATGAAAATTCGTGAAAGTGGATGGCTGAGACCAATATGCAGCCTTCATTAAATCTGTAATAGCAACACTCTTTGCGTAAGCCCAAGATGTCGAAAGAGCTCTCACTTCATGAGCTGAAATCTTAAGCACAGACTGCTGAGATGAAGATAGATTATCATAAGCAGTACGGATAGTTAATTGAATCCATCTAGTAATAGAATGGACCGTAATGTCCTTTCTATTAGGCATCAGAGACAGAAAGAAGCGTTTTCGTCCCTTTCTGATAAACTGAGATCTTTGTTTATAAATACGTAAAGCTCTAACTGGACAGAGTAAAGGCCTATGCCCGTCTGAAGACGGAAGGGCCTTAATAACAATAGGTTCCGGATACTTATTAGGAGCCTGATTCTTAGCCAAAAATCCAACATTAGTAGTAAAGGTAATAGTGTTCCCGACACTACGATAGTGAGAATCGTCCACCGATAGTGCATGAAGCTCACTGACTCTTCTAGCAGAAGAAAAAGCTAAGAGAAATGCTGTCTTATAAGACAAGAATTTGAAATCTACTGTTTCAAGAGGCCCAAATGGCTTTTCTTTTAGTTTAAGAAGAACCCAAGCTAAATTCCATTTAGGAATTAATCTAAGGGTTCTAGGTCTATTCATCGCGAAGTTTCTAACTAATTTAGATAAAAAGACATTAGATCCAATTTGTAAACTATCATGGTGTGCATAGGTATCAGATAACATAGACCTATAACCTTTAATAGTAACAGGCTGCAGTTTGATCTCGTCAAACAAGTATACTAGAAAGTTTGCAATGTCTGGTATGGAGGGATCAAAAATATCAACAGAATGATCCCTACACCAACGACGAAAGACCTTCCACTTAGCCGCATAGTTTAGCGAAGAGGAGGTCCTCCTACAGTTAGAAATCGCGTCCACTGCTCGTCCTGTAAAATGCTTGCCGTGCAAGAAGGACTGCACAACGGAAATACATGAAGGTTGAGACCTTGCGGGTGGTGATGAAGTTGACGCGATTTCCCCTGAGAAAGAAGATCCTCTCGTGGAGGAAGTTTTCGTGGTAGGTCCCACAGTAGACACCTGAGTAGATTTATCCATGGTCTCTGTGGAGACAGAGATGCTACCAACAGAATTTTGCATTGTGATTGTTTTATCTTTAGCAATATTTGCTGAATCAACGGCGCTGGAGGATACGCATATCCTATTATTCCGTCCACGAGATCGATAGAGCGTCTACTGCATATGCTCGGGGATCCGGACATGGTGACACTACGTCTGCAACAGATTGTTGAGTTGTGTCGCAAATAAATCTATCATTGGCCGCTCCCATTGGTAGCAAATCTGATTGAATACCTGTTTGTTGAGAGTCCATTCTGACGGCAACAAGCGACCCTTCCGTGAAAGGGAGTCTGCTAATACATTCAGACGACCCGGAATATGACAGACCAAAAGCAGAACTTGGTGTTCTAGAACAAACAGAAGGATTCTTTCCGTTAAAATGAATAACGGAACGGAATGAGTGCCTCCCTGGTTCCGGATATACGCTACTACTGTCGTATTGTCGGACAGGATTTGGACATGTGCTTTCTGAATAATGTTTATGGCGTAGCGCAAGCCAAATTGACATCATTTCCTTGATGTTTATGTGCTTGCCTAGAAACTGCGGATTCCAAAGACCCTGGCACTTCGAATCCGTTGCGATCAATGTTGCACCCCAACCTGTTTGACTGGCATCCGTCATAATCATAAAACTCAGATCCGGCAACTGCAGTGGAACTCCCTGAGTCAGCCACTGAACGTTTGCCCAAGTCTGAATCTCTTGTTTCACTTGATCTGACAAGAGAACGTCTATATCGAGCGAATGAATCTTTACACTCCAATTCTGAGTCAAGAAAATTTGGAGAGGACGAGTGCGTAACCGCCCCATCGGAATGAGATCTGCAGCGGCTCCGCACAGACCTATCAGTCTCATAAACATTCTCGCTGTGACTTTGTCTGAGTGAAGACAATTGCGAGCATAACAACTGATTAATTTTGCTCTGGTTAACGGCAGACGAACGAGATTGTTGTGCGTCTCGAAGCTCATTCCCAGATGAGTGAATGACATGAACGGCACCAGATCCGACTTCTCGTTTATTATAAAACCGAGACGTCGGAGTAATAGAAGCAGATTCTGCACATCGTTCTGAAGCATTAACTCGTTGCCGTACCTCTGAAGAATGTCGTCCAGTTAGGCCGACGTTACCGCAGACGAATGAGCTCGGAAATGAATCATTACCGAGTTCATTATTCGAGTGAAAGCCCAGGGTGCTAGGTTCAAACCGAAGCACATCGCTCGGAACTGATATACAACTCCTAGGACTGCGAAGCGTAGATACTTTCTGAATGTCGGATGTACCATGACGTGAAAGTACGCATCTTTGAGATCTATGCTTGTTGCATAGTCGTTCACCCGAATACTCGTTCTGACTGATCGAATTGTTTCCATATAGAACTTCGGAGCGACGATCAGCTTGTTTATCCAGCTCAGATCTATGACTGGATGGAACGAGCCGTCTGGTTTCGGTACCAGAAACAGATGGCTGTAGAAACCCGGTGATTCCTGGTCTTCTACGACCTCTACCGCGTTCTTCGACAGAAGAGACTGGACTTCTGATAAAAGAGCATCTCTTATCTGCGGATTTGACGGAAGCTGAGTCCATCTTGGACTTCGAGTTAATGGAGGCTTTCGTTTGAAGGATATTCTTAGTCCTTCCGAAATTACCCCTCGGACCCAGGGGTCGTCCGTAATTGACGCCCACTCGTTCATAAAACTCGATAATCTTCCGCCGACCGGAACACGATAGAGGTTCAAACCATCACCTCCTGGATCTGAGAGGCTTGCGGAAGGAGAAACTATGTCCTCAACGACCCCAAATCGTCCCGTCAACCTAGGGACGTCTGACCGGTTGTCTCGGCCAGAATAACATCCTGTACGTGAGTCGCTGCCTTGACGGTCTCTAGAATAAGACCTAGAGGACGTATAAGAACCTCTATAGGAACTTCTCTTGGGCGTACTTGTCCCAGAAGTGCCTGTCTTACTCTTATCTGCTGAATCCGACTTTTTGGAAGCAGATTTGAATAGCAGAGAATCCGAAGCTTTCTTAGTTATCTTATCATAGATTGCTGAAAGCTTGCCGTCAAAGAGAAGCTCTCCGGAGACTGAAGCGACTCTGAGAGAGTTCTTCATCTTACTATCCCCGCGCGGATGTAGCTAGGGCTGCGTCACGTCTAACCAACTCCAGGTTTGCCACTGGAAGGGCAGAGTTATACGTGGAATAAGCTACTGCCCTTGAAAGAAGTCTTAATGAGGATTGTATATCCTGGAATTCTTTCCCTTGAAGACGTAATGATAATGCCTTAGTAAGGTGGTCTGCGTATGATAAGGCGTCTAAGTTAACTCTGTTAGACATGATTGTCGTTTCCAACGTCGTGGTTGGAATTGACATAGACGACGGTATAGACAATTCCAAGTCTTCAGCCTCGTCATCTAGACGCAGAGGAACTCTCGGTATGCCCTGTCCTGCCGTTTCGAATTTATTCCTTGAATTGATGAAAGGCAGATTTAGAGCATTTGCGGACAAGAAACTAGACTTGCCTGTTTTGGTAGCAAGCTTATATATAGCGTCGTTCAATAATTCGAAAGTTCTTGTGACTTTATTGGACTGTACCGGAAACTCAAGGACGATGTCTCTGAACCGATCAAAAAATTCCGTGTCCAATGATGCTATCAGTCTCTTATCTGGCATCGCAGCATTCTGGTCTGACGGAACAACCTCAGGAAGATAATGCCGGATGAAATCTATGGCAGCTTTATGTTGTTCCGAAAGGGAAAGCTCCAGATCCTCCGAATCCCTTTCGCCATCCTGTCGGACCCTATGAAATTCTCGGTCGTCCGTACCTGATGCTTCAGCGGAGTGTACCAACCCAGCGTCGTCGAATACTTCCTGATCCGACAGAGATTCTGTCGTTTGCTGGGATGCTGCGATAAGCTGTGCTATTTGGGATAGCACGTCCGTCACTGAGGCCTGTGGAGTAGCGGTTTTACGTTGCTTTGCCGCTGGAAGCTCTGTGTACGTTGACTCCTGCATACTACTCTTATGCGAACGTCTGGAGTCTACAGGCCTCATGTCCCTGGCTACCGGATGGCGTGACCTGATTGGCGAAGCTGGCTGGATATCCGTGGTCATGTAGCCAAGGTGCGGTTGTGTGCGCTGCCATGAGGATGAGGAAGCCTTAACAACAGTCTCTCCGGACTGTCTATATAACGAAACGTCCCGAGCGGCGGACGTATGCTCCGAATGCGAAACGTTTTGTGCCACAACATCTGGTCCCAGATGTTGTTGTACGAGAGAGGGACCTCTCTCGCTCGCAGCCCGGATTGACCTGGACGAGCTTGGAACCGGACTAATAGGCTTCCTCCGTTCTCTCCTCTGATCCGTCGTCACTGGGTGTGCACTTAGTCTGTTTATAGTGCTCGCATCACCCAAATCTCCTTCCTGGACCGCAACGGACGAACCCGGCTGCCGAACCATTCGATGAATGGACGCTACACCGGGCGAGCTAGCGGACGTCAACGCCGTCGATCCTACTAGGGACCTCTTAGGCAATTGACGTATTTCCATGAGCACTTTTGCCGCTAGCTCTTCATTTAACTGTGACGATGGAGGCACACTTTTGGAAGACATCACGGAAACATCACCCTGTTCTTGTTCCTCTGAAATAGAGATTGATAAACTAGAGTGACCCTGCGGAGAAAGGACCGGCATGGCCCTTTCCCCGCTAACAACATACCGTGACACACGTTTCCAATGTTTGTCATCCCAATTTACACATACTGAACAGGTGTTAGTGCGAGTACACTGACTACAATTAATACAATGATCATGAAAGTCAGAGGAAGATTTCCTCTTATTACAATTTGAACAATATCCTTTCATTTTGAAAAGAATACAAAAAGTCCTAGTACTTGTACCAACCCCTGAAAACAAAGATACATAATAACATGATCCATTAACATAGAAAAAATAATTGAAATCAAAAAAATTTTTTGAAAAAATATTTGTTCATAAAGCCCAAGTTTCTGAAAAGTAACATTGAGCCCCAATGGATCCCAAGAGCCTAAGTGTGGACAAAAATTTTAAAAATATTTTAAAAAATTAATGCAACACTTACATATAATAATTAATGTATCTTGTTATGATTAAGCTAATACAAAGACAAGAAATCCCCCTCCACAGAGACTGTTGTCAATGCAAACAAGAAGTGTGTAAACATCAGAAACCTGACTCCAGGTACTGATAACCATGGCCCGAAATCAGTTACCAATAACACACTATCTGATGCAAAACAGAGACTTCCAGAGAACAAACTGCAGAACATCAGATGGTAGATGCAGAACACCACGCCTAAACACCCATGGGTGAGGACGTAAACATGGGGAAAAGAACAGAATTCATTCTGTTACCCAGCTAAAACTCCCAAGAAATTTTAGTAATAATATTACAGAAATATGCCAAAAGCATGGGAGAATAGCAAGGGGGGACTTAAAGGAAAGGGAGAGAGGAAACACTGAACAAGCAGTGTAACTTTATAGCAAGAATGACAACAACAGGCCCATGTCTCGAAATTAGGCAACATAACATAATTTCGTAAAAAAATTTAAAGTTACAGCCCTGATTATTTCTTGCCACTCATTTTTCCTCTCCTCCTTCTATTTCCTCTTTAGATCCACCATTTCTCTAATATTTATGTGTCTGACATCATTTAAACTGAGATTTACAAGCACAAATATCAGTCAGATGTGAACTGATGAAGGGCCAAACAAAGAATGATAATTGGCGCCAATTTCGAGACCTCCTTGACACTGCGCATGCGCAGTAGAGGTGAAGTGTGGAGGGCCATTTAGGATATGATTTTTTCGGTTTTAGATGCAAATTTTGGGGATTGGGGGGCAAAATTTGTGTTTGGCCCTAGTTTTTTAAGAGTTAGCACCAGCTGTGTCTGGGTCATTGGTACAGTATAAAAATATACTATGTTCCGGCACCCGATCATAAAAAGCCTAGATGAACTCCTTACACCTTATTATAGCAGGAATATAATCCTGAAAAGGAGTTAGCTATAAGCATTCGAAAGAATGCTCACTAATCACACTAGGTTAATATGGCATTATAAATAGGGCTAAAAGCCTCAGAAAACTAACACAAAAACAATACTGCTAAGGAGAGAACAATCTCTTCTCATGTAATGGTACCTTGTCCGATAGGACAGTGGTCTCAGCCTGGTTTATGAAAACAACACCGAGAAGGAAAAAAGCATTCTTTTCCTTAAGTGGTTCTATTCCCAAAAGACAGCGGTCTCATCCCAGCTAATGAAGCTTAGAAGACTTCATCTCCATGAAGACAGATATCTCAGTGTAATTTTTTGCACCTTTAGACAGCTCACTAGATGGAGACTTGAACTTTAGTCGCTCAAGTTAAGGGAAAAAAAGGGCCCGCACCTGATTCTTATAAAGCGTCAACCAAAGGACTAAAAGCCCCAGACGCCAAAGAATACAACACCGAGAAGGAAACAACGTACTCTTTCTTTTCCAAGGCCCTAATTCCAAAGAAACAGCAGTCTCCTATTAGATAGCTTAGCTAATAAGTCTTCATCTCGTGAAGACAGATATCTCGGTGAAACTGCAACATTGAAAGCTCACTAAACAGAGACTTACAACATTAGTCGCTCAAGGTAAGGAATAAGGGCCGCTCTAACAACCGAAATTCCAAAGAGACAGTAGTCTTAGCTAGCTAGTGCAGTTTATTAGTCTTCATCTCCATGAAGACAAATATCTGTTTCACCTGCGGACTTGGAAAGCTCACTAAACGTTAGACGCTAACGATATATAGACACAGACTGCTCTTAATTCGCATCACCAAACTAAGGTGACAACTATAGGACTAATTGCCTGTGACGCCTAGAAATATTACATGAGAAGGAAAGCGTAATCTTTCCTTCCAATGGCCTCATTCCAAAAAGCTAGCAGGCTCAGCGTAGTTAACACAGTCTGGAAGTCATATATCGGTGAAAACAGATATCTGTGTGTTACCCTGCAGCTTAGACAGCTCACTAAATAGAGACTTACGACATTAGCCACTAATGTATAAGAAAAGGCCGCTCTAACTGTACATAAGGCTACTATGGCATCCACAATAGCACTAAATGCCTCTGACGCCTAGGAATACAACACCGAGAAGGAAAAGACGTACTTATTCCTTGTAATGGCTCTATTCCCAACAAGACAGCTGTCTCAGCCTATCTATGAGCTATCGATCTTCTAATTGTAAGGAAAAGATCACGGTCTTTCTAATACTATTGCTAAGCCAAGGGAGGAGTTGTTAATCAGAACAAAAGTCTTCAACACCTGAGCCAAAAGACCCAGGAAGGAAGATCTTCGTCGTTCCTTTGCCTGGTGCCTTAAGCTGTTTTTTGCCTAGCAAACACAGACTTTTGTTCAGATGGAACAAGATTCAAAGAGTTTATGAATAAAAATTCATAGTCTTAATGTGCCATTCCGTGAGGGATGGCGAATCAACCTCCATAGCCCTCTCACCATCTGAATGTTCCATCTGAAACATGGTCAACACCATCCAAATGTACAGATGACTGGACCAACCCAGCACCATCCAACAGCTCACTACCGGAGACTGTTGACGGCAGAACCTGCAACTGCTGGGACACTGTGATACGCTGCACAATCTGGGCCAGCAGATCCGTGAACAAGGATTGCAGAGCAGTGGTTATCTGCTTCTTCACCATATGCTGCTCACGGGATGCAGATCTGTCCCCAGATCTTCGATGTATGTCCCGTATAAAATTCCTCGAACGACAAGCTACAGGTTAATCCGACTTCGGTGGTGAAGACTGGGAACATCTGTATGGAACAGCATGAACATGCGAAGTCGGATAGCTAGTCTGCAGTCTAACATGCTTCATTGATGAAGCAGAGGAAGAAACTATAGCTGCAACCAGCCCTGGCTGCAGTGTGGAAGGAGCATCCCGAACCACAAGCATGAACGGGCATCCCAACTCACTGAAGTTTCTCGAAGCAAAAACAGTTGGCCCCGACTGCTGACGGAATGGAGAGGGATCTCCAGCTCGTGGTCTAGCTCCAGACCTCGGCGAGCATTCCATTTAGAAACTTGTACGCTTCTACCCCTTAGTTTGCTTTTTCATGGAAGTAGAGGAAGCCGTAACAACAGCCGACCTCAGCTGAAGTGTGGAAGGAGCTTTGCTCCGACTCATTAAAGTTTCTCACAACAGGACGGAGAACGCTCTCCAACTCGCAATCTGGCCCCAGATCTCGGCGAGTATCCCGTTGAGAAACTTGTAGGCTAATCCCCTTTGTGTGAGTTCCCATGTAAGAAGAAGAAGCCATAACCACAACCGACTCTGGCTGCATTGTGGAACGAACATCCTGACGCCTGTTCCGACTGATTATATACCACTCAAAGTTTGCTGAGCATCAAGTATATCCAACTACCTGTTTAACATTTTCGTTGAAATATTGTAATGAAAAGTGTATATATGTTTTATTTAATTATATCTTTAATGATTTAAGTGCAGAAATTAAGATTTTATTTGTGTTTGACATTATTTTTTAACTTTTGAATATGATAACCATGGAAAATGGATATTATCGGTAAAAGAGGAAATTTTTCAATATGACAAAAAGTTGACGGAGCGAACTGGTATGGCTTCAAAATCGGTTATGTGACCCATTACTGTTAATTACAGCTGGACAATGCCTTCTCATGCTTCCAATCAGGTTCCTGGTGGTCCTTTGTGGGATGTTGTTCCTTTCTTGGACCAGCATGGCACCAAGCTCTTGGACACTTCTTGGCTGGACTGGATGGGCTGAAACTGCAAGCTGCAACTCATTCCAGACATGTTTGATTGGATTGAGGTCAGGGGATCTTGCTGGCCAGTCCATACACTCAATCCCCTCCCTCTGTCGGTACTCCCCAACAGCATAGGCAACATGAGGACAGGCATTATCGTCCATCAGAATGAATCTATCACCCACTGCACTCACTGCATACAATCTGATGTGGACATCCAGGATCTCATCAATATATCGCTGTGCATTCAATGTACCACATTCATGGACACAGAGCTCTGTACACCCATCCCTGCTGATGCCGCCCCAGACCATGATTCACCCTCTGCCATAGCGATCATGCTCAGCAATGTTGGCTGCACGGAATCGCTCTCCTGGTCTTCTCCATACCCTAGAACGCCTATTTCCTGTGGTCAAGGCAGTACCTTGACTCATCTGTAAAAAGGACCGGTTGCCAATCTTCTCTGGTCCATCCAACGTGGTCCATGGTCCATTCATACCATGCCTGGCAGTGGTTCTGGGACAGCTGAGTTCGAATACATGGTCTTCTCGATCGGAGACCACCTTCGTGCAACCTTGCCTGGATAGTCTGCATCGAAACATTTACTCGGATGCATTCTGAAGATCACTATGAAGCTGGGTTGCTGTGGCAAAGTGCTTCCTACGGGCCTGAATGATGAAAGACCGCTCTTCAGCTGCAGATGTTGCCCTGTCTCTGCCACCACCATGCCATCTTACTGGTGTGCCATACTGCTAAAATCTTGCTCAGGCTCTGGTGATCAAGGTATGGTGCACACCAAGGGCTTCACCAACCTGATGATGGGTAGCCCCTTGCTCCACCATCCCTACAGCCCACCACATTTCTGCTTCAGACAAATGTCTTCTTACATTTGTATTTGCCATATTCACATTAAATCACAGAGGTTTGTGTTGAAATGAAGATTGAATGTACATGTAGATAGTACACGAAAGCATCATGAAAATCAAGGGGTACATGCTTTCCATGACTGTCACGAAAAGTCTGCCTGTCAAGAGAGCCAATGTAAACACTGGGGACCATCTCAATACATTCCTCAATCATATCCAAATCATATCGCAAATATGTCACAATGTACTGACCATCTCAATACATTCCTCAATCATATCGAAAATATTTCACAAGCAAATTTCACAATGATGTGTCAAATATTTGGTGCTTAGCAAACTTTGAGTAGTACAGTTTCTCACAATGGTCACAGTCGGCCCCGACTGCAAACGGGATGGAGAGGGTCCTCCAACCCCAGATCTCTCCAAGCATCCTGTAGAGAAACTTAAAGGCTTTTTCTCCTTTATGCCATTGTCGCTGGATGAGCTTTATATTATAAGGTGCTCGCTCTACCCACATTATACTACTTGACCGCAACGGACCTACCCGGCATCTCGGTTTCCTAAAAAGGGACCACCACTGCACTGGTCAAGCTAACTGCATGCAGAGAATTAAGCTACTCCGGCTTTAATCCTGTGCATTAATATCATGAGCACCTTGGCAGTTAGCTCTATTTTACTCATCAGAGTGGGGCTCATCAGAGTGTGATGACAGCAGTACATAACGGACAGGTGTCAAAGTACCATCACCATGTTCTTGTTCCTCTGAAAAAGAGACTGAAAGACTAGTATTAGTCAGCGGTGAAGGCTCCCATCGGAACTTCACCACCCACCACACAGATCGACACCTGTTTCCAACGTTCACATCCCATAGTACAAGTATTGAAGGAGTGCCGTGACTATTGGCAAACAATAAGCCTTTAATCCGAGGCTTCTTGGACTTACATTAACAATAATAATGAAGCCAAAAACATAAGTCCGCTGCACTCCCAAAAATGAACATCACAAAGATACATAGACAAAACAAAAATTGTCGAATAAAATTTAAAAAAGATTTTCGAAAAATTTTGAATGAAGCCTAAGTGCCCCAAGGGAACCTCACGAGCCCACCGCCATCCTGATAGAGCCTAAGTGTGGACAACTAACTAATTAAAGCTAAACTAAACTACGGAATAAGATAGACTATGTATCCTAATAGAAAAACAGTGATTGTTTTTAAACTAAACATTGAATTAATACGAATCCAAAAACGTTATTGAACAGACAACAACATCAAGATGAAAAACCGGAAACTAACCAAAAACAGGCACAACAAAGGCCCAGAGTCAGTAACTGATCAACAGATACCTGATGCAAAGCTAGATCTTCATATGAAGAAAAAACAATGCATCTGGTAGAAGATGCAAGAATACAAAAATGTCCTGAAATGGACAGGACGTAAACAAAGGGGATAAACAGAATACCTATTCTGTTTACAAGTTAAACTCTCAAGAATTCAATAAAAAATTAGGACTTTTAATTTTTGGTATTGTTTGCAAATTTTGGGGGGTTTAAAATTTGTGTTTGGCCCTTAATAATATTGAGGTTGCACCAGCTAAGTCTGGGCCATTGATTTTAGTATAAAAATATACACCACATTTTTTCTAGTAGTTAGCCAGATCTGAAAACCGTACATTTTCGCGTACAATGGAAAACAGTTAATTGAATAGCCATTTTGACAGCAAACATTATTATTTATTTAATCAACAGAAATTCTTCACTTTCCTGTATAGTAAGGATAAACAGTGCATTTTTTCTTTTATGTATTGTTTTGACAGAGCTCTATGAGGTCTGTCAAACAAGATATCATACAATAAATGCCTGTATTACTGGTACTGAGGCCAAATAGGGCTATGAACAAGGGGAATTCAGTGATGGTCTGGGTAATTTCGCTGAACATCACAAAATTATTTTATTCAATTGAAAGGGAGTTTACTCTATACCTCATAGTATTATACAATTAAACGGCCAAATAAATTTGTACTGCAGGTATGGTAAATGGTTTTATGCTTGGAAGTTATATCCAATTAAAAGGGTTATTCAATTGAGAGATAGCCAATTAAGTTAGCTGCACTGTACTTTCCATTATCAGTAGACAGGCCTCGAAATTTGTCTTCATTCACGAGAATCAGTTTTGATCCTCACAAACTCCTGTTGCGAGAATCAGTTTTAAATTCTTTAACCCTTTACCTAACGAATCGCCCGCATCCGCCCACATAATATGCAAATTCAGCAGTTGAAAAAATATTATTTTTCCAAAAATTTCAACAAAACCATATCATGTGACCCCTCGTTGGAATGAGCTCGATGAGCTCGTTCCAACGAGGGGTCACATGATATGGTTTTGTTGAAATTTTTGGAAAAATTTGAAAAAATGAAATTTAAAATTATAATTTTTGATATCGTCTGCATTGGGTAAAGGGCTAATATATATAATTTGAGAATACTGCTCTAGTCATGGGAGTGCAACATGTACATATGTCATAGTAAAAAGTAAGCGTCTATATTTATATAGTTAGGGAACTTTCACATTTAACCCAGTTTCAATTTTGGTGAGTTTTTAGTCATGCATGTACACGTGTAAAACACATGCTCCAACATGCAGGGTTTTGGTGATCTTGCTGCTGGAAATTACAGTACGTGGTAGTTGTGTTTAGTGAAGGCTTGGCTGCCTCAACAGGCAACCAAGACTTCACTAGACACCACTGCTAAGTTATGTTTTGTCATCTTTTTAAGAGGGTGCAAAGAATAAGAATTCTTCTGGCTTTTCAAAACCACTTTTAGAAACTAGGACAAGAATCAAATAAACGTTTCACATGAATTAAAGAGAATTCTCACTATTTTTCATGCGAGAATCATTTGCGCATATCGATTTTGATTTACACATGAATTTTAAGTCTTGACAAGAGTATGAATCCTGGATATATTGCTCTGCTTGACATTGGTCAAGATGTGTTGCGGAAAAATGACATGAAATAAATTGAACTTACATGTCGAGATCAGAACTAACAGGTGTTTCTTCTAACCACTGAACTGAGTCTTCAGCAACAATGTCATTTAAACTAATCCAAGCTTTAGAAACAGAATTGTTCACCAGATCTGTAAAACATATATATTAATAAGAAATACATTCTGATTTGACTTACTGAACCAAATCATATTTTTTTTTTGTAAAGTATCTGTTTATTTTTAAATTTATTGTTGTTTACGGTCATTTTCAGCACCTTTGACTGTATTGTGACTGCACCATAGGTATGAAGTCAAGTTTAGCCCATCATTTACACTTAAAAAAAGAGAACTTATACCCCAGTCATTGGTTCCAGGTCCTATTTTACCAGTTAACCCTTTACCCAATGCAGACAATATCAAACTTTATATTTTACCTAGAGAATTGTAATTTGTTGGACAAATTACGGGCTTTCCCAACTTTTTAATGTGAAAAGGCAGACAGCATATAGCAAAGCAAAGTGTTTGAAATTAACCCTTTCCAAAATGATAGAAAAAAAGCATCCAA
Organism: Pictodentalium vernedei; assembly: GCA_031216915.1. NCBI lineage: Eukaryota > Metazoa > Mollusca > Scaphopoda > Dentaliida > Dentaliidae > Pictodentalium > Pictodentalium vernedei. The sequence goes on along the minus strand of CM062295.1, from coordinate 629,549,078 downwards.
AATTGGCTAATTTGGGCATTTTCAAATGATACTCTAATTCACACCCTCATTGTGATTGAGGGTTAAATCTAAGATTAAAAAATAAACAGTAACTTTCTTCTACAATCATTGTTCAACCAATCCATACCAAAATAATTACTACAACAACCTTGCAGTTACAGCAAATGAGTACAAACATTTGCAAAATTCACTAAAAATCTTTTTTTTTGGACAGTACTATTCTTTAAGCAACCAAAGCATAGATTGGGTTAAGCCACAGAGCATAACATATAAGTGGATTTGGTCATTAAGCATCTCTACATATAGCAAATCAAAGTGTTCAAAATTAACCCTTTCCAAAATGATAGAAAAAAGTAACCATGTTGGTTAATTTTAGCATTTTCAAACGGTACTCTTATTCTCGCCCTCATTGTGCTTAAGGGTCTGAGGTTAAAAAGTAAACAGTAACTTTCTTCTGCAATCACTGTTGCATCTATCCATACCAAAAAATTTGTTACAACAGCCCTGGAATAAGACAAATTTACCCTTGAAGTTAGTGAATTTTGAAGCAAAAATGCTATATTCATTTCATTTTTGGCCTACAAGGGTTAATTTTAAAATATTTGTGGGGTGATTTCGGTGTGTCATACTATGCTTTAAATGTGTGGACATCAATCACAGACTGAGTGTCTGATATGAGACATGGAGGAATACTGAATCTTGGTATTTGAATGAACATGTACAAGTTGAGGGTACTCCAATTCAAGGCCTGACAAGTAGGTGAGGGCCACAACTTTGAATAAAACATGTAACAGTGAAATTGTTCTTGGATGAATGCCCTATCTTTTCATGGGAAATGTTTTGAGAAAATAGGGCTTCAGTGCTGAAAAACTGCACGTAAAAATTGGCTAAAATAACAATTATTCCAACAGTACCCTTTTGGGAAGTCTCAAATCTGCTAAGGGTTTAACTTTTAATAATAACATATAAAAGAAAATTTGTCATACTTTGACTGCTGCCTGCAGCCATAGAAAACACTTGCGCTTAATCAATTAGAAATGGAGTAAATTGTCACTTAAATTTAACAAATTCTAAAAAAATGGGAGGGTTTTTTTTTGGACGGTACCCACATTTATGCAACCCGAACGGGCATAGGGTTAAACTTTACAACCAAACTTACAACAGCAAATATGCTCGGTAGTCAATTGTGAATATGGACAAGCAAAGTGTTTGAAATTAACACTTTCCAAAATGATAGAAAAAAAGCAACCAAAATTGGCTAATTTTGGCATTTTCAAACAACACTCTTATTCTTGCCTTCATTGTGCTTGGAGGTTAAATCTGAGATTAGAAAGTAAACCGTAACTCTTTTCTGCAATCATTGTTGCATCCTTTCATAACAAAATAACTGTTACAACAACCTTGCAAATTGAGAAATTTGCCCTTGAAGTTGGTCAATTTTGAAGACAAAACTGCTATATTTATTTCATTTTTGCACCACAGGGGTTAATTTTGAAATATTTGTGTGGTGATTTTGGTGTACCATGTTATGTTCTAAATGTTTGGAAACTTAAAGCCAGATAACTGTAAACAATTCCGGGACTTTTGAAAAATGGTGAAATTTTGATGGTTTTGGCAGAAAATTTGGAAAGTTAAAAAAATTTATAGTAATTTATATATTTTTTATACTTACTATTGACCCAGACATAGCTGGTGCTAACTCTTAAAATATAGGGCCAAACACAAATTTTGCCCCCCAATCCCCAAAATTTGCATCTAAAACCAAAGAAAACATGTCCTGAATGGCCCTCCACACTTCACCTCTACTGCGCATGCGCAGTGTCAAGGACGTTCTGAAATTGGCGCCATTAATCATTCTCATAACCAGTGCCTGGTAAGCGCTATGTACTCAGCGGGGAGGTAAGAGTTCCCAACTCCTGGGAGGGCCATCCCCGTATGGGTCTTTGGTAAGTATAAAAAATATAGAAATTACTATAAATTTTTTAACATTTTTATACTGTACCAATGACCCAGACATAGCTGAATAGTAAAAAGGCTGGAGGGCCAAGGACATAGAGCAAGATGGAATACGCTCAATTATATAAAATAGAGTCATCCCCTCTAGGGAAAAAGAAGTATTAGGCCTTACATGTATCTTTCTTATTTATGATAAATTAGAAAGATACAACACCTTCCAAAATTGAGCATCAAACATCCATGTACTCTATTAATATCTAGTATAATCCTTATACTAATAATTTTTAAAGTAAGCCAATAAATAAAGCGAGTCTAGAGAATAGAGACTCTTTATACTCCTTAAAAGTGTCTGAGGAATGTATAATAATGTCCGTTGACACGTGCTATATTCAAAAGCTATACTTTAAAAACTAAGACCTGAATGAATTTTTAAAACATAAACTTCTCACTAAACAACCATCCCAATAACAGCTCAGAATTACTAACTCCGGAGGAGGTATCCCCTTGTTTTCATAGTAAAACAGGTGACCCAAGGGAACACCCTCCCCCCCCCCCCCCCTTCCCTTTTTCTTGCCCTGGGTCAAATAGCCCAGAGCGAAGAGGGCAGCAGAATGGAGTCACTGCCGAAACAGACAGCCTACCTAGCTATAGTAGCAACTGTTAAATGAATGACATTCTGAGCAGTAGATAATAGACCTAACAATAGAGGCCTCCAGAAATGGACTCGATATTTCTGAGATAAAAATTCATGAATGTGGATGGCTGAGCGCAATGAGCAGCCTTCAAAAATCTATAATAGCGACACTATTAATGTAAGCCCAAGATGTAGAAGAACTCTTACTTCATGAGCCGAAATTTCAAACACAACTGCTGAGTCAATGATATACCATAAGCAGTATCGATGGTTAATTGAATCCATTAGCAATAGAATGGAGCGTAACGTCCTTCTATTAGGCATCAAAGACAGAAGAAGCTTACGCCCGTAGTAATAAACAGATATCTGTTTATAAATACATAAACTCTAACCGGACAGAGTAAAGGCCTATGCCCGTACGAAGACGGAAGGACCTTAATAACAATAGGTTCCGGATATTAATTAGGAGCCTGACTCTTATGCCAAAATCCAACATTAATAGTAAAGGAAATAGTGTTTCCAATACTACGAAAGTGAGAATCGTCCACCGATAGTGCAAGAAACTCACTGACTCTTCAGTAAAAGAGAAGCCAACAGAATTACTGTCTAAAAGGTCAGAATTTGAAAACTACTGTTTCCAGAGGCTCAAATGATTACTTAGCTAAATAAGAACCGAAGTTAAATTCCGTATAGAAATTTAATCTAATGATTCTAAGTCTATTTATCGAAAAGTTACTAACTGACTTAGATAAAGAGACATAAGACTCAATTGTAAAGTATCATAGAGTGCATAGGTATGAGGTAACATAAACCTATAACCTTAATAATAACAGGCTGCAGTAGATCTTGTCAAACAAGTATACTAAAAAGATGCAATGACTAGTATGGAGGGATCAACAATATCAACATAGTGATCCCTACACCAACGACGGAAGAGCCTCCACTTTAGCCGCATAGTATAGCGAAGAAGAGGTTCTCCTATAGTAAGAAATCGCGTCCAAAGCTCATCCAGTACAATGCTTACAATGCAATAAGGACCACACAACGGAATACGTGAAGGTTGAGACCTTGCGGGTTGTGATAAAGATGACACGATTTTACCCAGCGAAAAAAGATCCTCTCATGGAGGAAGATTTCGCGTTAAGTCCCACAGTAGACATCAGAGTAAATTTACCCACTGTCTCTGTGAAGACAGAGATGCTATCAACAGAAATGAATTGTGGTTGTTTATCTTAGCAATACTTGCTGAAACAACAGCGCAGGAGGATACGCTTATCCTATCATTCCGTCCTATTAGATCAATAGAGCGTTAACAACATAAGCTCAGAGATCCGGACATGTAAACACATACGTCTGCAATTGATTAGCAAGTTGTGTCGTAAATAAATTATCATTGGGCGCTCCCATTGATAGCAAATCTGATTGAATACTTGTTTGTTGAGAGTCCATTCTGACGACAACAAGCGACCCATAAGTGAAAGGGAGTCCAGTAATACAATCAGACGACCCGGAATATGACGGACCGAAGCAGAACTTGGTGTACTATAACAAACAGAAGGATTCTTTCCATTAAATTGAATAACGGAAACGAATGAGTGCCTCCCTGGTTCCGGAGATATGCCACTACTGTCGAATTAACGGACAGGATTTGGACATGCGTTTCTGAATAATGTTCATCCAATGACATAAAGCAAGCCTAAAAAACATTATTCTGTGGAAGATAAGTGCTTGCTCAGAGACTGCGGAACCCAAAGACCCTGGCACTTCGAATCCGTTGGGATCAATATTATATCCCAACCTGTTTGACTGGCAACCGTCATAATTATAAAACTCGGATCCGGCAACTGCAGTGGCACTCTCTGAGTCAACCACCGAATGTTTGCCCCAGTCTGAATCTCTTGCTACACTAGATAGACAAGAGAACGTGTAAATCGAGCAATTCATGGATTGCTGAAAAGTTGCCGTCGAAGAGAAGCTTCTTTGAGAACGAAGCGACTCTGAGAGAGTTCTTCACCTTACTATCCACGCGCGTGGATGTAGCTAGGGCTGTGTCACGTCTAACCAACTCCAAGCAGCCACTGAAGGGCGGAGTTATACGTGAACAAACTACTGCCCTCAAAAGAAATCACATTGAGGATCATATCCCAGAATTCTTTCTCTTGAAGACGTAATGATAACGCCTCAGTAAGGTGGATTACGTATGATAAAGCGTCTCAGTTAAGTCTATTAGACATCATTGTCATTTCCAACATTGTGGTTGGAAAAGACATAGACGGCGAAAAAGATTATTTCCAGTCTTTAACCACGCCGTCTAGACGCATATGAACTCTCGGTATGCCATGTTCTGCCAAAATAAATTATTCGTATAAATGATAAAAGGCAGAAATGAGCATTGCGGACAAGAAACTAAACTATAATGCTTGGTAGCAGGCTTATATATATATAGCGTCGATAAATAATACACATGTTCTAATGACATTATTGGACTGTGTCGGTAAGTCAGGGACAATGTCCCTGAACCGATCCAAAATTCCGTGTCCAATGATGCTATAAGTCTCTTATCCAACATCGCAGCAATGTAGTCCGAAATAACAATCACTGGAAGATAATGCCGGAAGATATGTATGGCAGCTTCCGATGCTACGAAAGGGAAAACTCGAAATCTTTCGAATCCCTTTCGCCATCCTGTCGGACCCTATAAAGTGTTCGGTCGTCCGTACCTGATGCAACCGCGGACCGCACCGACCCAGCGCCGTCGGATAATTCGTGATTTGACCGAGAAACTGTCGATTGCTGGGATGCAGCGAAAACACTGTGCTAACTTGGATAGCACGTCCGTCACTGAGGGCCTGTGGAGAAGCGGTCCTACGATGCATTGCCACTGGAAGCTCTGTGATCGTTACCCCGTGCATACTACTATTATGCGAGCGAACGGAGTGTATAGGCCTCGTGTCCCTTGGCTACCGGATGGTGTGACCTGTTCGCCGTGGAATCACTGAATGACGAAACTGATCGGATACTCGAGGTCACGTAGCCAATGAGCGGTCGTGTGCACTGCTGTGAGGACGAGGAAGCATCATCGACAGTCTCTCGGACTGTCAATATAACGGAGCGTCCCGAGCGACGGACATATGCTCCGAATGTAAAATATCTGAACCACAACATGCGGTCCCCTATGTTGTTGGACGAGAGAGGGACCTCTCTCGCTCACAGCCCGGATGGAGCTGGACAAGCCAGGAACCGGACTAACAGGCTTCCTCCGATCTGTCCTCAATCCGCCGTCACTGGGTGAGTACTAAAGTAATTATAGTGCTCGCATCACCCAAATCTCCTTCCTAGACCGCAACGGACGAACCCGGCAGCCGAACCATTCGATGAATGTACGCAACACCGGGTGACCGAATGTCACTCCGTCGATCCTACAAGGGACCTCTTAGGCGATAGACAAATTCCATGAGCACTTATTGCCGCTAGCTCTTCATTAACTATGACGACAGAGGCACACTTTTAAAAGACATCTCCGTAACTTTGCGAACAAGAAACCAGAAATGCTTGGTAATAGCAAGCATATAATAATAAATATATAGCGTCGTTCAATAATTCGAAAGTTTGTGTGACATTATTGGACTATGTCGGAACTGAGGGACGATGTCCTCAACCGAACCAAAAATTTCTAAGTCCACCGACGCTATCAGTTTCTTATCTGGCATCGCAGCATTCTGGTCCGACGAAAGAACCTGTAGAAGATCAAGTTGGATGACATACACAACAGCATATGTTGTTTCAAAAGGGAAAGCTCGAAATCCTCCCAATCCCTTTCGGTATCCCGTCGGACCGGATGAAATTTTTGGACGTCCGTACCCGCTTCCGCGGAGCGTCCCGACCCAGCATCGTCAGATAAAACATTATGCGACCGATTCAGTTGTTGCTGGGATGCTGCGATAAGCTGTGCTATTTAGGATAGCACGTCCGTCCCCGAGGCCTGTGCAGTAGCGGTCTTACGATGCATTGCCGCCGGAAGCTCCGTATACGTTGACTCCCACACACTTTCCTATGCGAACGTCCGGAGTCTGCAGGCCTCGTGTCCCTGGCTACCGGATGGTGTGATCTGGTCGCCGATGATTCTCTGACTGGCGAAGCTGACTGGATATCCGAGGTCATGTAGCCAAGAGCGGTCGTGTGCGCTACCATGAGAATGAGGAAGCCTTATTGACAGTCTCTCCGGACTGACTATATGTCGGAGCGTCCCGAGCGGCGGACGTATGCTCCGAATGCAAAACATTTTGTACCACAACATCTGGGGCCAGATGTTGTTGTACGAGAGAGGGGCCTCTCTCGCTCGCCGTCCGGATGGACCAGAACGAGCTATGAACCGGACTAAAAGGCTTCCTCCGTTCTCCCTCTAATCCGCCGTCACTGGGTGTGCATTTGGTTGATTTATAGTGCTCGCATCATCCCAAAACTCCTTCTAGACCGCAACGGACGAACCCGGCTGCCGAACCATTCGATGAATGGACGCTACACCGGGCGAGCTAGCGGACGTCAAAGGCCGTCGAACCTACTAGGGTCCTCTTAGGCAATTGGCGTATTTACATGAGCACTTTTCCGCTAGCCCTTCATTAATTGTGACGACGGAGGCACACTGTTGGAAGACATCACAGATACATCACCCTAATCTTGATCGTCTGAAATAGAAATTGATAAAGTAGAGTGACCCTGCGGGGAAAGGACCAGAATGTCCAATTCCCCACTAACATACCATGACATACGCTTCCCATGTTGTCATCGAAATCATCAGATACAGAACAGGAGTTAATGCGAGTACACTGACTACATATAGAATGATTATAAAAGTCAGAGGAAGACTTCCTCTTATTACAATTGATCAAAATCCTTTCAATGTGAAAAGAAAACAAAGTCCTGGTACTCGCACCAAACCCTGACAATCAAAATACATAATAATAATATGATCCATTAACATAGAAAAAATAATTAAAATCAAAATATTTTGAAAAAATATTTTTTCAGAACAGCCCAAGTTTCTGAAAAGTAACGTTGAGCCCCAATGGATCCCAAGCCTAAGTGTGGACAAAAATTTTAAAAATATTTTAAACAATTTATGCAACACTTACGAACAATAATAATGTATCTAGTTATGATTAAAATAACATCAAGATATTATTTTCAAGAAATCCCCCCCTCACACAGAGGGCTGTTGTAAATGTAAACAATGAGTGTAAAAACACTAAAATAAGACTCCAGGCACCCAGGCCCGAAATCAGTTACCAAAAATACACTATCTGATGCAAAACAGAGACTTCCAGGGAAGAAACTGCAGAACATCAGATGGTAGATGCAGAACACAACGCCTAACCACCCATAGGTGAAGACGTAAACATGGGGAAAAGAACAGAATTCATTCTGTTATTCAGCTAAAACTCCCAATAAATTTTAGTAATAATAATTACAGAAACTATGCCAAAAGCATGGGAGAATAGCAAGAGGGGACTTAAAGGAAAGGGAGAGAGGAAAACACTGAAAAATCAGTGTAACTAAATAACAAGAATGACAACAAAATGGCTGCTGCCTCGAAAATAGGTAACTTAACATAATTTCATTAAAAAATTTTAAGTTACAGCCCTGATAATATTCTGTCACACATTATTCCTCTCCTCCTTCTATATCCTCCTTAGAATCACCATTTCACTAATATTTATGTGTCTGGCATCATTTAAACTGAGATTTACAAGCACAAAGATCAGTCAGATGTTAACTGATGAAGGGCCAAACTGAGAATGATTAATGGCACCAATTTCGGAACGTCCTTGACACTGCACATGCGCAGTAGAGGTGAAGTGTGGAGGGCCATTCAGGACATGTTTTCTTTGGTTTTAGATGCAAATTTTGGGGATTGGGGGGCAAAATTTGTGTTTGGCCCTATATTTTAAGAGTTAGCACCAGCTATGTCTGGGTCATTGGTACAGTATAAAAATATAAGCGTTTTCACGACTATGACAATACCTCATTTCTCTAGATATTTTGACAATAAATAAGTTTACCAAATCTGGTTGAAATCGTACAGCTTGTTTTTGAGCTACACTGAAAAATGGTGAAATTTTGAAGGTTTTGGCAGAATATTTTGAAAATATGCGTTTTCAGATATGGCGATACCTCATTTCACTAGATTTTATGGTATTACATAAGTATGCCAAATTTGGTTGAAATCGTACAGCTTGTTTTTGAGCAGTGCAACAGATGAATTGACAGCGGAAAAAAAAAATAAAATAAAAAAAAACTAAAAAAAAAACTCGAGAATTGTAATTTGGACAAATTACAGGCTTTCCCAACTTTCCAATGTGAAAATGCAGACTACATGTTTGAAATTATCCATTTCCAAAATGATAGACAAGAGGCCCCAGGGGGCCTTAGGCGCTCACCGAATGTTCCATACTGTTAAGACACAAATTTTATCAAAAGCTATTCTTAAGGTTCTACAGGGTAAATCTATACTCTCTGTGGAGCAAAAACATCAACAGGACTGAATGGGACAATGCTGCTGATCAAATATCAAAAAATTCTGCATGATGGTTCTGAAGAAGATTTTTAAAGAATTTTCCTTGAACTGCACAAAGTAAACATTCACGCCCCCATAGTGAGGCCCAATATTGATCGAGGGACTCAATTTGAACAAACTTGAATCAGAACCTTACTGAGATGCTACATACCAAATATCAAAAGATTCTGCCCACTGGTTCTGGAGAAGAAGATTTTTCCTTAAATTGCAGTAAGGAAAAATTCATGCCCCTATAGGGAGCCCCAATATTGATCAAGGGAATCGATTTGAACAAACTTGAATCAGACCCATACCAAGATGCTGCATACCAAATATCAAAAGATTCTGCCCACTGGTTCTGGAGAAGAAGATTTTTTAAAGAATTTTTCTTAAATTGCACTAAGTAAAAATTCACGCCCTCATAGTGAGTCCCAATATTGGTTGAGGGACTCAATTTGAACAAACTTGAATCAGACCCAATCCAAGATGCTGCATACCAAGTATCAAAAGATTGATGAATGAGGCCTCGTCTCCTTGGCTACTGGAAAGTGTGACTTCTTTGACAAAGAGTGGACCTTTCTTGGCGATGCAGGCTGGATATCAGAAGTCACATAGCAAAGGTGCGGTTGTGTGTGTTTGGCAGATGCTGAAGAAGAATCCGTAAATGTACCCGACCCCGGCTGAACTGAACGGAATGTCCCAGACAGGAGGTGTGGACGTATGCTCCGACTGATGCAAGTTCCGAATCACAACATCTGGCCTCAGATGTTGTTGTGAAAGAGATGGGGCTCTCTCGCTCGGGGTCCTTCAGACCTCGCCGAGCTTCCCGTTGAACTTGCCGGCTTCATTCTCTCCGTCATCGCAGGGCGAGTCTGTTTTTATTTTATAGTGCTCGCTCTGCCCTTTTTACTCTCCTCGACCACAATAGACACAACCGACATACCCATGGACAGAGTAACCGCTTCACCGGTCGAGCTAGCTGGTGACAGGGTTGCCCTGACTAATATTTAAGAGCACTTTTGCCGCTAGCTCTGTTTGACTATCTAAATGCGATGACAGAAGAACACTCTCTGACGGCGTCACGTAAACATCACCATGTTCTTGTTCCTCTGTAAATAGAAACTAAAAAACTAGAGTGACTACCGGAATATTTAATGTATCTTACAACAGTCCTAAGATAACAATAAATAGGAAACTACATATACAAAAGAAGCGTTGTCAATGTAAACAACGTCAGAATGAAAACATGAGACAAGACCCCAGGCAACACGGCCCGAAGTCAGTAACAGATTTTGAACTATCCGATGTAAAGCAAGATCATCACCAAAAGAAAAAACAATACATCAGATGTATGATGCATGACTGAAACGCCTAAACACCCCTAGGGTGAGGACGTAACCATGGGGATATACAGAATAAACATTCTGTGTAAGACGTTAAACTCCCAAGAAATTTGATAAAAAGATTTCAATAAAACAAGCCAAAAAGCCTGGAGTTTAACTGGGGGGCTTCAAGAAAGGGGCGTGGTGGTGTCGCGGTAACCTGTTCTCGTCAGATCACCGAAGTTAAGCAACGTCAAGCACCGTTAGTAGTTGGATTTCAATGACTGATTCGTGCTCATGCATTGTGTCCTTGGGCAAGGCACTTAACCTCGATTGTCTATATGGGGGCACGATTATGCTGTGTACTAAGGCGTACGGCATGTCGATGGTGCACATGGTTTCAACCAATCTAACCCTGTCTGTGCCGCAGTGCAGAGTTCAGAGTTACGATGTTGGAGAGCCAACAGCTGCTTGTCGTTGCCCAGTGGTTCTCTCCGGGTACTCCAGCTTCCTCCACCCGTGAAACTGTCACCGACATGATATGACCCTGATATCAAATCACCTTTTCTTCCTTCCTTCATCCAGTTGTGTCCTTGGATCCACCAAATTAACCATTGATTTGTGTCTGGCATCATTAAAACTGAGATTTAAAAGCACAGATATCAGTTTGTTGTTGTCTGACTGAGGGCCAAACAAAGAATGATGTTTGCGCCAATTCCGGTCACTTCCTGGCGTCTGCGCATGCGAGGAGAGTAAATGTATGGAGGGCCAGATGATAGGACGTTTAATTTTCGGCTTCGCATGCAAATTTTGGGGATGGGGGGGGGGGGGGGGATAATTTGTGTTTGGTCCTCGATATTTTTGAGTTAGCACCAGCTAAGTCTGGGCCATTGGGTTATAGTATAAAAATATGAATATTTTTTTAACTGCTGAATTTGCATATTACGTGGGTGGATACAGCCAATTCATTAGGTATATGGTTAAACAGAACTTGTTTACTGCACAAAACAATCACAGCTCCTCTTCCCAGGGTTCCCACAGGGGATTCATTTCTAATTAACCTTCAACTAGCAAAATTTCCAACCTTACCAATGGTCATGAACAAAAATCATTAATCAAATTAGGTTTCCATTTTTGCTTATATGACAAAGTATACAACCTCTCATTATAATGAAAGAGTCAATGACACTGTAGCTTAACTTGTGTGTTGTGTTTGATGAAAAGGATTATGTTCAATGTTTATGAAAGAATTATGAAATAAGACAAGAATTGCGATAATTGGGAATATGGGAATATGTTAATTTCTGTTCCCTGTATGCAATGTTTTTAATAAAAACTAGAGGCTCTACAGAGCCTGTAATCGCTCACCTGGAAATACATATAAAAATGTGATTTCCTATAGGCTTTTCATGGTAACTATGCAACATTACATCAAAATTACATGAGGATCACTGGTAGAAGGTGTTCAAGTCATCAATCATGTGGAGTTTCAAAACATTTGAATCCATCAAACAGAAACATAGAATGTCTCTGGTGGCCATATTTTCCAGCCAATGGAAACAAAAAGAGAATCTTTTGTAGAGGGCCTCCTTCTGACCATTCTTGCCAAGTTTTGGTTCACGTCAGCTCAATAGTTCCAGAGAGAAGATGAAAATGTGATTTCCTATAGGTTTTTTCTATAGTAACTATAAACTGCAATTGTGGCCATGTTTGCAAAACGATCAACATTAAAATGAGGAATGTTGGTGGAGGGTGTCCCAGTTATCAACCATGCAAAGTTTCAAAACATTTGGCCCTGTGGTTTCAGAGGAGAAGAGTTTTCAAAATTGACCAATCAGATTCAAAGAATGCTTCTGTCGGCCACATTTTTTCACCCAACAGGAATAAAATGAGTAACAGTTGTAGAGAACCTCTCATAGACAATGCCTGCCAAGTCTGGTTCACATTGGCTCAGTACTTTCAGTGAAGATGATGAAAATGTGATTTCCTATAGGGTTTCTACAGTAACTATAAGCCACAATTACAACCATAATTGCAACCCGATGAATATTAAAACAAGAGGCCCCAAGGGGCCCGAGGGCGCTCACCTGACATGGTAGCCTAAATTTATATCAACCCAGAGAATTGATTTCAACAAGTTGCATCTGCTCCTCCTAAGAAAAGCTTATACCAAATATCCAAAGATTCTGACCAGTGGATCTAAAAAAAAAGAAGATTTTTAAAGAATATTCCTCATATTGAACTAAGTTATAATTCAGGCTCCCACAGGGAGCCCATATATGAACCCAGGGACTTGGCTTTAACAAACTTGAATCTCACCCCCCTAAGGATGCTGCACACCAAATATCAAAACATTCCGACTGCTGGATCTGAAGAAGAAGATTTTTAAAGAAAAGTCCTCATTTTGAACTAAGTTACAATTCGAGCTCCAACAGTGAGTCCAAATATGGACCTAGGGACATGGCTGAAGAAGAAGATTTTTAAAGAAAAGTCCTCATTTTGAACTAAGTTACAATTCGAGCTCCCACAGTGAGTCCAAATATGGACCTAGGGACATGGCTTGAACAAACTTGAATCTCACCCCCTAAGGATGCTGCATACCAAATATCAAAACATTCCGACTGCTGGATCTGAAGAAGATTTTTAAAGAAAATTCCTCATTTTGAACTAAGTTATAATTCGGGCTACCACAGTGAGCCCAAATATGAACCCAGGGACTTGGCTTGAACAAACTTGAATCTCACCCCCCTAAGCATGGTGCATACCCAATATCAGAAGATTCTGCCTGCTGGATCTTGAGAAGAAGATTTTCAAAGAAATTTGCCTGAAATGCACTAAGTTCAAATTTGGGCTCCTATACTGAGCCCAAATATAAACCCAGGGGCCGATTTGAACAAACTTGAATCAGATCCACCCCACAATGTTGCATACCAAATATCAAAAGATTCTGCCTGCTGGATATAGGGAAGAAGATTTTTTAAGAAATTTGCCTGAAATGCACTAAGTTCAAATTTAGGCTCCTATACTGAGCCCAAATATAAACCCAGGGGGCCGATTTGAACAAACTTGAATCAGATCCACCCCACAATGTTGCATACCAAATATCAAAAGATTCTGCCTGCTGGATCTGGAGAAGAAGATTTTTTAATAAATTTGCCCGAAATGCACTAAGTCCGAATTCGGGCTTCTATATTAAGCCCAAATATGAATCCAGGGGGCCGATTTGAACAAACTTGAATCAGATCCACCCTGCAATGTTGCATACCAAATATCAAAAGATTCTGCCTGCTGGATCTGGAGAAGAAGATTTTTGAAGAAATTTGCCCGAAATGCACTAAGTTTGAATTCGAGCTTCTATAGTGAGCCCAAATATGAATCCAGGGGGCCGATTTGAACAAACTTGAATCAGATCCACCCCGCAATGTTGCATACCAAATATCAAAAGATTCTGCCTGTTGGATCTGGAGAAGATGATTTTTTAAGAAATTTGCCTGAAATGCACTAAGTTCGAATTCGAGCTTCTATAGTAAGCCCAAATATGAATCTAGGGAGCCGATTTGAACAAATTTGCATCAGATCCATCCCACAATGTTGCATACCAAATATCAAAAGATTCTGCCTGCTGGATCTGGAGAAGAAATTTTTTTAAGAAATTTGCCTGAAATGCACTAAGTTCGAATTCGAGCTTCTATAGTGAGCCCAAATATGAATCTAGGAAGCCGATTTGAACAAACTTGAATCAGATCCACCCCACAATGTCGCATACCAAATATCAAAAGATTCTGCCTGCTGGATCTGGAGAAGAAGATTTTTTAATAAATTTGCTTGAAATGCACTAAGTTCAAATTTGGGCTCCTATACTGAGCCCAAATATGAACCCAGGGGGCCGATTTGAACAAACTTGAATCAGATCCACCCCACAATGTTGCTTACCAAATATGAAACGATTCTGCCTGCTGGATCTGGAGAAGAAGATTTTTTAAGAAATTTGCATGAAATGCACGAAGTTCAAATTCGAGCTTCTATAGTGAGCCCAAATATGAATCTAGGAAGCCAATTTGAACAAACTTGAATCAGATCCACCCCACAATGTGGCATACCAAATATCAAAAGATTCTGCCTGCTGGATCTGGAGAAGAAGATTTTTTAAGAAATTTGCCTAAATGCACTAAGTTCGAAATCGGGCTCCTATACTGAGCCCAAAGATGAACCCAGGGGGCCGATTTGAACAAACTTGAATCAGATCCACCCTACAATGTTGCATACCAAATATCAAAAGATTCTGCCTGCTGGATCTGGAGAAGAAGATTTTTGAAGAAATTTGCCTGAAATGCACTAAGTTCGAATTCGAGCTCCTATAGTGAGCCCAAATATGAATCTAGGGAGCCGATTTGAACAAACTTGAATCAGATCCACCCTACAATGTTGCATACCAAATATCGAAAGATTCTGCCTGCTGGATCTGGAGAAGAAGATTTTCAAAGAAATTTGCCTGAAATGCAGTAAGTTCAAATCTGGGCTCCTATACTGAGCCCAAATATAAACCCAGGGGACCGATTTGAACAAACTTGAATCAGATCCACCCCACAATGTTGCATACCAAATATCAAAAGATTCTGCCTGCTGGATCTAGGGAAGAAGATTTTTTAAGAAATTTGCCTGAAATGCACTAAGTTCGAAATCGGGCTCCTATACTGAGCCCAAATATGAACCCAGGGGGCCGATTTGAACAAACTTGAATCAGATCCACCCTACAATGTTGCATACCAAATATCAAAAGATTCTGCCTGCTGGATCTGGAGAAGAAGATTTTTTAATGTTTTTCCCATTGCCTACAGTGTTAAAAAGTGCTGACTCAGCACTTTTTCAAAGTCCCGAAACTGTACCCTATGATAAAACCGATGGCAATTTTTTTTTACCAATCCTTTCTGTTGGTCCTAAGGAAGCTGCACACCAAATAAAAATTCTCAGTGCCGTGCAGTTTTGGAGATATGGGCGTTTTAAATTTTTTCTATTTTTAGCTCCTGCGGTTCCCACGGGGCTGCAGGAAAATTTTTTTTGCATAAATCAAGTACTCATGACCCAATAAGCCCTCACATAAAATTTGGTTCAAATCAGCCTCTCGGTTTGGAAAGTTAAAAAATTTATAGTAATTTCTATATTTTTTATACTTACCAATGACCCAGACATAGCTGGTGCTAACTCTTAAAATATAGGGCCAAACACAAATTTTGCCCCCCAATCCCCAAAATTTCCATCTAAAACCAAAGAAAACATGTCCTGAAAGGCCCTCCACACTTCGCCCCTACTGCGCATGCGCAGTGTCAAGGACGTTCCGAAATTGGCGCCATTAATCATTCTAATAACCAGTGCCTGGTAAGCGCTATGTACTCAGCGGGGAGGCAAGAGTTCCAAACTCCTGGGAGGGCCATCCCCGTCTGGGTCATTGGTAAGTATAAAAAATATAGAAATTACTATAAATTTTTTAACATTTTTATACTGTACCAATGACCCAGACATAGCTGAATAGTAAAAAGGCTGGAGGGCCAAGGACATAGAGCAAAATGGAATACGCTCAATAAAATAAAATAGAGTCATCCCCTGTAGGGAAAAAGAAGTAAAAGGCCTTACATGTATCTTTCTTATTTATGATAAATTAGAAAGATACAACACCTTCCAAAATTGAGCTTCATACATCCATGTACTCTATTAATATCCAATATAATCCTTATACTAATAATTTTTAAAGTAAGCCAATAAATAAAGTAAGTCTAGAGAATAGAGACTCTTATACTCCTAAAAGTGTCTGAGGATTGCATAATCATGTCCGTTGACATATGCAATATTCAAAAGCTATACTTTAAAAACTAAGACTTGAATGAATTTTAAAAACCTAAACTTCTCACTAAACAACCATCCCAATAACAGCTCAGAATTACTAACTCCGGAGGAGGTATCCCCTTGTTTTCAGGTGACCCAAGGGAACCCCCCCCACCCCCCTTTTTCTTGCCCTGGGTCAAATAGCCCAGAGCGAAGAGGGCAGCAGAACGGAGACACTGCCGAAACAGACAGCCTACCTAGCTATAGTAGCAACTGTTAAGTGAATGACATTCTGAGCAGTAGATAATAGCCCTAACAATAGAGGCCTCCAGAAATGGACTCGATATTTCTGAGATAAAATTCATGAATGTGGATGGCTGAGCACAATGAGCGGCCTTCAAAATCTATAATAGCGACACTATTAATGTAAGCCCAAGAAGTAGAAGAACTCTTACTTCATGAGCCGAAATCTTAAGCACAACTGCTAAGTCAATGATATACCATAAGCAGTACCGATAGTTAATAGAATCCATTAACAATAAAATGGAGCGTAACGTCCTTCTACTAGGCATCAAAGACAGAAGAAGCTTACGTCCATAGTAATAAACAGATATCTGTTTATAAATACATAAACTGTACCCGGAAAGAGTAAAGGCCTATGCCCATACGAAGACGGAAGGACCTTAAAATAATAGGTTCCAGATAATAGGAGCCTAACTCTTAATGCAAAAATCCAACCTAAATAGTAACGGAAGTAGTGATTCCGAAACTACGAAAGTGAAAATCATCCATCGATAGTGCATGAAACTCACTGACTCTACAGTAAAAGAGAAACCAACAGAATTACTGTCTAAAAGGTCAGAATTTGAAAACTACTGTTTCCAGAGGCTCAAATGATTACTTAGCTAAATAAGAACCGAAGTTAAAATCCATATAGGAATTTAATCTAAAGATTCTAAGTCTATTTATCAAAAAGTTACTAACTGACTTAGATAAAGAGACAAAAGACTCAATTGTAAACTATCGTAGAGTGCATAGGTATGAGGTAACATAAACCTATAACCTAAATAATAACAGGCTGCAGTAGATCTTGTGAAACAAGTATACTAAAAAATTGCAATGAGTAGTATGGAGGGATCAACCATATGAACATAATGATCCCTACACCAACGACGGAAGAGCCTCCACTTTAGCCGCATAGAATAGCGAAGAAGAGGATCTCCTATAGTAAGAATCACGTCCAAAGCTCGTCCAGTACAGTGCTTACAATGCAATACGGACCACACAACGGAATACATGAAGGTTGCTACCTTGCGGGTTGTGATAAAGATGACACGATTTACCCAGTGAAAAAAAGATCCTCACATAGAGGAAGATTTCACGTTAAGACCCACAGTAGACAAGAGAGTAAATTACCCATGATCTCTGTGAAGATAGAGATGCTATCAACAGAAATGTATTGTGGTTGTTTATCTTAGCAATACCTGCTGAAACAACAGCGCCGGAGGATACGCGTATCCTATCATTCCGTCCTATAGATCAATAGAGCGTTAACAACATTAGCTCAGAGATCTGGACAAGCCAACACATACGTCTGCAATTGATTAGCAAGCTGTGTCGTAAATAAATCATCATTGGGCGCTCCCATAGATAGCAAATCTGATTGAATACTTGTTTGTTGAGAGTCCATTCTGACAGCAACAAGCGACCCGTAAGAGAACGGGAGTCCGGTAAAACAATCAGACGACCCGGAATATGACGGACCAAAACAGAACTTGGTGTACTATAACCAACAGACGGATTCTTTCCATTAAATTGAATAACGGAAACGAAAGAGTGCCTCCCTGGTTCCGGAGATACGCCACTACTGTCGAATTAAAGGACAGGATTTGGGCATGCGTTTCTGAATAATGTTCATGCAATGACATAAAGCAAGCCTAAAAAACATTATTCCGCAGAAGAAAACTGATTGCTAAGAGACTGCGGAACCCAAAGACCCTGGCACTTCGAATCCGTAGGGATCAGTATTATATCCCAATCAGTTTGACTGGCAACCGTCATAACAGCCACACTCGGGTCCGGCAACTGCGGTGGCACTCTCTGAGTCAACCACCGAATGTTTGCCCCAGTCTGAATCTCTTGTAACACTAGATAGACAAGAGAACGTGTAAATCGAGCAATTCATGGATTGCCGAAAAGTTGCCGTCGAAGAGAAGCTCCTCCGAGAACGAAGCGACTCTGAGAGAGTTCTTAACCTTACTATCCACGCGTGTGGATGTAGCTAGGGCTGCGTCACGTCTAACCAACTCCAATCAGCCACTGAAGGGCGGAGTTATACGTGAACAAACTACTGCCCTCAAAAGAAATTACATTGAGAATAATATCCTGTAAATCTTTTCTTGAAGACGTAATGATAACGCCTCAGTAAGGCGGATTACGTATGATAAAGCGTCTAAGTTAAGTCTACTATACATCATGTCGTTTCCAACATTGAAATTGGAAAAGACATAAACGGCGAAAAAGAATATATGCAGTCTTTAACCACACCGTCTAGACGCATATGAACTCTCGGTATGCCCTGCTCTGCCAAAATAAACTATTCGTATAAATGATAAAATGGCAGAAATGAGCAATGCGGACAAGAAACTAAACTATCATGCTTGGTAGCAGGCTTGTATATATATATATATATAGCGTCGAAAAGTTAAAAAATTTATAGTAATTTATATATTTTTTATACTTACCAATGACCCAGACTTAGCTGGTGCTAACTCTAACAAAACCAGGGCCAAACACAAATTTTGCCCCCCAATCCCCAAAATTTGCATCCAAAACAAAAAGAAATCATGTCCTAAAGGACCTCCATACTACGCCTCTACTGTTCATGTGCAGTGATGCAGACGTCCCGAAATTGGCGCCAATTATCATTCTTACTGGCAGTGCCTGGTCAGCGCTATGTACTCAGCGGGGAGGCAAGAGTTCTCAACTCCAGGGAGGGCCATCCCCGTCTGGGTCATTGGTAAGTATAAAAAATATATAAATTACTATAAATTTTTTAACATTTTTATACTGTACCAATGACCCAGACTTAGCTGAATAGTAAACAGGCTGGAGGGCCTAGGACATAGAGGAAAATCCAATAAACTCAACTATATAGTAAAGAGGTAACCCCTTAAGGAGAAAAGGAGTATTAGGCTTTACATGTATCTTTCTTATTTAATATTAAATTAGAAAGATACACTACCCTTAATAATTGAGCACAATAACATTCATGTTCTCTATTAACATCCAGTATAACCCTTATACTAATTATTTTTAAAGCAAGCCAATAAATAAAGTAGTCCAGAGAATTGAGACTCTTTATAGTCATTTAAAAGTGTCCGAGTATTGTATATTAAAGCCCGTTTGACACTTGACATATACAAATGCTTCACACCGAGCTACACTTTAAAAATAAGACATGAATGAATTTTAACATTAATATTACACTTTAAAACCATCCCGGAAGCGACTCAGAAATACTGACTTGGAGGAGGCATTCCCTTGCTTTTCACTATAAAGCAGGTGACCTAAGGGAACACCCCCCCCCCCCCCCTTCCCCTTGCCCTGGGTCAAATAGCCCAGAGCGAAGAGGGCAGCCGGACGGAGTCACTGCCGGAACAGAAAGCCTGCATAACTATAGTTGCAACTGTTTAGTGGACGACATTCTGAGCAACAGATAACGGACCTAAACAATGCAGGTCTCCAGAAATGGACTCAATATTTCTGAGATAAAAATTCGTAAATGTGGATGGCTGAGACCAATAAGCAGCCTTCATTAAATCTGTAATAGCAACACTATTAGCATAAGCCCAGGAAGTAGAAAGAGCTCTTACTTCATGAGCAGAAATCTTAAGCACAGACTGCTGAGAAGAAGATAAATCTTCATAAGCAGTACGGATAGTTAATTGAATCCATCTAGCAATAGAATGGACTGAAATGTCCTTTCTATTAGGCATCAAAGACAGAAAGAAACGTTTCCGTCCCTTTCTGATAAACTGAGATCTCTGTTTATAGATACGCAATGCTCTAACAGGACAGAGTAAAGGCCTACGCCCGTCTGAAGACGGAAGAGCCTTAATAACAATAGGTTCTGGATATTTATTAGGAGCCTGATTCTTAGCTAAAAAACCCACATTAGTAGTGAAGGTGATAGTGTTCCCAACACTACGATAATGAGAATCATCCACCGATAGTGCATGAAGCTCACTGACTCTTCTAGCAGAAGATAAAGCTAAGAGAAAAGCTGTCTTATAAGATAAGAATTTGAAATCTACTGTCCCAAGAGGTTCAAATGGCTTTTCCTTCAATTTAAGAAGAACCCAAGCTAAATTCCACTTAGGAATTAATCTAAGAGTTCTGGGTCTATTTATCGAAAAGTTTCTAACCAACTTAGATAAAGAGACATTAGATCCAATTTGTAAACTATCATGATGTGTATAGGTATCAGATAACATAGATCTATAACCCTTTATAGTAACAGGCTGCAGTTTGATTTCGTCAAACAAGTATACTAGAAAGTTTGCAATATCTGGTATAGAGGGATCGAATATATCTACAGAATGATCCCTACACCAACGACGAAAAACCTTCCACTTAGCCACATAGTTTAGCGAAGAGGAGGTCCTCCTACAGTTAGAAATCGCATCCACTGCTCGTCCTGTAAAGTGCTTGCCATGCAAGAAGGACCGCACAACGGAAAAACGTGAAGGTTGAGACCTTGCGGGTTGTGATGGAGTTGGCGCAATTTCCCCTGCGAAAGAAGATCCTCCCGTGGAGAAAGCTTCCGCGGTAGGTCCCACAACAGACACCTGAGTAGATTTATCCACGGTCTCTGTGGCGACAAAGATGCTACCAACAGAATCTTGCATTGAGATTGTTTTATCTTTAGCAATACTTGTTGAATTAACGGCGCTGGAGGATACGCATATCCTATCATTCCGTCCCAAGGGATCGACAGAGCGTCTACTGCAAATGCTCTTGGATCCGGACACGGAGACACATACGTCTGCAACTGATTGTTGAGATGTGTTGCAAATAAGTCTATCATTGGCCGTTCCCATTGGTAGCAAATCTGATTGAATACTTGTTTGTTGAGAGTCCACTCCGACGGCAACAAGCGACCCTTTCGTGAAAGGGAGTCTGCTAGCACATTCAGATGACCCGGTATGTGACAGACCGAAAGAAGAACGTGATGTTCTAGCGCAAACAGAAGGATTCTTCCCGTTAGATTGAACAACGGAACTGAATGAGTGCCTCCCTGATTCCGTATATACGCCACTACTGTCGTATTGTCGGATAGGATTTGGACATGAGCATCGTGAATAATGTCCATCCAGTGACATAACGCAAGCCAAATTGACATCATTTCCTTGATGTTTATGTGCTTGCACAGGAATTGCGGATCCCAAAGACCCTGGCATCTCGAATCCGTTGGGATTAATGATGCACCCCAACCTGTTTGACTGGCATCCGTCATAACGGTAAAACTCGGATCCGGCAACTGCAGCGGAACTCCTTGAGTTAACCACTGAATGTTTGCCCAGGTCTGAATCTCTTGTTTCACTTGATCTGACAAGAGAACGTCTACATCGAGCGAATGAATTTTCACACTCCAAATCTGAGTCAGGAAAATTTGAAGAGGACGTGTGCGTAGCCGCCCCATCGGAATGAGATCCGCGGCGGCTCCGCACAGTCCTATCAGTCTCATAAATTCTCTCGCCGTGACTTTGTCTGCGTGCAGACAATAGCGAGCGTAACAACTGACTAATTTCGCTCTGGTTAATGGCAGACGAATGAGATTGTTGTGCGTCTCGAAGCTCATTCCCAGATGAGTGAATGACTTGGACGGCACCAGATCCGACTTCTCCTCGTTTACTATAAAACCGAGACGTCGGAGCAATAGAAGAAGATTCTGAACATCGTTCTGAAGCGTTAACTCGTTGCCGTACCTCTGAAGAATGTCGTCCAGGTAGGCCGCCGTTACCGCAGACGAATGAGCTCGGAAGTAGATCATTACCGAGTTCATTACCCGAGTGAAAGCCCAGGGTGCTAGATTCAATCCGAAGCACATGGCCCGGAATTGATACACCACTCCTAGGACTGCGAAGCGTAGATACTTTCGGAATGTCGGATGTACCATGACGTGAAAGTACGCATCTTTGAGATCTATGCTCGTTGCATAATCGTTCACCCGAATACTCGCTCTGACCGATCGAATCGTCTCCATATAAAACTTCGGAGCGACGATCAGCTTGTTTATCCAGCTCAAATCTATGACTGGACGGAACGAGCCGTCTGGTTTCGGAACCAGAAACAGATGGCTGTAGAATCCCAGAGATTCCTGGTTTTCTACGACCTCTACCGCGTTCTTCATTAAAAGAGACTGCACCTCTGATAACAGAGCGTCTCTTTTCTGTGGATTTGACGGAAGATGAGTCCACTTTGGACTTCGAGTTAATGGAGGCTTTCGTTTGAAGGATATCTTTAGACCTTCCGAAGTCACTCCTCTCACCCAAGGGTCGTCCGTAATCGACGCCCACTCTTGTGAAAAACTCGACAACCTTCCGCCAACCGGAACGCGATAGAGGTTTAAGCCATCACCTCCTGGACCTGCGAGGCCTGCGGTAGGAGAAACCACGTCTTCCACGACCCGCACCTCGCCTCGTCGACCTCGGGGCGTCCGACCGATTGTCCCGGCCTGAAGGACGTCCCGAACGAGAGTCGCTATCCTGACGGTCTCTCGAATAAGACCAACAGGACGCACCGGAACCTCTATAGGAACCTCTCTTGGGCGCATTAGACCCAGAAGTGCCTGTCTTATTCATGTCTGCTGTATCCGACTTTTTAGGAGCCGATCTGAACAACAGAGAATCATTAGCTTTCTTTTTAATTTTATCATAAATAGCGGAAAGCTTGCCGTCAAAGAGAAGTTCTCCTGAGACCGAAGCGACTCTAAGAGAGTTCTTCACCTTAGAATCCACTAGTGTGGATGTAGCTAGGGCTGCGTCACGTCTAACCAACTCCAGATTTGCCACTGAAAGGGCGGAGTTACACGTGGAATAAGCTACTGCCCTTGAAAGAAGTCTTAAAGAGGATTGTATATCCTGAAACTCTTCCCCTTGAAGGCGCAGTGATAACGCCTTAGTAAGGTGATCTGCGTAAGATAAGGCATCTAAATTGGCTCTGTTAGACACAATAGCAGTTTCCAACACCGCGGTTGGAATAGAAGCTGACGACGGTAATGATAGCTCTAAGTCTTCCGCCTCGTCGTCCATACGCAGAGGAACTCTCGGTATACCCTGTCCTGCCGTATCGAATTTATTCCTTGCATTAATGAAAGGCAGGTTAAGAGTATTAGCGGACAAGAAACCTGCTTTCCCCGTCCTGGAAGCAAGTTTAAATATAGCGTCGTTCAATAATTCAAATGTCCTTGCAACATTATTGGACTGCGACGGAAACTCGGGAGCGATGTCCCTGAACCGCTCAAAAAATTCAGAGTCCAATGACGCTATAATTCTCTTGTCCGGAAGCGCAGCAGTCTGGCCCGACGGAACAACTTGAGGGAGAAAGTGCCGGATGAAGTCCACGGCAGCTTTATGTTGTTCCGAAAGGGATAGCTCCAATTCATCCGTATCCCTTTCACCATCCGGTCGGACCTCCCGATGTTCCCGGTCGTCCGCCCCCGATGCTTCGGCGGAGCGTACCGACCCAGCGCCGTCGGATAATTCTCGATCCGACACCGTTTCTGTCGGCTGCTGGGATGCTGCGATAAGCTGTGCTATCTGCACAAGAATGTCCGACGTCGAGACCTGCGGAGGCGCAGTCTTTCGCTGCTTCGCCGAGGGCAGCTCCGCATCAGATGGCTCCCGCATACTTTTCCTATGCGAACGTCCGGAGTCCATCGGTCTCGAATCCCTGGCTGCCGGATGGTGTGACCTGGTCGCCGAAGAATCCTTCATCGGCGAAGCTGGTAAAATATCGGAGGTCACGCAGCCAAGGTGCGGTCGTGTGCGCTGACGAGAAGAGGAAGCCTTAACAGTCTCTGCGGACTGCTTATACAACGGAGCGTCCCGAGCGACGGACGTATGCTCCGCTAAAGACACATTTTGTACCACAACATCTGGTCCCAGATGTTGTTGTACGAGAGAGGGACCTCTCTCGCTCGCGGCCCGGCTGGACCTGGACGAGCTAGGAACCGGACTAAAAGGCTTCCTCCGTTCTCGTTTACTATCCGCCGTCACTGGGTGTGCATCAATTATGTTTATAGTGCTCGCATCACCCAAAATTTCCTCTTGGACCGCATCGGACGAACCCGGCTGCCGAACCATTCGGTGAATGGACGCTACACCGGGCGAGCTAGCGGACGACATTTGTCTAATCTCCATGAGCACTTTTGCCGCTAGCTCTGAATTCATTTGTGACGACGGACGCACACTTGAAGAAGATAACATGGAAACATCACCCTGTTCTGGTTCCTCTGAAATAGAAACTGAGAGAGTAGAGTGACCTTGTGGAGAAAGAGCCGGCATCGCTCTTTCTCCAGAAACAACATATCGTGACACACGTTTCCAATGTTTCTCATCCCAATGTTCACATATAAGACAGGGATTAATGCGAGAACACTGACTACAATTAATACAATGATCATGAAAGTCAGAGGAAGATTTCTTCCTATTACAATTTGAACAATGTCCCTTCATTGTGAAAGAACAACAATAAGTCCTAGTTACTAGCAAAAACCCCTGACACAAAGATACATAATAACATGATCCATTAATAAATGAAAAAACAATTGCAAAACAAAATAATTTTGAAAAAATATTTTTTCAGAGAAGCCCAAGTTGCTGAAAAGTAACGTTGAGCCCCGATGGATCCGATGGCAAAGTGTGGTCAAAAATTTTAAATTTATATAAAATAATTAATGAGACACTTTCGGATAATATAAATGTATCTTATAATGAGATAAACTACCACAAAGGCAAACAGCCCCCCTCAAAAAAGGCTGTTGCCAATGAAAACAAACAGTGTAAACACACTAGAAAACATGACTCCAGGCACTGAAAAAACTGGCCCGGAATCAGTCATCAATTACACTCTATCTGATGCAAAACAGAGACTCCCAGGGGAGAATCTGTAGAACATCAGATGGAAGATGCAGAACACAAACGTTATACACCCATGGGTGAAAACGTAACTATGGGGAAAATAACAGAAAACATTCTGTAACCAAGCAACTCTCCCAGGAAATTTTAGAAATGAAACTTCTCAAAAATATGCCAAAAGCATGGGAGAATTGCCAGGGGGGACTTTAGAAGGCTAGGGGAGAGGAAACACTGAATAAGCAGTGCAACAATTAGCAAGAATGACAACAAGAGGCCCATGCCTCGAAAATAGGCAACTTAACATAATTTCATCAAAAAATTTTAAGTACAGCCCTGATTATTTTTTGCCACTTCTTTTTCCTCTCCTCCTTCTATCCTCCTTAGAATCACATTTTCTCCAAAAATTACGTGTCTGGCATCCTTTAAACTGAGATTTACAAGCACAAAGATCAGTGAGATGTTGACTGATGAAGGACCAAACAGAGAATGATAATTGGCGCCAATTTCGGGACGACTGCGTCACTGCGCATGCACAGTAGAGGCGTACTATGGAGGTCCTTTAGGACATGATTTCTTTTTGTTTTGGATGCAAATTTTGGGGATTGGGGGGCAAAATTTGTGTTTGGCCCTGGTTTTGTTGGAGTTAGCACCAGCTAAGTCTGGGTCATTGGTACAGTATAAAAATATATTTTTTCAGAACAGCCCAAGTTTCTGAAAAGTAACGTTGAGTCCCAATGGATCCCAAGCCTAAGTGTGGACAAAAATTTTAAAAATATTTTAAACAATTTATTCAACACTTACGAACAATAATAATGTATCTAGTTATGATTAAAATAACATCAAGATATTATTTTCCAGAAATCCCCCCCTCACACAGAGGGCTGTTGTAAATGTAAACAATGAGTGTAAAAACACTAAAATAAGACTCCAGGCACCCAGGCCCGAAATCAGTTACCAAAAATACACTATCTGATGCAAAACAGAGACTTCCAGGGAAGAAACTGCAGAACATCAGATGGTAGATGCAGAACACAACGCCTAACCACCCGTAGGTGAAGACGTAAACATGGGGAAAAGAACAAAATTCATTCTGTTATTCAGCTAAAACTCCCAAGAAAGTTTAGTAATAATAATTACAAAAACTATGCCAAAAGCATGGGAGAATAGCAAGGGGGGACTTAAAGGACAGGGAGAGAGGAAAACACTTAAAAAACAGTGTAACTAAATAATCAGAATGACAACAAAATGGCTGCTGCCTCGAAAATAGGTAACTTAACATAATTTCATTAAAAAATTTCAAGTTACAGCCCTGATAATATTCTGTCACACATTTTTTTCCTCTCCTCCTTCTCTATCCTCCTTAGAATCATCATTTCACTAATATTTATGTGTCTGGCATCATTTAAACTGAGATTTATAAGCACAAAGATCAGTCAGATGTTAACTGATGAAGGGTCAAACTTAGAATGATTAATGGCGCCAATTTCGGAACGTCCTTGACACTGCGCATGCGCAGTAGGGGCGAAGTGTGGAGGGCCTTTCAGGAGATGTTTTCTTTGGTTTTAGATGGAAATTTTGGGGATTGGGGGGCAAAATTTGTGTTTGGCCCTATATTTTAAGAGTTAGCACCAGCTATGTCTGGGTCATTGGTACAGTATAAAAATATAGAAATTTTGGGCGTGGCCAAAATTACTGCCCCTCCCATAACAATGGCAAATATTGCCCCTCAAACTTTCTGTGTACAAGCCTGAGTCTACAACCCAAAAGGAAGCTGCAAACCAAATATCAGGTCTCTGCCACTAATAGTTCATGAGAAGAAGATTTTTAAGGATTTTGGTGCCCCTTGGGGGTGTGGCACCACCCAGGGGGAGGGGCAACTTTATTTGAACAAATCCGAATTGGTATTGGTGGACGAATATTTGACCAAGATTTGAATAAAATTGGGCTATTGGTTTGGGAGGAGAAGTCGATAATGTAAAGTTCACGACGGACGACGGACGACGGACGATGACGACGGATGGCAAGTGATAAGCTAAGCTCCCTTCGGTGAGCTAATAAGGATCATTGGTAGAGGGGGTTACAGTCATCAGTCACATTAAGTTTTTTTCAAACCATTTGGCCTTGTAGTTTCAAAGAAGATTTTCTTGAAAATGCACACATTTATGAATTCTGTTTCAACAAAAAAATCAGTAAAAAAGGGTTAAAATATTTTGAAATAACAATTTTTTCAGACAGTATTCTCTTTCAAAATAGCTTTTGGACAGGTAAAGGGTTACAGGAATCTTAAAAGATATACAATAATTACTGTCATCTGAGCTGACATGATTGCAAGATAATAAAGAGAATTTACAATGTAACCTAGAAAACAATTTATCAACATGTGTCAAACATAATTAGATTACAGCTGAAGATATCAAGCTACAGTTGCACTTGTTTTACAGTACAAGTCACAATAAGTTGTGTAGGATAATCCTATAAACTATGTATCTTTTCTCTTCCTACACTGATAAGACCAGAAGCTGACATCATTTTCTGGAAAGCTCTCACTGATAGCTTTTCCAGAACAAGAATTGTGATAATTGGGAATATGTTCATTTCTGTTCCCTGTATGCTATGTTTTTGATAAAAATAATATGAGGTGTACACTGTACTAAAGAGCTGAGGGGTGGGTTAATATGACCTCACAATTAATGTATGTGGTCCTGACAGTTAATGCATATCAACGAAAGTTACCAAGTTACAGTGAAATTATTCCAAAACGAGTCATCCTATCAAGTTACATTGCTCGGGCAGCCATCATGGTTGAATGATCGCAACCAAAAGGGGACATTCTCATCTCGGCATCATCTGGAGTGATCCAACGAAGTTACAATGAAATCCCTTCATAAATATGAACTGTAGACTGTGCTCAAGATTTTCGGGCTTCGGGCACCTGTAGCCATCACAGTTGACCAATCACAACTAAAAGGGGATGTCATCATCTAGGCATTATATGGAGTCAACCTAACAAGTAAAATGAAATCCTTGCATAAATACGACCTTTTGCCTGTGCTAAAGGTTTTTGGGCTTGGGCACCATCAAGGCTGAATGATCGCGATCAAAATGAAACGTTCTCATCTAGACATCATTTGGAGTCATCCTACCAAACTACAATGAAATCCCTTCATAATTATGACCTGTAGACTGTTCTAAAAGTTTTCAGGCTTCGAGCCCCTGTAGCTGTCACAGTTGCCCAATCGTGTCTAAAAAAGGACGTTCTCATCTAGACATTACATGAAGTCAACCTACCAAGTTACGATGAAATCCCTTCATAAATATGACCTGTAGACTGTGCTAAAGGTTTTGGGGCTTCGGGCTCGAGCAGCCATCATGGTTGAATGATCGCAATCAAAGGGGACAATCTCATCTGGGCATCATCTGGAGTGATCCTATGAAGTTACACTGAAATCCATTTATAAATATGACCTGTAGACTGTGCTCAAGGTTTTCGGGCTTCGAGCACCTGTAGCCATCACAGTTGACCAATCATGGCCAAAAGGGGATGTCATCATCTAGGCATTATATGGAGTCAACCTAACAGGTTACAATGAAATCCTTCCATAAATATGACCTTTTGCCTACGCTAAAGGTTTTTGGGCTCGGGCACCCATCAAGGCTGAACGATCGCGATCAAAATGGGATGTTCTCATCTAGACATTATTTGGAGTTATCCTACCAAGTTACAATGAAATCCCTTCATAAATATGACCTGTAGACTATCAAGTTACATTGCTCGGGCAGCCATCATGGTTGAATGATCGCAACCAAAAGGGGACATTCTCATCTGGGCATCATCTGGAGTGATCCTACGAAGTTACAATGAAATCTCTTCATAAATATGAACTGTAGACTGTGCTCAAGATTTTCGGGCTTCGGGCCCCTGTAGCCGTCACAGTTGCCCAATCAGGACCAAAAGGTGACTTTCTCATCTAGACATTGTATGAAGTCAACCCACCAAGTCACAATTAAATTCCTCAATAAATATGACCTGTAGACTGTGCTAAAGGTTTTCGGGTTTGGGGCTCGGGCAGTCGTCACGGTAGGCAGATCATGCCCAAATGGGGAAAGTCTCATCTAGAGATCATAAGGAGTCATCCTACCAAGTTACAATGAAATCCCTCCATATTAAACATGACCTGCAGACTGTGCTAAAAGTTTTGGGGTTTCGGGCTTGGGCAACCATCACAGTTGATAGATCATGCCCAAAAGGGGACGTTCTCATCTAGGCATTATACAGAGGCATCCTACCAAGTTACAATGAAATCCCTTCATAAATACAACCTGTAGACTGTGCTAATGGTTTTTGGGTTTTGGGCTCAGGCAGCCATACCGGTTGCCCGATCGCGACCAAATGAGGACGTTCTCATCTAGACATGGCCCCAAACCTGCATATGAAATTTCGTGACGATCAGACAAGAACTGTGGGGTGTTGCCCGTGCTAAAGGAAAATGCGAACAGACTCACAGACTAACAGACTTCCACACGCGTGATGGCAATAGCTTATCTTGACTATGTCAAGTTAAGCTAAAAATTACTTCATTTTGAGGAACTCTTCCGCACAGTAGGAATAGGGCTGGGGAAATAGAAATCTAGAACATGTTGCCCACTTATTCTGAAATATTAAATGCATTTTAAGATACTTAAGATATTCGGAAATGTTAAAAAATTTATAGTAATTTATATATTTTTTATACTTACCAATGACCCAGACACAGCTGGTGCTAACTCCTTAAATTATTGGGTCAAACACAAATTTTGCCCCCCAATCCCCAAAATTTGCATCAAAAACCGAAATTCAATGTCCTATATGGTCCTCCATACTTTCTATCCACTGCGCATGCGCAGTGTCAAGGAGCTCTTGAAACTGGCGCAAATGTCATTCTTTCAACCAGTGCCTGGAAAGCGTTATGTAATAAGCGGGGAGGTATGAGTTACCAACTCATGGGAGGGCCATACCCGTCTGGGTCATTGGTAAGTATAAAAAATATATAAATTACTATAAATATTTTTATACTGTACCAATGACCCAGACTTAGCTGAATAGAAAAAAGGCTGGAGGGCCTAGGACATACAAAAGAAAATCCAATAGACTCAATTACATGAAAACAGAATTATCCCCTCAAGGAGAAGAGGAGCACAGGTTTTATATGTATCTTTCTTGTTTGTATCAAAAAAGAAAGACACAATACCATTCCGTAATTGAGCACAATAATCATCAATGATCTCTATTAACATCCAGTATAATCCCTTATACTAATCTTTTTAAAGGAAAGCCAATAATTAAAGATAATGAGACTCTTTATACTCATTAAAAAGTGTTCGAGGATTGTATATTAGCGCTCGTATGATCCGTGACATATACAAATGTTTCCCACCAAGCTACACTTTTAAAATATTATATGAATTAGCTTTACACTTTAAAACCATCCCAGCACCGACTCGGAATTACTGACTCCAGAGGAGGTATTCCCTTGCTTTTTTCCTATAAAGCAGGTGATATAAGGGAACACCCCCCCCCACCCCACCCCCACCCCCTTTCCCTAGCACTGGGTCAAATACCCCAGAGTGAAGAGGGCAGCAGGACAGATACGCTGCCGGAACAGATACTTCATGCGCCAAAATCTTAAACACAGACTGCTGAGATGAAGATAATTTTTCATAAGCAGTACGGATAGTTAATTGAATCCATCTTGCAATGGAATGGACCGTAATGTCCCTACTATTAGGCAGCAGAGACAGAAAGAGACGTTTATGTCCCTTTCTGATAAACTCAGATCTACGTTTGTAAAAAACGTATAGCTCTAACAGGACAGATTAAAGGCCTATGCCCGTCTGAAGATGGAAGAGCCTACTAAAATAGATCCCGGATACTTATAGGAACCTGATTCCAGTCAAAAATCCAACCTTAGTAGTCATGGTAATAGTATTACCTACACTACGAAAGTGAGAATCATCAACAGATAGTGCCTGAAGCTCACTAACTCTTCTAGCCGAAGAGAAGGCTAAGAGAAAGCTGTCTTATAACATAAGAATTTGAAGTCCATTGTATCAAGGGGCTCAAATGGCGCTTCTTTAAGCTTCAGAAGAACCCAAGCTAAATTCCACTTAAATTAATCTAAGGGTTCTAAGTCTATTTATCAAAAAGTTTTCCGTAACTTAGATAAAGAGACATTAGATCCAATCTGTAAACTATCATCCACATTGCACTTAGCAGCATAATTTAGCGAAGAGGAGGTCCTCCTACAGTTAGAAATTGTGTCCACTGCTCGTCCTGTAAATTGCTTGCCGTGCAAGAAGGACCGCACAATGAAAATACGTGAAGGTTGAGACCTTACGGGTTGTGATGCAGTGTGCGCGATTTCCACTGCGAAAGAAGATTCTCTCGTGGAGGAAGCTTCCGCAGCATGTCCCACAGCACACACCTGAAAAGATTTATCCATGGTCTTTGGGAGATCAGAGATGCTACCAACAGAATTTGCAGTGAGATTGCTTTATCTTAAGCAATATCTGCAGATCAATGGCGCTGGAGGATACGTGTATCCTATCATTCCGTCCCAGATTTATCCATGGTCTTTGGGAGATCAGAGATGCTACCAACAGAATTTGCAGTGAGATTGCTTTATCTTAAGCAATATCTGCAGATCAATGGCGCTGGAGGATACGTGTATCCTATCATTCCGTCCCAAGAGATCGAGAGAGCGTCTCCTTCAAATGCTCGAGGATTGGACACGGCGACACATATGTCTGCAACTGATAGTTGAGATGCATCGCAAAAAAGTCTACCCTTGGACGATCCCATTAGTAGCAAATCTGATTGAAAAATCGTTGTTGAGAGTCCATTCTGACGACAACAAACGACCTATCCGAGAAAGGGAGTCCGCTAGAACGTTCAGACGACCCGGAATATGACGAACCGATAGAAGAACTTGATGCTCTAGGACAAACAGAAGGATCCTTTCCGTTAAACTGAATAACGGAATGGAATGAGTGCCTACCAGGTTCCGAATATACACTACTACTGTCGAATTGTCAGACAGAATTTGAACATGCGAATTCTGAAGAATGTTCATTCAGTGATGTAGCGCAATCCATGTTGACATCATTTCTTGATGTTTATGTACTTGTTAGGAACTGCAGATCCTAAAGACCCTGGCACCCTGAATCTATTGGGCTCAGAGTTGCGCCACAACCTGTTTGACCCGCATCCGTCATTATCGTTAAACTCGGATCCGGCAGTTGCAGTGGTACTCTTTGAGTTAACCACTGAAAATCTATCCAAGTCTGAAACCCTTGTTCACTTGATTCGACAAGACAATGTTCGATTCGAGCGAATGAGTCTTCACACTCCAATTCCGAGATAAAATATCTGTGGAGTGAACGAGTGTGTATCTGCTTCATCGGAATAATATTCGCAGCGGGTACACACAAACCTGTCAGTTTAATGAATTCTCTCGCTGTTACTACATCTGAGTGAAGACAAAAGCGAGTGTATCAACTGACTAAAATCGCTCTGGTTAACGTCAGACGAATGAGATTGTTGTGTGTCTCTAAGCTCATTCCCACGTGGGTGAATGAATAGGATGGCACTAGATCTGACTTCTTTTTGTTTACTAAGAAACCGAGATGTCGGAGCAATTGAAGCAGACTCTGAACATCGTTCTGAAGCCTTAACTTGCTGCTGTAACCCTGAAGAATGCCATCCAAGTTCTTCTTGGTAAGGTGATCTGCATGAGATAATGCGTCTAAATTCTATTAGACAATATTGTCATCTCCAGTATATTGGACTAATAGACATGGGTGCCGGCAATGACAATTCCAGGTCTTCAGCCTAGTCGTC
The DNA here is from genome assembly GCA_031216915.1 of Pictodentalium vernedei. Lineage (NCBI taxonomy): Eukaryota > Metazoa > Mollusca > Scaphopoda > Dentaliida > Dentaliidae > Pictodentalium > Pictodentalium vernedei. The sequence continues at coordinate 629,515,774 of CM062295.1, read as the reverse complement.
CAAATGCAGAGGAATTCTCGGCACGCCTAGTCCTGCCGTTTCAAAATGTCTTGCATTGATGAAAGGCCGCTGAATAACGCTAGGCGATAGGAAACATAATTTGCCAGTCTTTGAGGCTAGCTTGAATATAGCGTCATTCAAAAGTTCAAATGTCCATGACATTTCTGGACTGGGTCGTAAACTGAGGGACGGTGTCCTTAATCCGGCCGAAAAAGTCTGTGTCCAGTGACGCTTTCAGTTTCTTATCAGGTAACACAGAATTTTTGTCCAGAGAAACAACTTGTAAAAGGTGATGCCAAATGAAATCTACGGCTACCTTGAGTTGTTCGGAAAGGGAAAATTTCAGCTGTGCTGATTCCCTTTTACCATCCGCCTGGACCACATAAAAATTTTGGTCGTCCCTTACTGACTCTGCAGGGGAACGAACCGACCTTGCTTGCTCAGATAGTTCTTTACTGAAAAGGTTTCTGATAGCTGCTGGGATGCTGCGATGAATTGAGCTATCTGCGACAGCTAGACCGTCACAGAGGCCTGTGGAGCCGCGGTCTTACGTAACTAGAACTATCACTGAAGGTGATTAATACCCCCGCTTTGGGTTTTTAGAGGAATGCACTTCTGATCATGTAGGCGAAGGCCATAAGGAAATGTATACATAAAGATCATTTTTTGTTGTTGAAATTTGTATTTGCATGTGGCCTTCCACAGAACAGCACTGAATACTTAAAGAGCCCACACATATATGGTTTACATTTGGAAAAACACATTTACAATGTGCAACATGTATTCAAAATCGGTTCATTAATGTAGGAGGAGTTGCACACACAAGAATCCCATTTGAAAACCCATAATAAATCCAAGTTAAAGGGAGATAACCTGGTTAAAATTGTCGCAGATCAAAAATTTGGGAATATGCGTATGTTCACTTAGTTGTGATAATGTTTGAAAGGTTTCGTCAAAATTGATTGATAAACGTAGGAGGAGTTGCACGCACAAGAATTTCATGTAGAAACCCATAATAAATCTAAGTTAAAGGGAGATAACCTAGTTAAAATTGCCACAGCTCAAAAATTTTGGAATATGCGCATGTTCACTTAGTAGTGATGATGTCTGTAAACTTTCATCCAAATTGATTGATAAATGTAGGAGGAGTTGCGCACACAAGAATTTCATGCAGAAACCCATATTAAATCAAAGTTCAAGAGAGATAACCTGGTTAAAATTGTCGCAGATCAAAAAGTTTGGAATATGCACATGTTCAATTAGTAGAGATGATGTTTGAAAGGTTTCATCAAAATCGGTTCATTAATGTAGGAGGAGTTGCGCACACAAGAATTTGTTCGAACGGAAAGACATAATAAATCTAAGTCAAAGGGAGATAACCTGGTTAAAATTGTCGCAGATCAAAAATCTTGGAATATGCGCATGTTCACTTAGTAGTGATGATGTCTGAAAAGTTTTGTCCAAATTGATTGATAAATGTAGGAGGAGTTGCACACACAAGAATTTCATGTAGAAACCCATATTAAATCAAAGTTCAAGAGAGATAACCTGGTTAAAATTGTTACAGATTAAAAAGTTTGGAATATGCACATGTTCACTTAGTAGAGATGATGTTTGAAAGGTTTCATCAAAATCGGTTCATTAATGTAGGAGGAGTTGCGCACACAAGAATTTGTTCGGATGGAAAGACACAATAAATCTAAGTCAAAGGGAGATAACCTGGTTAAAATTGTCGCAGATCAAAAATCTTGGAATATGCGCATGTTCACTTAGTAGTGATGATGTCTGAAAAGTTTTGTCCAAATTGATTGATAAATGTAGGAGGAGTTGCACGCACAAGAATTTCATGTAGAAACCCATAATAAATCTAAGTTAAAGGGAGTGCACGCACAAGAATTTCATGTAGAAACCCATAATAAATCTAAGTTAAAGGGAGATAACCTAGTTAAAATAGCCACAACTCAAAAATTATGGAATATGCGCATGTTCACTTAGTAGTGATGATGTCTGTAAACTTTCGTCCAAATTGATTGATAAATGTAGGAGGAGTTGCGCACACAAGAATTTCATGCAGAAACCCATATTAAATCAAAGTTCAAGAGAGATAACCTGGTTAAAATTGTCGCAGATCAAAAAGTTTGGAATATGCACATGTTCACTTAGTAGAGATGATGTTTGAAAGGTTTCATCAAAATCGGTTCATTAATGTAGGAGGAGTTGCGCACACAAGAATTTGTTCGAACGGAAAGACATAATAAATCTAAGTCAAAGGGAGATAACCTGGTTAAAATTGTCGCAGATCAAAAATCTTGGAATATGCGCATGTTCACTTAGTAGTGATGATGTCTGAAAAGTTTTGTCCAAATTGATTGATAAATGTAGGAGGAGTTGCACGCACAAGAATTTCATGTAGAAACCCATAATAAATCTAAGTTAAAGGGAGATAACCTAGTTAAAATTGCCACAGCTCAAAAATTTTGGAATATGCGCATGTTCACTTAGTAGTGATGATGTCTGTAAACTTTCGTCCAAATTGATTGATAAATGTAGGAGGAGTTGCGCACAAAAGAATTTCATGCAGAAACCCATATTAAATCAAAGTTCAAGAGAGATAACCTGGTTAAAATTGTCGCAGATCAAAAAGTTTGGAATATGCACATGTTCACTTAGTAGAGATGATGTTTGAAAGGTTTCATCAAAATCGGTTCATTAATGTAGGAGGAGTTGCGCACACAAGAATTTGTTCGAACGGAAAGACATAATAAATCTAAGTCAAAGGGAGATAACCTGGTTAAAATTGTCGCAGATCAAAAATCTTGGAATATGCGCATGTTCACTTAGTAGTGATGATGTCTGAAAAGTTTTGTCCAAATTGATTGATAAATGTAGGAGTTGCACACACAAGAATTTCATGTAGAAACCCATATTAAATCAAAGTTCAAGAGAGATAACCTGGTTAAAATTGTCACAGATTAAAAAGTTTGGAATATGCACATGTTCACTTAGTAGAGATGATGTTTGAAAGGTTTCATCAAAATCGGTTCATTAATGTAGGAGGAGTTGCGCACACAAGAATTTGTTCGGATGGAAAGACACAATAAATCTAAGTCAAAGGAAGATAACCTGGTTAAAATTGTCGCAGATCAAAAATCTTGGAATATGCGCATGTTCACTTAGTAGTGATGATGTCTGAAAAGTTTTGTCCAAATTGATTGATAAATGTAGGAGGAGTTGCGCACACAAGAATTTCATGTCCGGAAAGACGTACGGACGGACGTACGGACGGACGGACAGACGGACGGACGGACGGACGGACGGACGTACGGACGTACGGACGTACAGGGCGATTCCTATATAGCCCCCACTTCTTCGAAGCGGGGGTATAATTAGCTGCTTGAAGCTCCAGGGACGTTAATTCCTGCATTTATATAATATGCGAATGTCCCAACTGGAAAGGCCTCAGGTCCTTGGCTAGCAGATGACATGACCTGGTCAACGTGGAAACACCTCCTGAACTGCGAGGATTGCGGAAGGAGAAAACAGATCCTCCATGACCCGCACCTTGTCCAGTCGACCTAGGGGCGTCTGACCCGATATCTCAGGCCAGCATTATGACCCCTATGTGAGTCGCTACTCTGACAGTCTCTGGAGTAAGACGTAGAGGCTTTGATCCTCTATAGGAACTTCCTTTGGACGTATTCGCCTCCGAAGAACCTGCCTTACTCCTCCCTGTGGAGTTCGACTTTTTCAAAGCGGAATAATGCAGAGAATCCGGAGCTTTCTTAGTAATCTAATATAGATTGTAGAAAGCTTAACGACAAAGAGAAGCTCTCCTGAGACCGGAGTGACTGGAAGAGAGTTTTTTCACCTTACTATCCACTCTTGTGGATGCAGACAGGGCAGCATCACGTCTGACTAACTCCATATTGCCACTGAAAGGGCAGAGTTATACGTAAAATACGCTATAGCCCTCGAAAGAACTCTTAAGGAAGATTGAAGATCCTGGAATTCTTTCACTTCGAGACGTAGTGATAATGCTCTGGTAAGGTGATCTGCGTGAGAAAATGTGTCTAAATTGTGTTCTCCAGTATACTGGAGTAAATAGACATGGACGCCGGCAATGACTGTTCCAGGTCTTCAGCCTAGTCGTCCAAACACAGAGGAACTCTCGGTGCGGCTTGTCCTGCCATTTCAAATTAATGTCTAGCATTGATGAAAGGCAGCTGTATAGCACATAGGTGATAAGAAACCGGATTTGCCAGTCTTAGAGGCTAGCTTGAATATAGCGTCATTCAAAAGTTCAAATGTCGATGACATTTCTGGACTGGGTCGGAAACTCAGGGACGGTGTCCCTAATCCGGCAGAAAAAGTCTGTGTCCAGTGATGCTTACAATTTCTTATCAGGTAACGCAGCATTTTTGTCCAGAGAAACAACTTCTAAAGGTGATGCCGGATGAAATCTACAGCACCTTAAGTTGTTCGGAAAGGGAAAATTTCAGCCGTGCTGATTCCCTTTTACCATCCTCCTGGACCACATAATAATCTCGGTCGCCCCTACTGACTCTGCAGGGGAGCGAACCGACCCGGCTTGCTCAGATAGTTCTTAACTGAAAAATTTTCTGATCGCTGCTGGGATGCTGCAATGAATTGAGCTATTTGTGATAGCTAGTCCATCACGGAGGCCTGTGGAGCCGCGTTCTTACATAATTAGCCACTGGAAGCTCCAGGGACGTTCATTCCTGCAATTATATAATATGCGTACGTCCCAACTGGGAAGACCTCGTGTCCTTGGCTAGCAGATGGAGTGACCTGGTCGACGTGGATTCCCTGGACGGTGAAGCAGGAGCTCCAGGGACATTCATTCCTGCATTTATATAATATGCGAACGTCCCCTGGAAATCTGTGGACACATAGCCAAGGTGCGGTCATGTGTGCTGACGTGAGGATGAGGAAGCCAATAGAACAGCCACGTCGGACTGTCTATGTGGCGGAGCGTCCTGAGCAGGAGGAGTGGACTAACAAACGAACATACAACAACATCGTGGCCCAGATGTTGCTGTAAGAGAGAGGTGCCCTCTCTCGCCCGCGGTCCGGATAGACCTGGACGAGCTAGCTACCGGACTGACAGGCTTCCTCCGTACTATCCTTGGATCCGTCGTTGCTGGGTGTGCACATTCAATGTTTATAGTGCTCGCATCACCCAAACTGCTTCCCTGGACTGCAATGGACGAACCCGGCTGCCGAGCCATTCGATGAATGGTCGCTACACCAGGCGGACTAGCGGACAATCAACGCCGTCGATCCTACTAGGGACCTCTTAGGCAATTGTCATATTTCCATGAGCACTTAGCTGCTAGCCCTAATATACACACTTGTTGAAGACATCACGGAAACATCACCCTGTTCTTGTTCTTCTGAAAAAGAGACTGATAAACTAGCGTGACCTTGCGGAGAGAGGACCGGAATGGACCCCTCACCACTAACAATATACCACGACACACGTCTCCAATGTTGTCATTCCAATTAGCACACACTGAGCAAGAATTAGTGCGAATACATTGACTACAAGAAACACAATGAACATGAGAATCAGAGGAAGATTTCCTCGCATTACAATTTGAACAATATTTTTTCATCATGATAAAATATAAACAGTCATAGTACTCGCACTAACCCTTGAAACAAAGATACATAATATAATATAATCCATTATAACATTTTGAAAAAATAATTTTAAAAAAAAAAAAAATTTTGAAAGATTTTCAGAAGAGCCCAAGTTCGCAATCGGAACAATGAGCCCAAATGGATCCCAAAAAAGCCTAAGTGTGGACAAAATATTTTAAAACATTTTTAAATATTAATGCAACACTTCCGGACAATATTAATGTATCTGGCTATGAGCAGAACTAATAGAAGACAAGTAATCACTATCAGAAGTAACCGTTGTCAACATAAGCAAAAGTGTACAGAAACCGGAAACATGACTCCAGGCACTGTGACCATGGCCCAAAATCAGTAACCAATTTAAACACTATCCGATGTAAAACAGAGGCTTCCAGAGAAGAAACTGCAGTACATCGGATGGTAGATGCAGATAACAACGCCTAAACACCGAAGGGTGAGGACGTGAACATGGGGAAAAAACAGAATAATCATTCTGTTACCAAGCCAAAACTCCCAAGAAATTTTAGTAAAAAAAATTTCAAAATTATGCCAAACGCATGGGAGAATAGCAAGGGGGGTATTAATGAAAGGGAGAGAGGAAACACTGAACAAACAATGGTAAGTTCATCAGAGTTCATAGCCAGGATGACAACATAAGGCTCATGCTCTGAAATTAAGGAACATGAAATAATTTCGTAAAAAAACTATAAGTTACAGCCCTGAACACATTCTGCCACTGTTTCTTCCTGTCATCTTTATTTTTTCCCTTAGATCCACCATTTCTTTCATAATTATGTGTCTGGCATCATTTAAACTGAGATTTACAAGCACAAATATCAGTGACATGTTACTGATTTTAGGACCAAACAAAGAATGACATTTGCGCCAATTTCGAGAGCTCCTTGACACTGTGCATGCGCAGTGGATAGAAAGTATGAAGGACCATTTTCGACATTGAATTTCAGTTTTTGATGCAAATTTGGGGGATTGGGGGAGCAAAATTTGTGTTTGGCCCTACAATTTAAGGAGTTAGCACCAGCTAAGTCTGGGTCATTGGTACAGTATAAAAATATAAAAATTTTGTTGAGACCAGAAATTGCTACATCCTTCTGACAACCCTAAATAGTGCACAAGGATATTATTTTGAATAAAACTGAATCTGTAACACATAAGAAAGCCACTTACCAATGCTAATAGCATCGCAGTCCCAGACTCATGAGAAAGAAATTTTCAATGGATTTTTAGCATTTTATTCCAAGGCCATGTGGATCTTTTCTCAGCAGTTCCAGGTGAGCTAAAAAAGGATGGTACCCAAGCAAAAGCTAACAATTTCCTTAATATTCTGTTTACATAAATTTGTTTTATTGCAAATGATTGAACAGTGTTTGTGGGCACTCTTCAATAATTTGTAATAAAACAAATTTTAAATAACAAATTCAGACCGCCAAAAATAATCTAGCTCTCAACCAGTTAAACTTACCTTCAATAAAATTGTATTCATTCTTGTTGATGATACTTGCAAGATTGGAACCTTCATAGTTGCAATGGTATTGAGCCAACTCCCATGGAACTATTGGCTGTTTCTTTAAAATGTAGCAAAAATCACTATTTGGTGATGGTTCTGACCATTCAGGTGGACATCCTGAATCCCATTCTTGACATTAATGAAAGAAAAAAAAATCACATTCTTTTTACCCTTTACCTTACAAATCGGCCGCATCCAACCATTTAATTTACAAATTAAGCTGCTGAAAAAAACTATATTTTCAAGAAATTTTAACAAAACTATATCATGTGATCCCCTCAATGAAACAAGCTTGGGGTCACATGATACAGTTTTGTTGAAATTTCTTGAAAATTTTGAAGTAATATGTCAAATATAAAATTTTGGTTTTGTGTGCATTGGGTAAAAGGATTAACCCTTTACCCAATGCAGACGATAACAAAATTTGTTATCTGAATTATTGTTTTTCAATTTTTTTGAAAAATTTCAACAAAATCTTATCATGGGACCCCCTCAATGGAACATGGTCAATGAGCTCATTCCAGTGAGGGGATCACATGATATGGCTTTATTGAAGTATTTTGGAAATGTTTTTTTTTTTCAACTGCATAATTTTAAATTACATGGGTGGCACCCCTGGAAATAAAGACTGTTAAGTACAGAATGAGGTCCCCAGAGGGTGAATCTGGTGATGCTACCCTGAACAGCAGGATTGCATTACTAAATTTACCATCTGTGAACCTTAATCTGCATCAGGGTGTCTGGCCTAAACAGAAAAAGATACCCAGAGGATAAATCGGCAGATTCTAGCCCACTGTATGGGGTAGCATGAGCAAATTCACCCTCTGGGACCTCAACATAAATTGTGGTGTGTCCTTGCGTATGACATATAATAACAATTTCCCCTGTCAGAACACAATGATGGAGGGTGATACTGTATACCTCATCCTGATGGTTCACTTGCCTTCAAGCAATGCTAACCTAAGCTTTCTTTGGTGTCATGTTAGTCAGTTGAACAGCGTGATAGTCCCTCACCAGTATTTTCACTAGGGATAAGATGTTGGGGGCCATTTTATGAAAATTTTGGGGGAAAGTCTAGTGCTGAAATGGGTGACCGGATATCTGGTTACAAACTGGTTGAAAAAGCTGTCAGCAGGATAACCACAATGTTAATATTGTGTATTATCTATAGCATAAAAAGCCCATTTATTTACCTGAATGTGAATGTTACTGCGGTAATTAATCAAGGTCACAACAGTTGAACACATGTGGAGCAGGAAAATATTATTGAGACAATTATATGACTATTGTTCTACAGTTTTTGTGTTATATGACATGTCACTTGCATACTCACGTTTTGCTACTGTGCATGTATCAAATGTATGTCACATGCATTCTAAGAAAACAACCACAAGTCATGATCCTACTTTGAGTTTTTGTGTAATTGTACTGTCTACTGTTGACACAGCTATGTGATGCCAATTAATAGCACTCATTCTAAGAATTGCATTTTCAATTCTCATTTAACCCTTTCAACACTGGTGGTATCTTCCATGTCAGTTAAATGGCAGAAATTGGAAGAGTCCATATCCATTATTTGGAGGTAGAGCAATTAATATTTGCAACATGCAGCCTTCAGGCTGCACGTTGCAAATATTAATTGTTGTACTACACACGTTCACTTAGTAGCCATCCTTCTTAATGAAATTATGATGTATTGTGTTGCTGGACCGGTAAAGCAGTCTCTCGTGTTGAAAGAGTTAATAGTCCAGTTCAATGCTGACACAACCACAAGGATACCGCATTTAGCTGTATCTTAAGTTTGTTACTTTACTGTATTGAACACGTTTACATTCTTTACGACTTTAGTTAATTATTAAAAAAAAATATTGAAGGTCTGGGGGTAAACTAAGCAAGGGGAAAGGGTCCCTAAAGGGATCCCCTTTCCCAAAAGTGGAATCCCTGCTCTGTTGTACTTCCCAGGTAGTCTGGCTTCCTCCACCCATTATTCTCTCAGACATGGTATGACCCTGACTGTTGAATGTGTTATTAAATTGGAAAAAATGACAAGAGGGATGCTAACACCTTATTGCTCACCTACATTCCTTTTTAATACAGTTACTTCTACAAACTCCCAAGGTAGCTGTATCAAGCAATGCTCAAATGGCTCAAGTTGTCAAAAGAGATGAGTGCATCAGTAAGTGATCAGCAGCAAGAGCAATTTTTTGATTTGCTATGACAAAACCAAGGGCAACTTTTTTGTTCATTCATCTGTACTGGTCCTAGGAAAGCTTCCTAGCAAGCTCTGCTCTGTGAAGTATTAAAAAACAACCGAACAAAATTTTTGTTTTGCCTTCAACTGCTGTATGACCCAGTTATATACTACATGACAAATGTGGTTCATATCTGCCTATTGGATCTGAAAGTTAAAAAATTTATAGTAATTTATATATTTTTTATACTTACCAATGACCCAGACATAGCTGGTGCTAACTCTTAAAATATAGGGCCAAACACAAATTTTGCCCCCCAATCCCCAAAATTTGCATCTAAAACCAAAGAAAACATGTCCTGAATAGCCCTCCACACTTCACCTCTACTGCGCATACGCAGTGTCAAGGACGTTCCAAAATTGGAGCCATTAATCATTCTTATAACCAGTGCCTGGTAAGCGCTATGTACTCAGCGGGGAGGTATGAGTTCCCAACTCCTGGGAGGGCCATCCCCGTCTGGGTCATTGGTAAGTATAAAAAATATATAAATTACTATAAATTTTTTAACATTTTTATACTGTACCAATGACCCAGACATAGCTGAATAGTAAAAAGGCTGGAGGGCCAAGGACATAGAGCAAGTTGGAATACGCTCAATATATAAAATAGAGTCATCCCCTCTAGGGAAAAAGAAGTATTAGGCCTTACATGTATCTTTCATATTTATGATAAATTAGAAAGATACAACACCTTCCAAAATTGAGCATCATACATCCATGTACTCTATTAATATGTAGTATAATCCTTATACTAATAATTTTTAAAGTAAGCCAATAAATAAAGTAAGTCTAGAGAATAGAGACTCTTTATACTTCTTAAAAGTGTCTGAGGATTGTATAATAACGTCCGTTGACACGTGCTATATTCAAAAGCTATACTTTAAAAACTAAGACCTGAATGAATTTTTAAAACATAAACTTCTCACTAAAAAAACATCCCAATAACAGCTCAGAATTACTAACTCCGGAGGAGGTATCCCCTTGTTTTCATAGTAAAACAGGTGACCCAAGGGAACACCCACCCACCCCCCCCCCCCTTTTTCTTGCCCTGGGTCAAATAGCCCAGAGCGAAGAGGGCAGCAGAACGGAGTCACTGCCGAAACAGACAGCCTACCTAGCTATAGAAGCAACTGTTAAGTGAATGACATTCTGAGCAGTAGATAATAGACCTAACAATAGAGGCGTCCAGAAATGGACTCGATATTTCTGAGATAAAAAATCATGAATGTGGATGGCTGAGCGCAATGAGCAGCCTTCAAAAATCTATAATAGCGACACTATTAATGTAAGTCCAAGATGTAGAAGAACTCTTACTTCATGAGCCGAAATCTCAAGCACAACTGCTGAGTCAATGATATACCATAAGCAGTATCGATAGTTAATTGAATCCATTAGCAATAGAATGGAGTGTAACGTCCTTCTATTAGGCATCAAAGACAGAAGAAGCTTACGCCCGTAGTAATAAACAGATATCTGTTTATAAATACGTAAACTCTAACCGGACAGAGTAAAGGCCTATGCCCGTACGAAGACGGAAGGACCTAAATAACAATAGGTTCCGGATATTATTAGGAGCCTGACTCTTATGCAAAAATCCAACCTAAATAGTAAAGGAAGTAGTGATTCCGAAACTACGAAAGTGAGAATCATCCACCGATAGTGCATGAAGCTCACTGACTCTTCAGTAAAAGAGAAGCCAACAGAATTACTGTCTAAAAGGTCAGAATTTGAAAACTACTGTTTCCAGAGGCTCAAATGATTACTTAGCTAAATAAGAACCGAAGTTAAATTCTGTATAGAAATTTAATCTAATGATTCTAAGTCTATTTATCGAAAAGTTACTAACTGACTTAGATAAAGAGACATAAGACTCAATTGTAAACTATCATAGAGTGCATAAGTATGAGATAACATAAACCTATAACCCTAATAGTGACAGGCTGCAGTAGATCTTGTGAAACAAGTATACTAGAAAGATGCAATGACTAGTATGGAGGGATCAACAATATCAACATAGTGATCCCTACACCAACGACGGAAGAGCCTCCATTTTAGCCGCATAGTATAGCGAAGAAGAGGTTCTCCTACAGTAAGAAATCGCGTCCAAAGCTCGTCCAGTACAATGCTTACAATGCAATGAGGACCACACAACGGAATACGTGAAGGTTGAGATCTTGCGGGTTGTGATGAAGTTGACACGATTTTTCCCAGCGAAAAAAGATCCTCTCATGGAGGAAGTTTTCGCGTTAAGTCCCACAGTAGACCTCAGAGTAAATTTACCCACAGTCTCTGTGAAGACAGAGATGCTATCAACAGAAATGTATTGTGGTTGTTTATCTTAGCAATACTTGCTGAAACAACAGCGCAGGAGGATACGCATATCCTATCATTCCGTCCTATTAGATCAATAGAGCGTTAACAACATAAGCTCAGAGATCCGGACATGTAAACACATACGTCTGCACTTGAATAGCAAGTTGTGTCGTAAATAAATTATCATTGGGCGCTCCCATTGATAGCAAATCTGATTGAATACTTGTTTGCTGAGAGTCCATTCTGATGGCAACAAGCGACCCATAAGTGAAAGGGAGACCGGTAATACAATCAGACGACCCAGAATATGACGGACCGAAGCAGAACTTGGTGTACTATAACAAACAGAAGGATTCTTTCCATTAAATTGAATAACGGAAACGAATGAGTGCCTCCCTGGTTCCGGAGATATGCCACTACTGTCGTATTATCGGACAGGATTTGGACATGCGTTTCTGAATAATGTTCATCCAATGACATAAAGCAAGCCTAAAAAACATTATTCCGTGGAAGATAAGTGCTTGCCTAGACACTGCAGAACCCAAAGACCCTGGCACTTCAAATCCGTTGGGATCAAAATTGTATCCCAACCTGTTTGACTGGCAACCGTCATAATTATAAAACTCGGATCCGGCAACTGCAGTGGCACTCTCTGAGTCAACCACCGAATGTTTGCCCCAGTCTGAATCTCTTGCTACACTAGATAGACAAGAGAACGTGTAAATCGAGCAATTCATGGATTGCTGAAAAGTTGCCGCCGAAGAGAAGCTTCTCCGAGACCGAAGCGACTCTGAGAGAGTTCTTCCCCTTACTATCCACGCGCGTGGATGTAGCTAGGGCTGCGTCACGTCTAAGCAACTCCAGGTAGCCACTGAAGGGCGGAGTTATACGTGAACAAACTACTGCCCTCAAAAGAAATCACATTGAGGATCATATCCCAGAATTCTTTCTCTTGAAGACGTAATGATAACGCCTCAGTAAGGTGGATTACGTATGATAAAGTGTCTAAGTTAAGTCTATTAGACCTCATTGTCGTTTCCAACATTGTGGTTGGAAAAGACATAGACGGCGAAAAAGATAATTAGCAGTCTTTAACCACGCCGTCTAGACGCATATGAACTCTCGGTATGCCCTGTTCTGCCAAAATAAATTATTCCTATAAATGATAAAAGGCAGAATTGAGCATTGCGGACAAGAAACTAAACTATCATGCTTGGTAGCAAGCTTATATATATATATAGCGTCGATAAATAATACACATGTTCTAATGACATTATTGGACTGTGTCGGTAAGTCAGGGACAATGTCCCTGAACCGATCCAAAATTCCGTGTCCAATGATGCTATAAGTCTCTTATCCAACATCGCACCAATGTAGTCCGAAGGAACAACCACTGGAAGATAATGCCGGAAGAAATGTATGGCAGCTTCCGATGTTCCGAAAGGGAAAACTCGAAATCGTCCGAATCCCTTTCGCCATCCTGTCGGACCCTATAAAACGTTCGGTCGTCCGAACCTAATGCAACCGCGGATCGCACCGACCCAGTGCCGTCGGATAATTCCTGATCCAACCGAGAAACTGTCGATTGCTGGGATGCTGCGAAAAACTGTGCTAACTTGGATAGCACGTCCGTCACTGAGGCCTGTGGAGAAGCGGTCTTACGATGCATTGCCGCTGGAAGCTCCGTGATCGTTACCTCGTGCATACTACTATTATGCGAGCGAACGGAGTGTATAGGCCTCGTGTCCATTGACTACCGGATGGTGTGACCTGTTCGCCATGGAATCACTGAATGACGAAACTGGTCGGATACTCGAGGTCACGTAGCCAATGTGCGGTCGTGTGCATTGCTGTGAGGATGAGGAAGCATTATCGACAGTCTCTCGGACTGTCAATATAACGGAGCGTCCCGAGCGGCGGACATATGCTCTGAATGTAAAATATCTGAACCACAACATGCGGTCCCCTATGTTGTTGGACGAGAGAGGAACCTCTCTCGCTCACAGCCCGGACGGACCTGGACGAGCCAGGAACCGGACTAACAGGCTTCCTCCGATCTGTCCTCAATCCGCCGTCACTGGGTGAGTACTAAAGTTATTATAGTGCTCGCATCACCCAAATCTCCTTCCTAGACCGCAACAGACGAACCCGGCAGCCGAACCATTCGATGAATGTACGCTACACCGGGTGAGCTAGCGAATGTCACTCCGTCGATCCTACAAGGGACCTCTTAGGCGATAGACATATTCCATGAGCACTTATTGCCGCTAGCTCTTCATTAACTATGACGACAGAGGCACACTTTTGAAAGACATCTCCGTAACTTTGCGAACAAGAAACCAGAAATGCTTGGTAATAGCAAGCATATAATAATAAATATATAGCGTCGTTCAATAATTCGAAAGTTTGTGTGACATTATTGGACCATGTCGGAACTGAGGGACGATGTCCCTGAACCGAACCAAAAATTTCTAAGTCCACCGACGCTATCTGTTTCTTATCCGGCATCGCAGCATTCTGGTCCGACGAAAGAACCTGTAGAAGATCAAGTCAGATGACATAGACAACAGCATATGTTGTTCCGAAAGGGAAAGCTCGAAATCCTCCGAATCCCTTTCGGGATCCCGTCGGACCGGATGAAATTTTCGGACGTCCGTACCCGCTTCCGCGGAGCGTCCCGACCCAGCATCGTCGGATAATACATTATGCGACAGATTCAGTTGTTGCTGGGATGCTGCGATAAGCTGTGCTATTTAGGATAGCACGTCCGTCCCCGAGGCCTGTGCAGTAGCGGTCTTACGATGCATTGCCGCCGGAAGCTCCGTATACGTTGACTCCCGCACACTTTCCTATGCGAACGTCCGGAGTCTGCAGGCGTCGTGTCCCTGGCTACCGGATGGTGTGACCTGGTCGCCGATGATTCTCTGACTGGAAATCCGAGGTCACGTAGCCAAGAGCGGTTGTGTGTGCTACCATGAGAATGAGGAAGCCTTATTGACAGTCTCTCCGGACTGACTATATGTCGGAGCGTCCCGAGCGGCGGACGTATGCTCCGAATGCGAAACATTTTGTACCACAACATCTGGGGCCAGATGTTGTTGTACGAGAGAGGGGCCTCTCTCGCTCGCCGTCCGGATGGACCTGAACGAGCTAGGAACCGGACTAAAGGCTTCCTCTGTTCTCCCTCTAATCCGCCGTCACTGGGTGTGCATTTGGTTGATTTGTAGTACTCGCATCAACCCAAAACTCCTTCTAGACCGCAACGGACGAACCCGGCTGCCGAACCATTCGATGAATGGACGCTACACCGGGCGAGCTAGCGGACGTCAAAGGCCGTCGAACCTACTAGGGTCCTCTTAGGCAATTGGCGTATTTATATGAGCACTTTTCTGCTAGCCCTTCATTAATTGTGACGGCGGAGGCACACTGTTGGAAGACATCACGGATACATCACCCTAATCTTGATCGGCTGAAATAGAAATTGATAAAGTAGAGTGACCCTGCGGGGAAAGGACCAGAATGTCCAATTCCCCACTAACATACCGTGACATACGCTTCCCAAGTTGTCATCGAAATCATCATATACAGAACAGGAGTTAGTGCGAGTACACTGACTACATATAGAATGATTATAAAAGTCAGAGGAAGACTTCCTCTTATTACAATTGATCAAAATCCTTTCAATGTGAAAAGAAAACAAAGTCCTGGTACTCGCACCAACCCCTGACAATCAAAATACATAATAATATGATCCATTAACATAGAAAAAATAATTGAAATCAAAATATTTTTTCTGTTTTGTTATTCAGCTAAAACTCCCAAGAAATTTTAGTAATAATAATTACAGAAAATATGCCAAAAGCATGGGAGAATAGCAAGAGGGGACTTAAAGGAAAGGGAGAGAGGAAAACACTGAAAAATTAGTGTAACCTGATAACAAGAATGACAACAAAATGGCTGCTGCCTCGAAAATAGGTAACTTAACATAATTTCATTAAAAAATTTTAAGTTACAGCCCTGATAATTTTCTGTCACACATTTTTCCTCTCCTCCTTCTATATCCTCCTTAGAATCACCATTTCACTAATATTTATGTGTCTGGCATCATTTAAACTGAGATTTACAAGCACAAAGATCAGTCAGATGTTAACTGATGAAGGGCCAAACTAAGAATGATTAATGGCGCCAATTTCAGAACGTCCTTGACACTGCGCATGCGCAGTAGAGGTGAAGTGTGGAGGGCCATTCAGGACATGTTTTCTTTGGTTTTAGATGCAAATTTTGGGGACTGGGGGGCAAAATTTGTGTTTGGCCCTATATTTTAAGAGTTAGCACCAGCTATGTCTGGGTCATTGGTACAGTATAAAAATATACAAATTTTGAGTGTAGCCCAAATTTTGACTTACCGAGCTTCTTTGAAAAATGTGAATCTGCATCACTAAATTAAGTTCCAAACAAGAAATCTTACCATTATTGCAAATGGCTTATAAAAAGAGGATTTTTAAAGCATTTTTAGCTTATGGAGTATTAACCTCACCTCAAAGGGTTTAGTATTTTTTGGGGAGGGGAGGGAGGAGGGGGAGGGAGTGGGGGGAATCAGAAGAGTAAATAATTCTCCCAGCCTGAAGATGGCAGCAGCTTCATTTGAACAAAGGAGAAAAGGTTTACTCCAAAGATGGTCAGCACCATAAATAAATAAATTTGGCCTAGTGGTTTCAAAGAACTAGAGGCTCAAGTGAGCCTAAAACACTCACCTGGCTCAAATTGTCCAAAGAGATGAGTATATCAGTAAGTAATCAGTAGCAAGAGCAATTTTTTAATTTGCTATGACACAACCAAAGGCAACTATTTTGGCCATTCATTTCTGCTGGTCCTAGGAAAACTTCCTAGTGGAGAGCACGGTGGCTCAGGAGGTAGAGGTGCAGGCTGCAAGCCAAGAGGTCCTCGGTTTGAATCCCACCTGCGGCAACCGCATTGTGTCCTTGGGTAAGACACTTCATCTCCATTGCCCGCGTGGGGGCACGGTGGCATTGTGTACTAAGGCGTACTGCACGTCGATGGTGCACTTGTCTTCAACCAATGCTAACCCTGCTTGTGAAGAGTTAGTATGTTGGGGAGCTGACAGTTGCTCGCCATTGCTCGATGGTTCTCTCCGGGTACTCTGGCTTCCTCCACCCGTAAAACTGTCACTGTCATGATTAGCCATTGTGCATAAATATGCTTGAACAAATTTGAATCTCATGCCCCTAAGGATGCTGCATGCCAAATATCAAAACATTCCGACTGCTGAATCTGAAAAAGAAGATTTTTAAAGAATATTCCTCATATTGAACTAAGCTATAATTCGGACTCCTACAGGGGGCCCAAATATGAACCCAGGAACTTGGCTTCAACACACTTGAATCTCACCCCCTAAGAATGCTGCCTACCAAATATCAAAACATTCTGACTGCTGGATCTGAAGAAGAAGATTTTTCAAGAAAATTCCTCATTTTGAACTAAGTTACAATTCAAGCTCCCACAGTGAGCCCAAATATGGATCTAGGGACATGGCTTGAACAAACTTGCATCTCACCCCCCCCCTAAGGATGCTGCATACCAAATATCAAAACATTCTGTCTGCTGGATCTGAAGAAGAAGATTTTTAAAGAAAATTCCTCATTTTGAACTAAGTTATAATTTGGGCTCCCACAGTGAGCCCAAATATGAACCCAGGGACTTGGCTTGAACAAACTTGAATCTCACCCCTCTAGGCATGCTGCATACCAAATATTGGTAGATCTGAAGAAGATTTTTTAAGAATATTCCTCATACTGCATCAATTTAAACATTTGGGCTCCCATAGAGAGCCCAAATATGGCCCCAGGGATTTGATTTCAATAAACATGCGAAACATCCAAATATGTTATATGTGAAATTTGAAAGCTTTTGGAGCAGTGGTTTGGGAGTAGTCTTAAATGTTTTTCCCATTAACCACAGTGTTAAAAAATGCTGACTCAGCACTTTTTCAAAGTCCCCAAAAAGTACCCCATGATAAAACCGACAGCAATTTTTTTGGACCATTCCATTCTGTTGGTCCTAAGGAAGCTTCACACCAAATAAGAATTCTCAGTGCCGTGCAGTTTTGGAGATATGGGCATTTTAATTTTTTTCTATTTTTAGCTCCTGCGGTTCTCATGGAATGACAGGAAAATTTTCTTTTGCATAAATTAAGTACTTACGACCCAATAAGCTCGATATCAAATTTGGTTCAAATCTGCCTCTCAGTTTGAAAAGTTAAAAAATTTATAGTAATTTCTATATTTTTTATACTTACCAATGACCCAGACATAGCTGGTGCTAACTCTTAAAATATAGGGCCAAACACAAATTTTGCCCCCCAATCCCCAAAATTTGCATCTAAAACCAAAGAAAACATGTCCTGAAAGGCCCTCCACCCTTCACCTCTACTGCGCATGCGCAGTGTCAAGGACGTTCCGAAATTGGCGCTTTTAATCATTCTAATAACCAGTGCCTGGTAAGCGCTATGTACTCAGCGGGGAGGCAAGAGTTCCCAACTCCTGGGAGGGCCATCCCCGTCTGGGTCATTGGTAAGTATAAAAAATATAGAAATTACTATAAATTTTTTAACATTTTTATACTGTACCAATGACCCAGACATAGCTGAATAGTAAAAAGGCTGGAGGGCCAAGGACATAGAGCAAAAAGGAATACGCTCAATAATATAAAATAGAGTCATCCCCTGTAGGGAAAAAGAAGTAATGGGCCTTACATGTATCTTTCTTATTTATGATAAATTAGAAAGATACAACACCTTCCAAAATTGAGCTTCATACATCCATGTACTCTATTAATATCCAATATAATCCTTATACTAATAATTTTTAAAGTAAGCCAATAAATAAAGTAAGTCTAGAGAATAGAGACTCTTATACTCCTAAAAAGTGTCTGAGGATTGCATAATCATGTCTGTTGACATATGCAATATTCAAAAGCTATACTTTAAAAACTAAGACTTGAATGAATTTTAAAACATAAACTTCTCACTAAACAACCATCCCAATAACAGCTCAGAATTACTAACTCCGGAGGAGGTATTCCCTTGTTTTCATAGTAAAACAGGTGACCCAAGGGAACACCCTCCCCCCCCCCCCCCCTTTTTCTTGCCCTGGGTCAAATAGCCCAGAGCGAAGAGGGCAGCAGAACGGAGACACTGCCGAAACAGACAGCCTACCTAGCTATAGTAGCAACTGTTAAGTGAATGACATTCTGAGCAGTAGATAACAGACCTAACAATAGAGGCCTCCAGAAATGGACTCGATATTTCTGAGATAAAAATTCATGAATGTGGATGGCTGAGCGCAATGAGCAGCCTTCAAAAATCTAATAGCGACACTATTAATGTAAGCCCAAGATGTAGAA
The DNA here is from genome assembly GCA_031216915.1 of Pictodentalium vernedei. Classification (NCBI taxonomy): domain Eukaryota; kingdom Metazoa; phylum Mollusca; class Scaphopoda; order Dentaliida; family Dentaliidae; genus Pictodentalium; species Pictodentalium vernedei. The sequence continues at coordinate 629,496,599 of CM062295.1, read as the reverse complement.
GAACTCTTACTTCATGAGCCGAAATCTTAAGCACAACTGCTGAGTCAATGATATACCATAAGCAGTACCGATAGTTAATAGAATCCATTAACAATAGAATGGAGCGTAACGTCCTTCTACTAGGCATCAAAGACAGAAGAAGCTTACGCCCGTAGTAATAAACAGCTATCTGTTTATAAATACATTAACTCTAACCGGAAAGAGTAAAGGCCTATGCCCGTACGAAGACGGAAGGACCTAAAAAACAATAGGTTCCGGATATTAGGAGCCTAACTCTTATGCAAAAATCCAACCTAAATAGTAAAGGAAGTAGTGATTCCGAAACTACGAAAGTGAAAATCATCCATCGATAGTGCATGAAACTCACTGACTCTTCAGTAAAAGAGAAACCAACAGAATTACTGTCTAAAAGGTCTGAATTTGAAAACTACTGTTTCCAGAGGCTCAAATGATTACTTAGCTAAATAAGAACCGAAGTTAAATTCCATATAGGAATTTAATCTAAAGATTCTAAGTCTATTTATCAAAAAGTTACTAACTGACTTAGATAAAGAGACATAAGACTCCATTGTAAACTATCCTAGAGTGCATAGGTATGAGGTAACATAAACCTATAACCTTAATAATAACAGGCTGCAGTAGATCTTGTGAAACAAGTATACTAAAAAAATTGCAATGAGTAGTATGGAGGGATCAACAATATGAACATAATGATCCCTACACCAACGACGGAAGAGCCTCCACTTTAGCCGCACAGAATAGCGAAGAAGAGGATCTCCTATAGTAAGAAATCGCGTCCAAAGCTCGTCCAGTACAATGCTTACAATGCAATACGGACCACACAACAGAATACATGAAGGTTGCGACCTTGCGAGTTGTGATAAAGATGACACGATTTACCCAGTGAAAAAAGATCCTCACATTGAGGAAGATTTCACGTTAAGTCCCACAGTAGACAACAGAGTAAATTACCCATGGTCTCTGTGAAGATAGAGATGCTATCAACAGAAATGTATTGTGGTTGTTTATCTTAGCAATACCTGCTGAAACAACAGCGCCGGAGGATACGCGTATCCTATCATTCCGTCCTATAGATCAATAGAGCATTAACAACATTAGCTCAGAGATCCGGACAAGCCAACACATACGTCTGCAATTGATTAGCAAGCTGTGTCGTAAATAAATCATCGTTGGGCGCTCCCATAGATAGCAAATCTGATTGAATACTTGTTTGTTGAGAGTCCATTCTGACAGCAACAAGCGACCCCTAAGTGAACGGGAGTCCGGTAAAACAATCAGACGACCCAGAATATGACGGACCAAAACAGAACTTGGTGTACTATAACCAACAGACGGATTCTTTTCATTAAATTGAATAACGGAAACGAAAGAGTGCCTCCCTGGTTCCGGAGATACGCCACTACTGTCGAATTAATGGACAGGATTTGGGCATGCGTTTCTGAATAATGTTCATGCAATGACATAAAGCAAGCCTAAAAAACATTATTCCACGGAAGATAATTGGTTGCTAAGAGACTGCGGAACCCAAAGACCCTGGCACTTCGAATCCGTTGGGATCAGTATTATATCCCAATCTGTTTGACTGGCAACCGTCATAACAGCAACACTCGGGTCCGGCAACTGCAGTGGCACTCTCTGAGTCAAACCACCGAATGTTTGCCCCAGTCTGAATCTCTTGTAACACTAGATAGATAAGAGAACGTGTAAATCCAGCAATTCATGGATTGCTGAAAAGTTGCCGTCGAAGAGAAGCTTCTCCGAGAACGAAGCGACTCTGAGAGAGTTCTTAACCTATTATCCATGCGCGTGGATGTAGCTAGGGCTACGTCACGTCTAACCAACTCCAATCAGCCACTGAAGGGCGGAGTTATACGTGAACAAACTACTGCCCTCAAAAGAAATTACATTGAGAATAATATCCCGTAAATCTTTTCTTGAAGACGTAATGATAACGCCTCACGTATGATAAAGCGTCTAAATTAAGTCTACTAGACATCACTGTCATTTCCAACATTGAAGTTGGAAAAGACATAGACGGCGAAAAAGAATATTTCCAGTCTTTAACCACACCGTCAAGACGCATAAGAACTCTCGGTATGCCCTGCACTGCCAAAATAAACTATTCGTATAAATGATAAAACGGCAGAAAAGAGCAACGCGGACAAGAAACTAAACTATCATGCTTGGTAGCAGGCTTGTATGCATATATAGCATCGAAAAAATTAAACACCTGTTGTAATGAAATTATTGGACTGCGTCGGTAAGCCAGGGACAATGCCCCCGAACCGATCGAAAATTCCGAGTCCAATGACGCTATAAGTCTCTTATCCAACATCGCAGCAATGTAGTCTGAAATAACAATCACTGGAAGATAATGCCAGAAGATATGAATGGCAGCTTCCGATACTACGAAAGGGAAAACTCGAAATCTTTCGAATCCCTTTCGCCATCCTGTCGGACCCTATAAAGCGTTCGGTCGTCCGTACCTGATGCAACCGCGGACCGCACCGACCCAGCGCCGTCGGATAATTCCTGATTCGACCAAGAAACTGTCAATTGCTGGGATGCTGCAAAACAACTGTGCTAACTCGGATAGCATGTCCGTCACTGAGGCCTGAGGAGAAGCGGTCCTACAATGCATTGCCGCTGGAAGCTCCGTGATCGTTACCCCGTGCATACTACCAATATACGAGCGAACGGAGTGTATAGGCCTTGTGTCCCTTGGCTACCGGATGGCGCGACCTATTCGACGTGGAATCACTGAATGACGAAACTGATCGGATATTCGAGGTCATGTAGCCAATGTGCGGTCGTGTGCCCTGCTGTGAGGATGAGGAAGCATTATGGACAGTCTCTCGGACTGTCAATATAACGGAGCGTCCCAACCGACAGACATATGCTCCGAATGTAAAATATCAGAACCACAACATGCGGCCCCCTATGTTGTTGGACGAGAGAGGGACCTCTCTCGCTCACAGCCCGGACGGACCTGGACAAGCCAGGAACCGGACTAACAGGCTTCCTCCGATCTGTCCTCAATCTGCCGTCACTGGGTGAGTACTAAAGTAATTAAAGTGCTCGCATCACCCAAATCTCCTTCCTAGACCGCAACAGACGAACCCGGCAGCCGAACCATTCGATGAATGCACGCTACACCGGGTGAGCTAGCGAATGTCACTCCGTAGGCGATAGACATATTCCATGAGCACTTATTGCCGCTAACTCTTCATTAACTATGACGACAGAGGCACACTTTTGAAAGACATCTCCGTAACTTTGCGAACAAGAAACCAGAAATGCTTGGTTATAGCAAGCATATAATAATAATATATATAGCGTCGTTCAATAATTCGAAAGTTTGTGTGACATTATTGGACTATGTCGGAACTGAGGGACGATGTCCCTGAACCGAACCAAAAATTTCTAAGTCCACCGACGCTATCAGTTTCTTATCCGGCATCGCAGCAATCTGGTCCGACGAAAGAAGCTGTAGAAGACCAAGTCAGATGACATACACAACAGCATATGTTGTTCCGAAAGGGAAAGCTCGAAATCCTCCAAATCCCTTTCGGTATCCCGTCGGACCGGATGAAATTTTCGGACGTCCGTACCCGCTTCCGCGGAGCGTCCCGACCCAGCATCGTCGGATAAAAAATATGCGACAGATTCAGTTGATGCTGGGATGCTGCGATAAACTGTGCTATTTAGGAAAGCACGTCCGTTCCCGAGGCCTGTGCAGTAGCGGTCTTACGATGCATTGCCGCCGGAAGCTCCGTGTACGTTGACACCCGCACACTTCCTATGCGAACGTCCGGAGTCTACAGGCCTCGTGTCCCTGGCTACCGGATGGTGTGACCTGGTCGCCGATGATTCTCTGACTGGCGAAGCTGACTGGATATCCGTGGTCACGTAGCCAAGAGCGGTCGTGTGCGCTACCATGAGAATGAGGAAGCCTTATTGACAGTCTACTCCGGACTGACTATATGTCGGAGCGTCCCGAGCGACGGACGTATGCTCCGAATGCGAAACATTTTGTACCACAACATCTGGGGCCAGATGTTGCTGTACGAGAGAGGGGCCTCTCTCGCTCGCCGTCCGGATGGACCAGAACGAGCTATGAACCGGGTAAAAGGCTTCCTCCGTTCTCCCTCCGATCCGCCGTCACTGGGTGTGCATTGGTTGATTTATAGTGCTCGCATCACCGCAAAATTCCTTCTAGACCGCAACGGACGAATCCGGCTGCCGAACCATTCGGTGAATGGACGCTACACCGGGCGAGCTAGCAGACGTCAAAGGCCGTCGAACCTACTAGGGTCCTCTTAGGCAATTGGCGTATTTACATGAGCACTTTTCCGCTAGCCCTTCATTAATTGTGACGACGGAGGCACACTGTTGGAAGACATCACAGATACATCACCCTAATCTTGATCGTCTGAAATAGAAATTGATAAAGTAGAGTGACCCTGCAGGGAAAGGACCGGAGTGTCCAATTCCCCAATAACATACCGTGACATACGCTTCCCATATTGTCATCGAAATCATACGATACTGAACAGGAGTTAATGCGAGTACACTGACCACATACAGAATGATTATAAAAGTCAGAGGAAGACTTCCTCTTATTACAATTGATCAATATCCTTTCAATGTGAAAAGAAAACAAGTCCTGGTACTCGCACTAACCCCTGGTAATCAAAATACATAATAATAATATGATCCATTAATATAGAAAAAATAATTGAAATCAAAATATTTTGAAAAAATATTTTTTCAGAATAGCCCAAGTTTCTGAAAAGTAACGTTGAGCCCCAATGGATCCCAAGCCTAAGTGTGGACAAAAATTTTAAAAATATTTTAAACAATTTATTCAACACTTACGAACAATAATAATGTATCTAGTTATGATTAAAATAACATCAAGATATTATTTTCTAGAAATCCCCCCCCCTCACACAGAGGGCTGTTGTAAATGTAAACAATGAATGTAAAAACACTAAAATAAGACTCCAGGCACCCAGGCCCGGAATCAGTTACCAAAAATACACTATCTGATGCAAAACAGAGACTTCCAGGGAAGAAACTGCAGAACATCAGATGGTAGATGCAGAACACAACACCTAACCACCCGTAGGTGAAGACGTAAACATGGGGAAAAGAACAGAATTCATTCTGTTATTCAGCTAAAACTCCCAAGAAAATTTAATAATAATAATTACAAAAACTATGCCAAAAGCATGGGAGAATAGCAAGGGGGGACTTAAAGGACAGGGAGAGAGGAAAACACTGAAACATCAGTGTAACAAAATAATCAGAATGACAACAAAATGGCTGCTGCCTCGAAAATAGGTAACTTAACATAATTTCATTAAAAAATTTTAAGTTACAGCCCTGATAATATTCTGTCACACATTTTTCCTCTCCTCCTTCTCTATCATCCTTAGAATCACCATTTCACTAATATTTATGTGTCTGGCATCATTTAAACTGAGATTTACAAGCACAAAGATCAGTCAGATGTTAACTGATGAAGGGCCAAACTTAGAATGATTAATGGCGCCAATTTCGGAACGTCCTTGACACTGCGCATGCGCAGTAGAGGTGAAGGGTGGAAGGCCTTTCAGGACATGTTTTCTTTGGTTTTAGATGCAAATTTTGGGGATTGGGGGGCAAAATTTGTGTTTGGCCCTATATTTTAAGAGTTAGCACCAGCTATGTCTGGGTCATTGGTACAGTATAAAAATATTATAAATTCATAGTAATTTCTATATTTTCCATACTTACCTATGGCCCAGACATAGCTGGTGCTAACTCAAAAATATGAAGGATCAAACACAAATTTTGCCCCCCAATCCCCAAAATTTGCATGCAAAACCAAAAATTAGAAGTCCAATATGGCCCTCCATGATTTACTCGCCGCGTATGCGCAGACACCAGGAAGTAACCAGAATTGGCGCCAACATCATTCTTTGTAAAAGAGAGTATTACATAATAATTCAGCGGGGAGGTATGAGTGCCCACTCATGGGAGGGCCATCCCCGTCTGGGCGATATGTAAGTATGGAAAATATAGAAATTACTATGAATTTATAATATTTTTCCAACTGTACCCCTATGGCCCAGACATAGCAGAATCGTAAAAAGGTGGAGGGCCTAGGACTTAAAAAATAATTCCAATCCTGCAATCCATGATGAAAGGAACTTAGAATAATTAGGAATTACATGTATGTCTCTCTATACAGTAATAGAGGAGACATATTCTAAATAAGGAGCCCAATTTAATTCCTTATTGTAAGCATGAAGACAATGCTATATAGGATGTGACAAGTCCCTAATTTTTAAGGCTAGTCCAGACTAAGCCTCCAAAATTAGGATGGCGTATCTGAGGATGAGTGAAAATCTCCCACAAACATATGCCTTACAATAACACTTCAGCTGTATGCAGGCTATAAATACGGATAAAACAGCTTCCTTCAAAGATAATACTTTTTAAAGCTTTTTTTAAGCCAGAGAAGAGGTAAAAATCCCCCCCTCCCACTAAAAAATAAAACAGCAAACAGCTTCCTTCATAGTTACATACCTATTAAGCCATAGAAGAGGTGAAAATCCCCCCCCCCCCCCCACTTTCTTTTGAAGAAGTCTTCAAAAGAAAGAGAGGAGAGCTCTGGAATCAATAAGAGCGGTACCAAAAAAACGCTATATAACATACACCACAGATAGCATACACAGATACGTCGAAAACCAGTGATATATAAAAAATATAACATACACATATCCAATCGAGCCACACTGAACGAACCCTGAAGAGAAAACACACTTCCTTGGCAATCCACAGGTGGCCTCTGTACAATAAATTCCAGTAACAACACTCTCCAACGTGTACTATCCAATATCTATGATCATAAACACGTGCGATTTGAATATTTGTACTGACATAATAGAAACCTGGATATAGAAATGAAAGTAGGTATAATTAACAGGCTCCAACATGGACCGCCCCCTAAATAGATTATGATTTCAAGGTCCACAAAATACAACAAAGCGTTAGCCTAATAAAATAATGCGCGAGAGTATTTATATTTAGCATGTAATCATCTGAATACCAGTTAACTGGTTATGCAGCCTGCTAGGTACTCAAGAGTAGCAATTTAATTGTGATGATTTTTAAATCGTGCGCGTACATAACAAATCAACAATAATCACAGGAAACTAATCCAACTAAAAAGTGGATGTGCCCATGAGGTCGCCATAGAAGACGACCCAAATGCATAGTATGTATGTATTACATTATATGAGGCTTGCGGGAAGAAAACTACATCTTGCCCAGTAATTGCCTCTAAACACATAGGCAATGTGTGTGTGTGTGTGTGTGGGGGTGGGGGGGGGGGGAGGGGGGAATTCAAAGTCATATCGAAAACTCCTCACCCGCATTATTTAATCGTTCCTGTGTCAGTTAACAAAAAATATAGGAACCGCGATGGTTCCCTCCGTCTAACCGACTCCATTATGCCACTATGGGTGGAGAAGGACGTGAAGAATAAAACTTCCCCTGAAAGAAGACCCTCTCATGGAGGAAGCTTCTGGGGAGCTTCCCATAACAGACACTTGAGAATACTGATCCAAGGTTTCTGTGACAACAGAGGTGCTACTAGTAGGATTCACAACGAGACTGTTTAATCTTAAACATAATCTATTGAATGAATGAATTGGAGGATATGCGTATCCTGTCATTCATCCCCATGAATTCTGCAGAGCGTCTACTGCATGCGCTCAATGTTCTGGGCCTGGCGACACAAATGATGGTAACTAATGGTTCTGGTGTGTTGCAAAATGAACTATCATGGGGTGATCCCACTGGTAGCAAAACTGTCCAAATACTCGCATGTTGAGCATCCAATACAAATTAAACAGGCAAACCTTTCCGAGGGGCGAGTCTGCTAGTACGTTCAGACGACCCGGTATATGACGGATCGAGAGATGAACATGAAAGTTAAAAAATTTATAGTAATTTATATATTTTTTATACTTACCAATGACCCAGACATAGCTGGTGCTAACTCTTAAAATATAGGGCCAAACACAAATTTTGCCCCCCAATCCCCAAAATTTGCATCTAAAACTAAAGAAAACATGTCCTGAAAGGCCCTCCACACTTCGCCCCTACTGCGCATGCGCAGTGTCAAGGACGTTCCGAAATTGGCGCCATTTATCATTCTAATAACCAGTGCCTGGTAAGCGCTATGTACTCAGCGGGGAGGCAAGAGTTCCCAACTCCTGGGAGGGCCATCCCCGTCTGGGTCATTGGTAAGTATAAAAAATATATAAATTACTATAAATTTTTTAACATTTTTATACTGTACCAATGACCCAGACATAGCTGAATAGTAAAAAGGCTGGAGGGCCAAGGACATAGAGCAAAATGGAATACGCTCAATAAAATAAAATAGAGTCATCCCCTGTAGGGAAAAGAAGTAATAGGCCTTACATGTATTTTTCTTATTTATGATAAATTAGAAAGATACAACACCTTCCAAAATTGAGCTTCATACATCCATGTACTCTATTAATATCCAATATAATCCTTATACTAATAATTTTTAAAGTAAGCCAATAATAAAGTAAGTCTAGAGAATAGAGACTCTTATACTCCTAAAAGTGTCTGAGAATTGCATAATCATGTCCGTTGACATATGCAATATTCAAAAGCTATACTTTAAAAACTAAGACTTGAATGAATTTTAAAAACTTAAACTTCTCACTAAACAACCATCCCAATAACAGCTCAGAATTACTAACTCCGGAGGAGGTATCCCCTTGTTTTCATAGTAAAACAGGTGACCCAAGGGAACACCCTCCCCCCCCCCCCTTTTTCTTGCCCTGGGTCAAATAGCCCAGAGCGAAGAGGGCAGCCGAACGGAGACACTGCCGAAACAGACAGCCTACCTAGCTATAGTAGCAACTGTTAAGTGAATGACATTCTGAGCAGTAGATAATAGACCTAACAATAGAGGCCTCCAGAAATGGACTCGATATTTCTAAGATAAAATTCATGAATGTGGATGGCTGAGCGCAATGAGCGGCCTTCAAAAATCTATAATAGCGACACTATTAATGTAAGCCCAAGAAGTAGAAGAACTCTTACTTCATGAGCCGAAATCTTAAGCACAACTGCTAAGTCAATGATATACCATAAGCAGTACCGATAGTTAATAGAATCCATTAACAATAAAATGGAGCGTAACGTCCTTCTACTAGACATCAAAGACAGAAGAAGCTTACGCCCTTGTAATAAACAGATATCTGTTTATAAATACATAAACTGTACCCGGAAAGAGTAAAGGCCTATGCCCATACGAAGACAGAAGGACCTTAAAATAATAGGTTCCGGATAATAGGAGCCAACCTAAATAGTAACGGAAGTATTGATTTCGAAACTATGAAAGTGAAAATCATCCATCGATAGTGCATGAAACTCACTGACTCTACAGTAAAAGAGAAACCAACAGAATTACTGTCTAAAAGGTCAGAATTTGAAAACTACTGTTTCCAGAGGCTCAAATGATTACTTAGCTAAATAAGAACCGAAGTTAAAATCCGTATAGGAATTTAATCTAAAGATTCTAAGTCTATTTATCAAAAAGTTACTAACTGACTTAGATAAAGAGACAAAAGACTCAATTGTAAACTATCGTAGAGTGCATAGGTATGAGGTAACATAAACCTATAACCTAAATAATAACAGGCTGCAGTAGATCTTGTGAAACAAGTATACTAAAAAATAGCAATGAGTAGTATGGAGGGATCAAGAATATGAACATAATGATCCCCACACCACGACGGAAGAGCCTCCACTTTAGTCGCATAGAATAGCGAAGAAGAGGATCTCCTATAGTAAGAAATCGCGTCCAAAGCTCGTCCAGTACAGTGCTTACAATGCAATACGGACCACACAACGGAATACATGAAGGTTGCGACCTTGCTGGTTGTGATAAAGATGACACGATTTACCCAGTGAAAAAAGATCCTCACATAGAGGAAGATTTCACGTTAAGTCCCACAGTAGACAACAGAGTAAATTACTCATGATCTCTGTGAAGATAGAGATGCTATCAACAGAAATGTATTGTGGTTGTTTATCTTAGCAATACCTGCTAAAACAACAGCGCCGGAGGATACGCGTATCCTATCATTCCGTCCTATAGATCAATAGAGCGTTAACACTATTAGCTCAGAGATCTGGACAAGCCAACACATACGTCTGCAATTGATTAGCAAGCTGTGTCATAAATAAATCATCATTGGGCGCTCCCATAGATAGCAAATCTGATTGAATACTTGTTTGTTGAGAGTCCATTCTGACAGCAACAAGCGACCCGTAAGAGAACGGGAGTCCGATAAAACAATCAGACGACCCGGAATATGACGGACCAAAACTGAACTTGGTGTACTATAACCAACAGACGGATTCTTTCCATTAAATTGAATAACGGAAACGAAAGAGTGCCTCCCTGGTTCCGGAGATACGCCACTACTGTCGAATTAAAGGACAGGAATTTGGGCATGCGTTTCTGAATAATGTTCATGCAATGACATAAAGCAAGCCTAAAAAACATTATTCCGCGGAAGTTAAACTGATTGCTAAAAGACTGCGGAACCCAAAGACCCTGGCACTTCGAATCCGTAGGGATCAGTATATATCCCAATCTGTTTGACTGGCAACCGTCATAACAGCCACACTCGGGTCCGGCAACTGCGGCGGCACTCTCTGAGTCAACCACCGAATGTTTGCCCCAGTCTGAATCTCTTGTAACACTAGATAGACAAGAGAACGTATAAATCGAGCAATTCATGGATTGCCGGAAAGTTGCCGTCGAAGAGAAGCTCCTCCGAGAACGAAGCGACTCTGAGAGAGTTCTTAACCTTACTATCCACGCGTGTGGATGTAGCTAGGGCTGCGTCACGTCTAACCAACTCCAATCAGCCACTGAAGGGCGGAGTTATACGTGAACAAACTACTGCCCTCAAAAGAAATTACATTGAGAATAATATCCCGTAAATCTTTTCTTGAAGACGTAATGATAACGCCTCAGTAAGGCGGATTACGTATAATAAAGCGTCTAAGTTAAGTCTACTATACATAATGTCGTTCCCAACGTTGAAATTGGAAAAGACATAAACGGCGAAAAAGAATATATGCAGTCTTTAATCACACCATCTAGACGCATATGAACTCTCGGTATGACCTGCTCTGCCAAAATAAACTATTTGTAAAAATGATAAAATGGCAGAAATGAGCAACGCGGACAAGAAACTAAACTATCATGCTTAGTAGCAGGCTTGTATATATATATATATATATATAGCGTCGAAAAATAAAACACATGTTGTAATGACAATATTGGACTGCGTCGGTAAGTCAGGGACAATGTCCCTGTACCGATCGAAAAAACCGAGTCCAATGACGCTATAAGTCTCTTATCCAAGATCGCAGCAATGAAGTCCGAAATAATAATCACAGGAAGATAATGCCAGAAGATATGAAAGGCATCTTCCGATACTACTAAAGGGAAAACTCGAAATCTTTCGAATCCCTTTCGCCATCCTGTCGGACCCTATAAAGCGTTCGGTCGTCCGTAGCTGATGCAACCGCGGACCGCACCGACCCAGCGCCGTCGGATAATTCCTGATTCGACCGAGAAACTGTCAATTGCTGGGATGCTGCGAAATAACTGTGCTAACTCGGATAGCACGTCCGTCACTGAGGCCTGAGGAGAAGCGGTCTTACGATGCATTGCCGCTGGAAGCTCCGTGATCGTTACCCCGTGCATACTTCCAATATGCGAGCGAACGGAGTGTATAGGCCTCGTGTCCCTTGGCTACCGGATGGCGCGACCTATTCGCCGTGGAATCACTGAATGCCGAAACTGATCGGATACTCGAGGTCACGTAGCCAATGTGCGGTCGTGTGCCCTGCTGTGAGGATGAGGAAGCATTAAAGACAGTCTCTCGGACTGTCAATATAACGGAGCATCCCGAGCAACGGACATATGCTCCGAATGTAAAATATCTGAACCACAACATGCGGTCCCCTATGTTGTTGGGCGAGAGAGGAACCTCTCTCGCTCACAGCCCGGACGGACCTGGACAAGCCAGGAACCGGACTAACAGGCTTCCTCCGATCTGTCCTCAATCTGCCGTCACTGGGTGAGTACTAAAGTAATTAAAGTGCTCACATCACCCAAATCTCCTTCCTAGACCGCAACGGACGAACCCGGCAGCCGAACCATTCGATGAATGTACGCTACACCGGGTGAGCTAGCGAATGTCACTCCGTAAGCGATAGACATATTCCATGAGCACTTATTGCCGCTAACTCTTCATTAACTATGACGACAGAGGCACACTTTTGAAAGACATCTCCATAACTCTTCGAACAAGAAACCAGAAATGCTTGGATAGCAAGCATAAAATAATAATATATATAGCGTCGTTCAATAATTCGAAAGTTTGTGTGACATTATTGGACTATGTCGGAACTGAGGGACGATGTCCCTGAACCGAACCAAAAATTTCTAAGTCCACCGACGCTATCAGTTTCTTATCCGGCATCACAGCATATGTTGTTCCGAAAGGGAAAGCTTGAAATCCTCCGAATCCCTTTCGGTATCCCGTCGGACCGGATGAAACTTTCGGACGTCCGTACCCGCTTCCGCGGAGCGTCCCGACCCAGCATCGTCGGATAAAATATATGCGACAGATTCAGTTGATGCTGGGATGCTGCGATAAACTGTGCTATTAAGGAAAGCACGTCCGTTCCCGAGGCCTGTGCAGTAGCGGACTTACGATGCATTGCCGCCGGAAGCTCCGTGTACGTTGACTCCCGCACACTTCCTATGCGAACGTCCGGAGTCTGCAGGCCTCGTGTCCCCGGCTACCGACCCAGCGCCGTCGGATAATTCTCGATCCGACACCGTTTCTGTCGGCTGCTGGGATGCTGCGATAAGCTGTGCTATGTGCACAAGAATGTCCGGCGTCGAGACCTGCGGAGGCGCAGTCTATCGCTGCTTCGCCGAGGGCAGATCCGCATCAGATGGCTCCCGCATACTTTTCCTATGCGAACGTCTGGAGTCCATCGGTCTCGAATCCCTGGCTGCCGGATGGTGTGACCTGGTCGCCGAAGAATCCTTGATCGGCGAAGCTGGTAATATATCGGCGGTCACGCAGCCAAGGTGCGGTCGTGTGTGCTGACGAGAAGAGGAAGCCTTAGCAGTCTCAGCGGACTGCCTATACAACGGAGCGTCCCGAGCGACGGACGTATGCTCCGCTAGCGACACATTTTGTACCACAACATCTGGGGCCAGATGTTGTTGAACGAGAGAGGGGCCTCTCTCGCTTGCCGTCCGGATGGACCGGAACGAGCTATGAACCGGACTAAAAGGCTTCCTCCATTCTCCCTCTGATCCGCCGTCACTGGGTGTGCATTAAGTTAATTTTATAGTGCTCGCATCACCCCAAAATTCCTTCTAGACCGCAACGGACGAACCCGGCTGCCGAACCATTCGGTGAATGGACGCTACACCGGGCGAGCTAGCGGACGTCAAAGGCCGTCGAACCTACTAGGGTCCTCTTAGGCAATTGGCGTATTACATGAGCACTTTTCCGCTAGCCCTTCATTAATTGTGACGACGGAGGCACACTGTTGGAAGACATCACAGATACATCACCCTAATCTTGATCGTCTGAAATAGAAATTGATAAAGTAGAGTGACCCTGCGGGGAAAGGACCGGAGTGTCCAAATCCCCAACAACATACCGTGACATACGCTTCCCATATTGTCATCGAAATCATACGATACAGAACAGGAGTTAATGCGAGTACACTGACCACATATAGAATGATAATAAAGTCAGAGGAAGACTTCCTCTTAAAACAATTGATCAATATCCTTTCAATGTGAAAAGAAAACAAGTCCTGGTACTCGCACTAACCCCTGGTAATCAAAATACATAATAATAATATGATCCATTAATATAGAAAAAATAATTGAAATCAAAATATTTTGAAAAAATATTTTTTCAGAACAGCCCAAGTTTCTGAAAAGTAACGTTGAGCCCCAATGGATCCCAAGCCTAAGTGTGGACAAAAATTTTAAAAATATTTTAAACAATTTATTCAACACTTACGAACAATAATAATGTATCTAGTTATGATTAAAATAACATAAAGATATTATTATTTAGAAATCCCCCCCTCACACAGAGGGCTGTTGTAAATGTAAACAATGAGTGTAAAAACACTAAAATAAGACTCCAGGCACCCAGGCCCGAAATCAGTTACCAAAAATACACTATCTGATGCAAAACAGAGACTTCCAGGGAAGAAACTGCAGAACATCAGATGGTAGATGCAGAACACAACACCTAACCACCCGTAGGTGAAGACGTAAACATGGGGAAAGAACAGAATTCATTCTGTTATTCAGCTAAAACTCCCAAGAAATTTTAGTAATAATAATTACAGAAACTATGCCAAAAGCATGGGAGAATAGCAAGGGGGAACTTAAAGGACAGGGAGAGAGGAAAACACTTGAAAAAACAGTGTAACTAAATAATCAGAATGACAACAAAATGGCTGCTGCCTTGAAAATAGGTAACTTAACATAATTTCATTAAAAAATTTTAAGTTACAGCCCTGATAATATTCTGTCACACATTCTTTTCCTCTCCTCCTTCTCTATCCTCCTTAGAATCACCATTTCACTAATATTTATGTGTCTGGCATCATTTAAACTGAGATTTAAAAGCACAAAGATCAGTCAGATGTTAACTGATGAAGGGCCAAACTTAGAATGATAAATGGCGCCAATTTCGGAACGTCCTTGACACTGCGCATGCGCAGTAGGGGCGAAGTGTGGAGGGCCTTTCAGGACATGTTTTCTTTAGTTTTAGATGCAAATTTTGGGGATTGGGGGGCAAAATTTGTGTTTGACCCTATATTTTAAGAGTTAGCACCAGCTATGTCTGGGTCATTGGTACAGTATAAAAATATTCTTCTCCGTTAGTTATCATAACAGAAATGAATGGGTGCCGTCCTGGTTCCTGATGTACACTACGACTATTGAGTTGTCCAACAATATTTGAACAAGCGTGTCCGCATTGATGTAGCGCTAACAATATTGACGTCATTCTTTGATGTTTATGTGTTTTTCCAGGAACTGAGGGTCCCAAGACCCCTGCATATCCAGTCTGTTGGACTCAGGGTCGTGTCCCAACCTACTGACTCATACCTGTCATATTCGTGAAAGCCGGATCTGGTAGTTGTGGCGGAACTCTTTGAGTGAACCACTGAATACTGCCCCAATATGGACCTTTTGTTTACTAGATCCGTTAAAACAATACTGGTCCTGAGCAAATGCATTTTTATACTCCAGTTCTGGGTAAACAATAACTGGAGGGGGACGTGTGCATAAGCGAGCCATCTAAACAAGATGCGTAGCCGCTCAGCACAACCCCATCAGTCACATAAAACTTCTCGCTGTTAATGCGTCTGATAGTAGACAAAAGCAAGCATAACAACTGACTAATTTCTTTCTGGATAATGGCAGATGAACCAGATTGTTGTGAGACATTACCAAGTTCATTATTCGTGTGATAGCCCAGGGCGCTATCTTCAGACCGAAGCATATCACTCTGAACTGAAATACTATCCCTTGGATGATGAACCATAGATACTTTCTGAATGCCAGATATACCAGGAATGAAAAAATGGATTCTTACATTTATACTTGTAGCACACCCGAGCACGCGAACGCTCACTTTTACCGACTAAATGATAACCATAAATAAACTTTGAGAGCTTTGATAAACTTGTTATCCAGCTCCAGTCTATTATTGGTCTGAACGACGTTTATGGGTTCGGTACGAGTAACAGGTGACTAATAACACTGACTATAGAATCCTAGAGAATCTTGATTTTCGATGACCTCTATTGCTTTCATTGTCAAGAGAACCTTTACCTCTGATGGAGAGACTCTTATGCAAGGATTTGACGGAAGCATTGTCCATCAGACATTAAGTTAGTTGTGGTTCTCTCGGAAAGGTAGGCCGTCCGAGACCACACTTCTCGCATACTGGTCTTCTGTAATAGTTATCCAGCTTGAAGCGAATCTTGATAACCATCCGTCAACTGCTAAGCAATAGAGGTCCTAACCCTCACTTGTAGTACAGTAGAATCCTCTTAATTGAATATCCATTTTGACAGTGAAAATTATTCAATTAACAGGAGTATACAATTAACAGGGATTTGGTCAGTTTCCTGTGTTGTGGAGATAAACTGAGCATTTATTCTATTATATCTTGTTTGACAGAGCTCATAGAGCTCTGTCAAACAAGATATAATAGAATAAATGCCTGTGTTGGATGTGGTGAGGCCAAAAAGGTTGATAAATAAGGGAAGCCTCGAGAAAAAGTGGCTTAGGGGCGTCTGAATCGTAGTCTCGATCAGACCTAAGCCCCTATGCAAGTCGTTGTATGATGATCCCTAGAGTAATTATAAGAGGGTTTACTATACCCTCGCGAGGAGTCCTTTCTAGACGACTTTCTGTGTAGGCTGTCCTCCCTTACTCTTTTCTGCTATGGCGGGTCGATTAGATGCCGACTTAAGGAGCAGAGTATTGATGATTTCTTCGTAGCTTGGTCATAAGCCAATGAAAGCTTATCATCAAAAACTTAGTGTCTGGAAACCGGAGCGACCCGAAGAGAGTTTTTCACCTTGTCATCTATTAAGGATGACGACGCAAGGGCTCCGTCACGTCTGATTAACTCCAAATTAGCAACTGTTAAGACAGAGTTATACGAGATAAACATAATAGCCCTGGAAAGGACTCTAAATGAGGTACAATCGTACTCGAACTCCTTTCCGTAGAGACGTTGTGTCACAGTTCTTAAAGGAGATCTGCATAAGACAGTGAGTCTAAATTCGCTCTGAATGAAGAAATGCCAATGTGTACGAGCGAATAGTGAATGACGAAGATAAGGCTATAACTAGGTCCTTAGCCTGCCCATTCAAATGCAGAGGAACTCTCAATACATCTTCCCTGTTAACCCTTTACCCAACGTAACAGCCAAAACCGGCCAGCGCTATTCTCAAAAATCGCCAATTAATTTTCAAAATATTTTCATTTTTTGTCTCAAAAACATAGGTTATGATCCCTCGTTGGAACGAGCTCATCGAGCTCGTTCCAACGAGGGGTCATAACCTATGTTTTTGAGACAAAAAATGAAAAAATTTAGTTATTCAAGAATTTCTTTTGCAAGTGTCGTCTGCTTTTCATGTTAGGTAAAGGGTTAATCGGTACGATTACGGAAGATGATGACAAGAAACCGCCTTACTTCTTTCCACTGGAAAGTTGAATATGGCGTCGTTTAAAAGGCCAAAGGCCTGCAACACCTGTCTATACTTAACCGGAAAACACATTTCCTCCTCTTTTTCCGGATGAAGTCAGCGTCCAACAAGGCTAGCAGTTTCTTGCAAGTTGTCGCAGCATTCTGATTCACTGGAACAAATTCAGGGTAGTGTTGATGGATTAAATCCATCGCACCCATGTGTTCCAAAAGGGAAGGGTAATCCCCCTCCATATCCCTTTCATCATTCATCTGAATCAGTTGAAAATCACGGTCAGCGGCATCTGAATGCGCAGATGACTGGACCGACCCAGCACCATCCGACAGCTCAGGTTCTGAGACTGCAGTCGGCTGCTTCTGCACTTGCTGGGATGCTGCGATGAGCTGCGCAATCTGTGACAGCAAATCCGGTACGGAGACTTGAGGAGCAGCGGTCTTCTATTCTGGCCACCAGCTGCTCCCAGGACTGTGTGTCCGAGATGGCTCTTTTCTCCAGATGTCCCGATATATGAAGCCTCATCTTTTAGCTACTGAATAGTGCCACTTTCGAGCGGTCGCAGCATTCTGATTCTCAGGAAAGAACTCAGGGAAGTATTGATGAGATCCAATGCCACCCTGTGTTCTTCCAAAAGGGAAGGGTAATTCTCCTCCAAATCCCTTTCACCATCCAACTGAATCAGATTATACTCACGGTCATCAGCATCTGAATGCGCAGATGACTGGACCGACCCAGCACCATCCGACATCTCAGGTTCTCAGACTGCTGTCGGCTGCTTCTGCACTTGCTGGGATGCTGTGAGGAGCTGTGCAATCTGAGACAGCAAATCCATTACGGAGGACTGAGGAGCAGTGGTCTTCAATTCTGGCCACCGGCTGCTCCCGGGACAGTGTGTCCAAGACGGCTCTTTTGTCCGGATGTCCCAATATATGAGGCCTCGTCTCTTAGCTACTGAATAGTGCTACTTTTGAGCGGTCGCAGCATTTTGATTCTCAGGAACGAACTCAGAGAAGCATTGATCCATTAGATGCATTAATGCATGTGTTGTTCCAAAAGGGAAGGGTAATTCTCCTCCAAATCACTTTCACCATCTGACTGAATCAGATTATACTCACGGTCATCAGCATCGGAGCACGCAGATGACTGGACCGACACAGCACCATCCGACAGGTCAGATTCTGAGACTGCCGTCGGCGGCTTCTG
Source organism: Pictodentalium vernedei (assembly GCA_031216915.1). NCBI lineage: Eukaryota > Metazoa > Mollusca > Scaphopoda > Dentaliida > Dentaliidae > Pictodentalium > Pictodentalium vernedei. Next base: position 629,477,978 of record CM062295.1, on the reverse strand, counting down.
CACTTGCGATGAGCTGCGCAACCTGCAACAGCTAGTCTGTTATGAAGGCCTGAGGAGCAGCAGTCTTCTGTTGCTTGGCCGCCGGCTGCTTCTGGGACAGAATGTCCGAGATGGCCCTTTTCTGCGGATGTCCCAATGAATGAGGCCTCGTTTCCTTGGCTACTGTATGGTGTGACTTCTCTGACGAAGAGTGGACCTTTTCGGCAATGCAGGCTGGATATCAGAAGTTATGTAGCCAAGGTGCGGTCATATGTGCTTGGTAGATGCTGAAGAAGAAGCCGTAACTATAGCCAACCCTAGCTGTGAACTGAACGGCGCATCCTGGATGGGAGGTGTGGACGTATGCTCCAACTGACGCAAGTTCCGAACCACGCCCCAGATGTTGTTATGAAAGAAAGAGGGGGCTCTCTCACTTGTGGTCCTTCAGACCTCGCCAAGCTTCCTGCTGAACTTGCCGGCTTCTTCCTCTCCGTTATTTTATAGTGCTCGCTCTACCCTTTCTACTCTCCTCGACCGCAACGGACACACCTGGCATCACAGTATCCTTGGACGGTGTAACCGCTTCACCGGTCGAGCTAGCTGGTGACAGGGAGCTGAATCCAAGCTATTGCCCTGTCTAATGTTCATGAGCACTTCAGCTGCTAGCTCTAATTGACTATCTAAATGCTGAAGCACACTTTCTGATGGCGTCATGTAAACATCACCATGTTCTTATTCCTCTGTAAATAGAAATTAAAAAACTAGAGCGATTTTTTGGTGAGAGGACCGGCGGTGGCCTCTCACCGCAAGAGGACAGGCAGTGGCCCCTCGCTAACAACGTATCGTGACAGCCATCTTCAATGTTTGTCATCCCAAGCGACACATGTTGAGCAAGAATTAGTGGGAGTACTACGACTACAAGCAAGGCAACCAACATGTAAATCAGAGGAAAAACTTCCTCTCCTTGCTTATTGAGCAATATGCTTTCATAATGAAGCAAACTAAGTCAATCGTACTCCCACCAACTCCACATTAAATATTATAAAAAGATACATAACAAAAAACATTCAAAATATAAATCGAAAAATAATTTACACAAAAAAAATTTTCAAAAATTTTGACAAGAGCCCAAGTTCTCAAAGGGAACGAAGGGCCCAAATGTATCCCAATAGAGCCCAAGTGTGGACAAAAATTATTTTTTTTATCCCAAAATTAACTGCTACACTACCGGACTATTTAATGTATCTTACAACAGACCTACCATACAATAAACAGGAAACTACGTATATAAAAAGATCATTGTTAATGTAAACAATGTCAGAATGAAAACCGGAAACAAGACCCCAGACAACACGGCCCGAAGTCAGTAACAGATTTTTGAACTATCCGATGTAAAGCAAGATCTTCATCAGAAGAAACAAAAGCACCACATAGCGGGACAATATATGCCCATTTTGTATTTTTGAAGGGTTGGGGTAAGGATGGGGGTGAGGGTGAAAATTGTTTGGACCAACCTCATATTCGAACTTGACCTGTATTTTGTTGTGATTAAACAACATACCAAGGTTGGAACCAATCGGAAAACAAGTAATAAAAGTTATCATCCGGAAACCAAATATTTGATGCATTCTATGTCCAACAAGGTCCATAATTCAGGGGAACTTCGAAGTTCGAACCGACCCCATATTGACCTGTCTTTTGTTTTGATTAAACCACATACCAAGTTTAGGAGTCAATCGAAAAAAAAAATACTAAAGTTATCATCTGGAAACCAAATGTTGACGAACGGACAGACCGACAAATGGACAAATGGCTGGACAAATGGACAGACAGACAGACAGACTGATTCCATAATTCGCCAGTTTTTCAACAGGTGTATAAACAAGAGGCCAAGGGGCCTTGAGCGCTCACCTGACAAATTGGCTCTAAACTATGGCAAAGGTACATTTCACTTGACTGATAATTTGATAAACAGGAAGAGACACCAATAGAAGGACTAGTCTGGATTCTCTGGATCCTCTGTTTTGAAACAAAAATTTAAAAAGCTGTGTGTGTGTGTGGGGGGGGGGGGGGGGGGGGGGAGGGAGGGGGAGCGGGGGGGGGGGGGGTTCCTCCCAAATCAGTCATGCCCCCCCAAACTAGGTGCTGCATGCCTTTTGGACCCTATCTCTCAATATTTCTGCATTCTGGTACCAATAAATGGGAGGAGACTTTACTACCTGTCCCGAAAGTGTATGCTACATTTGGGGTGCAGTGATGGCTGCCCCCTCACTTATTTTTAGCCCCCGAGCCCACACAATTTTTTTTCCTGGCCACACGCCTGGCGTCTTCTATTTTGAAACATAAAAAAATACTATACATTTTTATTTTTTTTACTTTACTGTTTCTGGAGAAGATTTTTAAAGGTTTTTGCACCTTTCTGCCCCTTCTGGGGTCCCCATTGGGCGCGGTAACTTTAGTCACACAATTTCTAAATGACACATGCTAAGGAAGATACCAACCAAATTTGGTTCAATTTGGACCAGTGATTTAGGAGGAGAAGTTGTTTGAAAAGTGTTCACGATGACGGATGACGACGGACAACGGATGGAAAGTGATAAAGTTGAGCTCCCTTCAGTGAGCTAAAAATAGCAATTTAGGGGTGGGCCGTTAGCTAATCAGAAGCTGTGGCAGCCATGCTGGATGGTGGGCGGACATACCGAACACAATTCTGAAAGAGGACCACCCACTGGTTAACCTCTGCAAATTTTATTCAAATTGATCCAGCAGTTCTGAAGAAGAAGATTTTAATGTGTTTTCCTAATCACCAGCCATGGCAGCCATGTTAGATGGGCGACAGAGATTTCAAACACAATTCTTTGAGTGTTCCACCTAATGATCAATCCCAGAAAATTTTATGTGGCCCAGTGGTTTGGGAGGAGATGATTGTTGATGCGAGAAAAAGATTTTTTAATGTTTTTCCATTACCTTCAGTGTTAAAAAGTGCCGAGTCAGCACTTTTTCAGAGTCCCAAAAAAGTACCTTAGAAAAAAACCGTTAGCGATTTTTTTCTACCATTCCTTTCCATTGGTCATAAGCAAGCTGCACAGCAAATAAAAAGTTTCTGAGCCGTGCAGTTTTGGAGATATGATCGATTTTAATTTTTTCTATTTTTAGCTCCTGGGGTTCCCACGGGGCTACGGGAAAATTTTCTTCAGCATAAATTAGATACTTATGACCCAATAAGTCCTCAAAAAAAATTTGGTTCAAATCGATCTCTTGATTCAAAAAATAGAAATTTAGGGGTGGAGCGTCAGCCAATCAGAAGCTGTGGCAGCCATGCTGGATGGCGGGCGGACAAACCGAACATAATTCTGAAAGAGGACCACCCACTGGTTATCTTCAGCAAATTTTATTCAAATTTATGCAGCGGTTCTGAAGAAGAGGATTTTAATGTGTTTTGCCAATCAGCAGCCAAGGCAGCCATATTAGATGGGCGACAGAGATTTCGAACACAATTCTTCGAGTGTTCCACCCAGTGATCAAGCCCACAAAATTTTATTGAAATTGGTTTTGAAGGAGATGATTGTTGACGTGAGAATAAGAGTTTTTAATGTTTTTGCATTACCTTCAGTGTTAAAAAGTGCCGAGTCAGCACTTTTTCAGAGTCCCGAAAAAGTACCTTAGAAAAAGACCGTTCGCGATTTTTTTCTACCCTTCCTTTCCATTGGTCATAAGCAAGCTGCACAGTACATAAAAAGTTTCTGAGCCGTGCAGTTTTGGAGATATGAGCGATTTTAATTTTTTATATTTTTAGCTCCTGAGGTTCCCACGGGGATAAGGGAAAAAAATTTTCAGCATAAATTAGATACTTATGACCCAATAAGTCCTCAAAAAAAATTTGGTTCAAATCGATCTCTTGATTCAAAAAATAGAAATTTAGGGGTGGAGCGTCAGCCAATCAGAAGCTGTGGCAGCCATGTTGGATGGCGGGCGGACAAACCAAACACAATTCTGAGAGAGGACCACCCACTGGTTATCCCCAACATATTTTATTCAAATTGATCCAGCGGTTCTGAAGAAGAAGATTTTAATGTGTTTTGCCAATCAGCAGCCAAGGCAGCCATATTAGATGGGCGACGGAGATTTCGAACACAATTCTTCGAGTGTTCCACCTAATGATCAATCCCACAAAATTTTATTAAAATTGGCCTAGTGGTTTGGGAGGAGATGATTGTTGACGCGAGAATAAGAGTTTTTAATGTCTTTGCATTACCTTCAGTGTTAAAAAGTGCCGAGTCAGCACTTTTTCAGAGTCCCAAGAAAGTACCTTAGAAAAAAAACGTTAGCGATTTTTTTCTACCATTCCTTTCTATTGCTCATAAGCAAGCTGCACAGCAAATAAAAAGTTTCTGAGCCATGCAGTTTTGGAGATATGAGCAATTTTAATTTTTTCTATTTTTAGCTCCTGAGGTTCCCATGGGGCTACGTGAAAATTTTTTTCGGCATAAATTAGATACTTATGACCCAATAAGTCCTCAAAAAAAATTTGGTTCAAATCAATCGCTTGATTCAAAAAATAGAAATTTAGGGGTGGAGCATCAGCCAATCAGAAGCTGTGGCAGCCATGTTGGATGGTGGGCGGACAAACCGAACACAATTCTGAGAGAGGACCACCCACTGGTTATCCCCAGCAAATTTTATTCAAATTGATCCAGCGGTTCTGAAGAAGAAGATTTTAATGTGTTTTTGCCAATCAGCAGCCAAGGCAGCCATATTAGATGGGCGACAGAGATTTCGAACACAATTCTTCGAGTGTTCCACCCAATGATCAATCCCACAAAATTTTATTAAAATTGGCCTAGTGGTTTGGGAGGAGATGATTGTTGACGCCCAACGACGACGGACGACGGACGGAAAGTGATCAGTAAAGCTCATCCTGAGCTTTGCTCAGGTGAGCTAAAAATCAGTCAGGCCATACTAAAGTTATAATCCAGAAAACATAAAATGCACAAATTCAAGAGGAATAACTCTGGAAAGGTACATGCGATTTTGGCCGAAAGTGAACTTGAGCTGTGCTTTGTGGTCATAAACAAAATCTGAAAATTTGAAACAAATTGGTCAAGGCAAACTAAAGTTATCATCCGGAAACCACAAAATCCACAAATTTGCAATCATTCAAGGGGAATAACTCTGGAAAGGTATATGCGATTGTGGTCAAAAGTGAACTGGAGCTGTATTTTGTGGTCAAAAACAAAAAACTGAAAATTTGAAATAAATCGGTCAAGGCAAACTAAAGTTATCGTCCGGAAACGAAAAGTTGGGCTAAATTCCCATAAAGGGCCATAACTCTATTGCAAATTGGCCGCTAGAAATGGAAATTGAACCCATCCTGTATTTTGTCATACTTAATTCACCTGCCAAATTTAACTCAGCTCAAACCATTAAAACTAAAGTTATTGTCCGGAAACGAAATGTGTCCAAGGACGGACAGACAGACAGACGGGTGGTGAGACCATTCACGTAATATGTCCACTTTTCAAACGGGTGTATAAAATCAACATCTGAAAAATTTGGTGTCAAGGCGTTCGGCTTTAAATGAACGGAAACCCAATTTTTTTTCAAAAATTGTGTTTTCAAAGGGCCATAACTCTGCAGCGGATGGACTGAGAAACATCAATATCGAACTTGACCTGTATTTTACTGCTACAAACAACATCTGAAAGTTTGATGTCGATCTGTCAAGGCGTTCGCCTTTAAATGAAGGGAAACCAATTTTTTCGAAAGATTGTGTTTTCAAAGAGCCATAACTCTGCAGTGGATGGACTGAGAAACACCAATATCGAACTTGACCTATATTTCATTGCTAAAAACAAGATCTGAAAAATTTGGTGTCAATCCGTCAAGGCATTCAGCTTTAAATGAATGGAAACCAATTTTTTTAGAAAAAGTTAAAAAATTTATAGTAATTTATATATTTTTTATACTTACCAATGACCCAGACTTAGCTGGTGCTAACTCCAACAAAACCAGGGCCAAACACAAATTTTGCCCCCCAATCCCCAAAATTTGCATCCAAAACAAAAAGAAATCATGTCCTAAAGGACCTCCATAGTACGCCTCTACTGCGCATGCGCAGTGACGCAGTCGTCCCGAAATTGGCGCCAATTATCATTCTTACTGGCAGTGCCTGGTCAGCGCTATGTACTCAGCGGGGAGGCAAGAGTTCCCAACTCCAGGGAGGGCCATCCCCGTCTGGGTCATTGGTAAGTATAAAAAATATATAAATTACTATAAATTTTTTAACATTTTTATACTGTACCAATGACCCAGACTTAGCTGAATAGTAAACAGGCTGGAGGGCCTAGGACATAGAGGAAAATCCAATAAGCTCAACTATATAGTAAAGAGGTAACCCCTTAAGGAGAAAAGGAGTATTAGGCTTTACATGTATCTTTCTTATTTAATATTAAATTAGAAAGATATACTACCCTTAATAATTGAGCACAATAACATTGATGTTCTCTATTAACATCCAGTATAACCCTTATACTAATTATTTTTAAAGCAAGCCAATAAATAAAGTAGTCCAGAGAATTGAGACTCTTTATAATCATTTAAAAGTGTCCGAGTATTGTATATTAAAGCCCGTTTGACACTTGACATATACAAATGCTTCACACCGAGCTACACTTTAAAAATAAGACATGAATGAAATTAAACATTAATATTACACTTTAAAACCATCCCGGAAGCGACTCAGAAATACTGACTTGGAGGAGGCATTCCCTTGCTTTTCACTATAAAGCAGGTGACCTAAGGGAACACCCGCCCCCCCCCCCCCTTCCCCTTGCCCTGGGTCAAATAGCCCAGAGCGAAGAGGGCAGCCGGACGGAGTCACTGCCGGAACAGAAAGCCTGCATAACTATAGTTGCAACTGTTTAGTGGACGACATTCTGAGCAACAGATAACGGACCTAAACAATGCAGGTCTCCAGAAATGGACTCAATATTTCTGAGATAAAAATTCGTAAATGTGGATGGCTGAGACCAATAAGCAGCCTTCATTAAATCTGTAATAGCAACACTATTAGCATAAGCCCAGGAAGTAGAAAGAGCTCTTACTTCATGAGCAGAAATCTTAAGCACAGACTGCTGAGAAGAAGATAAATCTTCATAAGCAGTACGGATAGTTAACTGAATCCATCTAGCAATAGAATGGACTGAAATGTCCTTTCTATTAGGCATCAAAGACAGAAAGAAACGTTTCCGTCCCTTTCTGATAAACTGAGATCTCTGTTTATAGATACGTAGTGCTCTAACAGGACAGAGTAAAGGCCTACGCCCGTCTGAAGACGGAAGAGCCTTAATAACAATAGGTTCCGGATATTTATTAGCAGCCTGATTCTTAGCTAAAAACCCACATTAGTAGTGAAGGTGATAGTGTTCCCAACACTACGATAATGAGAATCATCCACCGATAGTGCATGAAGCTCACTGACTCTTCTGGCAGAAGAGAAAGCTAAGAGAAAAGCTGTCTTATAAGATAAGAATTTGAAATCTACTGTCCCAAGAGGTTCAAATGGCTTTTCCTTCAATTTAAGGAGAACCCAAGCTAAATTCCACTTAGGAATTAATCTAAGAGTTCTGGGTCTATTTATCGAAAAGTTTCTAACCAATTTCGATAAAGAGACATTAGATCCAATTTGTAGACTATCATGATGTGCATAGGTATCAGATAACATAGATCTATAACCCTTTATAGTAACAGGCTGCAGTTTGATTTCGTCAAACAAGTATACTAGAAAGTTTGCAATGTCTGGTATAGAGGGATCAAATATATCTACAGAATGATCTCTACACCAACGACGAAAAACCTTCCACTTAGCCGCATAGTTTAGTGAAGAGGAGGTCCTCCTACAGTTAGAAATCGCGTCCACTGCTCGTCCTGTAAAGTGCTTGCCATGCAAGAAGGACCGCACAACGGAAAAATGTGAAGGTTGAGACCTTGCGGGTTGTGATGGAGTTGGCGCGATTTCCCCTGCGAAAGAAGATCCTCTCGTGGAGGAAGCTTCCGCGGTAGGTCCCACAACAGACACCTGAGTAGATTTATCCACGGTCTCTGTGGCGACAGAGATGCTACCAACAGAATCTTGCATTGAGATTGTTTTATCTTTAGCAATACTTGTTGAATTAACGGCGCTGGAGGATACGCATATCCTATCATTCCGTCCCAAGGGATCGACAGAGCGTCTACTGCAAATGCTCTTGGATCCGGACACGGGGACACATACGTCTGCAACTGATTGTTGAGATGTGTCGCAAATAAGTCTATCATTGGCCGTTCCCATTGGTAGCAAATCTGATTGAATACTTGTTTGTTGAGAGTCCACTCCGACGGCAAGAAGCGACCCTTTCGTGAAAGGGAGTCTGCTAGCACATTCAGACGACCCGGTATGTGACGGACCGAAAGAAGAACGTGATGTTCTAACGCAAACAGAAGGATTCTTTCCGTTAGATTGAACGGAACTGAATGAGTGCCTCCCTGATTCCGTATATACGCCACTACTGTCGTATTGTCGGATAGGATTTGGACATGAGCATCGTGAATAATGTCCATCCAGTGACGTAACGCAAGCCAAATTGACATCATTTCCTTGATGTTTATGTGCTTGCACAGGAATTGCGGATCCCAAAGACCCTGGCATCTCGAATCCGTTGGGATTAATGATGCACCCCAACCTGTTTGACTGGCATCTGTCATAACGGTAAAACTCGGATCCGGCAACTGCAGTGGAACTCCTTGAGTTAACCACTGAATGTTTGCCCAAGTCTGAATCTCTTGTTTCACTTGATCTGACAAGAGAACGTCTACATCGAGCGAATGAATTTTCACACTCCAATTCTGAGTCAGGAAAATTTGAAGAGGACGTGTGCGTAGCCGCCCCATCGGAATGAGATCCGCGGCGGCTCCGCACAGACCTATCAGTCTCATAAATTCTCTCGCCGTGACTTTGTCTGCGTGCAGACAATAGCGAGCGTAACAACTGACTAATTTCGCTCTGGTTAACGGCAGACGAACGAGATTGTTGTGCGTCTCGAAGCTCATTCCCAGATCAGTGAATGACTTGGACGGCACCAGATCCGACTTCTCCTCGTTTACTATGAAACCGAGACGTCGGAGCAATAGAAGAAGATTCTGAACATCGTTCTGAAGCGTTAACTCGTTGCCGTACCTCTGAAGAATGTCGTCCAGGTAGGCCGACGTTACCGCAGACGAATGAGCTCGGAAGTAGATCATTACCGAGTTCATTACCCGAGTGAAAGCCCAGGGTGCTAGATTCAATCCGAAGCACATGGCCCGGAACTGATACACCACTCCTAGGACTGCGAAGCGTAGATACTTTCGGAATGTCGGATGTACCATGACGTGAAAGTACGCATCTTTGAGATATATGCTCGTTGCATAATCGTTCACCCGAATACTCGCTCTGACCGATCGAATCGTCTCCATATAAAACTTCGGAGCGACGATCAGCTTGTTTATCCAGCTCAAATCTATGACTGGACGGAACGAGCCGTCTGGTTTCGGAACCAGAAACAGATGGCTGTAGAATCCCAGAGATTCCTGGTTTTCTACGACCTCTACCGCGTTCTTCATTAAAAGAGACTGCACCTCTGATAACAGAGCGTCTCTTTTCTGTGGATTTGACGGAAGATGAGTCCACTTTGGACTTCGAGTTAATGGAGGCTTTCGTTTGAAGGATATCTTTAGACCTTCCGAAATCACTCCTCTCACCCAAGGGTCGTCCGTAATGATGCCCACTCTTGTGAAAAACTCGACAACCTTCCGCCATCCGGAACGCGATAGAGGTTTAAGCCATCACCTCCTGGACCTGCGAGGCCTGCGGTAGGAGAAACCACGTCTTCCACGACCCGCACCTCACCTCGTCGACCTCGGGGCGTCCGACCGATTGTCCCGGCCTGAAGGACGTCCCGAACGAGAGTCGCTATCCTGACGGTCTCTCGAATAAGACCAAGAGGACGCACCGGAACCTCTATAGGAACCTCTCTTGGGCGCATTAGACCCAGAAGTGCCTGTCTTATTTGTGTCTGCTGTATCCGACTTTTTAGGAGCGGATCTGAACAACAGAGAATCATTAGCTTTCTTTTTAATTTTATCATAAATAGCGGAAAGCTTGCCGTCAAAGAGAAGTTCTCCTGAGACCGAAGCGACTCTAAGAGAGTTCTTCACCTTAGAATCCACTAGTGTGGATGTAGCTAGGGCTGCGTCACGTCTAACCAACTCCAGATTTGCCACTGAAAGGGCGGAGTTACACGTGGAATAAGCTACTGCTCTTGAAAGAAGTCTTAAAGAGGATTGTATATCCTGAAACTCTTCCCCTTGAAGGCGCAGTGATAACGCCTTAGTAAGGTAATCTGCGTAAGATAAGGCATCTAAATTGGCTCTGTTAGACGCAATAGCTGTTTCCAACACCGCGTTTGGAATAGAAGCTGACGACGGTAATGATAGCTCTAAGTCTTCCGCCTCGTCGTCCATACGCAGAGGAACTCTCGGTATACCCTGTCCTGCCGTATCGAATTTATTCCTTGCATTAATGAAAGGCAGGTTAAGAGTATTAGCGGACAAGAAACTTGCTTTCCCCATCCTGGAAGCAAGTTTAAATATAGCGTCGTTCAATAATTCAAATGTTCTTGCAACATTATTGGACTGCGACGGAAACTCGGGAGCGATGTCCCTGAACCGCTCAAAAAATTCAGAGTCCAATGACGCTATAATTCTCTTGTCCGGAAGCGCAGCAGTCTGGCCCGATGGAACAACTTGAGGGAGAAAGTGCCGGATGAAGTCCACGGCAGCTTTATGTTGTTCCGAAAGGGATAGCTCCAATTCATCCGTATCCCTTTCACCATCCGGTCGGACCTCTCGATGTTCCCGGTCGTCCGCCCCCGATGCTTCGGCGGAGCGTACCGACCCAGCGCCGTCGGATAATTCTCGATCCGACACCGTTTCTGTCGGCTGCTGGGATGCTGCGATAAGCTGTGCTATCTGCACAAGAATGTCCGACGTCGAGACCTGCGGAGGCGCAGTCTTTCGCTGCTTCGCCGAGGGCAGCTCCGCATCAGATGGCTCCCGCATACTTTTCCTATGCGAACGTCCGGAGTCCATCGGTCTTGAATCCCTGGCTGCCGGATGGTGTGACCTGGTCGCCGAAGAATCCTTCATCGGCGAAGCTGGTAAAATATCGGAGGTCACGCAGCCAAGGTGCGGTCGTGTGCGCTGACGAGAAGAGGAAGCCTTAACAGTCTCTGCGGACTGCTTATACAACGGAGCGTCCCGAGCGACGGACGTATGCTCTGCTAAAGACACATTTTGTACCACAACATCTGGTCCCAGATGTTGTTGTACGAGAGAGGGACCTCTCTCGCTCGCGGCCCGGCTGGACCTGGATGAGCTAGGAACCGGACTAAAAGGCTTCCTCCGTTCTCGTTTACTATCCGCCGTCACTGGGTGTGCATCTATTATGTTTATAGTGCTCGCATCACCCAAAATTTCCTCTTGGACCGCATCGGACGAACCCGGCTGCCGAACCATTCGGTGAATGGACGCTACACCGGGCGAGCTAGCGGACGACATTTGTCTAATATCCATGAGCACTTTTGCCGCTAGCTCTGAATTCATTTGTGACGACGGACGCACACTTGAAGAAGATAACATGGAAACATCACCCTGTTCTGGTTCCTCTGAAATAGAAACTGAGAGAGTAGAGTGACCTTGCGGAGAAAGAGCCGGCATCGCTCTTTCTCCAGAAACAACATATCGTGACACACGTTTCCAATGTTTCTCATCCCAATGTTCACATATAGGACAGGGATTAATGCGAGAACACTGACTACAATTAATACAATGATCATGAAAGTCAGAGGAAGATTTCTTCCTATTACAATTTGAACAATGTCCCTTCATTGTGAAAGAACAACAATAAGTCCTAGTTACTCGCAAAAACCCCTGACACAAAGATACATAATAACATGATCCATTAATAAATGAAAAAACAATTGCAAAACAAAATAATTTTGAAAAAATATTTTTTCAGAGAAGCCCAAGTTGCTGAAAAGTAACATTGAGCCCCGATGGATCCGATGGCAAAGTGTGGTCAAAAATTTTAAATTTATATAAAATAATTAATGAGACACTTTCGGATAATATAAATGTATCTTATAATGAGATAAACTACCACAAAGGCAAACAGCCCCCCTCAAAAAAGGCTGTTGCCAATGAAAACAAACAGTGTAAACACACTAGAAAACATGACTCCAGGCACTGAAAAAACTGGCCCGGAATCAGTCATCAATTACACTCTATCTGATGCAAAACAGAGACTCCCAGGGGAGAATCTGTAGAACATCAGATGGAAGATGCAGAACACAAACGTTATACACCCATGGGTGAAAACGTAACTATGGGGAAAATAACAGAAAACATTCTGTAACCAAGCAACTCTCCCAGGAAATTTTAGAAATGAAACTTCTCAAAAATATGCCAAAAGCATGGGAGAATTGCCAGGGGGGACTTTAGAAGGCTAGGGGAGAGGAAACACTGAATAAGCAGTGCAACAATTAGCAAGAATGACAACAAGAGGCCCATGCCTCGAAAATAGGCAACTTAACATAATTTCATCAAAAAATTTTAAGTACAGCCCTGATTATTTTTTGCCACTTCTTTTTCCTCTCCTCCTTCTATCCTCCTTAGAATCACATTTTCTCCAAAAATTACGTGTCTGGCATCCTTTAAACTGAGATTTACAAGCACAAAGATCAGTGAGATGTTGACTGATGAAGGGCCAAACAGAGAATGATAATTGGCGCCAATTTCGGGACGACTGCGTCACTGCGCATGCGCAGTAGAGGCGTACTATGGAGGTCCTTTAGGACATGATTTCTTTTTGTTTTGGATGCAAATTTTGGGGATTGGGGGGCAAAATTTGTGTTTGGCCCTGGTTTTGTTGGAGTTAGCACCAGCTAAGTCTGGGTCATTGGTACAGTATAAAAATTTGTGTTTTCAAAGGGCCATATCTCTGCAGCAGATGGAATGAGAAACACTAATATCGACCTTGACCTGTATTTGAATGCTAAAAACAACTTCTGAAAGTTTGATGTCGATCTGTCAAGGCGTTCGACTTTAAATGAACAGAAACCAAATTGTTTACGGACAGACAAATGGACAGATGGACAGACAGATGGACAGACAGACAGACTGATAACATAATACGACCATTTTTATAAACGGGCGTATAAAAATGATACATGTACATTGGATGTATGATGCATGACCAAAACACCTAAACACCCCAAGGGTGAGGACGTAACCCTGGGGATATGCAGAATAAACATTCTGTGTAACACTTTAAACTCCCAAGAAATTTTATAAAAACATTTCATTAAAACAAGCCAAAAAGCTTGGGAGTTTAACTGGGGGGAAGGCAGGGGGGGGGGGGGGGGGAGGGGGGGGGGGTGGAGGGCTATGGAGGAAGGAATACTTAACAAACAGTGGAAAAGTTAAAAAATTTATAGTAATTTATATATTTTTTATACTTACCAATGACCCAGACATAGCTGGTGCTAACTCTTAAAAATCTAGGGCCAAACACAAATTTTGCCCCCCAATCCCCAAAATTTGCATCTAAAACCAAAAGAAATCATGTCCTGAAGGACCTCCATACTTTGCCCCCACTGTGCATGCGCATGTTCCGAAATTGGCGCCAATTATCATTCTTACAGGCAGTGCCTGGTCAGCGCTCAGCGGGGAGGTATGAGTTCCCAACTCCTGGGAGGGCCATCCCCGTCTGGGTCATTGGTAAGTATAAAAAATATATAAATTACTATAAATTTTTTAACATTTTTATACTGTACCAATGACCCAGACACAGCTGAATAGTAAAAAGGCTGGAGGGCCTAGGACATAGAGGAAAATCCAATAAGCTCAACTATATAATATAGAGTCAACCCCTCAAGGAGAAAAGGAGTATTAGGCTTTACATGTATCTTTCTTATTTTATGATAAATTAGAAAGATACAATACCCTTCATAATTGAGCACAATAACATTCATGTTCTCTATTAATATCCAGTATAACCCATTATACTAATTATTTTTAAAGTAAGCCAATAAATAAAGTTAGTCCAGAGAATTGAGACTCTTTATATTCTTTAAAAATGTCCGAGGATTGTATATTAACGCCCGTTTGACACTTGACGTATACAAATGCTTCACACCAGGCTACACTTTAAAAATATGACACGAATGAATTTTTAACATTAATATTACACTTTAAAACCATCCCGGAAACGACTCAGAATTGGAGGAGGAATTCCCTTGCTTTTCACTATAAAGCAGGCGACCTAAGGGAACACCCTCACCCCCCCCCCCCCTTCCCCTTGCCCTGGGTCAAATAGCCCAGAGCGAAGAGGGCAGCAGGACGGAGTCACTGCCGGAACAGAAAGCCTGCATAACTATAGTTGCAACTGTTTAGTGAACGACATTCAGAGCAACAGATAACGGACCTAAAGAATGCAGGTCTCCAGATAAAAATTTGTGAATGTGGATGGCTGAGACCAATAAACAGCCTTCATTAAATCTGTAATAGCCACACTATTTGCGTAAGCCCAAGATGTAGAAAGAGCTCTTACTTCATGAGCCGAAATCTTAAGCACAGACTGCTGAGAAGAAGATAAATTATCATAAGCAGTACGGATAGTTAATTGAATCCATCTAGCAATAGAATGGACCAAAATGTCCTTTCTATTAGGCATCAGAGACAAAAAGAAACCTTTTTGTCCCTTTCTGACAAACTGAGATCTCTGTTTATAAATACGTAAAGCTCTAACAGGACAGAGTAAAGGCCTATGCCCGTCTGAAGACGGCAGCGCCTTAATAACAATAGGTTCCGGATATTTATTAGGAGCCTGATTCTTAGCTAAAAATCCAACATTAGTAGTGAAGGTGATAGTGTTACCGACACTACGATAGTGAGAATCGTCCACCGATAGTGCATGAAGCTCACTGACTCTTCTGGCAGAAGAGAAAGCTAAGAGAAAAGCTGTCTTATAAGACAAGAATTTGAAATCTACTGTCCCAAGAGGCTCAAATGGCTTTTCCTTTAGTTTAAGAAGAACCCAAGCTAAATTCCACTTAGGAATTAATCTAAGAGTTCTGGGTCTATTTATCGAGAAGTTTCTAACTAACTTAGATAAAGAGACATTAGATCCAATTTGTAAATTATCGTGATGTGCATAGGTATCAGATAACATAGACCTATAACCCTTAATAGTAACAGGCTGCAGGTTGATCACGTCAAACAAGTATACCAGAAAGTTTGCAATGTCTGGTATAGAGGGATCAAAAATATCAACAGAATGATCCCTACACCAACGACGAAAGACCTTCCACTTAGCCGCATAATTTAGCGAAGAGGAGGTCCTCCTACAGTTAGAAATCGCGTCCACTGCTCGTCCTGTAAAGTGCTTGCCATGCAAGAAGGACCGCACAACGGAAAAACGTGAAGGTTGAGACCTTGCGGGTTGTGATGAAGTTGACGCGGTTTCCCCTGCGAAAGAAGATCCTCCCATGGAGGAAGCTTTTGCGGTAGGTCCCACAACAGACACCTGAGTAGATTTATCCACGGTCTCTGTGGAGACAGAGATGCTACCAACAGAATCTTGCATTGAGATTGTATTATTTTTAGCAATACTTGCTGAATCAACGGCGCTGGAGGATACGCATATCCTATCATTCCGTCCCATGAGATCGATAGAGCGTCTACTGCAAATGCTCTTGGATCCGGGCACGGTGACACATACGTCTGCAACTGATTGTTGAGATGTGTCGCAAATAAGTCTATCATTGGCCGTTCCCATTGGTAGCAAATCGGATTGAATACTTGTTTGTTGAGAGTCCACTCCGACGGCAACAAGCGACCCTTCCGTGAAAGGGAGTCTGCTAGTACATTCAGACGGCCCGGTATATGACGGACCGAAAGTAGAACTTGATGTTCTAGAGCAAACAGAAGGATTCTTTCCGTTAGATTGAATAACGGAACGGAATGAGTGCCTCCCTGGTTCCGTATATACGCCACTACTGTCGTATTGTCGGACAGGATTTGGACATGAGCTTTGTGAATAATGTCCATCCAATGACGTAACCCACGCCAAATTGACATCATTTCTTTGATGTTTATGTGCTTGCTTAGGAACTGTGGATCCCAAAGACCCTGGCATCTCGAATCCGTTGGGATCAATGATGCACCCCAACCTGTTTGACTGGCATCCGTCATAATCGTAAAACTCGGATCCGGCAACTGCAGCGGAACTCCCTGAGTTAACCACTGAATGTTTGCCCAAGTCTGAATCTCTTGTTTCACTTGATCTGACAAGAGAACGTCTATGTCGAGCGAATGAATCTTCACACTCCAATTCTGAGTCAAGAAAATTTGGAGATGACGAGTGCGTAACCGCCCCATCGGAATGAGATCCGCAGCGGCTCCGCACAGACCTATCAGTCTCATGAACTCCCTCGCTGTGACTTTGTCTGCATGAAGACAATAGCGAGCGTAACAACTGACTAATTTCACTCTGGTTAACGGCAGACGAACGAGATTGTTGTGCATCTCGAAGCTCATTCCCAGATGAGTGAATGACTTGGACGGCACCAGATCCGACTTCTCCTCGTTTATAACAAAACCGAGACGTCGGAGCAATAGAAGCAGATTCTGCACATCGTTCTGAAGCATTAACTCGTTGCCGTACCTCTGAAGAATGTCGTCCAGGTAGGCCAACGTTACCGCAGACGAATGAGCTCGGAAATACATAATTACCGAGTTCATTACCCGAGTGAAAGCCCAGGGTGCTAGGTTCAATCCGAAGCACATCGCCCGGAATTGATACACCACTCCTAGGACTGCGAAGCGTAGATACTTTCTGAATGTCGGATGTACCATGACATGAAAGTACGCATCCTTGAGATCTATGCTTGTAGCATAATCGTTCACCAGAATACTCGCTCTGACCGATCGAATCGTCTCCATATAGAACTTCGGAGCGATGATCAGCTTGTTTATCCAGCTCAAGTCTATGACTGGACGGAACGAGACGTCTGGTTCCGGAACCAGAAACAGATGGCTGTAGAATCCTGGTGTTTCCTGGTCTTCTACGACCTCTACCGCGTTCTTCATTAAAAGAGACTGCACCTCCGATAACAGAGCGTCTCTTTTCTGCGGATTTGACGGAAGTTGAGTCCATTTTGGACTTCGAGTTAATGGAGGCTTTCGTTTGAAGGCTATTCTTAGACCTCTCACCCAAGGGTCGTCCGTAA
This sequence comes from Pictodentalium vernedei, assembly GCA_031216915.1. Classification (NCBI taxonomy): domain Eukaryota; kingdom Metazoa; phylum Mollusca; class Scaphopoda; order Dentaliida; family Dentaliidae; genus Pictodentalium; species Pictodentalium vernedei. The sequence goes on along the minus strand of CM062295.1, from coordinate 629,460,633 downwards.
TCAACGCCCACTCTTCTGAAAAACTCGACAACCTTCCGCCAACCGGAACATGATAGAGGTTGAAGCCATCACCTCCTGGACCTGCGAGGCCTGTGGGAGGAGAAACCACGTCCTCCACGACCCGCACCTCGTCCCGTCGACCTCGGGGAATCCGACCGATTTTCCCGGCCCGAAGGACGTCCCGCACGTGAGTCGCTGCCTTGACGGTCTCTTGAATAAGACCAAGAGGACGCACCGGAACCTCTATAGGAACCTCTCTTGGGCGCATTAGTCCCAGAAGTGCCTGTCTTACTCTTATCTGCCGTATCCGACTTTTTGGAAGCAGATTTAAACAGCAGAGAATCCGAAGCTTTCTTAGTAATTTTATCGTAGATTGCAGAAAGCTTGCCAGAAGTTCTCCGGAGACCGAAGCGACTCTGAGAGAGTTCTTCACCTTACTATCCACGCGTGTGGATGTAGCTAGGGCTGCGTCACGTCTAACCAACTCCAGGTTTGCCACTGAGAGGGCGGAGTTATACGTGGAATAAGCTACTGCCCTTGAAAGAAGTCTTAAAGAGGATTGTATATCCTGGAATGCTTTCCCTTGAAGCCGCAGTGATAACGCCTTTGTAAGGTGGTCTGCGTAAGATAAAGCATCTAAACTGGCTCTATTAGACGTAATTGTCGTATCCAACACCGCGGTTGGAATGGACGTAGACGACGGTAATGACAATTCTAAGTCTTCCACCTCGTCGTCAAGACGTAGAGGAACTCTCGGAATACCCTGTCCTGCCGTATCGAATTTATTCCTTGCATTAATGAAAGGCAGGTTAAGAGCATTGGAGGACAAGAAACCAGCTTTGCCTATTTTGGAAACAAGCTTGAATATAGCGTCGTTCAATAATTCAAATGTCCTTGTGACATTATTGGACTGAGACGGAAACTCAGGGACGATGTCTCTGAACCGCTCGAAGAATTCAGTGTCCAATGACGCTATCAGTCTCTTGTCCGGTACCGCAGCAGTCTAGCCCGACGGAACAACCTGAGGAAGGAAGTGCCGGATGAAATCCACGGCAGCTTTATGTTGTTCCGAAAGGAATAGCTCCAAGTCATCCGTATCCCTTTCGCCATCCGGTCGGACCTCATGATGCTCCCGGTCGTCCGCACCTGATGCTTCCGCGGAGCGTACCGACCCAGCGCCGTCGGATAATTCCCGATCCGACACCGATTCTGTCGATTGCTGGGATGCTGCGATAATTTGTGCTATCTGAGCTACCACGTCCGTCATCGAGGCCTGCAGAGTAGCGGTCTTTCGCTGCTTAGCCGCGGGAAGCTCCGCATCAACTGACTCCCGCATACTCTTCCTATGCAAACGACCGGAGTCTACCGGCCTCGTGTCCCTGGCTACCGGATGGCGTGACCTGGTCGCCGAAGAATCCCTGATCGGCGAAGATGGTAGAATATCCGCGGTCACGTAGCCAAGGTGAGGTCGTGTGCGCTGGTGAGAGGATGAGGAAACCTGAGCAGTCTCCGCGGACTGCCTATACAACGGAGCGTCCCGAGCGACGGACGTGTGCTCTGCTTGCGACACATTTTGTACCACAACATCAGGTCCCTGATGTTGTTGTACGAGAGAGGGGCCTCTCTCGCTCGCGGCCCGGCTGGACCTGGATGAGCTAGGAACCGGACTAGAAGGCTTCCGATCTCTCCTATTATCCGCCGTCACTGGGTGTGCACCTTGTATGTTTATAGTGCTCGCATCACCCAACATTTCCTCCTGGACCGCAACGGACGAACCCGGCTGCCGAACCATTCGGTGAATGGACGCTACATCGGGCGAGCTAGCGGACGACAGCGCCGTCGATCCTACTCGGAACCTCTTAGGCAACTGTCATATCTCCATGAGCACTTTTGCCACTAGCTCTGCATTCAATTGTGACGACGGAAGCGCACTCTTGGAAGATAACATGGAAACATCACCCTGTTCTTGTTCCTCTGAAATAGAAACTGATAGACTAGAGTGACCCTGCGGAGAAAGGACCGGCATAGCCCTTTCTCCACTAACAACATACCGTGACACACGTCTCCAATGTTTGTCATCCCAATATTGACATACTGAACAGGAGTTAGTGCGAGTACACTGACTACAATTAATACAATGATCATGAAAGTCAGAGGAAGATTTCTTCCTATTACAATTTGAACAAAGTCCTTTCATTGTGAAAAGACAACAACAAGTCCTAGTACTCGCACAAACCCCTAAAAACAAAGATACATAATAACATGATCCATTAATATTGAAAAAAGCAATTGAAATTCAAAATAATTTTTGAAAAATATTTTTTCAGCGAAGCCCAAGTTTCTGAAAAGTAACGTTGAGCCCCAATGGATCCCAAGGGTAAGTGTGGTCAAAAATTTTAAAATTATTCTAAATAATTAATGCAACACTTACGGATAATAATAATGTATCTTGTAATGAGATAAACTACTCCAAAGGCAAAAAGCCCCCCTCAAAAGAGACTGTTGCCAATGTAAACAAGAAGTGTATAAACACCAGAAAACATGACTCCAGGCAGTGACAATACTGGCCCGAAATCAGTTATCAACAATACACACTATCTGATGCAAAACAGAGACTTCCAGAGAAGAATCTGCAGAACATCAGATGGTAGATGCAGAACACAACATCTAAACACCCAAGGGTGAGAACGTAAACATGGGGAAAATAACAGAATTCATTCTGTAACCAAGCTAATTCTCCCAAGAAATTTTAGTAGTAATCTTACTCAAAAATATGCCAAAAGCATGGGAGAATAGCAAGGGGGGACTTACAGGATAAGGAGAGAGGAACCACTGAATAAGCAGTGCAACTTCATAGCAAGAATGACAACAACAGGCCCATGCCTCGAAAATAGGCAACTTAACATAATTTCATTACAAAATTTTAAGTTACAGCCCTGAATATTTTCTGTCACTCCTTTTTCCTCTCCACCTTCACTATCCTCCTTAGAATCACCATTTCTCCAATATTTATGTGTCTGGCATCATTTAAACTGAGATTTACAAGCACAAAGATCAGTGAGATGTTAACTGATGAAGGGCCAAACAAAGAATAATTGGTGCCAATTTCGGAACGTCCTTGACACTGCGCATGCGCAGTGAGGGCAAAGTATGGAGGTCCTTCAGGACATGATTTCTTTTGGTTTTAGATGCAAATTTTGGAGATTGGGGGGCAAAATTTGTGTTTGGCCCTAGATTTTTAAGAGTTAGCACCAGCTATGTCTGGGTCATTGGTACAGTATAAATATATCATTATCAACAATGATGACGTCAGGCCCATGTCCCGAAATTGGGGAACATGAACTAATTTTTATAAATATAAAATTACAACCCGGAACATTTCAAACCACCATTTCTTCCTTCCTTCATCCAGTTGTGTCCTTGGATCAACCAAATTAACCATTGATTTGTGTCTGGCATCATTATAAACTGAGATTTAAAAGCACTGAAGTCAGTTTGTTGTTATCTGACAGAGGGCCAAACAAAGAATGAGGTTGGCGCCAAAATCGGTTACTTCCTGGCGTCTGCGCATGCGTGGAAGATAAATGTATGGAGGGCCAGATAGGACTTCTAATTTTCGGTTTTGCATGCAAATTTTGGAGATTGGAGGGCAAAATTTGTGTTTGGCCCTTGATATTTTGGAGTTAACATCAGCTATGTCTGGGTCATAGGGTACAGTTGGAAAAATATGCTGACTCATCATTTTGTCAATATCCTCTACAGGACACCCTGATAGAACTGGCAGCAATTTTTTAACCAATCCATTCTACTGGTCCTAAGGATGCTTCATACCAAATAACAGTTCTCTGTTCTGTGTGGTTAGGGAAGTATGGGCTTTCAAATGTTTTTCTGTTTTAGCCTCTGGGGTTGCCATGGGTCTGTGAAAAATTTTTTTTTTTGGACTCACTTATACAACATGCCAAATTTGGTTGAAATTGGCCAACGGTTCTTGAAAAAGAAATTTTGGGCAGAGCCCTAAATGGCTGTTGCCCCACAGAGAGCCCAAATATTGACCTACCAACTTCCCTTGAACAAACTTTAATCATCAACACCAAAGGATGTTCCTTACCAAATATCAAGGCATTCCCTCTGGTGGTTCGTGAGAAGAAGATTTGAAAAGATTTTTTAGCTTTGGGGCATTAACCAGAGCCTGAAGATGGCAGCTGTTTCATCTGAACAAAATAGAAAGGAAATACCCCACAGATGGTTTGTGCAATATATGTTTGAATTTGGCCTAGTGGTTGTGAAAAAGAAGTCAAGTTTAAAAGTTAATGGATGACAGACAACAGACGATGGACGACAGATGCCAAGTGAAGGCAATAGCTCCCACTGACTTGCAGTCAGGTGAGCTAAAATGGAAATATACACACAACTAACTTTTAACAAGAGAGATGTCACATCCCGTCCGCTCACTTACATCTGTGCTTGATACACGCAATTCAGTGTCAAGAATGTTCCTTGAAGCTGCATTTTTATTATATATATCACTCCAAATAATGTACATATTTCAATTTTAAAGGGATATATTGTAATTATCACAAAGTGAAATATTACTGCAATGGTATTAGGTAACCCAAGTCTACAACATCAATGACGAACTGGATGGACCCTCAGAAAGAAAACTCACCTAACACAAACTTTTACAACCTACTATTGACTATCTTCAAAACCAAAAAGATATTTTGACTGAAAAGAAATAACTTGCATAAAAGTTGTATATACAGAAGAGTTAATACAGAGGAGCCCACGTAATTGGATGGCTCTTAAATGAATAACCCTGTTAATTGAATATAATTTCCCAACACAAAACTAATTACCATACCTCCAGTACAAACTTTACCTGTTAATTGAATATAGGTTAGAGAGTAAACGCCTGTTAATTGAATAAAAAAAAATTTGCAACCTGTCGAGAAATTAACCTAAATCTCCCCATTTTTCCTTTGTTATAGACCTATTTGGCCTCTGTACATCCAATACAGCTATTACATCTTGTTTGACAGAGCTCATGGAGCTCTGTCAAACAAGATATAATAGAATAAATGCTAAGTTTATTTCTAGAGTACAGGAAAGTGACACAATCTCTGTTAATTGAATACACCTGTTAACTGAATAATTTTCATTGGCAAAGTGCCTATTCAATTAACAGGGTTCCACTGTACCAAAAGATGGTATTCAAATGGAAAAAATACACAGTAATGAGATATTAAGGCACCTCATTCTGCAGTAAAACTTATTGAATGTTAATTCTTTCAATCAGAAAAAAGTAAAATTTTTATACTGTACCAATGACCCAGACATAGCTGGTGCTAACTCTTAAAATATAGGGCCAAACACAAATTTTGCCCCCCAATCCCCAAAATTTGCATCTAAAACCAAAGAAAACATGTCCTGAATGGCCCTCCATACTTCACCTCTACTGCACATGCGCAGTGTCAAGGACGTCCTGAAATTGGCGCCATTAATCATTCTTAGTTTGGCCCTTCATCAGTTAACATCTGACTGATCTTTGTGCTTGTAAATCTCAGTTTAAATGATGCCAGACACATAAATATTAGTGATATGGTGATTCTAAGGAGGATATAGAAGGAGGAGAGGAAAAATGAGTGACAGAAAATAATCAGGGCTGTAACTTAAAATTTTTTAATGAAATTATGTTAAGTTACCTATTTTCGAGGCAACTGCCTGTTGTGGTCATTCTTGTTATCAAGATTACACTGCTTATTCAGTGTTTTCCTCTCTCCCTTTCCTTAAAGTCCCCTCTTGCTATTCTCCCATGCTTTTGGCATATTTTCTGTAATATTATTACTAAAATTTCTTGGGAGTTTTAGCTTGATAACAGAATGTATTCTGTTCTTTTCCCCATGTTTACGTCTTCACCTATGGATGGTTAGGCGTAGTGTTCTGCATCTACCATCTGATGTTCTGCAGTTTCTTCCCTGGAAGTCTCTGTTTTGCATCAGATAGTGTATTATTGGTAACTGATTTCGGGCCAGGGTGCCTGGAGTCTTGATCTAGTGTTTTTACACTTATTGTTTACATTTCCAATAGCCCTCTGTGTGAGGGGGGATTTCTTGAAAATAATATATTGATGTTAATTTAATCATAACTAGACACATTATTATTGTTCGTAAGTGTTGCATAAATTGTTTAAAATATTTTTAGAATTTTTGTCCACACTTAGACTTGGGATCCATTGGGGCTCAACGTTACTTTTCAGAAACTTGGGCTGTTCTGAAAAAATATTTTTTCAAAAGTTTTGGATTCAATTATTTTTTCTATGTTAATGGATCTTGTTATTATGTATTTTCATTGTCAGGGGTTGGTGCGAGTACTAGGACTTTGTTTTCTTTTCACTTTGAAAGGATATTGTTCAATTGTAATAAGAGGAAATCTTCCTCTGACTTTCATAATCATTGTATAATGTAGTCAGTGTACTCGCACTAACTCCTGTTCTGTATGTGCTGATTACGATGACAACATGGGAAGCGTGTGTCACAGTATGTTAGTGGGGAATTGGCCATTCCGGTCCTTTCCCCGCAGGGTCACTCTTCTTTATCAATCTCTATTTCAGACGATCATGATCAGGGTGATGTATCCGTGATGTCTTCCAAAAAGTGTGCCTCCGTCGTCACAATTAAGAAGAGCTAGCGGAAAAGTGCTCAGGTAATATGTCAATTGCCTAAGAGGACCCTAGTAGGTTCGACGGCCTTTGACGTCCGCTAGCTCGCCCGGTGTAGCGTCCATTCATCGAATGGTTCGGCAGCCGGGTTCGTCCGTTGCGGTCTAGAAGGAGTTTTGGGTGATGCGAGCACTATAAACATCCATGTGCACACCCAGTGACGGCAGATTAGAGGGGAGAACAGAGGAAGCCTTTTAGTCCGGTTCATAGCTCGTCCAGGCCCTCCGGGCTGCGAGCAAGAGAGGCCCCTCTCTCGTACATCAACATCTGGCCTCAGATGTTGTGGTACAAAATGTCTCGCATTCGGAGCATACGTCCGCCGCTCGGGACGCTCCGTTATATTGACAGTCCGGAGAGACTGTCAATAAGGCTTCCTCATTCTCATGGCAGCGCACACGACCGCACCTTGGCTACGTGACCTCCGATATCCAGTCAACTTCGCCAATCAGAGAATGCTCGGCGACCAGGTCACGCCATCCGATAGCCAGGGACACGAGGCCTGCAGACTCCGGACGTTCGCATAAGAAAGTATGCGGGAGTCAACGTACACGGAGCTTCCAGCAGCAAAGCATCGTAAGACCGCTTCTGCACAGGCCTCGGTGATGGACGTGCTATCCCAAATAGCACAACTTATCGCAGCATCCCAGCAACGACAGAATCTCTGTCGCATAATATAATATCCGACGACGCTGGGTCGGGACACTCCGTGGAAGCATCAGGTGCGGACGTCCGAAAATTTCATACGGTCCGACGGGATGCCGAAAGGGATTCGGAGGTTTTCGAGCTTTCCCTTTCGGAACAACATAAGCTGCTGTATATGTCATCCGACTTCATCTTCTAGAGGTTCTTCGTCGGACCAGAATGCTGCGATACCGGATAAGAAACTGATAGCGTCGGTGGACATAGAAATTTTTGGTTCGGTTCGGGGACATCGTCCCTCAGTTCCGACACAGTCCAATAATGTCTCAGATACGTTCGATTTATTGAACGACGCTATATATATTTTTTATATGCTTGCTATGTACAAGCATATCTGGTTTCTTGTTCGCAAAATTACTGAGATGTCTTTCAAAAGTGTGCCTCTGTCGTCATAGTTAATGAAGAGCTAGCGGCAATTAGTGCTCATGGATTACGTCAATCTCCTAAGAGGTCCCTAGTAGGATCGACGGAGTTGACATTCGCTAGCTCACCCGGTGTAGCGTCCATTCATCGAATGGTTCGGCAGTCGGGTTCGTCCGTTGCGGTCTATGATGGAGATTTGGGTGATGCGAGCACTATAATAGACTTTAGTACACACCCAGTGATGACGGATTAGAGGAGAGATCGGAGGAAGCCGGTTAGTCCGGTTCCTAGCTCGTCCGGTCCGTCCGGGCGGCGAGCGAGAGAGGTCCCTCTCTTGTGCAACAACATATGGGACAGGATGTTGTGGTACAGACATTTCACCTTCGGAGCGTATGTCCGCCACTCCGGACGCTCCGTTATATAGACAGTCCGAGTGACTGTCGATAACGCTTCCTCATCCTCACAGCAGCGCACACGACCGCACATTGGCTACGTGACCTTGAATATCCGGCCAGCTTCGGCATTCAGTGATTCCATGGCGAACAGGTCACTCCATCCGGTAGCCAAGGGACACGAGGCCTGCACACTCCGGTCGCTCGCATAATAGAAGTATGCAAGGGGTAACGAACACGGAGCTTCCAGCGGCAATGCATCGTAAGACCGCTTCTCCCAGGCCTCAGTGACGGACGTGCTATCCAAAATAGCACAGCTTATCGTAGCATCCCAGCAAACGACAGATTCTCGGTCGGATCAGGAATAATCAGACAGAGCTGGGTCGGTACGCTCCGCTGTTGCATCAGGTACGGACGACCGAATATTTCATAGGGTCCGACAGGATGGCGAAAGGGATTCGGATGATTTCGACCTTTCCCTTTCGGAACAACAGAAGCTGCCATACATTTCTTCTGGCATTATCTTCCAGAGGTTGTTCCATCGGACTACATTGCTGCGATGCTGGATAAGAGACTAATAGCGTCATTGGACATGGAGTTTTGGATCGGTTCAGGGACATTGTCCCTGAGTTACCGACGCAGTCCAATAATGTCTTTAGAACATTCGAATTATTGAACGACGCTATATATATATATATAAGCTTGCTATTAACATGCTAGTATAGTTTCTTGTCCACAATGCTCTATTCTGCCTTTCGTGAATTTTAGGAAATAATTGTTTATTGGCAGAACTGGGCTTACCGAGAGTTCCTTTGCGTTTAAGATGGCGAGACTCAAGACTGCAATTGTCTTTTTCGCCGTCTATGTCAATTCCAACCACGATGTTGGAAACGACAATGATGTATAATAGACTTAACTTAGACGCTTTATCATACGTACACCACCTTACTGAGACGTTATCATTACGTCTTCAAGAGAAAGAATTCCAGGATATGATCCTCAATGGGATTTCTTTCAGGGGCAGTAGTTTTCCACGTATAACTCCGCCCTTCAGTGGCAACCTGGAGTTGGTTAGACGTGACGCAGCCCTAGCTACATCCACGCGCATGGATAGTAAGGTGAAGAACTCTCTCAGAGTCGCTTCGGTCCCCGAGAAGCTTCTCTTCGACGGTAACCTTTCAGCAATCTTGAATTGCTCGATATACACGTTCTCTTGTCTATCAAGTGTAAGAAGAGATTCAGACGTGGGCAGACATTTGGTGGTTGACTCAGAGAGTTCCACTGTAGTTGCCGGATCCAAGTTTTTCGATTATGACGGATGCCAGTCAAACAGGTTGGGACACATTTTGATCCCTACGGATTCGAAGTGCCGGGGTCTTTGGGTTCCGTAGTTTTTAGGCAAGCTCTTTACTTCCAAGGAAGAATATTATGTTGGCTTGCACTACGTCATTGGATGAATTTTATTCAGAAACGCATGTTCAATCCTGTCCGATAATACGACAGTAGTTGCGTATATCCGGAACCAGGGAGGCACTCATTCGGTTCCGTTATTGATTTTAACGGAAAGAATCCTTCTGTTTGTTATAGAACACGAAGTTCTGTTTCGGTTCGTCATATTCTCGGTCGTCCGATCGTATTAGCAGACTCCCTTTCACGTAAGGGTCGTTGTTGCCGTCGGAATGGACTATCAACTAACAAGTATTCAATCAGATTTGCTATCAATGGGAGCACCCAGTGATAAATTTATTTGCGACACAACTCTCCAATCAATTGTAGACACATGTGTCACCGTGTCCGGATCTCTGAGCATATGTAGTTAACGCTCTATCGATCTAGTAGGACGCGATGATAGGATATACGTATCCTCCAGCGCTGTTGATTCAGCAAGTATTGCTAGGATTATTCATCCACAATACAATTCTGTTGGTAGCATCTCTGTCCCACAGAGACGGTGGATAAATTTACTTAGATGTCTACTGTGGGACTTACCGCGGAAACTTCCTCCACGAGAGGATCTTTTTTCGCTGGGGAAATCGTGTCAACTCTTTCACAACCCACAAGGTCTCAACCTTCATGCATTCCGTTGTGCGGTCCTTCTTGCATAGCAAGCACTGTATAGGACCAGCAGTGGACGCGATTCCTTACTGTAGAAGGACCTCCTCTTCGCTATACTATGCGGCTAAAGTGGAGGGTCTTCCGTCGTTGGTGTAGGGATCTTTATGTTGATATTTTTGATTCCTCCATACCAGACATTGCAAACTTTCTAGTATACTTGTTTAACGAAATCATCTGCAGCCAGTTACTTTTATAGGTTATAGGTCTATGTTATCTGATACCTATGCACACCATGATAGTTTACAATGGAGCCTAATGTCTCTTTATCTAAGTTAGTTTGAAACTTTTCGATAAGAGACCTAGAATCGTTAGATTAATTCCTATTCGGAATTTAGCTTGGGTTCTTATTAACTAAAGCAACCATTTGAATCCTTGGGACAGCAGTTTCAAATTCTGGTCTTTTAAGGCAGCGATTCTCTTAGCCTTCTCTTCTGCTGAAGAGTCAGTGAGCTTCATGCACTATCGGTGGACGATTCTCACTTTCGTAGTATCGGGAACTCTATTACCTTTACTACTAATGTTGTATTTTTGGTTAAGAATCAGGCTCCTAATGATATCCGGAACCTATTGTTTTTAAGGTCCTTCCGTCTTCGAGCGGGCATAGGCCTTTACTCTGTCCGGATAGACCTTTATGTATTTATTAACAGATCTCAGTTTATCAGTAGGACGTAAAGCTTCTTCTGGCTCTGATGCCTAATAGAAAGGTCATTACGGTCCATTCTATTACTTAATGCTTTCAGTTAACTATCGGTACTGCTTAGGATAATCGATCCTTATCTCAGCAGTCTGTGCTTAAGATTTCGGATCATGAAGTAAGAGCTCTTCTACATCTTGGGCTGACATATAGTTTTGCTACTATAGATTAAGTAGGCTGCATATTGGTCTCTACCATCCACATTCATGAATTTTTATCTCAGAAATATTGTATCCATTTCTGGAGACCTGCATTGTTTAGGTCCATTATCAGCTGCTCAGATTGTCGATCACTGAACAAATTGCAACTATAGCTATGTAGGCTTTATGTTCCGGCAGTGACTCTGTCCTGCTGCCCTCTTCGCTCTGGGCTATTTGACCCAGGGCAAGAAAAATGGGAGGGGGGGGGGGGGGCGGGTGTTCCCTTGGGTCACCTGTTTTTATTATGAAAACAAGGGGATACCTCCTCCGGAGTTAGTAATTCTGAGCTGTTACTGGGATGGTTTCTTAAGTGAAGGTTATGTTTTTAATTCATTCATGTCATAGTTTTAAAGTATAGCTTTTGAATATGTTATGTGTCAAACGGATGTTATTATACTATCCTCAGACACTTTTAAAAGAGTATAAAGAGTCTCAATTCTTTGGACTAACTTTATTTATTGGCTTACTTTAAATATAATTAGTATACGAATTATACTGGATATTAATAGAGAACATGGATGTTATGATGCTCAATTATGGAAGGTATTGTGTCTTTCTAATTTGTCATAAATAAGAAAGATACACGTGAAGCCTATTTCTCCTTTTCTCCTACAGGAGATGACTCTATTTTATATAGTTGAGCTTATTGGATTTTCCTCTATGTCCTGGGCCCTCCAGCCTTTTTACTATTCAGCTATGTCTGGGTCATTGGTACAGTATAAAAATCTGAAAAAATTTATAGTAATTTATACATTTTTTATACTTACCAATGACCCAGACGGGGATGGCCCTCCCAGGAGTTGGGAACTCATACCTCCCCGCTGAGGACATAGCGCTTACCAGGCACTGATGGTAAGAATGATTAATGGCGCCAATTTCGGGACATCCTTGACACTGCGCATGCGCAGTAGAGGTGAAGTATGGAGGGCCATTCAGGACATGTTTTCTTTGGTTTTAGATGCAAATTTTGGGGATTGGGGGGCAAAATTTGTGTTTGGCCCTATATTTTAAGAGTTAGCACCAGCTATGTCTGGGTCATTGGTAAGTATAAAAAATATATAAATTACTATAAATTTTTTCAGTTTAGGCTGAATATCTCCCATCAAATTCCTCAAATATATTTAAAAAATAAGGGTTAAATATTACACTGGAATGGTCTTCAATAACCTGAGTCTACAATATCAATCACCTCAAAAGACCCACAGAAACAAAACAAGCCTTAACACAAACTTTTACAACCTATAATTTAGGGATCTGTGAATCACAATTTTTTTTTCGAATCGAATCTTGAATAAAATTGTGTCTCTGATGTCGATATCAAATCCAATCCTAAAAGACAAGTTATTTCATATTGCACCAAACAGAAGTTATGAAACACTGTGATGACCCTTACAAGACTGAGTGAACATATTAAACATCAATATATAAATATTCTCTGTATCACCATCACTGAAACAGCTAGCCCATTATCCTTAGTTTTAGTTTTTGAAGGCTTAACTTGTTACTATTCACGTTCCTAAGAACATGAATAGTAACAAGTTAAGCCTTCAAAAACTAAAACTATGGATAATGTTCTGGGTAACATTCACTACTTACCTAACAATTTAACATTGTCAATTACTCAATTAAATAGGAATTGAGCCTACATGAATGAATTGACTGATGACAATTTTATCCAATTTGTGTTGGAAATGTAACAAATTGAAGTTAGTATGAGAGATTCTAAAAAATCGAATCTTGAGTCTGATTCGGGATCGTTCTCGAAGCAGATGTATGGTATCGATATCAAATTGAATCTCAAATAGTCGCAGGACCCTACTATAATTGATTATCTTGACTGAAAGAAAACAGGGTTCATACAGGTTTAGCAAAATGAAATTCATGCACTATTCAAGCACTTTTCAAGGGCTATGTCATTCATGTTCAAGGACTATTTTACCATTCTAAGAAACCAACTGTGGCATGTTCTTTTTATAACTGCTCTCTGCACAGTGCATATTTCAAGAATGAGTGTGTCAGGTAATATTCAGGCCCATTTCTGTCTTTTGGTTAATTTTCGGAACTTCTTGCAAAGTTGTTGGGTTGTTTGAGGTAATTCGACATTCAAATTCGATTGTTCACAAATAATAATTCATGATTTATTATCAAATACCTCTGTTATTTTCATACAAAGTGAAGGTGAATCTTTGATATATTATTGCTTCCAGTAACTATCCTTTTGTGTGACACGATGAAATAAACGAAGCAGGCGGAGATGCAGACATTGATTGGTAAAACCTGTTTGCAAAACACAATTCACCGCTCAATTTAATTGGATGCTCTCGATACTATAGCAGCCTGTGTGTACAGTAAGCCACATGATAGTATGCAAATAGATCACATGCTGCTGTTTCAATTTTCTGATTGGTTAAAATTGACCTGTACATTATCATTCAAACACTGCATGAAAAGAGAATGCCCCACATTTTAGTTGAAGAATGGAAAACTACGGAGTGTGAAATGGGTCATATTAATCACTATGCAAGGACAACACTGTACTTTGACGAAGCGTAAATTACGCTTTATTTCCGAGGATTGGTTTGCGACTTTCTGTGTTTAATAGTGGTTCTCAAGTTGGCAAAGTAATCACAATCCACCATTTCGCCAAATTCAAGCACTATTCAAGGCATTGTACAGGATTTCAAGTACTTTTCAAGGTTGAAACTGAATTCAAGCACTTTTCATGGAGGGGGCCGAAATTCAAGGACTTTTCATTTTTGAGAGAACCTTGGAAAAAACAATTTTCATAAAATTTGTGCATACAGTAGGGTTAATATCTAAAGATGTCCTCCGAATAAAAAATCTACAGTAATGAGAAATTATGGCACTGCACTGTATATAAAAGCTGACCTAAATGCTAAATCTTACAAGAAAATGACTCAGTTTTGGTTAAAAATCTTCTATCAAATTCCTGAAATGTACAGAAGATAAGGTAGTACTGCATTGGTCTTCAGAAAACAATGTCTACAATGTCAATCCCAGGAAAGACATCTAGAAACAAAACTCACATTAACACACACTTTTACAACTAAAAGTTTACCAGGTTTGAGAAAAACATGAAAATTTTGACTGAAAAATATATAACATTTTTTATATTTGTGAATATAGAAGGGTTAATACCTAAAGATGTTATTCAAATAAATAAAAAAATATGCAGCAATGAGAAGTTGAGACAATGCAATCTGCAAAAAAAGCTGACAAAAACGCTAATTATTACAATTAGAAAATAACTAAATTTTGGCTAAAAACCCCCATCAAATTTCCCCAAAAAGCGTAAAATGAGGGTTAAATATTGCTGCAATGGACATCAGTAACCCAAGTCTACAATAGCAATCACCTGGAAAGACACATAGAAACAAAACCTACCTTAACACAAAATTTTACAACTTAAGGTGCCATATTCGTAAGAGAATTTTGTTTATTTTAAAATTCCCACCTCCGATATTCATAAAATTCAAATTAAATATACACAAATTATACATCAAAATGAAGGCTGAGATGTATAGAACACGAAACACATATATAATCAACTCATAGAGTTGACAGCAGGTACCACTGGTTCCTGGAAGTCTGCTACTGTATTCGTACCAGAACTGATAAAATAATATTTCACAAGAACTTGTGGCCATATGTGCTTCACATATGGCAACTGTGCAGTCTCTATATAATATCAGTATGCTGTATTAAGGCAATCTTTCTCATTATTTGATTTTAGATGGCATTGTATATCGATGCTTTTTCTGTCCAATGACGTTAACCGGAAACAAAGGCGACAGTTTGGGAATTTACCCCTCCCCCCCCCCCCCCCCCTCATGCAGCTCTGTCATTGTGTTTTGAAGAATTTTGATATCCTGGCTTTGTTCTAATATATATGAAGCACATTTGGACACAAGTGGTTCTCGTGAAATATTATTATATTATTAGTTCTGGTATGAATATGGTAGCAGACTTCCAGGAACAAGTGGTGCCTGCTGTCAACTCTATCAGTTGATTGCATATGTGTTTTGTGTTCTACACATCTCAACCTTCATTTTGATGAATAATTTGTATATATTTAATCTGAATTTAAGGAATATCAGAGGTGGGAAATTTCAAAATAAACAAAATTCTATTACTTATGTACCACCTGAAAACTCACAAAGTCAGAGAAAAACATGAAAGGTTTGACTGAAAAAAAAAATTGTTAAATCTTCACATATAGAAGGATGAATCCTAAAGATGTTATTCAAATAAAAAAATACCCTGTAATAAGAAGTTAAGGCCACTACAATCTGACCTAAATGCAAATTCTTACAACCAGAAATTGACTATGTTTGGGCTGAAAATTTTAGGTAAAACTGGAAAAAGGTCACAGTATTTGGGGTGGATTCCGTTGTGACAACCTTCTACAATGAAAATATGCAATATAAAAGCTCTGGGCCCAGCAGACATTGAGAAACTAGAACTATCACTGTACTTGATTAATACTCCCACTTATGGTTTACAAGAATGCACCTCTGAAAATTCAGCTTGAAAAACCAATAATAAATCTATCTAAGTATATGGGAGATAACCTGGTTAAAATTGTTGCAGATCAAAGTTTTGGAAGATGCGTATGTCCACTTGTTAGTCATAATGTTTGAGAAGTTTGATTAAAATTGGTTCATTAATAAAGGAGATGTTTCACACACAAAAATCTCATGTACAAATCTATATTAAATCATCTAAGTTGAATGGGAGATAACCTCATAAAAATCACCACAAATGGAAAATTTGGAAATATGCACATGTTCACTCATTAGTGGCCATGTTTAAGAAGTTTCATCGAAATTGGCACAATAATGTAGGAGGAGTTGCATACACATGAATCTCATTTGGAAATTTATAATAAATCTAAGTTCATGGGAGATAACCTGGTTAAAATTGTTGAAGAGGAAAAAGTTTGGAATATGCCTATGTCCACTTGTTAGTCATAATGTTTGAGAAGTTTGATCAAAATTGGTTCATTAATGAAGGAAGTGTTCCACACAAAAATCCAATATACAAATCTATATTAAATCTTCTAAGTTGCAGGGGAGATAACCTGGAAAAACCCTCACAGATGGTAAATTTTGAAATATGCACATGTTCACTCATTAGTGGCCTAGTTTAAAAGGTTTCATTGAAATTGGTTCAATAATGTAGGTGGAGTTGGACACACAAGAACCTTATTTGAAAAGCCATAATAAATTTAAGTTCATGGGAGATAACCTGGTCAATATTGGCGCAGATCCAAAAGTTTGGAATATGTGCATGTCCACTTGTTAGTCATGATGTTTGAGATGTTTGATTAAAGTTGGTTAAAAAATGTATGAGTATTTGCATGCACAATAATGGATGGACAAACAGACGGACATAAGTGCATAGATGAATGATCGCAACCAAAAGGGGACATTCTCATCTGGGCATCATCTGGAGTGATCCTATGAAGTTACAATGAAATCCCTTCATAAATATGACCTGTGGGCTGTGCTCAAGATTTTCGGGCTTCGGGCACCTGTATCCATCACAGTTGACCAATCACGACCAAAAAAGGATGTCATCATCTAGGCATTATATGGAGTCAACCTAACAAGTTACAATGAAATCCTTCCATATATACGTCCTATAGACTATGCTAAAGGTTTTTGGGCTCAGGCAGCCATCAAGGCTAAATGATCGCGACCAAAAGGGGACGTTCTCATCTAGACATTATTTGGAGTCATCCTACCAAGCTACAATGAAATCCCTTCATAATTATG
Source organism: Pictodentalium vernedei (assembly GCA_031216915.1). Classification (NCBI taxonomy): domain Eukaryota; kingdom Metazoa; phylum Mollusca; class Scaphopoda; order Dentaliida; family Dentaliidae; genus Pictodentalium; species Pictodentalium vernedei. Next base: position 629,443,654 of record CM062295.1, on the reverse strand, counting down.
ACCTGTAGACTGTTCTAAAGGTTGTCAGGCTTCGGGCCCCTGTAGCTGTCACAGTTGGCCAATCATGTCCAAAAGGGGACGTTCTCATCTAGACATTACATGAAGTCAAACCTACCAAGTTCCAATGAAATCCCTTCATAAATATGACCTGTGGGCTGTGCTCAAGATTTTCGGGCTTCGGGCACCTGTATCCATCACAGTTGACCAATCACGACCAAAAAAGGATGTCATCATCTAGGCATTATATGGAGTCAACCTAACAAGTTACAATGAAATCCTTCCATATATACGTCCTATAGACTGTGCTAAAGGTTTTGGGGCTCAGGCAGCCATCAAGGCTAAATGATCGCGACCAAAAGGGGACGTTCTCATCTAGACATTATTTGGAGTCATCCTACCAAGCTACAATGAAATCCCTTCATAATTATGACCTGTAGACTGTTCTAAAGGTTTTCAGGCTTCGGGCCCCTGTAGCTGTCACAGTTGGCCAATCATGTCCAAAAGGGGACGTTCTCATCTAGACATTACATGAAGTCAAACCTACCAAGTTCCAATGAAATCCCTTCATAAATATGACCTGTAGACTGTGCTAAAGGTATTCGGGCTTTGGGCTTGGGCAGCCATAACGGTTGAATGATCGCCACCAAAAGGGGACATTCTCATCTGGGCATCATCTGGAGTGAACCTATTAAGTTACAATGAAATCCCTTCATAAATATGACCTGCAGACTGTGCTCAAGATTTTCAGGCTTCGGGCACCTGTAGCCATCACAGTTGACCAATCACGACCAAAAGGAGATGTCATCATCTAGGCATTATATGGAGTAAACCTAACGAGTTACAATGAAATCCTTCCATAAATATGACCTATAGACTATGCTAAAGGTCTTTGGCCTCGGGCAGCCATAAAGGCTGAATGATCACGACCAAAAGGGGATGTTCTCATCTAGACATTATTTGGAGTCATCCTACCAAGCTACAAAGAGATCCCTTCATAATTATGACCTGTAGACTGTTCTAAAGTTTTTCGAGCTTCGGGCCCCTGTAGCCATCACAGTTGCCCAATCGTGTCCAAAAGGGGACGTTCTCATCTAGACATTATATGAAGTCAACCTACCAAGTTACAATGAAATCCCTTCATAAATACGACCTGTAGACTGTGCTAAAGGTTTTCGGGCTTCGGGCTCGGGCAGCCGTCTTGGTTGAATGATCGCAACCAAAGGGGACGATCTCATCTGGGCATCATCTGGAGTGATCCTACGAAGTTACAATGAAATCCCTTCATAAATATGACCTGTAGACTGTGCTCAAAATTTTTGGGCTTCAGGCACATGTAGCCATCACAGTTGACCAATTATGACCAAAAGGGGATGTCATCATCTAGGCATTATATGGAGTCAACCTAACAGGTTACAATGAAATCCTTCCATAAATATGACCTTTTGCCTATGCTAAAGGTTTTTGGGCTTGGGCACCCATCAAGGCCGAATGATCGCGATCAAAATAGGACATTCTCATCTGGACATTATTTGGAGTCATCCTACCATGTTACAATGAAATCCCTTCATAAATATGACCTGTAGACTGTGCTAAAGGTTTTCGGGCTTCGGGCCCCTGTAGCCGTCACAGTTGCCCAATCACGTCCAAAAGGGGACTTTCTCATCTAGACTTTATATGAAGTCAACCCACCAAGTTACAAGGAAATTCCTCAATAAATATGACATGTAGACTGTGCTAAAGGTATTCGGGTTTTGGGCTCGGACAGTTGTCGCGGTTGGCAGATCACGCCCAAATGCGGAAATTCTCATCTAGACATCATAAGGAGTCATCCTACCAAGTTACAATGAAATCCCTCCATATTAAACATGACCTGCAGACTGTGCTAAAAGTTTTTGGGTTTCAGGCTTGGGCAGCCATCACGGTTGACAGATCATACCCAAAAGGGGACGTTCTCATCTAGGCATTATACAGAGGCATCCTAGCAAGTTACAATGAAATCCCTTCATAAATACGACCTGGAGACTGTGCTAATGGTTTTCGGGTTTTAGGCTTGGGCAGCCATACCGGTTGACCGATCGCAACCAAAAGGAGACATTCTCATCTAGACATGACCCCCAAACCTGCATATGAAATTTCGTGACGATCAGACAAGAACTGCGGGGTGTAGCCCATGCTAAAAGAAAATGTGAACAGACTCACAGACTAACAGACTCACAGACTTCCGCACGCCTGATGGCAATAGCTTATCTTGACTTTGTCAAGTTAAGCTAAAAAGGGTGAAATATTTCCTAAAACCGATAAAAGAAGTCACTGATGTAAATGCAATCATTAAGTTGTATTGACTGTGCAAGAATTAAAGAAAGAAAGTGTGGCAAAACCTAATTTCAAATATAAAGAAACTAAGTCTGGAAACATGTTTAAAAGGGGTTAAAATCATGCCAATATTATTGAAAATCACTGTAAAAAGGTTCAGTGAACAGTAGAAATTGTCCCAAATGTGAAACAGTGACATTGCACTAAACTGTTTGAAGAATTAAAGGTGTAACTTTGTAAACAAAAAAACTTTAACCAAAAACTTTAACCTGGAAGTTGTAAGGTAAATTGCCATACAAAAAAGGGTTAAATACTTCCCCCAAAAAACATGAAACATAATGAATATGATACAATCAATAGTAATTAATATTAATTTAAAAAAAAAAAAAACTTTAACCTTGACTAAAAAACTTTAACCACAAACTTTAACCAAAACTCTAAATCTTAACAGATGGACAGACGGACGGACAGATGGACAAAAGTCATGACTATAGCCCAGACTGTAAACATTCGGGCTAAAAATGTGGTTGAATGTTATAACAAGAATATACAAAAAACACAGTCCTGTTAATTGAAGATCAGCAGATCCATAATTCAGTCGCAGGAACATTGTGTAAAACAAGTTGAATTATCACTGTTTATCATAGCAAACAACAGCACCTCTTCCTAAGATGGTGGAAGAAAAAAGAATGAGTCATTGGTTACACGTCTGTGCACTGGTACCAGAAACCGTGCATCTGTTCTAGGAGAAGAGCGTCCCCTAGTGGGTGTGCAAGGGAAGCACTCGACCCAGTTTGGGCTTATTTTTTCTTGGTACTTTTGCACCACTTTTCTTTCCCAAATCGCTTGAGAAAGATCAAAATAGAGATTATACCTCCGAGTTAGCGGCTTCCACTGTAATGCAAGCCTGTTGTAAACAACTGTAAGGTAGGTTGATAAGAAACAGATTTTTAACTTTTTTAGACCTAAAAAATCAATTTATGGGTTCCCCAGTATTTAAATCTTATCAGCAAAAAGTGACATTGACCAAAACAGAAAAAGTTAGGTGTGAGTTTCCAGGCTTATAACACTCTAGCTCAAGAGTACTTATTGGAGCAAGCTCATTTAGTCTGCTACGACCTGGTGTCATAAGCAGCTTTGTTTAACCTTTTACCCAACGAATCGCCCACATCTGCCCGCATAATATGCAAATTCAGCAGTTGAAAAAATATTATTTTTCAACAAAACCATACCATGTGACCCCCTCCTTGGAATGAGCTCGTCGAGCTCGTTCCAACAAGAGGTCACATGATATGGTTTTGTTGAAATTTTGTGAAAAATTTTTAAAAATAATATTTAAAATAATAAATTTTGATATCGTCTGTGTTGGGTAAAGGGTTAAGCAATGCTAGATGTTTCCTGTCATTCAGGAACACAGTGAAAAGTTCTGGCCCATAATTTCTTTAGATAAAGAATTAACACATAATCGTTCAAACATATAAAATAATTCTTTTATATGTAGTTTCTGGCATAACATCTACACAATCCATCTAGACAACCAGTGGTTTATGCGATAACATATTTTCAAATATTTTTGAAAGTAAAAAGGCCTGAAGATCTGAACAAGGCATGATGAAAGTGCTAGCAGGAAGAAACAAATATAATTTTGTTGTATGTGTTTAGAACTTTGAGGTTTTTTTTAGCAAAATATATATATCTATTTGTACATATTTTCAAAAAGTAAAAATGCCTGACGATACGCACAACAAGCGGTGAAAGTGCTAGCAGGAAGAAATGTACAGAATCTTGTATTTGTTTTGAACTTTGATTTTTCTTATAACTACGTGCAAGGACTCATTTAAACTTTCTGATACATATATATCTATATATCCTTACCAAATGTTGTAAAGTACATTTGTACTCCAGCCTTTTGAAAGAAACTAACTTTATTTGTTTTGAATACAATGTTCATGTATCTGCTATTACTGATGACTGCATCTGGATTTCTTTGACCACAAAAAGTAACAGCTTCATCTTCATCACCAGAGTACCCTACAGATGAAAAATGAAAAAAGATGTAAAAAATCAGTCTTTCAAAAGTACAAACTAGATGGTGTCACTTGTGTGCAAAGCACACTATAGTGTATCCCCGCATTTGCATCCTTGACTTTGTATGAATGCTTGATACAAAGATGAAATGTATTATATGACACACTAAAATCATATTGAGTGGCACAGGTGACACAGCTTCGTGCGCACCTACAGACTCCACTGCAACATTTGAGCATGGTTTTAGCGTTTCGAATTACATACATGTACCCTGGGAGCCTTTCGCCGGAAACGGTCTAAGAAAACATGAAAGTGGCAACGGTGGCACAGCCTCGTGGCACCCCAAAAATCCCAAACCTTCGTGCACATCTACAGACCCTACTGCAACATTTGAGCATGCGTTTAGCATTTCGAATTACATACCCTAGGAGCCTTTCGGCGGAAACGGTCTAAGAAAACACAAAAGTGTTAACAGTGACACAGACACATAGCACCCAAAAAATCTGAAACCTTCATGGGCATTTACAGGCTCTACAGCAACATCTCAGCATGGTTTTAGCATTTTGAATTACATACTCTAGGAGCCTTTCGCCGGAAACGGTCTAAGAAAACACGAAAGTGGCAATGGTGGCACAGCCACGTGGCACCTGAAAAATCCGAAATCTTCATGCACATCTACAGACCGTACTGCAACACTTGAGCATGGTTTTACCATTTCGAAATACATACTGTTGGAGCCTTTCGACGGAAATGGTCTAAGAGAACATGAAAGAGGCAACAGTGGCACAGCCACGTGGTACCTGAAAAATCTGAAACCTTCGTGCGCATCTACAGACCTCACTGCAACATTTGAGCATGGTTTTAGCATTTTGAATTACATACCCTAGGAGTCTAAGAAAACATGAAAGTGGCAATAGTGGCACAGCCAGTGGCACCCGAAATCCGAAACCTTCCTGTGCATCTACAGACCCCATTGCAACATTTAAGCATGGTTTTAGCATTTCGAATTACATACCCTAGGATCCTTTTGACGGAAACGGTCTAAGAAAACACGAAAGTGGCAACGGTGGCACAGCCACGTGGCACCCAAAAAATCCAAAACCTTCGTGCACATCTACAGACCCTACTGCAACATCTGAGCATGCTTTTAGCATTTCCAATTACATACTCTAGGAGCCTTTCGCCGGAAACGGTCTAAGAAAACACGATAGTGGCAACGGTGATGCAGCCATATGGCAGCTGAAAAATCCAAAACCTTTGTGCACATCTACAGACCCCACTGCAACATTTGAGCATGGTTTTAGCATTTCGAATTACATACCCTAGGAGCCTTTCGCCGGAAACGGTCTAAGAAAACACAAAAGTGGCAAACGGTAGCACAGCCACGTGGCACTAGAAAAATCTGAAACCTTCGTGTGCATCTACAGACCCTACTGCAACATTTGAGCATGGTTTTAGCATTTCGAATTACATACCCTAGGAGCCTTTCGCCCGAAACGGTCTAAGAAAACATGAAAGTGGCAACGGTGGCACAGCCACATGGCACCTGAAAAATCTGAAACCTTCGAGCACATCTACAAATCATTTATCAACACCCTAGTGCATTTATAGAACTCTGAATTACATTGGTTGGGATTATTCGAAAGAAAAGTGGAAAATTAGCACATTTTTCAAGTGGCTCCACAGACGCCACCTGGTAGCGCAAAACTTTAAAGGTGGTATTTTTAGATTGCACAGACCCTATTGAACAACTGTAGAAAGTTACAGCGTTTCGAATTACAAAACTGGACGTACGGACATATGGACAGATTTTTTAAAATGCGGGGATAAAAATTTGATACCATGAAAAATTTTCAACGAATGCATTTGTATTAAAGTCGCCATTGCGAATACGTTCGTCAGTTCTTAGTGGCGACAATGTATTCATCCTAGCCTTTCACCGGAAAGGGTCTAAGAAAACACAAAAGTGGCAATGGTGGCACAGCCACGTGGCAGCTGAAAAATCCCAAACCTTCGTGCACATCTACAGACCCCACTGCAACATTTGAGCATGGTTTTAGCATTTCAAATTACATACCCTAGGAGCCTTTCGCTGGAAATTGCCTAAGAAAACACAAAAGTGGAAACAGTGGTACAGCCACATGGCACCCAAAAAATCCGAAACTTTCCTGCACATCTACAGACCCTACTGCAACATCTGAGCATGCTTTTAGCATTTCGAATTACATACTCTAGGAGCCTTTCGTCAGAAACGGTCTAAGAAAACATGAAAGTGGCAACAGTGGCACAGCCACATGGCAGATGAAAAATCCGAAACCTTCATGTGCATCTACAGACCCTACTGCAACATTTGAGCATGGTTTTAGCATTTCAAATTACATACCCTAGGAGCCTTTCGCCGGAAATGGTCTCAGAAAACACAAAAGTGGCAACGGTGGCACAGCCAAGTGGCAGCTGAAAAATCTGAAACCTTTGTGCGCATCTACAGACCCCACTGCAACATTTGAGCATGGTTTTAGCATTCCGAATTACATACCCTAGGAGCCTTTCGCCGGAAACGGTCTAAGAAAACACGAAAGTGGCAATGGTGGCACAGCCACGTGGCACCGAAAAAATCTGAAACCTTCGTGCACATCTACAGACCCTACTGTAACATCTGAGCATGCTTTTAGCATTTCGAATTACATACTCTAGGAGCCTTTCGCCGGAAACGGTCTAAGAAAACATAAAAGTGGCAACAGTGGCACAGCCACATGGCAGCTGAAAAATCCGAAACCTTCATGCGCATCTACAGACCCTACTGCAACATTTGAGCATGGTTTTAGCATTTCGAATTACATACCCTAGGAGCCTTTCGCCGGAAACGGTCTAAGAAAACACGAAAGTGGCAACAGTGGCAGCTGAAAAATCCGAAACCTTCGTGCACATCTACAGACCCCACTGCAACATTTGAGCAGGGTTTTAGCTTTTCGAATTACATATCCTAGGTGCCTTTCGTCGGAAACGGTCTAAGAAAACACGAAAGTAGCAATGGTGGAGCAGCCACGTGGCAGCTGAAAAATCCGAAACCTTTGTGTGCATCTACAGACCCCACTGCAACATTTGAGCATGGTTTTAGCGTTTCGAATTACATACGCTAGGAGCCTTTCGCCGGAACCGGTCTAAGAAAACACAAAAGTGGCAATGGTGGCACAGCCACGTGGCACCCAAAAAATCCAAAACCTTTGTGCACATCTACAGACCCTACTGCAACATCTGAGCATGCTTTTAGCATTTCCAAATACATACTCTAGGAGCCTTTCGCCGGAAAGGGTCTAAGAAAACACGAAAGTGGCAACGGTGATGCAGCCATGTGGCAGCTGAAAAATCCAAAACCTTTGGGCGCATCTACAGACCCCACTGCAACATTTGAGCATGGTTTTAGCGTTTCGAATTACATACCCTAGGAGTCTTTCGCCGGAAACGGTCTAAGAAAACACAAAAGTGGCAACGGTGGCACAGCCACGTGGCACTTGAAAAATCCGAAACCTTCGTGCACATCTACAGACCCTACTGCAACATTTGAGCATGGTTTTAGCATTTCAAATTACATACCCTAGGAGCCTTTCACCAGAAACGGTCTAAGAAAACACGAAAGTGGCAACGGTGGCACAGCCACATGGCACCTGAAAAATCTGAAACCTTCGTGCACATCTACAGATCATTTAGCAACACCCTAGTGCAATTATAGAACTCTGAATTACATAGGTTGGAATTATTCGAAAGAAAAATGAAAAATGAGCACATTTTTCAAGTGGATCCACAGAAGCCATCTGGTGGCGCAAAACTTTAAAAGTGGTATTTTTGGATTGCACAGACCCTATTGAACAACTGTAGAAAGTTACAGCATTTCGAATTACAAAACTGGACGTACAGACATACGGACGGATTTTTTAAAATGCGGGGATAAAAATTTGATACCATGAAAAATTTTCAACGAATGCATTTGTATTCAAGTCGCCATTGCGTATACGTTCGTCAGTTCTTAGTGGCGACAATGCATTCATCCTTAGCAATTGTTTTAGATAGTCTTAGTCATCTCAGTTACTTAATGCATTGATTATTTCAAGTACCGGTAATGTTTTGTGCCGAAAAAGAAACATAAAATTAAACTGAATGCGACGAAGGTTTCAATAAAAACATTTAAACTGAAGTCGCCATTGCGTATAGGTTTGTCAGTTCTAAGTTGCATTCGTCCTTGCAATGTACTAGCGCAGAAAATGCCAGATATGGACAATTAAAAGTAATTGATATGCAAGTCGTGGTGAGCCTTCCCTCCCCCCTGCACCTGTAATTAATCTTTTTTCTCACGACCTGGTTTTTCAACTAACAAACCACTTCCAAATTCTAACAATAGTTTGTTTTCCAAAATTCACGGAGGTTCACAAAGTTTTCACTCCACTGAAAAAAAAAGAGATGGCCCGGTAACATTGGAACAGTAATGCAAAAATGAATATCGTTCGCAAATATTTCCCACATGCTTGATGAATGGGACATTTCGAGCCTGGGCGTTTCGGCCTCAAACAAGACTGCAAAAGCATGACCAAACATTAATTCCCTAGATTTTCCAGGGCTTGCCTTGAGTTGGGGCTGATCAGCCCAGGCCCCGAGATCAGCCCCGAGGAGCACTTGCTGGGAGCTTTTTTTCAAGCCCCGACATTTTCCACAAAAAAGCACTAACAATAATGGCCAAAATGGAAAATCAGCCCCGAAAAGGCCCCGACCTCAATTTGTGGGGCACTTTTTTTAGGCCCCGACCATTTTACTCAAGGCGAGCCCTGATTTTCATTACTTATTTACTAAGGGTTAACAACACTCTCGACTGCCACGGTCACCTCATGTCTGACAGTTTTGGGGGTGGAGGAAGCCAGAGTACCTGAAGAGAACCACCGAGCAATGGCGAGGTACTGTCACGACTCCCCTACGTACTACCTACACACAAGCATGATTAGCATTGGTTGAAGATAAATGCACCATCGGGCATCGATGTGCAGAACGCTTTAGTACACGGCACCAGCGTGCCCCCACACATGTGCGCAATCGCGATTTTAAAAAAAGTGTCTTGCCCACTACATGTATCTTTCCTTTGCTAAAACCAGACATTTCCATACACGTGAAGTTGTGCGTTGTTTATTGAGGGAAATCACACATCCACATTCGAATTCATCCCAATAATATTTACGAATTCCTTGGCTCCCCTTGCACAAAATGTCATCCAATATGCACACCTACATGTTTGTTTTCGTCGGAGGTTTGGTTAAAAGCGAACAAGAAAGCGCTCAAAAGAATATTCTGAAAACTAGATGGCATGTGGGGAATTGCAAATCACATTCATTAAGTGGTGGAGCTATGGGAGTGGGTCAGCCCCATCCCCCACCAATTCAAAGTTTCGTGAAGATCAGTTCACAAATATGAGCTGTGTAGAAGTTGTGACAAAAAACTGATTGGACCTAATTTCGGTACAAAATGGCCATTGGCAGCCATCTTGAATTTTGGACCGCACCCAGAAACACTCGTTCTCGTCCCAAGGTGATAACAAAGGTACCCAAGAAGTTTTGTGAAGATCGGTTCATAAATACAGCCTCTAGCCCGAGCCGTATTGACATGTGCACTTACTGTGTATAAGTAGCACTGAATAAATCAAAGTTCATCTAATTTGCATAATTTCTGCACGAGAAAAAAATCTGTACTATATGTGATGTATTCCATGTTACTAAACATTCATCCAAAAATTTATTGAAATCAGAACTTTCATACAGAAGTTCTGTACAAAAGACTGATTGCACTAATTTTGGTACAAAATGGCTGCTGGTGGCCATCTTGAATTTCGAACCATACCCCAAAACACTCGTTCTCATCCCACGGTGATAACAAAGGTACCCAAGAAGTTTCGTAAAGATCGGTTCATAAATACGGCCTCTAGCCTAAGCCGTATAGAAGTTGTGTACAAAAACTGATTAGACCTAATTTCGGTACAAAATGGCCAATGGCAGCCATCTTGAATTTTGGACCGCACCCAGAAACACTCGTTCTCATCCCTAAGGTGATAACAAAGGTACCCAAGATGTTTCGTGAAGATCGGTTCATAAATACAGACTCTAGCCCAAGCCGTATTGACATGTGTACTTACTGTGTGTAAGTAGCACTGAAAAAATCAAAGTTCATCTAATTTGCATAATTTCTGCACGAGAAAAAAACCTGTATTATATGTGATGTATCCCATGGTACTAAACATTCACACAAAAAATTATTCAAATCAGCGCTTTCATACGGAAGTTCTGTGCAAAAATCTGATTGCACCAAATTTTGTACAAAATGGCTGCCATCGGCCATCTTGAATTTCGGACCGGACCAAAAAACACTCGTTCTCGTCCCACGGTGATAACAAAGGTACCCAAGGAGTTTCGTAAAGATCGGTTCATAAATACGGCCTCTAGCCCGAGCCGTATTGGCATTTGCACTTACAGTGCTTAAAGTAACACCAAAAAACATAAAGTTAGTCTAATTTGCATAATTTACGCACGAAAAAAAAACCTGTATTATATGTGATGTATCCCATGGTACTAAACATTCATACAAAAAATTATTTAAATCAGAGCTTTCATATGGAAGTTCTGTACAAAAAAACAGATTTCTGCATCGTCGGTACAAAATGGAGGCTGGCAGCCATCTTGAATTTCGGACCGCACCCAAAAACACTCGTTCTCGTCCCACGGTCATAACAAAGGTACCCAAGAAGTTTTGTAAAGATCGGTTTATAAATACGGCCTCTAGCCCGAGCCGTATCCAATTGTTGCCGGACAGACGGACAGACTGACCATGGCATAAGCTCAAATTTGGCTTCGCCAAAGTTGAGCTAAAAAATCATATATTTCGTAAAGTTGTGTATTACAGTTCTCCAATCACATGTACGTAAGGCAAGGGTTAAATAATTGAATATTTATTGAAAAAACCCTGTAGTATTGAACAGTGTGTTGGGGGGGGGGGGGGGGGGGGGGGGTTGTGGACCCGGTGATATTGTATCCCCTCCCAGCACCCAATCCCTCCATTTCTGCATGTTCCTGTCACTGGCATTATTAACAATGATTGCTGTTGATCGAGAAGTTATCAATCAAGAATTAAGAAATAAAAATACATTTAAAAAAAGAGCCATTTCCACCAGTCGTGTGGTTCTGGCGTTTAACTGTTTACCTACAAGTAAAAATACGCTATTTATCCCTAGAGCAAAAATTGGCCAAAAATCAATCCGTCAATCTGTGTTTGCACGTCCAATCACCTGAAAGATGGTCCTTTGGGGTTATTCGACATTCTGATTATTGCATACGTTTTGTGAGCTAAATTGTTAGTTAAAGAAATGCGCATATCTGTGGGACAGAAAACAAGGAAAGAAAGTTATAATTTTTTATTCAGCAATAACATTGAGCAGCCTGTATTTTATGGACGAGTGCAAAGTGTTTCACACATGTCGAACATGTGATTGAGACATTTCACTGGTCATTGCAAGTATATTTCGCTCCTATGCAGACCGACCCATTTTCTTAAATGGAATCAAACATCATATTATATGCGTGTGTGTACAACCAATTTTTTTTTACGGTGGCTGTCCAGTAGCCTGGTGCAAACTCTGCAATGTACAATGCCATATTGGAAGATTTGAAAACACCCACAGAGTGTAAATTCCACCTAGATAATAAATCAAGTTCAGTGTGAAACTGGGAAAAAATATATTTAAAATAAAAAGTTAGTAAAGAGACTTCTGAACTGAATCAGAACCTGTGCGAGAGGATTCTCCAATCTTGAGTGTACACATCATAATTAACCTAATTCGTCCATCATCTCATTCAACATATTGAAGACAAATTATTAGCCCCACAAGAGAGTCCTGCAAACCAAGAATACAACAAATTTGTCACAAGTTCCCAATAAAAATCGACTGGTTACAGAAGTCACACCTCGCCAAGTCTATTGAACTTGCACAGGTGACAATGATTACAATAGTTTGTTTAATAATTAAAAGCAGTGGCAATAATCTTTCAATAAAACAGGGGCATCAGAGACCAGTGACATAATCAAATGGCTTCTTGTCATTGTTTAAAGCTTCTTTTGATCACGGACTCTCAGTAGCCAATTGTTTTGTACATGTTTACTTCAAATTAATATTCGAGCAGGATCACTTGGCAATACGAATAACATAACTCTACATTCATTTAAAAGAGAAAATTTGTTTTTAGTCCTCTCTCTCCCAGTTTATAACCTTGGGATAAACTTCGGTAAAAAATAAGCAATGGAAGTGGGGAGGGGGCGATGAAAGTCACAAGAGTGTGGTAATTTTTTATTATTTATTTTAATTTTTTTCTTTATTTTTTTTTTTGGGGGGGGGGGATGGGGGGTGGGGGAGGGGGCTGCCACATCACTGGTTGTGGCGATGAATTCTTACAATTTCTGGGTAAAATCTAAGGAACCACCCACAACCATTGAAAGATGGCTAGCCCTTTTGTTAAACTCATAATTGCCCCCCCCCTCCCCCATCGCCCCCCACACACACAGACACAGTGATTTTGTGGTAATATTCTGTTCCTGTCCGTAATATGAACTCCAACATTTCAAATTACAGCAGCGCACATCCCCACAGGACAATTATATGAATGTTCATGTTAGCAGTTACGATTATCTGGATCGAACTTAATAGGGACGGATTATCTTGAAACTAAAATGTACATGGTGAGCAACGACTTTGTTTCGTAGGGTCTACGCTGATGTTGCAGGTTGTGTTTTGACTTTAAATTAAGTTAAACAATTGCCATATTCCACAATATTAAGGAAAATTAATAATCAAAATTGATATTGCTGGTGGTTTTTCTTCTTGTTTTGAGGGGGTGGGGTGGAGTGGTGTGGTGTGTAAATATACATGTATCACAAGCACAGATCCGTACAAATGATAATGAGGGGTCCAAAACCTGGGTGATTAAATTTAAGCCTTTATTTGTTGATTCTCCGACAAGTGATAGCTCGAAGGGCGGGGTTGATTGCCATATACCGAAGCTCACTCCTTTATTCAATGGAAAGTTAAAAAATTTATAGTAATTTATATATTTTTTATACTTACCAATGACCCAGACATAGCTGGTGCTAACTCTTAAAATTCTAGGGCCAAACACAAATTTTGCCCCCCAATCCCCAAAATTTGCATCTAAAACCAAAAGAAATCATGTCCTGAAGGTCCTCCATACTTTGCCCTCACTGCACATGCGCAGTGTCAAGGACGTCCCGAAACTGGCGCCAATTATCATTCATACAAGCAGTGCCTGGTCAGCGCTATGTACTCAGCGGGGAGGTATGAGTTCCCAACTCCTGGGAGGGCCATCCCCGTCTGGGTCATTGGTAAGTATAAAAAATATATAAATTACTATAAATCTTTTAACATTTTTATACTGTACCAATGACCCAGACATTGCTGAATAGTAAAAAGGCTGGAGGGCCTAGGACATAGAGGAAAATCCAATAAGCTCAACTATATAAATAGAGTGAACCCTTCGAGGAGAAAAGGAGTATTAGGCTTTACATGTATCTTTCTTATTTTATGATAAATTAGAAAGACACAACACCCTTCATAATTGAGCATAATAACATTCATGTTCTCTATTAACATCCAGTATAACCCCTTATACTAATTATTTTTAAAGTAAGCCAATAAATAAAGTTAGTCCAGAGAATTGAGACTCTTTATAGTCTCTTAAAAGTGTCCGAGGATTGTATATTAACGCCCGTTAGACACAAGACATATACAAATGCTTCACACCGAGCTACACTTTAAAAATATGACATGAATGAATTTTTAACATTAATATTACACTTTAAAACCATCCCGGTAACGACTCAGAATTACTGACTCTGGAGGAGGAATCCCCTTGCTTTTCACTATAAAGCAGGTGACCTAAGGGAACACCCTCCCCCCCCCCCCCCTTCCCCTTGCCCTGGGTCAAATAGCCCAGAGCGAAGAGGGCAGCAGGACGGAGTCACTGCCAGAACAGAAAGCCTGCATAACTATAGTTGCAACTGCTTAGTGGATGACATTCTGAGCAACAGATAATGGACCTAAACAATGCAGGTCTCCAGAAATGGACTCAATATTTCTGAGATAAAAATTCGTGAATGTGGATGGTTGAGACCAATATGCAGCCTTCATTAAATCTGTAATAGCAACACTATTTGCGTAAGCCCAGGATGTAGAAAGAGCTCTTACTTCATGAGCCGAAATCTTAAGCACAGACTGCTGAGATGAAGATAGATTATCAAAAGCAGTACGGATAGTTAATTGAATCCATCTAGCAATAGAATGGACCGAAATGTCCTTTCTATTAGGCATTAGAGACAGAAAGAAGCGTTTTCGTCCCTTTCTGATAAACTGAGATCTTTGTTTATAAATATGTAAGGCTCTAACAGGACAGAGTAAAGGCCTACGCCCGTCTGAAGACGGAAGAGCCTTAATAACAATAGGTTCCGGATATTTATTAGGAGCCTGATTCTTGGCTAAAAATCCAACATTAGTGATAAAGGTAATAGTGTTCCCGACACTACGATAGTGAGAATCATCCACTGATAGTGCATGAAGCTCACTGACTCTTCTAGCAGAAGAGAAAGCTAAGAGAAATGCTGTCTTATAAGACAAGAATTTGAAATCTACTGTCCCAAGAGGCTCAAATGGCTTTTCTTTCAGTTTAAGAAGAACCCAAGCTAAATTCCATTTAGGAATTAATCTAAGAGTTCTGGGTCTATTTATCGAGAAGTTTCTAACTAATTTAGATAAAGAGATATTAGATCCAATTTGTAAACTATCATGGTGTGCATAGGTATCAGATAACATAGACCTATAACCTTTAATAGTAACAGGCTGCAGTTTGATCTCGTCAAACAAGTATACTAGAAAGTTTGCAATGTCTGGTATGGAGGGATCAAAAATATCAACAGAATGATCCCTACACCAACGACGAAAGACCTTCCACTTAGCCGCATAGTTTAGTGAAGAGGAGGTCCTCCTACAGTTAGAAATCGCGTCCACTGCTCGTCCTGTAAAATGCTTGCCGTGCAAGAAGGACCGCACAACGGAAATACCTGAAGGTTGAGACCTTGCGAGTTGTGATGAAGTTGCTGCGATTTCCCCTGCGAAAGAAGATCCTCTCATGGAGGAAGTTTTCGCGGAAAGTCCCACAGCAGACACCTGAGTAGATTTATCCACGGTCTCTGTGGAGACAGAGATGCTACCAACAGAATTTGCATTGAGATTGTTTTATCTTTAGCAATATTTGCTGAATTAACGGCACTGGAGGATACGCATATCCTATCATTCCGTCCCACGAGATCGATAGAGCGTCTACTGCATGTGCTCGGGGATCTGGACATGGTGACACATACGTCTGCAACTGATTGTTGAGATGTGTCGCAAATAAGTCTATCATTGGCTGTTCCCATTGGTAGCAAATCTGATTGAATACCTATTTGTTGAGAGTCCATTCTGATGGCAACAAGCGACCCTTCCGTGAAAGGGAGTCTGCTAAATCATTCAGACGACCCGGAATATGACGGACCGAAAGTAGAACTTGGTGTTCTAGAACAAACAGAAGGATTCTTTCCGTTAAATTGAATAACGGAACGGAATGAGTGCCTCCCTGGTTCCGGATATACGCCACTACTGTCGTATTGTCGGACAGGATTTGGACATGTGCTTTCTGAATAATGTTCATCCAATGACGTAATGCAAGCCAAATTGACATCATTTCCTTGATGTTTATGTGCTTGCTTAGAAATTGCGAATCCCAAAGACCCTGGCACTTCGAATCCGTTGGGATCAATGTTGCACCCCAACCTGTTGGACTGGCATCTGTCATAATCGTAAAACCCGGATCCAGCAACTGCAGTGGAACTCCCTGAGTCAACCACTGAATGTTTGCCCAAGTCTGAATCTCTTGTTTCACTTGATTTGACAAGAGAACGTCTATATCGAGCGAATGAATCTTTACACTCCAATTCTGAGTCAAGAAAATTTGGAGAGGACGAGTGCGCAACCACCCCATCGGAATGAGATCCGCAGCGGCTCCACACAGACCTATCAGTCTCATGAACTCCCTCGCTGTGACTTTGTCTGAGTGAAGACAATAGCGAGCGTAACAACTGATTAATTTCGCTCTGGTTAACGGCAGACGAACGAGATTGTTGTGCGTCTCGAAGCTCATTCCCAGATGAGTGAATGACTTGGACGGCACCAGATCCGACTTCTCCTCGTTTATAATAAAACCGCGATGTCGGAGTAATAGAAGCAGATTCTGCACATCGTTCTGAAGCGTTAACTCGTTGCCGTACCTCTGAAGAATGTCGTCCAGGTAGGCCGACGTTACCGCAGACGAATGAGCTCGGAAATGTATCATTACCGAGTTCATTATTCGAGTGAAAGCCCAGGGTGCTAGGTTCAATCCGAAGCGCAATGCCCGGAATTGATATACAACTCCTAGGACTGCGAAGCGTAGATACTTTCTGAATGTCGGATGTATCATGATGTGAAAGTATGCATCTTTGAGATCTATGCTTGTAGCATAGTCGTTCACCCGAATACTCGCTCTGACTGATCGAATCGTCTCCATATAGAACTTCGGAGTGACGATCAGCTTGTTTATCCAGCTCAGATCTATGACTGGACGGAACGAGCCGTCTGGTTTCGGAACCAGAAACAGATGGCTGTAGAAACCCGGTGATTCCTGGTCTTCTACGACCTCTACCGTGTTCTTCACCAGAAGAGACTGTACTTCCGATAAAAGAGCATCTCTTTTCTGCGGATTTGACGGAAGCTGAGTCCATTTTGGACTTCGAGTTAATGGAGGCTTTCGTTTGAAGGATATTCTTAGTCCTTCCGAAATTACCCCTCGGACCCAGGGGTCGTCCGTAATCGACGCCCACTCATCTGTAAAACTCGATAACCTTCCGCCCACCGGAACACGATAGAGGTTCAAACCATCACCTCCTGGACCTGCGAGGCCTGCGGAAGGAGAAACTATGTCCTCCATGACCCGCACCTCGTCCCGTCGACCTCGGGACGTCAGACCAGTTGTCTCGGCCTGAATAACGTGCCGTACATGAGTCGCTGCCTTGACGGTCTCTAGAATAAGACCTAGAGGATGAATAAGAACCTCTACAGGAACTTCTCTTGGGCGTACTTGTCCCAGAAGTGCCTGTCTTACTCTTATCTGCTGTATCCGACTTTTTGGAAGCGGATTTAAAAAGCAGAGAATCCGAAGCTTTCTTAGTTATCTTATCATAGATTGCTGAAAACTTGCTGTCGAAGAGAAGCTCTCCAGAGACCGAAGCGACTCTGAGAGAGTTCTTCACCTTACTATCCACACGCGTGGATGCAGCTAGGGCTGCGTTACGTCTAACCAACTCCAGGTTTGCCACTGAAAGGGCGGAGTTATACGTGGAATAAGCTACTGCCCTTGAAAGAAGTCTTAATGAGGATTGTATATCCTGGAATTCTTTCCTTTGAAGACGCAATGATAACGCCTTAGTAAGGTGGTCTGCGTATGATAAAGCGTCTAAGCTTGCTCTGTTAGACGTTATTGCCGTTTCCAACGTCGCGGTTGGAATAGACATAGACAACGGTAACGACAATTCCAAGTCTTCCGCCTCGTCGTCTAGACGCAGAGGAACTCTCGGTATGCCCTGTCCTGCTGTTTCGAATTTATTCCTTGAATTGATGAAAGGCAGATTGAGAGCATTAGCGGACAAGAAACCAGCTTTGCCTGTTTTGGAAGCAAGCTTATAGATAGCGTCGTTCAATAATTCGAATGTTCTTGTGACATTATTGGACTGTGTCGGAAACTCCGGGACGATGTCTCTGAACCGCTCAAAGAATTCTGTGTCCAATGACGCTATCAGTCTCTTATCCGGCATCGCAGCAGTCTGGCCCGACGGAACAACTTGTGGCAGGTAATGTCGGATGAAATCTACGGCGGCTTTATGTTGCTCCGAAAGGGATAGCTCCAAATCCTCGGTATCCCTTTCGCCATCCTGTCGGACCTCATGATGTTCTCGGTCGTCCGTACCCGATGCTTCGGCGGAGCGTACCGACCCAGCGTCGTCGGATAATTCTTGATCCGACATAGGTTCCGCCGCTTGCTGGGATGCTGCGATAATTTGTGCTATTTGGGATAGCACGCCCGTCACTGAGGCCTGTGGAGTAGCGGTCTTACGCTGCTTAGCCGCTGGAAGCTCCGTGTAAACTGACTCCTGCATATTTCTCTTATGCGAAAGTCCGGAGTCTACAGGCCTCTTATCCCTGGCTACTGGATGGCGTGACCTGGTCGCCGTGGAATCTGTGATTGGCGAAGCTGGCTGGATATCCTCGGTCATGTAGCCAAGGTGCGGTCGTGTGCGCTGCTGAGAGGATGAGGAAGCCTTTTGGACAGTCTCTCCGGACTGTCTATATAATGGAGCGTCCCGAGCGGCGGACGTATGCTCCGAATGCGACACATTTTGTACCACAACATCTGGTCCCAGGTGTTGTTGTACGAGAGAGGGGCCTCTCTCGCTCGCAGCCCGGATGGACCTGGACGAGCTAGGAACCGGACTACTAGGCTTCCTCCGTTCTCTCCTCTTATCCGCCGTCACTGGGTGTGCACCTTGAATATTTATAGTGCTCGCATCACCCAAATCTCCTTCCTGGACCGCAACGGACGAACCCGGCTGCCGAACCATTCGATGAATGGACGCTACACCGGGCGAGCTAGCGGACATCAACGCCGTCGATCCTACTAGGGACCTCTTAGGCAATTGGCGTATCTCCATGAGCACTTTTGCCGCTAGCTCTTCATTTAATTGTGATGACGGAGGCACACTATTGGAAGACATCACGGAAACATCACCTTGTTCTTGTTCCTCTGAAATAGAGATTGATAAGCTAGAGTGACCCTGCGAAGAAAGGACCGGCATGGCCCTTTCCCCACTAACAACATACCGTGACACACATTTCCAATGTTTGTCATCCCAATATTCACATACTGAACAGGAGTTAGTGCGAGTACACTGACTACAATTAATACAATGATCATGAAAGTCAGAGGAAGATTTCCTCTTATTACAATTTGAACAATATCCTTTCATAGTGAAAAGAATACAAAAAGTCCTTGTACTCGCACGAACCCCTGAAAACAAAGATACATAATGACATGATCCATTAACACAGAAAAAATAATTGAAATCAAAAAGAAATTTTGAAAAAATATTTTTTCAGCAAAGCCCAAGTTTCTGAAAAGTAACGTTGAGCCAATGGATCCCAAGCCTAAGTGTGGACAAAAATTTCAAACATATTTTAAAAAAATTAATGCAACATTTATGAATAATAATAATGTATTTTGTAATGAATTAAACTAGTACAAAGACAAAAAATCCCCCTCACACAGAGACTGTTGCCAATGTAAACAAGAAGTGTATAAACACCAGAAACATGACTCCAGGCACTGATAACCCTGGCCTGAAATCAGTTACCAATAATACACTATCTGATGCAAAACAGAGACTTCCAGGAAAGAAACTGCAGAACATCAGATGGTAGATGCAGAACACTACGCCTAAACACCCATGGGTGAGAACGTAAACATGGGGAAAAGAACAGAATTCATTCTGTTACCTAGGTAAATCTCCCAAGAAATTTTAGTAATAATATTACTCAAAAATATGCCAAAAGCATGGGAGAATAGCAAGGGGGGACTTAAAGGAAAAGGAGAGAGGAAACACTGAACAAGCAGTGAAACTTAATGGCAAGAATGACAACAACAGGCCCATGCCTCGAAAATAGGCAACTTAACATAATTTCATTAAAAAATTTTAAGTTACAGCCCTGAATATTTTCTGTCACTCATTTTTCCTCTCCTCCTTCTATATCCACTTTAGATCCACCATTTCTCTAATATTTATGTGTCTGGCATCATTTAAACTGAGATTTACAAGCACAAATATCAGTCAGATGTGAACTGATGAAGGGCCAAACAAAGAATGATAATTGGCGCCAATTTCGGGATGTCCTTGACACTGCGCATGCGCAGTGAGGGCAAAGTATGGAGGACCTTCAGGACATGATTTCTTTTGGTTTTAGATGCAAATTTTGGGGATTGGGGGGCAAAATTTGTGTTTGGCCCTAGAATTTTAAGAGTTAGCACCAGCTATGTCTGGGTCATTGGTACAGTATAAAAATATAACACCCCACGTAACAGAATTTGAAAAGGATGTGCATGGGAAATACAAGTTCTGAGGTGATCAAATACTGAAATAGGAGGCCAATTTTACAATTACCGAGTTGAAAACTTGGTATCAAAATTTATGGCGAAAAGATTTGTTTGCATTGATTGCGTCGCCAGAACAAGGCGAGAAATTACACTATGTAGACCTACATATATTTTAGGATGCACAGTCCCCACTTTGGAGAAATAGGTAGGGTTTCCAATTCTAATTTTTTGGGGGGAGGGGGGTTACAAACAGCCGGTAAATAACAGATATGCCAACCTGTTTATACTTGCACCTTCCCCGGTTTGTGTAGGCCATAATTCGTTCCAATAAAACTCATTTCTATTAAATTTGAGTTTGCTGTTATACATTTAAAAGTGCCTGGATTCCCGTAATTATATACGTGAATGTGTCATTTACAACCACGTTTATCAAAGTTTCACATGCTGGGCTTAAATTGTAATGGGTGCTGCCGACCCCTCGATAAAGTTTACAGTTCGCACGTGCATATTTTTACAGAGGTTTAATAAAAACAGAAGCGGGAATGAATTGAAATGAACAACATTGAACATAAACACATACATGTACAACAATTAAATGTCTTAAGGATGCACAATTGTGCTGCGAATGCAAACCAACGTGGATGCACTGTGATAAAGACTGATGCAACTGACTTGTCAACGATCATCTTTGGAGGTACGTCACCACTTTCTTAATCCCATCCTTCTATGTATTTTTCTGCCCACAGGGTCCATGGTATTTCAGTTGTAACAGAAAACCATGGTTTGAGTGTGGGCATCCGACGTGGGCATGTGGAAAAGTGCCATTCCACGGCGACTGTACTGTACCCAATTAAGTGGGCTTCCCTGTATACTTACGATCAGTGATGAGAACCTGAACAAAGTCATAGGTTGCACATATTGAATAATCTGGAGTGTACTGAAGATCTATCTTTAGTATCTTAAGACGAACAGCTTTATCATCACTACCAGCAT
The DNA here is from genome assembly GCA_031216915.1 of Pictodentalium vernedei. Classification (NCBI taxonomy): domain Eukaryota; kingdom Metazoa; phylum Mollusca; class Scaphopoda; order Dentaliida; family Dentaliidae; genus Pictodentalium; species Pictodentalium vernedei. The sequence goes on along the minus strand of CM062295.1, from coordinate 629,422,013 downwards.
CTATAGTCCAATGACATTCCAAACTGTTACTGTAAAAGTTTGTATTGTTGAATCTTGTGTAAATGTATCCACTCTCCACTCCTTTTATGGCAACATTTTCTTTGTTGGGTTTGCAATAGTATGTGGACAATGCTGAAATATTGAAAGTGAGAATGCAACAAAGGTCATAAAAAAGCATAATTGTGTTTCCAGTATTACAAGGATTTTTTAAGCCTTTACCTAACATGAAAGGCAGACGACACTTGCAAACAAAATTCTTGAATAACTAATTTTTTTTATTTTTTGTGTCAAAAACATAACTTATGGCACCTCACCTGAACAAGCTCGTTCAAATCAAGGAGTCATAGGCTATGTTTTTAGGACAAAAATAAAAAAACAATGAAAATTGAACGGTGATTTTTGTGAATAGCACTGGCCAGTTTTGACCGCTATGTTAGGTAAAGGATTAACAGTGAATTCAAGGACTTTCAAGGACATGTTCAATAAAAATTCCAGATTTTGCAATAGAGCTTGGAGGTTTCGAATTCTCAGATTCGTTTTCAGGACAAAACCTTGGTTTTGATTCAGTGTTTCTATGTGTTAAGAACAAACAGTAAATAACACTTCAGGCTCTTAAACTCAGAAAAAAATACACAGTAGTTTTTATGACACCACTCACCACAAAACACACTGTCTGTAAATTTCTTCTTTGGTTTCAGTTCAACCTCCCTTTGTTTAGGGTTTCTAGGGAATCAGTTCTTAGTCTATTGAGTCAATAAAAAAAATTAATTACGGTAACCAAAAAAAAAAATTTCTTATGATAACAAACAAGAGGTCCAATGGGGTCTGAGGCAGTCACCTGACCAAAGTTGTTTAACACTTCACCTAACAGAATGGCCAACAAGAAGGAAGCCAACGCCCATAGCTCACCAACATTCCTCTTTGATAGTAACTTTGGCAAACACAAGAACTGTATCAAACAGGCTCATAACATGCGACAAAGATGACCTAAACACAACCTCTTAAAAGTAAAACACAGAAACTGACATAAACACTAAGTTAAACATGAAATTCTGAGCTAAACAGAAAACTAAACGCAACTAAAAATGTCAAGAAAAATGTTTAAAATGCAGAGTATGAGGGGTTAATCATGGAACAATGATACTGAGGAACACGTATGATGAATATAAGTGTCATGGGAAGAGAAGGAGCACAGCAGCTGACCTAAACACTAAGTTAAACATGAAATTCTGCGCTAAACAGAAAACTAAACGCAACTAAAAATGTCAAGAAAAATGTTTAAAATGCAGAGTATGAAAGGTTAATCATGGAACAATGATACTGAGGAACATGTATGATGAATATAAGTGCCAGGGGAAGAGAAGGAGCACAGCAGCTGGCCTATAAGGGCAAATAAGTGACCTAAACAGAAGCTTTAACATTATTGGACACGTACGCTGACGTCGACGCAAATGCCGACCGATCGAGCCAGGCCATAAGCTCACACAACTAAAGTTGGTGAGCTAAAAATGGCCAGAAAATTAACCCAAATAAGACTACCACAGTCTAATTAACTTGCAAGTTTCTCAATAAAAGCATACAAATATGGATATTACTAGAACCAGCTCATCAAGCTGGTTCTGATGATATCAATATTTGTATGGTTTTATTGAAAAATTGTGAAATTTGTTTTCAAAAAATGTTAAATTTGATTTATTTTTTAAAAATACTGCGTTAGGTAAAGGGTTAAAGAAGGATTTAATTAGCATCTATGGCTAGTTAACACTATAGAGGAATAAAGTTATTTAATTATTTATAACTCTGTTGTCCATGCCAGATGATTTTTTTCTACTATTGGGATGTTACCACAGAAATAATGCCCTGATTCTCAGTAATGCAAAACTAGGGAGTCCAAATATCAACCCAGGTACTTAACTTGAACAAACTTGAATATGACCCCTTCCCCTCCACCCCCAGGATGCTGTATACCAAATATCAAAAGATTATGAATGGTAGATCTGAAGGAGATTTTTTTAATGACTATTCATTATATTACACAAACTTAAAATTTGGGAAGCCATAGAGAGCCCAAATATCAACCCATGCTCTTTATCTGAAAAAAAAATGTCGAAATAGCCCCCTCCCCTCCCCCTTCACAAGGGATGTTGTATATCAAATTTTAAAAGAATCTGACTGGTGGTTTTGGAAAGGAAGATTTTGAGAATATTACCAATTTAGCACTGTGTTAACCTTTTGAACCCTTGTTTCCTGGAATGGTATCACCTTTGTATACACTTACAGTGAGATCGGTCAGTCCAATATCAATATACAGGGAGGATAAAATCATACATGTAACTGCAGTCTGCAGCCATTTGGCTGCAGACTGCAGTTATTATTTTATCACCATTGCCCTGTTTATGGACCTCTTATATAAGACAAAGATGGGACGAAATTATGCATTGGATAAAAAAATCAGTCTTACGAGTTCAAAGGGTTAAATTTGCCGCCCCCCCCCCCCAACCTCCCTAGAGAAAACAAATATCAAAGGTCAACCCAGGGACTTTATTTAAATAAATTGAAACTGAACCCTCTAAGGATGCTGTATACCTAATATCAAAAGATTCTGATTGTATCTCAATCAAAAAGCTACATATAAGATACTAGTGGGTGAATACCCGGCATTGCATGGGAGAAGATGGTTATATCAATATACCCTCAGATATGATCGATAGAAGGTCAAGGTCACCAATTTCAAGGTCAAGGTCACCCCACAACCCGATAAAGTCAAAATGATCGATGGGTCAATATACCCACACATATGAAATTTTAGCCCGATCGGCACAACCATTTTCCAACTAAAAGGTCATGGTCACCAATTTCAAGGTCAAGGTCACCCTGATAAAGTCAAAATGATCGATGGGTCAATATACCCGCACATATGAAGTTTTAGCCCGATCGCCCCAGTTGTTTTCAAAATAAAAGGTCAAGGTCATAAATTTCTAGGTCAAGGTCACCTTGCATAGGCACAGCACCCATCCCATGTTACTCACAGGGACGAATTACACCTGTGTGCAAAATCTGAGATCGATCAGTTGAGAAACGATCAAGATCACCAGTTTGAAGGTCAAGGTCACCCCACAACCCGATAAAGTTCAAATGATCGATGGGTCAATATACCCGCACATATGAAATTTTAGCCCAATCGTCCCAACCGTTTTTGAAATAAAAGGTCAAGGTCACCAATTTCAAGGTCAAGGTCACCCCAATAAAGTCAAAATGATCGATGGGTTAATATACCCACACATATGAAATTTTAGCCTGATCGGCCCAGCTGTTTTCGAAATAAAAGGTCAACCCACACATATGAAATTTTAGCCTGATCGGCCCAGCTGTTTTTGAAATAAAAGGTCAAGGTCATCAATTTCAAGGTCAAGGTCACCCCACAACCCGATAAAGTCAAAATGATCGATAGGTCAATATATCCGCACATATGAAATTTTAGCCCAGTCGGCCCAACCTTTTTTGAAATAAAAGGTCAAGGTCACCAATTTCAAGGTCACAGTCACCCTGATAAAGTCAAAATGATCGATAGGTTAATATATCCGCACATATAAAATTTTAGTCTGATTGGCCCAGCCGTTTTCGAAATAAAAGGTCATGGTCAGCAACTTCAAGGTCAAGGTAACCCTGCACGGGCACCCCGATAAAGTCAAAATGATTGATGTGTCAATATACCTACACATATAAAATTTTAGCCCAATAGGCTAAGCCGTTTTCGAATTTCAAGGTCAAGGTCAAGGTCACGGGCACGGCACCCATCCCATGTTACTCGCAGGGACAAATTACCCCTGTGTACAAAATTTGAGATCGATTGGTCAAGAAACGGGGGAGTTCACCCGGAACAAAGATAGATAGGGAGAGAGATAGAGAGAGATATAGATACAGACATTCGCATTTATATATTAGATTTAAAGATTTTTCTTCATATTGGACTAAGTTAAATTCGGGCTACAATAGAGAGTCCAAATATTAAACAAATGACTTGATTTTAACGAACTTGAATCTGACCTCTGAAGGGTTGCTGAACACCATCTAAAAAAAATTGTGTTTAGTGTTTTTGGAGAAGAATAGTTTTAAAGATTATTCCTCATATTGGATTAAGTTAACATTTGGGCTCCCTATTAGAATCCAAATGTTAACTTAGTCCAATATGAGTAATAATATTAACCCAGGACTTGATTTTCCAAACTTGAATTTGACTACCCTAAAAAAGGTGTACACCATATATCAAAAGATTCTGATTGGAGGTTCGTGAGAAGAAAATATTTAAAGAATATTCCTCAGATTCAGGCGCCAATAGGGAGCACAAATATCATTCAAAGGACTTGAATGGAACAAACTTGAATCTGACTCCCAAAAGGATGCTGTATACCATATTCAAAAGATTCTGATTGGTGAATCTTAAGAAGATTTTTTAAGATTATTCCCCATATTACACATATTTGCACCTCAATAGAAAGCCCAATTATTCCCCAATGAACTTGATTTGAACAAACTTAAATCTGACCCCCTGTAAAGATTCGGGCTCCAATAGGAAGCCCAAATACTAACACAGAGACTTGATTTGAACAAACTTAGATCTGATCTCCCTAAGGATGCTGTATACGAAATATCAAAAAATTCTGGCTAGTGAATCTGAAGAAGGACTTATTTTTAAGGACTATTCCTCATATTGCACAAAGTTAAAATATGGGTAACCATACGGAGCCCAAATATTAACAGAGGGACTTGGTTTGAATAAGCTTGAATCTGACCTCTGTAAAGATTCTGTATACCCAATATCTATAGTTTCTGAGGGGTGGACCTGAAAAGTTAAAAAATTTATAGTAATTTATATATTTTTTATACTTACCAATGACCCAGACATGGCTGGTGCTAACTCTTAAAAATATAGGGCCAAACACAAATTTTGCCCCCCAATCCCCAAAATTTGCATCTAAAACCAAAGAAAACATGTCCTGAATGGCCCTCCATACTTCACCTCTACTGCGCATGCGCAGTGTCAAGGACGTCCCGAAATTGGCGCCATTAATCATTCTTATAACCAGTGCCTGGTAAGCGCTATGTACTCAGCGGGGAGGTATGAGTTCCCAACTTCTGGGAGGGCCATCCCCGTCTGGGTCATTGGTAAGTATAAAAAATATATAAATTACTATAAATTTTTTAACATTTTTATACTGTACCAATGACCCAGACATAGCTGAATAGTAAAAAGGCTGGAGAGCCTAGGACATAGAGCAAGTTCAAATAAGCTCAATTATATAAAATAGAGTCATCCCCTCGAGGGGGAAAAGGAGTATTAGGCCTTACATGTATCTTTCTTATTTATGATAAATTAGAAAGACACAACACCTTCCAAAATTGAGCATCATAACATCCATGTACTCTATCAATATCCAGTATAATCCTTATACTAATCATTTTGAAAGTAAGCCAATAAATAAAGTTAGTCTAGAGAATAGAGACTCTTTATACTCCTTAAAAGTGTCTGAGGATTGTATAATAACGCCCGTTTGACACGTGATATATTCAAAAGCTATACTTTAAAAACTATGACCTGAATGAATTTTAAAAACATAAACTTATCACTTAAAAACCATCCCAGTAACAGCTCAGAATTACTAACTCCAGAGGAGGTATCCCCTTGTTTTCATAATAAAATAGGTGACCCAAGGGAACACCCTCCACCCCCCCCCCCCCCCCCTTCTCCTTGCCCTGGGTCAAATAGCCCAGAGCGAAGAGGGCAGCAGGACAGAGTCACTGCCGGAACAGAAAGCCTACCTAGCTATAGCAGCAACTGTTAAGTGAATGACATTCTGAGCAGTAGATAATAGACCTAACAATGGAGGCCTCCAGAAATAGACTCAATATTTCTGAGATAAAAATTCATGAATGTGGATGGCTGAGCCCAATGAGCAGCCTTCAACAAATCTATAATAGCGACACTATTAATGTAAGCCCAAGATGTATAAAGAGCTCTTACTTCATGAGCCGAAATCTCAAGCACAAACTGCTGAGTCAATGATATACCATAAGCAGTACCGATAGTTAATTGAATCCATTAGCAATAGAATGGAGCGTACTGTCCTTCTACACCAACGACGGAAGAGCCTCCACTTTAGCCGGATAGTATAGCGAAGAAGAAGTAAGAAATCGCGTCCATAGCTCGTCCTGTACAATGCTTGCCGTGCAAGAAGGACCACACAACGGAATACGTGAAGGTTGAGAACTTGCAGGTTGTGATGAAGTTGACACGATTTCTCCAGCGAAAGAAGATCCTCTCATGGAGGAAGTTTCGCGGTAAGTCCCACAGTAGACACCTGAATAAATTTACCCATGGTCTCTGTGAAGACAGAGATGCTATCAACAGAATTGTATTGTGGATGTTTATCTTAGCAATACTTGCTGAATCAACAGCACTGGAGGATACGCATATCCTATCATTCCGTCCTATTAGATCAATAGAGCGTTAACAGCATAAGCTCAGGGATCCGGACATGCAAACACATACGTCTGCAAATGAATAGTGAGTTGTGTCGCAAATAAATTATCATTGGGCGCTCCCATTGATAGCAAATCTGATTGAATACTTGTTTGTTGAGAGTCCATTCTGACGGCAACAAGCGACCCTTACGTGAAAGGGAGTCTGCTAATACAATCAGACGACCTGGAATATGACGGACCGAAGCAGAACTTGGTGTACTATAACAAACAGAAGGATTCTTTCCGTTAAATTGAATAACGGAATCGAATGAGTGCCTCCCTGGTTCCGGAGATATGCAACTACTGTCGTATTATCGGACAGGATTTGGACATGCGTTTCTGAATAATGTTCATCCAATGACATAGAGCAAGCCAAAATAACATCATTTCCTGGAAGTTAAGTGCTTGCCTAGAAAATGCGGAACCCAAAGACCCCGGCACTTCGAATCCGTTGGGATCAATATTGTACCCCAACCTGTTTGACTGGCATCCGTCATAATCATAAAACTCTGATCCGGCAACTGCAGTGGCACTCACTGAGTGAACCACCGAATGTTTGCCCCAGTCTGAATCTCTTGTTACACTTGATAGAGAACGTGTATATCGAGCAATTGATAGATTGCTGAAAGGTTGCCATCGAAGAGAAGCTTCTCCGAGACCGAAGCGACTCTGAGAGAGTTCTTCACCTTACTATCCACGTGTGTGGATGCAGCTAGGGCTGCGTCACGTCTAACCAACTCCAGGTTGCCACTGAAGGGCGGAGTTATACGTGGAAAAACTACTGCCCTTGAAAGAAATCACACTGAGGATCATATCCTGGAATTCTTTCTATTGAAGACGTAATGATAACGCCTCAGTAAGGTGGTCTACGTATGATAAAGTGTCTAAGTTAAGTCTAATAGACATCACTGTCGTTTCCAACATCGTGGTTGGAATTGACATAGACGGCGAAAAAGATAATTCCCAGTCTTCAGTCCCGCCATCAAGACGCATAGGAACTCTCGGTATGCCCTGTTCTACCAATATAAATTATTCCCTAGAATTGGTGAAAGGCAGAATAGAGCATTGCGGACAAGAAACTAGATTATCATGCTTGGTAGCAAGCTTATATATAGCGTCGTTAAATATTTTGAATGTTCTAATGACATTATTGGACTGTGTCGGCAAGTCAGGGACAATGTCCCTGAACCGATCCAAAACTCTGTGTCCAATGACGCTATTAGTCTCTTATCCAGCATCGCAGCAATGTAGTCCAACGGAACAACCTCTGGAAGATAATGCCGGAAGAAATGTATGGTAGCTTCTGTTGTTCCGAAAGGGAAAGCTCGAAATCGTCCGAATCCCTTTCGCCATCCTGTCGGACCCTATAAGTGTTCGGTCGTCCGTACCTGATGCAACAGCGGAGCGCACTGACCCAGCGCCGTCGGATTATTCGTGATCCAAACGAGAATCTGTCGTTTGCTGGGATGCTGCGATAAGCTGTGCTATTTTGGATAGCACGTCCGTCACTGAGGCCTGTGGAGAAGCGGTCTTACGATGCTTTGCCGCTGGAAGCTCCGAGTTCGATACCCCGTGCATACTTCTATTATGCGAACGGAGTGTATAGGCCTCGTGTCCCTTGGCTACCGGATGGAGTGACCTGTTCGCCGTGGAATCACTGAATGACGAAGCTGGCCGGATAATCGAGGTCACGTAGCCAATGTGCGGTCGTGTGCGCTGCTGTGAGGATGAGGAAGCATTATCGACAGTCTCTCGGACTGTCAAAATAACGGAGCGTCCCGAGCGGCGGACATATGCTCCGAATGCGAAATGACTGTACCACAACCTCCGGTCCCATATGTTGTTGTACGAGAGAGGGACCCCTCTCGCTCGCAGCCCGGACGGACCTGGACGAGCTAGGAACCGGACTAACAGGCTTCCTCCGATCTGTCCCCTAATCCGTCGTCACTGGGTGTGTACTAAAGTCTATTATAGTGCTCGCATCACCCAAATCTCCTTCCTAGACCGCAACGGACGAACCCGACTGCCGAACCATTCGCTGAATGGACGCTACACCGGGTGAGCTAGCGAATGTCAACTCTGTCGATCCTACTAGGGACCTCTTAGGCGATTGACATATTCCATGAGCACTTATTGCCGCTAGCTCTTCATTATCTATGACGACAGAGGCACACTTTTGAAAGACATCTCAGTATCTTTGCGAACAAGAAACCAGACATGCTTGTTAATAGCAAGCATAAAATAATATATATATAGCGTTGTTCAATAATTCGAAAGTTGTGTGACATTATTGGACTGTGTCGGAACTGAGGGACGATGTCCCTGAACCGAACCAAAAATTTCTGTGTCCACCGACGCTATCAGTTTCTTATCCGGCATCGCAGCATTCTGGTCCGACGAAAGAACCTCTAGAAGATAAGTCAGATGACATACACAGCAGCTGATGTTGTTCCGAAAGGGAAAGCCCGAAATCCTCCGAATCCCTTTCGGCATCCCGTCGGACCGGATGAAATTTTCAGACGTCCGTACCCGCTTCCGTGGAGCGTGCCGACCCAGCGTCGTCGGATAATACATGATGCGACAGAGATTCTGTCGATGCTGGGATGCTGCAATAAGCTGTGCTATTTGGGATAGCACGTCCGTCACCGAGGCCTGTGCAGTAGCGGTCTTACGATGCTTTGCCGCTGGAAGCTCCGTGTATGTTGACTCCCGCATACTTTCTTATGCGAACGTCTGGAGTCTGCAGGCCTCATGTTCCTGGCTACCGGATGGTGTGACCTGGTCGCTGATGATTCTCTGATTGGCGAAGCTGACTGGATATCCGAGGTCATGTAGCCAAGAGCGGTCGTGTGTGCTACCATGAGGATGAGGAAGCCTTATTGACAGTCTCTCCGGACTAACTATATATCGGAGCGTCCCGAGTGGCGGACGTATGCTCCGAATGCGAAACATTTGTACCACAACATCTGGGGCCAGATGTTGTTGTACGAGAGAGGGGCCTCTCTCGCTCGCAGTCCGGATGGACCTGGACGAGCTAGGAACCGGACTAAAAGGCTTCCTCCGTTCTCTCCTCTAATCCGCCGTCACTGGGTGTGCATTTGGTTGATTATAGTGCTCGCATCACCCAAAACTCCTTCTGGACCGCAACGGATGAACCCGGCTGCCGAACCATTCGATGAATGGATGCTACACCAGGCGAGCTAGTGGATGTCAAAGGCCGTCGATCCTACTAGGGACCTCTTAGGCAATTGACGTATTTTCATGAGCACTTTTCCGCTAGCTCTTCATTAATTGTGACGACGGAGGCACACTTTTGGAAGACATCACGGATACATCACCCTGTTCTTGATCATCTGAAATAGAGATTGATAAAGTAGAGTGACCCTGCGGGGAAAGGACCGGAATGGCCATTTCCCCACTAACATACCGTGACACATGCTTCCCATGTTGTCATCGAAATTAACACATACAGAACAGGAGTTAGTGCGAGCACACTGACTACATTATACAATGATTATGAAAGTCAAAGGAAGATTTCCTCTTATTACAATTGAACAATATCCTTTCATTGTGAAAAGAAAACAAAGTCCTAGTACTCGCACCAACCCCTGACAATCAAAATACATAATAACATGATCCATTAACATAGAAAAAATAATTGAAATCAAAAAATTTTGAAAAAATATTTTTTCAGAACAGCCCAAGTTTCTGAAAAGTAACGTTGAGCCCCAATGGATCCCAAGCCTAAGTGTGGACAAAAATTCTAAAAATATTTTTAAAAATTTATGCAACACTTACGAACAATAATAATGTATCTAGTTATGATTAAATTAACATCAAGATATTATTTTCAAGAAATCCCCCCTCACACAGAGGGCTGTTGTAAATGTAAACAATAAGTGTAAAAACACCAGAACAAGACTCCAGGCACCATGGCCCGAAATCAGTTACCAATAATACACTATCTGATGCAAAACAGAGACTTCCAGGGAAGAAACTGCAGAACATCAGATGGTAGATGCAGAACACTACGCCTAACCACCCATAGGTGAAGACGTAAACATGGGGAAAAGAACAGAATTCATTCTGTTATCCAGCTAAAACTCCCAAGAAATTTTAGTAATAATATTACAGAAAATATGCCAAAAGCATGGGAGAATAGCAAGAGGGGACTTAAAGGACAGGGAGAGAGGAAAACACTGAACAAGCAGCGTAACTTGATAACAAGAATGACCACAACAGGCTGTTGCCTCGAAAATAGGTAACTTAACATAATTTCATTAAACAATTTTAAGTTACAGCCCTGAATATTTTCTGTCACTCATTTTTCCTCTCCTCCTTCTATATCCTCCTTAGAATCACCATTTCTCTAATATTTATGTGTCTGGCATCATTTAAACTGAGATTTACAAGCACAAAGATCAGTCAGATGTTAACTGATGAAGGGCCAAACAAAGAATGATTAATGGCGCCAATTTCGGGACGTCCTTGACACTGCGCATGCGCAGTAGAGGTGAAGTATGGAGGGCCATTCAGGACATGTTTTCTTTGGTTTTAGATGCAAATTTTGGGGATTGGGGGGCAAAATTTGTGTTTGGCCCTATATTTTTAAGAGTCAGCACCAGCTATGTCTGGGTCATTGGTACAGTATAAAAATAGTAGATTTTTGAACATTATTATCCATATTGCATCAATTTAAAATTCGGAATCCCATAGAAAGCCCTATTATTAACTAATGGACTTGATTTGAACAAATTTGATACTGACCCCTGTAAGGATTCTGTATACGTGTAAAAAGATTCTGATCAGTGGTTCTGGAGAAGAAGAGTTTTAAAGATTATTCCTCATATTGGATTATGTTAAAATTTGGGCTCAAACATTAACATTAACCCAGGGGCATGGTTTGAACAAACTTAAATCTGCCTCCCTAAGGATGCTGTATACCAAATATCAAAAAGAATTTTCAAGATTATTTCCCATAGTGCACTATGTTAAAATCTGGACCCCCAAAGGAAGCCCAAATATCAATTTAGGGACTTGATTTGAACTAACTTGAATCAGACCCTCATAACAATGATTTGTTACATGCCTGTTCTATGTAATCCCCGTCTACAGCAACACTAAACCATGCAGAAAATGAAAATCTGTTCCACACATATGTGCGGAACGGAAATCGTTGATGGACAATTTTTAAATAGAAGCGAAATTTCACTGAAAATTTCTACAAATCGTGAACCACAATTACAATTTGAATGGCTGGTAATAGCTAAAATAGTAACACAGGTTCCCCTTGCAAATTTGGTTGACGATGAAATGTGTTCTTTTTGTTGAGAGATCATCCCCAGAGTTCCAATGTGTTCTGTGTGCCTACTGGCACACAGAACACATTGGAACTCAGGGGATGATTGTTGTCAAATGAATTCCTGAGTATCCTTCTAAAAATTGCTTCTATAGACGTGAAGGCATGTAATAAACACAGAAAGACGCATGCGTGTGAATGGGTTAATCGATACGGCACTTGTGCCATCCCAGAAGGATAAAACTTGTGGCCTGCAGCCTCTCATTTTATCCTTCCATGCTGGCACTCATGCCATATCGATTAACCCATTCATGCGTGTGTGTCGTTCTGTGTATATGTGTCAAATATCAAAAGATTCAGACTAGTAATTCTGAAGAAGAAGATTTTTGAAGATTATTCCTCACATTGGACTAAGCTGAAATTTGGGTTCCAATAAGGAGCCCAAATATTAACCCAGGGACTTGGTTTGAACAAACTTAGATCTGACTTCCCTAAGGATGACATATACCAAATATCAAAAGATTATGAATGGTGGACCTGAAGAAGATTTTTAAAGAATATTGCTCATATTACACCAAGTGAAAATTTGGGTTCTAAAAGAGAGCCCAATTATTAACCAATGAACTTGACTTGAACAAATTTGAACCAAACCCCTGTAAGGATGCTGTATACTATATATCAAAAGATTCTGACCAGTGGTTCTGCAGAAGAAGAGTTTAAAAAGTTATTCCTCATATTGGACCAAGTTCAAATTTGGGCTCCAATAGGGAGCCCAAATATTAACCCAGGGACTAAGTTTGAACAAAATTAGATCTAATCTTTCTAAGGATGCTGTATACTAAATATCAAAAGATTCTGGTTGGTGGATCTGAAGAAAAAGATTTTTAATGATTATTCAAGTCAAAATTTGGGCCCTCATAGGAAACCCAAAAATTAAGTGAGGGACTTCATCTCAAACTTGAATCTGACCCCTGTAACAATAATGTATACCAAATATTAAAACATTCTGACTGGTGGTGCTGAAGAAGATTTTTAAAGATTTTTCCCCATTTTGCTCTTAATGTACTGAGCCCAAAAATGAACCGGGAGAGGTTCTGATTAGTGGTTCTGGGGAAGAATTCTTTTTTAATTTTTGAAAATATGCGGACTCAGCATGCTTCCCTTCCCCCCTCAACCCTACAGAACACTGTGACACAACCTATGGGCAATTTTTTTTTACCATTCCATTCTACTGGCCCTTAGGATGCTTCATACCAAAAAACAGCAGTCTCTGTTCTGTGTGGTTTGGGAAATATGGGCATTTGAAAATATTTCTATTTTTAGCTCCAGGGGAAATTTTTCATGAATAAAGTACTTATAACTCAATAAAACCACATATTGAATTTGGTTCAAATCCAATCATCAGTTCAGAAAATAGAAATTTTTGGAAGAGCCAAATATTTTGCCCCTCCCATTACAAGCTCTGTGCCATATACCAAGTCATTGTACCCACTGATTCGTGAGAAGATTTTTAAAAAATTTTGGAGCATTTTCTTCCACCCTCTCCCTATGGGGCTGAGCAAGTTGATTTGAAGAAAAACAAAATGCAATGTCAGAACAAGAAATCACCTCAAATTTAACTGTAATTGGTTCAGTGGTTTTGGAGGAGAAGGTGCAAGGACCATGTTCACGTTTGACGGACGGCAAGTGATCACAATTGTTCACCTGGACTTTCAGTCAGGTGAGCTAATGAATAATGTTCATCTAATCTACGTTTCCACTGGATGAGTCAATAATGGAGAACATGTGACAATGAGAACTTGATGTACATTTATTTGCCCCTTTGCCCAACAGCCTAAATGACAAGAGACCGTACAGGCCTCTAGTCCAGTTCCTTCCCAGTAAGATAGTTTGATCAATTTATGTATAAACACAGTGAAGCAGTTTCAGTAGTTTTTTGCTGGGTCTTGCAGTACAGTTTTCTGATTTGCTGCCCCAAAAATGCCCAGCTCTACTTTTTAATGATACATGGAGAATACAGCTGGATACAGGTTTTTGTTAAGCAATGATCTCTTTTCAACAGGATTGCTGGAGTGTCAGCGAAAGTCATCATAGCTCAATCTGCCCGCCTAAAGATGGTGTCAAGTAAATCAATGGGATAACTCCTCCCAAGTAATGTTCACTGATGTTTGATAACATGAAAGCTGTTATGCTGTGACTTGTCATCAAAAGTCATGGTACAGTACGTGGAAAGTGTATTATTACTAAATCACCTGCAGAGTGGAGATCCACTCAAGCAATATAGTAAAACTCAATTACAGCGAAGTCGGTTATAATGAATAATCGGTTACAGCATTTTTTTTTTTAAATCCCCGACCGATGCCTATAGAAATCATGCTTAATTTTCAAGCTTATAGCGAAATCAGTTATGGTGAATTATCAGATATAGCGAATACGAATTAGTACCCAGAGGCCATAAATTGCATCACATAATATGACGTTAGTCTTGACTATCAAGACATTAATTGTTTTGGCACTTAACTCAAATACTCACTGTGACTCCAGGGGATTAGGGAAGTGTTGATTAACAATAAGTAGCCTGCACAATGTGTCAACTCTTAATCACCATGAGTAAACATTAGCAGGAGAAACCATATAAGGTTCTTGTTATTTTGACCAGTTTGTTTAGTTTAATGGAAACACCATGGAGACAAATAAAAAACGGAAGGCTATTACTCTAGAAATCAAGTATGATATAATTAAAGCTGTAGAAAAAGGGGATAGAGCCTGATAGAGCGAAAAAGTTAATTGCATCAGACTTCGGTATTCTACCGAATAACTTTATCCACCATTATTAAGAAAGAAGAAATTCGGAAGGCCTATCAATTGTCGGCAATATCCAATTCACGTAAGCATCAATGCACCAGTGAACACCAAGGTGTTGATAAAGCACTGTTTGAATGGTTTAGAGAGACATGAAGACAGAATATTCCTATTCCATTTAAAATCATACATGAAGGACTATGTATTAACTGTTACGGACATTGTGTGTGTTGATGATCAGTTAATTAACACAAAATCAAAAACAGAAAGTGACATTCTCAAATCTATTACAGGCAGTGGGTTAACAGAAAATAGTGATAACGAAAGTGATGGAGAATCTGAACTTTCAGAGCCATTACCGACAAAGCAGGTAACATTGAATGCTTTACAAACAGTTAGGTGGTATTTAGTAGGACAGTGTAAAATAAATGAATCCGTGTTCAGAAATTTGAATTCATTAGAAAATTCCGTAAAACACATAGCCGAGTGCCAGTCAACATTACATGAGTTCTTTAAAAAATGATGCCAAAAAACGTGTAAAAATTGTTAACCCTTTACCCAACATAATGGGTGAAATCAGCCAGTGCTATTCTCAAAAATTGTCAATTAATTTTCATTATTTTTTTCATTTTTTGTCTCAAAAAGATAGGTTATGACCCCTCATTAGAACAAGCTTGTCGAGCCCATTCCAATGAGGGGTCATAACCTATGTTTTTGAGACAAATGAAAGTGCCAATGTCACTGTAGCTCAACTTGTGTAAGACATGTACATGTATAGTATGTAACACATCAATGACACACATCTAGGTAATGACCTGATAACAAAGGTACATGTAAAGTATTGTAAAGGTCTGTACATAAATACTGACTGTAGCCTGTAACAAATGTACAGGTAAAGTATTGTAAAGGTGGGTGACAGTTAGATGCCTCTCACCAGATCCGTATTGAAATGTGCACTTACTGTGTATAAGTAGCTCTGAATAAATCAAAGTTTGTCTAATTGGCCGCCGCCGGCCATCTTGAAATGTCGGACTGCATCCAAAAACACTCATTCTCATCCCAAGGGGATAATAAAGGTACCCAAGAAGTTTTGTGAAGATCAGTTCATAAATACAGCCTCTAGCCTGAGTCGTATTGACATGTGTACTAACTGTGTATAAGTAGCACTGAATAAATCAAAGTTCATCTAATTTGCACAATTTCTGCACGAGAAAAAAACCTGTATAATATGTGATGTATTCCATGTTACTGAACATTCATTCAAAAATTTATTTAAATCAGAACCTTCATATAGAAGTTCTGTAGAAAAAAACGGATTGTTCCTAATTTCAGTACAAAATGGCAGCTGGCAGCCATCTTGAATTTTGGACCGCACCCAAAAACACTCGTTCTTGTCCCAAGATGATAACTAAGGTACACAAGAAGTTTTGTGAAGATCGGTTCATAAATACAGCCTCTAGCCCGAGCTGTATTGACATGTGAACTTACTGTGTATAAGTAGCTCTGAATAAATCAAAGTTCATCTAATTTGCATAATTTCTGCACGAGAAAAAAACCCGTATAATATGTGATGTATTCCATGTTACTGAATATTCATTAAAAAATTTACTCAAATCAGTACTTTCATATAGAAATTTTGTTCACAAAACTGATTGTACCAAATTTTAGTACAAAATGGCCTCCGGCAGCCATTTTGAATTTTGGACCGCACCCAAAAACACTCGTTCTTGTCCCAAGGTGATAGCAAAGGTACCCAAAAAGTTTGTGAAGATCAGTTCAGAAATACAGCCCCCAGTCTGAGCCATTTTGACATGTGTATTTACTGTGTATAAGTAACACTGAATAAATCAAAGTTCATCTAATTTGCATAATTTCTGCACGAGAAAAAAACCTGTATTATATGTGATGTATTCCATGTTACTAAACATTTATACAAAAATTTATTCAAATCAGAACTTTCATACAGAAGTTCTGTACAAAAAACTGATTGCACTAATTTCAGTGCAAAATGGCTGCTGGCAGCCATCTTGAATTTTGGACCGCATCCAAAAACACTCTTTCTCATCCCAAGGTGATAACAAAGATACCCAAGAAGTTTCATGAAGATCGGTTCATAAATATGGCCCCTAGCTCGAGTCGTATTGACATGTGTACTTACTGTGTTTAAGTAGCACTGAATACATCAAAGGTCACCTAATTTGTATAATTTCTACATGAGAAAAAAACCTGTATTATATGTGATATATTCCATGTTACTAAACATTCATACAAACATTTGTTCAAATCAGAACTTTCACTAATTTTGGTACAAAATGGTTGCAGATGGCCATCTTGAATTTCAGACTGCATCCCAAAACACTTGTTCTCGTCCCGCGGTGATAACAAAGGTACCCAAGAAGTTTTGTAAAGATTGGTTCTCAAATACAGCCAATAGCCCGAGCCGTATTGAATTGTTGACGGACAGATGGACAGACGGACCATGGCATAAGCTCAAATTTGACTATGTCAAAGTTGAGCTAAAAATTAAAAAAAATAGTTATTCAAGAATTTTTTTGCAAGTGTTGTCTGCTTTTTTTGTTAGGTAAAGGGTTAAAATGTGTTTTATACCAAGAATATACTATAATGTTTCCAGCTAATTATTCTTTATAGTCTTTATTTTTATGTCCTTTTCCCCGCGAGTCAGATATACATGTAGTGAATTTACTTCGCAATACGGAAAAAGCGAATATCAGTTTTAACGAACTAATTTCTTTGGTCCCTTTGACTTCGCTATAAACAAGTTTTACTGTAATTGCAAATTTGTTGCAAAGCACAAAGTTCCAGCCAATGGGCCTCCAGGTTAAACACAGAGGTCCACTGGCTAAAACATTGCTTGTGTTCTTTTGTTCATATGTACAGAATTTGAAAGAGTGATACTTTGGGTGATAATGCCACTCCATGGGTGATTTAGTCACAATCCACTCTCCACATACTGTACATGTATTTATGATGTAGCATAACGACCAACAACACAGTATCAAGTTTTCAGTTTATTTATTTATTGGACTTTTAATGACACTTTTGATAGCCAGGGATACCATGCGTTGGAGTGTTTTATGGGTTGAGGAAGCAGGTGGACGCAGAGAGAACAACCGAGCAATGGTGAGCAACTGTCAGACTCCACAACATACTAACTCCACACAAGCATTGTTAGCATTGGTTGAAGACAGGTGCACCACTGACGTGCATTACTGCATTATGTCTTAGTACACAGCACCACCATGCACCAACATGAGCAATCGGGATTAGGTGCCTTGCCGAAAGACACAACACAGTTACCCCTGGCAGGGATCAAATCGTGGACCTCTCAGTTTGAAGTTCATTGCCGTAATCACTGAGCCACCATGCTCCCTATCAATTTTCCAATATCAGCTGCTGCAGATATTAAATTTGTGTAGCCTCAAAATTTGTGCACATCTTCAACATTATTATTTATTTATTTATTGGTGTTTAAGGTCACATATTTATGCACAATGGCTAATCATGACCATGACAGTTTTACGGGTGGAGGAAGCCAGAGTACCCGGAGAGAACCACCGAGCAACGACGAGCAGCTGCCAGCTCCCCAATATCGTAACTCCGCACAGCAGCACAGGCAGGGTTAGATTGGTTGAAGACATGCGCACCATCGACGTGCAGTACGCCTTAGTACATGGCGTCATCGTGCCCCCACGCGGGCAATGGAGATGAAGTGTCTTGCACAACCCGGTGCTTCATTTATTAAAATTTTTCTGATGATAACTTTTATTACCTGGTAAACACAGGTATGGACATATTTACTGCCCACGCGTGGATTATGACCACTCCACGGTGACTATACTGTACATAGTAATTTGAGAGATTCTAGGGCCTGCAGACTATTGAGTTTTTCGTCAAATCAAGTCATGACTGCCTGATAGCAGCCCTGACTCAATTTTATGAGAAATTTAAGAAAATATTAAAGAGTTAAAGATGGAAAGTTTTACATACCTGCAATAGAGAAACACTGCAAAGACTTCAAAAATAAATGTATGGTAAAGCTGATCCTCTTCATTGACTAAAAGAAGAAGAAAAATAAACAATGAAAAACTGTTCAAGTTTAACGTACATGTAATATAAGAGAATTTATCTTACAATCAACATGTAATTTGTCTGTATCAACTCCGCAACTGTTGTGTATCCGACTACCTGATACAGATGTTTGTATCAGGGGGTCAGATACAAGCACGTTCCTTTTGCGTGAGTTCCATTTTTTTTCTTTTTGTTCATCCGTACGAATAAATAGTTTGTTATATATTCGTCAACATTCTTGACTTATCCCCAATTAGCGGGGGAGGAATTCGTCACATACAGGTGAATTGTGCACTTGGTGATACCTTCTTGAAATTTGGCACACTGTTAGTGTAGGCTATGAGGTTCTCAAAAACGATCGGCTACAAGTTGACACCGACCGGTGGCGACCAGTAGCGGCACAATCCAAAATGGCCGCCAGCGGCTGAAGGGAACCTCCTTTTCGACGGTCTACCGACTATACATCCGATTGTAAGGGCGCGAAAGTGAACTCTGATCCACGCACGTGTTGGAAACAGACGTGGGAGATGATGTAGAATAAAACGAGATTCTCTATACGGACGCATCAATTTCTTGGAACTTGAAAAGAGCGTTGTTTCTCCGGGATCAGCGTCATTCAGGCAAACCTGAATGACGCTGATCCCGGAGAAACAACGCTCTTTATGAAGCAGTCTCTTTGCCATACAATCTCTTGTTTGGCGTAATTCCGCAAGCAATTCTGATTTGTCTGTCGAAATTAATTCGAGAACGCGATTGTTCACAAAAATCATTCACAGAATGAGTGAGAATCCTCTTCGTGTACGGACTAGTACTGACTGGGAACGTTGTTGCTTTTGCCAGCAAGACAGTTCCAAGAAATTGATGCGTCCGTATAGAGAATCTCGTTTTCATGACGCCTATAAAGCTATTGAGGAAGACATAACGCGCTTCCTAGATAATGGCGTTGAGCTTCCATATAATTTGACCATTGATTGTTTGATGAGAGAGAGTGATGAGTGTATGTCGATGTCACTGTTGACGAATAAGGCAATATATCATAAGACATGCCGTGACAGTATTCGGACTCACATCGTACAGCGCGTGCTACACAAGCGAGAGCGAAATGAGGCAGTGGCATCCTGCTCCACGCTGAGTCCTAAAAGAACACGGACAAGTTTTGAATCTGGCTGTGACAGGAAACTGCCCCAGTGTGTTTATTGTCACAAACGCGAAGGTGACAGCAGTGAGCCTATTTGCAGATCAATGTCTGATAACAATAAACTCAAAATTATGGCAAAGGAAGCCGAGAACTGGGTTGTTTTTTCTCGGGTCAATGCAGCATTTGATTCCGCTGCTAGTGATCTTTACTATCACAAAACCTGTTATTGTAAGCTTGCCAATGAAGCACGAGCGGCTAAATCTAAAAAGTCGAAGAACGCCGAACATTCCGCGTCAGGCCTGCCCTATGACCCTCTCGTTATGGCAGAGCTCATAACATTTGTTGAACACAACGATTCCGCGATGAAGCTTGTCGATCTCAAGAATCTGTACAGTCGGAGGTTGAAGCAAGTCGGTTCTGATTGGCTTAGTGAAGAAATACATTCCACTCGATTCAAAGAACATTTGTTGCAGAAATTGGGCGATGGCTGGGACGCCTTCACACAGGGTAGAGATGTGTTTATTTCAAGTAGGTTTCGAGTTGGCTCCTTGTTGTCCGAATCTTTAACTCGTATAGTGTCTGAGGAAGAGGCAAAAAAGATAGTTGATGTGGGTCTTCTTCTGCGTAAACACATACTCATATCTCAAGCTCCTTTCACGGGATCATTTTCATCTTATTGCTTGAGCGAGCCTGTACCCAACTCACTCCTGACTCTTCTTAGAGTTCTACTTGAGGGCACATGTAGTATACAGAACTTAGGCGATGATGAGACTGTTAATGCCAAGACTCGAGTGGCTTGTACTATTTCACAGATGTTGATCAGCAATTCAGCGAAACGCTCCGAACATGCACAAAATGTTCACCAGAGACGTGACAGAGAAACTCCAATGCCTCTTTATGTGGGTTTGAAGTTGCATGCCCATGATCGTATGAAAAATCTTATCAGAGATTTTCATCAAATGGGACTCTCTGTCTCTTATGATCGCGTAATGGATGTTCGCAGGAGTTTCGCGAGAGCTGTTTCACTGCGGTTCAAGAACGAAGGTGTTGTAGTCCCAGCTAACTGCAAACGTAATGTTTTCTCGATAGGAACCACTGATAACATTGATGTATCTGGTAGATCTGATATGCATGGTACGTCCATCACACTCATTGGTCAACTGAGCAGGGACAATGTGGGTACTGATCCCCCACCACTGAGTTTAGATGTTCCAGAAGACACACAAATTGAACTCCCAGACGACTATGCATTTGTTCCTTTCGTTGAAGACTTTGGTGGGGACATCAGGCTTGAATCTCCAGATGAATGTAATGTACGGCCCAATGAATATGCAGATTTGAACGTGGGAGAGAATGACTGGTTGTCTCATGTGTCACAGATCAGCAATAAAGGGAAGGTTGATGGCAGCTGGCAGCTTGATGAAGTCCCTGTGACCTTTTCAGGCTTCTTTTCAAAACATGAAGATCAAGACAATGTCAAACCTCGTGCAGTTATTGGGGTATTCCCTGTTTTCAGTGAGCAGAAAGCGGACTCACTCAGTATGCAGAAGCATGCTATGTATGTGGTCAGGGAAGCTACTGCTTTCGTAAACCCCGGCCAGATACCTGTCATTGAAGGTGACTGTCCGTTGTATGCCAGGCAGAAAAAATGTCAATGGCTGTTCCCAGAGGAGATAGGTGAGGATCGAATGGTGTGTATGATTGGATTCCTGCATCTTGAAATGTGCACCCAAGAAGCTGGTGGTAAGCTTATGGGTGGTTCTGGTTGGGAGCGAATGTTTCACCTCGCAAAGATATTCACACCCGGTGTAGCATCATCCCTACTTGGTGGGAAACATGTCAAGAGGACGCGACAGGCATATCTTCTCACTCTAGCTTGGCTTGAGATCCTCAGAAAGAATGCTTATGAGATTTACTGTCAGCAGACTGGGCCCCATGAGTCATTTGAAATGTGGGAACAGAGGATTCTTTCACAATCTCCAACTGCGCGCTATTGGGGTGAAATCGTTCGGAACTTTCTCTTGACAAGCTGTCAATTCGTTCGGAACCAACGAATCGGTAACTGGCCTGGTACACTGTGTTCTATCGATGAGTTGTGCAGTTACTTTTTTGCCCTAGGACATACAAATTATTGTCGGTGGGTCCCCGTATTTCTGAGAGACATGTCTCAGCTACCCAGGCGGCATCCTTCAATCCACAACAAATTCATGGAAGGCCATTTTGTGGTCCAGCGTAGTGAGAGGAAGTTCAGTATGATGGGTTTAGATCAGAGCCAAGAACATAGTATCCAACTACTCAAAGAAGACAGTGGTCCAAAAGGTCTCTATGGCCAGGCTGAAGAGAAAGTCGTTATTGAGCTTTCAAGGTCAGAAGTTCTGCGTGTTATAGATGAGTATGAATATGCAAGTTTCCACACAACATCATCAGATAACACGGAACACCCGGAAAGTTCGGTATCAGAGCAGAAAAAATTTCTGAATCAATTGAAATCTCTCCTCGATCTGGTGAATCAGGGACTCATTATCAACCCTTATGATGAAACTAGTGGTCAGCTGGTGACATTAGATACTGGTGAATATATGGACCCCGAAGTTAGTAAGAGTTTACGGTCATTACCCGAAAGGGGCAAGCATTTATATTCCACTTTCTTGAAGGAAAGGCTTGTGGAATGCACCGTACCCCTGAATGATGTTATTCCCAAGGCAAATATATATACCTTCCTTAACCCACCCCCAGCCAACCTGGACAAAGGCCGAGACAAACTCATGTCAAGTAAAGCAACTGCCGCAATAGTTACCCAGATGTTCGTTTCACTGCAAGCCCGGCCTGATTCAAACATGGATGAGTTTTTCATGCACGAGAATGCACGTGATCCGCCAGCATTATCCGATAGAGGTAAGCTACGGAGTGGGACAAAATCTCAAATTCTCAATTGTTTACCAGCTATTCCTGCACAAGGGAAGAATCCAGCAGCTAGACAAGCTTCAGTTGTCATCTTGGATATGCCTGCTGTAGTCCATGTAATCAAACCACAGAAAGCGGATCTGTTTGGAGAATATGCTCGATTGCAATTATTGCCATACATCGAATCTCTGATTAACACGAACACCACAAGGGTTGATGCGATCTATGACTGTTACCCCGAAGGCAGTTTGAAGAATCAGACGCGAGCAAAACGCCTCGGTGAGACAGCAGTTAGGTTGATACGGGTGTCCGAGAACGTCCCTTTACCTAAAGGGAAGAATTGGCAGGCATTCTTGAAAGTTAGTGAGAATAAAGACGAATTTTTCAAGTTCCTGTCTGCTGAACTGCTGAAATTAACATCAACATCCGAGTACCAGTTGTTAACGACATCAGGAGAATATGTACTATGCAATAAGGATGTTAGCTTATGTGACATATCTCCATCGAACCACGAGGAAGCAGACACGCGCATGATGCTTCATCTCAACCATGCAGTCTCACAAGGTCACAAAATAGCTTTTCTTCGCACGGTTGATTCTGATGTCGTCATTCTGTCTTTGCACCATTTCGCAACATTCCGTGACCTTGGACTCAGTGAGCTGTGGATTGGGTTTGGAATTGGAAAGGCATATAAAGATATGCCAATTCATGAGATAGCTTCACAACTTGGACCTGATTACTGTAAGGCCCTGACTTTCTTCCACGCCTTCACAGGTTGTGATGTAACATCCAGCATGCTCGGCATTGGGAAGAAGACAGGATGGAATGCATGGATGAATTTTCCCGCATCAACTGAAATGATGATAGAATTGACTGAGAATCCGCAAGTCTTTTCAGAGGATTCCCCTCATATGCAGCATATCGAAAAACTCACCATACAGATGTACAGTAACAGTTGTGTCAGTACACGTGTCAATGATGCGAGACGGCATATGTTCACACATGGCCTTAAGTCTATGGAAAACATCCCGCCCACCAAAGCAGCTCTGTATCAACATGTAAAAAGGGTAATTCTTGTGTCATCTTTCATTTGGCATCGTGCTCTGCAGAAACACTTATGTGTGCCAGACCCATCACAGTACGGATGGGAGTGGAATCCACGTCTCAATATTCTGGTCCCATTTTGGACTCACCTAGGAGACGCAAGTGCTGCATGTGCACTGATGCTCCACTGTAGTTGTGCCAAGGCCTGCAAGGGCAATTGCAAATGCTTGAAAGCTGGATTAAGGTGCACACCTTTGTGTAAGTGTGAAGGTGGCTGTTGTAACAATATTGAGTAGTATACTGTCATGTTAGGACCAGTCATCTCCTATTCTGGTATTTTTTTTTCCATTTTCGGCCAGTTAACACATGTCATGTTTCTAGTTGAGTTGATTTTGCTAACAAATGTTCATCCCATGTGGCTTGCTACATTGTCCGGGGTATAGGAATACAGTTTTAGATTTCGGAAAATAGTCTGTTATTTACTGCACAAGACGGTGTTAATTCATGCATAGCATGATACAATATCCCCAACTATTTTGCCTCTGTACAACAGTTGATACCTTCGTTCACCCGTGTGTTCATCTATGGTATCCTTGTCTTTCTCTGGCCATAGGCCACATGTGACTAGTCAGTTCCTACTCCATAGCAAATCAACTTGGAAATCCTTCATCTTGTAGCGCACTCATGTCTCAATGAATCCATACCTGAGTTGATCTAATAAATCTAACGTAAGGTATCAAATTGCCATACCGGATCATATTTCGATAAGTTATTCGCTAAAACATTTCGACCACTCATCGACATCAAAGGTCATGTTTTGGCTCCCAGTGGTGGCTATATCTCTATATCCCTGGTAAAGTAGCATACCATGAGGGATGGGCATTAAGTGTCGGCAACATTAATCCTGACTTGGAACACACCACATCTTAACTGGCCGAAAATGAAGAATACTACTTGTAGTCAAAAAATATTCCTGTACCTCGAATGACTGCAAACATACACTCACCCCTTCTAGTCCCATTTTGCCAATGTTCTATACTGGCAAGATAACATTGTATAATTAACAACGGGAACTAATGCATCCCGAGTTCATTCCAGCACTGCCCTTGCTGGCAGACGTGTCGCTATGGTGTTGAGATTGAACCAGAACTCCTCTAGAAATTTGATAGTTTTATTTTCTTAGAAAATAAATCTATCGAAAATGCCGGAAGTTGAGAATAGACTGTCACTTTAATTGGATTATCAAATGTCCAAGTATCCCCACTGCTGCATACTATCGAGTACCCTTGTTCATGTGTTGACAGGAATCTCTCATACCATGTTCATTTGACCATTGCATTCCCGAGAAACATTCAACACTAATTTATCTACGGACGGACGATCATACTGACAGTCAGACACACAGACGCACACATCGACGGAAATTCTGATCCCATTATCCATTAATCTTCCCCCCAACTTGTTCCAAGGGCTTCACTCCATCATTCACATCAATTACAGCACATGTATGGTGTTAGGTTTGGAGCTTCAGTTGTGCGATCGGCGAAAATAGCTTTTTTTCGATCCGCTTGGCGGCCATTTTGGATTTCGCTGCTAGTGGTGGCTAGAGGATGGTGCCAACTTGTAGCCGATCGATTTTGAAATCTCTGATGCCTACCCTTACATCATGCCAAATTTCAGGAAGGTATCACCAAGTGCACAATTCTAGCGAATTCCTCCCCCGCTAAATATATTGTAAGATAAAATAGAGCCGGGAGGCCTTTAGATTTATTTTTTATTGTTTGTTAACTGGTCGAGTAATGGAACCCCATATTTGTGTAATTTCTGAATTGTGTTGATTTGCTTTTCAGCTTTTCTGAACAAACTGTGTTTGTTATAAGCTAATCTTGTAAGATTTTCAGAAAAAATAAAGCATCCAGAAAACAAATCAGCAGATTCTTTAAATTTTTGGGGGGAGGGGAGGTCTGTTCTTGAACTAGTTTGTTAATCAGGTTTTTTCAATCAGTCTTTATGTTTAATCCTTAAAATATCACTGATAATAACTTATCAAAATATAAATTTTACACTTCATAATTGTTTGCCTTTGTAATCTAGTCATTAATTGGTTGAGTGCGAGAAGCCACTATGATGGCTCTCTTGAAAAGTGCTGAAAGCAACTTTAGTGGCTTTACACTTTATGAATTAGCCTGTTGTTTCTGGGCAGAAGCAAGAAAAATTTTTTATGTAAAATTGCTTTGGTACAATTTATTGAAGAGGGACAGCAGATACTCTCCAATAAATTGTAACAAAACAATTACTTATGAACAAAATCTTGCAAAACTAAGCCTCCCAATGTGGGTGACATGATAGCTTTGAAAAACTAGAGTGATGTCAGGCATGCCGCCCGACTGCCCAGTAATGGCAATGCTTCGACACAAAATAGTCTGAGCTACTTTTTGTTAACCGTTTACCTAACGAATCTGCCATATCTGCACTTGTGATATAAAAAAATTGCTATTCAAATTTTATTTTTTCACTTCTCTACTCCAAAACATACCTCATGACCTATTAATGGAACAAGCTTGATGAGCTTGTTCTAATAAGGACTAATAAGCAATGGTTAGAAGTAAAAAATTAAAAAATCTGAATTTTCAGAAAAAATAATTTGTACTGTTGGCTTCAACTTGTGTTAGATAAAGGGTTAAAAATGCAGTACATAAAACATCATTGGGCTATAGGAGTAAATTTTTTCTTTTTGCATGTAATAACTCCCAATCCTTCAAAATGCATTTTGGGAATAATTGTCTATTGCGGTGGTGTGCTATAGTAGTCAATTTTTGTTTGTTTGCAGTTGGGGGGGGGGGGGGAGGGGGATAGGGGGGGTTAAGGGGGGGGGGAACCTATATTTGAACCTGGCCTGTATTACTAGCTGAAAAATACCCATATCAACTTTGGTTGAAATCAAATAATCCAAACAGGAGTTACTGGTCAGAAACCAACTGTTTACGGACAGGCAGATGTACCGACGGATGGGCAAAAATCATGACTATACCCCTGACTGTAAACATTTGGGCTAAAAATGCCTAATTGGCACCCCAAGAGGGGGGAATGGAAGGTTATAGGAGTCAAATTTTTTCCTGCATGTAATCATAGGGCTGCACAATATTCAAAACTGAATACCGGTATCAGTATTCCAAAAAATATCGCGGTATACCGGTATATCAAAAACTGTTCAGAAAAATGAACATAAGTGTAAGTACCACAATCGAGGCTTGAGGCATCACAGTCATAACGAATTAGCATGCCTTGATGATGTGGTTCGAAAAACCTTTACCCATGGCAGACGATATCAAAATTTATTATTTTAAAAAAAAGGTTCAACAGATTTTCCCCAAAAATTCTACAAATCAATATCATGTGACCTCTCAATGGAATCCAATAAGGGGTCACATGATATAGTTTTGATGAAATTTTGAAAACTTATTTTTTCAACTGCCAAAATTGTATATTACATGAGCACATGCAGATGATTTCTTGGGTAAAGAGATAATATTATTCATTCGGGGCTACAGTTAAGAAACTCAAGACATCTTGAAAATTAAATTGTGGGTAAATAAATAATGATGATAAACCGATATTTTTGTAATTACACTGGTATTCAATTGATATTGGTTTGAATACCGGTATATATTGGTTTATCGATATACCGTGCGGCCCTATGTAGTCACTCTAAATCTTTCAAAATGCATTTTGGACCAAACAAAAAATATTGCTTAAATGGCCCTAAGAAAAAAAAAGTTAACAAGAAGGGCAACACAAAGTGTGTGTGCCAATGCCCCTGACCCACCAAAACTTTTTGAAATAGAAAGAGTGAAACAGGGCCATCACTCTGGAAAAAATGCGTGGAAGAAACTCACGCTACACAGATATCATTCCCCCATGATGCTCTATCACAACACCAAATATCATTCAAGTCAGAATAGCAGCGGTTGAGATACAAGGGGAAATGTTGGATTGAATGGATGAACAGATGAACAGTTGAAGGTCTCCACTAGAAATGCCTTCGACTTTTCAAGTTGGGGCATAACACTTCTGACTTCTTAGCTTCGAAGAAAATCCGCAAGTTTGTATGATGCCAAATATCATTCAAATCAAAGTAGCAGTGGATGAGATACAAGGGGAAATGTCACGGATGGATGAGCAGCTTGATAGACGAAGGTCTCCACTTGATACCCCTTCAACTTTTCAAGTCAAGGGTATAATAACACTTCAGACCTCTTAACTTCGAAGAAAATCCGCAAGTTTGTATGACACCACTCACCAGACAAAGTCCTGTCTGTAAGTACAGTGGAGCCCACTTAATTGGATATCTCTTAATTGTATATCCCTGTTAATTGAATATAATTTTCAAAC
Organism: Pictodentalium vernedei; assembly: GCA_031216915.1. Classification (NCBI taxonomy): domain Eukaryota; kingdom Metazoa; phylum Mollusca; class Scaphopoda; order Dentaliida; family Dentaliidae; genus Pictodentalium; species Pictodentalium vernedei. Next base: position 629,393,823 of record CM062295.1, on the reverse strand, counting down.
ACAAAACCATTTACCATACCTTCAGTACAAATTTGATCTGTTAATTGCATATGGGTTGTAGAGTAAACTCCTGTTAATTGTATATACATATTTGTAATATGTCGAAAAAATTAAAATTTTTTAGTCAATTTTGTTTCTTAACATACCTACCACACTTGTTTACAATTGGCTGTAACATAAGTGCAAGCCCTACTTCGGAACTAACTCAAGCTTTTAGAATCTTTTCCAAACGAGTTGGAAAAGTACTAGAGTGCAAAAGCACGAAAAAGATCGAAAAAAGGGTCGAGCGAGACCAGCACTTGAAATTGCAGGTACTCTCTCTGCACACCTCTTGCATTTACCGAGCGCATGCGCAACAACCGTGACGTCAATTCCGTATTTCCGCCAACGAGAAGTTTGTGATTTAGTGGGGAGGCATCGATATCAAAGATATCCCCAAGGAGGGTGGCCCTCCGGTAAACAATTGTGGTAGGTATGTTAAGAAACAAAATTTACTAAAAAATTTTAATTTCTTTTCAACCTACTCACAATTGTTTACAATTGGCTGAATAAACAATAGGAGGAGGTGAATCACATAACCAATACCAACAAGAGTAGCAGAATGAAAGCAAGGATGGCAGAGAACAATAACGAAACCTGTAATGAAGATAGAGAGAAGGCACCTGAAAAGAACAAGGCTGAGCGAAGCACAACCTCGATAAAAACAATTTTAACGAGGGTGCACAACAGCCTGAGCAGCAACGAGAGGGCCTAAAGAATAAAGGTCCTCAGATTGCTGCTGAAGGTGGCGGAGATAAAAGGAGGAGAAGGTAGAAGCATTCCTCCAGTAAGCCGCATTCATAACATCTCGGAGCGAAACAGAATTGGAGAACGCCCAGGATGTAGAAATGGCACGAACCTCATGAGCATTAAGCCGGTTCGAAACAAGATCCGACGCAGACAAGCGAGAATAAGCCAGCTTGATTGCAAGACAGATCCACCTGGAAATAGAATGGGAAGAGACAGACTGCCTCTTAGGAATGAGAGACAGAAAGAATCTCTTCCGACCCCTCCTAATGAACTGAGTGCGAGTAATATAAGTCTTAATCGCACGAACAGGACAAAGAAGAGGCCTCCGGCCATCTACAGCAGGGAGAGCCCGAATGCAGATGGGAGGAGGTACCGAATCAGGAAGTTGATTCTTAGCCAGAAAAGAGCAATCAGTAGTGAAGGTGACAGTGTTAGCCTCATTTCAGAAGAAGGCAGAATCAACAGATAGCGCATGAAGCTCACTGACTCGACGAGCAGAAGCAAACGCTAGAAGAAAAGCCGTCTTATAGGTGAGAAAACGCATGTCGGTCTCAGATAAAGGCTCGAATGGTGCCCCCTCCAAACAGTGCAACACCCATGCCAAGTTCCACTTGGGTGTAAGACGCAAAACTCGAGGCCTCTGCAAAGAAAAGTGCCGAATGAGTTTAGAGAGAAAAAGATTACGACCGATGCACCGCTTTCCCACATAAGAGAAAGTATCAGACAGCATAGACCGATAGCCCTTAATCGTAATAGGCTGGAGGCTCTTGGAGTCAAAAAGAAAAACCAGAAAATCCGCAATTTGAGCGATTGACGGATCACGGTAATTCACATTGTGATCTGCACACCAGCGGCAGAAAACCCTCCACTTGGCGGCATAAGTCATGCCAGTGGAATGTCGCTGCGATGCAGAAATGCACTCCACTGATCGTCTCGAAAAACCTCTACGTCGGAGACTGGACCTGATAAAAGACAGGTGTGAAGGGACAGGATACCTCCTGGGACGACCCTGTGAAAGAAGATCGCGACGTAGAGGAAGATGAATCGGTCGATCAGCCAATAGAGGCCGCAGCAGATTGATCCACACCCTCTGTGGAGACAGGGGTGTGATCAGAATGATCCTGCAACTGCAAGCACGAATCTTCGCTAATACCTGAGGAAGAATCGGTGCAGGAGGAAAGGCATAGCCGATCCAACCTGTCCAGTCCAGAGACAGAGCGTCTACTGCAAATGCCATAGGATCTGGACAAGGGGAGACAAAGGTCTCTACCTGATGATTCCAGCGAGTAGCAAAAAGGTCGACCTGAGGACGGCCCCACTGCTCGCAAATCGCCTGAAACACCGACCGATGTAGCATCCAATCGGTTGGAAGGACATTGTCGCGTCGGGACAGGGAGTCTGCTAGGACGTTGAGATGCCCGGGAATGTGTCGAATGGACACCCGAGCGTTCACATCCCGCGCCAACAGAAGAAGATCCCGAGACAGCCGATACATGGGAATCGAATGTGTGCCTTCTTGATTCCGTATGTAGGCCACTACTGTCGAATTGTCCGAAAGAAGTAGGACAATATGGTCCGACAGATGAGGGATCCAAAGCCGAAAACTCAACAGAAGAGCAAGGAGCTCCTTCTGGTTGATATGAAGGCCCACCTGCTCACTGTCCCACTCTCCGTGAGTAGACAGACCGAGAGGATCCAACGTCGCACCCCAGCCCCGATCGCTGACATCCGCAGTAAGGATGCGATCGGCCAAAGGAAGATCCAATGGAACAACCTGTGTCAGCCAGGGAATATCGGCCCAAGGGCGGAGGTGACAAAGCAGAGACCGAGGAATAGTGAGTTCCAGGTCCAGCGGATCGACATTCGGACGCCAATGATCCAACAGGAAGTGTTGGAGAGGTCGGACAAACAAGCGACCGAGCGGAAAAAGATCTGTCACCGAACCGCAAAGGCCCAGCATCCGAAGGAAAGTCCTGGCCGCGACCGAGGAAGATTGAAGCAGGTTCCGAGTCAAGGTGGAAAGAATCGTCGCCTGAGTCTGGGGGACCGATACTACATTGTGAAGAGTGTCGAAATCCATCCCCAAATGACGGAATCGCTGAGAAGGAAGAAGATCCGACTTCTCGCGATTGACTCTGAAACCCAGCGATGCTAGCAGGCAAAGAAACTGCCGGACATCGAACTCCAGAACAGCAGCATCGTGGTGCCGTTGGAGGATGTCGTCTAGGTAGGCTGACGAAGTCACTGCCGACTGAGTGCGGTGGAAAGCAAGCACATGTGACATCAGTCGCGTGAAGGCCCAAGGAGCCAGGTTCAAACCGAACGGGAGAGCTCTGAATTGAAAAACTCGATCCCGAAACGAGAACCGAAGGTATTTCCGTGATGCCAGATGAATGGGTACATGGAAGTAGGCATCCTTCAGGTCGATACTGGCCGCAAAATCGCCCTGATGAACTGAACGTCAAACCGACCGGAAAGTCTCCATACTGAAACGAGGAGCTATTATGTACTCGTTCAGGGTACTCGGATCAATGACAGGACGATATTGGCCATTTTTCTTCGGCACCAAGAAAAGTCTCGAGTAAAACCCCGGTGAAAGGGTGTTCCTGACCACCTCGATCGCCCCTTTGGAGAGGAGACTGTTGATCTCCTGCACCAGAAGGTCCTGACGCAGAGAATCGGAAGGGACCTGAGTCGGAAGGGGCACCCGAGATAAACTGGGGTGCCGATGGAAGGACATTTGCAGACCGGATTGAATGACGTCGAGGACCCAAGAGTCCGACGTTATCTCTGTCCAACGGTCGTAAAACAGCTACAGCCTTCCCCAGACTGGAGGCGAAACGAGGTGAGAACCTTCACTTGCAGCCTCGACGAGGCCCCCGAGAGGAGAAACCACCTCAGGAAGTGACAGAGTCCTGAGACTTTCCAGCCTGAGGCTGCCAGCAAGCCTGGCCACGTCGGCGCTTCTTATGTGCAGAAGGAGCAGATGGAGCCGAAGGCATAGCAGACGTCGCCGACGAGGTAGACGCAGCAGCACGCTTGGCGGGCCTGGAACGACCCCCACCCGCAGCAGCAGGTTGGTCAAGCTGTCGCAGCAAAAGCTGGTCCTTCAAATGACGAAGAACTTCGCCACGAACAGCTTCCACGGAACCATGGAACAACTGAGGTCCCACCAAAGAGGCAGACCTCAGAACAGCACGTTGCTCAGAAGGAAGGGATGGTAAAGTATCCAACACCGCATCCCAGCGTGCCAGCTCCAAATTAGGCGTGTTACAGGCGTGAGCGTGTGTCAAGTTCATAAGAGCCTGTGACAAAACGCGAAAAGGCGCCTGAGCGTCATCAAACTCCCCTGGTGGAAAATATTCAGCCAGAGCAGTGACGACATGGTCCGCGAGAGATAACATACCCAGCATCTCTCGGGACAGGCCCACCATAGACTCAACTACCGACATCGGGAGAACTGCCGACTTAGGCTTAGTCAACCCGAGGGAAGAAGAATCCTCATCCACAGTAGTCATCCCTTGGAAGACTGGTGGAGAGACGGAATCGTAAACACGGAACCGCGATGGAGGCAGAAAGGCATCAGCTCTAGAAAAGAAGGAACCCTTGAGGGCCTTAGAACGCATTTTGGCGTCTAAGCCCTGGAAGGACTCAACAACCTGAGCCGATTGCAGAGGACGCAAAGCCCCGGAGCTAGAAGGCTCAACAGAGTTACAGTGCTCCACAGTGAACCGGGGCCAGACGGTCACAGAAGGCTGGTCGGAAGGTTGAACGTCCGGCAATAAGCCAAAGACGAAATCCAAAGCCTGCCCCAAGACTGACGAGGGGGGCCCATCACCTTTAAGATACTCGTCATCCTCCATAGCAGAGGAGACATAGCCCAACTCGGGCTGACCAGCAGAAACCTCCTGTGAATACTGTGCAGTATCCAAGGGGCCAGGCGAGACATCTCGGCGACCGACCAAAGGAGGTTGTGCCTCAGGAGGCACAGGGAGGCCAACTTGAGGGTTGCCAGAAAGCAACCGGGTGAGCGCCAAAACGGCCTGACGCAGGTCACCCTGAGAATCTGTCGCAGCAGCATCGCCCGACGGAGTGTCCTCCCAATGGACCCTTCTGGTAGAAGAACCCAAATCCTCAGAAGAGACCGACGTCGAACGTCGATCGGCAGACAGAATAGGGATATGGTGAGAAGACACCGGAGGATAGTCCCGATTGTGACGCCCAGGTGCCATCACTGACCTCTGCGAAACAGAAGGTCCTGCCTGCAAATCCTCTAAAGAGACCGACGGCGCACGTCGATCGGTAGCTGGACCTAGGACACGGTGAGAAGACACCAGAGGATTGTCCCAAGAATGACAGGAACCTGTCATTGGCCTCTGCACAGCAGACGGCCCCAACTGCCTATCCTCTGAGACCGACGGCAAGCATCGATCGACACCCAGACTCGGAACACAGTGAGGAATCCCCGGAGGAATGTTCCGAGAGTGACAGCTAACAGGGCTGTCACTGACCACTGCCGAACAGCAGGCCCTGGATGCCAACGTCCCAACACCATCCCGCTAGGCGGCACACTAGCAGGGGAAGGTGGAACAATAAACGATTCACTCGAGGGACGAGGAATCGCTGCCGAAGCGACCGGCCTGTTCAACCGACTAGGAGCAGACCTAGCCAGATGAGACGGAGCAGACAGCAAACCCGCACAGCCCCGCCGCGAGGCTAGGGGAGGCTGAGAACACACAGACACACCAGCAGATACAGCCTCGGCCCCCCGAGATTGTAGACCATCCCCAGAGGAGATGGAAGAGCCACCATCAGACAGAATAGGATCTGGAGTAACAACTTCCTCAACAACAGTCGACGGTGTAGGAGGCAGATCGGAGAGGGTCACCGAGCTGACCTCGGAAAAGCTCTCAATGAAAACAGACGCCTCAATAGTGACATCAGAAGACAAAGAGACCACGGTCTCCTCATCAGGTATCACTGAACTCACACCGTCAACAGCTGCAGAGAACTCGCCACAGAAGACAGATCAGAATCCTGTGTGACAGAGTCACCACGTGCACCAGCAGAAATGTCTGCTACGGCACGGCTACCCTTACCCCGAGAACGAGGGGTTCTAGCTCTGGACAGAACCACCTTGTTAACAGAAGCCCAGAATTTAGAGGACCAAACCCCACAAATACCACATGATTGGGCCTGAGTGCAATTGTTGCAAGTGACACATGTGGAATGAGAGTCGCCCACATTCTTCACTTGCAAGCAAGAGGTACAAGGAATAGTTTTTGGCATTATATCAAAGTAATCAAGCTTCCCGCAGACGGAAAACAGCACGAAGGTCGTGTTCACACGTGGGGGAAAAACAAGATGAAGTGTGAAGAAACAAGCAATAATAATACAAATTAACATTAATTAACAATAATTTGGTAGCTTGACAAAAGGATACAATCCACTTGCACACTAAGAATGTAGAATAAGTTGTTCACGAAGAATAAACAGCAAATTAGCACGAGTCACAAAAATTTCCGACCATGTACAATGGCGGAAATAAAAGGAATTGACGTCACGGTTGTTGCGTATGCGCTCGGTAAACGCAAGAGGTGTGCAGAAAGAGTACCTGTAATTTCGAGCGCTGGTCTCGCTCGACCCTTTTTTCGATCTTTTTCGTGTTTTTGCACTCTAGTACTTTTCCAACTCGTTTGGAAAAGATTCTAAAAGCTTGAGTTAGTTCCAAAGTAGGGCTTGCACTTATGTTGCAGCCAACTGTAAACAATTGTGAGTAGGTTGAAAAGAAATTACTGTGACACGCACCAAATTCCCCTTATTTATCAACCTTTTTGGCCTCACTATATCCAATACAGGCATTTATTCTATTATATCTTGTTTGACAGCTTTCCAAATATGGATTCAAAGACAGCGAAAGCACCGTCATCAGGTACTTCAAAGAAATTATTCTGTGGTGACACAAAAGTTATCATAAAGCATGATTTTTGTGCTTAATGATTACTTTGATGTCACCACAGAATAATCGGTATGATGCCATGTTTGTCTTTGTGATCTTGGGGACTGGTTCAGTTTAAATACGATTTTCTCCTATCTGATTGTGATGTCACCCAATTGTTGACTTGTCCCGGTACCAGCGTCAACGGAACAGGCTCTGTCCCATCCCGGTACCGGTTATGTTGGTACTGGTGGTACTTTGACATGCCTGATTTTGTGAATCTAATATTGAGTCTTCTTCTAGTATAACTAGTCTACTTCATTCACTGAATAATTGATTTCAATCTATTTTTTTTTAAGTGATTGGGCATGGTTCTAGATTCGTTTGGGGGAATTTGGGTGTGCTGATTTATTTATTCCAACCAGAGTGGCAGTCATCGGATGGTGTTTTGTTTGCTTTCAATCCCAATGTTATTAAGTTTTTTAATCTGACTGCCTGTGGGTTAAAGTTTAACAAGAGCAACGCAAAGTGTTGCATATGCCACCAACAGTGTCATAAAAGAGTAGTTAAGTCTCTCAGGGGCATAACCAAAATCAAAAGGAAGCTTCCTCTAGACACCAACAATACATCACAAAAAAATAAAATTAATTTGAGTCAGCATTCATTAGTTATTGGACGGAAACCAAATTCAAGATGGCATTAATGGAAGCCATAATGAATTGGCCTGGTTCAGCTGACTGGTCCAAAATTGAAAGTAAGCCCTCCCTAGACACCAACAATGTATAATAAAAAAATAAAATTGATTCGAGTTGGCATCATTTGTTATTGGACGAAACCAAATTCAACCTGGCCACCATGACAGCCATATTTAATTGGTTATCTGGTCCAAAATCGAAAGGAAGCTTCCTTTAGACACCAATAACGCATCACCAAAATATGAAATTGATTCGAATCAGTTATTCATTAGTGACTAGACGGAAACCAAATTCAAGATTACCACCATGGAAGCCATAATGAATTGGACTGAAACCAAATTCATGATGGTCACAATAATGAATTGGCCACTGGCAGCCATCTTGGTTCAGCTGACTAGTCCAACATTGAAAGGAAGCTTCCTCTAGACACCAACACTGAATAATTAAAAAATAAAAATGATTTGAGTTAGCATTCATTTGTTAATGGACGGAAACCAAATTCACTATGGTTGCCATATTGAATTGGCTAGCTGAACCAAAATGGAAAGGAAGCATTGTTTGTCAAGTAATTTCTAAAATTATGATTAGATCAAAAAAATGGTTCTTTAGTTATTGAACAGAAGCCAAAAGTTAATGGACGGCTGCTGGATGGACAGACGGACATGCTGAAAACATAATGCCCCCCCCTCCCCCGAGAGGGTCTTGGGGGCATAAAAATAAAAGTTTTCCAAGTGCGTATGTGTGTGTGTGTGTGTGGGGGGGGGGGGGGGGGGGGAGGAGTTAGGGTGCAGGGGGAGCAAATAAGACATTATTATTCTGCATTTATAGTTTGGTTTGACTTTTAAATTACTGCATACATGTATGTCTGGTGGGGAGAGGATACAAATGGTTTGCATTTTAGTACTATTTCTATTCATCTGAAGAAATGAACATTCCATCCTTTTCTGCATTGTGTTCGGATTCGAGATTTACAGACCTTGTCGAGACCTGTCATTTTCAATGTCAGATACATGTAGCTTTGTGGTTGACTTTTTTGGGATACTTGGATGATAGGAAAGATATACTGTCGAAGTATATTATCTTTTCATAATGAAAAGTATTTACTAATCCTGTTGATGATGATATATTTATTTATTATTTATTTATTTATTGGTGTTTAATGTCACATACTTCTGCACAACGGCTAATCATGACCACAACAGTTTTACGAGGGGAGGAAGCCGGAGTACCCGGAGAGAACAACCGAGCAACTGTCAGCTCCCCAACATACTAACTCCACACAAGCAGGGTTAGCACTGGTTGAAGACAAGTGCACCATCGATGTGCAGTACACCTTAGTACACCACTTCACCATGCCCCCATCGTGGACAATGGGGGTGAAGTGTCTTGCCCAAGGCCACAATGCGGTTGCTGCAGGTGAGATTCAAAGTGAGGACCTTGCGGCTTGCAGTCTGCAGCTCTACCTACTGAGCAACCATGCCATCTGTTGATGGTGATAAGCTGAACTGAAGCTTTGGCCAACGTCTCAATCTGAAGTTTCATCAGACTACACTACATTCAGAGGTGAATGTGACAAAAGCAAACAAGTAAAACAGTAGCAGATAGCATCAATAAAGAAACAATAGAATGATTATGTAACTAATCTTTTGAACACAAAATCCTGGTTGGAGCTGGTTAAAATTTTCGACTTTCAACACCTGGAAACCAATCAACCATGGATCTCCTGGTGATTTTCTGCAAAGCCGTCATGGCATTGGGTGTTGGAGACATAATACTTTTGTCATGTAATGTACTTGTTCAGTAAATGAGGAGATTAAATATACAAAATTCAAGACAAACAACAATTTGGTGACAATTTGAAAATTAAATGAAAGTGTCAATGACACTGTAGCTCAACTTGTCAAGACAAAGACATGTACATGTATAGTATGTGACACAGCAATGACAAACATCTAGGTAATGACCTGATAACAAAGGTACATATAAAGTATTGTAACGGTCTGTACATGAATACTGACCGTTGCCTGTAACAAATGTATAGGTAAAGTATTGTAAAGGTGGGTGACAGTCATATGCTGAACTAGAAAAAATCTTTGAGTCCCAGAGTGGGTCTGACTGAACCCCAAAATATTTGTTCTCATAGCACAGTGATAACAAAGGCACCCCAAAACACACTCGTTCCTGTCCCAAGGTGAAAACAAAAGTACTCAAGAAGTTTTGTGAAGATCAGTTCATAAATACGAGCTGTATAGAACTTGTGACAAAAAACTGATTGGACCTAATTTCGGTACAAAATGGCCACTGGCAGCCATCTTGAATTTTGGACCATACCCAGAAACACTCATTCTCATCCCAAGGAGATAACAAAGGTACCCAAGAAGTTTTGTGAAGATCGGTTCATAAATACAGCCTCTACCCTGAGCCGTATTGACATGTGTGCTTACATTGTGTAAGTAGCACTGAATAAATCAAAGTTCATCTAATTTGCATAATTTCGGCACGAAAAAAAAACCCTTACAGTATGTGATGTATTCCATGTTACTAAACATTCATACAAAAATTTATTCAAATCAGAACTTTCATACAGAAGTTCTATACAAAAGACTGATTGCACTAATTTTGGTACAAAATGGCTGCTGGTGGCCATCTTGAATTTCGGACCACACCCAAAAACACTCGCTCTCATCCCACGGTGATAACAAAGGTACCCAAGAAGTTTCGTAAAGATTGGTTCATAAATATGGCCTCTAGTCTGAGCTGTATAGAAGATGTGTACAAAAAACTGATTAGACCTAATTTCGGCACAAAATGGCCACTGGCAGCCATCTTGAATTTTAGACCTCACCCAGAAACACTCGTTCTCGTCCCAAGGTGATAACAAAGGTACCCAAGACATTTCGTGAAGATCAGTTCATAAATACAGACTCTAGTCTGAGCCGTATTGACATGTGTACTTACTGTGTGTAAGTCGCACTGAAAAAATCAAAGTTCATCTAATTTGCATAATTTCTGCACGAGAAAAAAACCCGTATTATATGTGATGCATCCCATGGTACTAAACATTCACACAAAATAATTATTCAAATCAGGGCTTTCATATGGAAGTTCTGTGCAAAAATCTGATTGCACCTAATTTTGTACAAAATGGCTGCCATCGGCCATCTTGAATTTCGGACCGGACCCAAAAACACTCGTTCTCGTCCCACGGTGATACCAAAGGTACCCAAGAAGTTTCGTAAAGATCGGTTCATAAATACGGCCTCTAGCCCGAGCCGTATTGGCATTTGCACTTACAGTGCTGAAAGTAACCCCAAAAAACATCAAAATTAGTCTAATTTGCACAATTTACGTACGAGAAAAAAACCCGTATTATATGTGATGTATCCCATGGTACTAAACATTCATACAAAAAATTATTCAAATCAGAGCTTTCATATGGAAGTTCTGTGCAAAAAAACAGATTTCTGCATCGTCGGTACAAAATGGCGGCTGGCAGCCATCTTGAATTTCGGACCGCACCCAAAAACACTTGTTCTCGTCCCACGGTCATAACAAAGGTACCCAAGAAGTTTCGTAAAGATCGGTTCATAAATACGGCCTCTAGCCCGAGCCATAGCAGCTTGGCACTTACAGCTCTGAAAGTAACACTAAATAAATCAAAGTCAGTCTAATTTGCATAATTTACGCACGAGAAAAAAACCCGTATTATATGTGATGTATCCCATGGTACTAAACATTTATACAAAACTTTATTCAAATCACAACTTTCATACAGAAGTTCTGTACAAAAAACTGATTTTTGCATCATCGGTACAAAATGGCCACTGGCAGCCATTTTGAATTTCGGACCACACCTAAAAACACTCGTTCCCGTCCCAGGGTCATAACAAAGGTACACAAGAAGTTTCGTAAAGATCGGTTCATAAATACGACCTCTAGCCCGAGCCATGGCCAATTGTTGACGTACGGACAGACGGACGACGGACGACGGGCCATGACAATAGCTCAAATTTGACTTCGTCAAAGTTGAGCTAAAAAGTGAATGCAAAGGAAGCTGAGCTTGGGCCTGCTCCTGAAGAACAAAAGCAGGGGGCGCAGTGGCCGGTTCTCGTCAGATCACCGAAGTTAAGCAACGTCGAGCTTGGTTAATCATTGGATGGGTGACCGTCTGAGTGATCAATTCGGACTCCCACATTGTGTCCATGGGCAAGGCACTTAACCCCGATTGTCCACATGGGGGCACGATGACGCCGTGTACTAAGGCGTACTGCACATCGATGGTACGCATGTCTTCAACCAATCTAACCCTGCCTGTGCTGTAGTGCGGAGTTACGATGTTGGGGAGCTGGCAGTTGCTCGTCGTTGCTAAGCGGTTCTCTCTGGGTACTCCAGCTTCCTCCACCCATAAAACTGTCACGTTCATGATTAGCCATTGTGCATAAGTATTCAGAAAATGATACCATGGGAAACCATTGTTTCTAATTCCAGGTTTTAAATCCCAGGAATACCATTGGTCAAATTGTCCAGGAATGCCATTGATCGAATTGTCCAATGTGAAAAACTACATATAATGCTTACAGTACTACATGTGTTGTCTCTTTAACTTGTTTCAAATTTGATGTGATCAATATTTAATCACCCTTGTTATAATGGTGACTATTAAGACAACACTTGAATAGTTTAAAAATAAAAGAAATGTTCCCAAGACCCAGGTTTGTGAAGGCAGCCTCAAATCACCCCAGGAGGGCCATTTTGGGTTTGCCTAAAATGACCCCAGGAGGGCCATTTATGGTTTGCAGGGCCCATTTGGTTCAACCTGCTGAGTAAACAACTAAAATCATTTTAAGCAGATACATCCTGTAATCGTGCGTGACACAAGAGTTGTCACAATCTGATGGACAATGTAATAACTAATTACAACTTTGTAATTGGCAGACCTCTCACTCATATTTGGAAAGTTACTACGGTCTCTGGGTGAATGTGTCGACAACACACTACAAGCTTTACAAACTGCGTTTTGTTAGCTCCTTCAATCTGTGAAAATTACCGTTTGAGACAGCCGATTTTGAGGTGCCCTCGACTGAATTAATGGCCACAGAAATTGGGGTTAGCCAGACGTTTACCATCTGCAGAATTTTGAACTTATCGCCGCCTCAAAATGACAAGCCTGATTGGGTGAGAGATGCAACATGTAGGGTGTGCAAATGGAATTGTTGACAATTTATATCTGAATCCAAGATGGCTGCTGGCAACCATGGTTTTCCACAAAATTCAGAAATATTTCATAGCTCCCATCTAGACATCACACCAAAGCTACATATGAAATTTGAAAAAGATTGGGTGAGAGATGTGGCCTGTAGGGTGTGCCAATGGAACTGTTGACAATTTATATGCCAAATCTAAGATGGCCACTGACGGCCATGTTTTTAACAAAATTCGGAAAAATTTGATAGCTCCCATCATCTAGACATTGACCCAGAGATACATATGAAATTTGGGACTGATCAACTGAGATCTGCAACCTTAGGGTGCGCTAAAGAAATTGTTGGACAATTTATATCCAAAACCATGATGGCCACTGCTGGCCATGTTTTTCAACGAAATTCCAACAAAAAAATTTGCTAGCTCCCTTTTAGACATTGCCCCAAAGCCACATATGAAATTTGGGACTGATCCAGTGAGAGGTGCAGCCTGTAGGCTGTGCTAAAGGAATTGTTGGACAATGTATATCCAAACTCCAAGATGCCTGCTGGCAGCCATGTTTTTCAACAGAATTCAGAACAATTCAAAAGCTCCCGTCTAGACATCACACCAAAGCTACATATGAAATTTGAAAAAGACTGGGTGAAAGATGCGGCCTGTTGGTTGTGCTAAAGGAATTGTTGACAATTTATAAGCCAAATCTAAGATGGCCAGTGGCGGCAATGTTTTTAAACGAAATTCGAAAAAATTTGATAGCTCCCATCTGGACATTGCCCCAAAGCTACACAAGAAATTTGGGACTGATTGGGTGAGAGCTATGACCTGTAGGGTGTGCTAAAGGAATTGTTGGACAATTTATATCCAAATCCAAAATGGCCACTGGCAATGCTTTTCAACAAAATTCGAAAAAAAATTGATAGCTCCCATCTAGACATTGCCCCAAAGCCACATATGAAATTTGGAAGTAATTCCATGAGAGCTGTGGCCTGTAGGGTGAGCTAAACTTTAAATTGCGGACATACAGACATAGGGATGTACGACGGATAACAGCCAATCGTAATAGCTTGTACTTGACGTTGTCAAGTTGAGCTAAATATCATTTCTGCATATCATAAGCACAGGGTTCTCACTGATATCAGATAATCAAATTCAAGCACTATTTAAGCACTTTTAAAGTGTGCAGACCATGATTTTCAAGGACTATTTTATTACTTTCCAAAGTGTGATTTACTTGGATTTCTGGGTTTGATTATAAACGTTAACTTCACAAGTGAATTATGCAATCAACAATTGTGTCATGTATCCGTGCACGCAAACGACGACACTTTGCCATGGGTGTAAAGGGGACTTCATTGGGGGTTTTTTTCTTCTATTAACCCTTTACCTAACAAAAAGCATACGACACTTGCAAAAAAAATTCTTGAATAACTATTATTTTCATTTTTTGTCTCAAAAACATAGACCCCTCACTGGAATGACCTCGTTCCAATGAGGGGTCATAACCTATGTTTTAGAGACAAAAAATGAAAAATAATGAAAGTTAAAAAATTTATAGTAATTTATATATTTTTTATACTTACCAATGACCCAGACATAGCTGGTGCTAACTCTTAAAATATAGGGCCAAACACAAATTTTGCCCCCCAATCCCCAAAATTTGCATCTAAAACTAAAGAAAACATGTCCTGAAAGGCCCTCCACACTTCGCCCCTACTGCGCATGCGCAGTGTCAAGGACGTTCCGAAATTGGCGCCATTTATCATTCTAATAACCAGTGCCTGGTAAGCGCTATGTACTCAGCGGGGAGGCAAGAGTTCCCAACTCCTGGGAGGGCCATCCCCGTCTGGGTCATTGGTAAGTATAAAAAATATATAAATTACTATAAATTTTTTAACATTTTTATACTGTACCAATGACCCAGACATAGCTGAATAGTAAAAAGGCTGGAGGGCCAAGGACATAGAGCAAAATGGAATACGCTCAATAAAATAAAATAGAGTCATCCCCTGTAGGGAAAAGAAGTAATAGGCCTTACATGTATCTTTCTTATTTATGATAAATTAGAAAGATACAACACCTTCCAAAAATTGAGCTTCATACATCCATGTACTCTATTAATATCCAATAATCCTTATACTAATAATTTTTAAAGTAAGCCAATAATAAAGTAAGTCTAGAGAATAGAGACTCTTATACTTCTAAAAGTGTGTGAGAATTGCATAATCATGTCCGTTGACATATGCAATATTCAAAAGCTATACTTTAAAAACTAAGATTTGAATGAATTTTATAAACTTAAACTTCTCACTAAACAACCATCCCAATAACAGCTCAGAATTACTAACTCCGGAGGAGGTATCCCCTTGTTTTCATAGTAAAAACAGGTGACCCAAGGGAACACCCTCCCCCCCCCCTTTTCTTGCCCTGGGTCAAATAGCCCAGAGCGAAGAGGGCAGCCGAACGGAGACACTGCCGAAACAGACAGCCTACCTAGCTATAGTAGCAACTGTTAAGTGAATGACATTCTGAGCAGTAGATAATAGACCTAACAATAGAGGCCTCCAGAAATGGACTCGATATTTCTGAGATAAAATTCATGAATGGATGGCTGAGCGCAATGAGCAGCCTTCAAAAATCTATAATAGCAACACTATTAATGTAAGCCCAAGAAGTAGAAGAACTCTTACTTCATGAGCCGAAATCTTAAGCACAACTGCTAAGCTAATGATATACCATAAGCAGTACGCTAGTTAATAGAATCCATTAACAATAAAATGGAGCGTAACGTCCTTCTACTAGACATCAAAGACAGAAGAAGCTTACGCCCTTGTAATAAACAGATATCTGTTTATAAATACATAAACTGTACCCGGAAAGAGTAAAGGCCTATGCCCATACGAAGACGGAAGGACCTTAAAATAATAGGTTCCGGATAATAGGAGCCTAACTCTTATGCAACAATCCAACCTAAATAGTAACGGAAGTATTGATTCCGAAACTATGAAAGTGAAAATCATCCATCGATAGTGCATGAAACTCACTGACTCTACAGTAAAAGAGAAACCAACAGAATTACTGTCTAAAAGGTCAGAATTTGAAAACTACTGTTTCCAGAGGCTCAAATGATTACTTAGCTAAATAAGAACCGAAGTTAAAATCCGTATAGGAATTTAATCTAAAGATTCTAAGTCTATTATCAAAAAGTTACTAACTGACTTAGATAAAGAGACAAAAGACTCAATTGTAAACTATAGTAGAGTGCATAGGTATGAGGTAACATAAACCTATAACCTAAATAACACAGGCTGCAGTAGATCTTGTGAAACAAGTATACTAAAAAATAGCAATGAGTAGTATGGAGGGATCAACCATATGAACATAATGATCCCTACACCACGACGGAAGAGCCTCCACTTTAGTCGCATAGAATAGCGAAGAAGAGGATCTCCTATAGTAAGAAATCGCGTCCAAAGCTCGTCCAGTACAGTGCTTACAATGCAATACGGACCACACAACGGAATACATGAAGGTTGCGACCTTGCTGGTTGTGATAAAGATGACACGATTTACCCAGTGAAAAAAGATCCTCACATAGAGGAAGATTTCACGTTAAGATCCACAGTAGAGAAGAGAGTAAATTACTCATGATCTCTGTGAAGATAGAGATGCTATCAACAGAAATGTATTGTGGTTGTTTATCTTAGCAATACCTGCTAAAACAACAGCGCCGGAGGATACGCGTATCCTATCATTCCGTCCTATAGATCAATAGAGCGTTAACAGTATTAGCTCAGAGATCTGGACAAGCCAACACATACGTCTGCAATTGATTAGCAAGCTGTGTGATAAATAAAACATCATTGGGCGCTCCCATAGATAGCAAATCTGATTAAATACTTGTTTGTTGAGAGTCCATTCTGACAGCAACAAGCGACCCGTAAGAGAACGGGAGTGCGATAAAACAATCAGACGACCCAGAATATGACGGACCAAAACTGAACTTGGTGTACTATAACCAACAGACGGATTCTTTCCATTAAATAGAATAACGGAAACGAAAGAGTGCCTCCCTGGTTCCGGAGATACGCCACTACTGTCGAATTAAAGGACAGGAATTTGGGCATGCGTTTCTGAATAATGTTCATGCAATGACATAAAGCAAGCCTAAAAAACATTATTCCGCGGAAGTTAAACTGATAGCTAAAAGAATGCGGAACCCAAAGACCCTGGCACTTCGAATCCGTAGGGATCAGTATATATCCCAATCTGTTTGACTGGCAACCGTCATAACAGCCACACTCGGGTCCGGCAACTGCGGCGGCACTCTCTGAGTCAACCACCGAATGTTTGCCCCAGTCTGAATCTCTTGTAACACTAGATAGACAAGAGAATGTATAATCAAGCAATTCATGGATTGCCGGAAAGTTGCCGTCGAAGAGAAGCTCCTCCGAGAACGAAGCGACTCTGAGAGAGTTCTTAACCTACTATCCACGCGTGGATGTAGCTAGGGCTGCATCACGTCTAACCAACTCCAATCAGCCACTGAAGGGCGGAGTTATACGTGAACAAACTACTGCCCTCAAAAGAAATTACATTGAGAATAATATCCCGTAAATCTTTTCTTGAAGACGTAATGATAACGCCTCAGTAAGGCGGATTACGTATAATAAAGCGTCTAAATTAAGTCTACTATACATAATGTCGTTCCCAACATTGAAATTGGAAAAGACATAAACGGCGAAAAAGAACGTATGCAGTCTTTAATCACCGTCTAGACGCATATGAACTCTCGGTATGCCCTGCTCTGCCAAAATAAACTATATGTAAAAAAGATAAAATGGCAGAAATGAGCCACGCGGACAAGAAACTAAACTATCATGCTTAGTAGCAGGCTTGTATATATATATAAATATATAGCGTCGAAAAATAAAACACATGTTGTAATGACAATATTGGACTGCGTCGGTAAGTCAGGGACAAAGTCCCTGTACCGATCGAAAAATCCGAGTCCAATGACGCTATAAGTCTCTTATCCAAGATCGCAGCAATGAAGTCCGAAAAATAATCACTGGAAGAAATGCCAGAAGATATGAAAGGCATCTTCCGATACTACTAAAGGGAAAACTCGAAATCTTTCGAATCCCTTTCACCATCCTGTCGGACCCTATAAAGCGTTCGGTCGTCCGTAGCTTGATGCAACCGCGGACCGCACCGACCCAGCGCCGTCGGATAATTCCTGATTCGACCGAGAAACCGTCAATTGCTGGGATGCTACGAAACAACTGTGCTAACTCGGATAGCACGTCCGTCACTGAGGCCTGAGGAGCAGCGGTCTTACGATGCATTGCCGCAGGAAGCTCCGAGATCGTTACCCCGTGCATACTTCCAATATGCGAGCGAACGGAGTGTATAGGCCTCGTGTCCCTTGGCTACCGGATGGCGCGACCTATTCGCTGTGGAATCACTGAATGCCGAAACTGATCGGATACTCGAGGTCACGTAGCCAATGTGCGGTCGTGTGCCCTGCTGTGAGGATGAGGAATCATTAAAGACAGTCTCTCGGACTGTCAATATAACGGAGCGTCCCGAGCAACGGACATATGCTCCGAATGTAAAATATCTGAACCACAACATGCGGTCCCTTATGTTGTTGGCTTCCTCCGATCTGTCCTCAATCTGCCGTCACTGGGTGAGTACTAAAGTAATTAAAGTGCTCGCATCACCCAAATCTCCTTCCTAGACCGCAACGGACGAACCCGGCAGCCGAACCATTCGATGAATGTACGCTACACCGGGTGAGCTAGCGAATGTCACTCCGTAAGCGATAGACATATTCCATGAGCACTTATTGCCGCTAACTCTTCATTAACTATGACGACAGAGGCACACTTTTGAAAGACATCTCCATAACTCTTCGAACAAGAAACCAGAAATGCTTGGATAGCAAGCATAAAATAATAATATATATAGCGTCGTTCAATAATTCGATAGTTTGTGTGACATTATTGGACTATGTCGGAACTGAGGGACGATGTCCCTGAACCGAACCAAAAATTTCTAAGTCCACCGACGCTATCAGTTTCTTATCCGGCATCGCAGCATATGTTGTTCCGAAAGGGAAAGCTTGAAATCCACCGAATCCCTTTCGGTATCCCGTCGGACCGGATGAAAATTTTCGGACGTCCGTACCCGCTTCCGCGGAGCGTCCCGACCCAGCATCGTCGGATAAAATATATGCGACAGATTCAGTTGATGCTGGGATGCTGCGATAAACTGTGCTATTAGGAAAGCACGTCCGTTCCCGAGGCCTGTGCAGTAGCGGACTTACGATGCATTGCCGCTGGAAGCTCCGTGTACGTTGACTCCCGCACACTTCCTATGCGAACGTCCGGAGTCTGCAGGCCTCGAGTCCCCGGCTACCGACCCAGCGCTGTCGGATAATTCTCGATCCGACACCGTTTCTGTCGGCTGCTGGGATGCTGCGATAAGCTGTGCTATGTGCACAAGAATGTCCGGCGTCGAGACCTGCGGAGGCGCAGACTATCGCTGCTTCGCCGAGGGCAGCTCCGCATCAGATGGCTCCCGCATACTTTTCCTATGCGAACGTCCGGAGTCCATCGGTCTCGAATCCCTGGCTGCCGGATGGTGTGACCTGGTCGCCGAAGAATCCTTGATCGGCGAAGCTGGTAATATATCGGCGGTCACGCAGCCAAGGTGCGGTCGTGTGCGCTGATGAGAAGAGGAAGCCTTAGCAGTCTCAGCGGACTGCCTATACAACGGAGCGTCCCGAGCGACGGACGTATGCTCCGCTAACGACACATTTGTACCACAACATCTGGGGCCAGATGTTGTTGAACGAGAGAGGGGCCTCTCTCGCTTGCCGTCCGGATGGACCGGAACGAGCTATGAACCGGACTAAAAGGCTTCCTCCGTTCTCCCTCCGATCTGCCGTCACTGGGTGTGCATTAAGTTAATTTTATAGTGCTCGCATCACCCCAAAATTCCTTCTAGACCGCAACGGACGAACCCGGCTGCCGAACCATTCGGTGAATGGACGCTACACCGGGCGAGCTAGCGGACGTCAAAGGCCGTCGAACCTACTAGGGTCCTCTTAGGCAATTGGTGTATTACATGAGCACTTTTCCGCTAGCCCTTCATTAATTGTGACGACGGAGGCACACTGTTGGAAGACATCACAGATACATCACCCTAATCTTGATCGTCTGAAATAGAAATTGATAAAGTAGAGTGACCCTGCGGGGAAAGGACCGGAGTGTCCAAATCCCCAACAACATACCGTGACATACGCTTCCCATATTGTCATCGAAATCATACGATACAGAACAGGAGTTAATGCGAGTACACTGACCACATATAGATGATAATAAGGTTAGAGGAAGACTTCCTCTTAAAACAATTGATCAATATCCTTTCAATGTGAAAAGAAAACAAGTCCTGGTACTCGCACTAACCCCTGGCAATCAAAATACATAATAATAATATGATCCATTAATATAGAAAAAATAATTGAAATCAAAATATTTTGAAAAAATATTTTTTCAGAACAGCCCAAGTTTCTGAAAAGTAACGTTGAGCCCCAATGGATCCCAAGCCTAAGTGTGGACAAAAATTTTAAAAATATTTTAAACAATTTATTCAACACTTACGAACAATAATAATGTATCTAGTTATGATTAAAATAACATAAAGATATTATTATTTAGAAATCCCCCCCTCACACAGAGGGCTGTTGTAAATGTAAACAATGAGTGTAAAAACACTAAAATAAGACTCCAGGCACCCAGGCCCGAAATCAGTTACCAAAAATACACCATCTGATGCAAAACAGAGACTTCCAGGGAAGAAACTGCAGAACATCAGATGGTAGATGCAGAACACAACGCCTAACCACCCGTAGGTGAAGACGTAAACATGGGGAAAGAACAGAATTCATTCTGTTATTCAGCTAAAACTCCCAAGAAATTTTAGTAATAATAATTACAGAAACTATGCCAAAAGCATGGGAGAATAGCAAGGGGGAACTTAAAGGACAGGGAGAGAGGAAAAACACTTGAAAAAACAGTGTAACTAAATAATCAGAATGACAACAAAATGGCTGCTGCCTTGAAAATAGGTAACTTAACATAATTTCATTAAAAAATTTTAAGTTACAGCCCTGATAATATTCTGTCACACATTCTTTTCCTCTCCTCCTTTTCTATCCTCCTTAGAATCACCATTTCACTAATATTTATGTGTCTGGCATCATTTAAACTGAGATTTAAAAGCACAAAGATCAGTCAGATGTTAACTGATGAAGGGCCAAACTTAGAATGATAAATGGCGCCAATTTCGGAACGTCCTTGACACTGCGCATGCGCAGTAGGGGCGAAGTGTGGAGGGCCTTTCAGGACATGTTTTCTTTAGTTTTAGATGCAAATTTTGGGGATTGGGGGGCAAAATTTGTGTTTGGCCCTATATTTTAAGAGTTAGCACCAGCTATGTCTGGGTCATTGGTACAGTATAAAAATATTAATTGGCGAGTTTTGAGAATAGCGCTGGCTGTTTTTGGCCGTTACATTAGGCAAAGGGTTAAAAATATAATTAACGTTAATAATGAAAAGTAATGAACAGAGTAATCGCTTGACTGAACTGGTTATGTGAAATAATTCATTCGAGACGAGGGACTATATTGTAAAACATTCGTGCATATTCGTGCACTCGTGTTTGTACAAAGTCCCTCACCCCTCATGATTTATTTCACATAACCAGTCCAGTCAAGCGATTACTCTCTATGTTATTTATTGATTTTTAAGGTATATTTCTGCACAATGGCTAATCATGACAACGACAGTTTTACAGGTGGAGGAAGCCAGAGTACCCGGAGAGAACCACCGAGCAACGGCGAGCAACTGTCTGCTCCCCAACATACTAACTCCACACAAGCAGGGTTAACACTGGTTGAAGACAGGTGCACCATCGACGTGCAGTACGCCTTAGTACACAGCGTCAACGTGCCCCCACATGGGCAATGGGGGTAAAGTGTCTTGCCCAAGGACACAACGCAGTTGCCGCAAGTGGGATTCCAACCGAGGACCTCCCGGCTTGCAGCCTGCACCTCTACCAACTGAGCCACCGTGCCCCCATTACTCTCTATGTAATTTTAATATGAACTTACAATACCATTTACACCACAAACAAATTTCTGCCTCAAGGACCTGATTTCTGGAAAACTCAACCAGCTAGATACATATGTACCTCAAGTACAACAAGGTGCCATCAGCAGTGCTAAAGCATTGCAGATGGCACCTTGTTACACTCAAGGGGTAGTAGGCTACCAAGATGTGATTCCTGATAATTTTTGTGACATCGTATGCATGTCATGCTAGGTTATGAAACATCTCATCCCCAGAGTTATTGGTAAACTGAATTTAAGTATTTTTCAAGGGAGGGGGTGGAAAATTAAGAACTTTTCAAAGATAGAACAAATTCAAGCACTTTTCAAGGAAGTATCCAAATTTCAAGGACTTTTCATTTGAGTAGGAACCCTGAAGCACACTGTAATTTGGATACTGGGGTGACACTGACTTTTTCGGTATACCGAATATGATTTAAATTGATGGTATTGGAGACAGTATTGAAAATTGTACCAATTATAATCAGTATGCCAAAATAACACTCAGCTCTAAAAAGCATTTACGATTATTTAATACTTTACTTAAATACCAAGACCCACTAAATAAGAGAGAAGTACGGCAAGTATTTTGATGAACTGTTAGAGGTTTGGCAAATCTACTCTTAATTTTCAGGGAGGTCTCCAATTATCTGACAAACTTTCAACCAGAAAATTTCAGCAAAATTCTCTTTCAACAAGGTGTCGAGAATACACTTCTTGGATCAACGGTCATCAGATGAAGGTCTCAATATCAAAATTACCTAAAATTCCCCAGATGTAACTGGAATTACCCAGAAGTACCTATTTAATACCATTCTATAATTAGTACATGGTTTTCTCTAGGTTATTTATATGTAGAATTGTTTAACCCTGTCCCAAAGTGTATAAAGCAATTTTCTCTGCAGCCACTCTCATGATCATTCACAGAAGTGCAAAACAGGTTTCTAAGGTCAAAATTACTACAAGTTTTCATTGGCTCTTTACATCAATAATGCCAAAGTGTCAACGAATTGGCTGATTGTCGCTGTGTTCTGTTCGCTGTTTGTTTTTAACTGTTATATCAGCATCAGTCATGATTTTCCCATTTTTTTTTTTTTTATTATTAGGGTTTAATGACACATTAACAGGGCCATATCATGTCGGTGACAGTTTTACGGGTGGAGGAAGCCGGAGTACCCAGAGAGAACCACCGAGCAACGACGAGCAGCTGTCAGCTCTCCAACATTGTAACACTGAACTCTGCACTGCGGCACAGACATGGCTAGATTGGTTGAAGACAAGCACACCTTCGACGTGCAGTACGCCTTAGTACACAGCGTCATCGTGCCCCCATGTAGGCAATCAGGTTAAGTGCCATGCCCAAGGACACAACGCGGGAGTTTGACATGATTTTCCCATAGGTCCTTACTTGTACTCTAACACATGCCTTTCTATTCTTGGCACAAGGGCCACCATTCCTAATAACATTATTTTTGAGGGTGTTACATTTCATTATTGGACATACATAAATAGTATTTAGCACACAACTATTCATTGAATGCTCAGGGCTGCATTAGTGAGGGCAAGGCTGCAAAGTGATTGAAAATTTTAGCACTTTGTGTAATTGGTTGGGATTTGAAGCAGGCTTAAAAGAACTGCTGCACATGTATTTCCTAATAAACAATATAAATTAATATCTTACCTCTAACAAGTATCAGGGAATTTCATTGGTTCAAAGGCGTCACATGCAGACTGCATATAAAACCATATACTGCCTGTCAACATCAATATACGCTGATAGCTATGGGTAATCTCCCCTTTGTTCATTGATTATTCAAAATGGCGGCAGCCGATAAACGCTTCAAGTTGAAAGATTGAGTGTTGGAAGCCCATATTTGGTCTTAAGTGCAGGTTTGGCAACTTAAAAGGCTTCATATTCTGTGGATTTGTGTCCTGTTACCTCCAAACTGAAACTGTTTGGAATGTATGAATTTGCATTGTTACAATTTATGGGAGAGTGCCTGTAGGCACTCTCCCATAAATTATAACAAGGCAAAGACATGTGAACACATTGTGAGAATTCTCTCATTTAATTTTTATCGCTGTTGTTATTAGTTCTGTGCATCGATGCAGCAGTCGGAAAGATATATTCGTTACACAGTTTGTTGGCGGCCTAATATGGTATATATGGTGTCAGTTAATTCCATATTGGATTCAAGCTCGCTCAAGTCCAATATGGAATTAACTGACACCATATATACAAAATTAGGCCACCAACAAACTGTGTAACTAATAATATGTGGGTAGCATCTACTGTACTGACAAATAATATAACACTAACATTATTACACTACCCTATTGCAACAACCTCATCAAGAAGTAGAAATGTTGTCATTACTGACCCAGAGTTCACCAATTATTGCAGGGCTGCTTTCCACTGGCAGAAGATGATAGTAAAGTAGCAGGCCTGACATTTTCAAAATTTTCCCTAACCCATATATCGTTCATCTGGTCCGAGGATTGGTAACCTCTCACTGATGCCAACCTAACTATGAAGTCGCATGAACATGGGTCGAACCATTATCAAGTTATCATCTGGAAGCCAATTGTCTTGATTTACTATGTTCAGGGTCACTGTGACCTTGATCTTTGACCTAGTGAGTCGAAAATAAATAGGTTTCTTCCTCTCTCGAAGGCCAACGTACATATGAAGTTTCATGAATGTGGGTTGAACCGTAGTCAAGTTATCATCCGGAAACCAATTGTTTACAATTTACTATGTTCAAGGTCACTGTGACCTTGTCCTTTGACCAAGCAAGTTTAAAATTAATAGGGTTCTTCCTCTCACCGATACCAACCTACCTATGAAGTTTCATGAACATGGGTTGAACCATTATCAAGTTATCATCCGGAAACCAATTGTTTACGCCCGCCCGCCCAACCACCCACCTGCCATTCATCAAACTATACTAAAAGAGTCAAAGTTTGCTAAGCACCAAAAATTTCACACATCATTGTGAAATTTTCTTGTGTGACATATTTGCGATATTTTTGATGGATATGATTGAGGAATGTATTGAGATGGTCCCCAGTATTTACATTAGCTCTCTTGACATGACATGTGTAGTGTATTCAATCTTCATTTCAATACAAACCCTTGTGATTTAATGATTGAATATGGCAAATGCAAATGTAAGAAGACATTTGTCGGAAGCAGAAATGTGGCGGGCTGTAGGAATGGTGGAGCAAGGTGCTACTCATTGTCAGGTTGGTGAAAACATTGCTGTGTATGATACGGTGATCACCAGAGCCTGGGCAAGATTTCAGCAGTATGGCACACCGGTAAGACGGCATGTTGGTGGCAGAGACAGGGCAACATCTGCAGCAGTAGACCGGTTTTTAATCATTCAGGCCCATAGGAACTGCTTTGCCACAGCAACCCAGTTTCGCAGTGACTTTCAGAAAGCATCCGGGGTAAATGTTTCGACACAGACAATCCGAGCAAGGTTGCACAAAGGTAGTCTCCGATCGGGAAGACCATGTATTCGCATTCCGCTGTCCCAAAACCACCACCAGGCATGATCTGAACGGGCCATGGACCACGTTGGATGGACCAGAGAAGATTGGCGACATGTCCTTTTACAGAAGAGTCAAGGTACTGTCTAGACAACACAGATAGGCGTTCTGGGGAATGGAGAAGACCAGGAGAGCGATTCCATGCAGCCAACATTGCTGAGCATGACCGCTATGGTCCAGGGTCAATCATGGTCTGGGGAGGCATCAGCAGGGATGGACGTTCAGAGCTCTGTTTCCTTCAATGTGGTACATAGACTGCATAGTCGTAGTATATTGATGAGAACCTGGATGTCCACGTCAAGATTGTTTGCAGGCGCAGTGGCTGATCAATTCCTTTTGATGGACGATAATGCCCGTCCTCATGTTGCCCATGCTGGCAGGGAGTACTGACAGCGGGAGGAGATTGAGCGTATGGACTGGCCAACAAAATCCCCTGATGTCAATCCAACTGAACATGTCTGGAATGAGTTGCAGCTTGCAATTTCAGCCCGTCCAGTCCAGCCAAGAAATGTCCATGAGCTTGGTGCCACGCTGGTCCAAAAATGGAACAACATCCCACAAAGGACCACCAGGAACCTGATTGGGAGCATGAGAAGGCATTGTCAAGCTGTAATTAACAGTAGTGGGACTCATACTCGATACTGAACCCATACCAGTTCGCTCCATCAACTTTTTGGCAAATTTGAAACATTTACTTTTTTAACAATAATATCCATTTTCCATGGTTATCGTATTCAAAAGCTAAAAAATAATGTCAAACACAAACAAAATCTTAATTTCTGTACTTAAATCATTAAAAATATAATTAAATAAAAAATATATACACTTTTCATTACAATATGTCAACTAAAACGCAAAACAGGTAGTTGGATATACTTGGTGCTTAGCAAACTTTGGGTAGTATATAAGTCGAGTTAGACTTCGTGACAACTCGACTAATAAATGCTAAGTTTGTCTCTAGAATACAGGAAAGTGACACAATCCCTGTTAACTGAATACTCATGATAACTGAATAATTTTCAATGGCCAATAGGATATTCAATTAACAGGGTTCCACTGTATCAGAGATAGGGAATTTCAAAGTAAACAAATTTCTACTACTTATATAGCACCTTAACTCATTTCATTGAAAAGATATTGTCTTTGTGGTATTTGTAACAAAAATAAGTTTTCTATCCTACTGAAATATATATTACATGGACATGTTATGCTTAAGATAAAAATCTTATTTTTGTCTTTTTTTGGTAGGGTGAAGGGCTTTTTGATGCTAACTGTACCAATAAACCAAATTCATTCCCAGGTTTTAGAATATATTCCTCAAGATGAGTAGTTGGAAAATAGATGAAACCAAATATGAACTCTCAAAATCTATACTGTCTATTGACACCTGTATCTTAAAGCAAACTGCTAACAAAAATGCAGATCTTTGTCTTGTTTGGGTGAGGGACAGTGTTTTGAGGTTGACTGTTCCAATAAAACTGGATTTAGTCATGGGTTTCATTATATATTCCCATTGCCAATCTTGGAGAACACAGAGCACCATACCTTCATAACGTTTCAGCCTGAGATGTTTTGGTCGGGTCTTTTCAGTCCCATAAAAGGCTTAAATGTCCCACTTCAGGAGGCCGAAAAACATCCCACTTTTAATTTTTTAAAAGGCGGTGACTCAAAGAATATGTATCTAATCAGACAAAGTTTTCTATATTTTTCATCATCTAAGAAATGCTGGTTACAAACGCCATAATGTTTGATGTTTTGACAATCGGCTAATCGTCAGATGCAGATCACGGCTTGGTGAGTACATTAAGAACCAATCTGCTTTGATTTGTTCAAAGATCTTCGAACATTAAATGCTAGATGAAAGTGTCAGTGACACTGTAGCTCAACTTGTGTAAGACATGTACATGTTTATGTATAGTATATGACACAGCAATGACACACATCCAGGTAATGACCTGATAACAAAGGTACATGTAAAGTATTGTAAAAGTCTGTACATAAATACTGACCATAGCCTGCAACAAATGTACTGTACAGGTAAAGAATGGTAAAGGTGGATGGGACAGTTAGATGCTAAACTAGAAAAGATATCTCCATTGGGTTAATGTTACAATGGGGATCCTTGTATGGTGCATCATAAGCCAAATGTTAGCAATTGTTTTGGCATGTTTGATTTAAACCCTTCTACGGCTGATTCCTACTAATTAATAAATATTTGTCCAGCCCTTCTTAAAATATAAGTATTTGAATGTTTTATCTTTAGCTCATAGGGTTCCCATGGGTAAGGAGGTTTTATTTTTCTCATTGGAAACAGAAAACTTGTTACTGTTCCATGATGATAACAATTGTAGTCCTAGAAGTTCTGTACAAAAAAAACGATTGCACCTAATTTTGGTATAAAATGGCTGCTGGCAGCCATCTTGAATTTCATACTGCACCCCAAAACACTTGTTCTCGTCCCAAAGTGATAACAAAGGTACCCAAGTCAAGAGTTTCAGGAAGATCGGTTCATAAATACAGCCTCTAGCCTGATCCGTATTGACATGTGCACTTACTGTGTATAAGTAGCGCTGAATAAATCAAAGTTCCTCTAATTTGCATAATTTCTGCACGAGACAAAAACCTGTGTTATATGTAACATTCATATAAATATTTATTCAAATCAGAACTTTCATACAGAATTTCTGTACAAAAAACTGATTGCACTAATTTCTGTACAAAATAGCTGCTGGCAGCCATCTTGAATTTTGGACTGCACCCAAAAACACTCGTTCTCGCCCCACGGTGATAACAAAGATACCCAAGAAGTTTCATAAAGATTGGCTCGTAAATACAGCCTCTAGCCCAAGCCATATAGAAGTTCTGCACAAAAAACTGATTGTACCTAATTTCGGTACAAAATGGCCACTGGCAGCCATCCTGAATTTTGGAAAGCACCAAAAACACTCGTTCTCGTCCCAAGGTGATAACAGAGGTACCCAAGACGTTTCGTGAAGATTGGTTCATAAATACAGCCCCTAGCCTGAGCCGTATTGACATGTGCACTTACTGTGTCAGGTGATAAGTAGCACTGAATAAATCAAAGTTTATCTAATTTGCAAAATTTCAGTATGAGAAAAAACACCATATTATATGTCATGTATTCTATGTTACTAAACATTCACACAAAAATTTATTCAAATCAGAACTTTCATACAGAAGTTCTGTACAAAAAACTGATTGCACTAATTTCGGAACAAAATGGCTGCTGGTGGCCATCTTGAATTTTGGACCGCACCCAAAAACACTCGTTCTCATCCCATGGTAATAACAAAGGTACCCAAGATGTTTTGTAAGGATCGGTTCATAAATACGGCCTCTAGCCCAATCCGTATTGAATTGTTGATGCCGGACAGACAGACGATGGGCCATGGCATGACGTCAAAGTTGAGTTAAAATATAGAATAAAATTTTATCTGTAAACCATGCACAGATCGTGAACTTGATGTACAAAATACTAATAATCTTGCGGACCTTGCAACAGAAGACACTGGTAATTTAAGCGATGCCTCTGATGAGATTGCAGATGACAGATAAAATTTCTGAGGCCTTATCATTCTTAACAGTAAAGTCCTGATGGCTTTTTTTCATGCGTTAAATTTAATTTTTCGTTAATGGTCATTCATCCATTCTTTTATTCATTCATGTAACTGTTACTTCATTCATTCGTTCATTTAATTTTGCTAAGAACGGGAAAGCTATCGTCCTTAAGTATATTATCGTATTTATAATTTAATTCATTCATTACGCCATGGAGTATATTTGGACATAGTGTGAGAATGAACAATGAAGTGGAGGTACATATTTAAAATTTTTGCTTACAAAACTTTTTTGATATAATGTTCACTTGTTTCTAATGATGATGTATCCTTGATGGTGATATATTATATGGGAGCGAGTCTTTTTGGCCTCGAGAACATTCAGGCTCTGGAACAGCCATCTTGGGAACATTCAGCGCCATTTTCAGCTGGGAAGACTAAGGTAGACGGGTTTAATCTGAGTTTAAACACCTTTATTACAACCAAAAACAAAAATAAATACTGCGTAATATAAAATACATTTACACTTTATATATATACTGTCACACAACCACAAAAATCTAGATGCAGTTATATCATTCTCTTTATATTCCTCCCATGCTTCTTCTAACTTCTTGGTGTTCTTTGGTCAAGCAAGTCAGCGAGCAAGATTGATGTTGGCCTTGAATGAATGGAAAGTTCCAGTGCTCCAAAGGCGCACATGGACGATGTGAAATTTAAATCCCTTGTGACCCCAATAACTTTATTTGCTTTATAACTTTATTTCCTTATGAATACTGAAACCGCAGTTTGTTGGTTGTTTTATATGAGAAAAAAAAAGAAACCCAAAGGCAAACAGTCACTGGTTTGGGATAGCCCAAGCATGTTATCCATAACACATACAAATCGGAAAAAAATCCACCGAAATGTGTAATTGAAAGCTGGGAGTCATTCATCAACCTTATAAGGGCAATGGCCATATAGTTACAGCCCACATAAAGGTTTAAGGGTTCAAAGAAACTGTAAAAACATTATTTGATCACCTCATCAAGTGCAATTTATAAAATCAATCAAGCTTTAGTCACAGTGTAAAAACGCTGTATGAGTATCTCATCAGAGGCCAGAACTTTGATCGCTACTTTAGAAGAACTTATAAAAACAAACTCGTTAAGCTGAGTTGTGCCAAGCAACATCCAAGAAGAAGTTTATCATTTCAGGTTTGCATGTCGGCATTGGAGCACATATATTGTCATTCTGTTATTCAATGCAGAGGATTTTATATTTCATTATAATTCATTACAGATTGGTCTTGTGTTTAAATATATTTCGACTTCAGGAATAAAGGTAGGTAGGCCATATATATTATTCTTTTAAGGGGCTATATAAGTAATGGAATTTTGTTTATTCTGAAATTCTCACCTCTGATATTCCTTAAATTCAGATTAAATATACACAAATTATACATCAAAATAAGGGTTAGGATGTATAGAACATGAAACACATATGTAACAGGCACCACTGGTTCCTGGAAGTCTGCTATCGTATTCATACCAGAACCGATAATAAAATAATATTTCGCAAGAACAACTCATGGCCGAATGTGCTTCAGATATTCAATAACAAAGCTAGGCATTCAAAACACTTTCGAGTGCAGTGATAGGACTGCATTTTGGAAAAGGACAACAGTGTCTGCATGTTTTATTGAAGATGGTTTCCATGCTCGACAGACATGCGAAAATTTCTCGTTACCACGAATTTCAATCGAAAAACAAAATCGTAATTCTAAGAAATTTCAACAGGTATCATGATAACTTGTATTGTATATGGCAACTGTGCAGTCTCTATCTAATAACAGTGTACTGTATTAAGGTGATCTTTCTCATTATTTTATTTTAAACAGCATTGTATATAAATGCTTTTTCCATATGATGACATCGATCGGAAATCAAAAGTAAATTCATATGTAAACAAAAGCAAAGGTTTGGGAATTTACCCCCATGCAGCTCTGTTGCTGTGTTTTGAAGAATTTTGATACCCGAGCTTTGTTCTTGGATATGTAAAGCACATTTGGCGTCCATGGGCCAGTCGTCTCATAACTAACCCGGACAACTACAAATCTGTCTGTGGTCGGGGTACAGCTCAGGCTGGTTAGACAAACATGGGTATGCTGAATAGTCCAACAATTGCGAACTCGGCCCGGGCAAGTCGGTTTTAACCCTTCAACAAACGTAGCGGAAAACATCAGCCACACAAATCGCTATTTAAATTGTTATTTTTCCGTTTGTCTAAAAAACATAGCTTATGACACCCTCATTGGAATGCATGAGAGATGTCTGCCCCACAAACTACACAAGAACTTGGGCCCCAGGAGAAGTCGGTCTAAACTTGAGTCTTAGGGGAAAAGTTGACCAGTGAGCGAAGTCGCCCCCCCCCCCCCCCCCCCCCCATCTATGGGAGAACCCGGTTCTGATGCGAAACTCGAGACTGTTAAGTAAACTTGGGCATGCAGAAAAGAAACGTCAGGAAAACTCGGCCCCCAAGGTGAAGTCGAAGCCATGTAATAGAGGAAATCTTCAAAATACGAAACAGACAACACTAAAAATTAACTGATTTTATTGCGTTGAGCAGTTATTTTGTCTTTTAACTGCCAAATAAACATGCGGATTAAGACTTGGAGAACACTGATCCAGAAACAAAACAAAAAAATACTATTCCGTTCATATCTGTGAAGACGTTTTGTCTCGGTGACAGCTTAACGCTATTTTCTTTTATCTGTTATTATGTGTGTAATTACTGTGATAATACTGATCTGTGACCCCATCCCCACAACCCGATAAGCATTTTTGTTGTAAAGACAAGTTGGTAACTTGGTAAAGGGTCACAAAATCCTACAGAATGACGCATACTAATGTTGAAAGTTGGAAACGAATCACCTCTTCAAATTCTTGAACCAAACAGAACAGTCAAATATACCCGCTTTTCATTTTTAGTGATTCCATTCATCAGCTGCAAACATCACTTTAAAAGGTGAACATACTTGAAAATATTGTTTAAAGTCTTCTATTGTGCTTTAAAAAGACATTCCCATGGAGAAACTAGGATATTTCGAGGGTATTCAGAGTGTTTTAGGGGGATTTCGGTGTTCAGGGCGACCAAAATAAATGTATGAATTCCATACCACTGTAGTCCAATAATATTAGCCATCGCCTGTGCTCCGAATTTATTATTTTTTTATTTTTAATATGTCGCACCGTCGAAGTCTAATCTGATCTTTCGTTTTTCCAGCAGCAAAGTACGAAATTAGGCGACATAACACTAATATGATGAATACTCATTTTCCATACATGTTCCCACATTCGACAAGAATAATATGCCTTCACATTCATAATAGATGTATAAATTTCCTATACTTACTGTCGAATTACGTATTAAATACCAATAATTAAATAAAAACATTTTTTCAAGCGGTAATGTTACAGCGGTTGGAAAATTGTTAAAAATCGTATCCCATTTCCGGGAACGGACCTCAGCGGTTTCGAACAAATCGGGATGTATTGCAACGATTGCCGCGTCGTTTGACTTGGTGTGCACTACATTATCGGTATTCCGTTTTTCACTTCGCGTTTTCCTATCAACCCATCTTTCGGTTCAACAGTTTGTTTCGAGTTGAAAAAAATGCAGTGCAAATGACGCCTAAATAATTCAAAATATCGATTTATTTGCAAGAAAATGACCACGAGATTGAAGAAAAATTGTGTTTTACACAACTGTCAATCGGAAGTAGGAACCAGGTGGGGAAATTTGATCTTTAATCGAGGTCCAACCGTTCAGCGAGAGTCTCTCGCTGAACTTTGCTGCTGGAAAAACGAAAGATCAGATTAATCTTTGACGGTGCGACATATTATTATTAAAAATCAAAAAAATAATAAATTCGGAGCACAGGCGAAGGCTAATATTATTGGACTAATACCACTGATGTTATGTTGTCTCTCCATCTTTCTATGAGGCCGATACGTCCCAGGGTGAAACGTCTTAAGAACGAAACATCCCATGGCCGCAACGTCTCAAGGCCGAAATGTCTATTTTTCTGAAGTTATTATATTATGCCTGGGTTATCGGGTTTCTCTAAAAAAAAATTTAAAATCGATTTTTTTAAAAATCTGACCCTACATACAAAACTTTAGACACCTCTTGTGGGTATGAATGGTTTTGTGTATCAGTCTTGACACCTTGTTGAAGATTTCTGTGCATTTATTTTGTTTGTAATTCTGTATGTTGATTTGAAAAAAAATGGTTGGTTGTTGCTACCGAAAATGATGCAGAAGCCAGAACGATAAATTTTAATTTTTGGATCCAACGAATCATCAGCGTTTAAAGATGACGATTCTGGACTTTCATCACCTGCTTGTCTTCCCCAACTTACGATTCGGTAAATCTGATCCACCCAAGTTGATTTCTATGTCATTTGAATCTAAGTGCTTTGAATGAGATGTTATTATTTTGAAATGCAAACAGGAAGAAAATCATATTTATTTTTAAACACTCTGTCAATTGGGTTATAGAAACAGACACGTTTGGAATATGAAATCTGAATGGTTCCGTTCATCAGTTTCGCACTTCAGCACAGGTGAAAAATTCTAAACTAAGGGCAGATCTATGTTGATCTATGCAAATTGGAGAGCTATTTTTACTATCAGATATATGATTACATTTAGGCTGTTTGGAATCTTGGTCGATTGGTACCACGGTCGATTGGTACCATAGGGCGGTCGATTGGTACCATCTCGAAAGTCGATTGGTACCGTCCAAAAAGTCGATTGGTACCGTCCAAAAAGTCGATTCGCACCAACCGTAAGTCGATTGGTACCACTACAAATGTATGACAATTTTCCCCAAAAATGTTGCGTTTGAAATGTAGAAAATATTTTCAAAGGTTGTTTTCTCTGGGATTATTATGTGAATGAATGAAATGAAAGGTTTTAGCGCGCCAAAGGCGCGCAGGGACGATGTGGGATTATAAATCCCCTGCGACCCGGTTAACCTTATTTTATTTCACTTGGATCACACTAGCTTTCCTATTGCCTCAAATGGGGTCTGAGGGGGTATGCACGCGGTTAGAATTTCCTGGTAGTTTACGTTCGAGTGATAGATTGTCAATAAATGTAGAAAATATAATCAAGGGTTGTTTTCTCTTGAAAAGTATTATTATTATGAAAACAGCGACGTTTGTAGTTGGCATCACTCACTCCTGAAGAGCCTTATTAATTGAAACTAATAGGATTTGTGTTGACAACAACCTATGGAAATCATTATTATTACAAGGTTTTTTTTTTTTCTTCTTGCCGACGCCACTATGTGTACATTGGTAAAATCTCATCTACCTGTACTCTAAAGACACTGCAATTATCAGAGTAAGTTTCCAGTAATTAATGATCTCCTTCAAAGACTACCGCATATCGTTATAACGGCTTTTAT
Organism: Pictodentalium vernedei; assembly: GCA_031216915.1. NCBI lineage: Eukaryota > Metazoa > Mollusca > Scaphopoda > Dentaliida > Dentaliidae > Pictodentalium > Pictodentalium vernedei. The sequence continues at coordinate 629,359,437 of CM062295.1, read as the reverse complement.
GTTCTTGCCGACGTCAATTTGTGTCCATTGGTAAAATCACATCTACCTGTGCTCTAAAGCCGAGTATGTTTCCAGTAATTTCTAATCTCCTTCAAAGACTACCGCCGAACCAAGTCAACAATATTCTATATAAGACGTCAAATTTTCTGGAATTTCATCATTTGAAGATGGATATTCTCATTGAATACTCATGCTCAGGTTGTACCAAAGAGGTTCGACGTCGACAAGATGCTTTGCAATGCGATTCCTGTAATCAATGGAGACACATGCTTTGTGGCACTGGAATAACCAGAGATGTCTACAGGAGAATGATGAAACAACAACGAGATGGTGACACAATAACATGGCTCTGCCCAGAATGTCACCAGTCTCGTAACAACACAGTAGAGTCGGATATGGAGACGGATGCTATACCAGAAGAAGGATCGTTTGATGTATTGCTTCCCGTTGATGACATACAACCAGCAGCAGAGCAGTCCCTTGAGGAAGAAACGACTCCAGAAAATATAATCGACGACCGACCAACCACATACGAAATCGTCAAAGGAGGTTCAAAGAGAGGAGCAGACATTTTAATTGATTCTCAGGGTTACACATATGCATTGAAACGTAAAACGGTTGTTGCAGCTACGTGGATATGCAGCAGTAGGTCTTCTAAAAAGTGTTATGCTACAGTTAGGCAACAAGGTGTTAATAGTTTCTGTCGTGGGCCGAACCCCCACATTCATCCAGGTAATCTGTCTTCTTCAGTCACATGCTCAGCGAGAGCCATTGTCAAGGATGCAGCAAGAGGTGACGTTTTTTTTATCTTCAGGTATACTCACAAGACAGGCTTTGAGCAAAGTAGCAAATGAAAATGTGTCACTTCCCAAACTAGATCAGCTTGCTCGATCAGCAAATAGAGCTAGGGAAAAGCTCCGACCAAAACATCCTAAAGACCTTAACTTTATCTTGGACGAATCATTCATACCAAATGGGTTTCTTAAAAAGGACATTGTTGTTGATGGGCAGCGACACATAATTCTTGCTACTGATTTACAATTAGAACATTTGGGGAGATCAAAAATTTGGTTTATGGATGGCACATTCAAGGTAGCTCGTGAGCCATTTGTGCAGCTTTTTAGTCTTCATAGTTTTATTAAGAGTGGTGAGACAATGAAACAAGTCCCGTTGTGCTATATTTACATGTCACGTCGTAAAACAAAAGACTATACAGCAGTATTACGCAACATTTTGGGGGAAAATTGTCATACAATTGTAGTGGTACCAATCGACTTACGGTTGGTGCGAATCGACCGAACCGACGGTAATAATAATAATAACTCTTTGGCCAGCCGCTGATTTGTCGCGGTCCTCATAAGAGAAGGCCATCATTCCCCCTGCACCCACCCCCTCTTCCCCTCCTCTCCTCCCAGCATTCAGATATAAACTGCTTAATAGTGTCCCTCACTTCCTCTTTTTCAATTTCTTCAATAAGCATTCCTACCCTCTCCCTCGTGCCCCCCTTCAGCCATCTATCCTTTGTTTCTTCACCCCACTTCTGCATTATTCTTCCAGTAAATTTTATTCTATGAGGTATATACTGTGGGCATTCCAAGAGAAAATGTTCCAGGGTCTCCACTACTCCAGAGTGGCACATTTGGCATCCCTTTTCTCCATCTCTCCCAATTTTTCCCCGAAGCTCCAGTGATCTTGATCTCAGTTTGAACAGCAGTGACCCTCCAAAGGTGCCATCTAGGTACTTCTCAAAAGCTGGCTTTTCTTTATATTGTAACCCCTGCAGTGATCTTTTCACGCTAACCCCTGCTCGCCAGTTTCGATTGCAATCTTCCATGACTCTCTCTTTGACAAACCTTTTGCCTTCTTTCATTCCTACTTCTATGTTTGTGACCTCTATAGAGTAATTGTCCATTAGTTCCCTCACATGTTTTGACCACCCCGTATCTATATTAGAATTCCAAATGGTATCGAGCATCAATTTGCACCACCGGTTGTCAGGCAGGTTTCTCAAGTAGTTAAAGTAACACAGTTTTCCCAAATCTACCCTGTCCTTGATTTTCATCCACTCAAGCTCCCCCCTTACTGCTTCCAAAGCTGCAGCATTACTCGACCCTGTTATCCATCTGCCGGCATCATTCTGAGTACTTTCCAACTTCTTAATAACGGTTTGGTTTAATGGAATCACGTCCGTGCCATACGTTATACTTGGTAAACCCACCCTCTCCCACAGTGTTTTCCCCACAAAGACCTTGTTGAAACTATTTTTCCCTAAAAGTTTTAGTTGGTTCAGAATTCTTTTCCCCTTCAGAATCAGTTTGGCTGAGTAATTTCTGTACACCCCTCTTCCCGTTATATTTATGCTTACCCCTAGATACTCATACTCTCCCGTTTCTCCTACAGTGATTTGTTTGCTTTCCCCTTCGGGGATTGAGAACTCCCCCACTCTCCATCTCTTCGTCATATCTACCTTGCGTCCAATGGGTATTACCTTGCTTTTATTTTCATTTAGTTCGAGCCGCCAAGTGTTCCCATATCTACCAACAATTTCCAGCAATTTCTCTAGCCCCTGTTCAGTTCTAGACATTAACACCATGTCGTCCGCAAAGAATAAGCCTGGTACCTTTATGTCTCCAACATTTACCCCCTCCGCACTCTGAATTAGTTCGTCCCCTAAATCTTTAACATACAATGCAAACAAAATCGGTGAAAAGATACACCCCTGCTTGAGGCCTATATCCATAGGGACTCGTTTTGTAGTGATATTCCCTAGACTAAGTTGGCTTTGCACATCTGTATACAGTGCTTTCATGATTCCCACAAAGTCACCCCCAAGTCCGATGCCCTCGAGCTTTCGCCACATACCTTCCCTCCACACTCGGTCGTACGCTTTTTTCACATCTAGAAATGCCAGAAACATCTTTTTCTTTTCAGCCTTTGTTGATTCTATCAGTTGGGTGAGTGTAAATAGGTGATCAGTGACTCTTCGACCTTTCCTGAAACCATTTTGAATTTCTCCTAAAAAACCTTTCTCTTCAATAACTTCCTCAAGTCTACCGTATATGACCTTACAGAATACTTTTCCGATGTTACTACTAACTGATATCCCCCTATAGTTATCTAGAACTTCCTTATCCCCCTTTTTGTGTATGAACGACACCTTACATTCCCTCCACTCTCTGGGGACCTTTTGCTTTCGCAGAGCCAGGTTGAAAAGGTTTGTCAGGACTTCAATAAGTGCCTCCCCTCCATTTTTGAGGAATTCGTTCGGAATTTCATCAGTCCCTCCCGCTTTACCATTTTTTTAATTTCGAGACCACGTTCCGCACTTCTTCTGCCGTTATTTCGCTACATACACGATTGGATAGGTTCTCCTCCACCAGTGTATTTCTTTTTGGTGGGGACCCACTGCCCCATCGCCTATCGTTTATCTTTTCCCAGTGCTTGACTAACTCTGAAGCGATACGGCCTTTATCTTCTGTACTTTCCCCATCCACTTTGATCCTCTGCACACTACTTTTCCCCCGTTTATTTACCCAGTTCCAAAATACGTTTGAGCTCGAACCCCCCGTTTTCTTTATTGTTCTGGCAAGACTGCAATTGCGCTCCTTCCTATTATTATTCTTTATCTCTTTCACCTTTTTCCGTGCCAGTTCATATTCTCCTTTCATTAGTCTCGTGTCATTGTTATCCACCCCTTTAAGCTTCCTACTTCTTCTGTAAGCAGCGCATTTTACCTTCCTTTCTTTTATAGCCTTTTTCAGTCCCTCGTTAACCCTGTATCCGAGCTCTCTCGTTGGGACCCTCACCCTTCCTATACAATCCTTCCCTGCCTCTGTTAGGCTATTTACTATGCCATCTGAAATACTCTGGACATTTGCATCCCTAGGTATACATTCAAGACTTGGTTTTAGTTTTTCCCGAAACTGCTTCCAGTCGGCTCCTTGTTTTAGTCCCCAAACTTCCTTGAAGGTATTTCTGTCTCTATTCGTCTTTTTGCCCATAATCTTAACTGTTATCAGGTTGTGATCACTACCCAAGTCATTTTTTCCCTCGTCATCTATTTCTACATCTATAACCTCCCTCCATACGCTAACGTCAGTGAGTATATAATCAATTATTGTTTTCTTATCGTTCCTCTCCCAGGTCCATTTACCCTTACATTTCGCATCCCTGTTCAGGATCTTTAAACCAAGCTCTTTTGATAGGTCCAACATCTTCCTCCCATTCGTGTTAATTTTCCTATCACCTCCCTGTATGCCCTCCTCCTTATCCCCGATGTGCCCATTGAAGTCCCCCATTAGGACAATACTGAATCCTCTGCTTTCAAGCTCTGTGATATTCGATCTAAGAGTTGTATATATTGAATCATTCCACTCGGGCTTACTTCCCTCCACTGCTAAGTATACAACACCAACGGCAACACTCCTGCTTCCTAGCTTGATTTTTGCCCAGACTATTTCGTTGGATACTGGAATCTGAGTCCTTGCTTCTGTGAGATCTGTAATCAATGAGGGCTGTAATTCCTCTTTAGCGTAGATGCCAACACCCCCACCCCGTTTCTGACCCTCAGTTCGCCCAGCTCCTATCCACACGCAGCCCTTCATCTGATCAACCCGCTCCTCCCGTCGTATCCACGTCTCACTTAGACCCATTATATCGAAGTCTCCTTCGTCCATCATTGTTGATATTTCGCTTACTTTCTTGTGCAGACCCTGGATGTTGCAGTACCCAAACTTAATGAATCTTTGTTTTTTTGTCATCACTGGCACATTATTATACCCCTGGTATGTCCCTGTGTTGTGCATGTTTGTTGTTCTTCCTATGTTCCAAGCATTTGTGCCCCTCTGGGTTATCGGCTGTGGTCCCCTACCCCCCTTTTCTCCAAAAAAGGCCCAGCCACCTGTAAAATTTTTTGGCCCAACAGGTCTGTACCCATCCTACTTAAATGCAATCCGTCTCGCCCATACAACTCTCCTTGTCCCCAGAATGAATCCCAGTGGTCAATGAAATGTATTCCCAAGTCTTTGCAGTGCAACTTACTTTTGGCCCTCGCCCTATTTATCTCCTCTAGTCTCCTATTGTTTACAGCGTCCTCTTCCTCTCCAACAGCCCCACTCGGAATCACTATCGGTATCGGTATCTTTGACCTAGGATTACTCCTATCCTTGTCCCTCCGTCTCTTTCCAGGCCCTGAACTACCTGGACTACTCCCCTGGTCTTCTCCCGGATCCCTCCTCCTTTTTCCTGGCCTAGACCCCAAGCTACTATCTGTTGCAACTACCTCCATCCCCTCCTCTGACTCTTCCGAATCGAGCACATCAAATATGTTTCTGGTGCTGCACTCCCCACTGCCTTTGGGCTTTACACCCCTATCTACCTGCTTCTTTGCCCCCCCCCCCCCTTTCCTACCACTTTTGATAGTCCACGCCAAACGCTTTACAGCATTGCTCCGGCCTGGGCCCCCCTCATCTGTCCTACGTACTTTTCTAGCAGCCCCCACCTCATCACCTACCTCATTCACATCAAAGGTTCTACCCCCATGTTTCCTCTTGGAACCACCGACAACCATCCATCCTTCTCGGAAAGCTACTTTCACAGGCGTAACTCCAGACAGCCCCGCCCTACCAAGTTTTCCCTTCAGCTCAGCTATCTCCCCCTCAAACTTAACAATTGTCTCAAGTAGGTGAAGGATTTCCTGACAGTTTGCACATACCTCTCCATATCCCATCGAACGACAGTCCCCATACATCATAGAACACTGTTTGCAAACTTCAAGCCCAATATCGCCATCGGTGGCCCCACCAACCCGGCTCTGACCGACACCCCCAGTGACCTCTGTCTGCACACCAATACTTACCCCGTTGGCACCGTTGACCTGGACCGCGATATTACACGTATTTACCTCCATACTTACCTCCGTCTGAACAGACTTGCTCGCCATCATCAAAACAAAATTACGCGATCGGACAGGGAAAACTGTAAACACGCGACAAAAGGCAACACGACGAACCGTTCGACAACTTAGCGCTCACAGTTTTATTTAAGACCTCCTACCTTTGTCCCAGTTACTATACTAAACTACCTCCCCACAAAGTTGAATAAAATAACCTGAAAATGAAATATATATGATTAGTAAACAATAAAAATACTTAATTTCGATTCGTAGCCAAGGAGACTTCTTCTCAATCGACTTTTTGGACGGTACCAATCGACTTTCGAGACCAATCGACCGTTCCCTGCTGTTTGTTGAACAACAGAATTTGAAGTTTGGGTTACAGTGTTGGAATCAGCTGCATAATGGTTAATTACCAGAGGAATTATAGGAAAACAGTGGCTTAAAAAAATGAATATTCTTTAAATTATTTATTTTAATAAGATACGGTATATAACTAAAAAATGAGACGGAAACATATTTTATCACATTTTACAAACAGGGGGCGATTTTTCCGTTTATAGAGTCGAATACACCTGAACCGTCCTCTGGCCAAACCTTCCTCTTCAATTTGACCCAAAACTGGCCGAGCTACAAACCGTCCTCCAGTGGAAATATATAAAAAAAATTTGATTTGTAAATATGTCACAATAATAGTCATCAAATGTGTTAAATAACCTTTGGATAATTTTTTTCTTTACATTTTCTTTAGTTGTTAATGGTTTTATTCGAGTAGAGGTTATTTTCTTGAGGGAGAGTGATCAATCGATGGATCGTTCGATCGACCGACCGACCGACCGCCCACCCAACCAATCAATCAATCTCAGCCTATTTCAGTGACCACAACTGTACTGTAGCTGTCATAAATCTAATAGACCAGTACGTATTTCAATATTCGAAAAAGTCTATTTGTCACGCGAAAAATCACCCAAGATTCACTGAAGAATGAATTCCCCTCTTTTTGAAGGCAACACGCATAGAATGTAATTAAGTGTTTCATAAAATGTGAATAATGAAATCGGAATTATGTGTCCGGGTTATGGACTATTCGACGAAAGACAAATTCGGCGAATTTTTTTTAGGACGATTCGACGAGATTTTGGACAATTCGACGAAACTTCTGAACAAATTCGACGAAACTTTGGACGATTCGACGAAACTTTGGACAGTTCGACGATAAAAAAAAAGTACAAGTTCGACGAAAACTTTTTACTTCCTCCAGCGGATTAAAAGAAGTTATTTTTTCAACATACCCCACCCAATATAACGTTGAGCAGAGTATGTTGTAAGATAGCGTCTTTTATCTCGGAACTTATTGGACGGGGGCAAGAGTGTGTGTGCATGAATAGCTGAGAATTTGTCTCGAAAATTACACTTAAGGTGTCATAGCCTATATTTATGAGACGCTCACACTTAAGGCGGCAATTAGAGGATTATCGGGGTGTTAAAAATAAAACCAATTAATGAATGAATGGATCATCCCAAGCAAGTTGACTGAAAAATAACAGACAATGAATGTTTTTATTTTAATTATAATTTAAAACTTATCTTATGTTAACAAAAGCTTCCCATTCAGCAGCCTCGAAATCCATTACTACTTTCTGACATGAAATAGTGTTCAAGTTTTCTTTTAATTTCCTCAATACTGCTATGTAATCTTCCTTTCTTTTGCCCGACATGAAAACAAAAACTAGCGGTACCTGTTTCATGGCTGAGTCCTGTTTCAAAAATCCATGAATCACCCAGGGTTGTTTGAGAGGAGAACCAATTGCCTTAAAAGTGGCATCAACAAACCAGGTCTTGATATTCATTAATAATGTGGCCATGTTTATGGTGTAAAAAATTATGTGGCGTCTAACTCCAACGGACACATAACCTTGCAAAAATCCGTCAGGAATGTGTTCATCCTGAAGGTGATGAGTGGTGAGTAAAGGACATAGCAGCAACCCAGTTCGCCCGCAAGCTTTAAGTAGAACGTCTGACAGAGGTGTAAGGCAATAGGGGCACTGGTAGCCTGTCATATTGAGCCGGTTGTTACCGTTAGCTGGTGCCTGGTTGGCCCACGTTGACTCTTGACAATTATCGCGCAAAACAGTATGGCCCCAACCTCATCTGAAAGGAGGGTAGGTGTGGTTTGTATTATGATTTTGTTTGTAATTGGGCGATGGCCCATGGACAACTTAATAAAATACACCTGCGGTGGGTGTTAATATGTGGTTACCATAGATGGACTTCTTATCAACCCTTGGTGGGCTGAGGGTTCGGGGTTCAAAATTTTAATTGTAACGCTGACCTGCTTAGTGCAGGGTTATGGGCGACATCAACAATACCACCACCAAGCTATATGGATATCTAAGTAAACAAGCAGATGTTTCGGTTGTTCTTCAAAGAGCGGTTTAACAAAAGGCAAGAAACAAATAGTTTGGACAATTATGTCTTTAAAATCATTTTTATAAATATATTCGTCGAATTGTCCCTTTTAAAAAAAATTCGTGGAGATTGTCTTCCGTCGAATTGTCTTCTCGTCGAATAGTCCATTTCGTCGAGTTTGTCTTTCGTCGAATAGTCCAGATCCCATGTGCCCCCCCCCCCCCCCCCCCCTCACCACCACTACCACCATCGCACACGTACTTGTAATTTGTGAAATGTATTGAGAGAGACGTTGATATAGGCTATGCCTGTTCATCAAACCCTATTTCTATTTTGAGAAATAAAATTATGTTTAAAAAAAAAAATTCTTGACCGATGATTGGGTAAAAATAAGTTGAGTACAGTTAATTGTATGTCAATCATTGTTTGTTGCACAGTGTTTATTATTTGAATTAATACTAGTTATTGTAGTGATGGACCTCATCGATTAAAAACCGGACCATTATCGTAATATTAGCTAACGGCAAAATTGTTTGCTTGTTCATAAATATTATTTTGTTATCATGTAATATCTGTTAACGGCACCCTGCCCAATTAGAACTAGGCCTTTGTCGTAGCTAACTAACAACAGCAAAATTGTGTGCTGAATAGCGGCCTTGATCGATTCGGACCAGGGACAATATCGGACCTTATTCTTAGACGATTTGTACATTGGACGATTCGGACCCTGAATGATTCGGAGCGTAGAAATTGGACGATTTGGACCCTAAATATGGACGATTCGGACCTCAAGTGTGACGATTTGGAGCTGGGGACATCGAAACATAAGTGAAATAGCCTGGTTGTTGTAATCTTCACACAGCTGCATCAGCTTTCCCACAGTTTGTCTGGTTTTCTTTATCTTTCCTTCACTAACCATCTTTACTCTGATTTCTAACATGTTTTTTATATGTATTTACAAAATAAAAAGTTGAAGTTGCAAATAAAAAAAAACAATTTATGTTCTGTTATTTTGCTCTGTCATCCATAAGAATAACTCCCTCTTCTGGAGGACGGTTTGGGTTAAATTCCTTAAGGGCGGTTCAGACACTGTGGAGGACGGTTCGGGTTGCATTAGCGGCCGGTTTGGGTAAAATTGCTAGACGACTGTTCTACCAAAGGCCAGTTTGGGTGTGATTCAGATAAGCGCGGGTAGTGGGAAAATTCTGGTTTTGAAGGTGCTTGGTAGCTGTAAATGACAGGTTTCGGAATGTTTAACCCTGCAATTTTCCAGATTATTTAATCCTTGACAGAAAATTATTTCACCCAGATGTAGATTGGGGTTTTTGTACATTGTCAGATAGTGTTGTATGTTTTTTGTGGAAAAACACATAATGAGTTGGATAACTAAGTTAAAGGATATTTGCATTGAAGAGGGTATATGGCATGTCAGTTTTTAGAAATGCTCGGAAACCTATAGAACATGTATTTAAGAAACACACCAAAAAGTTCGCCCCGGCGGTGACCCTGGCTTTGGGGAAACTAACCCAACGGTAAAAAAAACACAAAAAACTACCCAAACCAAGAAACCTCAATCGAGTCAACACTGCAAAGTAACAGCACATTCGCGATCACACCAACAGCATTGACTTATAACCAGCTACAAGGACTCACGCAATCACGCCAGAGTGAGTACGGATAGTCAAAAGCTACGAGCTGCATCAACTCCCAACGGCTCTTCACTTCACCTGCCCCTTCCGAACTGTGGCACCATACCGCAAACCATACACATTTACGGACATTCATGCAACATCCACTTTAGAACAGTGACAAACACATAATTGCAATCACGCCAGAGTGGACACGAATGAGCGACAGCTACGAACTGCATATACCGTGTTCATCTCACCCTTCCATCGAACAGATGCCAACATTGCCTGCTGGATGCCGCTCGTGGCTTGATCCTACCCCGACCAACTCACAGAAATCATACTGCAAATTACACCACACTCGACATCAACTTCAGAACAGGGACAGACACACGTGCGAAATCACACATTACTATGTACACGATCATCTCGCCCTCCACAGGACAGATACTAACATGGGCTGCTAGGTGCCACTCGAAGCTGGACTCTAACCTCAACCGACTTACATGTCATTTTTATCAAGCAACAAAGTAAGGTGCACCGAATCCAACTACATGCCTATCATCTCAACTCGGTGGTGAAAGCATCAACTATTGTATCGCGACCTCCCTGGTGGATGTGATGACTCCCGGCCTTCAAAAACACTACAGGAGTTTTCTCCAATCCTTTTTGTCACTGCATGGATTAAAATGCCGAGACCACTTCCTGGCTGGCGTTGATGCTGAGGTTTTTTTCTCAGGTCCGACCAGGTTCCCCCATTTGGTTTGTCCTGTCCTGGTGGAATCTAAATTTCTCAGTGACGATCGGCTAGCACCAACTGGAGCTCTCATGACGTGGGAGCCTTAAGCGATGTAGAGGGTGTCAAAGCTTTAGCAATCCATGTGCCCCATCTGCTCGATACATTGCCTTGCTGCACGCGCACTCACTCCACGTATCACTATGGGGATGACGTCACAAGATGGCCGCTCACGCGGGTTACCATGACAACACAACATGGCGCCACTGGGTCACGTGACTATGACGACACATGAGATCCGGCATGAGATCCGGCCAATGAGGGTCGTTCGGGTACATGCTACACTACTGTCATTGAACTGGTACACGGCCCTCGTTGACAAGCATAGTCTGTTCACGGAAGTCTTAATTCAATTGTAGTTCGGTGATGGTGTCTTTGCTGGTCTCCAAGCAAGTATAGTCTGCCACTATGGTGATAATAATAATAATAATAATAATAATAATAATAATAATAATAATAATAATAATAATAATTTATATAGCGCGCATATCACAATGACAAAAAGTTCCATGGCGCTTTACAAAGACATTTATGACATGTGGCAATGCCTATGGACTGTACATTCATACGATGCTACTCAGAATTACCCTGAGTATGATTTATCAAAAAGATAGGTTTTCAGCTCAGATTTGAAAGCACTCGGAGATGCATATCGCACTGACAGGGGTGGCCGATTAAAAAGCCTAGGTGCACTGTGGGTAAAGGAGCGGCCACCATACATATATATGAGACTAACTTGCAGGTAGTTTCCTCAAGCAACTTGTGTGCAAAGGATCTTAACGAGTGTTTAGGCTCATAAGGAACCACCAGGCCGCTAATATAAGCTGGAACCAGATCACAGCGGCGGGCCTTGTATGCAAAGAGCAAGACCTTGAACTCAACCCTTACAGAAATAGGAAGCCAGTGTAGATCTTTGAACACTGGAGTTATATGCTAGCGCCGCTGCGTCAATGAGATAATACGGGCAGCTGTGTTCTGTATTTGTTGCAACCTTTGTATTTGCGTGTTGGGAAGCCCATGCAACAGGGAGTTGCAATAATCTTGGCGTGATGTGATAAATGCATGGACCATATTGTGTTCGCTCGATCCCTACCCTCTTTGACAAGTATAGTCTGTCTTTGGATCAATTGGGCCTGCCTTTTTTGTCTAATGAATTTCTCCTGAAGTTGGTCAGTTGTTTCTCCATCATTCTGGGTAGCTCTGAGGACTGTATTGTTCGTTATTGTTTGACATGGCAGTGTTCGAATTTACTTCTTTCTGCAAAGCTGAAATATTTGCGCTCAGCTCAGAAATAGTGTTATTTTTTCTGGTTAAATTGGCAGTTAAGGACTCAACTTCATCCTCAAGCGCAAGTACTCTGTTATCCAATTATGAAATTCTATCGTTAAAAACAGCTGATACGGAATTTACTATCTCAGATTTTAGGCTTTCGAGGGCACTTTCAAAAACAATTTTAATTTGATTTTCAATTAGTGAGCTGAGTTCTTGGGATATTGGACACATATGTTTCGATGTTATTTGCTTTATTTTCAAGATTCAGAAATGTGTTCGGTGGAAATGGAGGAGAACTGTTAAATGAATCATCAATGCTCTCTTCATTTGAAGCAAGGGGCTGCTTCCTTTTCAATCTTCTACCAATATTTATCAGTATTCTGTTTGACTAATATACAGACAGTTTTGAAAGGCAAGATGCTAAAGCAGTCTTTCATTTTCACGGGTGGCTGAATTTCTTTATAACGGTCAAACGTTCCAATGGATAATGTGATCGATAATTTGACAAACATGAAGAGGACTGACAGTCCTCATAGGTAACAACAAAGCAAAGAAGAACAACAAAGTTATTTTGAAAATCAAAAAAACTGAAACTGAAACGATAACAAATGCTGTATCCACAAAAATTGAAACTGACCCTCTCAACCAAAGACACACACTCTTCAGCAAAAATGAAACTCAAAATCCAACCGAAAAGTGAAAAATGTCCTTGTAAGTGTGGAGCTGATATATCACACAGATTATGTAGATTAAGAACAGTAATGGAAGGAGAACCGATCCTTGCGGTGTTTCTGGCTATAAGTCCACAGGACCAGATGTGTCGCTATTTATTTTCACTTTCTGCGTTCTGTTGTCGAGGAAGGATGATATTATTCTGATGATCTTGTGTGGTAGATTCATGTTACTGACTTTGTATTTGAGTCCATCATGCCTTGCTGAATCAAGGGCCCTTTCAACGTCTAAAGTGCAGCTGAGGTAATCAATTTCTTTGCTTGCCCTAATCTGATGTCTTGGCAAGTCGTGCGACATGTTCGATTCCTTCTACGCACTTTGCCATCTCTTGAAGAAGTTTTTAGTCTTCATGTTATTTAGCATTCTGTTGTTTAGTGTCTTTTCAAACAGTTTGCCGATGCAGGGGAATGCAGGCTGATTAGTGCGCAATTTGTTGGAATTTTTTCATCTTTGTTGGGCTTTGGTATTTTTCCGACTGCATTTTTTCCAGATCTGTGGGAAGTATCCTATTTGTAGACATCTGTTTGTTGCTACTCTGTCGAAGAGTTTAGTTGGTGCCTGGAGTAATCAGTCTGTGGTTATTCGGCCGTAGGCGGGATTAGGCCCGTTTGGCCCGGAAGGTTCGGACCTATTGGAGGTCCCTTCAACCCACCTGATGTGTTTTGATTTTCCTCTTATCGAGTTCTGTTTCTTCGATATTCTCTTAGTTGGCTAAGGTCTGCATTATTTTCTTGACGAACTTGAACTCAAAAGGACGTGGACCAATGTGGGAGGAACCAGGCCTCCCTGAGAGGTATCACCAGTATCTGTTTGAGGTTCCAGTCCTGTCTGCTTTCCTGGTGTTGCGTCGTTTGACATTGTTTTGTAATTTTTCTGGCCTTCTCCATTGTAATGTCTAGTCCATGGTTAGGTCTTCTGGTATTGGGCTATCTTTTAATCCGGTGGTGGTCTTTCACTGAAGGTCTGCGTATCCTGATGCTGTTGGCAACTGTCTGGGGGCTGTGGATTTGTAGTGTGTACTGTTGTTCTGGATTGCTGTTGTTGATTTGTGGTATATCTGTTGTTGTTGTTGTTGTTGTTGTTGTTCTTCTTCTTCTTCTTCTTCTTCTTCTTCTTCTTCTTTTCTTCTTCTTCTTCTTCTTCTTCTTCTTCTTCTTCTTCTTCTTCTTCTTCTTCTTCTTCTTCTTCTAAGTTGTTGGTTGGGGGGGAGGGGCAACTTAGAGTGAACACTCCGACTGACCTGCACCAATGTGAGGAGGTTTGCTTCCCTGAGAGGTACTACCACTGTCAAGTTGTCGAGTTCATCCTACGAGGGACTTGGTTTTTCCGTTTTCTAGTAGTTGTGTTCTTGAGGTTAGTTTCTCAAATAGTGGGCTATCTCTTAGTCTGGCGATGGTCTTTTGTTGAAGGTGGCGTAGCGTTCCATGGGTGTTGGGACGTTTGCGGTTTCATGGTAATTTGTCGCTGTGTCTCCAAGAAGCATGAGGGCTATTCAGATTGCCTAGTTCTGTGTGCGTTGTATCTCTAGACGTGTCGATTTGCAGGCGTTTTCAGGATGATATTGCACCGTATTCTAGTACTGGGCAGATGTGGGATGTGTAGGTTTACAGAAGTCTCGTCGCGTTGGTGCCCCAGTTTGTTCCTCGAAGTCTCTTGAGCAGGCCGATTCTTTCCGTGCCTCATCGCGGGTTCTTTTGCCGTGGTGCAGGGTGAGCTTTTTGTCTAAAGTGATGCCTAGTAAGTTGACCTCGTTGCGGCGTCTTCTCCAAATACCGTGATTTCGATCTTTGGCCCTTTCACCATCTTTCAATGTCATTTAGGATTTTTTGCAGTGTTTTTGGATTATGGTAACTCTTTTGTTTGATGTCCAAAGTCATAAGTCGTCGGCGAATTGGGATGCTTACACGTTGTTGCTTGGGTTGATAGGAAGATGGTTTACATAGATTGAGAACAGTAGTGGGTTTGGGAGCGATTCCTGCGGTGTGCCAACCTTCAGTTCCACGGATCTAGATATGTCGCTGTTTATTTTCACTTTCAGGGTTCTGTTGTCGGGGAAAGAAGGATGATATTATTCTGCTGATCTTGTGTGGTAGATTCATGTTGCTGAGTTTGTATTTGAGTCCATCATGCCAAACTGAATCAAACGTCTAGAAGTGCAGCTGCTGTAACCCATTTCTTCGCTTGTCCAAGTCTCATGTCTTGGGCTTGCCGTGTGACATGTTCGATGCCTTCTTTGCCCCATTCTGTAGCTCTTTGCCATCTATTGAAGACTCTTGTGTTCTCTGGGTGTTGTTTTTGTAATCTGTTGTTCTTTTCAAATAGTTTGCCAGTGTAGTGGAGTAGGCCGATTGGTTTGTGGTTTCTTAGGACTTTTTTCATCTCTGTTGGGCTTTGGTATCATTTTTCTAACGTTGTCTGTGAAGTACATGCAGATGTTTTCGTTGAGTTGTTTGTTTGACGGGTTGTAGGTGGCAACAATAATTGTTTTCATTTCTCCTATAGTTATCTCGATGGCTAGGGTCTTGTTGTCAAATTGGCTTGTGTCGATGATCTTCACGTGTTCTCTGGTACATTAATTAAACAAGGTGTAATGTTCCAAACAGCTTGGTCACTGAATGAGGGACCCCACTGACAACAAGTCTCTGTTACATTGTCTCTCTCAACAAAATTCACAAGAGTAGACAAAAGTATTCTTTAGTGACTTATTACGTATATATTTCGGACAAATGGGTATGCACGTGGACACCTGAAATGACCCGACAGACCTGACAAGTGCCGGTCCAATATTATTTAACCCTTTAGCTATAACGCAAGGCAGACGACACTTTCATGCAAAATTCTTGAATAACTAACCTTTGTGCGTCAAAAATATAGCTCATGACACCTTATTGGAACGAGCTCGACGAGTTCGTTCCAATGGCGGATCATAAACTACGTTTTTGAGAAAAAACTGAAAGAATAATAAAAACTGAATGGTAAAGTTTGTGAATAGTGTTGGACGGTTTTTGGTGTCACGTTAGGTAAACGGTTAAGTGTGAATTTTGTAGGTGATATTTACTTGTTATTACAGGGCGGCTGTAGAACTGAAGGGGTTGAGTATAACATACAGTACACGTTGAGTGATGTTGAGAGAAAAAACACACCCAGAGAAATTTCACCCAGATAAACCTATTTCTTCGGGGGAAAAACATTAACCCATTGGCTAACACATGTAGAGGATGACAATTCAAAACAATTAAAGATTTGAACAACAGAAATCATTCATTTTCTTCGACAAAAGTATAGTTTACGACCTACGTTATAAACAGACTCAACGAAAAGAGCTATTTCCATTGATGGGGGCATAAATTATGTTTTTGAAACAAAAATTGATGAAAAAAAAATTTAATGGCGATTTTTGTGCATAGCGCTGTCCAGTTGTAGTCGTTACATTAGGCAAATGTTCAAGACATGTAAGTAAAATTTCGTCTGATTGGTATAATCCGGGTATAACCCCGAGGTCCATCAGTGGAAGCTTTAAAAATAATTTAACCGCGGCATAGTTTTGTTATGTACAAGGGCGCCGGAAGCGAGAGGAGAGCAATTTACTTCCCGAGAACTATAAGTGAGAGATCTTCGGGTACTCGTTTCTAACGTATTTTACGGGTGCCAATGGCAATGGGGTGTATCATGTATAATGATGGAGTTTGGCTGAAAATCACCAAACAAAGAATCTATAGAAACAGTGGGATGATTTCTAAAGCTTTATATTGTCCCATGAATGATACAAGGTGCCATTGCAATGTTTTAGCTTAGCATTGCAGATGACATTTTGTTCCTCTCAAGGAACCACATATATGATACGTTGCAAACTCCCGGTCCTAATTCATGCCCAGATTCGAGTGTCCATTTAGGTACCACAGCCTCCCTTGCCCTTGGATGTGTCCTTGATTGGGTACACTGTTTGAAGTGACTAAAGATCGACTGCACTCATTTAACACAAATATCCTCAAATGACCTTCGCTCGGTTATCTCGTGATATCCTGTCTCTGCACACAAAACAACCCAGTTGCGTCTGGCACCATCAAAATTATCCTCTGATGCTCACGATACAAGGAACCGCACTCTAGAATATTCCAGTTAAAGCATGGTTAAACGACTGAAAGAAAACAGCGTGTACGCGTAATTTGGCAATGGTGGCCATTTTCTTCATCCTATGATCCAATCCGCTTAATTACTTTACAACAGAATGCTTTACGGCATTCATAAAGAGTAGACAATTATATCTGTTCCAATGTGTAACCAGATAACATGTCCTAATTATTACTATGACCCCTTACCCACCACCCAACCACAACCGAAGATTTCGTTTTTACAAATCTTTGCTACCCTTTTTGTTTGCATTTACACCCAAAGATTTGGTAATTACCACTTTCTGACATTACTTTTTCGTCTTAGTTGCACATTGCGTAAGATTGCTTTCCTCGTAATAAAACATGTGAACTATGTATCGTAATAACCTATACTTTAAGTTTTTAAAAATGGGATTAAGCAACAAAGAAGTAAACAGTTATAAAATGAATACACTGCTTTTAAAGCTAAAAATTATCTTTTATTAAAGAAGAATATTCAACAATTTTTTTATGATTATTGCACATAAAATCAATAATATACTAGAGATTTCTAACACAGATAAGCTAATCTTAACAAAGAACAGAAATAAAACTTAATATGAAATATAAAATAATAACAATTTTGATCAGCTATGTTTTTAACCCTTTACCCAACGTAAATGATCCAAAACGGCCAGCGCCATTTATAAAAATATCCATTCAATTTTCATTTTTTTTACCTTTAAACGTAGCTTATGACTCCTCAATGGAAATATGTTCCGACGAAAAAAATGAAACAAATAGTTATTCAATAATTTTGTTTACAAGTGTCGTCTGCTTTTCATGTTAGGCACAGTGTTAGCAGAGAGTCGGTCATTGTTGGTGATTGCAACAGACGTTTTTGGGTGATACGCATCGGTTAGAATCTCAGACACACTCTCATCTCGAGGCTTATTCTGGCCATGCAGGATTTCGATTTGGAACGGAAGTGACATACATCTACAGCGTGTTCTTTATACAACATAGGTTTTTACGACTGGGGAAAACATTGCCGCTGAAAACAGATGATATTATTCCGGTTAATACTTTCAATTACAATATAAACAAAACATATTTAAAGATATTCTTTGGACAACATCTATTTCTTCTCTCGTGCAGAAACCATTTTGTATTTTCTTACACGTTCATTGCAATGGCAACTGCAGCCTGTGCGGCAACTTTATAACCCCCCCCCCCCCCCGCCTCCATTCAGCTCACGATAGAGATTTCCTCATGTTACCCCGAACCACAATGAATCGGTATACTAAAGGGTTTATTGTTCATAATATGAGGCGACTGTTTTTTTTCCAATGTGGCGTCACTGCTTCACGTGATATAACCACTCGGAGGTTATAAATCATACACCCACAGCCTCCATATGTGCCGTCTCAGCATGTTACTGTTACGGTTTGGAGAATGTAATGTCCTGAAGAGTCATATACGTCAAAGCGCCAATAATGGACACAACAAAATTCTCCAATTGTATTAAGAAGTAGAAAAATACGGAAGTTTTACCAATCATTTATCCAAAACACAGTCACACAGAAAATTATCAGTAGTGATAAAAATTCGACGATAAAAGATTTTGTATGGTTATTGAGGTAACAATACAGGAGATATGGCGTATGTGAGGTTCCATGACATTCTAAATTCGATTTTGTCACATTTTCACATTGAAGCACACAAGATTCCTACGATGACACGGGATAGATTATATGCTGCCCACGCGATGAGAGTATTCGTCCTCTTCGTATAGTTTTGTTTCATCCATTATTGTAAATAAGATATCTTCGAAATAAGACACTCCTTGGACGAAATGTATTTTAATGTTTTCGTTTAAACATATTCTCTGTAGTGGGCTGCTGATGTTGGCAGTCATCATTAGGTTTGTTGTATAACAATGCTTCTCACATTGCTCACCTTTGACGTATATCACGACCAAAGCGTGGCTGCAAAAACTTATCGCATGGACGATAGAGGGTGTTATGATACTGGAAACATCTATATAAAAAAATGCCCACTGTACCTTTATAATATACAATAATATATACAGGATGAGGGGTTTTGTCCACACTTTTTAAATTTATTATGTTATAGCCCATTGTGTCGAGAGATGATTTATAATTGGCAAACAAAAACAAAAGTCCATTGTTTTTACCGTATTGTTGGTGAAAAATGCCTTGTAACCAGTCTAGTAGGTATATTTCTGGATAACACAAATCTGGATAGTTTTCTGCATTCACCTCACGATCTACACTTCTAAAGTGACGCATACTGAAAACAAGTGGATCGCGTATAAAGATAAGACTTTCAATGGTTACTCTGAAAGAAAAAGTAATAATTTATCCAGAACATATTGATAACTAACCGATCAGATCTTAAAATCATTGAATCGTCCATATTTCCAGCCTATCTTCAATAAACTATTAAAGTGGATAATACAGGAAGCTTGCTGGTTCGGTGATTCATCCAGTAAGACGTAAACAAATCGACCGTCCATCACAAAGCAACAAAGTTGAACCAAATTGGAATGGGGGTTCACTAATAATTTTGTCCTATAGACATTTAAAATTATTACTGAACCTACCTACATATACAGAAAAGAAGACTCGCCCACTCCTGTCAATAGAAGTGCGTAAGACGAAAGCTACCAGCGTGTCAGATCACGTAACACAACTAGGAAACGATATTTATAGAACAGAAAAACAAATCTCCAGAAATTAAATATTCATACATATTCTACATTGCAGATATAGTTTAATTAGGACCCTCTTTGGAACGATCTGTGTTTTGAAAAGAAATAATTAAAAAGTATTACATTTTCTTCTGATTAAAATGGGTCAGATATGGTTGTTATGTTAGATAAATGGTTATTAGTACACCAAAACGAATGAACTGAGAATTCAATGAGAACAATGAAAAAAGTATCTTAAAATTCCTTTTCAAACCTCTATGGGGCATATTCAATCGTTCAATCGTTGCTGCTCAAACAGACAGAGAAGACACAACAAACAAACGAAATGGGAATGGCAGATAAAAATATAAATTCAAAACACAGTAATGTGATTATAAAATAAAATTCTTATAGTTTTGGACCTCTTTCTGAGGAAAATTCTCAGTGAAACACCAATACTGTATTTTGACTGACTTCATTGTTATTCATTAGGAAATCTGTGACCAGTTGTTTTGTATGAAGGTTTATAGTTCCCTGAAAGAAAATAATTAAAGAATGATATTCAGTATTGCAGTGTTTTCAATAGTTATTTTGTGGCCGAGGTCGATGTAAGACATTGTTATTTCAATCACCAAATTTGGACACAAACCTAATTTTCTCACTGAAACAACCAAAGTCCTAACATAAAAAATAACTGGCAAACAAAGATGTCTGGTTATTTTCTTAGTTATCGTTCATGCCAAGCAACTTTGATTCCTCTTTTTGGATCAGCACATAAATATGAACAAAGGAGAATGTCGGTTCTCGGGCCACCATTCAAAATCTGCAAGTAAGCCTTCAAAATCGGTCATCGCCATGTGTAGATTCACTCGTCTTGGAT
This sequence comes from Pictodentalium vernedei, assembly GCA_031216915.1. Taxonomy (NCBI): domain Eukaryota; kingdom Metazoa; phylum Mollusca; class Scaphopoda; order Dentaliida; family Dentaliidae; genus Pictodentalium; species Pictodentalium vernedei. The sequence continues at coordinate 629,339,023 of CM062295.1, read as the reverse complement.
AGTTCCGTTGATTGGAAAAGCCAATCTCCAGTTCGCTTTTTCGACCAACTGATATATTCCTGACGATAGAAACTGAACAATTCCGTGAAGATTTATTTTCTGTGAATAAAAGCTGATCAATCGAGACTTTGCTCGACATTTTTATGTGATACAATCGTGCAAATGTCCACAAAAAATGGACAAGTAAACAGCCCATAACAGCGTCGAATTTCAAACAGATTTAGACTGAGGACCTGAGAACTTGAGAATAGTTCCAGTCTGTGGTGAATTTTATAAGAATTATATTTTGAAAAGTAACGTTTAGTGAAAGCAAAAGTTGTTCAAGAGACACAAATTATGCAAAACATCAACAAAAGAAGAATATACAGAAGATAACAAACATTTGTAATTTAGGTATTAAACGATGAATTTTAGAATTACCAGGATTCGGTATCAAACACTCGCTTATTCAAGCCCTCTCCTTCCATTTTTTATTAGGCACATCCTAAATAGTAACTTTGAAACTGTCTAGTTTAAATATTACGTCTTGTTCGACCTCTGGAGGCAATACTATGAAACCATTACAAGTGTACTTTATAGAATATAACTGTCTAAAATTAATCATTAGAATTTTAAAAGATATGGCAATTTGCCAAATGCTTTGAAAATGCTAATGGTTTATTTTAGCCCATTTAAAGAAATAACCAGAGAAAACAATTCTAATTGTAAATTTGCGATAGTATTAGCTGCAGAGGTTGAACGAGAGGCAATATTTAAGCTAGACAGTTTAATAGTAATACATGTCATGGCGGCCCTTCCAAACTTTCTAAGTATAAAGTTTAAGTTTCACACAGTAGTTCACAAGCTGTACTTTGGAAACAAGAACTACATAGATATATTAGATATATATATATATCAATATCAAACGCTGATTAATATCTACAGAGGAATTTACCCAGTGCATTAGATAAAGGGTAAAACTACATTGTGAATACGGATAGCATAGTATAGCATCGCCGTGTAACGAGAAAAACACATTGATTACACTTGATCGGACACACAAGCTGGATATTAAAATGAAAGTGTCAATGACACTGTAGCTTAACTTGTGTGTTCTGTTTGATGAGAAGGATAATGTTCAATGTTTATGAAACGATTATGAAATAAGACAAGAATTGTGATAATTGGGAATATGTTCATTTCTGTTCAGTGTATGCTATGTTTTTGATAAAAATATTATGAGGTGTACACTGTACTACAGAGCTGAGGGTGGGTTAATATGACCTCAGAGTTAATGTATGTGGCCCTCACAGTTAGCATATATCAACGAACGTTACCAAGTTACAGTGAAATTATTCCAAAACGAGTCATCCTATCAAGTTACGTTGACATCCCTTCATAAATATGGCCTGTAGACTGTGCTAAAGGTGCTCAATCGTGTCCAAAAGGGGACGTTCTCATCTAGACATTATATGAAGTCAACCTACCAAGTTACAATGAAATCCCTTCATAAATATGACCTGTAGACTGTGCTAAAGGTTTTCAGGCTTCGGGCTCGGGCAGCCATCATGGGTGAATGATCGCAACCATCGTGGACAATCTCATCTGGGCATCATCTGGAGTGATTCTACGAAGTTACAATGAAATCCCTTCATAAATATGATCTGTAGATTGTGCTCAAGGTTTTCGGGCTTCGGGAACCTGTAGCAATCACAGTTGACCAATCACGACCAAAAGGGGATGCCATCATCTAGGCATTATATGGAGTCAACCTAACAGGTTACAATGAAATCCTTCCAAAAATATAACCTTTTGCCTATGCTAAAGGTTTTTGGGTTCGGGCACCCATCAGGGCTGAATGATCGCGATCAAAATGGGACGTTCTCATCTCGACATTATTTGGAGTCATCCTACCAAGTTACAATGAAATCCCTTCATAAATATGACCTGTATACTGTGCTAAAGTTTTTCGGGTTCCGGGCCCTGTAGCCGTCACAGTTGCCCAATCACGTCCAAAAAGGGACTTTCTCATCTAGACATTATATGAAGTCAACTCACCAAGTTACAATGAATTTCCTCAATAAATATGACCTGTAGACTGTGCTAAAAGTTTTCGGGTTTTGGGCTCGGGCAGTCGTCACGGTTGGCAGATCACGCCCAAATGGGGAAATTGTCATCTAGACATCATAAGGAGACATCCTACCAAGTTACAATGAAATTCCTCCATATTAAACATGACCTGCAGACTGTGCTAAAAGCTTTTGGGTTTCGGGCTTGGGCAGCCATCACGGTTGACAGATCATGCCCAAAGGGAGATGTTCTCATCTAGGCATTATACAACGGCATCCTAACAAGTTACAATGAAATTCCTTCATAAATATGACCTGTAGACTGCGTTAATGGTTTTCGGGTTTTGGACTCGGGCAGCCATACCGGTTGACCGATCGCGACCAAAATGGGACGGTCTCATAAAGACATGACCCCAAACCTGCATACGAAATTTCGTGACGATCAGACAAGAACTGTGGGGTGTAGCTCGTGCTAAAGGAAAATTTGAACAGACTCACAGACCTCCGCACGCGTGATGGCAATAGCTTATCTTGACTTTGTCAAGTTAAGCTAATGATTAACCATGATGAGAAAATACCGAAATTCCCAGTTGAGAATATTTCCCACAATGGAACTCGGAATTTAACTATTTCCGTCTTGTTTGGCATCGCTTGGACAAACAAGATTGAATTAGATAAATTCACAGTTGTATTATATGGGAAAAAATCTCAGCTTGACATCAGAGTTAACACTTTGAACCTGAAAGACCGCTTTACGGTCCAGGATCGTGATATAACCTGACTTTGTTAATTAGACAGCTGCTCTAAGAATTTGAGTGATAGATCAATCAAGATTTTCAATGTTGATTGGTTTTCCCCCAAGTAAGGAATATAGATTCTGTCAACGGATGACACCGAACTGGCGTGGAAGATACTACCAGGGTTCAGAGCATTAAGGGGTTAATTACAATATTAATGTAGTTATTCAGTAATTCTTATTACGGGATTGATCGGTTGTCTAGTTGTGGTTAATCATTGCAACTGTTTTGCTGCAGCACAAAATTAAAGAAAACAGCGACGTTATGGTGGTGCTGTATACAGAAAAAGACTACTGCGTTAAAAAGGAGTATAAAATATACAAACCTCAATATGGCCACCATCATACTCATATGGGTATCTACAGTCAATGATGATATATTTTATGATTTCCAATTTAGCAGCCATAAGGTCACCGAGCTGGAATGAAAAACAAAATATTTTAGTTTATTATGTTGATCATCCCTGGTTTTATACGTTCACCAAACTTAGCTTTCAATTCTGACGAGTGCTGTTGACAAATATCACCATTCAAATTTTATTATTATTTTCTTTTCAATTTTTGCCTAAGAAACATAGCTCATGACGTCTTATTGGAATGAACTCCCATGCTTTTCACTCGCACGTAGACTATTCGCAGTTACTTAATTTCGATGTTACGTTACCCATTCCCATTTTGGCTGAGAAAACTCCACCCCTCCTCGAAAGTAAATGAGACTACTTACGGTGTTTGTGGAGGTTGATTTCAAGTCTTTCTGTATTCCTGGAACTGTTGGTAACCTGTGTCGGATGCTCCCATCTCCAATGAGACTACTGTTTTTGTCATACCGTGGACAGCATCCATTATTCTCTGTTTTGAAAGATTTTGGTCCATAGTTGCGCGTTTTCTAAATGGTGTCGGTTCATCATCTGAAAAGAGGGCCTTTCTTTTAACAATTGTGGATCGGTGGCAGTGCTTTCTACAAGTGTCCTGTCTTGAGTATGGGGTAGTACTCTGGAATAATAAACATATGTAGTACATAAAACATATATCCTTTCTTTGTTCTCGAACTTGACACTGCAATTTTTTAATTAGTTTAATTATTTTGAATTAATGATTATAAAGATCTTTGCGAACGGCTTTCGTTTAATTTGTAGAAATTTGTTTTTGGTGAACATTTATTTTGTAATGAGGATTGTACAGAATTTTGAGTACAGTAAAAGTGACGCAACTATTAATCATATGTTATCTTGTACACAAACTGCCAGTTATTAAATGACTCTATATTCTGAAAACTTTCTATCAAAATTTCTAGCTGCATTTTTTTTTCTTTTTCCATTAATCATTATACTGTCTAAAGGCGATTGATCAACAATGAATAAAGATCCATATCTGTATCTGAGTCTTCTTGAAATAAGTGTTTTCTACAAAACAAAAATTCTACTATAATAATGCTTAGATCATACAAAACTGTCAAACACCAAAACTAGCACCTATCTTCTCCCTACTGGGCGGACCTTTATTTATTAATTAATAACACTTCTTAAATCTACATGAACAAGTTCTTATTCGAACATGCTTGACAAAATAAAACTGCTATACTTTTCCATATCCGTATTGTTTGGTAATACATTCTCATTTTTCACACATCCAATCCAAATAGTCAATGAAAAATCCCCAAATGAGGCTGTGAAAGATCGTTGTTTGGGGGGGGGGGGGGGGCGGGGGGGGGGGAGGCAAAAGACAAAATATTTTCTGTCACCAGTATCAGCGAATCTGAATCTTACTAGGGTCTATCATTTTGGCTCGTTTACAAAAGCTGTAAGGTCTTGCCGAATCCCTACGTATTCCTAAACATGTCTATCGCTATACTCTCGCGAATTCTTATTTTGTTATTTTTCTTTTCTGTATAAATATAACGAAATCATTGAATAAATATTCTCTTAATTGGGATCTTACTCATGTTCTATACAATAGCGTCCATAAGTAACATTTTAGCTAATGAACCTACCGCATCAACCCAGAAACCAAGTTACTATAAAATTATTTTTGTCAGTCATCCTTATTGGTGTTGTTTGAAAGCTATATATAATGCTGCGGGGAAAGCGTCCCAGAAACAATAGTACGAGCATGCGTGAAATAGAACACAGGTTCGCCGTTGGTTAATCTACGCCACGTCGTCCCGTTATCTTTAACTAAGTTTGAATGGTCCAACCTGAATAGAAAATACCGCGGAGCACGAGATTTTAATGTGTTTTTTGTATTATTTATTATGATTATTAGGGCTGAAGCAGTTGGCTCCTTTTCGTAACAGACTCACCGAGAGCTATAACCGGATAATATCCGGCTATCCGTGGCCATTATTTCACCGAATCTGGGATCAAAACTATAAGAGAAGGTAGCATTCTCAAACTATTCCGTAGTGTGTATGGAATACTTTCTACGGAATACTTTCTGCGATTACTCAGTACTCACGAAAACTGCCGATCATTAACGAAGTCTTGAACGCCATAGTCAATTATTTCTCAATATGTACAATGCGGCTTCGAGGTGTAATCTATCACAAAGGAGAAGTCAGATTTACTACGTTTGAAACGTGGAATGACGATCACTATCAATTTCGGAAAACCTTTTGACGGGTTTTCTAATCGGTTTAGTAGCTAACTGGTTTCAAACCGATTATCCAGTTAACCATTTCAGTACAAATGATTATGCAAGGTGCATAGCTCCCATTAGACTCTAAAAAAGCCGGATTTAGGGATTGTGCGGGCGTCATTCACCCGAGGTGCTGGTGATCAGTGTGTTATTAGCCCATATCTTTTGGGACTAGGTATTCTCTATGATTTCTAGGACCCCGTTATGGCTTGGATATTTGCGTGTCGTGCCAATGACTCGTCCAACCCAATGAGTCTTTGGTCATTAGAAACGCATCTGCACCTTTTGTTGATGACCCGCGATTCACGTACTGCATCTTAAGTAGTTAGACCACAAGATCTAGGCTATTCAAACTTATATGTTCCTGGCCCTGTGGCTCATCCCCCCACACACAACCCTGTGTCTCATTTATATCGAATCAGGCCGTTATTTCTCCTATTAAATTCCATTAAATTAATCACACTCTTCGCTGACACCAAACCACCTCAAAGATTAGCACCCTGTTCGTGGATTAAAGACAATTTCTTGTACATATGTTTTTCCTTCTCCTGTTTTTCACTTTCTATTTATCCAACTTCAGTATGCCTTATTTCCAACAGTTTTTTTTTACATTTCCTTTCTTTATCTGAAGCCAACTTGAATGTATCTTATGCACAACGGACTGAACTGTCTTCTATCATGAAGAGTATCATTATCCGAGCACTCAGTGTGTGGTACCACTCAGATATTACATAATGCGTAACCTCGCAATGTATCGAGCTCGGATAGGTACCTTCAACTTAGCAGCTTAGATTCGTTGCATCAAAAGCAGATTAGGAGACGCGGAATCCATTTGCTTATTAATATATTTACTCACGCGCCTTCATGGCACGAAACACCTTGAATGTCTAGTTGCGATGCCTGTTCTGTTCTTTCTCACATTGCAGCCATCGCGGAAGAGCGTTCGGGCAAATGTATCTTACCAAAGAAACCCATCGTACCCAAACACCTTGCTTACATGGTCCCTAACAATTTTCTGGATACAAACGTAATATATTTCATCCTGTGCCTCCTTCATTTTCAATGCAGTCTGGATATAATTGCCTCTGAGTTCTCTAAAGAGCTACTTAACACTGCTTCCCTTCATATACCCAACAAATGGATCACTGTTAGAAAGTATCAACCAAAATGGATGCATAACGAAATAAGATTACTAATAAGACAGAGGAAAAGGTTATATCGTGTTGCCAAAAGCGATGGTCTTCCACAGTCCTTTGAAAAATACAAACAGAAGAGAAACGAAGTGGTCTCGGCCATCAGGAAGGCGAAGGCAGCTTATGTTGCGAACGTACAGTCAGTACTCACTAGTCGTGCAACTACGCCAGCCCAGTGGTGGAAAACCTTTAAGACGTTCATTGGCAACACCAATTCAGATATTCCGGCTATCAGTCATTTGGACAAAACGTACGTCACAAACAGGGAAAAAGCTGATGTGTTTAATGAATACTTTAGCTCTATCTCATCAGTGGGTGACTCTCAGGCACCCCTACCTATACTGGCCACACCCACCCCTTACTCAATTGACAGGATAATCATACAGAGCAGTGATGTATACGAAGCGCTAAAATCCCTTAATGCATCAAAGGCTGCAGGACCTGATCTTATAAGTCCCCGGTTGCTGAAGGAATGTAAATTATCCCTATGTGAACCTCTCTCAGTAATCTTCAATATTCACCTGAATAATAATTACTTTCCACTTATGTGGGAAAAGGCTAATGTAACGCCTGTTTTAAAAAAGCATCCATCCAATTCAGTAACGAACTATCGTCCGATTTCCCTCCTTAGTTGTGTTGGCAAGGTTTTTGAAAAATGTATTTTCAAACAGTTGTGGAAGTACTTGAGCAACAAAAACATCCTAAGTCAATTTCAGTCGGGATTCACCCCCTGGTGATTCGACTATACTTCAACTAACTGACCTCTATGACGAATTCTGCCGAGCCCTCGACGACGGAAAAGAGGTTCGCGTAGTCTTCTGCGACGTCAGCAAAGCTTTCGATAAGGTGTGGCATGTTGGTCTCATTCGCAAGCTGGAAAAAACTGGAGTGTCAAGTGATCTACTAGCATTTTTAAAATCGTACCTCTCCGACAGGGTCCAGAGGGTCGCAATTGTCTCCGAGACCTCATCCTAAAGACCGATAAACTCTGGAGTCCCTCAGGGGTCGATACTTTGCCCCTTATTATTTCTCATATATATCAATGACATAACAGATAACCTCTTGAGTAGCATTCGACTCTTCGCTGATGATACATCATTGTATCTAATAGTTGATAATCCAACCCAAGCATCAACTGTGATCAACCAGGATCTGACTACAATAGAGCATTGGGCCAAGACGTGGTTGGTTGAGTTCAATCCTAAAAAATCTGAGACCATGCTCATATCGCGCAAGGTTAGCCCTGCTGTGCACCCACCACTGTTTCTTGGTAATGCCCAAATATCGGAAGTTAAAAATCACAAGCACCTGGGAATTATCTTAAATGATGCATGTACGTGGAATGACCACATTGAACATATCTGCGGTAAAGCATGGTCTCGCGTAGATTCACTGAGGAGACAAAAGTTTACTCTTGACCGCTGTGTCCTTGAAAAGATTTACTTTGCCTTTATTAGGCCTCTTCTTGAATATGGTAGCACAATTTGGGACAATTGCACGTCGAGTAATAAAAATGATTTGGAAAAAGTACAGTTGGCTTCAGCAAGGATAGTGACTGGCGCAACCATGAGTGCTAGGACTTCCGCGCTGTACAATGAAACCCGCTGGGACTCACTTGAAGAAAGACGTCGCAAATACAAACTGAAACAATTTTTCCGAATGTTCCTCCATGCGACGCCCCCATATATTGCTAATAAAGTACCTCCAACGGTCTCCTCCACCAGCCGATGTCTCAATCTCCGAGCAGGTAATGACTTCCGAGTTCCCTTCTGCCACGCCCAACTGTACCAGTCGTCATTTATACCGAGAACTACAAGCCTATGGAACGACATACCTTTATCAATCAGAGAAAATTCATCAGTGAGTAATTTCGAAAGTTATCTTAACAGGGGCAATCTGCGACCCCCGTCTTTTTATGGCTATGCAAAATCACGAATAGGACAAATCTATCACTGCAGATTGCGGTTGTGTTGCAGTAATCTAAGCACCCATTTATTCAATAACCACCTGTCGCCTTCGCCCCTGTGTCAGTGTGGTGTCCTCGAGACAAGCGAACACTTTCTTTTGTTCTTTCCTGTCTTTGAAGAGGCACGCAGGTCAACAATAAAATCACTTCCATTTGCACAAGATGTGACAACACTCCTATTTGGCTCCGAATTCCTTACCATTGAAGAAAATTTGTCTGTATTTGAAATGATGCAGGACTTTATTCTACTTAGTAAACGCTTCCAATAATTGCGACCCTACCGCTGCTCACCTTATAGTTTACAATGGGTGGAATCAGGGCCTAGTCGCCTTCTGGATGATCTCTCAATACAACATCTCTTTCAAGTGAGCTCCTATCGTATTATCCAATTATCTCTTCTGTTAATGGACCATCAAACTAACCTGATGATCGGTTGCAGGGGGTTTGCTTGTCTGTCTTACGTAAGTTTTCTTTTTTAGCAAAAGCCTACATCAAATGAAATATCTGCGGGTTGAGGGCCTGGTTATTAGCTTCTCACACTGTTGGGTTTTCTCATGGGGGGGGGGGGGGGCAGGGTTCCGGGTTATTGTTGCCTCGCTGTGTGCCGCGGGGGACGAGCGGTGGTTCGTACATTATTGAACAAGACATTGCATGCTAATGAATAATGCGTCTTCCACTTGCAAGACACTGTTCGTTTCCCGGCGGTGCATGGTGCTGGCGGCGGTCCTCCGGAGTCGTGTCCCTCACTGAAATGAAAAACGTTATCAGCGCTCGCATCCCCTCCCCCCCCCCCCCACACACACAATCCGATGTCCATTAGAATACCATCGTCTTATATTAGCGTTAGGCTGCGCTTTCCAAGTGAGTCAGTTCCCTAACTGTTGTCGATCAATGTTTATGTCTTTTGCATTCAAGTTGGCCCTTTTCAAATGTCATCCTTCTCCTTCACTGTTCCTCACTGTTCCTCTCGATCTACTTTCTTCATTTTTTTTCTCGTTTAAACAATATCTAAACAGACCCAACCGTTCTATCTGTCTAACTGAAATTGTGTAATCTTGCAGACTTGGGAGGCGGTTTACATAAGCATTCAGCTTTCTTCCGAATCCCCTACTACAACAAGTTAGTTTGACATTTTAGGTGTTAAATGTATTCACTAAAATTTATGTACAATACATTCAATACGTTTACACTTGTTTGCATGTATACAGTTAACTCATCTTTTTCAATAAAAAACTATTGTTTAAACTAAAACAGCCGTGTTAAAAATTTAAAAAAATAAACTGGGTAGAGTGAATATGAACCCAACCCAGTTGATTTGGGTTAATTTTTAACTCAACTGATTTTAAGAGTGTAGTATTTTAGCACGTCGAGCTGGAATTTATTGCCAACGTGGAGAGTAGTTGTACAACAGAACACACAAAAACTTTTAATGGGGAAAAAGACTGATACGGAAAAAGGCGCAATCTCTGTCAATGGATCTCTGGGTTTAATCTGAGGATCCATTGACTAATACATTTTTTGTACTTATTTTGGCTATTCATGCAATATTGTGGTTACGGCATTGGACTTCAAACCGAAACATTCACGGCCCGATCCCCGCCAGGGATAACAGCGTTGTGTTCTTTGGCAAGGCACTTTATCCCGATTTCCTACTTGGGGCACGATGGCGCTGCCTAATAAGGCGTAATGCACGTCTATGGTGCACTTTTCTTCAACCATTGCAAACCCTGCTTGTGTGGAATTAGTACGTTGGCGAGTCTGACGGTTGCTCACCGATGGTCGATGGTTCTCTCCTAGTATTCCAGAGTCTTCCTCCCGTAAAACTGACCGACACAAGGTGATTCTGACTGTCGGAATTGCCGTTAAGCCCCAATAAAATAAATTAAAATAAATGTACTGTATGAGTTGATGATACTGTTCTGGAACCTATTAACAGTGTATAGGCTTGAGCTTTACGACAAGTCCAACTTTTGGGGATGTTCTTATGAATATGCTGAAGATGAATTTACAGCTCCAGAGAATATAACAAAAACGTTTACCACTCTAAAACCATTCATTATATGGTAACAATAATACAATTTTGACGTCAATATGGTTTCACTTCCGTTTTACTTATTCATTCCACAAATGTAATAAAAATAATGCTGACCAACCATAAACCGCTGGTGATGATACAGTGATTCATTAAATACTTTTGTTCTTACACTTAAGTATCACCAATTCGGAAGTGGTGAGATCGAGCAAGAAATGAGAATGGAGTGATTCTGAGAATACATCAATATATCTGTACGGTGATACATTTAGTCGCGCGACTACTATATCCAATGTCTTTTATTTTTTTAAAGTAAAAAATTAGGCTTGTTTTCTTTGTAAAAGAAATAATGCAGACTTACCTTAAATCACGAGTCATCATGAAAGGAACCAATATATGTTTATACTATCTTTGATCGAACAAATTTTGAAAATGTGAGATTCGGGAAGCAATGAAAATGAAGTGATTCTCGGACGGAATGGTTTCGCGCGCCGAAGGCGCGCAGGGACGGTTTGAGGCAAGCCCCTTTCGACCCTCATTGGCTGTTTGAGATTTTTTGGATTTATGTCAAGGTGTGTTGAAAGAGGAAATGGTTCAGGTACTCGGCAGAATTTTCTGGCTAAGGTGTCATGGGTGGAAGGTTGGCTGCGTTGATTGATGTTCATTGAACCCTCGGGTGAGGACCAGTGTGGGAGTTTGGGTCCTCTCACAAAGGTGCTACTTCTCCCCGAGGGTGCTGTGGTATTATTTATTTTCGGGCAAGTATAGTCTGCCACTTCGGACATGATTTCGATGGTGGGCCATCATTGGCAAGTATATTCTGCCTTAGGCTGTCTTAGTCGGTGTTTATGTTCGTGGAAGGACATCTTTGGAGAGATAACAACGACCCCTTTTGGGGACCACCAGGAAGAAGACCCGAACTTCCCTGGTTCGGGGGCAGGCCTGCATTATGATCCTATTTGGCTGGGTCAAAAGATGCGCAAAAAGGACGCTTACAAAAAGGGGAAGAGGTGGGACGCAGGACCAACGCTCGCCTCCCTTGAAGTGGTCGACCACTTCTAGGGATGGAGTGGAGGATGAACAGGAACCATGAGGATTACAGTTTCCAGAACTAGTTATCATTAGAATATGTAAAATATAAAAATAAGTATAGCATATTTAGTTTAATGCAGTCTTTAACTTAGATGTGAGTCTTCCATGGAAGACGTGTGTCGCCTGCACTATATTTTAATATTTCAGACAGAATTCTAAGTGGAAAAGGGGCATAACTCTGGAAAAAATACAGCGGATCAAAAAATAAAATAGGAGGTGCACAATGCCATTATGTAATAAAGAATCACTGAAAGTTTCGTCAAAATCCATTCATAGGTTAAAGAGGAGTGGCGGATAAGAGAAAGTGTGACGCGGACGACGCAAGACGACAAAAGTAATCCCTATATGTCGCTCCCCACTTCGTGGGGCGGCGACACAAAAATGGTGTGATTTTAGCTGAGTCGGTGAAGGCAGCCGTTTCTGGTAGAAGGCCACAGCTAAGCTGTTAATCTGCATGTTAGCTCACCGTCTCGTTCACTATTTTTTCTCGAGCATGTTTAGTTTTATACAGTCTTTAAACGTGATGGAATTTTAGTTGAAGTCGGTGAAGGCAGCCCTTTCTGCCAGAAGGCCACAGCTAAGCTGTTAATCTGCCTGTCAGCTCACCTTCTCGTTCCCTATTTTGTATTGAGTCGAAGAACAGGCTTACACACAGAGCCACACCCGGGGGTGTTACTTTCCCGTGTTTTCCTCGTTTAAAAGTCCTATTTTAATGATCGGCCTATTTTAGATAGTTGAGGTAGGGAACAAAAGGCTTACACACAGAGCCACACCCAGAGGTGTTACTTTCCTGTCTTGCCCTCGGTTGTAAGTCCTAGTTAGTATTTCCTTACGTTTAGTCGTTTTGTCCTCAGTTATAAGTCCTAGTTAGTATTTCCTAAGTTTTGGTGGCATGCGGTTTTTGTCTGCATTCGCAAATTACCTGTAGTTCGGATATTAGTTAGCTATCGGCTAGCCGGTAATGGTTTTTCGCGGCTAGAGAGGCAAGGCGGTCTTTTATGGTGGGGATATCGGCTCTGTCGTGGAGTGTTTTGATAGGTGTATCCCATGGGGTACGGAGGACGACCCTAAGCGCGTGATTTTGGACCTTCTGAAGTTTTCCCATATTTGTTTGATTGAGCTCAGTTAGGATGATTGCCCCATATTCGAGTACTGGGCGCACAAAGGCTTTGTATAGTTTAAGTAGGGTAGACTGGTTGGCTCCCCAGGAAGTTCCCTTTAACATTTTCAGTAAGTTAATGCCATATCGTTGGTTTGTTTATTAAAGGACAGGTTTTGATCAATGGTGATGCCGAGGAATTTCGCCTCTTTGCATTCTGGGAGGACTTTATCCAATAGTTTCAGGTCAAAGTCGCGTTTGCCTGTCTTGCGAGTGAAAGTGATTCGTTGGGTTTTATTGACGTTCAGCTTTATTCTCCATTTGGCACACCATTGTTCTAGGTACTCGAGAGCGCGTTGTAGAGGTTTTTGGAGTAGATTGGCAGTATTATTAGTGCCCCAGAGGCCCTTATCGTCCGCGAATTGGGAGACTTGAACACGATCCTCGGAGAATCTGAGATCGGTTACATAGAAGATGTACACGAGGGGTCTGAGCACGGGCCCGTGGGGGTACCTGCTTCTAGGGGGACACTGTCGGATATTTCATTGTTTACTCTGACTTTAATTTCACGATCATTTAGGAAGGAGGATAGTAGTCTAAGCATTTTCATGGGGAGTTTTATTTTGGATAATTTATAGCGCATTCCATTGTGCCAAACAGAGTCAAATGCTTTTTCGACGTCAAGCAGGACTGCCGCGCCTATTTGCTGGTTGTTAATCGCGGTTTTTATTTGGGTGACTAGGCGGTAGACATGCTCGATGCCTTCTTTACGGTTTCTATGGGCTCTTTGTCACTTTTAAAGAAATCGTTATCTTCAAGATGCCCCCTGAGTCGATTGGTAAGGATTCGTTTGTATACCTTGCCAATGCAGCTGAGGAGGCTGATTGGGCGGTAGCTGGCTGGATCGGAAGGATCCTTGTCAGGTTTTGGTATCATGACACCGATGGCTGTTTTCCAACATTTAGGAAAGTGGCCATGGGTGAGGCATGCGTTGTACAGTTTGTTTTTCGATTAGGGAATTTGGGCTTTGTTTAAGAATTTTGTAACTCACTTCGTCCTCGCCGTGTGAGGATGAATTTCTGCACTTTTTATGACGTTGATGATTTCGTCATTGGTGATGGGGGGTGACAAGGTCCTTGTCATCCCCGTGTTCCGGCTCGTTATCGAATTTGGGGTCACGGTAGATATCCGGGTTTTCATTAATGAAGTCATCAATGGCTTTTATGGTGGTGTCATCGTTGCCCGCACCTTGATTCAGCACTATCAGAAGAGACCGACAAATCTCAAAAGGAGGCGGCGTTGCTCTTCTAATAAAGCAGAACATCAAAACTAAAACCATAAAAACTGATCTTTGAGAACAGGAAATCTATATATATATATATGTCACCCAAATGGTGAAACTGTTTAGTCATGTGACTTCTAGCCAATACCAAGACAGGATGATTTTAATGCTGTGACTACAGCTCATTTCACCTCGTATATTGTTAATTAAATCTTACTGAATATATCTCTATCAGTTTCAATGGGATTATTCATTAGGTATAATCTACTATGTAAACAAGCCGTCATAACCAATTACGAATACCTATGGAATACTAAGAACTTTACCTGTTTCATCAGATACGAAAGGTGTAAAATTATTGATGTTTTTAATACAGGGTTAACTCTCTGATTTAAATTTTATTGTAAACACTTGAATTTGCTTTCCTTTTTACTGAACAAGTGGAGAATTTTGTTGAGGGTTAACAGCCTACAAAATATCACTGTTTTTACATGCGTTTAATAACGAGTAAAGTGGAGTTTATCTTTCGACCTCTCATCAAAATTTTTAAAAAAGTTTTAGAAAAAAATGCATTGAAAAGGGGAGATTTTCTTGAGAGAAGTGGCTCTCTTCAGGAACACGCCTTTCCGTCGAAACTGATGTTTTTATCGAACTAATAATAATTTTGCATTAATTACACATCGTAGCAGAAGACTCTTCAAACCCTATTTCACTGGCAATCGCCGAGAATCGTTCTATATCAAATATCCAGAGTGGTGTAGAATGAAAAGATCGCTGGTTTTATTACGAAGGGATTACATAACAGAAGGCCAGTGTCCCATCAAAAACACAGCTTATGATACTAAAATTTAAATGGTTATTTTTGTGAAAAAAACTTACCAGAACTCATTATTACGTGAGTCAAAGGGTTAACAGCAGTTACACAAAAAATACCTTAATATGGAAGGCATAATGACAAGAGTTTCGCAGAGTATTTAGTTGAACAATTATTGTATAGCGTTGCCTTTCCACAAGAGAACGATGCATTAAAACATACAGAAAAGACGGATCCTGGGCGTTGAAGGCAAGTAATGTTGAGATATGTTGATTTTGGCGCCGCAGGCGCCTGGGAAAATGTTTGTGGTCACCAGGCGTGGCTGCCTTTCAGTTCCCCTTGGTTGTCTTACGAAACGTTTGATGGCCTGCACTCACTATATCAGGTTTGGTATTTCCAGTTATCCACTTTTGTTCGTTGCTAGTTATTGGATATTTTTGCCTGGAGACAGTGGTTTTCAAACAATCAACTCCTTTCGGAGCCACCAACCCCAACGTCGCTCGTTGGGATAGCCCTGCCATGAGAGTTAAATGAATAAAAATAAAGAGAAGATTCAGAGTTTGTTTTGGCAGGCCCATCTCCTCCAACCTCGAGGGGATGGTGTAAAAAATATATCCATAACGGTTAACTCGAGATGTTAGATTCCGAGTTGAAAAACTACAGATGGAGAGGTGTGTTGGTGTCGTGTATGCGTGGTCTGTGTGTGTGTCGTATATGCGCGGTCTGCTAGCACCAGTGAAACTGGTAACGGCCACCAACGCGCCTAAAACCCGCCCGGTGTATGTTAGCGACAGGGCCACCCCCAATCTTCCCAGACCCAACCCTCCCCAGGTCTCCCCAGGTCTGATAGCACCAGTGAGACTGATAACGGCTACCAGCGCGCCTGAAACCCTCCCACTGTATTGTTAGTGCCAGGGCTACCCCCAATCTTCCCAGTCCCAACCTTCCCCAGGTCTGCTAGCACCAGTGAGACTGGTAACGGCTACCAGTGCTCCTAAAACCCTCCCAGTGTATTTTAGCGCCAGAGTCACCCCTATCTTCCCGGACCCAACCCTCCCCAACTAAGAGTTCATTTGTTTCTACGGTGGATTAGGGTATGTAGCTCGAGCTCCGACTGGAGGTCGCTGTTCACTAATTCATTTTTTGTGGTTTCCACTAATTTAGTTAATCTGGTTGTAATGAGTTCGGTGGAGCATTTTTCGTGTAGCCACGAGATTCTAGTGTCTTTCGGCATTCTCGTTGCGATGCACAGTGCATGGTTTTAAACGATTTTGCATTTTGTTTAAGTTTCTTCTGCTTGTGTTGCATGTGATTATCACACCGTAGTCGAAGATTGGTCTAACGAAGGTTTTGTGTATATTTCAGTTAGAGTTTTTTAGCTTGCCCCCCCCCCCCACCCCCTCTCCCCTCCATTCAGTACCCCGGAGTCTTCTGAGGAGCCCTATGCGTTGTTTTGCTTTGGAGGTTAATTTTTGAACATGGGTTTTTAGGTTTAGTTTTTCGTCTAAGGTCACGCCAAGAAACTTTGCTTCCGAGTATTTAGCGACTGGGAGATTATAAAGTTTGACAATTACATTATCTTGTATAATTGTAGTTCGGTGAAGGATGACTAGTTGTGATTTTTGAACGTTAATTTTGATGCGCCACTTGTTGTGCTAGTAAAGAAAATCCGAATTGAATGGTTTCGCGCGCCGAAGGCGCGCATGGACGGTTTGGGGAACAAGCCCCCTTCGACCCTCTTTAGCTGTAGGATATAGGTTTTTGATGGTCTGTCTAGGCACGTCAGGTACGGATTGGGCGACCTCCAGTCTCCTCTGTCACCTTTTCCTGCTTCGCCTCTCCCTCCGACCTCTTTGGTGAAGAGGTATGGCTTGGGACTGGTAATACAGGTTTTGGAGGTGAGTTGACAGTCATCGCCTTTTCCATCTCCTGATTGCCGGTCTCAGTCCTCTTCCTTTCTATCCACGCCTCCATTCGCCTGGCATCCCTGCGTTTAGTGGCTGGTGATTTCTTCTTCGTCTTTGTCTCCTTCTTGTTCTCCACGCGTGTCTCGGTGGTAGGCTGTTTTCCCTTCCTCTGGGTGGACCAGTGCGGGTGGGCCCGCGAAAGATAGTACCACTCCCAGGGGTGGGTTTTGTCTTGTATTTAACGGTAAGCTGGGTGCAGTCACTCTCTGGACATTCCAGTTGAGGAGTGAGCTGGCATCCAGCACCAGTAAAGTGTTCTTGATTTTTTCAGGCAGGTAGTCCATGTCTAATTGCTCTTCGCACTCTGAAGTCAGAGGTGTGAAATCTGTGAAAATGTGATGCTAGTAATGCGAACGAAATGATTTCGCGCGCCGAAGGCGCGCAGGGACGATATGGAGGACAAGCCCCTTTCGACCCTCGTTGACTGTATGATTTTGGTTTTGTATGTCTCGGCGTGTCAAAGGAGGAAAAGGAAGGAGGGAAGAGGTTTATCCCTTTCTGCCCTTCTTGCGGCTCTTCTTCTTAGGTGGAGGTTGGCTTGGTGATGGTGATGGTGATGGTGATGAGGCTGGTGGTGGTGTGTAGGTGCCCGCGTTGATTTTTTCACGGAGGTCTCTTGCGTTGATTTTTTCTCGGAGTTCTCTTGCTTTTGCCCGTTCTGCCCTTGCCAGCTCTAGTTCTCTCATTATGTCCTCCCTAGTGAGTGGTGGCTGTACCTCACCCGGGCTTTCCGGTAGTGAAGGAAGGGGGGAGTGAGGGGTGGGAGGCGGGGAAAAAGCAATTTCCAGTTCCTCCTCAGTCTCCACTGGACGTTCCTCATCCAACTGTACCGGCTCAGGAGCCCGGCAGTTGATTGGGTGTACCAGTGGGACTAGGAGGGGAACTGGCGGCTGCCTCCAGAGCCTCCACCCCCTCACTCAACTCTTTCTTCCTATTCCGGAAGGCCTCCAAGCGCCGGGCGTCCCTGCGCTTGGTCGATGGGCTCTTCTTCTTCTTGTGCTGTCTCTTTTCAGAGTCTCCGTGCCCCTTCGGGTGAGGACCAGTGGGAGAGGGGATCCTCTCTCCAAGGGTACTACCTCTCCCCGAAGAGGTTGGTGTTGTTGTTGGCTTCTCAGTTTCAAACTCCACTTTCAGGTGGACGCTCAAGCCTATTTCCTGGTCCAGGAGACAGGGCATGAGACGCCCAGAGCTGAAATGGCTTTCACTAGTCTATCTGGTAGTTCCATGGCTATCTAGGTGATGTTCACGCTCTGAAGTCAGATGTGTGTGAATCAGTCAGATGTGTGTGAATGGCTAGTAATGCTAGTTGTGATTGACTTTTTATATTCTAAATTAGAAAGCCCTAAAGTAATTTCAACACCGACTAATTCTAAGACAGGATGAGGTCCAGCAGGCGATAACTACTCATCTCACCTCCTATCCTACTAATCAACTGTCATTTGATATATATTTTCACAATTTCAATGGGATTATTTAGTTGGTATAATCTTCTGGGTAAACAAGCGGTTATGTCCAATTAGCAAGCAACACATATGGACTACTACGCTCTTCACAGGTTCTTTGTTGTATTAATTAAGCAAGCTGTAGTATTCGAAATGGCTTTCCACACAGAATGATTACATGAGGGTTACAAGCTTGTTCTCTTATGGATATACAGGAGACCGATTTGTCGATTTCTCACTTAAAAAATAAAAAAAATATTCTCGTCAATCGTCAAATTTCATCAATCAAAATTGCCGGGTATTTTTGTAACTAGTAGTAGTACACAACAATGACGTCAAACCTAGAAACCTTTCAGCCAATCAACGGGAACTAATAAAACAATTTCTACGGAAGGTACAGTTTCAGGGATGAAATTCTAAACTTAGGGCATACGTTGAAACTAAGGCCATGTAAAATAGAGATATATTTTTAGTATCAGATATATGATTAGATCAGGTTTTTTTGTTGGGCAAGAGAATTTGAAGTTTTGGTCCCAAAGTTGGAGTCTGATACATAGGGGTAAATTACCAGATGAATTATGGGAAACAGTGGCTTCGAAAAATTGGCTATTTTTTCAAATGTAATTTTTACACGGGTTTGTTACCAGACAGGTAACTAAAAATGAGACGGAAACATATAATTTTTTTTTGCATTTTAGAAACAGGGGATGCTCTGCCCCAGGGGTGGGTAGGTGGGGTTGGTGGGAAAATTCTGCTTTTAAGACTGCTAGGTGGCTGAAAATGACTGGTTTCGGTATTTTTTCAGGCAATTTTTCAGGTTGAAGTCTTGCCTTTGACAATAAATAATTCCACCCACATTCAGATTGTTTATTTCTACTTAGTCAGATAGTGTTAGGTGTTTTTTGTGGATTTGGGAAATGTAATACATGTAATATTTGCATTTGAAGAGAGTGTATGGCATGTCATATTTGGAAAAGCCTGGAAAACTGTGGAGCGGAACCGAAGGTCTGAATTGTAATCAATTAATACATATGATATTCCAGTTCATTAAGAAGTCAACCAAAGTGGATGTTTGATTAAATAATTATTCATTTTGTAAACAAAATAGTACCACAAGTTATTTGGTGCATTAATTAAGTAAGCTGTAGTGTTCGAAATGACTTTCCACACAGAATGATTACCTGAGGGTTACAAGCTTGTTCTTATGGATACAGGAGACCGATTTGTCGATTTCTCACTTAAAAAAATTTAACAAATCCTTCCAAACGTATGATTTTCTAATCGTGAGAGACATTTTTTTTCTTTGTCAAACGCTAGCATAGATCACACTTCCAGTCAAATGTTTTTGAATATTATAATCTGTCAACAGACTTTAGAGTGCGCGAACAACCAATTGGACCGCAATTTGGAAACACTGGAACTACCAGCTACACTAAAGAAGACGATTGCAGCTCTGGGCGTCTCTTGCCCTATCGCCTGGTCTATCCTGGAGGTAGGCAAGGGCGTTCATCTGTCTGTTGAATTCAAAATGGAGGAAGAGACAAAATTATCACCCTCCGCGGGGAGAGGTAGTACCTTTGCTGGGAGGACCTCCTCTCGCACTGGTCCTCACCAGAGAAGGTCAGGAGGCCCTGAAACGAAGAAGAGAAGGATGAAGAGCCCATCCACCAAGCGGAGGGATTTCCGACGCTTTGAGGCTTTCTTGGAAAAGAAGAGAGAGAAGAGTGAGGAAAAGAGAGAAGAGGAAGTAGCCACCATTTCTACTCCAACTCCCACAGATCCACCCATCTTGCCTCCAGCCCCACAACTGGAGACGACAGATGTGGACGGTCCTGTGGAGACCGAGATGGAAATGGAAGCCATCTTCTCGCCATTTCCCGATCCTCCCTCGCCTCTCCCCTCTGCCCCAGAAGGCCAGGACCAAGACGCCGAATCCGATCCACCATCAGAAAACAAGCTATCATGGGAAGACCTCGAAAAACAGACAAAGGAAATAAGAAAAAATGTAGAAGAAGCAGCAAAAGAAACAGCCTGAGTCGCATAAGAGATCAGGAATAAATACGAAAGTCCAGAATTCCAACGAATCATAGCAACATTCGCAGAAAAACACAACCTTCCACTAATAACAACCACTCCAACTGATACAACCACACCTACTACCACTACAACAATATCACCGCCACAGCCTCCTCCCTCCAAGAAGAGAAGTAAGAAGAACAAACGCCGTTAACCCTCTCCTTTTCCCCCTTTAACACGCTCAGACATGGTGCATGACAAAAGTAAAAAGGAACAATATTATAAGTAATCAGGGTCAACAGGGGCTTGCGCCACACCGTCCCTGCGCGCCTTCGGCGCGCTAAAACCATTCTTTCAGTTTCAGTTAGAAATGGCTTTCCACACAACGATTTCCTGAGGGTTGCAAGCTTGTTCTTTTGGATACAGGAGACCGATTTGTCGATTTCTCATTTAAAAAATTAACAAATCCTCCCAAAAGTATGCTTTTCTAATTGCCAGAGACATTTTTTCTCTGTGAAACACTAGCATAGACCACACTTCCAGTCAAATGTTTTTGAATATTATGATCAGTCAACAGGCGAGTAGCGAAGAGGGAGGCGGGGATGGCATCGGTGGATGACCGCAGCCCACTCTCGGGAGGAGAACTCCCCCAGTCAGCGAAATTACCTTCTTCATTGCGGACTTGGGAGCTTGTTCCCACTCGTCTGGGAGCTCCGCTCCAGGAAAATACTGATACCCCTGGGGTGTACAGGTGATTTACTCCGTCTATGATGGGTCAGTGGTGACCGCGAAGGCACGCCTTGATGACGTAGCTGGAATATTATTCAGATAATTAACAAGGTCGAGTCGATATTTCAACTCCAATCCAGACGAATATTTCCGTCAGGAAAAAAATGTTTTGTTTTGGGGGGTTTTTTTTGGGGGGGGAGGGCTACCCCTACAGCCCATACCCCCCCCCCCCCCCCCCACACACCTGTCATTGCTTTGGGAATAAGGCAGAGGAAACTTAAATTGAAAGACCGTATGATCTACCAATGCTTTCTGTGAACCTTGTCTGCGTGTATTTGTGCTGCTCATTCCTTTTCTTGGCAGCTCTTAGTACACAATGATACCCCCAACATTTCTTGCTCACAGAAGGTAACATATTGATTGACAATATTCTGTTTCCAAACATGTATTACACTGGAAAACAAAAGAAGTCACAATTGTGGCCTGGAAACTTAAGCGGGTGTTCTCTTGTATATTAAGGGAGTTTAGCGGGGCGGTAAAACTCACTAGTTCACGATGTCATGCAGTGAATCTCTTTTCATCTCTCAGTTCACAATAATACCCCGACATTTCTTGTTGATTGTTCGTTTTTTTATTCAATGTGTAGACAGATAACATGCCCGCTCTCGAGAGGACTACTCCCCCAGTCAGCGAAATTGTATTCTTGATTGGCGGCCTGTCCACACGCATCTGGCAGCACAGCTCCCACCCCCGCACCGGAAAATACTGCCCCCCCCCCCTCACACACACACACACACACATGATTTGCCCGGTCTGTTTGGATCAGCGGTGACCGCGAAGGCATGCCTTGATGACGTGGTTGAAATATTATTCAGATAATTAGCAAAGACGAATCGATATCTTAACTCCAATCCGGACGGATATGTCCCGATTAGAAAAAAGGAAAAAAACTGTTGGTGGCACTCCCACAACGGCTCTCTAAGCACCAACCTGTGCTTCGCTTTGAAAATGAGGAAAGGAAACCGAAATTAAAAGACCGTCTAATCTACCAATGCTTTCAGTGAAGTTTTTTGGCATATATTTGTGTTGATCATTTCAAAGTACGTTTTTCATTCTCTGTTCAGCTCTTGGTTCACAATAATACCCCAATATTACCTGTTCATAGAAGGTAACATTGATTGACAATATTGATTGACGGGTATAAGATAATACAGATTACACTGCTGGGAAACAAAGGAAGACATAAATTGTGGATTGGAAAATTGATACAGCAAGAAGATAACTTAGTGATCAACCAAACCACATTGTACGTGATTACCGTTCAAATACGGTAAAAAGACTGGTAACCAACTTCCCGTACTATTGCAGTAAAACTTACGACAGAAAACTGTATGTCCCCTTTTTGTGCGTGTCTGGGAGGGGTGGGTGTTGCACCTTGGAGCAGAACCTTAGAGCTGACATTTTGCTTCATTTCAACAGAACACTACACCATAGTTATTATTACCATTTAAGCGGACGTTCTGTAGTATATTAATGGAGTTTACCGCCATGCAGTAAAAATACATTATTTTTCCATCTCTTTTCAGCTCTGAGTACTCGATAATACCCAGGCATTTTTTGTTCATTGTTTTGTTTGTTTCAATGTGTAGCAAGATAACATGTCCTAATTATTATTTATGGCCTCTTATCCACCCACCTAACCACAACCGAAGATTTCGTATTTACAAATCTTTGCTACCCTTTTTGTTTGCATTCACGCACGAAGATTTCGAATCTACCACTTTCCAACATTCCTTTTTTAATCACTGTTCATCTTATTTTTAGATTGCCTAAGATTGTTTTCCCTCGTAATAAAACATGTGAACTATGTTTCGTAATAACCTATACTTTAGGTTTTTAAAAATGGGATTAAGCAACAAAGAAATAAACAGTTGTAAAATGCAGAAACGCTGCTTTTAGAGCTAAAAATTATCGTTTATTAAAGAAGAGTATTCAACAAATGTTTATAATTGTAGCACAAACAATCAACAATATAATAGACATTTCTATCACAGATAAGCTAATCTTAACAAAGAACAAAAATAAAACACAATAAAACTTAATATCAAACATAAAACAATAACAATTTTGATGAGCTAAGTTTTTAACCCATTACCCGACGTAATGGTTCAAACCAACCAGCGCTATTTATAAAAATTGCCATTCATTATTTTTTGCCCTCAAACGTAGCTTATGACTCCTCACTGGAACTATGTTTTCAACGAAAAAAATGAAACAAACAGTTATTCAATGATTTTGTTTACAAGTGTCGTCTGCTTTTCATGTTAGGCACAGTGTTAGCAGAGAGTCGTTCATTGTTGGTGATTCCAATAAACGTTTTTGGATGATACGCATCGGTTAGAATCTCAGACACACTCTCCTCTCGAGGCTTATTCTGGCCATGCAGGATTTCGATTTGGAACGAAAGTGACGTAAATCCGTAGCGTGTGCTTTGTGCAACATTGGTTTGTACGACTGGGGAAAACATAGCTCCTGAAAAGAGATGAAAATATTCAAGTTAATACATTCAGTTAAAATATAACAAAACATATTTAAAGATATTCTTTAGACAACAACTATTTCTTCTCTCGTGCAGAAACCTTTTTTTATTTTCATACATGTTCATTCCAATGGCAGAGGCAGACTATGCGATAACTTTAATCCCCCCGCGCCTCCATTTAGCCCCCGATAGAGATTTTCTCATGTTACCCGGGACCACAATGATTCTGCATACTAAAGAGTTTTTTGCCCATAATGTGAGGCGATCATTTTTTCCAATGTGGCCTCACTGCTTCATCACTCAGGGGGTTATACATCATACACCGCCGCCTATCTCAGCAAGTTACTGTCACGACTTGGAGAATGCCCTATAGACCCACATACGCCAATGCGCCAACGAGGGACGCAACAAAATACTGTAGACGCAACAAAATACTGTAGTTGTATTAAGATGTAGAAAAATAGGGAAGTTTTACCTATAATTTATCGAAAAACACAATCGCAAAGAGGAGTATCAGTAGAGATAAAAATTCGACGATAAAAGATCTTGTATCGTTATCGAGGTAGCAATACACGAGACGACGTATGAGAGGTTCCATGACATTCTCTAAACTCGATTCTGTCACATTTTCATAGTGAAACACACAAGATTCTTACGGTGATACGGGATTAATTATATGCCGTCCAATCGATCAGAGCGTTCGTCGCCTTCGTGTAGTTTTGGTCCATCCACCTTAAAAAGATTGTATCGCTACTTGATCAGTGTGGGAACAATATAATCCGGGCAAGCAATAAACAGTGTGGTAAAACAAGATGGGGCGAAGTGCTGGCTAGAAGCCAAGACTTTAGATGTGAGAAGGTTTTAATAGACTTCCCATTATTTATTCCAAACTCTCGTATTTCCTTCGACCTCTAACGAAGTAAAAGAATAAGAAGCTGTTTAATGTGTGACAAGGTTAATATAAATAAATTTGACATTATTGTAAATAAGATATCTTCGAAATACGACACCCCATGGGGTTTCTTTTAAACATTTTTACTTTCGTGGCTTGTTGATATCGGCAGACATGACAATATGTTTGTTGTATAAAAATATTTCTCACATTGCTCACCTTTGACGTATATCACGACCAAAGCGTGGCTGTAAAAACTTACGGCATGGACGATAAAGGGGTGTTATGGACACGGGAAAATTTAATTTAAACAAATCCCCACTGTACTTTTATAATATATCGTAATATATACAGAAATAGGGGCTTTGTCCACACTTTTTTCAAAGTTATTATGTTATAGCCCATCGTTTCGAGAGATGGTTTATAATTGGCAAACAAAACTCCATTGTTTTTACCTTATTGTTGGTGAAAAATGCCTTGTAACCACCGTCTAGTGGGTATATTTCTGGATAACACAAAGCTGGATAGTTTTCTGCATTCAGCTCACGATCTACACTTCTAAAGTGACGCAATCTGAAAACAAGTAAATGGATCACATATAAAGATAAGACTTTCAATGGTTACTCTGAAAGAAAAATTAATAATTTTTCCAGAACATATTGATAACTAAAAGATCAGTTCTTAAATTTATTGAATCGTCCACATTTCCAGTCTATCTTCTATAAACTATTAAAGTATATAATACAGGAGGCTTGCTGGTTCGGTGATGCATCCAGTCTGCCAAAAGTGAAACTGGTTAATCAATTATTGAATAAGAAAAATGCAGCCCAGCACATTAACCATTTCCTTAATCATTCAAACTCGTAAGGCATAAACAAATCGATCTTCCATCACAAAGCAACAAAATTGATACCAAATTGGAAATGGGGATCACTAATAATTTTGTCCCACAGACCTTTAAAATTATTAGTGAACCTACCTACATATACAAAAAAGAGTCGCCCATTCCAGTCAATAGAAGTGAGTAAGACGAAAGCTACCATCGCGCAAGGGTTAACATAAGAAAAAAAAATCCCCAGAAACTAAAATATTCATTCACATTCTACCTTGCAGATATAGTTTAATTATGACCCTTTTTGGAACGATCTATGTTTTGAAAAGAAATAATTAAAAAATATTAAATTTTCTTGTGATTAAAATGGGTCAGATTTGGTTATTGCGTTAGATATATGGTTATTAGTCAACCAAAACGAGGGAATCGAGAATTCAATGAGAACAATGAAGAAAGTATCTTAAAGTTCCTTTTCAAACCTCTCTGGGCCATATTCAATAGTTCAATCGTTGCTCAAACGGACAGAGTGCCAGTGTAACAAGAATGGAAGTCCGTAGGAAAATTAGTCCCTCTGGACTATTATTCCGTGGAATTATAGTCCTAGGTCTAACTTTTCTAGGAATAGTAGTCCGCCGGACTACTATTCCTAGAAATGTTAGACCTAGGACTATAATTCCGCGGAATAATAGTCCAGAGGGACTAACGTTTCTACGGACTTCCATTCTTTTGACACCAGCATTATATTTCTTTCCCCGTGGCGTGTACTACATTTTTCACATTAATACGTAAAGACACAACAAACAAACGAAATGGGAATGGCAGATAAAAATATCAATGCAAAACACAGTAATATGATTATAAAATAAAATTCTTACAGTTTTGGACCTCTTTCTGAGGAAAATTCACAATGAAACACCAATACTGTTTTCTGACTGACTTCATTGTTATTCATTAGGAAATATGTGATCATTTGTTTTGTATGAAGGTTTATAGCTCCCTGAAAGAAAATAATTATTGTCGTAAAAGAACGATATTCAGTATTGCAGTGTTTCCAATAGTTATTTTGGGGCCGAGGTAGATGTAAGACAGTGTTATTTCAATCACCAAATTTGGACACAAACCTAATTTTCTCACTGAAACAACCCAAGTCCAAAAATGAAAAGAACTGGCAAAAAAAGATGTCTCGTTATTTTCTTAATTATCGTTCTGCAAAGACACTTTGCTTCCTGTTTTTGGATCAGCACATAAATATGGACAAAGGGAAATGCCGGTTCTCGGGCCACCGGTCGAGTTCTGCAAGTAACCCTACACCGTCATGGACTGAAACGAGTCTTCCGCTCAGAATAGGCCGTCGCCTTGTTTAGATTCACTCGTCTTGAATATTTCAATTGGTTGGAAAAGCCAATCTACAGTTCACTTTTTCGACCAACTGATATATTCCTGACGATAGAATCTGAACAATTTCGTGAAGATTCATTTTTAGTGAATAAAAGCTGGAAATGTTACTCAATCGACATTTTGATGATACAATCGTGCAAATTTCCACAAAAAATGGACAAGGAAACAGCCCATAACATGTTTTGAAAAGTAACGTTTAGTGAAAGCAAAAAGTTGTTCAAAAGACACAAATTATGCAAAACATCAGCAACAGAAGAATATACAGAAGATAACAACACATTTGTATTTTAAGTAGTAAACGATGAATTTGTAGAATTACCAGGATTTGGCATCAAACGTTCGCTTATTTGAACCCTCTTCTTCCATTTTTTATTAGGCACATTCTAAAAAGTAACGTTGAAACTGTCTCGTTTAAATATTACGTCTCGTTTGACCTCAGGAGCCAATACTATAAAACTTTTACAGTTGTATTTTCTAGTATATAACTGTCTAAAATTAATCATTGGCATTTTAAAAGGTTTGGCAATTTGCCAATTGCTATGAAAATGCTAATGGTTTCTTTAAGCCCATTTAAAGTAATAACAAGACAAAAACAATTCTAGGTGCAAATTTTTGATAGTATTAGCTTCAGAGGTTGAACGAGAGGCAAATGCAGTTTAATAGTAATACAGGTTATGGCAGCCTTTCCAAAATTTCTAACTATAAAGTTTAATTTTCAAACAGTAGTTCACAAACCGTATTTTGTAAACAAGAACTATCTAGATATATATCAATATCAAACGCTGATTAATATCTACAGAACAATTTACCCAGTGCATATGATAAAGGGTAAAACTACATTGTGAATACTGATAGTACAGGCACAATATATAGGACACACAAGTTGGAAATTAAAATGCTTAACTCTCTAGACACTGATGTCAAAATACCGAAATTTCCAGTAGAGAATATTCTCCACAATGCAACTAGGAATTTAACTATTTCCGTCTTGTTTGAAATCGCTTGGATAAACAAGATTGAATTAGATAAATTCAAAGTTGCATTATATGAGAAAAATTCTCAGCTTAACATCAGATTTAATACTTTGAAACTGAAAGACCGCTTTACGGTCCATGTTCGTGATATAACCTGACTTCGTTAATTAGATAGCTGCTCTATGAATTTGTGTGACAGATCAATCAAGATTTTCAGTGTTGATTGGTTTACCCCCAAGTAAGGAATATAGACTCTTCCAATGGATGCAACTGAACTGGCGTGGAAGATACAACCAGTGTTCAGAGCATTAAGGGGTTAATTACAATATTGATGTTGTTATTCAGTAATTCTTATTACGTGGTTGATCGGTAGTTGGGGTTAATCATTGCAGCTGTTTTGCTGCAGCAGAAAATTAAAGAAAACAGCGACATTATGGTGGTGCTGTATTCAGAAAAAAGACTACTGCGTTAAAAAAGGAGTATAAAATATACAAACCTCAACATGGCCACCATCATACTCATATGGGTATCTACAGTCAATGATGATATATTTTATGATTTCCAATTTAGCAGCCATAAGATCACCGAGCTGGAATGAAAAACAAAATATTTTAGTTTATTATGTTGTTCATCCCTGGTTTTATACGTTCGCCAAACTTAGCTTTCAATTCTGACGAGTGCTATTGACAAATATCACTATTCAAATTTTATTATTATTTTGTTTTCAATTTTTCCCTATGAAACGTAGCTTATGACGCCTTATTGGAATGAACTCCCATGCCTTTCACTCACACGTAGACTACTCGCAGTTACTTAATTTCGTTGTTACTTTACCCATTCCCATATTGGCTGAGAAAATCCCACCCCTCCTCGAAAGTAAATAGACTACTTACGGTGTTTGTGGAGATTGATTTCAAGTCATTATGTTTTCCTGGAACTGTTGGTAATCTGTGTCGGATGCTCCCATCCCCAATGAGACTATTGTCCTTTGTCATACCGTGGACAGCATCCATTATTCTCTGTTTTGAAACATTTTGGTCCATAGTTGCGCGTTTTCTAAATGGTGTCGGTTCATCATCTGAAAAGAGGGCCTTTCTTTTAACTATTGTAGATCGACGACAATGCTTTCTAGAAGTGTCTTGTCTTGAGTATGGGGTAGTTCTCTGGAAAAATAAACATATGTAGTACATAAAACATATATCCTTTCTTTGTTTTCTAACTTGACACTACAAGTTTCGAATTAGTTTAATTATTTTGAATTAATGATTATAATGATCTTTGCGAACGGGTTTCTTTTAATTTGTACAAATTTATTTCTAGTGAACATTTATTTTGTAATGAGGATTGTTCAGACTTTTGAGTACAGTAAAAGTGACGCGACTATTAACAAATACTAAGACAATAGTTTAATGTTTGGCGGGTGCAATGGTTCATATGTCTTAAGTGTTATCTTGTACACAAACTGCCAGTTATTAAATGACTTTATATTCTGAAAACTTTGTATTAAAATTTGAAGCTGCATTTCTTCCCCCAAAATGCAGTGCAACATTGTTAGCATTTCAGTCTACGATCATTATATGTTTGACAAAATAGAACTGTTTCGTCCGTGCAGTGCCTGAAAATTAATGTTATTAAAATTTATACCTGACGCATTGTGGTAACGGTGATAAAACTGTCTAAAGGCGATTGATCAGGTGATCTGTCGAATCTTGTTATCTTGGATATCTTGGGTGTCAGCAATGAATAAAGATCCATATCTGTATCTGAGTCTTCTTGAAATAAGTGTTTTCTAAAAACAAAAATTCTACTATAATAATGCTTAGATCATACAAAACTGTCAAACACCAAAACTAGCACCTATCTTCTCTCTACTGGGCGGACCTTCATTTATTAATTAACAACACTTCTTAAATCTACCTGAACACGTTCTTATTCGAACATGCTCGTTAAAATAAACTGTTATACTTTTCCACATCCGTATTGTTTGGTAATACATTTTCATTTTTCACACATCCAATCCAAACAGTCAATGAAAAATCGCCAAATGAGGCTGTAAAAGATCGTTAGATCGTTGTAGGGGGGGGGGGGGGGCAAAATATTTTCTGCCACCGGTACCAGCCAGCGAATCTGAATCTTACTAGGGTCTGGCAGTTTGGCTCGTTTACAAAAGTTGTAAGGTCTTGCCGAATCCCTACGTATTCCTAAACATATCTATCGCTATACTCTCGTGAATTCTTGTTTTGTTACCTTTCTTTTCTGTATAAATATAACGAAATCATTGAATAAATATTCTCTTAATCGGGATCTTACTCATGTCCTATACAATAGCGTGCATAAGTAACGTTTTAGCTAATGAAGCTACGGCATCAGCCCGGAAACCAAGTTGCTGTAAAATTATTTTTGCCAGTTTTCCCTATTGGTGTTGTTTGAAAGCTATAATACTGCAGGGAATGCGTCCCAGAAACAATAGTAAGCGCATATGTGAACTAGAACACAGGTTCACAATGGGTTAATCTACGCCACGTCGTCCCGTAATCTTTAACTAAGTTTGTATGGTCCACCCTAATTAGAAAATACCGTCGAGCACGAGAATTTAATGTGGTTTCTGTATTATTTATAATGATTATATGCACGGTGCATAGGTCCCATTACACTCTAAATCGGCTGGGTTAAATTTTTTTAAAAATTAACTGGGTTGGGTGAATATGAACCCAACCCAGTTGATTTGGGTTAATTTTTAACTGAACTGATTATAGAGTGTAGTATTTTAGCACGTTGGGCTGAAATTTATTGCCAACGTGGAGAGTAGTTGTACAATAGAACAAACAAAGACTTTTAACGGGAAGAAGACTGATACCGGAAAAAGGCGAAAAATCTGTCAATGGATCTCTGGGTTTAATCTGAGGTTCCATTGACTGAAACATTTTTGTGATCAGTTGGGCTATTCATGCAATATTGTTTGAAACAGTGTTTGAATATTAGCGTCATTCCGTGAGTGCTTTAGTGGCAACCCGTTGTTTATATACTGTATCGGTACCTCGGTGGCTCAGTGGTTACGGCATTGGACTTCGAACCGAAACGTTCGCGGCCCGATCCCCGCCAGAGATAACTGCGTTGTGTTCTTGGGCAAGGCACTTTATCCCGATTTCCCACGTGGGACATGGTGGCGCTGCGTAATAAGGCGTAATGCACGTCGATGGTGCACTTTTCTTCAACAATTGCTAACCCTGCTTGTGTGGAGTTAGTACGTTGGGGAGATTGATGGTTGCTCACCGATGGTCGATGGTTCTCTCCTAGTATTCCGGATTCTTCCTCCCACAAAACTGTCAGACACAAGGATTTTTTGACTGACGGAAGTGCCGTTAAGCCCCAATAATAAATTATATTAAATGTACTGTATGAGTTGATGATACTGTTCTGGAACCTATTAACAGTGTATTGGCTTGAGCTTTACGATAAGGCCAACTTTTGGGGATGTTCTTATGAATATGCTGAAGACGAATATGCAGCTCTAGAGAATATAACAAAAACGTTTACAACTATAAAACCATTCATTATATGGTAACAATAATACAATTTTGACGTCAATATGGTTTCACTTCCTTTTTACTTATTTATTCCACAAATGTAATAAAAATAATAATGCTGACCAACCTTAACCGCTAGTCATGATACAGTGATTCATTAAATACTTTTGTACTTACTCCTAAGTATCACCAATTCGGAAGTGGTGAGATCGAGCAAGAAATGAGAATGAAGTGATTCTGAGAATACATCAATATATCTGTACGGTGATACTTTTAGTCACGTGACTACTATGTCCAATGTCTTTTATTTTTGTTTTTAAATAAAAAATTAGACTTGTTTTCTTTGTAAAAAAAATAATGCAGACTTACCTCAAATCACAAGCCATCATGCAAGGGGCCAATATATGTTTATACTATCTCTGATTGAACAAATTTTGAAAATGTGAGATTCGGGAAGCAATGAAAATGAAGTGATTCTTTGAGAATAGGAGTATATATATATGTCATCCAAATGGTGAAACTATTTAGTCATGTGACTTCTAGCCAATGCTAAGACGGGATGATTTTAATCCTGTGACTACAGCTCATTTCACCTCCTATCTTGTTAACTAATTCATCCTGAATATATCTCTGTCAGTTTCAATGGGATTATTCAGCTAGGTATAATCTACTATGTAAACAAGCCGTCATAACCAATTACGAATACCTATGGAGTACTAAGATCTTACCCTCTTCCATCAGATGCGAAAGGTGTAAAATTACTGATGTTTTTAATACAGGGTAAACTCTCGGATTTAATTTTATTGTCTACGCTAGAATTTGCTTTCTTTTTGATTGAACAGGTGGAGAATTTTGTTGAAGGTTAACAGACTAAAAAATATATAAAAACATCTTCATAAAAAGAGAAAAAAAGCATTGTCTTTACATTCGTTTAACAACGATTAAAGTGGAGTTTAGCATTCAACCTCAAATCAAAATTTAAAAAGTTTCAGAAAAAATGCATTAAAAAGGGAAGATTTTCAAACACCCTTTCTTGGGAGAAGTGGACCTCTTCAGGAACATGCCTTCTTATAACAAAGCTTCGAAACGGAATTTGTGATCAGACGTAACTAATAATGATTTTACATTAATTACCCATCGTAGCAGTTGTCTCTTCACACCATATTTCACTGGGAATCATCGAGAACGTTTCTAAATCAAATATCTAGAGCGGTGTAGAATGGAAAAGATCGCAGGTTATATTACGAAGGGATTACATAACAGAAGATCGCAGGTCATATTATGAAGGATTACATAACAGAGGGCCAGTTTTCCATCAAAAACATAGCTTATGACCCTCATTGAAACGAGCCCGTCAAGCTCGTTTGAAATCGGAATTATATGCTATATCTTTTAGACAAAAATTTTAACAAATAATGAAATTTAAATCGCTATTTTTTGTGAATAACACTGATCAGAACTCATTGTTATGTAAGCCAAAGAGTCAACAGCACGTGGATACACATATTATGCGGACTTACCTTAACGTGGAAGTCATAATGACACGAGTTTCGCAGAGTATGTAGTTGAACAATTGCTGTATAGCGATGGCTTTCTAAAAGAGAATGATGCATTAAAACAGGCAGAAGGGACGTAGAAGGCAAGTAATGATATGCTGAAAATCTAATTGTCACTGACTATATATACCCTAAATTAGAAAGCCCTAAAGTAATTTCAACACAACTAATTCTAAGACAGGATGAGGTCCAGCAGGCGATAACTACTCATCTCACCTCCTATTCTACTAATCAACTGTCATTTGATATATTTTTCACAATTTCAATGGGATTATTTAGTTGGTATAATCTTCTGGGTAAACAAGCGGTTATGTCCAATTAGCAAGCAACACATATGGACTACTACACTCTTCACAAGTTCTTTGTTGTATTGACGAAATGGCTTTCCACACAGAATGATTACCTGAGGGTTACAAGCTTGTTCTTATGGATAAACAGGAGACCGATTTGTCGATTTTTCACCTAAAAAATTAACAAATCCTCCCAAGAAACTATGATTTTCTAATTGGGAAAGACATTTTTCTCTTTGTGAAAAACTGGCATAGATCACATTTCCAGTCAAATGTTTTTAATATTATAATCTACCAACAGGCGCGCCGTAAAGAGGGAGACGCGGATGGCATTGGGTGGATGGCCGCAGTCCACTCTCGGGGGAACTATACCCCTGGTCAGTGAAATTGCCTTCTTTATTGTGGACTTGGCGGCTTGTTCCCACTCGTCTGGAAACACCCCCCCCAAGGAAAACACCCCTGGGGTGTACAAATGATTTACACCGTCTATGATGGGTCAGCGGTGACCGCGAAGGAAAGCCGTGATGACGTAGTTGGAACATCATTCAGATAATTAATAGGGGCGAATTTATATCTCACCTCAAATCCAGACGAATATGTCCCAAATAAAAAAAAACGTTGGGGGAGGGGGATACTCCTGCAACCCTTATTTACGCCTCACCTGTGATTGCTTTGGGAATGAGGCTGAGGAAGCCTTAAATAAAAGACCCTCTGATCTACCAATGCTTTCTGTGAACATTTTCTGCGTGTATTTGTGCTGATCATTTCAAAATACGTTTTTCGTTTTCTTTGCAGCTCTTAGTGCACAACAATACTCCAACATTTCTTACTCATAGAAGGTAACATATTGATTGACAATATTCTGTTTCCAAACAGGCATAAGACAATACAGATTACACGGGAAAAGAAAGGAAGACATAAATTGTGGACTGAAAAATGGATTCAACAGGAAGGTAACATATTGATCAACCAAACCACATTAAACGTGATTACCGTTAAAATAAGGTAAGGGTAAGAAAGACTGGTAACCTACTTCCCGTACCATTGCAGTAAATCTTACGATAGACAACTGTATATCCTCTTTTTGTGCGTGTCTGGGAAGTACGGGGGAGGGGTGGGTGTTGCACCTTGGAGCAGAACCTTAGAGCTGACATTTTGCTTCATTCCAACAGAACATTACCCCACAGTTATTATTACCATTTAAGCGGACGTTCTGTAGTATATTAACGGAGTTTTCCGTCATGCAGTAAAAAACTATTTTTCCATCTCTTAGTACACGATAATACCCCGGCATTTCTTGTTCATTGTTTTGTTTGTTTCAATGTGTAGCAAGATAACATGTCCTAATTATTATTTATGGCCTCTTACCCACCCACCTAACCACAACCGAAGATTTCGTATTTACAAATCTTTGCTACCCTTTTAGTTTGCATTCACACACGAAGATTTCGAATCTACCACTTTCCAACATTCCTTTTTTAATCACTGTTCATCTTATTTTTAGATTGCCCAAGATTGTTTTCCCTCGTAATAAAACATGTGAACTATGTTTCGTAGTAACCTATACTTTAGGTTTTTAAAAATGGGATTAAGCAACAAAGAAGTAAACAGTTGTAAAATGCAGAAACGCTGCTTTTAGAGCTAAAAATTATCGTTTATTAAAGAAGAGTATTCAACAAATGTTTATAATTGTAGCACAAACAATCAACAATATAATAGACATTTCTATCACAGATAAGCTAATCTTAACAAAGAACAAAAATAAAACACAATAAAACTTAATATCAAACATAAAACAATAACAATTTTGATGAGCTAAGTTTTTAACCCATCACCCGACGAATGGTTCAAACCAACAAGCGCTATTTATAAAAATTGCCATTCATTATTTTTTGCCCTCAAACGTAGCTTATGACTCCTCGCTGGAACTATGTTTTCAACGAAAAAAATGAAAGAAACAGTTATTCAATGATTTTGTTTACAAGTGTCGTCTGCTTTTCATGTTTGGCACAGTGTTAGCAGAGAGTCATTCATTGTTGGTGATTCCAATAAACGTTTTTGGATGATACGCATCGGTTAGAATCTCAGACACACTCTCCTCTCGAGGCTTATTCTGGCCATGCAGGATTTCGATTTGGAACGAAAGTGACGTAAATCCGTAGCGTGTTCTTTGCGCAACATTGGTTTGTACGACTGGGGAAAACATAGCTCCTGAAAAGAGATGAAAATATTCAAGTTAATACATTCATTTAAAATATAACAAAACATATTTAAAGATATTCTTTGGACAACATCTATTTCTTCTCTCGTGCAGAAATCTTTTATTATTTTCATACATGTTCATTCCAATGGCAGAGGAAGACTGTGCGATAACTTTAATCCCCCGCGCCTCCATTTAGCCCCCGATAGAGATTTTCTCATGTTACCCGGGACCACAATGATTCTGCATACTAATGTGTTTTTTGCCCATATTGTGAGGCGATCGTTTTTTTCCAATGTGGCCTCACTGCTTCATCACTCAGGGGGTTATACATCATACACCGCAGCCTATCTCAGCAAGTTACTGTCACGACTTGGAGAATGCGCTATAGACCCACATACGCCAACGCGCCAACGAGGGACGCAACAAAATACTGTAGACGCAACAAAATACTGTAGTTGTATTAAGATGTAGAAAAATAGGGAAGTTTTACCTATAATTTATCGAAAAACACAATCGCAAAGAACAGTATCAGTAGTGATAAAAATTCGACGATAAAAGATCTTGTATCGTTATCGAGGTAGCAATACACGAGACGACGTATGAGAGGTTCCATGACATTCTCTGAGCTCGATTCTGTCACATTTTCACAGTGAAACACACAAGATTCTTACGGTGACATGGGATTACTTATATGCCGTCCAAGCGATCAGAGCGTTCGTCGCCTCCGTGTAGTTTTGGTCCATCCACCTTAAAAAGATTGTATCGCTACTTGTTCAGTGTGGGAACAATATTATCCGGGCAAGCAATAAACAGTGTGGTAGAACAAGATGGGGCGAAGTGCTGGCTGGAAGCCAAGACTTTAGATGTGAGAAGGTTTTAATAGACTTACCATTATTTATTCCAAACGCTCGTATTTCCTTCGACCTCCAACGGAGTGAAAGAATAAGAAGCTGTTTAATGTGTGACAAGGTTAATATAAATAAATTTGACATTATTGTAACTAAGATATCTTCGAAATACGACACTCCATGGGCGAAACGCATTTTCATTTAAACATTTTCTCTATAGTGGCTTGCTGATGTCGGCAGACATGACTATATGTTTGTTGTATAAAAATATTTCTCACATTGCTCACCTTTGACGTATATCACGACCAAAGTGTGGCTGCAAAAACTTACGACATGGACGATAAAGGGGTGTTATGGACACGGGAAAATTTAATTTAAAAAAATCCCCACTGTACTTTTATAAGATATCATAATATATACAGAAATAGGGGCTTTGTCCACACTTTTTTCAAAGTTATTATGATATAGCCCATCGTTTCGAGAGATGGTTTACAATTGGCAAACAAAACTCCATTGTTTTTACCTTATTCTTGGTGAAAAATGCCTTGTAACCACCGTCTAGGAGGTATATTTCTGGATAACACAAAGCTGGATAGTTTTCTGCATTCAGCTCACGATCTACACTTCTAAAGTGACGCAATCTGAAAACAAGTAAATGGATCACATATAAAGATAAGACTTTCAATGGTTACTCTGAAAGAAAAATTAATAATTTATCCAGAACACATTGATAAATAAAAGATCAGTTCTTAAATTTATTGAATCGTCCACATTTCCAGTCTATCTTCTATAAACTATTAAAGTATATAATACAGGAGGCTTGCTGGTTCGGTGATGCATCCAGTCTGCCACAAGTGAAACTGGTTAATCAATTATTGAATAAGAAAAATGCAGCCCAGCACATTAACCATTTCCTTAACCGTTCAAACTCGTAAGGCATAAACAAATCGATCTTCCATCACAAAGCAACAAAGTTGATACCAAATTGGAAATGGGGATCACTAAAAATTTTGTCCCACAGACCTTTAAAATTATTACTGAACCTACCTACATATACAAAAAAGACTCGCCCATTCCTGTCAATAGAGGTGCGTAAGACGAAAGCTACCATCGCGAAAGGGTTAACATAATAAAAAAAAATCCCCAGAAACTAAAATATTCATTCACATTCTACCTTGCAGATATAGTTTAATTATGACCCTTTTTGGAACGATCTATGTTTTGAAAAGAAATGATTAAAAATATTAAATTTTCTTGTGATTAAAATGGGGCAGATTTGGTTATTGCGTTAGATATATGGTTATTAGTCAACCAAAACGAGGGAATTGAGAATTAAATGAGAACAATCAAGAAAGTATCTTAAAGTTCCTTTTCAAACCTCTCTGGGCCATATTCAATAGTTCAATCGTTGCTCAAACGGACAGAGTGCCGGCATTATATTTCTTTCCCCGTGGCGTGTACTACATTTTTCACATTAATACGTAAAGACACAACAAACAAACGAAACGGGAATGGCAGATTAAAATATCAATGCAAAACACAGTAATGTGATTATAAAATAAAATTCTTACAGTTTTGGACCTCTTTCTGAGGAAAATTCACAGTGAAACAGCAATACTGTTTTCTGACTGACTTCATTGTTATTCATTAGGAAATCTGCGATCATTTGTTTTGTATGAAGGTTTATAGCTCCCTGAAAGAAAATAATTATTGTCGTAAAAGAACGATATTCAGTATTGCAGTGTTTCCAATAGTTATTTTGGGGCCGAGGTAGATGTAAGACAGTGTTATTTCAATCACCAAATTTGGACACAAACCTAATTTTCTCACTGAAACAACCCAAGTCCAAAAATAAAAAGAACTGGCAAACAAAGATGTCTCGTTATTTTCTTAATTATCGTTCTGCAAAGACACTTTGCTTCCTGTTTTTGGATCAGCACATAAATATGGACAAAGGGAAATGCCGGTTCTCGGGCCACCGGTCGGTTTCTCATGTAACCCTACACTGTCGTGGACTGAAACGAGTCTTCCGCTCAGAATAGCCGTCGCCTTGTTTAGATTCACTCGTCTTGAATATTTCAATTGGTTGGAAAAGCCAATCTACAGTTCACTTTTTCGACCAACTGATATATTCCAGACGATAGAATCTGAACAATTCCGTGAAGATTCATGTTCAGTGAATAAAAGCTGGAAATGTTGCTCAATCGACATTTTCATGATACAATCGTGCAAATTTCCACACAAAAAATGGACAAGGAAACAGCCCATAACATGGTTTGAAAAGTAATGTTTAGGGAAAGCAAAAAGTTGTTCAAAAGACACAAATTATGCAAAACATCAGCAACAGAAGAATATACAGAAGATAACAACACATTTGTATTTTAAGTAGTAAACGATGAATTTGTAGAATTACCAGGATTTGGCATCAAACATTCGCTTATTTGAGCCCTCTTCTTCCATTTTTTATTAGGCACATTCTAAAAAGTAACGTTGAAACTGTCTAGTTTAAATATTACGTCTCGTTCGACCTCAGGAGCCAATACTATAAAACTTTTACAGTTGTATTTTCTAGTATATAACTGTCTAAAATTAATCATTGGCATTTTAAAAGATTTGGCAATTTGCCAAGTGCTATGAAAATGCTAATGGTTTCTTTAAGCCCATTTAAAGTAATAACAAGACAAAAACATTTCTAGTTGTAAATGTTTGATAGCATTAGCTCCAGAGGTTGAACGAGAGGCAATATAGACAGTTTAATAGTAATACAGGTCATGGCAGCCTTTCCAAAATTTCTAACTATAAAGTTTAATTTTCAAACAGTAGTTCACAAACCGTATTTTGTAAACAAGAACTATCTAGATATATATCAACATCAAACGCTGATTAATATCTACAGAACAGTTTTCCCAATGCATTTCATACTGATAGAATAGACAAAATATATCGGACACACAAGCTGGAAAATAAAATGCTTAACCCTCCAAACACTGATGTCAAAATACCGAAATTTCCA
Organism: Pictodentalium vernedei; assembly: GCA_031216915.1. NCBI lineage: Eukaryota > Metazoa > Mollusca > Scaphopoda > Dentaliida > Dentaliidae > Pictodentalium > Pictodentalium vernedei. The sequence continues at coordinate 629,299,841 of CM062295.1, read as the reverse complement.
GTAGAGAATATTCCCCACAATGCAACTAGGAATTTAACTATTTCCGTCTTGTTTGGCGTCGCTTGGACAAACAAGATTGAATTAGATAAATTCAAAGTTGCATTATATGAGAAAAATTCTCAGCTTAACATCAGATTTAATACTTTGAAACTGAAAGGCCGCTTTACGGTCCATGTTCGTGATATAACCTGACTTCGTTAATTAGATAGCTGCTCTTAGAATTTGTGTGACAGATCAATCAAGATTTTCAGTGTTGATTGGTTTTCCCCCAAGTAAGGAATATAGACTCTTCCAATGGATGACACTGAACTGGCGTGGAAGATACAACCAGTGTTCAGAGCATTAAGGGGTTAATTACAATATTGATGTTGTTATTCAGTAATTCTTATTACGTGGTTGATCGGTAGTTGGGGTTGATCATTGCAGCTGTTTTGCTGCAGCACAAATTAAATAAAACAACAACATTATGGTGGTGCTGTATTCAAAAAAAAGACTACGGCATTAAAAAAGGAGAATACAATATACAAACCTCAATATGGCCACCATCATACTCATATGGGTATCTACAGTCAATGATGATATATTTTATGATTTCCAATTTAGCAGCCATAAGGTCACCGAGCTGGAATGAAAAACAAAATATTTTAGTTTATTATGTTGATCATCCCTGGTTTTATACGTTCGCCAAACTTTGCTTTCAATTCTGACGAGTGCTATTGACAAATATCACCATTCAAATTTTATTATTATTTTGTTTTCAATTTTTGCCTAAGAAACGCAGATTATGACGCCTTATTGGAATGAACTCCCATGCTTTTCACTCACACGTAGACTACTCGCAGTTACTTAATGTCGTTGTTACTTTACCCATTCCCATATTGGCTGAGAAAATCCCACCCCTCCTCGAAAGTAAATGAGACTACTTACGGTGTTTGTGGAGATTGATTTCAAGTCTTTATGTTTTCCTGGAACTGTTGGTAACCTGTGTCGGATGCTCCCATCTCCAATGAGACTATTGTGCTTTGTCATACCGTGGACAGCATCCATTATTCTCTGTTTTGAAACATTTTGGTCCATAGTTGCGCGTTTTCTAAATGGTGTCGGTTCATCATCTGAAAAGAGGGCCTTTCTTTTAACTGTTGTAGATCGACGACAATGCTTTCTAGAAGTGTCTTGTCTTGAGTATGGGGTAGTACTCTGGAAAAATAAACATATGTAGTACATAAAATATATATCCTTTCTTTGGTTTCTAACTTGACGCTACAAGTTTCGAATTAGTTTCATTATTTTGAATTAATGATTATAATGATGTTTGCGAACGGGTTTCTTTTAATTTGTACAAATTTATTTCTAGTGAACATTTATTTTGTAATGAGGATTGTTCAGACTTTTGAGTACAGTAAAAGTGACGCGACTATTAACAAATACTAAGACAATAGTTTAATGTTTGGCGGGTGCAATGGTTCATATGTCTTACGTGTTATTTTGTACACAAACTGCCAGTTATTAAATGACTTTATATTCTGAAATCTTTCTATTAAAATTTGAAGCTGCATTTTTCCCCCAAAATGCAGTGCAACATTGTTAGCATTTCAGTCTGCGATCATTATATGTTTGACAAAATAGAACTGTTTCGTCCGTGCAGTGCCTGAAAATTAATGTTATTAAAATTTATACCTGACGCATTGCGGTAACGGTGATAAAACTGTCTAAAGGCGATTGATCAGGTGATCTGTCGAATCTTGTTATCTTGGATATCTTGGGTGTCAACAATGAATAAAGATCCATATCTGTATCTGAGTCTTCTTGAAATAAGTGTTTTCTAAAAACAAAAATTCTACTATAATAATGCTTAGATCATACAAAACTGTCAAACACCAAAACTAGCACCTATCTTCTCTCTACTGGGCGGACCTTTATTTATTAAGTAACAACACTTCTTAAATCTACATGAAAACGTTCTTATTCGAACATGCTCGTTAAAATAAACTGTTATACGTTTCCACATCCGTATTGTTTGGTAATACATTTTCATTTTTCACACACCCAATCCAAATAAATATCTTTCACACATCCACAATCCAAATAGTCAATGAAAAATCGCCAAATGAGTCTGTAAAAGATCGTTAGATCGTTGTTGGGGGGGGGGGGGGGGACAAAATATTTTCTGCACCGGTATCAGCCAGCGAATCTGAATCTTACTAGGGTCTGGCATTTTGGCTCGTTTACAAAAGTTGTAAGGTCTTGCCGAATGCCTACGTATTCCTAAACATGTCTATCGCTATACTCTCGCGAATTCTTGTTTTGTTACCTTTCTTTTCTGCATAAATATAACGAAATCATTGAATAAATATTCTCTTAATCGGGATCTTACTCGTGTCCTATACAATAGCTTGCATAAGTAAAGTTTTAGCTAATGAAGCTTCGGCATCAACCCGGAAACCAAGTTACTATAAAATTAATTTTGCCAGTTTTCCTTATTGGTGTTGTTTGAAAGCTATAATCCTGCAGGGAATGCGTCCCAGAAACAATAGTAAGCGCACACGTGAACCAGAACGCAGGTTCACAATGGGTTAATCTACGCCACGTCGTCCCGTAATCTTTAACTAAGTTTGTATGGTCCACCCTAATTAGAAAATACCGTCGAGCACGAGAATTTAATGTGGTTTCTGTATTATTTATAATGATTATATGCACGGTGCATAGGTCCCTTTACACTTTAAATCGGCTGGGTTAAAAATTTAAAAAATTAACTGGGTTGGAGTGCTTTAGTGGCAACCCGTTGTTTATATACTGTATCGGTAGCTCGGTGGCTCAGTGGTTACGGCATTGGACTTCGAACCGAAACGTTCGCGGCCCGATCCCCGCCAGGGATAACAGCGTTGTGTTCTTGGGCAAGGCCCTTTATCCCGATTTCCCATGTGGGACATGGTGGCGCTGCGTAATAAGGCGTAATGCACGTCGGTGGTGCACTTTTCTTCAACAATTGCTAACCCTGCTTGTGTGGAGTTACTACGTTGGGGAGATTGATGGTTGCTTACCGATGGTCGATGGTTTTCTCCTAGTATTCCGGATTTTTCCTCCCGCAAAACTGTCGGACACAAGGATTTTTTCACTGACGGAAGTGCCGTTAAGCCCCAATAAAATAAATTATATTAAATGTACTGTATGAGTTGATGATACTGTTCTGGAACCTATTAACAGTGTATTGGCTTGAGCTTTACGATAAGTCCAACTTTTGGGGATGTTCTTATGAATATGCTGAAGACGAATATGCAGCTCTAGAGAATATAACAAAAACGTTTACAACTATAAAACCGTTCATTATGTGGTAACAATAATACAATTTTGACGTCAATATGGTTTCACTTCCATTTTACTTATTTATTCCACAAATGTAATAAAAATAATAATGCTGACCAACCTTAAACGCTAGTCATGATACAGTGATTCATAAAATACTTTTGTACTTCCTCCTAAGTATCACCAATTCGGAAGTGGTGAGATCGAGCATGAAATGAGAATGGAGTGATTCTGAGAATACATCAATATATCTGTACGGTGATACTTTTAGTCACGTGATTACTATGTCCAATAAAATAAAAAATTAGACTTGTTTTCTTTGTAAAAAAATAATGCAGACTTACCTCAAATCACGTGCCATCATGCAAGGGGCCAATATATGTTTATACTATCTCTGATTGAACAATTTTTTGAAAATGTGAGATTTGGGAAGCAATGAAAATGAAGTGATTCTTTGAGAATAGGAGTATATATATATGTCATCCAAACTGTTTAGTCATGTGACTTCTAGCCAATGCTAAGACAGGATGATTTTAATCCTGTGAGTACAGCTCATTTCACCTCCTATCTCGTTAATTAATTCATCCTGAATATATCTCTGTCAGTTTCAATGGGATTATTCAGCTAGGTATAATCTACTATGTAAACAAGCCGTCATAACCAATTACGAATACCTATGGAGTACTAAGATCTTCCCCTCTTCCATCAGATGCGAAAGGTGTAAAATTACTGATGTTTTTAATACAGGGTAAACTCTCGGATTTAATTTTATTGTCTACGCTAGAATTTGCTTTCTTTTTGATTGAACAGGTGGAGAATTTTGTTGAAGGTTAACAGACTAAAAAATATATAAAAAAAATCTTCATAAAAAGAGAAAAAAACATTGTCTTTACATTCGTTTAACAACGAGTAAAGTGGAGTTTAGCATTCAACCTCAAAGCAAAATTTAAAAAGTTTCAGAAAAAAATGCATTAAAAAGGGAAGATTTTCAAACACCCTTTCTTAGGAGAAGTGGACCTCTTCAGGAACATGCCTTCTTATAACAAAGTTTCGAAACTGAATTTGTGATCAGACGTAACTAATAATGATTTTACATTAATTACACATCGTAGCAGTTGTCTCTTCACACCATATTTCACTGGGAATCATCGAGAACGTTTTTAAATCAAATATCCAGAGCGGTGTAGAATGGAAAAGATCGCAGGTCATATTATGAAGGGATTACATAACAGAGGCCAGTTTTCCATCAAAAACATAGCTTATGACCCTCATTGAAACGAGCCCGTCAAGCTCGTTTGAAATCGGAATTATATGCTATATCTTTTAGACAAAAATTTTAACAAATAATGAAATTTAAATCGCTATTTTTTGTGAATAACACTGATCAGAACTCATTGTTATGTAAGCCAAAGAGTCAACAGCACGTGGATACACATATTATGCGGACTTACCTTAACGTGGAAGTCATAATGACACGAGTTTCGCAGAGTATTTAGTTGAACAATTGTTGTATAGCGATGGCTTTCTAAAAGAGAATGACGCATTAAAACAGGCAGAAGGGACGGAGCTTGGACGTAGAAGGCAAGTAATGATATGCTGAAAATCTAATTGTCACTGACTATATATACCCTAAATTAGAAAGCCCTAAAGTAATTTCAACACCGACTAATTCTAAGACAGGATGAGGTCCAGCAGGCGATAACTACTCATCTCACCTCCTTTCCCACTAATCAACTGTCATTTGATATATTTTTCACAATTTCAATGGGATTATTTAGTTGGTATAATCTTCTGGGTAAACAAGCGGTTATGTCCAATTAGCAAGCAACACATATGGACTACTACACTCTTCACAAGTTCTTTGTTGTATTGACGAAATGGCTTTCCACACAGAATGATTACCTGAGGGTTACAAGCTTGTTCTTATGGATAAACAGGAGACCGATTTGTCGATTTTTCACTTAAAAAATTAACAAATCCTCCCAAGAAACTATGATTTTCTAATTGGGAAAGACATTTTTCTCTTTGTGAAAAACTAGCATAGATCACATTTCCAGTCAAATGTTTTTAATATTATTAATTAACCAACAGGCGCGCCGCAAAGAGGGAGGCGGGGATGGCATTGGGTGGATGGCCGCAGTCCACTCCCGGGAGAACTACTCCCCTGGTCAGTGAAATTGCCTTCTTTATTGTGGACTTGGCGGCTTGTTCCCACTCGTCTGGAACCCCCCCCCCCCAAGGAAAACACTGACACCCCTGGGGTGTACAGATGATTTACACCGTCTATGATGGGTCAGCGGTGACCGCGAAGGAAAGCCTTGATGACGTAGTTGGAATATCATTCAGATAATTAATAGGGGCGAATCTATATCTCACCTCAAATCCAGACGAATATGTCCCAATTAAAAAAAAAACGTTGGGGGAGGGGGATACTCCTACAACCCTTATTTACGCCTCACCTGTCATTGCTTTGGGAATAAGCCTGAGGAGGCCTTAAATAAAAGACCATCTGATGCTTTCTGTGAACATTTTCTGCATGAATTTCTGCTGATCATTTCAAAATACGTTTTTCCTTTTCTTTGCAGCTCTCAGTGCACAACAATACCCCAACATTTCTTACTCATAGAAGGTAACATATTGATTGACAATATTCTGTTTCCAAAAAGGCATAAGACAGTACAGATTACACTGGAAAAGAAAGGAAGAGATAAAGTGTGGACTGAAAAATGGATTCAACAGGAAGGTAACATATTGATCAACCAAACCACATTAAACGTGATTACCGTTAAAATACGCGGGTAAGAAAGACTGGTAACCAACTTCCCGTACTATTGCAATAAAATTTACGATACAAAACTTTATATCCTCTTTTGTGTGTCTGTGTGTGGGAGGGGGGGGGGGGTGCACCTTGGAACAGAACCTTGGAACTGACCTTCGGTTTGGTTCCATTCCACCCCTACACAACGCAATAGGTATTATTACCACTTAAGCGAGCGTTGTTTAATATATTAATGGCTTTTAGCGGGATCGTGTGGTAAAAAAAAGTTTTTCCATCTCCTTTCAGCTCTTAATAAACAATAATATCCCGACATTTCTTGTTCGTTGTTTTGTTTATTTCAATGTGGAACCAGACAATATGTCCTCATTTTTATTTATGGACCCTTTCCCGCCCACCAAACACAACCGAAGATTTGGTATTTACAAATATTTGCGACCCTTTTTGTTTGCATTCACACACCAAGACTTGGTATTTAGGTTCCGCTCCACAGTTTTCCACGAATTTCCGAAAAATGACATGCCATACACTCTCTTCAAATGCAAATATTCTGTAACTTAGTTATCTAACCCATAACATGTATTACATTTCCCGAATCCACAAGAAACATATAACACTATCTGACTAAGTAAAAATAAACAATCTGAATGTGGGTGGAATAATTTATTGTCAGAGGCAAGACTTCAACCTGAAAAATTGCATGAAAAAAAAACCGCCGAAACCAGTAACGTTTAGCCACCCAGCAGCCTCAAAAGCAGAATTTTCCCAACACCCCCACCTACCTACCACTGGAGCAGAGCATCCCCTCTTTCTAAAATGCCAAAAAATTGATATGTCTCCGTTTCATTTTTTAGTTACATGTCTCTTAACAAACCATTGTAAAAAATACATTTTAAAAAATAGCCAATTTTTCGAAGCCACTGTTTCCCATAATTCATCTGGAAATTTACCCCTATGTATCAGACTCCAACTTTGGGTCCAAAACTTCAAATTCTCTTGTCCAATAAAAAGCCAATTTTTTTTCTTTGTGAAACACTAGTATAGATCACTCTTCCAGTCAAATGTTTTTGAATATTATAATCAGTCAACAAGTGTGTCGCGAAGAGGGAGGCAGGGATGGCATCAGTGGATGGCCGCAGCACACTTTCGGGAGGACTACTCCACAAGTCAGCGATATTGCCTTCTTCATTGCGGACTTGGGGGCTTGTTCCCACTCGTCTGGGAGCTCTGGAAAATACTGATACACCTGGGGTGTACAGATGATTTACCCCGTCTATGATGGGTCAGCAGTGACCGCGAAGGCATGCCTTGATGAGGTAGCTGGAATATTATTCAGATAATTAACAAGGCCGAGTCGATATCTAAACTCCAATCCAGACGAATATTTCCGTCAGAAAAAAATGTTTGTTTTTTTTTTTTTGGGGGGGGGGGGGTGGTTGGGGGGTACCCCTACAGCCCATATTTCCTCTCCACCTGTCATTGCTTTGGGATGAGGCAGAGGAAACTTAAATTGAAAGACAGTCTGATCTACCAATGCTTTCTGTGAACCTTGTCTGCGTGTATTTTCGCTGATCATTCCTTTTCGTAGCAGCTCTTAGTACATAATAATACCCCAACATGTCTTGCTCACAGAAGGTAACATATTGATTGACAATATTCTGTTTCCAAACATGTATTACACTGGAAAACAAAAGAAGACACAATTGTGGCCTGGAAACTTAAGCGGGCGTTCTCTAGTACATTAAGGGAGTTTAGCGGGGCGGTAAAACTCACTAGTTCACGATGCCATGCAGTGAATCTCTTTCAGTTCACAATAATACCCCGACATTTCTTGTTGATTGTTCGTTTTTTTATTCAATGTGTAGCCAGATAATAATAACTCTTTGGCCAGCCGCTGATTTGTCGCGGTCCTCATAAGAGAAGGCCATCATTCCCCCTGCACCCCACCCCCTCTTCCCCTCCTCTTCTCCCAGCATTCAGATATAAACTGCTTAATAGTGTCCCTCACTTCCTCTTTTTCAATTTCTTCAATAAGCATTCCTACCCTCTCCCTCGTGTCCCCCTTCAGCCATCTATCCTTTGTTTCTTCACCCCACTTCTGCATTATTCTTGCAGTAAATTTTATTCTATGAGGTATATACTGTGGGCATTCCAAGAGAAAATGTTCCAGGGTCTCCACTACTCCAGAGTGGCACATTTGGCATCCCTTTTCCCCATCTCTCCCAATTTTTCCCCGAAGCTCCAGTGATCTTGATCTCAGTTTGAACAGCAGTGACCCTCCAAAGGTGCCATCTAGGTACTTCTCAAAAGCTGGCTTTTCTTTATATTGTAACCCCTGCAGTGATCTTTTCACGCTAACCCCTGCTCGCCAGTTTCGATTGCAATCTTCCATGACTCTCTCTTTGACAAACCTTTTGCCTTCTTTCATTCCTACTTCTATGTTTGTGACCTCTATAGAGTAATTGTCCATTAGTTCCCTCACATGTTTTGACCACCCCGTTTCTATATTAGAATTCCAAATGGTATCGAGCATCAATTTGCACCACCGGTTGTCAGGCAGGTTTCTCAAGTAGTTAAAGTAACACAGTTTTCCCAAATCTACCCTGTCCTTGATTTTCATCCACCCAAGCTCCCCCCTTACTGCTTCCAAAGCTGCAGCATTACTCGACCCTGTTATCCATCTGCCGGCATCATTTTGAGTATTTTCCAACTTCTTAATAACGGTTTGGTTTAATGGAATCACGTCCGTGCCATACGTTATACTTGGTAAACCCACCCTCTCCCACAGTGTTTTCCCCACAAAGACCTTGTTGAAACTATTTATAAAAGTTTTAGTTGGTTCAGAATTCTTTTCCCCTTCAGAATCAGTTTGGCTGAGTAATTTCTGTACACCCCTCTTCCCGTTAAATTTATGCTTACCCCTAGATACTCATACTCTCCCGTTTCTCCTACAGCGATTTGTTTGCTTTCCCCTTCGGGGATTGAGAACTCCCCCACTCTCCATCTCTTCGTCATATCTACCTTGCGTCCAACGGGTATTACCTTGCTTTTATTTTCATTTAGTTCGAGCCGCCAAGTGTTCCCATGTCTACCAACAATTTCCAGCAGTTTCTCTAGCCCCTGTTCAGTTCTAGACATTAACACCATGTCGTCCGCAAAGAATAAGCCTGGTATCTTTATGTCTCCAACGTTTACCCCCTCCGCACTCTGAATTAGTTCGTCCCCTAAATCTTTAACATACAATGCAAACAAAATCGGTGAAAAGATACACCCCTGCTTGAGGCCTATATCCATAGGGACTCGTTTTGTAGTGATACTCCCTAGACTGAGTTGGCTTTGCACATCTGTATACAGTGCTTTCATGATTCCCACAAAGTCACCCCCCAGTCCGATGCCCTCGAGCTTTCGCCACATACCTTCCTCCACACTCGGTCGTACGCTTTTTTCACATCTAGAAATGCCAGAAACATCTTTTTCTTTTCAGCCTTTGTTGATTCTATCAGCTGGGTGAGTGTAAATAGGTGATCAGTGACTCTTCGTCCTTTCCTGAAACCATTTTGAATTTCTCCTAAAAAACCTTTCTCTTCAATAACTTCCTCTAGTCTACCGTATATGACCTTACAGAATACTTTTCCGATGTTACTACTAACTGATATCCCCCTATAGTTATCTAGAACTTCCTTATCCCCCTTTTTGTGTATGAACGACACCTTACTTTCCCTCCACTCTCTGGGGACCTCTTGCTTTCGCAGAGCCAGGTTGAAAAGGTTTGTCAGGACTTCAATAAGTGCCTCCCCTCCATTTTTGAGGAATTCGTTCGGAATTTCATCAGTCCCTCCCGCTTTACCATTTTTTAATTTCGAGACCACGTTCCGCACTTCTTCTGCCGTTATTTCGCTACATACACGATTGGATAGGTTCTCCTCCACCAGTGTATTTCTTTTTGGTGGGGACCCACTGCCCCATCGCCTATCGTTTATCTTTTCCCAGTGCTTGACTAACTCTGAAGCGATAGGGCCTTTATCTTCTGTACTTTCCCCATCCACTTTGATACTCTGCACACTACTTTTCCCCCGTTTATTTACCCAGTTCCAAAATACGTTTGAGCTCGAACCCCCCGTTTTCTTTATTGTTCTGGCAAGACTGCAATTGCGCTCCTTCCTATTATTATTCTTTATCTCATTCACCTTTTTCCGTGCCATTTCATATTCTCCTTTCATTAGTCTCGTGTCATTGTTATCCACCCCTTTAAGCTTCCTACTTCTTCTGTAAGCAGCGCATTTTACCTTCCTTTCTTTTATAGCCTTTTTCAGTCTCTCGTTAACCCTGTATCCAAGCTCTCTCGTTGGGACCCTCACCCTTCCTATACACTCCTTCCCTGCCTCTGTTAGGCTATTTACTATGCCATCTGAAATACTCTGGACATTTGCATCCCTAGGTATACATTCAAGATTTGGTTTTAGGTTTTCCCGAAACTGCTTCCAGTCGGCTCCTTGTTTTAGTCCCCAAACTTCCTTGAAGGTATTTCTGTCTCTATTCGTCTTTTTGCCCATAATCTTAACTGTTATCAGGTTGTGATCACTACCCAAGTCATTTTTTCCCTCGTCATCTATTTCTACATCTATAACCTCCCTCCATACGCTAATGTCAGTGAGTATATAATCAATTATTGTTTTCTTATCGTTCCTCTCCCAGGTCCATTTACCCTTACATTTCGCATCCCTGTTCAGGATCTTTAAACCAAGCTCTTTTGATAGGTCCAACATCTTCCTCCCATTCGTGTTAATTTTCCTATCACCTCCCTGTATGCCCTCCTCCTTATCCCCGATGTTCCCATTGAAGTCCCCCATTAGGACAATACTGAACCCTCTGCTCCCAAGCTCTGTGATATTCGATCTAAGAGTTGTATATATTGAATCATTCCACTCGGGCTTACTTCCCTCCACTGCTAAGTATACAACACCAACGGCAACACTCCTGTTTCCTAACTTGATTTTTGCCCAGACTATTTCGTTGGATACTGGAATCTGAGTCCTTGCTTCTGTGAGATCTGTAATCAATGAGGGCTGTAATTCCTCTTTAGCGTAGATGCCAACACCCCCACCCCGTTTCTGACCCTCAGTTCGCCCAGCTCCTATCCACACGCAACCCTTCATCTGATCAACCCGCTCATCCCGTCGTATCCACGTCTCACTTAGACCCATTATATCGAAGTCTTCTTCGTCCATCATTGTTGATATTTCGCTTACTTTCTTGTGCAGACCCTGGATGTTGCAGTACCCAAACTTGATGAATCTTTGTTTTTTTGTCATCACTGGCACATTATTATAACCCTGGTATGTCCCTGTATTGTGCATGTTTGTTGTTCTTCCCATGTTCCCAGCATTTGTGCCACTCTGGGTTACCGGCTGTGGTCCACTACCCCCCTTTTCTCCAAAAAAGGCCCAGCCACCTGTAAGATTTTTTGGTCCAACAGGTCTGTACCCATCCTACTTAAATGCAACCCGTCTCGCCCATACAACTCTCCTTGTCCCCAGAATGAATCCCAGTGGTCAATGAAATGTACTCCCAAGTCTTTGCAGTGCTCTTCCAGCTCCTCGTTTAGTGCCATAATCCGCGAGTTCCTCTCATTCCCACCACCCATAACGGGGAGCACCCCTGAAACGATGATCCGAGCATTTCTGCTAAGTAGCTTACTAATTAGGTCCTTGTATGTGTCCACCAAACGAACTGATTTCCTCTCCCTGATGTTATTGGACCCCACATGTAATACCACTACCGGATCAGGCCCCGACCCAGCTACAATAATAGAATAATAAACAGATAACATGCCCGCTCTCGAGAGGACTACTCCCCCAGTCAGCGAAATTGTATTCTTAATTGGCGGCCTGTCCACACGCATCTGCAAGCACAGCCTCCACCCCGCCCAGGAAAATACTGACCCCCACAGATGACTTGCCCCGTCTGTTTCGCTCAGCGGTGACCGCGAAGGCATGCCTTGATGACGTGGTTGAACATATTATTCAGATAATTAGCAAGGACGAATCGATATCTTAACTGCAATCCGGATGGATATGTCCCGATTAGAAAAAAGGAAAAAAAAACTGTTGGAGGCACTCCCACAACGACTCTTTAAGCACCAACCTGAGCTTCGCTTTGAAAATGAGGAAAGGAAACCGAAATTAAAAGACCGTCTAATCTACCAATGCTTTCAGTGAAGTGTTTCTGGCGTGTATTTGTGTTGATCATTTCAAAGTACGTTTTTCATTCTCTGTTCAGCTCTTGGTTCACAATAATACCCCAATATTACCTGTTCATATAAGGTAACATTGATTGACAATATTGATTGACAGGTTTAAGATAATACAGATTACACTGCTAGAAAACAAAGAAAGACATAAATTGTGGATTGGAAAATTGACCCAGCAAGAAGGTAACATAGTGATCAACCAAACCACACTGCACGTGATTACCGTTGAAATATGAAAAAGACTGGTAACCAACTTCCCGTACCATTGCAGTAAATCTTACGATAGACAACTGTATATCCTCTTTTTGTGCGTGTCTGGGAAGTACGGGGGAGGGGTGGGTGTTGCACCTTGGAGCAGAACCTTAGAACTGACATTTTGCTTCGTTCCAACGGAACACTACCCCATAGTTATTATTACCATTTAAGCGGACGTTCTGTAGTATATTAACGGAGTTTTCCGTCATGCAGTAAAAACTATTTTTCCATCTCTTAGTACACGATAATACCCCGGCATTTCTTGTTCATTGCTTTGTTTGTTTCAATGTGCAGCAAGATAACATGTCCTAATTATTATTTATGGCCTCTTATCCACCCACCTAACCACAACCGAAGATTTCGTATTTACAAATCTTTGCTACCCTTTTTGTTTGCATTCACACACGAAGATTTCGAATCTACCACTTTCCAACATTCCTTTTTTAATCACTGTTCATCTTAGTTTTAGATTGCCTAAGACTGTTTTGTCTCGTAATAAAACATGTGAACTATGTTTCGTAATAACCTATACATTAGGTTTTTAAAAATGGGATTAAGCAACAAAGAAGTAAACAGTTGTAAAATGCAGAAACGCTGCTTTTAGAGCTAAAAATTATCGTTTATTAAAGAAGAGTATTCAACAAATGTTTATAATTGTAGCACAAACAATCAACAATATAATAGACATTTCTATCACAGATAAGCTAATCTTAACAAAGAACAAAAATAAAACACAATAAAACTTAATATCAAGCATAAAACAATAACAATTTTGATGATCTAAGCTTTTAACCCATTACCCAACGTAATGGTTCAAACCAACCAGCGCTATTTATAAAAATTGCCATTCATTATTTTTTGCCCTCAAACGTAGCTTATGACTCCTCACTGGAACTATGTTTTCAACGAAAAAAATGAAACAAATAGTTATTCAATGATTTTGTTTACAAGTGTCGTCTGCTTTTCATGTTAGGCACAGTGTTAGCAGAGAGTCGTTCATTGTTGGTGATTCCAATAAACGTTTTTGGATGATACGTATCGGTTAGAATCTCAGACACACTCTCTTCTCGAGGCTTATTCTGGCCATGCAAGATTTCGATTTGGAACGAAAGTGACGTAAATCCGTAGCGTGTTCTTTGTGCAACATTGGTTTGTACGACTGGGGAAAACATAGCTCCTGAAAAGAGATGAAAATATTCAAGTTAATACATTCATTTAAAATATAACAAAACATATTTAAAGATATTCTTTAGACAACAACTATTTCTTCTCTAGTGCTGAAACCTTTTTTTATTTTCATACATGTTAATTCCAATGGCAGAGGCAGACTATGCGATAACTTTAATCCCCGAGCCTCCATTTAACCCCTGATAGAGATGTTCTCATGTTACCCGGGACCACAATGATTCTGAATACTAAAGCGTTTTATGTCCCTGATGTGTGGCGATTGTTTTTCCAATGTGGCCTCACTGCTTCACAACCCAGGCGGTTATACATCATACACCGCAGTCTATCTCAGCAAGTTACTGTCACGGCTTGGAGAATGCCCTATAGGCCCACATACGCCAATGATGGACGCAACAAATACTGTAGTTGTATTAAGTTGTAGAAAAATAGGGAAGTTTTACCAATAATTTATCGAAAAACACAATCGCAAAGAACAGTGTCAGTAGTGATAAAAATTCGACGATAAAAGATCTTGTATCGTTATCGAGGTAGCAATACACGAGAGGTTCCATGACATTCTCTGAACTCGATTCTGTCATATTTTCGCAGTGAAACACACAAGATTCTTACGGTGACATGGGATTGATTATATGCCGTCCGAGCGATCAGAGCGTTCGTCGCTTTCGTATAGTTTTGGTCCATCCACCTTAAAAAAATTGTATCGCTACTTGTTCAGTGTGGGAACAATATTATCCGGGCAAGCAATAAACAGTGTGGTAAAACAAGATGTGGCGAAGTGCTTGCTGGAAGCCAAGACTTTAGATGTGAGAAGGCTTTAATAGACTTCTCAATATTTATTCCAAACGTTCATATTTCCTTCAACCTCTAACGAAGTGAAAGAATAATAAGTTGTTTAATGTGTGACAAGGTTAATATGAATAAATTTGACATTATTGTAAATGAGATATCTTCGAAATACGACACTCCATGGGCGAAACGAATTTTCTTTTAAACATTTTCTCTATAGTGGCTTGCTGATGTCGGCAGACATGCCTATATGTTTGTTGTATAAAAATGCTTCTCGCATTGCTCACCTTTGACGTATATCACGACCAAAGCGTGGCTGTAAAAACTTACGGCATGGACGATAAAGGGGTGTTATGGACACGGGAAAATTTAATTTAAAAAAAAAACCCACTGTACATTTGTAATATATCATAATATATACAGAATTAGGGGCTTTCTCCACACTTTTTTCAAAGTTATTATGTTATAGTCCATTGTTTCGAGAGATGGTTTATAATTGGCAAACAAAAATCCGTTGTTTTTACCTTATTGTTGGTGAAAAATGCCTTGTAACCACCATCTAATAAGTATATTTCTGGATAACACAAAGCTGGATAGTTTTCTGCATTCACCTCACGATCTACACTTCTGAAGTGACGCAATCTGAAAACAAGTAAATGGATCACATATAAATATAAGACTTTCAATGGTTACTCTGAAAGAAAATTAATAAGTTATCCAGAACATCCTGATAACTAAAAGATCAGTTCTTAAAATTATTGAATCGTCCACATTTCCAGCCTATCTTCTATAAACTGTTAAAGTGGATAATACAGGAGGCTTGCTGGTTCGGTGATGCGTCCAGTCTGCCACAAGTGAGACTGGTTTATCAATTATTAAATAAAAAACTGAAGCCCAGAACACTAACCATTTCCTTAACCGTTCTAACTCGTAAGGCATAAACAAATCGATCTTCCATCACAAAGCAACAAAGTTGATACCAAATTGGAAATGGGGATCACTCATAATTTTGTCCCACAGACCTTTAAAATTATTACTGAACCTACCTACATATACAAAAAAGACTCGCCCATTCCTGTCAATAGAAGTGCGTAAGACGAAAGCTACCAGCGCGTCACGTTTGAAAGGGTTAACATAAGAAAAAAAAATTCATATTCTACCTTGCAGATGTAGTTTAATTATGACCCTCTTTGGAACGATCTATGTTTTGAAAAGAAATAATTTAAAAGTATTAAATTTTCTTGTGATTAAAATGGGTTAGATTTGGTTATTGCGTTAGATAAATGGTTATTAGTCAACCAAAACGAGGGAATTAAGAATTCAGTGAGAACAATGAAGAAAGTATCTTAAAGTTCCTTTTCAAACCTCTGTGGGCCATATTCAATCGTTCAGTCGTTGCTCAAACGGACAGAGTGCCAGCATTATATATCTTTCCCCGTGGCGTGTACTTCATGTTTCACATTAATACGTAAAGACACAACAAACAAACGAAATCGGAATGGCAGACAAAAATAAAAATGCAAACCACAGTAATATGATTATAAAATAAAATACTTACAGTTTTGGACCTCTTTCTGAGGAAAATTCACAGTGAAACACCAATACTGTTTTCTGACTGACTTCATTATTATTCATTAGGAAATCTGTGATCATTTGTTTTGTATGAAGGTTTATAGCTCCCTGAAAGAAAATAATTATTGTCGTAAAAGAACGATATTCAGTATTGCAGTGTTTCCAATAGTTATTTTAGGGCCGAGGTAGATGTAAGACAGTGTTATCTCAATCACCAAATTTGGACACAAACCTAATTTTCTCGCTGAAACAACCAAAGTCCTAAAATAAAAAGAACTGACAAACAAAGATTTCTCGTTATTTTCTTAATTATCGAACTGCAAAGACACTTTGCCTCCAGTTTTTGGATCAGCACATAAATATGAACAAAGGGAAATGCCGGTTCTCGGGCCACCAGCCGAATTTTGCAAGTAACCCTCACTGTCGTGGACTGAAACGAGTCTTCCGCTCAGAATAGGTCATCGCCTTGTTTAGATCGCTCGTCTTGAATATTTCAATTGGTTGGAAAAGCCAATCTACAGTTCACTTTTTCGACCAACTGATATATTCCTAATTTCGGTACAAAATGGCCACTGGCAGCCATCTTGAATTTTAGACCGTAACCAGAAACACTCGTTCTCGTCCCAAGGTGATAACAAAGGTACCCAAGACATTTCGTGAAGATGAGTTCATAAATACAGACTCTAGTCTGAGCCATATTGACATGTGTACTTACTGTGTGTAAGTCGCACTGAAAAAATCAAAGTTCATCTAATTTGCATAATTTCTGCACGAGAAAAAAACCCGTATTATATGTGATGTATCCCATGGTACTAAACATTCACACAAAAAATTATTCAAATCAGCACTTTCATATGGAAGTTCTGTGCAAAAATCTGATTGCACCTAATTTTGTACAAAATGGCTGCCATCGGCCATCTTGAATTTCGGACCGGACCCAAAAATACTCGTTCTCGTCCCACGGAGATACCAAAGGTACCCAAGAAGTTTCGTAAAGATCGGTTCATAAATACGGCCTCTAGCCCGAGCCGTATTGGCATTTGCACTTACAGTGCTGAAAGTAACACCAAAAAACATCAAAATTAGTCTAATTTGCACAATTTACGCACAAGAAAAAAACCCGTATTATATGTGATGTATCCCATGGTACTAAACATTCATACAAAAAATTATTCAAATCAGAGCTTTCATATGGAAGTTCTGTACAAAAAACAGATTTCTGCATCATCGGTACAAAATGGCGGCTGGCAGCCATCTTGAATTTTGGACCGCACCCAAAAACACTCGTTCTCGTCCCACGGTCATAACAAAGGTACCCAAGAAGTTTCGTAAAGATCGGTTCATAAATACGGCCTCTAGCCCGAGCCATAGCAGCTTGGCACTTCCAGCTCTGAAAGTAACACTAAATAAATCAAAGTCAGTCTAATTTGCATAATTTACGCACGAGAAAAAAACCCGTATTATATGTGATGTATCCCATGGTACTAAACATTTATACAAAACTTTATTCAAATCAGAACTTTCATACAGAAGTTCTGTACAAAAAACTGATTTTTGCATCATCGGTACAAAATGGCCGCTGGCAGCCATCTTGAATTTCGGACCACACCTAAAAACACTCGTTCCCGTCCCAGGGTCATAACAAAGGTACACAAGAAGTTTCGTAAAGATCGGTTCATAAATACGACCTCTAGCCCGAGCCATAGCCAATTGTTGACGTACGGACAGACGGACAGACGGACGACGGACGACGGGCCATGACAATAGCTCAAATTTGACTTCGTCAAAGTTGAGCTAAAAATGGACAAGGAAAGAGCCCATAACATGGTTTGAAAAGTAATATTTAATGAAAGCAAAAAGTTGTTCAAAAGACACCAATTATGCAAAACATCAGCAACAGAAGAATATACAGAAGATAACAACGCATTTGTATTTTAAGTAGTAAGCGATGAATTTGTAGAATTACCAGGATTTGGCATCAAACATTCGCTTATTTAAACCCTCTTCTTCCATTTTTTATTTGGCACATTCTAAAAAGTAACGTTGAAACTGTCTAGTTTAAATATTACGCCTCGTTCGACCTCAGGAGCCAATACTATAAAACTTTTACAGTTGTATTTTCTAGTATATAACTGTCTAAAATTAATCATTGGCATTTTAAAAGGTTTGGCAATTTGCCAAGTGCTATGAAAATGCTAATGGTTTCTTTAAGCCCATTTAAAGTAATAACCAGAGAAAACAATTCTAGTTGTAAATTTTTGATAGTATAAGCTCCAGAGGTTGAACGAGAGGCAATATGGACAGTTTAATAGTAATACAGGTCATGGCAGCCTTTCCAAAATTGCTAACTATAAAGTTTAATTTTCAAACAGTAGTTCACAAACCGTATTTTGTAAACAAGAACTATCTAGATATATATCAATATCAAACGCTGATTAATATCTACAGAACAATTTACCCAGTGCATATGATAAAGGGTAAAACTACATTGTGAATACTGATAGTACAGGCACAATATATAGGACACACAAGTTGGAAATTAAAATGCTTAACCCTCTAGACACTGATGTCAAAATACCGAAATTTCCAGTAGAGAATATTCCCCACAATGCAACTAGGAATTTAACTATTTCCGTCTTGTTTGACATCGCTTGGACAAACAAGATTGAATTAGATAAATTCAAAGTAGCATTATATGGGAAAAATTTTCATCTTGACATCAGAGTTAACACTTTGAAACTGAAAGACCGCTTTACGGTCCAGGATCGTGATATAAACTGACTTCGTTAATTAGACAGCTGCTCTAAGAATTTGTGTGATAGATCAATCAAGATTTTCAATGTTGATTGGCTTTCCCCCAAGTAATGAATACAGGCTCTTCCAACGGATGACACTGAACTGGCGTGGAAAATACTACCAGGCTTCAGAGCATTAAGGGGTTAATTACAATATTGATGCTGTTATTCAGTAATTCTTATTACGGGGTTGATCGGTTGTCTAGTTGTGGTTAATAATTGCAACTGTTTTGCTGCAGCACAAAATTAAAGAAAACAGCGACGTTATGGTGGTGCTGTATTCAGAAAAAGAATACTGCTTTAAAAAAGGAGTATAAAATATACAAACCTCAATATGGCCACCATCATACTCATATGGGTATCTACAGTCAATGATGATATATTTTATGACTTCCAATTTAGCAGCCATAAGGTCACCGAGCTGGAATGAAAAACAAAATATTTTAGTTTAATATGTTGATCATCCCTGGTTTTATACGTTCGCCAAACTTAGCTTTCAATTCTGACGAGTGCTATTGACAAATATCACCATTCAAATTTTATTATTATTTTGCTTTCAATTTTTGCCTAAGAAACGCAGATTACGACGCCTTATTGGAATGAATTCCCAGGCTTTTCACTCGCACGTAGACTACTCGCAGTTACTTAATTTCGATGTTACTTTACTCATTCCCATTTTGGCTGAGAAAATACCACCCCTTCTCGAAAGTAAATAGACTACTTACGGTGTTTGTGGAGATTGATTTCAAGTCTTTATGTTTTCCTGGAACTGTTGGTAACCTGTGTCGGATGCTCCCATCTCCAATGAGACTACTGTCCTTTGTCATACCGTGGACAGCATCCATTATTCTCTGTTTTGAAAGATTTTGGTCCATAGTTGCGCGTTTTCTAAATGGTGTCGGTTCATCATCTGAAAAGAGGGTCTTTCTTTTAACAGTTGTAGATCGGCGGCAGTGCTTTCTAAAAGTGTCTTGTCTTGAATATGAGGTAGTTCTCTGGAAAAATAAACATATGTAGTACATAAACATATATCCTTTCTTTCTTTTCTAACTTGACACTACAAGTTTCGAATTAGTTTAATTATTTTGAATTAATGATTATAAAGATCTTTGCGAACGGGTTTCTTTTAATTTGTACAAATGTATTTCTAATGAACATTTATTTTGTAATGAGGATTGCTCAGAATTTTGAGTGCAGTAAAAGTGGCGCGACTATTAACAAATACTAAGACAATAGTTTAATGTTTGGCGGGTGCAATGGTTCATATGTCTTAAGTGTTATTTTGTACACAAACTGCCAGGTATTAAATGACTTTATACTCTGAAAACTTTCTATCAAAATTTCAAACTGCATTTTTTCCCCCAAAATGCAGTGCAACATTGTTAACATTTCAGTCTGCGATCATTATATGTTTGACAAAATAGAACTGTTTCGTCCGTGCAGTGCCTGAAAATTAATGTTATTAAAATTCATACCTGGCGCATTGTGGTAACGGTTATAAAACTGTCTAAAGGCGATTGATCAGGTGATCTGTCGAACCTTGTTGTCTTGGATATCTTGGGTGTCAACAATGAATAAAGATCCATATCTGTATCTGAGTCTTCTTGAAATAAGTGTTTTCTACAAAACAAAAATTCTACTATAATAATGCCTAGATCATACAAAACTGTCAAACACCAAAACTAGCACCTATCTTCTCTCTACTGGGCGGACCTTTATTTATTAAGTAACAACACTTCTTATCTACATGGACAAGTTCTTATTCGAACATGCTCGTCAAAATAAACTGTTATACGTTTCCACATCCGTATTGTTTGGTAATACATTTTCATTTTTCACACATCCAATCCAAATAGCCAATGAAAAATCGCCAAATGAGGCTGTAAAAGATCGTTAGATCGTTGTTGGGGAGAGGGGGGGGGGGGGGGGGTGAGGACAAAATATTTTCTGCCGCCGGTATTAGCTAATCTGAATGTTACTAGGATCTGGCATTTTGGCTCGTTTACAAAAGTTGTAAGGTCTTGCCGAATCCCCACGTATTCCTAAACATGTCTATCGCTATACTCTCGCGAATTCTTAGTTTGTTACCTTTCTTTTCTGTATAAATATAACGAAATCATTGAATAAATATTCTCTTAATCGGGATCTTACTCGTGTCCTATACAATAGCTTGCATAAGTAACGTTTTAGCTAATGAACCTACGGCATCAACCCGGAAACCAAGTTACTATAAAATTATTTTTGCGAGTTATCCTTATTGGTGTTGTTTGAAAGCTATAATGCTGCAGGGAAAGCGTCCCAGAAACAATAGTAAGAGCATACGTGAACTAGAACACAGGTTCGCAATGGGTTATCTACGCCACGTCGTCCCGTAATCTTTAACTAAGTTTGAATGGTCCATCCTAATTAGAAAATACCGTCGAGCACGAGATTTTAATGTGGTTTCGGTATTATTTATAATGATTATATGCACGGTGCATTGGTCCCAATACACTCTAAATCGGCGGGGTTAAAAATTTAAAAAAATTAACTGGGTTGGGTGAATATGAACCCAACCCAGTTGATTTGGGTTAATTTTTAACTCAACTGATTTTAGAGTGTAGTATTTTAGCACGTCGAGCTGGAATTTATTGCCAACGTGGAGAGTAGTTGTACAACAGAAAAGAAAAAGGCGAAAACTCTGTCAGTGGATCTCTGGATTTAATCTGAGGTTCCATTGACTGAAACATTTTTTGTAATCAGTTGGGCTAATCATGCAATATTGTTTGAAACATTGTTTGAATATTAGCGTCATTCCGCGAGTACTTTAGTGGCAACCCGTTGTTTATATACTGTATCGGGGGCTCGGTGGTTCAGTGGTTACGGCACTGGACTTCGAACCGAAACCTTCACGGCCCGATCCCCGCCAGGGATAACAGCGTTGTGTTCTTGGGCAAGGCACTTTATCCCGATTTCCCACGTGGGACACGGTGGCGCTGCGTAATAAGGCGTAATGCACGTCGATGGTGCACTTTTCTTCAACAATTGCTAACCCTGCTTGTGTGGAGTTAGTACGTTGGGGAGATTGATGGTTGCTCACCGATGGACGATGGTTCTCTCCTAGTATTCCGGATTCTTCCTCCCGCAAAACTGTCCGACACAAGGATTTTCTGACTGACGGAAGTGTCGTTAAGCCCCAATAAAATAAATTATATTAAATGTACTGTATGAGTTGATGATACTGTTCTGGAACCTATTAACAGTGTATTGTCTTGAGCTTTACGATAAGTGCAACTTTTGGAGATGTTCTTATGAATATGCTGAAGATGAATATACAACTCTAGAGAATATAACAAAAACGTTTACCACTCTAAAACCATTCATTATGTGGCAACAATAATACAATTTTGACGTCAATATGGTTTCACTTCCTTTATACTTATTTATTCCACAAATGTAATAAAAATAATAATGCTGACCAACCTTAAACCGCTAGTCATGATACAGTGATTCATTAAATACTTTTGTACTTACTCCTAAGCATCACCAATTCGGAAGTGGTGAGATCGAGCAAGAGATGAGAATGAAGTGATTCTGAGAATACATCAATATATCTGTACGGTGATACTTTTCGTCACGTGACTACGATATCCAATGTCTTTTAATTTTTTTTTAAATAAAAATTAGACTTGTTTTCTTTGGAAAAAAAATAATGCATAATTACCTTAAATCACGAGCCATCATGCAAGGAGCCAATATATGTTTATACTATCTCTGATTGAACAAATTTTGAAAATGTGAGATTCGGGAAGCAATGAAAATGAAGTGATTCTTTGAGAATAGGAGTATATATATACATGTCATCCAAATGGTGAAACTATTTAGTCATGTGACTTCTAGCCAATGCCAAGACAGGATGATTTTAATCCTGTGACTACAGTTCATTTCACCTCCCATCTTGTTAATTAATTCCTCCTGAATATATCTCTGTCAGATTCAATGGGATTATTCGGCTAGGTATAGTCTTCTATGTAAACAAGCCGTCATAACCATTAGGAATACCAATGGAGTACAAAGATCTTCACCTCTTCCATCAGATGCGAAAGGTGTAAAATTACTGATGTTTTTAATACAGGGTAAACTCTCGGATTTAGTTTTAAATTGTCAACGCTAGAATTTGCTTCCTTTTTGATTGAATAGGTGGAGAATTTTGTTGATGTTTAACAGACTAAAAAATATATAAAAAAGTCTTCATAAAAAGAGAAAAAAGCATTGTCTTTTTATTCGTTTAACACGAATAAAGTGGAGTTTATCATTCGACCTCAAATCAAAATTTAAAAAGTTTCAGAAAATATGCATTAAAAAGGGAAGATTTTCAAAGACCCTTTCTTGGGAAAAGTGGACCTCTTCAGGAACATGACTTTTTTAAAAAAAACCCTTCGAAACTGAATTTTTGATCAGACGTAACTAATAATGATTTTACATTAATTATATATCCAAGCAGTTGACTCTTCATACCATATTTCACTGGTAATCACCAAGAACGTTTCTAAATCAAATATCTAGAGCGGTGTAGAATGGAAAAGATCGCAGGTTATATTACGAAGGGATAAAATAACAGAGGGCCAGTTTTCCATCAAAAACATAGCATATGACCCTCATTGAAACGAGCCCGACAAGCTCGTTTGAATTCGGAATTATATGCTATATCTTTTAGACAAAACTTTTAACAAATAATAAAATATAAATGGCTACTTTTGTGAATAACACTGATATTAACTCATTGTTTTGTATGCCAAAGGGTCAACAGCACGTGGATACACATATTATGCGGACTTACCTTAACGTGGAAGTCATAATGACACGAGTTTCGCAGAGTATTTAGTTGTACAATTGTTGTATAGCGATGACTTTCTAAAAGGGAATGATGCATTAAAACAGGCAGAAGGGACGGAGCTTGGACGAAGAAGGCCAGTAATGATATTCTGAAAATCTAATTATATATACTCTAAATTAGAAAGCCCTAAAGTAATTTCAACACCAACTAATTCTAAGACAGGATGAGGTCCAGCAGGCGATAACTACTCATCTCACCTCCTATCCTACTAATCAACTGTCATTTGATATATTTTTCACAATTTCAATGGGATTATTTAGTTGGTATAATCTTCTGGGTAAACAAGCGGTTATGTCCAATTAGCAAGCAACACATATGGACTACTACGCTCTTCACAAGTTCTTTGTTGTATTGACGAAATGGCTTTCCACACAGAATGATTACCTGAGGGTTACAAGCTTGTTCTTATGGATATACAGGAGACCGATTTGTCGATTTCTCACTTAAAAAATTAACAAATCCTCCCAAGAAACTATGATTTTCTAATTGGGAAAGACATTTTTCTCTTTGTGAAAAACTAGCATAGATCACACTTCTAGCCAAATGTTTTTAATATTATAATCTACCAACAGGCGCACCGCAAAGAGGGAGGCAGGGATGGCATTGGGTGGATGGCCGCAGTCTACTCTGGGGAGGACTACTCCCCCAGTCTGCGAAATTGCCTTCTTTATTGTGGACTTGGCGGCTTGTTCCCATTCGTCTGGAAACACCCCCCCCCCCAAAGGAAAACTCTGACACCCCGGGGTGTACAGATGATTTACACCGTCTATGATGGGTCAGCGGTGACCGCGAAGTAAAGCCTTGATGACGTAGTTGGAATATCATTCAGATAATTAATAGAGGCGAATCTATATCTCATCTCAAATCCAGACGAATATGTCCAAACTAAAAAAAAAACGTTGGGGGAGGGGGGATACTCCTACAACCCTTATTTACGCCCCACCTGTCATTGCTTTGGGAATGAGGCAGAAGACGCCTTAAATAAAAGCCCCTCTGATCTAACAATGCTTTCTGTGAACCTTTTCTGCGTGTATTTCTGCTGATCATTTCAAAATACGTTTTTCCTTTTCTTTGCAGCTCTTAGTGCACAACAATATCCCAACATTTCTTACTCATAGAATGTAACATATTATATTGATTGACAATATTCTGTTTCCAAACAGACATAACATAATACAGATTACACTGGAAATGAAAGGAAGACATAAATTGTGGACTGAAAAATGGATTCAACAGGAAGGTAACATATTGATCAACAAAACCATATTAAACGTGATTACCGTTAAAATACGCTGGTAAGAAAGACTGGTAACCAACTTCCCGTACTATTACAATGAAATTTACGATACCAAACTGTATATCCTCTTTTGTGTGTGTGTGTGGGGGGGGGGGGGGGGGGGTGGTGGGGGGTGGGGGAGGGGTCCATCTTCGAGCAGAACCTTGGAACTGACATTCGGTTTGGTTTCATTCCACCCGTACACAACGCAAGCGTTGGTTGATATATTAATGGATTTTAGCGGGGCCGTGCGGTAAAAAAGGTGTCCGTCTCCTTTCAGCTCTCCGTACACAATAATATCCCGACATTTCTTGTTCGTTGTTTTGTTTATTTCATTGTCCAACCAGACAATATGTCCTAATTTTTATTTATGGACCCTTTCCCAACCACCTAACACAACCCAAGATTTGGTATTTACAAATATTTGCCACCCAATTTGTTTGCATTCACACCCCAAGACTTGGTATTAAGGTTCCGCTCCACAGTTTTCCAGGAATTACTGAAAAATGTCATGCCATACACTCTCTTCAAATGCAAATATTCTGTAACTTTGTTATCAAACCCATAACATGTATTACATTTCCTGAATCCACAAAAAACATATAACACTATCTGACTAAGTAGAAATAAACAATCTGAATGTGGGTGGAATAATTTATTGTCAGAGGCAAGACTTCAACCTGAAAAATTGCATGAAAAAGAATGCCGAAACCAGTCATATTCAGCCACCCAGCAGCCTCAAAAGCAAAATTTTCCCAACACCCCCACCTACCTACCACTGGAGCAGAGCATCCCCTCTTCCTAAAATGCCAAAACAATTGATATGTCTCCGTTTCATTTTTAAGTTACATGTCTGTTAACAAACCAGTGTAAAAAATACATTTTAAAAAATAGCCAATTTTTCGAAGCCACTGTTTCCCATAATTCATCTGGAAATTTACCCCTATGTATCAGACTCCAAATTTGGGTCCAAAACTTCAAATTCTATTGTCCAATAAAAAGCCTAATTTTTTTCTTTGTGAAACACTGGTATAGATCACTCTTCCAGTCAAATGTTTTTGAATATTATAATCAGTCAACAAGCGTGTCGCGAAGAGGGAGGCAGGGATGGCATCGGTGGATGGCCGCAGCATACTTTCGGGAGGACTACTCCCCAAGTCAGCGAAATTGCCTTCTTCATTGCGGACTTGGTGGCTTGTTCCCACTCGTCTGGGAGCTCTGGAAAATACTGATACCCCTGGGGTGTACAGATGATTTACCCCGTCTATGATGGGTCAGCAGTGACCGCGAAGGCATGCCTTGATGAGGTAGCTGGAATATTATTCAGATAATTAACAAGGCCGAGTCGATATCTCAACTCCAATCCAGACGAATATTTCCGTCAGAAAAAAATGTTTTGTTTTTTTGGGGGGTGGGGTTGGGGGTGGTTTGGATACCCCTACAGCCCATATCTCCCCCCCACCTGTCATTGCTTTGGGGATGAGGCAGAGGAAACTTAAATTGAAAGACAGTCTGATCTACCAATGCTTTCTGTGAACCTTGTCTGCGTGTATTTGCGCTGATCATTCCTTTTCGTAGCAGCTCTTAGTGCACAATAATACCCCAACATTTCTTGCTCACAGAAGGTAACATATTGATAGGCAATATTCTGTTTCCAAACATGTATTACACTGGAAAACAAAAGAAGACACAATTGTGGCCTGGAAACTTAAGCGGGTGTTCTCTTGTATATTAAGGGAGTTTGGCGGGGCGGTAAAACTCACTAGTTCACGATGCCATGCAATGAATCTCTTTTCATCTTTCAGTTCACAATAATACCGCGACATTTCTTGTTGATTGTTCGTTTTTTTATTCAATGTGTAGCCAGATAACATGCCCGCTCTCGAGAGGACTACTCCCCCAGTCAGCGAATTTGTATTCTTAATTGGCGGCCTGTCCACACGCATCTGGAAGCACAGACCTCACGCCGCCCAGGAAAATACTGACCCCCACAGATGATTTGCCCCGTCTGTTTGGCTCAGCGGTGACCGCGAAGGCATGCCTTGATGACGTGGTGGAACAACATATTATTCAGATAATTAGCAAGGACGAATCGATATCTTAACTCCAATCCGGACGGATATGTCCCGATTAGAAAAAAAGGAAAAAAAAACTGTTGGTGGCACTCCCACAACTACTCTTTAAGCACCAACCTGTGCTTCCCTTTGAAAATGAGGAAAGGAAACCGAAATTAAAAGACCGTCTAATCTACCAATGCTTTCAGTGAAGTGTTTTTGGCGTGTATTTGTGTTGATCATTTCAAAGTACGTTTTTCATTCTCTGTTCCGCACTTGGTTCACAATAATACTCCAACATTACCTGTTCATAGAAGGTAACATTGATTGACAATATTGATTGACAGGTATAATATAATACAGATTACACTGCTAGAAAACAAAGAAAGACATAAATTGTGGATTGGAAAATTGACCCAGCAAGAAGGTAACATAGTGATCAACCAAACCACACTGCACGTGATTACCGTTGAAATATGGAAAAAGACTGGTAACCAGCTTCCCGTACCATTGCAGTAAATCTTACGATAGACAACTGTATATCCTCTTTTTGTGCGTGTCTGGGAAGTACGGGGGAGGGGTGGGTGTTGCACCTTGGAGCAGAACCTTAGAACTGACATTTTGCTTCGTTCCAACGGAACACTACCCCATAGTTATTATTACCATTTAAGCGGACGTTCTGTAGTATATTAACGGAGTTTTCCGTCATGCAGTAAAAACTATTTTTCCATCTCTTAGTACACGATAATACCCCGGCATTTCTTTTCATTGCTTTGTTTGTTTCATTGTGTAGCAAGATAACATGTCCTAATTATTATTTATGGTCTCTTACCCACCCACCTAACCACAACCGAAGATTTCGTATTTACAAATCTTTGCTACCCTTTTTGTTTGCATTCACACACGAAGATTTCAAATCTACCACTTTCCAACATTCCTTTTTTAATCACTGTTCATCTTAGTTTTAGATTGCCTAAGATTGTTTTCTCTCGTAATAAAACATGTGAACTATGTTTCGTAATAACCTATACTTTAGCCTTTTAAAAATGGGATTAAGCAACAAAGAAATAAACAGTTGTAAAATGCAGAAACGCTGCTTTTAGAGCTAAAAATTATCGTTTATTAAAGAAGAGTATTCAACAAATGTTTATAATTGTAGTACAAACAATCAACAATATAATAGACATTTCTATCACAGATAAGCTAATCTTAACAAAGAACAAAAATAAAACACAATAAAACTTAATATCAAACATAAAACAATAACAATATTGATGAGCTAAGTTTTTAACCCATTACCCAACGTAATGGTTCAAACCAACCAGCGCTATTTATAAAGATTGCCATTCATTATTTTTTGCCCTCAAACGTAGCTTATGACTCCCCACTGGAACTATGTTTTAAACGAAAAAAAATGAAACAAATAGTTATTCAATGATTTTGTTTACAAGTGTCGTCTGATTTTCATGTTTGGCACAGTGTTAGCAGAGAGTCGTTCATTGTTGGTGATTCCAATAAACGTTTTTGGATGATACACATCGGTTAGAATCTCAGACACACTCTCTTCTCGAGGCTTATTCTGGCCATGCAGGATTTCGATTTGGAACGAAAGTGACGTAAATCCGTAGCGTGTTCTTTGTGCAACATTGGTTTGTACGACTGGGGAAAACATAGCTCCTGAAAAGAGATGAAAATATTCAAGTTAATACATTCATTTAAAATATAACAAAACATATTTAAAGATATTCTTTAGACAACAACTATTTCTTCTCTAGTGCTGAAACCTTTTTTTATTTTCATACATGTTAATTCCAATGGCAGAGGCAGACTATGCGATAACTTTAATCCTCCGAGCCTCCATTTAACCCCTGATAGAGATGTTCTCATGTTACCCGGGACCACAATGATTCTGAATACTAAAGCGTTTTTTGTTCCTGATGTGTGGCGATTGTTTTTCCAATGTGGCCTAACTGCTTCACAACCCAGGCGGTTATACATCATACACCGCAGTCTATCTCAGCAAGTTACTGTCACGGCTTGGAGAATGCCCTATAGGCCCACATACGCCAATGATGGACGCAACAAAATACTGTAGTTGTATTAAGATGTAGAAAAATAGGGAAGTTTTACCAATAATTTATCGAAAAACACAATCGCAAAGAACAGTGTCAGTAGTGATAAAAATTCGACGATAAAAGATCTTGTATCGTTATCGAGGTAGCAGTACACGAGACGACGTATGTGAGGTTCCATGACATTCTCTGAGCTCGATTCTGTCATATTTTCGCAGTGAAACACACAAGATTCTTACGGTGACATGGGATTGATTATATGCCGTCCGAGCGATCAGAGCGTTCGTCGCTTTCGTATAGTTTTGGTCCATCCACCTTAAAAAAATTGTATCGCTACTTGTTCAGTGTGGGAACAATATTATCCGGGCAAGCAATAAACAGTGTGGTAAAACAAGATGTGGCGAAGTGCTTGCTGGAAGCCAAGACTTTAGATGTGAGAAGGCTTTAATAGACTTCTCAATATTTATTCCAAACGTTCATATTTCCTTCAACCTCTAACGAAGTGAAAGAATAATAAGTTGTTTAATGTGTGACAAGGTTAATATGAATAAATTTGACATTATTGTAAATGAGATATCTTCGAAATACGACACTCCATGGGCGAAACGTATTTTCTTTTAAACATTTTCTCTATAGTGGCTTGCTGATGTCGGCAGACATGCCTATATGTTTGTTGTATAAAAATGCTTCTCACATTGCTCACCTTTGACGTATATCACGACCAAAGCGTGGCTGTAAAAACTTACGGCATGGACGATAAAGGGGTGTTATGGACACGGGAAAATTTAATTTAAAAAAAAAAACCACTGTACTTTTGTAATATATCATAATATATACAGAATTGGGGGCTTTCTCCACACTTTTTTCAAAGTTATTATGTTATAGCCCATTGTTTCGAGAGATGGTTTATAATTGGCAAACAAAAATCCGTTGTTTTTACCTTATTGTTGGTGAAAAATGCCTTGTAACCACCATCTAATAAGTATATTTCTGGATAACACAAAGCTGGATAGTTTTCTGCATTCACCTCACGATCTACACTTCTGAAGTGACGCAATCTGAAAACAAGTAAATGGATCACATATAAATATATGACTTTCAATGGTTACTCTGAAAGAAAATTAATAAGTTATCCAGAACATCCTGATAACTAAAAGATCAGTTCTTAAAATTATTGAATCGTCCACATTTCCAGCCTATCTTCTATAAACTGTTAAAGTGGATAATACAGGAGGCTTGCTGGTTCGGTGATGCGTCCAGTCTGCCACAAGTGAGACTGGTTTATCAATTATTAAATAAAAAACTGAAGCCCAGCACACTAACCATTTCCTTAACCGTTCTAACTCGTAAGGCATAAACAAATCGATCTTCCATCACAAAGCAACAAAGTTGATACCAAATTGGAAATGGGGATCACTCATAATTTTGTCCCACAGACCTTTAAAATTATTACTGAACCTACCTACATATACAAAAAAGACTCGCCCATTCCTGTCAATAGAAGTGCGTAAGAGGAAAGCTACCAGCGCGTCACGTTTGAAAGGGTTAACATAAGAAAAAAAAATTCATATTCTACCTTGCAGATGTAGTTTAATTATGACCCTCTTTGGAACGATCTATGTTTTGAAAAGAAATAATTAAAAAGTATTTAATTTTCTTGTGATTAAAATGGGTTAGATTTGGTTATTGCGTTAGATAAATGGTTATTAGTCAACCAAAACGAGGGAATTGAGAATTCAATGAGAACAATGAAGAAAGTATCTTAAAGTTCCTTTTCAAACCTCTCTGGGCCATATTCAATCGTTCAATCGTTGCTCAAACGGACAGAGTGCCAGCATTATATATCTTTCCCCGTGGCGTGTACTTCATGTTTCACATTAATACGTAAAGACACAACAAACAAACGAAATCGGAATGGCAGACAAAAATAAAAATGCAAAACACAGTAATATGATTATAAAATAAAATACTTACAGTTTTGGACCTCTTTCTGAGGAAAATTCACAGTGAAACACCAATACTGTTTTCTGACTGACTTCATTATTATTCGTTAGGAAATCTGTGATCATTTGTTTTGTATGAAGGTTTATAGCTCCCTGAAAGAAAATAATTATTGTCGTAAAAGAACGATATTCAGTATTGCAGTGTTTCCAATAGTTATTTTAGGGCCGAGGTAGATGTAATAATAATATATATAATATAATAACACTTTGGCCAGCCGCTGATTTGTCGCGGTTCTCGAACGAGAAGGCCTTGGTTACCCCTGAACTCCCAACTGCCTCCCTGTTCCCACGCTTCTCCTCTCCTCCCAACATTCGGAGACGAACTGCTTGATGACATCCCTTACCCCATTCTTCCCAATCTCTCCGATTAGCACATTAACCCTCTCCTTTGAGTCTCCCCCTAACCACATGTCCTTCATTCTCCCATCCCACTTCCCCATTATACTCCCAGTGAATCTCATTCTTTTAGACTGATACTTTGGGCATTCTAGAAGGAAGTGTTCCAGGGTCTCCACCATGCCCAAGTTACACATCTGGCACTCCCTTTCACCGTCTTTCCCAATTTTTCCCCTCAGCTCTAGGGATCGCGACCGCAGCTTGAACAGCAGTGACCCCCCAAAGGTGCCATCAAGGTACTCTTCAAAACCTGGCCTCTCTTTATCACGCAGGCCACCCAAAGACCTCTTTGATTTGACCCCCTCTCGCCAATTACGGTTACAATCCTCCAAGACCCTTTCTCTGACGATTTTTTTACCCTGGTTTGCCCCAACGTGTAAGACAGTGTTATCTCAATCACCAAATTTGGACACAAACCTAATTTTCTCGCTGAAACAACCAAAGTCCTAAAATAAAAAGAACTGACAAACAAAGATTTCTCGTTATTTTCTTAATTATCGAACTGCAAAGACACTTTGCCTCCAGTTTTTGGATCAGCACATAAATATGAACAAAGGGAAATGCCGGTTCTCGGGCCACCAGCCGAATTTTGCAAGTAACCCTCACTGTCGTGGACTGAAACGAGTCTTCCGCTCAGAATAGGTCATCGCCTTGTTTAGATCACTCGTCTTGAATATTTCAATTGGTTGGAAAAGCCAATCTACAGTTCACTTTTTCGACCAACTGATGAGCTAAAAATGGACAAGGAAAGAGCCCATAACATGGTTTGAAAAGTAATATTTAATGAAAGCAAAAAGTTGTTCAAAAGACACCAATTATGCAAAACATCAGCAACAGAAGAATATACAGAAGATAACAACGCATTTGTATTTTAAGTAGTAAGCGATGAATTTGTAGAATTACCAGGATTTGGCATCAAACATTCGCTTATTTAAACCCTCTTCTTCCATTTTTTATTTGGCACATTCTAAAAAGTAACGTTGAAACTGTCTAGTTTAAATATTACGCCTCGTTCGACCTCAGGAGCCAATACTATAAAACTTTTACAGTTGTATTTTCTAGTATATAACTGTCTAAAATTAATCATTGGCATTTTAAAAGGTTTGGCAATTTGCCAAGTGCTATGAAAATGCTAATGGTTTCTTTAAGCCCATTTAAAGTAATAACCAGAGAAAACAATTCTAGTTGTAAATTTTTGATAGTATAAGCTCCAGAGGTTGAACGAGAGGCAATATGGACAGTTTAATAGTAATACAGGTCATGGCAGCCTTTCCAAAATTGCTAACTATAAAGTTTAATTTTCAAACAGTAGTTCACAAACCGTATTTTGTAAACAAGAACTATCTAGATATATATCAATATCAAACGCTGATTAATATCTACAGAACAATTTACCCAGTGCATATGATAAAGGGTAAAACTACATTGTGAATACTGATAGTACAGGCACAATATATAGGACACACAAGTTGGAAATTAAAATGCTTAACCCTCTAGACACTGATGTCAAAATACCGAAATTTCCAGTAGAGAATATTCCCCACAATGCAACTAGGAATTTAACTATTTCCGTCTTGTTTGACATCGCTTGGACAAACAAGATTGAATTAGATAAATTCAAAGTAGCATTATATGGGAAAAATTTTCATCTTGACATCAGAGTTAACACTTTGAAACTGAAAGACCGCTTTACGGTCCAGGATCGTGATATAAACTGACTTCGTTAATTAGACAGCTGCTCTAAGAATTTGTGTGATAGATCAATCAAGATTTTCAATGTTGATTGGCTTTCCCCCAAGTAATGAATACAGGCTCTTCCAACGGATGACACTGAACTGGCGTGGAAAATACTACCAGGCTTCAGAGCATTAAGGGGTTAATTACAATATTGA
This sequence comes from Pictodentalium vernedei, assembly GCA_031216915.1. Taxonomy (NCBI): domain Eukaryota; kingdom Metazoa; phylum Mollusca; class Scaphopoda; order Dentaliida; family Dentaliidae; genus Pictodentalium; species Pictodentalium vernedei. Next base: position 629,266,347 of record CM062295.1, on the reverse strand, counting down.
TGCTGTTATTCAGTAATTCTTATTACGGGGTTGATCGGTTGTCTAGTTGTGGTTAATAATTGCAACTGTTTTGCTGCAGCACAAAATTAAAGAAAACAGCGACGTTATGGTGGTGCTGTATTCAGAAAAAGAATACTGCTTTAAAAAAGGAGTATAAAATATACAAACCTCAATATGGCCACCATCATACTCATATGGGTATCTACAGTCAATGATGATATATTTTATGACTTCCAATTTAGCAGCCATAAGGTCACCGAGCTGGAATGAAAAACAAAATATTTTAGTTTAATATGTTGATCATCCCTGGTTTTATACGTTCGCCAAACTTAGCTTTCAATTCTGACGAGTGCTATTGACAAATATCACCATTCAAATTTTATTATTATTTTGCTTTCAATTTTTGCCTAAGAAACGCAGATTACGACGCCTTATTGGAATGAATTCCCAGGCTTTTCACTCGCACGTAGACTACTCGCAGTTACTTAATTTCGATGTTACTTTACTCATTCCCATTTTGGCTGAGAAAATACCACCCCTTCTCGAAAGTAAATAGACTACTTACGGTGTTTGTGGAGATTGATTTCAAGTCTTTATGTTTTCCTGGAACTGTTGGTAACCTGTGTCGGATGCTCCCATCTCCAATGAGACTACTGTCCTTTGTCATACCGTGGACAGCATCCATTATTCTCTGTTTTGAAAGATTTTGGTCCATAGTTGCGCGTTTTCTAAATGGTGTCGGTTCATCATCTGAAAAGAGGGTCTTTCTTTTAACAGTTGTAGATCGGCGGCAGTGCTTTCTAAAAGTGTCTTGTCTTGAATATGAGGTAGTTCTCTGGAAAAATAAACATATGTAGTACATAAACATATATCCTTTCTTTCTTTTCTAACTTGACACTACAAGTTTCGAATTAGTTTAATTATTTTGAATTAATGATTATAAAGATCTTTGCGAACGGGTTTCTTTTAATTTGTACAAATGTATTTCTAATGAACATTTATTTTGTAATGAGGATTGCTCAGAATTTTGAGTACAGTAAAAGTGGCGCGACTATTAACAAATACTAAGACAATAGTTTAATGTTTGGCGGGTGCAATGGTTCATATGTCTTAAGTGTTATTTTGTACACAAACTGCCAGGTATTAAATGACTTTATACTCTGAAAACTTTCTATCAAAATTTCAAACTGCATTTTTTCCCCCAAAATGCAGTGCAACATTGTTAACATTTCAGTCTGCGATCATTATATGTTTGACAAAATAGAACTGTTTCGTCCGTGCAGTGCCTGAAAATTAATGTTATTAAAATTCATACCTGGCGCATTGTGGTAACGGTTATAAAACTGTCTAAAGGCGATTGATCAGGTGATCTGTCGAACCTTGTTGTCTTGGATATCTTGGGTGTCAACAATGAATAAAGATCCATATCTGTATCTGAGTCTTCTTGAAATAAGTGTTTTCTACAAAACAAAAATTCTACTATAATAATGCCTAGATCATACAAAACTGTCAAACACCAAAACTAGCACCTATCTTCTCTCTACTGGGCGGACCTTTATTTATTAAGTAACAACACTTCTTATCTACATGGACAAGTTCTTATTCGAACATGCTCGTCAAAATAAACTGTTATACGTTTCCACATCCGTATTGTTTGGTAATACATTTTCATTTTTCACACATCCAATCCAAATAGCCAATGAAAAATCGCCAAATGAGGCTGTAAAAGATCGTTAGATCGTTGTTGGGGAGAGGGGGGGGGGGGTGAGGACAAAATATTTTCTGCCGCCGGTATTAGCTAATCTGAATGTTACTAGGATCTGGCATTTTGGCTCGTTTACAAAAGTTGTAAGGTCTTGCCGAATCCCCACGTATTCCTAAACATGTCTATCGCTATACTCTCGCGAATGCTTAGTTTGTTACCTTTCTTTTCTGTATAAATATAACGAAATCATTGAATAAATATTCTCTTAATCGGGATCTTACTCGTGTCCTATACAATAGCTTGCATAAGTAACGTTTTAGCTAATGAACCTACGGCATCAACCCGGAAACCAAGTTACTATAAAATTATTTTTGCGAGTTATCCTTATTGGTGTTGTTTGAAAGCTATAATGCTGCAGGGAAAGCGTCCCAGAAACAATAGTAAGAGCATACGTGAACTAGAACACAGGTTCGCAATGGGTTATCTACGCCACGTCGTCCCGTAATCTTTAACTAAGTTTGAATGGTCCATCCTAATTAGAAAATACCGTCGAGCACGAGATTTTAATGTGGTTTCGGTATTATTTATAATGATTATATGCACGGTGCATTGGTCCCAATACACTCTAAATCGGCGGGGTTAAAAATTTAAAAAAATTAACTGGGTTGGGTGAATATGAACCCAACCCAGTTGATTTGGGTTAATTTTTAACTCAACTGATTTTAGAGTGTAGTATTTTAGCACGTCGAGCTGGAATTTATTGCCAACGTGGAGAGTAGTTGTACAACAGAAAAGAAAAAGGCGAAAACTCTGTCAGTGGATCTCTGGATTTAATCTGAGGTTCCATTGACTGAAACATTTTTTGTAATCAGTTGGGCTAATCATGCAATATTGTTTGAAACATTGTTTGAATATTAGCGTCATTCCGCGAGTACTTTAGTGGCAACCCGTTGTTTATATACTGTATCGGGGGCTCGGTGGTTCAGTGGTTACGGCACTGGACTTCGAACCGAAACCTTCACGGCCCGATCCCCGCCAGGGATAACAGCGTTGTGTTCTTGGGCAAGGCACTTTATCCCGATTTCCCACGTGGGACACGGTGGCGCTGCGTAATAAGGCGTAATGCACGTCGATGGTGCACTTTTCTTCAACAATTGCTAACCCTGCTTGTGTGGAGTTAGTACGTTGGGGAGATTGATGGTTGCTCACCGATGGACGATGGTTCTCTCCTAGTATTCCGGATTCTTCCTCCCGCAAAACTGTCCGACACAAGGATTTTCTGACTGACGGAAGTGTCGTTAAGCCCCAATAAAATAAATTATATTAAATGTACTGTATGAGTTGATGATACTGTTCTGGAACCTATTAACAGTGTATTGTCTTGAGCTTTACGATAAGTGCAACTTTTGGAGATGTTCTTATGAATATGCTGAAGATGAATATACAACTCTAGAGAATATAACAAAAACGTTTACCACTCTAAAACCATTCATTATGTGGCAACAATAATACAATTTTGACGTCAATATGGTTTCACTTCCTTTATACTTATTTATTCCACAAATGTAATAAAAATAATAATGCTGACCAACCTTAAACCGCTAGTCATGATACAGTGATTCATTAAATACTTTTGTACTTACTCCTAAGTATCACCAATTCGGAAGTGGTGAGATCGAGCAAGAAATGAGAATGAAGTGATTCTGAGAATACATCAATATATCTGTACGGTGATACTTTTCGTCACGTGACTACGATATCCAATGTCTTTTAATTTTTTTTTAAATAAAAATTAGACTTGTTTTCTTTGGAAAAAAAATAATGCATAATTACCTTAAATCACGAGCCATCATGCAAGGAGCCAATATATGTTTATACTATCTCTGATTGAACAAATTTTGAAAATGTGAGATTCGGGAAGCAATGAAAATGAAGTGATTCTTTGAGAATAGGAGTATATATATACATGTCATCCAAATGGTGAAACTATTTAGTCATGTGACTTCTAGCCAATGCCAAGACAGGATGATTTTAATCCTGTGACTACAGTTCATTTCACCTCCCATCTTGTTAATTAATTCCTCCTGAATATATCTCTGTCAGATTCAATGGGATTACTCGGCTAGGTATAGTCTTCTATGTAAACAAGCCGTCATAACCATTAGGAATACCAATGGAGTACAAAGATCTTCACCTCTTCCATCAGATGCGAAAGGTGTAAAATTACTGATGTTTTTAATACAGGGTAAACTCTCGGATTTAGTTTTAAATTGTCAACGCTAGAATTTGCTTCCTTTTTGATTGAATAGGTGGAGAATTTTGTTGATGTTTAACAGACTAAAAAATATATAAAAAAGTCTTCATAAAAAGAGAAAAAAGCATTGTCTTTTTATTCGTTTAACACGAATAAAGTGGAGTTTATCATTCGACCTCAAATCAAAATTTAAAAAGTTTCAGAAAATATGCATTAAAAAGGGAAGATTTTCAAAGACCCTTTCTTGGGAAAAGTGGACCTCTTCAGGAACATGACTTTTTTAAAAAAAAACCTTCGAAACTGAATTTTTGATCAGACGTAACTAATAATGATTTTACATTAATTATATATCCAAGCAGTTGACTCTTCATACCATATTTCACTGGTAATCACCAAGAACGTTTCTAAATCAAATATCTAGAGCGGTGTAGAATGGAAAAGATCGCAGGTTATATTACGAAGGGATAAAATAACAGAGGGCCAGTTTTCCATCAAAAACATAGCATATGACCCTCATTGAAACGAGCCCGACAAGCTCGTTTGAATTCGGAATTATATGCTATATCTTTTAGACAAAACTTTTAACAAATAATAAAATATAAATGGCTACTTTTGTGAATAACACTGATATTAACTCATTGTTTTGTATGCCAAAGGGTCAACAGCACGTGGATACACATATTATGCGGACTTACCTTAACGTGGAAGTCATAATGACACGAGTTTCGCAGAGTATTTAGTTGTACAATTGTTGTATAGCGATGACTTTCTAAAAGGGAATGATGCATTAAAACAGGCAGAAGGGACGGAGCTTGGACGAAGAAGGCCAGTAATGATATTCTGAAAATCTAATTATATATACTCTAAATTAGAAAGCCCTAAAGTAATTTCAACACCAACTAATTCTAAGACAGGATGAGGTCCAGCAGGCGATAACTACTCATCTCACCTCCTATCCTACTAATCAACTGTCATTTGATATATTTTTCACAATTTCAATGGGATTATTTAGTTGGTATAATCTTCTGGGTAAACAAGCGGTTATGTCCAATTAGCAAGCAACACATATGGACTACTACGCTCTTCACAAGTTCTTTGTTGTATTGACGAAATGGCTTTCCACACAGAATGATTACCTGAGGGTTACAAGCTTGTTCTTATGGATATACAGGAGACCGATTTGTCGATTTCTCACTTAAAAAATTAACAAATCCTCCCAAGAAACTATGATTTTCTAATTGGGAAAGACATTTTTCTCTTTGTGAAAAACTAGCATAGATCACACTTCCAGCCAAATGTTTTTAATATTATAATCTACCAACAGGCGCACCGCAAAGAGGGAGGCAGGGATGGCATTGGGTGGATGGCCGCAGTCTACTCTGGGGAGGACTACTCCCCCAGTCTGCGAAATTGCCTTCTTTATTGTGGACTTGGCGGCTTGTTCCCATTCGTCTGGAAACACCCCCCCCCCCCCCAAAGGAAAACTCTGACACCCCGGGGTGTACAGATGATTTACACCGTCTATGATGGGTCAGCGGTGACCGCGAAGTAAAGCCTTGATGACGTAGTTGGAATATCATTCAGATAATTAATAGAGGCGAATCTATATCTCATCTCAAATCCAGACGAATATGTCCAAACTAAAAAAAAAACGTTGGGGGAGGGGGGATACTCCTACAACCCTTATTTACGCCCCACCTGTCATTGCTTTGGGAATGAGGCAGAAGACGCCTTAAATAAAAGCCCCTCTGATCTAACAATGCTTTCTGTGAACCTTTTCTGCGTGTATTTCTGCTGATCATTTCAAAATACGTTTTTCCTTTTCTTTGCAGCTCTTAGTGCACAACAATATCCCAACATTTCTTACTCATAGAATGTAACATATTATATTGATTGACAATATTCTGTTTCCAAACAGACATAACATAATACAGATTACACTGGAAATGAAAGGAAGACATAAATTGTGGACTGAAAAATGGATTCAACAGGAAGGTAACATATTGATCAACAAAACCATATTAAACGTGATTACCGTTAAAATACGCTGGTAAGAAAGACTGGTAACCAACTTCCCGTACTATTACAATGAAATTTACGATACCAAACTGTATATCCTCTTTTGTGTGTGTGTGTGTGGGGGGGGGGGGGGTGGGGGGTGGGGGAGGGGTCCATCTTCGAGCAGAACCTTGGAACTGACATTCGGTTTGGTTTCATTCCACCCGTACACAACGCAAGCGTTGGTTGATATATTAATGGATTTTAGCGGGGCCGTGCGGTAAAAAAGGTGTCCGTCTCCTTTCAGCTCTCCGTACACAATAATATCCCGACATTTCTTGTTCGTTGTTTTGTTTATTTCATTGTCCAACCAGACAATATGTCCTAATTTTTATTTATGGACCCTTTCCCAACCACCTAACACAACCGAAGATTTGGTATTTACAAATATTTGCCACCCAATTTGTTTGCATTTACACCCCAAGACTTGGTATTAAGGTTCCGCTCCACAGTTTTCCAGGAATTACTGAAAAATGTCATGCCATACACTCTCTTCAAATGCAAATATTCTGTAACTTTGTTATCAAACCCATAACATGTATTACATTTCCTGAATCCACAAAAAACATATAACACTATCTGACTAAGTAGAAATAAACAATCTGAATGTGGGTGGAATAATTTATTGTCAGAGGCAAGACTTCAACCTGAAAAATTGCATGAAAAAGAATGCCGAAACCAGTCATATTCAGCCACCCAGCAGCCTCAAAAGCAAAATTTTCCCAACACCCCCACCTACCTACCACTGGAGCAGAGCATCCCCTCTTCCTAAAATGCCAAAACAATTGATATGTCTCCGTTTCATTTTTAAGTTACATGTCTGTTAACAAACCAGTGTAAAAAATACATTTTAAAAAATAGCCAATTTTTCGAAGCCACTGTTTCCCATAATTCATCTGGAAATTTACCCCTATGTATCAGACTCCAAATTTGGGTCCAAAACTTCAAATTCTATTGTCCAATAAAAAGCCTAATTTTTTTCTTTGTGAAACACTGGTATAGATCACTCTTCCAGTCAAATGTTTTTGAATATTATAATCAGTCAACAAGCGTGTCGCGAAGAGGGAGGCAGGGATGGCATCGGTGGATGGCCGCAGCATACTTTCGGGAGGACTACTCCCCAAGTCAGCGAAATTGCCTTCTTCATTGCGGACTTGGTGGCTTGTTCCGACTCGTCTGGGAGCTCTGGAAAATACTGATACCCCTGGGGTGTACAGATGATTTACCCCGTCTATGATGGGTCAGCAGTGACCGCGAAGGCATGCCTTGATGAGGTAGCTGGAATATTATTCAGATAATTAACAAGGCCGAGTCGATATCTCAACTCCAATCCAGACGAATATTTCCGTCAGAAAAAAATGTTTTGTTTTTTGGGGGGGTGGGGTTGGGGGTGGTTTGGATACCCCTACAGCCCATATCTCCTCCCCACCTGTCATTGCTTTGGGGATGAGGCAGAGGAAACTTAAATTGAAAGACAGTCTGATCTACCAATGCTTTCTGTGAACCTTGTCTGCGTGTATTTGCGCTGATCATTCCTTTTCGTAGCAGCTCTTAGTGCACAATAATACCCCAACATTTCTTGCTCACAGAAGGTAACATATTGATAGGCAATATTCTGTTTCCAAACATGTATTACACTGGAAAACAAAAGAAGACACAATTGTGGCCTGGAAACTTAAGCGGGTGTTCTCTTGTATATTAAGGGAGTTTGGCGGGGCGGTAAAACTCACTAGTTCACGATGCCATGCAATGAATCTCTTTTCATCTTTCAGTTCACAATAATACCGCGACATTTCTTGTTGATTGTTCGTTTTTTTATTCAATGTGTAGCCAGATAACATGCCCGCTCTCGAGAGGACTACTCCCCCAGTCAGCGAATTTGTATTCTTAATTGGCGGCCTGTCCACACGCATCTGGAAGCACAGACCTCACGCCGCCCAGGAAAATACTGACCCCCACAGATGATTTGCCCCGTCTGTTTGGCTCAGCGGTGACCGCGAAGGCATGCCTTGATGACGTGGTGGAACAACATATTATTCAGATAATTAGCAAGGACGAATCGATATCTTAACTCCAATCCGGACGGATATGTCCCGATTAGAAAAAAAGGAAAAAAAAACTGTTGGTGGCACTCCCACAACTACTCTTTAAGCACCAACCTGTGCTTCCCTTTGAAAATGAGGAAAGGAAACCGAAATTAAAAGACCGTCTAATCTACCAATGCTTTCAGTGAAGTGTTTTTGGCGTGTATTTGTGTTGATCATTTCAAAGTACGTTTTTCATTCTCTGTTCCGCACTTGGTTCACAATAATACTCCAACATTACCTGTTCATAGAAGGTAACATTGATTGACAATATTGATTGACAGGTATAATATAATACAGATTACACTGCTAGAAAACAAAGAAAGACATAAATTGTGGATTGGAAAATTGACCCAGCAAGAAGGTAACATAGTGATCAACCAAACCACACTGCACGTGATTACCGTTGAAATATGGAAAAAGACTGGTAACCAGCTTCCCGTACCATTGCAGTAAATCTTACGATAGACAACTGTATATCCTCTTTTTGTGCGTGTCTGGGAAGTACGGGGGAGGGGTGGGTGTTGCACCTTGGAGCAGAACCTTAGAACTGACATTTTGCTTCGTTCCAACGGAACACTACCCCATAGTTATTATTACCATTTAAGCGGACGTTCTGTAGTATATTAACGGAGTTTTCCGTCATGCAGTAAAAACTATTTTTCCATCTCTTAGTACACGATAATACCCCGGCATTTCTTTTCATTGCTTTGTTTGTTTCATTGTGTAGCAAGATAACATGTCCTAATTATTATTTATGGTCTCTTACCCACCCACCTAACCACAACCGAAGATTTCGTATTTACAAATCTTTGCTACCCTTTTTGTTTGCATTCACACACGAAGATTTCAAATCTACCACTTTCCAACATTCCTTTTTTAATCACTGTTCATCTTAGTTTTAGATTGCCTAAGATTGTTTTCTCTCGTAATAAAACATGTGAACTATGTTTCGTAATAACCTATACTTTAGCCTTTTAAAAATGGGATTAAGCAACAAAGAAATAAACAGTTGTAAAATGCAGAAACGCTGCTTTTAGAGCTAAAAATTATCGTTTATTAAAGAAGAGTATTCAACAAATGTTTATAATTGTAGTACAAACAATCAACAATATAATAGACATTTCTATCACAGATAAGCTAATCTTAACAAAGAACAAAAATAAAACACAATAAAACTTAATATCAAACATAAAACAATAGCAATATTGATGAGCTAAGTTTTTAACCCATTACCCAACGTAATGGTTCAAACCAACCAGCGCTATTTATAAAGATTGCCATTCATTATTTTTTGCCCTCAAACGTAGCTTATGACTCCCCACTGGAACTATGTTTTAAACGAAAAAAAATGAAACAAATAGTTATTCAATGATTTTGTTTACAAGTGTCGTCTGATTTTCATGTTTGGCACAGTGTTAGCAGAGAGTCGTTCATTGTTGGTGATTCCAATAAACGTTTTTGGATGATACACATCGGTTAGAATCTCAGACACACTCTCTTCTCGAGGCTTATTCTGGCCATGCAGGATTTCGATTTGGAACGGAAGTGACGTAAATCCGTAGCGTGTTCTTTGTGCAACATTGGTTTGTACGACTGGGGAAAACATAGCTCCTGAAAAGAGATGAAAATATTCAAGTTAATACATTCATTTAAAATATAACAAAACATATTTAAAGATATTCTTTAGACAACAACTATTTCTTCTCTAGTGCTGAAACCTTTTTTTATTTTCATACATGTTAATTCCAATGGCAGAGGCAGACTATGCGATAACTTTAATCCTCCGAGCCTCCATTTAACCCCTGATAGAGATGTTCTCATGTTACCCGGGACCACAATGATTCTGAATACTAAAGCGTTTTTTGTTCCTGATGTGTGGCGATTGTTTTTCCAATGTGGCCTAACTGCTTCACAACCCAGGCGGTTATACATCATACACCGCAGTCTATCTCAGCAAGTTACTGTCACGGCTTGGAGAATGCCCTATAGGCCCACATACGCCAATGATGGACGCAACAAAATACTGTAGTTGTATTAAGATGTAGAAAAATATGGAAGTTTTACCAATAATTTATCGAAAAACACAATCGCAAAGAACAGTGTCAGTAGTGATAAAAATTCGACGATAAAAGATCTTGTATCGTTATCGAGGTAGCAGTACACGAGACGACGTATGTGAGGTTCCATGACATTCTCTGAGCTCGATTCTGTCATATTTTCGCAGTGAAACACACAAGATTCTTACGGTGACATGGGATTGATCATATGCCGTCCGAGCGATCAGAGCGTTCGTCGCTTTCGTATAGTTTCGGTCCATCCACCTTAAAAAAATTGTATCGCTACTTGTTCAGTGTGGGAACAATATTATCCGGGCAAGCAATAAACAGTGTGGTAAAACAAGATGTGGCGAAGTGCTTGCTGGAAGCCAAGACTTTAGATGTGAGAAGGCTTTAATAGACTTCTCAATATTTATTCCAAACGTTCATATTTCCTTCAACCTCTAACGAAGTGAAAGAATAATAAGTTGTTTAATGTGTGACAAGGTTAATATGAATAAATTTGACATTATTGTAAATGAGATATCTTCGAAATACGACACTCCATGGGCGAAACGTATTTTCTTTTAAACATTTTCTCTATAGTGGCTTGCTGATGTCGGCAGACATGCCTATATGTTTGTTGTATAAAAATGCTTCTCACATTGCTCACCTTTGACGTATATCACGACCAAAGCGTGGCTGTAAAAACTTACGGCATGGACGATAAAGGGGTGTTATGGACACGGGAAAATTTAATTTAAAAAAAAAACCCACTGTACTTTTGTAATATATCATAATATATACAGAATTGGGGGCTTTCTCCACACTTTTTTCAAAGTTATTATGTTATAGCCCATTGTTTCGAGAGATGGTTTATAATTGGCAAACAAAAATCCGTTGTTTTTACCTTATTGTTGGTGAAAAATGCCTTGTAACCACCATCTAATAAGTATATTTCTGGATAACACAAAGCTGGATAGTTTTCTGCATTCACCTCACGATCTACACTTCTGAAGTGACGCAATCTGAAAACAAGTAAATGGATCACATATAAATATATGACTTTCAATGGTTACTCTGAAAGAAAATTAATAAGTTATCCAGAACATCCTGATAACTAAAAGATCAGTTCTTAAAATTATTGAATCGTCCACATTTCCAGCCTATCTTCTATAAACTGTTAAAGTGGATAATACAGGAGGCTTGCTGGTTCGGTGATGCGTCCAGTCTGCCACAAGTGAGACTGGTTTATCAATTATTAAATAAAAAACTGAAGCCCAGCACACTAACCATTTCCTTAACCGTTCTAACTCGTAAGGCATAAACAAATCGATCTTCCATCACAAAGCAACAAAGTTGATACCAAATTGGAAATGGGGATCACTCATAATTTTGTCCCACAGACCTTTAAAATTATTACTGAACCTACCTACATATACAAAAAAGACTCGCCCATTCCTGTCAATAGAAGTGCGTAAGACGAAAGCTACCAGCGCGTCACGTTTGAAAGGGTTAACATAAGAAAAAAAAATTCATATTCTACCTTGCAGATGTAGTTTAATTATGACCCTCTTTGGAACGATCTATGTTTTGAAAAGAAATAATTAAAAAGTATTTAATTTTCTTGTGATTAAAATGGGTTAGATTTGGTTATTGCGTTAGATAAATGGTTATTAGTCAACCAAAACGAGGGAATTGAGAATTCAATGAGAACAATGAAGAAAGTATCTTAAAGTTCCTTTTCAAACCTCTCTGGGCCATATTCAATCGTTCAATCGTTGCTCAAACGGACAGAGTGCCAGCATTATATATCTTTCCCCGTGGCGTGTACTTCATGTTTCACATTAATACGTAAAGACACAACAAACAAACGAAATCGGAATGGCAGACAAAAATAAAAATGCAAAACACAGTAATATGATTATAAAATAAAATACTTACAGTTTTGGACCTCTTTCTGAGGAAAATTCACAGTGAAACACCAATACTGTTTTCTGACTGACTTCATTATTATTCGTTAGGAAATCTGTGATCATTTGTTTTGTATGAAGGTTTATAGCTCCCTGAAAGAAAATAATTATTGTCGTAAAAGAACGATATTCAGTATTGCAGTGTTTCCAATAGTTATTTTAGGGCCGAGGTAGATGTAATAATAATATATATAATATAATAACACTTTGGCCAGCCGCTGATTTGTCGCGGTTCTCGAACGAGAAGGCCTTGGTTACCCCTGAACTCCCAACTGCCTCCCTGTTCCCACGCTTCTCCTCTCCTCCCAACATTCGGAGACGAACTGCTTGATGACATCCCTTACCCCATTCTTCCCAATCTCTCCGATTAGCACATTAACCCTCTCCTTTGAGTCTCCCCCTAACCACATGTCCTTCATTCTCCCATCCCACTTCCCCATTATACTCCCAGTGAATCTCATTCTTTTAGACTGATACTTTGGGCATTCTAGAAGGAAGTGTTCCAGGGTCTCCACCATGCCCAAGTTACACATCTGGCACTCCCTTTCACCGTCTTTCCCAATTTTTCCCCTCAGCTCTAGGGATCGCGACCGCAGCTTGAACAGCAGTGACCCCCCAAAGGTGCCATCAAGGTACTCTTCAAAACCTGGCCTCTCTTTATCACGCAGGCCACCCAAAGACCTCTTTGATTTGACCCCCTCTCGCCAATTACGGTTACAATCCTCCAAGACCCTTTCTCTGACGATTTTTTTACCCTGGTTTGCCCCAACGTGTAAGACAGTGTTATCTCAATCACCAAATTTGGACACAAACCTAATTTTCTCGCTGAAACAACCAAAGTCCTAAAATAAAAAGAACTGACAAACAAAGATTTCTCGTTATTTTCTTAATTATCGAACTGCAAAGACACTTTGCCTCCAGTTTTTGGATCAGCACATAAATATGAACAAAGGGAAATGCCGGTTCTCGGGCCACCAGCCGAATTTTGCAAGTAACCCTCACTGTCGTGGACTGAAACGAGTCTTCCGCTCAGAATAGGTCATCGCCTTGTTTAGATCACTCGTCTTGAATATTTCAATTGGTTGGAAAAGCCAATCTACAGTTCACTTTTTCGACCAACTGATATATTCCTGTCGATAGAATCTGAACAATTCCGTGAAGATTCATTTTCAGTGAATAAAAGCTGGAAATGTTGCTCAATCGACATTTTGATGATACAATCGTGCAAATTTCCACACAAATGAAAGTGTCAATGACACTGTAGCTCAACTTGTCAAGACAAAGACATGCATGTGTAGTATGTGACACAGCAATGACAAACATCTAGGTAATGACCTGATAACAAAGGTACATATAAAGTATTGTAACGGTCTGTACATAAATACTGACCGTTGCCTGTAACAAATGGAAAAGGTAAAGTATTGTAAAGGTGGTTAACAGACAGATGCTAAACTAGAAAAGAAAACTTTGAGTCCCAGAGTGGGTCTGACTGAACCCCAAAATAGTTGTTCTCATAGCACAGTGATAACAAAGGCATCCCAAAACACACTTGTTCCTGTCCCAAGGTGAAAACAAAGGTACCCAAGAAGTTTTGTGAAGATCAATTCATAAATACGAGCTGTATAGAACTTGTGACAAAAAACTGATTGGACCTAATTTTGGTACAAAATGGCCACTGGTAGCCATCTTGAATTTTGGACAGTACCCAGAAACACTCATTCTCGTCCCAAGGTGATAACAAAGGTACCCAAGAAGTTTTATGAAGATCGGTTCATAAATACAGCCTCTACCCTGAGCCGTATTGACATGTGTATTTACTGTGTATAAGTAGCACTGAATAAATCAAAGTTCATTTAATTTGCATAATTTCTGCATGAAAAAAAACCCCTTACAATATGTGATGTATTCCATTTTACTAAACATTCATACAAAAATTTATTCAAATCAGAACTTTCATACAGAAGTTCTGTACAAGACTGATTGCACTAATTTTGGTACAAAATGGCTGCTGGTGGCCATCTTGAATTTTGGACCACACCCAAAAACACTCGCTCTCATCCCACGGTGATAACAAAGGTACCCAAGAAGTTTCGTAAAGATTGGTTCATAAATATGGCCTCTAGTCTGAGCTGTATAGAAGTTGTGTACAAAAAACTGATTAGACCTAATTTCGGTACAAAATGGCCACTGGCAGCCATCTTGAATTTTAGACCGTAACCAGAAACACTCGTTCTCGTCCCAAGGTGATAACAAAGGTACCCAAGACATTTCGTGAAGATGAGTTCATAAATACAGACTCTAGTCTGAGCCATATTGACATGTGTACTTACTGTGTGTAAGTCGCACTGAAAAAATCAAAGTTCATCTAATTTGCATAATTTCTGCACGAGAAAAAAACCCGTATTATATGTGATGTATCCCATGGTACTAAACATTCACACAAAAAATTATTCAAATCAGCACTTTCATATGGAAGTTCTGTGCAAAAATCTGATTGCACCTAATTTTGTACAAAATGGCTGCCATCGGCCATCTTGAATTTCGGACCGGACCCAAAAGCACTCGTTCTCGTCCCACGGAGATACCAAAGGTACCCAAGAAGTTTCGTAAAGATCGGTTCATAAATACGGCCTCTAGCCCGAGCCGTATTGGCATTTGCACTTACAGTGCTGAAAGTAACACCAAAAACATCAAAATTAGTCTAATTTGCACAATTTACGCACAAGAAAAAAACCCGTATTATATGTGATGTATCCCATGGTACTAAACATTCATACAAAAAATTATTCAAATCAGAGCTTTCATATGGAAGTTCTGTACAAAAAACAGATTTCTGCATCATCGGTACAAAATGGCGGCTGGCAGCCATCTTGAATTTTGGACCGCACCCCAAAACATTCGTTCTCGTCCCACGGTCATAACAAAGGTACCCAAGAAGTTTCGTAAAGATCGGTTCATAAATACGGCCTCTAGCCCGAGCCATAGCAGCTTGGCACTTCCAGCTCTGAAAGTAACACTAAATAAATCAAAGTCAGTCTAATTTGCATAATTTACGCACGAGAAAAAAACCCGTATTATATGTGATGTATCCCATGGTACTAAACATTTATACAAAACTTTATTCAAATCAGAACTTTCATACAGAAGTTCTGTACAAAAAACTGATTTTTGCATCATCGGTACAAAATGGCCGCTGGCAGCCATCTTGAATTTCGGGCCACACCTAAAAACACTCGTTTCCGTCCCAGGGTCATAACAAAGGTACACAAGAAGTTTCGTAAAGATCGGTTCATAAATACGACCTCTAGCCCGAGCCATAGCCAATTGTTGACGTACAGACAGACGGACAGACGGACAGACGGACGACGGACGACGGGCCATGACAATAGCTCAAATTTGACTTCGTCAAAGTTGAGCTAAAAATGGACAAGGAAAGAGCCCATAACATGGTTTGAAAAGTAATATTTAATGAAAGCAAAAAGTTGTTCAAAAGACACCAATTATGCAAAACATCAGCAACAGAAGAATATACAGAAGATAACAACGCATTTGTATTTTAAGTAGTAAGCGATGAATTTGTAGAATTACCAGGATTTGGCATCAAACATTCGCTTATTTAAACCCTCTTCTTCCATTTTTTATTTGGCACATTCTAAAAAGTAACGTTGAAACTGTCTAGTTTAAATATTACGCCTCGTTCGACCTCAGGAGCCAATACTATAAAACTTTTACAGTTGTATTTTCTAGTATATAACTGTCTAAAATTAATCATTGGCATTTTAAAAGGTTTGGCAATTTGCCAAGTGCTATGAAAATGCTAATGGTTTCTTTAAGCCCATTTAAAGTAATAACCAGAGAAAACAATTCTAGTTGTAAATTGTTGATAGTATAAGCTCCAGAGGTTGAACGAGAGGCAATATGGACAGTTTAATAGTAATACAGGTCATGGCAGCCTTTCCAAAATTGCTAACTATAAAGTTTAATTTTCAAACAGTAGTTCACAAACCGTATTTTGTAAACAAGAACTATCTAGATATATATCAATATCAAACGCTGATTAATATCTACAGAACAATTTACCCAGTGCATATGATAAAGGGTAAAACTACATTGTGAATACTGATAGTACAGGCACAATATATAGGACACACAAGTTGGAAATTAAAATGCTTAACCCTCTAGACACTGATGTCAAAATACCGAAATTTCCAGTAGAGAATATTCCCCACAATGCAACTAGGAATTTAACTATTTCCGTCTTGTTTGACATCGCTTGGACAAACAAGATTGAATTAGATAAATTCAAAGTAGCATTATATGGGAAAAATTTTCATCTTGACATCAGAGTTAACACTTTGAAACTGAAAGACCGCTTTACGGTCCAGGATCGTGATATAAACTGACTTCGTTAATTAGACAGCTGCTCTAAGAATTTGTGTGATAGATCAATCAAGATTTTCAATGTTGATTGGCTTTCCCCCAAGTAATGAATACAGGCTCTTCCAACGGATGACACTGAACTGGCGTGGAAAATACTACCAGGCTTCAGAGCATTAAGGGGTTAATTACAATATTGATGCTGTTATTCAGTAATTCTTATTACGGGGTTGATCGGTTGTCTAGTTGTGGTTAATAATTGCAACTGTTTTGCTGCAGCACAAAATTAAAGAAAACAGCGACGTTATGGTGGTGCTGTATTCAGAAAAAGACTACTGCTTTAAAAAAGGAGTATAAAATATACAAACCTCAATATGGCCACCATCATACTCATATGGGTATCTACAGTCAATGATGATATATTTTATGACTTCCAATTTAGCAGCCATAAGGTCACTGAGCTGGAATGAAAAACAAAATATTTTAGTTTAATATGTTGATCATCCCTGGTTTTATACGTTCGCCAAACTTAGCTTTCAATTCTGACGAGTGCTATTGACAAATATCACCATTCAAATTTTATTATTATTTTGCTTTCAATTTTTGCCTAAGAAACGCAGATTACGACGCCTTATTGGAATGAATTCCCAGGCTTTTCACTCGCACGTAGACTACTCGCAGTTACTTAATTTCGATGTTACTTTACTCATTCCCATTTTGGCTGAGAAAATACCACCCCTTCTCGAAAGTAAATAGACTACTTACGGTGTTTGTGGAGATTGATTTCAAGTCTTTATGTTTTCCTGGAACTGTTGGTAACCTGTGTCGGATGCTCCCATCTCCAATGAGACTACTGTCCTTTGTCATACCGTGGACAGCATCCATTATTCTCTGTTTTGAAAGATTTTGGTCCATAGTTGCGCGTTTTCTAAATGGTGTCGGTTCATCATCTGAAAAGAGGGTCTTTCTTTTAACTGTTGTAGATCGGTGGCAGTGCTTTCTAGAAGTGTCTTGTCTTGAATATGAGGTAGTTCTCTGGAAAAATAAACATATGTAGTACATAAAACATATATCCTTTCTTTCTTTTCTAACTTGACACTACAAGTTTCGAATTAGTTTAATTATTTTGAATTAATGATTATAAAGATCTTTGCGAACGGGTTTCTTTTAATTTGTACAAATGTATTTCTAATGAACATTTATTTTGTAATGAGGATTGCTCAGAATTTTGAGTACAGTAAAAGTGGCGCGACTATTAACAAATACTAAGACAATAGTTTAATGTTTGGCGGGTGCAATGGTTCATATGTCTTAAGTGTTATTTTGTACACAAACTGCCAGGTATTAAATGACTTTATACTCTGAAAACTTTCTATCAAAATTTCAAACTGCATTTTTTCCCCCAAAATGCAGTGCAACATTGTTAACATTTCAGCCTGCGATCATTATATGTTTGACAAAATAGAACTGTTTCGTCCGTGCAGTGCCTGAAAATTAATGTTATTAAAATTCATACCTGTCGCATTGTGGTAACGGTTATAAAACTGTCTAAAGGCGATTGATCAGGTGATCTGTCGAACCTTGTTGTCTTGGATATCTTGGGTGTCAACAATGAATAAAGATCCATATCTGTATCTGAGTCTTCTTGAAATAAGTGTTTTCTACAAAACAAAAATTCTACTATAATAATGCCTAGATCATACAAAACTGTCAAACACCAAAACTAGCACCTATCTTCTCTCTACTGGGCGGACCTTTATTTATTAAGTAACAACACTTCTTATCTACATGGACAAGTTCTTATTCGAACATGCTCGTCAAAATAAACTGTTATACGTTTCCACATCCGTATTGTTTGGTAATACATTTTCATTTTTCACACATCCAATCCAAATAGCCAATGAAAAATCGCCAAATGAGGCTGTAAAAGATCGTTAGATCGTTGTTGGGGAGAGGGGGGGGGGGGGTGAGGACAAAATATTTTCTGCCGCCGGTATTAGCTAATCTGAATCTTACTAGAATCTGGCATTTTGGCTCGTTTACAAAAGTTGTAAGGTCTTGCCGAATCCCCACGTATTCCTAAACATGTCTATCGCTATACTCTCGCGAATTCTTAGTTTGTTACCTTTCTTTTCTGTATAAATATAACGAAATCATTGAGTAAATATTCTCTTAATCGGGATCTTACTCGTGTCCTATACAATAGCTTGCATAAGTAACGTTTTAGCTAATGAACCTACGGCATCAACCCGGAAACCAAGTTACTATAAAATTATTTTTGCGAGTTATCCTTATTGGTGTTGTTTGAAAGCTATAATGCTGCAGGGAAAGCGTCCCAGAAACAATAGTAAGAGCATACGTGAACTAGAACACAGGTTCGCAATGGGTTAATCTACGCCACGTCGTCCCGTAATCTTTAACTAAGTTTGAATGGTCCATCCTAATTAGAAAATACCGTCGAGCACGAGATTTTAATGTGGTTTCGGTATTATTTATAATGATTATATGCACGGTGCATAGGTCCCAATACACTCTAAATCGGCGGGGTTAAAAATTTAAAAAAATTAACTGGGTTGGGTGAATATGAACCCAACCCAGTTGATTTGGGTTAATTTTTAACTCAACTGATTTTAGAGTGTAGTATTTTAGCACGTCGAGCTGGAATTTATTGCCAACGTGGAGAGTAGTTGTACAACAGAAAAGGAAAAGGCGAAAACTCTGTCAGTGGATCTCTGGATTTAATCTGAGGTTCCATTGACTGAAACATTTTTTGTGATCAGTTGGGCTAATCATGCAATATTGTTTGAAACATTGTTTGAATATTAGCGTCATTCCGCGAGTACTTTAGTGGCAACCCGTTGTTTATATACTGTATCGGGGGCTCGGTGGTTCAGTGGTTACGGCACTGGACTTCGAACCGAAACCTTCACGGCCCGATCCCCGCCAGGGATAACAGCGTTGTGTTCTTGGGCAAGGCACTTTATCCCGATTTCCCACGTGGGACACGGTGGCGCTGCGTAATAAGGCGTAATGCACGTCGATGGTGCACTTTTCTTCAACAATTGCTAACCCTGCTTGTGTGGAGTTAGTACGTTGGGGAGATTGATGGTTGCTCACCGATGGACGATGGTTCTCTCCTAGTATTCCGGATTCTTCCTCCCGCAAAACTGTCCGACACAAGGATTTTCTGACTGACGGAAGTGTCGTTAAGCCCCAATAAAATAAATTATATTAAATGTACTGTATGAGTTGATGATACTGTTCTGGAACCTATTAACAGTGTATTGTCTTGAGCTTTACGATAAGTGCAACTTTTGGAGATGTTCTTATGAATATGCTGAAGATGAATATACAACTCTAGAGAATATAACAAAAACGTTTACCACTCTAAAACCATTCATTATGTGGCAACAATAATACAATTTTGACGTCAATATGGTTTCACTTCCTTTATACTTATTTATTCCACAAATGTAATAAAAATAATAATGCTGACCAACCTTAAACCGCTAGTCATGATACAGTGATTCATTAAATACTTTTGTACTTACTCCTAAGTATCACCAATTCGGAAGTGGTGAGATCGAGCAAGAAATGAGAATGAAGTGATTCTGAGAATACATCAATATATCAGTACGGTGATACTTTTCGTCACGTGATTACGATATCCAATGTCTTTTAATTTTTTTTTAAATAAAAATTAGACTTGTTTTCTTTGGAAAAAAAATAATGCATAATTACCTTAAATCACGAGCCATCATGCAAGGAGCCAATATATGTTTATACTATCTCTGATTGAACAAATTTTGAAAATGTGAGATTCGGGAAGCAATGAAAATGAAGTGATTCTTTGAGAATAGGAGTATATATATACATGTCATCCAAATGGTGAAACTATTTAGTCATGTGACTTCTAGCCAATGCCAAGACAGGATGATTTTAATCCTGTGACTACAGTTCATTTCACCTCCCATCTTGTTAATTAATTCCTCCTGAATATATCTCTGTCAGATTCAATGGGATTATTCGGCTAGGTATAGTCTTCTATGTAAACAAGCCGTCATAACCATTAGGAATACCAATGGAGTACAAAGATCTTCACCTCTTCCATCAGATGCGAAAGGTGTAAAATTACTGATGTTTTTAATACAGGGTAAACTCTCGGATTTAGTTTTAAATTGTCAACGCTAGAATTTGCTTCCTTTTTGATTGAATAGGTGGAGAATTTTGTTGATGTTTAACAGACTAAAAAATATATAAAAAAGTCTTCATAAAAAGAGAAAAAAGCATTGTCTTTTTATTCGTTTAACACGAATAAAGTGGAGTTTATCATTCGACCTCAAATCAAAATTTAAAAAGTTTCAGAAAATATGCATTAAAAAGGGAAGATTTTCAAAGACCCTTTCTTGGGAGAAGTGGACCTCTTCAGGAACATGACTTTTTTAAAAAAAACCCTTCGAAACTGAATTTTTGATCAGACGTAACTAATAATGATTTTACATTAATTATATATCCAAGCAGTTGACTCTTCATACCATATTTCACTGGTAATCACCAAGAACGTTTCTAAATCAAATATCTAGAGCGGTGTAGAATGGAAAAGATCGCAGGTTATATTACGAAGGGATAAAATAACAGAGGGCCAGTTTTCCATCAAAAACATAGCATATGACCCTCATTGAAACGAGCCCGACAAGCTCGTTTGAATTCGGAATTATATGCTATATCTTTTAGACAAAACTTTTAACAAATAATAAAATATAAATGGCTACTTTTGTGAATAACACTGATATTAACTCATTGTTTTGTATGCCAAAGGGTCAACAGCACGTGGATACACATATTATGCGGACTTACCTTAACGTGGAAGTCATAATGACACGAGTTTCGCAGAGTATTTAGTTGTACAATTGTTGTATAGCGATGACTTTCTAAAAGGGAATGATGCATTAAAACAGGCAGAAGGGACGGAGCTTGGACGAAGAAGGCCAGTAATGATATTCTGAAAATCTAATTATATATACTCTAAATTAGAAAGCCCTAAAGTAATTTCAACACCAACTAATTCTAAGACAGGATGAGGTCCAGCAGGCGATAACTACTCATCTCACCTCCTATCCTACTAATCAACTGTCATTTGATATATTTTTCACAATTTCAATGGGATTATTTAGTTGGTATAATCTTCTGGGTAAACAAGCGGTTATGTCCAATTAGCAAGCAACACATATGGACTACTACGCTCTTCACAAGTTCTTTGTTGTATTGACGAAATGGCTTTCCACACAGAATGATTACCTGAGGGTTACAAGCTTGTTCTTATGGATATACAGGAGACCGATTTGTCGATTTCTCACTTAAAAAATTAACAAATCCTCCCAAGAAACTATGATTTTCTAATTGGGAAAGACATTTTTCTCTTTGTGAAAAACTAGCATAGATCACACTTCCAGCCAAATGTTTTTAATATTATAATCTACCAACAGGCGCGCCGCAAAGAGGGAGGCAGGGATGGCATTGGGTGGATGGCCGCAGTCCACTCTGGGGAGGACTACTCCCCCAGTCTGCGAAATTGCCTTCTTTATTGTGGACTTGGCGGCTTGTTCCCATTCGTCTGGAAACACCCCCCCCCCAAAGGAAAACTCTGACACCCCGGGGTGTACAGATGATTTACACCGTCTATGATGGGTCAGCGGTGACCGCGAAGTAAAGCCTTGATGACGTAGTTGGAATATCATTCAGATAATTAATAGAGGCGAATCTATATCTCATCTCAAATCCAGACGAATATGTCCAAACTAAAAAAAAAAACGTTGGGGGAGGGGGGATACTCCTACAACCCTTATTTACGCCCCACCTGTCATTGCTTTGGGAATGAGGCAGAAGACGCCTTAAATAAAAGCCCCTCTGATCTAACAATGCTTTCTGTGAACCTTTTCTGCGTGTATTTCTGCTGATCATTTCAAAATACGTTTTTCCTTTTCTTTGCAGCTCTTAGTGCACAACAATATCCCAACATTTCTTACTCATAGAATGTAACATATTGTATTGATTGACAATATTCTGTTTCCAAACAGACATAACATAATACAGATTACACTGGAAATGAAAGGAAGACATAAATTGTGGACTGAAAAATGGATTCAACAGGAAGGTAACATATTGATCAACAAAACCATATTAAACGTGATTACCGTTAAAATACGCGGGTAAGAAAGACTGGTAACCAACTTCCCGTACTATTACAATGAAATTTACGATACCAAACTGTATATCCTCTTTTGTGTGTGTGTGGGGGGGGGGGGTGGGGGGGGGGGTGGTGGGGGGGAGGGGTCCATCTTCGAGCAGAACCTTGGAACTGACATTCGGTTTGGTTTCATTCCACCCGTACACAACGCAAGCGTTGGTTGATATATTAATGGATTTTAGCGGGGCCGTGCGGTAAAAAAGGTGTCCGTCTCCTTTCAGCTCTCCGTACACAATAATATCCCGACATTTCTTGTTCGTTGTTTTGTTTATTTCATTGTCCAACCAGACAATATGTCCTAATTTTTATTTATGGACCCTTTCCCAACCACCTAACACAACCGAAGATTTGGTATTTACAAATATTTGCCACCCAATTTGTTTGCATTCACACCCCAAGACTTGGTATTAAGGTTCCGCTCCACAGTTTTCCAGGAATTACTGAAAAATGTCATGCCATACACTCTCTTCAAATGCAAATATTCTGTAACTTTGTTATCAAACCCATAACATGTATTACATTTCCTGAATCCACAAAAAACATATAACACTATCTGACTAAGTAGAAATAAACAATCTGAATGTGGGTGGAATAATTTATTGTCAGAGGCAAGACTTCAACCTGAAAAATTGCATGAAAAAGAATGCCGAAACCAGTCATATTCAGCCACCCAGCAGCCTCAAAAACAAAATTTTCCCAACACCCCCACCTACCTACCACTGGAGCAGAGCATCCCCTCTTCCTAAAATGCCAAAACAATTGATATGTCTCCGTTTCATTTTTAAGTTACATGTCTGTTAACAAACCAGTGTAAAAAATACATTTTAAAAAATAGCCAATTTTTCGAAGCCACTGTTTCCCATAATTCATCTGGAAATTTACCCCTATGTATCAGACTCCAAATTTGGGTCCAAAACTTCAAATTCTATTGTCCAATAAAAAGCCTAATTTTTTTCTTTGTGAAACACTGGTATAGATCACTCTTCCAGTAAAATGTTTTTGAATATTATAATCAGTCAACAAGCGTGTCGCGAAGAGGGAGGCAGGGATGGCATCGGTGGATGGCCGCAGCATACTTTCGGGAGGACTACTCCCCAAGTCAGCGAAATTGCCTTCTTCATTGCGGACTTGGTGGCTTGTTCCCACTCGTCTGGGAGCTCTGGAAAATACTGATACCCCTGGGGTGTACAGATGATTTACCCCGTCTATGATGGGTCAGCAGTGACCGCGAAGACATGCCTTGATGAGGTAGCTGGAATATTATTCAGATAATTAACAAGGCCGAGTCGATATCTCAACTCCAATCCAGACGAATATTTCCGTCAGAAAAAAATGTTTTGTTTTTTGGGGTGGTGGGGGTGGTTTGGATACCCCTACAGCCCATATCTCCTCCCCACCTGTCATTGCTTTGGGGATGAGGCAGAGGAAACTTAAATTGAAAGACAGTCTGATCTACCAATGCTTTCTGTGAACCTTGTCTGCGTGTATTTGCGCTGATCATTCCTTTTCGTAGCAGCTCTTAGTGCACAATAATACCCCAACATTTCTTGCTCACAGAAGGTAACATATTGATAGGCAATATTCTGTTTCCAAACATGTATTACACTGGAAAACAAAAGAAGACACAATTGTGGCCTGGAAACTTAAGCGGGTGTTCTCTTGTATATTAAGGGAGTTTGGCGGGGCGGTAAAACTCACTAGTTCACGATGCCATGCAGTGAATCTCTTTTCATCTTTCAGTTCACAATAATACCGCGACATTTCTTGTTGATTGTTCGTTTTTTTATTCAATGTGTAGCCAGATAACATGCCCGCTCTCGAGAGGACTACTCCCCCAGTCAGCGAATTTGTATTCTTAATTGGTGGCCTGTCCACACGCATCTGGAAGCACAGACCTCACCCCGCCCAGGAAAATACTGACCCCCACAGATGATTTGCCCCGTCTGTTTGGCTCAGCGGTGACCGCGAAGGCATGCCTTGATGACGTGGTGGAACAACATATTATTCAGATAATTAGCAAGGACGAATCGATATCTTAACTCCAATCCGGACGGATATGTCCCGATTAGAAAAAAAGGAAAAAAAACTGTTGGTGGCACTCCCACAACTACTCTTTAAGCACCAACCTGTGCTTCCCTTTGAAAATGAGGAAAGGAAACCGAAATTAAAAGACCGTCTAATCTACCAATGCTTTCAGTGAAGTGTTTTTGGCGTGTATTTGTGTTGATCATTTCAAAGTACGTTTTTCATTCTCTGTTCCGCACTTGGTTCACATTAATACTCCAACATTACCTGTTCATAGAAGGTAACATTGATTGACAATATTGATTGACAGGTTTAAGATAATACAGATCACACTGCTGGAAAACAAAGAAAGACATAAATTGTGGATTGGAAAATTGACCCAGCAAGAAGGTAACATAGTGATCAACCAAACCACACTGCACGTGATTACCGTTGAAATATGGAAAAAAGACTGGTAACCAGCTTCCCGTACTATTGCAGTAAATCTTACGATAGACAACTGTATATCCTCTTTTTGTGCGTGTCTGGGAAGTACGGGGGAGGGGTGGGTGTTGCACCTTGGAGCAGAACCTTAGAACTGACATTTTGCTTCGTTCCAACAGAACACTACCCCATAGTTATTATTACCATTTAAGCGGACGTTCTGTAGTATATTAACGGAGTTTTCCGTCATGCAGTAAAAACTATTTTTCCATCTCTTAGTACACGATAATACCCCGGCATTTCTTTTCATTGCTTTGTTTGTTTCATTGTGTAGCAAGATAACATGTCCTAATTATTATTTATGGTCTCTTACCCACCCACCTAACCACAACCGAAGATTTCGTATTTACAAATCTTTGCTACCCTTTTTGTTTGCATTCACACACGAAGACTGTTTTGTCTCGTAATAAAACATGTGAACTATGTTTCGTAATAACCTATACTTTAGCTTTTTAAAAATGGGATTAAGCAACAAAGAAATAAACAGTTGTAAAATGCAGAAACGCTGCTTTTAGAGCTAAAAATTATCGTTTATTAAAGAAGAGTATTCAACAAATGTTTATAATTGTAGTACAAACAATCAACAATATAATAGACATTTCTATCACAGATAAGCTAATCTTAACAAAGAACAAAAATAAAACACAATAAAACTTAATATCAAACATAAAACAATAACAATATTGATGAGCTAAGTTTTTAACCCATTACCCAACGTAATGGTTCAAACCAACCAGCGCTATTTATAAAGATTGCCATTCATTATTTTTTGCCCTCAAACGTAGCTTATGACTCCTCACTGGAACTATGTTTTAAACGAAAAAAAATGAAACAAATAGTTATTCAATGATTTTGTTTACAAGTGTCGTCTGATTTTCATGTTTGGCACAGTGTTAGCAGAGAGTCGTTCATTGTTGGTGATTCCAATAAACGTTTTTGGATGATACACATCGGTTAGAATCTCAGACACACTCTCTTCTCGAGGCTTATTCTGGCCATGCAGGATTTCGATTTGGAACGAAAGTGACGTAAATCCGTAGCGTGTTCTTTGTGCAACATTGGTTTGTACGACTGGGGAAAACATAGCTCCTGAAAAGAGATGAAAATATTCAAGTTAATACATTCATTTAAAATATAACAAACCATATTTAAAGATATTCTTTAGACAACAACTATTTCTTCTCTAGTGCTAAAACCTTTTTTTTATTTTCATACATGTTAATTCCAATGGCAGAGGCAGACTATGCGATAACTTTAATCCCCCGAGCCTCCATTTAACCCCCGATAGAGATTTTCTCATGTTATCCGGGACCACAATGATTCTGAATACTAAAGCGTTTTTTATCCCTGATGTGTGGCGATTGTTTTTCCAATGTGGCCTCACTGCTTCACAACTCAGGCGGTTATACATCATACACCGCAGCCTATCTCAGCAAGTTACTGTCACGGCTTGGAGAATGTCCTATAGGCCCACATACGCCAATGCGCCAATGATGGACGAAACAAAATACTGTAGTTGTATTAAGATGTAGAAAAATAGGGAAGTTTTACCTATAATTTATCGAAAAACATAATCGCAAAGAACAGTGTCAGTAGTGATAAAAATGCGACGATAAAAGATCTTGTATCGTTATCGAGGTAGCAATACACGAGACGACGTATGTGAGGTTCCATGACATTCTCTAAGCTCGATTCTGTCATATTTTCGCAGTGAAACACACAAGATTCTTACGGTGACATGGGATTGATTATATGCCGTCCAAGCGATCAGAGCGTTCGTCGCTTTCGTACAGTTTTGGTCCATCCACCTTAAAAAAATTGTATCGCTACTTGTTCAGTGTGGGAACAATATTACCTGGGCAAGCAATAAACAGTGTGGTAAAACAAGATATGGCGAAGTGCTTGCTGGAAGCCAAGACTTTAGATGTGAGAAGGTTTTAATAGACTTCTCAATATTTATTCAAAACGTTCATATTTCCTTCAAGCTCTAACGAAGTGGAAGAATAATAAGTTGTTTAATGTGTGACAAGGTTAATATGAATACATTTGACATTATTGTAAATGAGATATCTTCGAAATACGACACTCCATGGGCGAAACGTATTTTCTTTTAAACATTTTCTCTATAGTGGCTTGCTGATGTCGGCAGACATGCCCATATGTTTGTTGTATAAAAATATTTCTCACATTGCTCACCTTTGACGTATATCACGACCAAAGCGTGGCTGTAAAAACTTACGGCATGGACGATAAAGGGGTGTTATGGACACGGGAAAATTTAATTAAAAAAAAAAAACACTGTACTTTTATAATATATCATAATATATACAAAATTAGGGGCTTTGTCCACACTTTTCTCAAAGTTATTATGTTATAGCCCATTGTTTCGAGAGATGGTTTATAATTGGCAAACAAAAATCCGTTGTTTTTACCTTATTGTTGATGAAAAATGCCTTGTAACCACCATCTAATAAGTATATTTCTGGATAACACAAAGCTGGATAGTTTTCTGCATTCACCTCACGATCTACACTTCTAAAGTGACGCAATCTGAAAACAAGTAAATGGATCACATATAAAGATAAGACTTTCAATGGTTACTCTGAAAGAAAATTAATAAGTTATCCAGAACATCCTGATAACTAAAAGATCAGTTCTTAAAATTATTGAATCGTCCACATTTCCAGCCTATCTTCTATAAACTATTAAAATGGATAATACAGGAGGATTGCTGGTTCGGTGATGCGTCCAGTCTGCCACAAGTGAGACTGGTTAATCAATTATTAAATAAAAAACTGAAGCCCAGCACATTAACCATTTCCTTAACCGTTCTAACTCGTAAGGCATAAACAAATCGATCTTTCATCACAAAGCAACAGAGTTGATACCAAATTGGAAATGGGGATCACTAATAATTTTGTCCCACAGACCTTTAAAATTATTACTGAACCTACCTACATATACAAAAAGACTCGCCCATTCCTGTCAATAGAAGTGCGTAAGACAAAAGCTACCAGCGCGTCACGTTTGAAAGGGTTAACATAAGAAGAAAAAGCCAATCTACAGTATTCATTCATATTCTACCTTGCAGATATAGTTTAATTATGACCCTCTTTGGAACGATCTTTGTTTTGAAAAGAAATAATTAAAAAGTATTTAATTTTCTTGTGATTAAAATGGGTTAGATTTGGTTATTGCGTTAGATAAATGGCTATTAGTCAACCAAAACGAGGGAATTGAGAATTCAATGAGAACAATGAAGAAAGTATCTTAAAGTTCCTTTTCAAACCTCTCTGGGCCATATTCAATCATTCAATCGTTCCTCAAACGGACTGAGTGCCAGCATTACATTTCTTTCCCCGTGGCGTGTACTTCATGTTTCACATTAATACGTAAAGACACAACAAACAAACGAAATGGGAATGGCAGATAAAAATAAAAATGCAAAACACAGTAATATGATTATAAAATAAAATACTTACAGTTTTGGACCTCTTTCTGAGGAAAATTCACAGTGAAACACCAATACTGTTTTCTGACTGACTTCATTATTATTCATTAGGAAATCTGTGATCATTTGTTTTGTATGAAGGTTTATAGCTCCCTGAAAGAAAATGATTATTGTCGTAAAAGAACGATATTCAGTATTGCAGTGTTTCCAATAGTTATTTTGTGGCCGAGGTAGATGTAAGACAGTATGATCTCAATCACCAAATTTGGACACAAACCTAATTTTCTCGCTGAAACAACCAAAGTCCTAAAATAAAAAGAACGGGCAAACAAAGATTTCTCGTTATTTTCTTAATTATCGAACTGCAAAGACACTTTGCCTCCAGTTTTTGGATCAGCACATAAATATGGACAAAGGGAAATGCCGGTTCTCGGGCCACCAGCCGAATTCTGCAAGTAACCCTACACTGTCGTGGACTGAAACGAGTCTTCCGCTCAGAATAGGTCATCGCCTTGTTTAGATTCACTCGTCTTGAATATTTCAATTGGTTGGAAAAGCTAATCTACAGTTCATTTTTTCGACCAACTGATATATTCCTGACGATAGAATCTGAACAATTCCGTGAAGATTCATTTTTAGTGAATAAAAGCTGGAAATGTTGCTCAATCGACATTTTCATGATTCAATCGTGCAAATTTCCACACAAAAAATGGACAAGGAAACAGCCCATAACATGGTTTGAAAAGTAATGTTTAGTGAAAGCAAAAAGTTGTTCAAAAGACACAAATTATGCAAAACATCAGCAACAGAAGAATATACAGAAGATAACAGCACATTTGTATTTTAAGTAGTAAGCGATGAATTTGTAGAATTACCAGGATTTGGCATCAAACATTCGCTTATTTAAGCCCTCTTCTTCCATTTTTTATTTGGCACATTCTAAAAAGTAACGTTGAAACTGTCTAGTTTAAATATTACGTCTCGTTCGACCTCAGGAGCCAATACTATAAAACTTTTACAGTTGTATTTTCTAGTATATAACTGCCTAAAATTAATCATTGGCATTTTAAAAGGTTTGGCAATTTGCCAAGTGCTATGAAAATGCTAATGGTTTCTTTAAGCCCATTTAATGTAATAACCAGAGAAAACAATTCTAGGTGTAATTTTTGATAGTATTAGCTCCAGAGGTTGAACGAGAGGCAATATAGACAGTTTAATAGTAATACAGGTCATGGCAGCCTTTCTAATTTTCAAACAGTAGTTCACAAATCGTATTTTGTAAACAAGAACTATCTAGATATTAATCAATATCAAACGATGATTAATATCTACAGAACAATTTACCCAGTGCATTTAATAAAGGGTAAAACTACATTGTGAATACTGATAGTACAGACACAATCTATCGGACACACAAGCTGGAAATTAAAATGCTTAACCCTCCAAACACTGATGTCAAAATACCGAAATTTCCAGTAGAGAATATTCCCCACAATGCAACTAGGAATTTAACTATTTCCGTCTTGTTTGACATCGCTTGGACAAACATGATTGAATTAGATAAATTCAAAGTTGCATTATATGGGAAAAATTCTCAGCTTGACATCAGAGTTAACACTTTGAAACTGAAAGACCGCTTTACGGTCCAGGATCGTGATATAAACTGACTTCGTTAATTAGACAGCTGCTCTAAGAATTTGTGTGATAGATCAATCAAGATTTTCAATGTTGATTGGCTTTCCCCCAAGTAATGAATACAGGCTCTTCCAATGGATGACACTGAACTGGCGTGGTAAATACTACCAGGGTTCAGAGCATTAAGAGGTTAATTACAATATTGATGTTGTTATTCAGTAATTCTTATTACGGGGTTGGTCGGTTGTCTAGTTGTGGTTAATCATTGCAACTGTTTTGCTGCAGCACAAAATTATGCGACGTTATGGTGGTGCTGTATTCAGAAAAAGACAACTGCTTTAAAAAAGGAGTATAAAATATACAAACCTCAATATGGCCACCATCATACTCATATGGGTATCTACAGTCAATGATGATATATTTTATGATTTCCAATTTAGCAGCCATAAGGTCACCGAGCTGGAATGAAAAACAAAATATTTTAGTTTATTATATTAATCATCCCTGGTTTTATACGTTCGCCAAACTTAGCTTTCAATTCTGACGAGTGCTATTGACAAATATCACCATTCAAATTTTATTATTATTTTGTTTTCAATTTTTGCCTAAGAAACGCAGATTATGACGCCTTATTGGAATGAATTCCATGCTTTTTACTCGCACGTAGACTACTCGCAGCTACTTAATTTCGATGTTACTTTACTCATTCCCATTTTGGCTGAGAAAATCCCACCCTCCTCGAAAGTAAATAGACTACTTACGGTGTTTGTGGAGATTGATTTCAAGTCTTTATGTTTTCCTGGAACTGTTGGTAACCTGTGTCGGATGCTCCCATCTCCAATGAGACTACTGTCCTTTGTCATACCGTGGACAGCATCCATTATTCTCTGTTTTGAAAGATTTTGGTCCATAGTTGCGCGTTTTCTAAATGGTGTCGGTTCATCATCTGAAAAGAGGGTCTTTCTTTTAACTGTTGTAGATCGGCGGCAGTGCTTTCTAGAAGTGTCTTGTCTTGAATATGAGGTAGTTCTCTGGAAAAATAAACATATGTAGTACATAAAACATATATCGTTTCTTTCTTTTCTAACTTGACACTACAAGTTTCGAATTAGTTTAATTATTTTGAATTAATGATTACAAAGATCTTTGCGAACGGGTTTCTTTTAATTTGTACAAATTTATTTCTAGTGAACATTTATTTTGTAATGAGGATTGTTCAGAAGTTTGAAGTGACGCGATTATTAACAAATACTAAGACAATAGTTTAATGTTTGGCGGGTGCAATGGTTCATATGTTTTAAGTGTCATTTTGTACACAAACTGCCAGTTATTAAATGACTTTATACTCTGAAAACTTTCTATTAAAATTTCAAGCTGCATGTTTTCCCCCAAAATGCAGTGCAACATTGTTAACATTTCAGTCTGCGATCATTATATGTTTGACAAAATAGAACTGTTTCGTCCGTGCAGTGCCTGAAAATTAATGTTATTAAAATTCATACCTGACGCATTGTGGTAACGGTGATAAAACTGTCTAAAGGCGATTGATCAGGTGATCTGTCGAATCTTGTTATCTTGGATATCTTGGGTGTCAACAATGAATAAAGATCCATATCTGTATCTGGGTCTTCTTGAAATAAGTGTTTTCTACAAAACAAAAATTCTACTATAATAATGCTTAGATCATACAAAACTGTCAAACACCAAAACTAGCACCTATCTTTTCTCTACTGAGCCGACCTTTATTTATTAATTAACAACACTTCTTAAATCTACATGAACAACTTCTTATTCGAACATGCTCGTCAAAATAAACTGTTATACGTTTCCACATCCGTATTGGTTTAAACAATATTTATTTCGAGAATATAATAACAGAAATTGATACATACATTGATGTGGATTCGGCAGGAAGCTGTAAGCTTATACAAGGCCGTTTCCACCAAAACAAGATTACATGTAGTTACCAATGACAATAGCAGGTATATGGATGACTTTTTGTCCTTAGTTGAATAGTATTTGCATACATAACACAGGCGTCAGTAGTCGAGCTCATACATCGTTGTCCGTGGGTCCCCGCCCCGTACTCCAGGCCAACACCTTACCCCACACAGATATAGTACGAGTATTGCACAAGAGACGTCTTTAACCCCTAAACATTTATTTTCCGTTTCAAAAACACAGCTCTTCGCCCCCCAATGGAGCGGGCTCAATAAGCTCACTCCAGTGGAGGGTCGCGAGCCACGTTTGTGAGTCCAAAATTGTAAAGGAAGTAAAGTTTGGTTACGTGGAGTATTTGTTAATAGGACCACCCAATCTTGGCCATCGCGTGAGGCAGGGGCAGGGACCACCGGAAGACGATGTGTTAGAATATTGAGACTACAGGCTAGTCAGCTTGAATACATAGTGCATTTACTACACAGGAATAACATAAGTAACGTCTTTCGAATCGTTTCGCAGAAGATTATATGTACAAACCGTGAATACAGTCCGAGTGGCGCTGAGCTGCAATGAGAGTTGAGTGGTGGTGAGGTCTATAATCGTTCCGTTCAGCTAGTTTGGTAACCATATTCATAACAATTTTAATATTTTGACCGGTTTAATACGATGATACAAATTAATCATTGGAATCGCTTACTTGATAATATAAAATCGTGTACCACTTCAAAGATAAGACGGTTGTCTTCATTGTTCAAGAATTCCGAACCAAAAAGAAGTGTAGATACGTCCGCCCCAAAAGGAAGTAGGTTAATTGTATAATTACGAGCGTCTGTGAAAATAGGACAATGCAAGAGAAAGTGATCAGTAGTCTCTCGCTCGCCACACTGGCATGTGGGGTTTGGTAATAAATGATTATCATATAAGTGTGAATTGAGGTTACTACACCCCAGTCGTAGCCTACAATGATATATTTGGGCTGTGCGAGATTTCGCATTACCATAGAACTTTGGAGGTCGTTGATTACCATCGTTTAGGAAAGTTTTAAAATTAATCAATGACGAGTTCTCACGAACAGGCAGGGGCAGGTTATTCCATTGGTCGGTAACGCTGGGGATGAATGAAGACTTGTACAGTTCGGTCCGACTGTAGGAAACACGATGGTTTTGACTTGATCGGAGGCTGAGTAGTGGATTGGTCAAAGAGACAAGTGGAGGGACTTTACTGGAGATGTGTGGAGGTACCATGCGATGGTGCATTTTAAAGAACTGAATCAACTTGTGTTTGCGACGTCTTTCTTGTAATGGGTCCCATCTTGTTTCTAAATAAAGTGAGGCCTTACTAGCACTAACAGTTGCCCCCGTAATAATCCTTGCCGCTGCAATCTGTATTTTTTCCAGTTCCGTCACTTGAGTTACAGAACAATTGTCCCAAACAGTATCCGCATATTCAAGAAGAGGCCTAATAAAGGCAAAATATATTTTTTCTAAGACACTACATCCGTATTGTTTGGTAATACATTTTCATTTTTCACACATCCAATCTAAATAGCCAATGAAAAATCTCCAAATGAGGCTGTTAAAGATCGTTAGATCGCTGTTGGGGAGAGGGGGGGGGGGGGGACAAAATATTTTCTGCCGCCGGTATTAGCTAATCTGATTCTTACTAGGTCCTGCATTTTGTCTGGTTTACAAAAGTTGTAAGGTCTTGCCGAATCCCCACGTATTCCTAAACATGTCTATCGCTATACTCTCGCGAATTCTTAGTTTGTTACCTTTCTTTTCTGTATAAATATAACGAAATCATTGAATAAATATTCTCTTAATCGGGATCTTACTCATGTTCTATACAATAGCGTGCATAAGTAACGTTTTAGCTAATGAACCTACGGCATCAACCCGGAAACCAAGTTACTATAAAATTATTTTTGCGAGTTATCCTTATTGGTGTTGTTTGAAAGGTATAATGCTACAGGGAAAGCGTCCCAGAAACAATAGTAAGAGCATACGTGAACTAGAACACAGGTTCGCAATGGGTTAATCTACGCCACGGTGCATAGGTCCCAATACACTCCAAATCGGCTGGGTTAAAAATTCAAAAAAATTAACTGGGTTGGGTGAATATGAACCCAACCCAGTTGATTTAGGTTAATTTTTACCTCAACTGATTTTAGAGTGTAGTATTTTAGCACGTCGAGCTGGAATTTATTGGCAACGTGGAGAGTAGTTGTACAACAGAACAAACAAAGACTTTTAATGGGAAGAAGACTGATACGGGATAAGGCGAAAACTCTGTCAGTGGATCTCTGGGTTTAATCTGAGGTTCCATTGACTGAAACATTTTTTGTGATCAGTTGGGCTAGTCATGCAATATTGTTTGAAACATTGTTTGAATATTAGCCTCATTCCGCGAGTGCTTTAGTGGCAACCCGTTGTTTAGATACTGTATCGGGGGCTCGGTGGCTCAGTGGTTAAGGCACTCGACTTCGAACCGAAACGTTCACGGCCCGATCCCCGCCAGGGATAACTGCGTTGTGTTCTTGGGCAAGGCGCTTTATCCCGATTTCCCACCTGGGACACGGTGGCGCTGCGTAATAAGGCGTAATGCACGTCGATGGTGCACTTTTCAACAATTGCTAACCCTGCTTGTGTGGAGTTAGTACGTTTGGGAGATTGATGGTTGCTCACCGCTGGTCGATGGTTCTCTCCTAGTATTCCGGATTCTTCCTCCCGCAAAACTGCCCGACACAAGCATTTTCTGACTGACGGAAGTGTCGTTAAGCCCCAATAAAGCAAATTATATTAAATGTTCTGTATGAGTTGATGATACTGTTCTGGAACCTATTAACAGTGTATTGGCTTGAGCTTTACGATAAGTCCAACTTTTGAAGATGTTCTTATGAATATGCTGAAGATGAATATACAGCTCTAGAGAATATAACAAAAACGTTTACCACTCTAAAACCATTCATTATGTGGCAACAGTAATACAATTTTGACGTCAATATGGTTTCACTTCCTTTATACTTATTTATTCCACAAATGTAATAAAAATAATAATGCTGACCAACCTTAAACCGCTAATCATGATACAGTGATTCATTAAATACTTTTGTACTTACTCCTAAGTATCACCAATTCGGAAGTGGTGAGTTCGAGCAAGAAATGAGAATGAAGTGATTCTGAGAATACATCAATATATCTGTACGGTGATACTTTTAGTCACGTGACTACGATATCTAATGTCTTTTAATTTTTTTAAAATAAAAATTAGACTTGTTTCCTTTGTAAAAAAAATAATGCAGACTTACCTTAAATCACGAGCCATCATGCAAGGAGCCAATATATGTTTATACTATCTCTGATTGAACAAATTTTGAAAATGTGAGATTCGGAAAGCAATGAAAATGAAGTGATTCTTTGAGAATAGGAGTATATATATATATGTCATCCAAATGGTGAAACTATTTAGTCATGTGACTTCTAGCGAATGCCAAGACAGGATGATTTTAATCCTGTGACTACAGCTCATTTCACCTCCTATCTTGTTAATTAATTCCTTCTGAATATATCTCTGTCAGTTTCAATGGGATTATTCGGCAAGGTATAATCTACTATGTAAACATGCCGTCATAACCAATTACGAATACCTATGCAGTACTAAGATCTTCACTTGTTCCATCAGATACGAAAGGTGTAAAAGTACTGATGTTTATACTACACGGTAAACTCTCGGATTTAATTTTATTGTCAACTCTAGAATTTGCTTTCTTTTTTATTGAACAGGTGTATAATTTTGTTGAAGGTTAACAGACTAAAATATATATAAAAAATTCTTCATAAAAAGAGAAAAAAGCATTGTCTTTACATTCGTTTAACACGAATAAAGTGGAGTTTATCATTCGACCTCAAATCAATATTTAAAAAGTTTCTGAAAAAATGCATTAAAAAGAGAAGATTTTCAAAGATCCTTTCTTGGGAGAAGTGGACCTCTTCAGGAACATGCCTTTTTATAAAAAAAAGCTTCGAAACTGAATTTTTGATCAGACGTAACTAATAATGATTTTACATTAATTACACATCCAAGCAGTTGACTCTTCATACCATATTTCACTGGTAATCACCGAGAACGTTTCTAAATCAAATATCTAGAGCGGTGTGGAATGGAAAAGATCGCAGCTTATATTACGAAGGGATTACATAACAGAGGGCCAGTTTTCCATCAAAAACATAGCTTATGACCTCATTGAAACGAGCCGGACAAGCTCGTGTGAACTCGGAATAATATGCTATATCTTTTAGACAAAAATTTTAACAAATAATAAAATATAAATGGCTGCTTTTGTGAATAACACTGATCAGAACTCATTGTTGTGCCAAAGGGTCACCAGCACGTGGATACACATATTATGCGGACTTACCTTAACGTGGAAGTCATAATGACACGAGTTTCGCAGAGTATTTAGTTGAACAATTGTTGGAAAGCGATGACTTTCTAAAAGAGAATGGTGCATTAAAACAGGCAGAAGGGACGGAGCTTGGACGTAGAAGGCAAGTAATGATATTCTGAAAATCTAATTATATATACTCTAAATTAGAAAGCCCTAAAGTAATTTCAACACCAACTAATTCTAAGACAGGATGAGGTCCAGCAGGCGATAACTACTCATCTCACCTCCTATTCCACTAATCAATTGTCATTTGATATATTTTTCACAATTTCAATGGGATTATTTAGTTGGTATAATCTTCTGGGTAAACAAGCGGTTATGTCCAATTAGCAAGCAACACATATGGAGTACTACACTCTTCACAAGTTCTTTGTTGTATTAATTAAGCAAGCTGTAGTATTCGAAATGGCTTTCCACACAGAATGATTACCCGAGGGTTACAAGCTTGTTCTTATGGATATACAGGAGACCGGTTTATCGATTTCTCACTTAAAAAATTAACAAATCCTTCCAAGAAACTCTTTCCCTCCCCTAGGACGCTCAGACATAGCACAAATACTATACAGTCAATGAGGGTAGAAAGGGGTTTGCTCCCCAAACCGTCCCTGCGCGCCTTCGGCGCGCGAAACCATTCCGTTCCGTCTTCCAAGAAACTACGATTTTCTAATTGGGAAGGACATTTTTCTCTTTGTGAAAAACTAGCATAGATCCCACTTCCAGTCAAATGTTTTTAATATTATAATCTACTAACAGGCGCGCCGCAAAGAGTGAGGCAGGGATGGCATCTGGGGAGGACTACTCCCCCAGTCTGCGAAATTGCCTTCTTTATTGTGGACTTGGCGGCTTGTTCCCATTCGTCTGGATACATCCCCCCCCCAAAGGAAAACTCTGACACCTCGGGGTGTACAGATTATTTGCACCGTCTATGATGGGTCAGCGGTGACCGCGAAGGAAAGCCTTGATGACGTAGTTGGAATATCATTCAGATAATTAATAGAGGCGAATCTATATCTCATCTCAAATCCAGACGAATATGTCCAAACTAAAAAAAAAAACGTTGGGGGAGGGGGGATACTCCTACAACCCTTATTTACGCCCCACCTGTCATTGCTTTGGGAATGAGGCAGAAGACGCCTTAAATAAAAGCCCCTCTGATCTAACAATGCTTTTTGTGAACCTTTTCTGCGTGTATTTCTGCTGATCATTTCAAAATACGTTTTTCCTTTTCTTTGCAGCTCTTAGTGCACAACAATATCCCAACATTTCTTACTCATAGAATGTAACATATTGATTGACAATATTCTGTTTCCAAACAGACATAACATAATACAGATTACACTGGAAATGAAAGGAAGACATAAATTGTGGACTGAAAAATGGATTCAACAGGAAGGTAACATATTGATCAACCAAACCACATTAAACGTGATTACCGTTAAAATACGCGGGTAAGAAAGACTGGTAACCAACTTCCCGTACTATTACAATGAAATTTACGATACAAAACTGTATATCCTCTTTTGTGTGTGTGTGTGGGGGGGGGGGGGGGGGGGGAGGGGTCCATCTTCGAGCAGAACCCTGGAACTGACATTCGGTTTGGTTTCATTCCACCCGTACACAACGCAAGCGTTGGTTGATATATTAATGGATTTTAGCGGGGCCGTGCGGTAAAAAAGGTGTCCGTCTCCTTTCAGCTCTCCGTACACAATAATATCCCGACATTTCTTGTTCGTTGTTTTGTTTATTTCATTGTCCAACCAGACAATATGTCCTAATTTTTATTTATGGACCCTTTCCCACCCACCTAACACAACCGAAGATTTGGTATTTACAAATATTTGCCACCCAATTTGTTTGCATTCACACCCCAAGACTTGGTATTAAGGTTCCGCTCCACAGTTTTCCAGGAATTACTGAAAAATGTCATGCCATATACTCTCTTCAAATGCAAATATTCTGTAACTTTGTTATCAAACCCATAACATGTATTACATTTCCTGAATCCACAAAAAACATATAACACTATCTGACTAAGTAGAAATAAACAATCTGAATGTGGGTGGAATAATTTATTTTCAGAGGCAAGACTTCAACCTGAAAAATTGCATGAAAAAGAATGCCGAAACCAGTCATATTCAGCCACCCAGCAGCCTCAAAAGCAAAATTTTCCCAACACCCCCACCTACCTACCACTGGAGCAGAGCATCCCCTCTTCCTAAAATGCCAAAACAATTGATATGTCTCCGTTTCATTTTTAAGTTACATGTCTGTTAACAAACCAGTGTAAAAAATACATTTTAAAAAATAGCCAATTTTTCGAAGCCACTGTTTCCCATAATTCATCTGGAAATTTACCCCTATGTATCAGACTCCAAATTTGGGTCCAAAACTTCAAATTCTATTGTCCAATAAAAAGCCTAATTTTTTTCTTTGTGAAACACTGGTATAGATCACTCTTCCAGTCAAATGTTTTTGAATATTATAATCAGTCAACAAGCGTGTCGCGAAGAGGGAGGCAGGGATGGCATCGGTGGATGGCCGCAGCATACTTTCGGGAGGACTACTCCCCAAGTCAGCGAAATTGCCTTCTTCATTGCGGACTTGGTGGCTTGTTCTCACTCGTCTGGGAGCTCTGGAAAATACTGATACCCCTGGGGTGTACAGATGATTTACCCCGTCTATGATGGGTCAGCAGTGACCGCGAAGGCATGCCTTGATGAGGTAGCTGGAATATTATTCAGATAATTAACAAGGCCGAGTCGATATCTCAACTCCAATCCAGACGAATATTTCCGTCAGAAAAAAATGTTTTGTTTTTTTGGGGGGTGGGGGTGGGGGTGGTTTGGATACCCCTACAGCCCATATCTCCTCCCCACCTGTCATTGCTTTGGGGATGAGGCAGAGGAAACTTAAATTGAAAGACAGTCTGATCTACCAATGCTTTCTGTGAACCTTGTCTGCGTGTATTTGCGCTGATCATTCCTTTTCGTAGCAGCTCTTAGTACACAATAATACCCCAACATTTCTTGCTCACAGAAGGTAACATATTGATAGGCAATATTCTGTTTCCAAACATGTATTACACTGGAAAACAAAAGAAGACACAATTGTGGCCTGGAAACTTAAGCGGGTGTTCTCTTGTATATTAAGGGAGTTTGGCGGGGCGGTAAAACTCACTAGTTCACGATGCCATGCAGTGAATCTCTTTTCATCTTTCAGTTCACAATAATACCGCGACATTTCTTGTTGATTGTTCGTTTTTTTATTCAATGTGTAGCCAGATAACATGCCCGCTCTCGAGAGGACTACTCCCCCAGTCAGCGAATTTGTATTCTTAATTGGCGGCCTGTCCACACGCATCTGGAAGCACAGCCCCCACCCCGCCCAGGAAAATACTGACCCCCACAGATGATTTGCCCCGTCTGTTTGGCTCAGCGGTGACCGCGAAGGCATGCCTTGATGACGTGGTGGAACAACATATTATTCAGATAATTAGCAAGGACGAATCGATATCTTAACTCCAATCCGGACGGATATGTCCGGATTAGAAAAAAGGAAAAAAAACTGTTGGTGGCACTCCCACAACTACTCTTTAAGCACCAACCTGTGCTTCCCTTTGAAAATGAGGAAAGGAAACCGAAATTAAAAGACCGTCTAATCTACCAATGCTTTCAGTGAAGTGTTTTTGGCGTGTATTTGTGTTGATCATTTCAAAGTACGTTTTTCATTCTCTGTTCCGCACTTGGTTCACATTAATACTCCAACATTACCTGTTCATAGAAGGTAACATTGATTGACAATATTGATTGACAGGATTAAGATAATACAGATCACACTGCTGGAAAACAAAGAAAGACATAAATTGTGGATTGGAAAATTGACCCAGCAAGAAGGTAACATAGTGATCAACCAAACCACACTGCACGTGATTACCGTTGAAATATGGAAAAAGACTGGTAACCAACTTCCCGTACCATTGCAGTAAATCTTACGATAGACAACTGTATATCCTCTTTTTGTGCGTGTCTGGGAAGTACGGGGGAGGGGTGGGTGTTGCACCTTGGAGCAGAACCTTAGAACTGACATTTTGCTTCGTTCCAACAGAACACTACACCATAGTTATTATTACCATTTAAGCGGACGTTCTGTAGTATATTAACGGAGTTTTCCGTCATGCAGTAAAAACTATTTTTCCATCTCTTAGTACACGATAATACCCCGGCATTTCTTTTCATTGCTTTGTTTGTTTCATTGTGTAGCAAGATAACATGTCCTAATTATTATTTATGGCCTCTTACCCACCCACCTAACCACAACCGAAGATTTCGTATTTACAAATCTTTGCTACCCTTTTTGTTTGCATTCACACACGAAGATTTCAAATCTACCACTTTCCAACATTCCTTTTTTAATCACTGTTCATCTTAGTTTTAGATTGCCTAAGATTGTTTTCTCTCGTAATAAAACATGTGAACTATGTTTCGTAATAACCTATACTTTAGCTTTTTAAAAATGGGATTAAGCAACAAAGAAATAAACAGTTGTAAAATGCAGAAACGCTGCTTTTAGAGCTAAAAATTATCGTTTATTAAAGAAGAGTATTCAACAAATGTTTATAATTGTAGCACAAACAATCAACAATATAATAGACATTTCTATCACAGATAAGCTAATCTTAACAAAGAACAAAAATAAAACACAATAAAACTTAATATCAAACATAAAACAATAACAATATTGATGAGCTAAGTTTTTAACCCATTACCCAACGTAATGGTTCAAACCAACCAGCGTTATTTATAAAGATTGCCATTCATTATTTTTTGCCCTCAAACGTAGCTTATGACTCCTCACTGGAACTATGTTTTAAACGAAAAAAATGAAACAAATAGTTATTCAATGATTTTGTTTACAAGTGTCGTCTGATTTTCATGTTTGGCACAGTGTTAGCAGAGAGTCGTTCATTGTTGGTGATTCCAATGAACGTTTTTGGATGATACATATCGGTTAGAATCTCAGACACACTCTCTTCTCGAGGCTTATTCTGGCCATGCAGGATTTCGATTTGGAACGAAAGTGACGTAAATCCGTAGCGTGTTCTTTGTGCAACATTGGTTTGTACGACTGGGGAAAACATAGCTCCTGAAAAGAGATGAAAATATTCAAGTTAATACATTCATTTAAAATATAACAAAACATATTTAAAGATATTCTTTAGACAACAACTATTTCTTCTCTAGTGCTAAAACCTTTTTTTTATTCTCATACATGTTAATTCCAATGGCAGAGGCAGACTATGCGATAACTTTAATCCCCCGAGCCTCCATTTAACCCCCGATAGAGATTTTCTCATGTTATCCGGGACCACAATGATTCTGAATACTAAAGCGTTTTTTATCCCTGATGTGTGGCGATTGTTTTTCCAATGTGGCCTCACTGCTTCACAACTCAGGCGGTTATACATCATACACCGCAGCCTATCTCAGCAAGTTACTGTCACGGCTTGGAGAATGTCCTATAGGCCCACATACGCCAATGCGCCAATGATGGACGCAACAAAATACTGTAGTTGTATTAAGATGTAGAAAAATAGGGAAGTTTTACCTATAATTTATCGAAAAACATAATCGCAAAGAACAGTGTCAGTAGTGATAAAAATGCGACGATAAAAGATCTTGTATCGTTATCGAGGTAGCAATACACGGGACGACGTATGTGAGGTTCCATGACATTCTCTAAGCTCGATTCTGTCATATTTTCGCAGTGAAACACACAAGATTCTTACGGTGACATGGGATTGATTATATGCCGTCCAAGCGATCAGAGCGTTCGTCGCTTTCGTACAGTTTTGGTCCATCCACCTTAAAAAAATTGTATTGCTACTTGTTCAGTGTGGGAACAATATTACCTGGGCAAGCATTAAACAGTGTGGTAAAACAAGATGTGGCGAAGTGCTTGCTGGAAGCCAAGACTTTAGATGTGAGAAGGTTTTAATAGACTTCTCAATATTTATTCAAAACGTTCATATTTCCTTCAAGCTCTAACGAAGTGAAAGAATAATAAGTTGTTTAATGTGTGACAAGGTTAATATGAATACATTTGACATTATTGTAAATGAGATATCTTCGAAATACGACACTCCATGGGCGAAACGTATTTTCTTTTAAACATTTTTTTCTCTATAGTGGCTTGCTGATGTCGGCAGACATGCCTATATGTTTGTTGTATAAAAATATTTCTCACATTGCTCACCTTTGACGTATATCACGACCAAAGCGTGGCTGTAAAAACTTACGGCATGGACGATAAAGGGGTGTTATGGACACGGGAAAATTTAATTAAAAAAAAAAACACTGTACTTTTATAATATATCATAATATATACAAAATTAGGGGCTTTGTCCACACTTTTCTCAAAGTTATTATGTTATAGCCCATTGTTTCGAGAGATGGTTTATAATTGGCAAACAAAAATCCGTTGTTTTTACCTTATTGTTGATGAAAAATGCCTTGTAACCACCATCTAATAAGTATATTTCTGGATAACACAAAGCTGGATAGTTTTCTGCATTCACCTCACGATCTACACTTCTAAAGTGACGCAATCTGAAAACAAGTAAATGGATCACATATAAAGATAAGACTTTCAATGGTTACTCTGAAAGAAAATTAATAAGTTATCCAGAACATCCTGATAACTAAAAGATCAGTTCTTAAAATTATTGAATCGTCCACTTTTCCAGCCTATCTTCTATAAACTATTAAAATGGATAATACAGGAGGATTGCTGGTTCGATGATGCGTCCAGTCTGCCACAAGTGAGACTGGTTAATCAATTATTAAATAAAAAACTGAAGCCCAGCACATTAACCATTTCCTTAACCGTTCTAACTCGTAGGGCATAAACAAATCGATCTTTCATCACAAAGCAACAGAGTTGATACCAAATTGGAAATGGGGATCACTAATAATTTTGTCCCACAGACCTTTAAAATTATTACTGAACCTACCTACATATACAAAAAGACTCGCCCATTCCTGTCAATAGAAGTGCGTAAGACAAAAGCTACCAGCGCGTCACGTTTGAAAGGGTTAACATAAGAAAAAAAAATTCATATTCTACCTTGCAGATGTAGTTTAATTATGACCCTCTTTGGAACGATCTATGTTTTGAAAAGAAATAATTTAAAAGTATTAAATTTTCTTGTGATTAAAATGGGTTAGATTTGGTTATTGCGTTAGATAAATGGTTATTAGTCAACCAAAACGAGGGAATTGAGAATTCAATGAGAACAATGAAGAAAGTATCTTAAAGTTCCTTTTCAAACCTCTCTGGGCCATATTCAATCGTTCAATCGTTGCTCAAACGGACAGAGTGCCAGCATTATATATCTTTCCCCGTGGCGTGTACTTCATGTTTCACATTAATACGTAAAGACACAACAAACAAACGAAATGGGAATGGCAGATAAAAATAAAAATACAAAACACAGTAA
The DNA here is from genome assembly GCA_031216915.1 of Pictodentalium vernedei. Lineage (NCBI taxonomy): Eukaryota > Metazoa > Mollusca > Scaphopoda > Dentaliida > Dentaliidae > Pictodentalium > Pictodentalium vernedei. Next base: position 629,222,133 of record CM062295.1, on the reverse strand, counting down.
TATGATTATAAAATAAAATACTTACAGTTTTGGACCTCTTTGTGAGGAAAATTCACAGTGAAACACCAATACTGTTTTCTGACTGACTTCATTATTATTCATTAGGAAATCTGTGATCATTTGTTTTGTATGAAGGTTTATAGCTCCCTGAAAGAAAATGATTATTGTCGTAAAAGAACGATATTCAGTATTGCAGTGTTTCCAATAGTTATTTTGTGGCCGAGGTAGATGTAAGACAGTATGATCTCAATCACCAAATTTGGACACAAACCTAATTTTCTCGCTGAAACAACCAAAATCCTAAAATAAAAAGAACGGGCAAACAAAGATTTCTCGTTATTTTCTTAATTATCGAACTGCAAAGACACTTTGCCAGTTTTTGGATCAGCACATAAATATGGACAAAGGGAAATGCCGGTTCTCGGGCCACCAGCCGAATTCTGCAAGTAACCCTACACTGTCGTGGACTGAAACGAGTCTTCCGCTCAGAATAGGTCATCGCCTTGTTTAGATTCACTCGTCTTGAATATTTCAATTGGTTGGAAAAGCTAATCTACAGTTCATTTTTTCGACCAACTGATATATTCCTGACGATAGAATCTGAACAATTCCGTGAAGATTCATTTTTAGTGAATAAAAGCTGGAAATGTTGCTCAATCGACATTTTCATGATTCAATCGTGCAAATTTCCACACAAAAAATGGACAAGGAAACAGCCCATAACATGGTTTGAAAAGTAATGTTTAGTGAAAGCAAAAAGTTGTTCAAAAGACACAAATTATGCAAAACATCAGCAACAGAAGAATATACAGAAGATAACAGCACATTTGTATTTTAAGTAGTAAGCGATGAATTTGTAGAATTACCAGGATTTGGCATCAAACATTCGCTTATTTAAGCCCTCTTCTTCCATTTTTTATTTGGCACATTCTAAAAAGTAACGTTGAAACTGTCTAGTTTAAATATTACGTCTCGTTCGACCTCAGGAGCCAATACTATAAAACTTTTACAGTTGTATTTTCTAGTATATAACTGCCTAAAATTAATCATTGGCATTTTAAAAGGTTTGGCAATTTGCCAAGTGCTATGAAAATGCTAATGGTTTCTTTAAGCCCATTTAATGTAATAACCAGAGAAAACAATTCTAGGTGTAATTTTTGATAGTATTAGCTCCAGAGGTTGAACGAGAGGCAATATAGACAGTTTAATAGTAATACAGGTCATGGCAGCCTTTCTAATTTTCAAACAGTAGTTCACAAATCGTATTTTGTAAACAAGAACTATCTAGATATTAATCAATATCAAACGATGATTAATATCTACAGAACAATTTACCCAGTGCATTTAATAAAGGGTAAAACTACATTGTGAATACTGATAGTACAGACACAATCTATCGGACACACAAGCTGGAAATTAAAATGCTTAACCCTCCAAACACTGATGTCAAAATACCGAAATTTCCAGTATAGAATATTCCCCACAATACAACTAGGAATTTAACTATTTCCGTCTTGTTTGACATCGCTTGGACAAACAAGATTGAATTAGATAAATTCAAAGTTGCATTATATGGGAAAAATTCTCAGCTTGACATCAGAGTTAACACTTTGAAACTGAAAGACCGCTTTACGGTCCAGGATCGTGATATAAACTGACTTCGTTAATTAGACAGCTGCTCTAAGAATTTGTGTGATAGATCAATCAAGATTTTCAATGTTGATTGGCTTTCCCCCAAGTAATGAATACAGGCTCTTCCAATGGATGACACTGAACTGGCGTGGTAAATACTACCAGGGTTCAGAGCATTAAGGGGTTAATTACAATATTGATGCTGTTATTCAGTAATTCTTATTACGGGGTTGGTCGGTTGTCTAGTTGTGGTTAATCATTGCAACTGTTTTGCTGCAGCACAAAATTATGCGACGTTATGGTGGTGCTGTATTCAGAAAAAAGACAACTGCTTTAAAAAAGGAGTATAAAATATACAAACCTCAATATGGCCACCATCATACTCATATGGGTATCTACAGTCAATGATGATATATTTTATGATTTCCAATTTAGCAGCCATAAGGTCACCGAGCTGGAATGAAAAACAAAATATTTTAGTTTATTATGTTGATCATCCCTGGTTTTATACGTTCGCCAAACTTAGCTTTCAATTCTGACGAGTGCTATTGACAAATATCACCATTCAAATTTTATTATTATTTTGTTTTCAATTTTTGCCTAAGAAACGCAGATTATGACTCCTTATTGGAATGAATTCCATGTTTTTTACTCGCACGTAGACTACTCGCAGCTACTTAATTTCGATGTTACTTTACTCATTCCCATTTTGCCTGAGAAAATCCCACCCTCCTCGAAAGTAAATAGACTACTTACGGTGTTTGTGGAGATTGATTTCAAGTCTTTATGTTTTCCTGGAACTGTTGGTAACCTGTGTCGGATGCTCCCATCTCCAATGAGACTACTGTCCTTTGTCATACCGTGGACAGCATCCATTATTCTCTGTTTTGAAAGATTTTGGTCCATAGTTTCGCGTTTTCTAAATGGTGTCGGTTCATCATCTGAAAAGAGGGTCTTTCTTTTAACTGTTGTAGATCGGCGGCAGTGCTTTCTAGAAGTGTCTTGTCTTGAATATGAGGTAGTTCTCTGGAAAAATAAACATATGTAGTACATAAAACATATATCCTTTCTTTGTTTTCTAACTTGACACTACAAGTTTCGAATTAGTTTAATTATTTTGAATTAATGATTACAAAGATCTTTGCGAACGGGTTTCTTTTAATTTGTACAAATTTATTTCTAGTGAACATTTATTTTGTAATGAGGATTGTTCAGAAGTTTGAAGTGACGCGACTATTAACAAATACTAAGACAATAGTTTAATGTTTGGCGGGTGCAATGGTTCATATGTTTTAAGTGTCATTTTGTACACAAACTGCCAGTTATTAAATGACTTTATACTCTGAAAACTTTCTATTAAAATTTCAAGCTGCATGTTTTCCCCCAAAATGCAGTGCAACATTGTTAACATTTCAGTCTGCGATCATTATATGTTTGACAAAATAGAACTGTTTCGTCCGTGCAGTGCCTGAAAATTAATGTTATTAAAATTCATACCTGACGCATTGTGGTAACGGTGATAAAACTGTCTAAAGGCGATTGATCAGGTGATCTGTCGAATCTTGTTATCTTGGATATCTTGGGTGTCAACAATGAATAAAGATCCATATCTGTATCTGGGTCTTCTTGAAATAAGTGTTTTCTACAAAACAAAAATTCTACTATAATAATGCTTAGATCATACAAAACTGTCAAACACCAAAACTAGCACCTATCTTTTCTCTACTGGGCCGACCTTTATTTATTAATTAACAACACTTCTTAAATCTACATGAACAACTTCTTATTCGAACATGCTCGTCAAAATAAACTGTTATACGTTTCCACATCCGTATTGGTTTAAACAATATTTATTTCGAGAATATAATAACAGAAATTGATACATACATTGATGTGGATTCGGCAGGAAGCTGTAAGCTTATACAAGGCCGTTTCCACCAAAACAAGATTACATGTAGTTACCAATGACAATAGCAGGTATATGGATGACTTTTTGTCCTTAGTTGAACAGTATTTGCATACATAACACAGGCGTCAGTAGTCGAGCTCATACATCGTTGTCCGTGGGTCCCCGCCCCGTACTCCAGGCCAACACCTTACCCCACACAGATATAGTACGAGTATTGCACAAGAGACGTCTTTAACCCCTAAACATTTATTTTCCGTTTCAAAAACACAGCTCTTCGCCCCCCAATGGAGCGGGCTCAATAAGCTCACTCCAGTGGAGGGTCGCGAGCCACGTTTGTGAGTCCAAAATTGTAAAGGAAGTAAAGTTTGGTTACGTGGAGTATTTGTTAATAGGACCACCCAATCTTGGCCATCGCTTGAGGCAGAGGCAGGGACCACCGGAAGACGATGTGTTAGAATATTGAGACTACAGGCTAGTCAGCTTGAATACATGGTGCATTTACTACACAGGAATAACATAAGTAACGTCTTTCGAATCGTTTCGCAGAAGATTATATGTACAAACCGTGAATACAGTCCGACTGGCGCTGAGCTGCAATGAGAGTTGAGTGGTGGTGAGGTCTATAATCGTTCCGTTCAGCTAGTTTGGTAACCATATTCATAACAATTTTAATATTTTGACCGGTTTAATACGATGATACAAATTAATCATTGGAATCGCTTACTTGATAATATAAAATCGTGTACCACTTCAAAGATAAGGCGGTTGTCTTCATTGTTCAAGAATTCCGAACCAAAAAGAAGTGTAGATACGTCCGCCCCAAAAGGAAGTAGGTTAATTGTATAATTACGAGCGTCTGTGAAAATAGGACAATGCAAGAGAAAGTGATCAGTAGTCTCTCGCTCGCCACACTAATAATAATAATAATAACTCTTTGGCCAGCCGCTGATTTGTCGCGGTCCTCATAAGAGAAGGCCATCATTCCCCCTGCACCCCACCCCCTCTTCCCCTCCTCTCCTCCCAGCATTCAGATATAAACTGCTTAATAGTGTCCCTCACTTCCTCTTTTTCAATTTCTTCAATAAGCATTCCTACCCTCTCCCTCGTGTCCCCCTTCAGCCATCTATCCTTTGTTTCTTCACCCCACTTCTGCATTATTCTTCCAGTAAATTTTATTCTATGAGGTATATACTGTGGGCATTCCAAGAGAAAATGTTCCAGGGTCTCCACTACTCCAGAGTGGCACATTTGGCATCCCTTTTCCCCATCTCTCCCAATTTTTCCCCGAAGCTCCAGTGATCTTGATCTCAGTTTGAACAGCAGTGACCCTCCAAAGGTGCCATCTAGGTACTTCTCAAAAGCTGGCTTTTCTTTATATTGTAACCCCTGCAGTGATCTTTTCACGCTAACCCCTGCTCGCCAGTTTCGATTGCAATCTTCCATGACTCTCTCTTTGACAAACCTTTTGCCTTCTTTCATTCCTACTTCTATGTTTGTGACCTCTATAGAGTAATTGTCCATTAGTTCCCTCACATGTTTTGACCACCCCGTTTCTATATTAGAATTCCAAATGGTATCGAGCATCAATTTGCACCACCGGTTGTCAGGCAGGTTTCTCAAGTAGTTAAAGTAACACAGTTTTCCCAAATCTACCCTGTCCTTGATTTTCATCCACCCAAGCTCCCCCCTTACTGCTTCCAAAGCTGCAGCATTACTCGACCCTGTTATCCATCTGCCGGCATCATTTTGAGTATTTTCCAACTTCTTAGTAACGGTTTGGTTTAATGGAATCACGTCCGTGCCATACGTTATACTTGGTAAACCCACCCTCTCCCACAGTGTTTTCCCCACAAAGACCTTGTTGAAACTATTTTTCCCTAAAAGTTTTAGTTGGTTCAGAATTCTTTTCCCCTTCAGAATCAGTTTGGCTGAGTAATTTCTGTACACCCCTCTTCCCGTTATATTTATGCTTACCCCTAGATACTCATACTCTCCCGTTTCTCCTACAGTGATTTGTTTGCTTTCCCCTTCGGGGATTGAGAACTCCCCCACTCTCCATCTCTTCGTCATATCTACCTTGCGTCCAACGGGTATTACCTTGCTTTTATTTTCATTTAGTTCGAGCCGCCAAGTGTTCCCATATCTACCAACAATTTCCAGCAGTTTCTCTAGCCCCTGTTCAGTTCTAGACATTAACACCATGTCGTCCGCAAAGAATAAGCCTGGTATCTTTATGTCTCCAACATTTACCCCCTCCGCACTCTGAATTAGTTCGTCCCCTAAATCTTTAACATACAATGCAAACAAAATCGGTGAAAAGATACACCCCTGCTTGAGGCCTATATCCATAGGGACTCGTTTTGTAGTGATACTCCCTAGACTGAGTTGGCTTTGCACATCTGTATACAGTGCTTTCATGATTCCCACAAAGTCACCCCCCAGTCCGATGCCCTCGAGCTTCCGCCACATACCTTCCCTCCACACTCGGTCGTACGCTTTTTTCACATCTAGAAATGCCAGAAACATCTTTTTCTTTTCAGCCTTTGTTGATTCTATCAGTTGGGTGAGTGTAAATAGGTGATCAGTGACTCTTCGTCCTTTCCTGAAACCATTTTGAATTTCTCCTAAAAAACCTTTCTCTTCTATAACTTCCTCTAGTCTACCGTATATGACCTTACAGAATACTTTTCCGATGTTACTACTAACTGATATCCCCCTATAGTTATCTAGAACTTCCTTATCCCCCTTTTTGTGTATGAACGACACCTTACTTTCCCTCCACTCTCTGGGGACCTCTTGCTTTCGCAGAGCCAGGTTGAAAAGGTTTGTCAGGACTTCAATAAGTGCCTCCCCTCCATTTTTGAGGAATTCGTTCGGAATTTCATCAGTCCCTCCCGCTTTACCATTTTTTAATTTCGAGACCACGTTCCGCACTTCTTCTGCCGTTATTTCGCTACATACACGATTGGATAGGTTCTCCTCCACCAGTGTATTTCTTTTTGGTGGGGACCCACTGCCCCATCGCCTATCGTTTATCTTTTCCCAGTGCTTGACTAACTCTGAAGCGATACGGCCTTTATCTTCTGTACTTTCCCCATCCACTTTGATACTCTGCACACTACTTTTCCCCCGTTTATTTACCCAGTTCCAAAATACGTTTGAGCTCGAACCCCCCGTTTTCTTTATTGTTCTGGCAAGACTGCAATTGCGCTCCTTCCTATTATTATCCTTTATCTCATTCACCTTTTTCCGTGCCAGTTCATATTCTCCTTTCATTAGTCTCGTGTCATTGTTATCCACCCCTTTAAGCTTCCTACTTCTTCTGTAAGCAGCGCATTTTACCTTCCTTTCTTTTATAGCCTTTTTCAGTCCCTCGTTAACCCTGTATCCAAGCTCTCTCGTTGGGACCCTCACCCTTCCTATACACTCCTTCCCTGCCTCTGTTAGGCTATTTACTATGCCATTTGAAATACTCTGGACATTTGCATCCCTAGGTATACATTCAAGATTTGGTTTTAGTTTTTCCCGAAACTGCTTCCAGTCGGCTCCTTGTTTTAGTCCCCAAACTTCCTTGAAGGTATTTCTGTCTCTATTAGTCTTTTTGCCCATAATCTTAACTGTTATCAGGTTGTGATCACTACCCAAGTCATTTTTTCCCTCGTCATCTATTTCTACATCTATAACCTCCCTCCATACGCTAATGTCAGTGAGTATATAATCAATTATTGTTTTCTTATCGTTCCTCTCCCAGGTCCATTTACCCTTACATTTCGCATCCCTGTTCAGGATCTTTAAACCAAGCTCTTTTGATAGGTCCAACATCTTCCTCCCATTCGTGTTAATTTTCCTATCACCTCCCTGTATGCCCTCCTCCTTATCCCCGATGTGCCCATTGAAGTCCCCCATTAGGACAATACTGAACCCTCTGCTCCCAAGCTCTGTGATATTCGATCTAAGAGTTGTATATATTGAATCATTCCACTCGGGCTTACTTCCCTCCACTGCTAAGTATACAACACCAACGGCAACACTCCTGCTTCCTAACTTGATTTTTGCCCAGACTATTTCGTTGGATACTGGAATCTGAGTCCTTGCTTCTGTGAGATCTGTAATCAATGAGGGCTGTAATTCCTCTTTAGCGTAGATGCCAACACCCCCACCCCGTTTCTGACCCTCAGTTCGCCCAGCTCCTATCCACACGCAACCCTTCATCTGATCAACCCGCTCATCCCGTCGTATCCACGTCTCACTTAGACCCATTATATCGAAGTCTCCTTCGTCCATCATTGTTGATATTTCGCTTACTTTCTTGTGCAGACCCTGGATGTTACAGTACCCAAACTTAATGAATCTTTGTTTTTTTGTCATCACTGGCACATTATTATAACCCTGGTATGTCCCTGTATTGTGCATGTTTGTTGTTCTTCCTATGTTCCCAACATTTGTGCCACTCTGGGTTACCGGCTGTGGTCCCCTACCCCCCTTTTCTCCAAAAAAGGTCCAGCCACCTGTAAGATTTTTTGGCCCAACAGGTCTGTACCCATCCTACTTAAATGCAATCCGTCTCGCCCATACAACTCTCCTTGTCCCCAGAATGAATCCCAGTGGTCAATGAAATGTACTCCCAAGTCTTTGCAGTGCTCTCCCAGCTCCTCGTTTAGTGCCATAATCCGCGAGTTCCTCTCATTCCCACCACCCATAACGGGGAGCACCCCTGAAACGATGATCCGAGCATTCCTGCTAAGTAGCTTACTAATTAGGTCCTTGTATGTGTCCACCAAACGAACTGATTTCCTCTCCCTGATGTTATTGGACCCCACATGTAATACCACTACCGGATCAGGCCCCGACCCAGCTACAATACCGTCCACTCTATCCCTCAGGTCCTCCACTTTAGCCCCCGGAAAGCACAGAACTGTTCTATTTTTACTGTCCGGACCACAGACAACCTTGTCGATCCCCCGAACTATGCTACTTCCCGCAACCACCAACTTACTTTTGGACCTCGCCCTATTTATCTCCTCTAGTCTCCTATTGTTTACAGCGTCCTCTTCCTCTCCAACAGCCCCACTCGGAATCAATATCGGTATCGGTATCTTTGACCTAGGATTACTCCTATCCTTGTCCCTCCGTCTCTTTCCAGGCCCTGAGCTACCTGGACTACTCCCCTGGTCTTCCCCCGGATCCCTCCTCCTTTTTCCTGGCCTAGACCCCAAGCTACTATCTGTTGCAACTACCTCCATCTCCTCCTCTGTCTCTTCCGAATCGAGCACATCAAATCTGTTTCTGGTGCTGCACTCCCCACTGCCTTTGGACTTTACACCCCTATCTACCTGCTTCTCTGGCCCCCCTTTCCTACCACTTTTGGTAGTCCACGCCAAACGCTTTACAGCATTGCTCCGGCCTGGGCCCCCCTCATCTGTCCTACGTACTTTTCTAGCAGCCCCCACCTCATCACCTACCTCATTCACATCAAAGGTTCTACCCCCATGTTTCCTCTTGGAACCACCGACAACCTTCCATCCTTCTCGGAAAGCCACTTTCACAGGCGTAACTCCAGACAGCCCCGCCCTACCAAGTTTTCCCTTCAGCTCAGCAATCTCCCCCTCAAACTTAACAATTGTCTCAAGTAGGCGGAGGATTTCCTGACAGTTTGCACATACCTCTCCATATCCCATCGAGCGACAGTCCCCATACATCATAGAACACTGTTTACAAACTTCAAGCCCAATATCGCCATCGGTGGCCCCACCAACCCGGCTCTGACCGACACCCCCAGTGACCTCTGTCTGCACACCAATACTTACTCCGTTGGCACCGTTGACCTGGACCGCGATATTACACGTATTTACCTCCATACTTACCTCCGTCTGAACAGACTTGCTCGCCATCATCAAGACAAAATTACGCGATCGGAAGGGAAAATTGTAACACGCGACAAAAGGCAACACGACGAACCGTTCGACAACTTAGCGCTCACAGTTTTATTTAAGGCCTCCTAACTTTGTCCCAGTTACTATACTAAACTAACTCCCCACAAAGTTGAATAAAATAACCTGAAAATGAAATATATATGATTAGTAAACAATAAAAATACTTAATTTCGATTCGTAACCAAGGAGACTTCTTCTGTATACTTGCGGATCGAGGAAAAAAAAAAAAAAAAAAAAAAAAAAAAAAAAATACTGGCATGTGGGGTTTGGTAATAAATGATTATCATATAAGTGTGAATTGAGGTTACTACACCCCAGTCGTAGCCTACAATGATATATTTGGGCTGTGCGAGATTTCGCATTACCATAGAACTTTGGAGGTCGTTGATTACCATCGTTTAGGAAAGTTTTAAAATTAATCAATGACGAGTTCTCACGAACAGGCAGGGGCAGGTTATTCCATTGGTCGGTAACGCTGGGGATGAATGAAGACTTGTACAGTTCGGTCCGACTGTAGGGAACACGATGGTTTTGACTTGATCGGAGGCTGAGTAGTGGATTGGTCAAAGAGACAAGTGGAGGGACTTTACTGGAGATGTGTGGATGTACCATGCGATGGTGCATTTTAAAGAACTGAATCAACTTGTGTTTGCGACGTCTTTCTTGTAATGGGTCCCATCTTGTTTCTAAATAAAGTGAGGCCTTACTAGCACTAACAGTTGCCCCCGTAATAATCCTTGCCGCTGCAATCTGTATTTTTTCCAGTTCCGTCACTTGAGTTACAGAACAATTGTCCCAAACAGTATCCGCATATTCAAGAAGAGGCCTAATAAAAGCAAAATATATTTTTTCTAAGACACTACATCCGTATTGTTTGGTAATACATTTTCATTTTTCACACATCCAATCCAAATAGCCAATGAAAAATCTCCAAATGAGGCTGTTAAAGATCGTTAGATCGCTGTTGGGGAGAGGGGGGGGGGAGCGGGGGACAAAATATTTTCTGCCGCCGGTATTAGCTAATCTGAATCTTACTAGGATCTGGCATTTTGTCTGGTTTACAAAAGTTGTAAGGTCTTGCCGAATCCCCACGTATTCCTAAACATGTCTATCGCTATACTCTCGCGAATTCTTAGTTTGTTACCTTTCTTTTCTGTATAAATATAACGAAATCATTGAATAAATATTCTCTTAATCGGGATCTTACTCATGTTCTATACAATAGCGTGCATAAGTAACGTTTTAGCTAATGAACCTACGGCATCAACCCGGAAACCAAGTTACTATAAAATTATTTTTGCGAGTTATCCTTATTGGTGTTGTTTGAAAGGTAAAATGCTACAGGGAAAGCGTCCCAGAAACAATAGTAAGAGCATACGTGAACTAGAACACAGGTTCGCAATGGGTTAATCTACGCCACGTCGTCCCGTAATCTTTAACTAAGTTTGTATGGTTCACCCTAATTAGAAAATACCGTCGAACACGGGATTTTAATGTGGTTTCGGTATTATTTATAATGATTATATGCACGGTGCATAGGTCCCAATACACTCCAAATCGGCTGGGTTAAAAATTCAAAAAAATTAACTGGGTTGGGTGAATATGAACCCAACCCAGTTGATTTGGGTTAATTTTTACCTCAACTAATTTTAGAGTGTAGTATTTTAGCACGTCGAGCTGGAATTTATTGCCAACGTGGAGAGTAGTTGTACAACAGAACAAACAAAGACTTTTAATGGGAAGAAGACTGATACGGGATAAGGCGAAAACTCTGTCAGTGGATCTCTGGGTTTAATCTGAGGTTCCATTGACTGAAACATTTTTTGTGATCAGTTGGGCTAGTCATGCAATATTGTTTGAAACATTGTTTGAATATTAGCCTCATTCCGCGAGTGCTTTAGTGGCAACCCGTTGTTTAGATACTGTATCGGGGGCTCGGTGGCTCAGTGGTTACGGCACTGGACTTCGAACCGAAACGTTCACGGCCCGATCCCCGCCAGGGATAACTGCGTTGTGTTCTTGGGCAAGGCGCTTTATCCCGATTTCCCACGTGGGACACGGTGGCGCTGCCTAATAAGGCGTAATGCACGTCGATGGTGCACTTTTCAACAATTGCTAACCCTGCTTGTGTGGAGTTAGTACGTTTGGGAGATTGATGGTTGCTCACCGCTGGTCGATGGTTCTCTCCTAGTATTCCGGATTCTTCCTCCCGCAAAACTGCCCGACACAAGCATTTTCTGACTGACGGAAGTGTCGTTAAGCCCCAATAAAGCAAATTATATTAAATGTTCTGTATGAGTTGATGATACTGTTCTGGAACCTATTAACAGTGTATTGGCTTGAGCTTTACGATAAGTCCAACTTTTGAAGATGTTCTTATGAATATGCTGAAGATGAATATACAGCTCTAGAGAATATAACAAAAACGTTTACCACTCTAAAACCATTCATTATGTGGCAACAGTAATACAATTTTGACGTCAATATGGTTTCACTTCCTTTATACTTATTTATTCCACAAATGTAATAAAAATAATAATGCTGACCAACCTTAAACCGCTAATCATGATACAGTGATTCATTAAATACTTTTGTACTTACTCCTAAGTATCACCAATTCGGAAGTGGTGAGATCGAGCAAGAGATGAGAATGAAGTGATTCTGAGAATACATCAATATATCTGTACGGTGATACTTTTAGTCACGTGACTACGATATCCAATGTCTTTTAATTTTTTTAAAATAAAAATTAGACTTGTTTCCTTTGTAAAAAAAATAATGCAGACTTACCTTAAATCACGAGCCATCATGCAAGGAGCCAATATATGTTTATACTATCTCTGATTGAACAAATTTTGAAAATGTGAGATTCGGAAAGCAATGAAAATGAAGTGATTCTTTGAGAATAGGAGTATATATATATATATGTCATCCAAATGGTGAAACTATTTAGTCATGTGACTTCTAGCGAATGCCAAGACAGGATGATTTTAATCCTGTGACTACAGCTCATTTCACCTCTTATCTTGTTAATTAATTCCTCCTGAATATATCTCTGTCAGTTTCAATGGGATTATTCGGCAAGGTATAATCTACTATGTAAACATGCCGTCATAACCAATTACGAATACCTATGGAGTACTAAGATCTTCACTTGTTCCATCAGATACGAAAGGTGTAAAAGTACTGATGTTTATACTACACGGTAAACTCTCGGATTTAATTTTATTGTCAACTCTAGAATTTGCTTTCTTTTTTATTGAACAGGTGTATAATTTTGTTGAAGGTTAACAGACTAAAATATATATAAAAAATTCTTCATAAAAAGAGAAAAAAGCATTGTCTTTACATTCGTTTAACACGAATAAAGTGGAGTTTATCATTCGACCTCAAATCAATATTTAAAAAGTTTCTGAAAAAATGCATTAAAAAGAGAAGATTTTCAAAGATCCTTTCTTGGGAGAAGTGGACCTCTTCAGGAACATGCCTTTTTATAAAAAAAGCTTCGAAACTGAATTTTTGATCAGACGTAACTTATGATGATTTTACATTAATTACACATCCAAACAGTTGACTCTTCATACCATATTTCACTGGTAATCACCGAGAACGTTTCTAAATCAAATATCTAGAGCGGTGTGGAATGGAAAAGATCGCAGCTTATATTACGAAGGGATTACATAACAGAGGGCCAGTTTTCCATCAAAAACATAGCTTATGACCTCATTGAAACGAGCCGGACAAGCTCGTGTGAATTCGGAATAATATGCTATATCTTTTAGACAAAAATTTTAACAAATAATAAAATATAAATGGCTGCTTTTGTGAATAACACTGATCAGAACTCATTGTTATGCCAAAGGGTCAACAGCACGTGGATACACATATTATGCGGACTTACCTTAACGTGGAAGTCATAATGACACGAGTTTCGCAGAGTATTTAGTTGAACAATTGTTGGAAAGCGATGACTTTCTAAAAGAGAATGGTGCATTAAAACAGGCAGAAGGGACGGAGCTTGGACGTAGAAGGCAAGTAATGATATTCTGAAAATCTAATTATATATACTCTAAATTAGAAAGCCCTAAAGTAATTTCAACACCAACTAATTCTAAGACAGGATGAGGTCCAGCAGGCGATAACTACTCATCTCACCTCCTATTCCACTAATCAGTTGTCATTTGATATATTTTTCACAATTTCAATAGGATTATTTAGTTGGTATAATCTTCTGGGTAAACAAGCGGTTATGTCCAATTAGCAAGCAACACATATGGAGTACTACACTCTTCACAAGTTCTTTGTTGTATTAATTAAGCAAGCTGTAGTATTCGAAATGGCTTTCCACACAGAATGATTACCCGAGGGTTACAAGCTTGTTCTTATGGATATACAGGAGACCGGTTTATCGATTTCTCACTTAAAAAATTAACAAATCCTTCCAAGAAACTCTTTCCCTCCCCTAGGACGCTCAGACATAGCACAAATACTATACAGTCAATGAGGGTAGAAAGGGGTTTGCTCCCCAAACCGTCCCTGCGCGCCTTCGGCGCGCGAAACCATTCCGTTCCGTCTTCCAAGAAACTACGATTTTCTAATTGGGAAAGACATTTTTCTCTTTGTGAAAAACTAGCATAGATCCCACTTCCAGTCAAATGTTTTTAATATTATAATCTACCAACAGGCGCGCCGCAAAGAGTGAGGCAGGGATGGCATCGGGTGGATGGCCGCACTCCACTCTCGGGAGGACTACCCCCCAGTCAGTGAAATTGTCTTCTTTATTGCGGACATGGCGGCTTGTTCCCACTCGTCTGGAAGCACCCCCCCCCCCCAGGAAAAAACTGACACCCCGGGGCGTACAGATGATTTACACCGTCTATGATGGGTCGGCGGTGTCCGCGAAGGAAAGCCTTGATGACGTAGTTGGAATATCATTCAGATAATTAATAGGGGCGAATCTATATCTCAACTCAAATCCAGACAAATATGTCCCAACTAAAAAAAAAACGTTGGGGGAGGGGGGATACTCCTACAACCCTTATGTACACCCCACCTGTGATTGCTTTGGGAATGAGGCAGAGGACGCCTTAAATAAAAGACCCTCTGATCTACCAATGCTTTCTGTGAACTTTTTCTGCGTGTATTTCTGCTGATCATTTCAAAATACGTTTTTCCTTTTCTTTGCAGCTCTTAGTGCACAACAATACCCCAACATTTCTTACTCATAGAATGTAACATATTGATTGACAATATTCTGTTTCCAAACAGTCATAAGATAATACAGATTACACTGGAAAAGAAAGGAAGACATAAATTGTGGACTGAAAAATGGATTCAATAGGAAGGTAACATATTGATCAACCAAACCACATTAAACGTGATTACCGTTAAAATACGCGGTTAAGAAAGACTGGTAACCAACTTCTCGTACTATTAAAATGCAATTTACGATAATAATAATAACACTTCGACCGGCCGCTGATTTGTCGCGGTTCTCGTATGAGAAGGCCTTGGTTACCCATGTTCTACCAACTGCCTCCCTATTCCCGCGCTCCGTCTCTCCTCCCAACACTCTGAGACGAACTGCTTGATGACATCCCTTGCCCCATTCTTCCCGATCTCTTCGATTAGTATATTAACCCTCTCCTTTGAGTCGCCCCCTAACCACATGTCCTTCATTCTCCCATCCCACTTCACTATTATGCTCCCCGTGAATCTTGTTCTTTTAAACTGATATTTTGGGCATTCTATAAGAAAGTGTTCCAGGGTCTCCACCACGCCCAAGTTACACATCTGGCACTCCTTTTCACTGTTTTTCCCAATATTTCCCCTCAGCTGCAGGGACCGCGACCTCAGCTTGAACAACTGTGACCCCCCAAAGGTGTCATCAAGGTACTCTTCAAAACCAGGCTTCTCTTTATCACGCAGACCACCCAAAGATCTCTTTGATTTGACCCCCTCTCGCCAATTACGGTTACAATCCTCCATGACCCTTTCTCTGACGATCTTTTTGCCCTGGTTTGCCCCAACGTCAAGGTCCGAGATCTTCAATGAGTAGTTTTCTACTAGCTCCCTCACTTGGACCATCCACTCCGTCTTGATATTTGAGTTGAAAGTTCTCAGGAACATTACTTTACACCATCGGCTATCGGGGAGATTTACCAAATAATTAAGATAACCGAGTTTCAATAGGTCTATCCTGTCCTTGATCCTCATCCACCCAAGCTCACCCCTGATCGATTCTAGCGCTGCGGCATTACTCGAGCCTGTTATCCATCGGCCTGCATCGTTCTGCAGGATTTCCAAGCTCTTAACAGCTGTGTGGTTTAGGGGTACAACTTCCGTACCGTATGTTATACTTGGCAGACCCACCATTTCCCAAATAGTTTTCCCCACGAAAACCTTATCGAAACTGTTTCTCCCTATAAGTTTCATTTGGCTAAGGATTCGCTTCCCCTTCAGAATCAGTTTATTTGTGTGGTTTCGGTAGATGCCTCTTCCTGTGATGTTTATATTTACCCCCAGCATAGTCACTAGTCTCTCCTACACTAAGAAGTCTACTGCTACCTTCCGGAATGCAGAACTCCCCAACTCTCCACCTTCGAGTGGGGTCCACTTTGCGGCCCACGGGTATAACTTTGCTCTTGCTTTCATTAAGTTCGAGTCTCCATTTGCTCCCATATTTCCCAACAATTCCCAGCATCTTCGCTAGCCCCTCTTCGCTTTCTGACACTAGCACCATATCGTCTGCAAAAAATAGCCCTGGGATCTTCAAGTCACCAACTGCAACCCCCTCGTCGCTATGCAGGAGTTCATCTCCTAAACCTTTGATGTACAATGCAAAACGAATTGGCGAAAGGATACACCCCTGTTTTAGGCCTATCTTCATAGGCACACGTTTTGTTGTAATGTTTCCCAGGCTAAGTTCACTCTGTACATCTTTATATAATGCTTTCATAATCCCAACAAACTCGCCCCCAAGCCCAGAGCCTCCAGCTTGCGCCACATACCCTCCCTCCATACTCTATCATATGCCTTTTTAACATCCAAAAAGGCCATGAACATCTTTTTCTTTTTTTGCTTTCGCGGATTCTATCATTTGGGATAGCGTGAAAAGATGGTCAGTGACTCTCCTTCCCTTCCTGAAGCCATTCTGGATTTCTCCCAAAAAACCCTTCTCTTCGATCACCTCCTCTAATCTCCCATACAGGACTTTACAAAAGACTTTTCCAATGTTGCTGCTGACAGAGATCCCTCGATAGTTATCCAAGACGTCGTGTTTTTCTATGGCTAAATTGAATAGGGCAGTTAGGCGTTCCAAGAGTTCCTCTCCTCCTTTTTTGATAAACTCGTTAGGAATTTCGTCCACCCCTCCCGCTTTTCCATTCCTTAATTTCGAGATCACCCTTCGCACCTCCTCAGTTTTGATTTCGCTGCACACGAAGTTCGATAGATTTTCCTCGACCTGGTTCGGACACTCTGGTGGGTTCCCCATGCCCCATCGCTTATCGTTTACCTTTTCCCAGTGCTTGACTAGTTCTAATGCGATTTGATTTCGCTCTTCTGTAACTCTGTCATCTACTTTAATGCTCTGTGGGTTATTCCCTTTGTTACGTTTGTTCACCCATTTCTAAAATACGCTCGAACTCGACCCCCCTGTCGTTCTTATCGTCCTAATAAGACTGCTATTTCGCACTCTCCGGTTATCGTCTTTAATCTTGTTTACTTTATTTCGTGCTTGTTGGTATTCTTCCTTTGCTAGCATGGCCTCATTGCTTTCCACCCCCTTAAGTTTTCTACTTCTCCTGTATGCAGCACATTTAGCTTTTCTAACCTTTATGGCCCTTTTTAGTTCTTCGTTCACTCTGTACCCAAGTTCCCGTGTTGGAACCCTAATCTTTCCTACACTTTCCTTCCCTGCCTCCACTAGACGCGCAACTATGGCGTCGGCCATCTTCTGGACACTGCCCCCCTTGTGTACGGCTGCAAGCTTTGGTTTCAGTTTTTCTTCGAACTTCGCCCAGTCGGCATCCTTTTTGAGTTCCCAAACCTCCTTGAAGCTTCCTTTGCTTTTCACTAGGTTTTTGGCCCTCATCGTCACTGTAATCAAGTTGTGATCACTATCCAACTCCATTTTTCCCTCATCGTCCACTTCTACCCCTATCACCTCCCTCCATAAATTCATATCTGTGAGAATGTAGTCAATTATTGATTTTCTGTCGTTTCTCTCCCAGGTCCATTTCCCCTTACATCTAGCGTCCCTGTTCAGAATCTTCAGACCGAGCTCATTTGTGAAGTTCAACAGCTTCCTTCCATTCCTGTTGACTTTCTTGTCCCCATCCTCTATGCCTTCTTCCTTATCACCTGTGTGTCCATTAAAGTCGCCCATCTGAATTATACCGAGCCCCCTGTTTTCTAGTTCAGTGATATTGGACCTTAGTGTTGAGTATATCGAGTCATTCCACTCGGGTTTACTTCCCTCCACCGCACAGTACACAATCCCAAGGGCAATACTTTTGTTTCTCAGACTGATCTTTACCCATCCAATTTCTTTTGACACCTCAGCCGAGGTGATGATATCTTCCAGATCAGTGATCAGCGACGGTTTTAAATCCTCTTTAATGTACATGCCTACCCCTCCCCTCTTTTTCCGGCCTTCCGTTCGCCCTACACCTATCCACACACACCCGCTTACTTGGTCTACCCGTTCCTCGTGTCTTACCCACGTCTCGCTTAAGACCATGACATCAAACTCCTCTGCCTCGATCAATGTAGCAATTCCACTTACTTTACGGTGGAGACCCTGGATGTTGCTATAACCGACTTTCAGGGTACCGAGGTGCATTGGCTTCCGCCTACTGGGCCCATTGTTTTCGGGCGCTAGTCCTGGTAAACTTATTCTGTCCCCTCACTCTTGATTACCCAACCTATGTCCACTCTAGTTATACTTGCCTCTGACCTCCCACCCCGCTCCTCTCCAAAAAAGGCTCTGCTACCCGTAGAATTTTATCCCCCAATACCCGTTTCCCCACCCTGCTAAGATGCAGCCCGTCACGCCCGTACATGCTCCCATTGCCCCAAAACGTGTCCCAATGGTCGATAAAGGGTATTCCCAGATCAACACAGTAGTCCTCCAACTCTTCATTTAGGGCCAAAATCCTTGAGTTCCGTTCGTCCCCACCTTCAAGGACAGGAAGGACCCCGGATACGACTACCCTTGCATTCCTACTTAGCAGTTTGCCGACTAAGCCTCTATACGACTCCACCAAACTTACTGACCTTCTCTCCCTGATATTGTTGGTCCCCACATGGACCACCACTACCGGTTCCGATCCTGACCCTGCCACAATACCATCCACCCGGTCCCTGAGATCCTCCACCTTCGCCCCCGGAAAGCACAAGACTGTTCGATTGGAACTATCAGGACCACAAACTACATTGTCAATCCCACGTACAATGCTGCTCCCCGCTACAACTAACTTTCTTGTTCTGGCCCCAGTTCCTATATCACCTGCACCTCCTCTCGTTTTGCAAGCTCCTGGCCCCCTCTTTCTCTTGACCGCCCTCCTTACCCCGTCTGGCCTATCATCATCAACAACCATCTCACCCCCACACTTTCCCCCTCACTCTCGTCCCCAGTGGTATCTGAGTCTAAAACACTAAACCTGTTCTCTAAACACCGCCTAGCAACCTTGGCAGCCTTACGCCGACTCTGGCTTCCGGACTCGACGCAGCCCTGACCTGACGCAACCTTCCGAATTTTCCTACTAGAACCCCCTCCTCATTTGCACCCCCCACATCAAGCATTATTCCCCCACGTTTCCTGCATCCCAGTTTCCTCCTTGAGTCCACAACGACCTTCCACCCACCTTCAACCTCACCATCGTAGGTAACCTTCAACGGGGTAACTCCAGATACACCGGCCCTCCCCAACCTCCCTCTCAGCTCTGCAATCTCCCGCTCGAATCCAACACACTTCTCTAACAACTGTAAAATATCCCTGCAATTCGCACATACCCCACTACTCTCCATTGACCGACCACCACCATACCTCATATTACACTGTCTGCACGCCTCCGTATCCTCACTCTCCCCCATCTGCACCCCTCGACTCACCCCCCCCCCCCCCAAGACCTCCCTTAACACCCATACTTACCTCCGTCTGAACACCCGTCGTGCACTTACCATTCATGATTACAAATATTATACAGAATCCAATGACCGAAAACGACAAAAACACCAGGGCAACAAGCCAACAAACACACACGAAAAAAGGCAACTAAGGCAAACAAACAACAAAACCGGAAAAACCTATCAACTAAACCTCCTTATTAAACCCTACGGTCCTCCCAAACACACTTGCAAAACTAGATATATAAAAACCTCCCTGAAATAAAACTAATATTAAAATAAAAATACTTATAAACAGTTCCGAGTTGAGAATTTTCTTCTTCTCTTCGTGAGCAGTACAAAACTGTATATCCTCTTTTCTGTGTGTGTGTGTGTGTGGGGGGGGGGGGGGGGGGGCATCTTGGAGCAGAACCTTGGAACTGGCATTCGGTTTGGTTTCATTCCACCCGTACACAACGCAATAGGTATTATTACCACTCAAGCAAGCGTTGTTTAATATATTAATGGATTTTAGCGGGGCCGTGCGGTAAAAAAGGGTTTCCATCTCCTTTCAGCTCTCCGTAAACAATACTATCTCGACATTTCCTGTTCGTTGTTTTGTTTATTTCAATGTGCAACCAGACAATATGTCCTAATTTTTATTTATGGACCCTTTCCCACCCACCTAACACAGCCGAAGATTTGGTATTTACAAATATTTGCGACCCTTTTTGTTTGCATTCACACCCCAAGACTTGGTATTTAGGTTCCGCTCCACAGTTTCCAGCAATTACCGAAAAATGACATGCCATACACTCTCTTCAAATGCAAATATTCTGTAACTTTGTTATCAAACCCATAACATGTATTACATTTCCCGAATCCACAAAAAAATATAACACTATCTGACTAAGTAGAAATAAACAATCTGAATGTGGGTGGAATAATTTATTGTCAGAGGCAAGACTTCAACCTGAAAAATTGCATGAAAAAAAGCCGAAAGCAGTCATTTTCAGCCAGCCAGCAGCCTCAAAAGCAAACTTTTCCCAACACCCCCACCTACCTACCACTGGAGCAGAGCATCCCCTCTTTCTAAAATGCCAAAACAGTTGATATGTCTCCGTTTCATTTTTAAGTTACATGTCTGTTAACAAACCAGTGTAAAAAATACATTTTAAAAAATAGCCAATTTTTCGAAGACACTGTTTCCCATAATTCATCTGGAAATTTACCCCTATGTATCAGACTCCAACTTTGGGTCCAAAACTTCAAATTCTATTGTCCAATAAAAAGCCTATTTTTTTTCTTTGTGAAACACTAGCATAGGTCACACTTCCAGTCAAATGTTTTTGAATATTATAATCAGTCAACAACCGTGTCGCGAAAAGGGAGGCAGGGATGGCATCGGTGCATGGCCGCAGCACACTTTCGGGAGGACTGCTCCCCAAGTCAGCGAAATTGCCTTCTTCATTGCGGTCTTGGGGGCTTGTTCCCACTCGTCTGGGAGCTCTGGAAAATACTGATACCCCTGGAGTGTACAGATGATTTACCCCGTCTATGATGGGTCAGCGGTGACCGCAGAGGCATGCCTTGATGACGTAGCTGGAATATTATTCAGATAATTAACAAGGCCGAGTCGATATCTCAACTCCAATCCAGACGAATATTTCCGTCAGGAAAACATGTTTTGTTTTTTTTTGGGGGGGAGGGTGGTTGGGGGTACCCCTACAGCCCATATTTTCTCCCCACCTGTCATTGTTCTGGGGATGAGGCAGAGGAAACTTAAATTGAAAGACAGTCTGATCTACCAATGCTTTCTGTGAACCTTGTCTGCGTGTATTTTTGCTGATCATTCCTTTTCGTAGCAGCTCTTAGTACACAATAATACCCCAACATGTCTTGCTCACAGAAGGTAACATATTGATTGACAATATTCTGTTTCCAAACATGTATTACACTGGAAAACAAAAGAAGACACAATTGTGGCCTGGAAACTTAAGCGGGTGTTCTCTAGTATATTAAGCGGAAGTTTGGCGGGGCGGTAAAACTCACTAGTTCACGATGCCATGCAGTGAATCTCTTTTCATCTCTCAGTTCACAATAATACCCCGACATTTCTTGTTGATTGTTCGTTTTTTTATTCAATGTGTAGCCAGATAACATTCCCACTCTCGAGAGGACTACTCCCCCAGTCAGCGAAATTGTATTCTTGATTGGCGGCCTGTCCACGCGCATCTGGAAGCACAGCCCCCACCCCGCCCAGGAAAATACTGACCCCCCACATATGACTTGCCCCGTCTGTTTGGCTCAGCAGTGACCGCGAAGGCATGCTTTGATGACGTGGTTGAACATATTATTCAGATAATTAGCAAGGAGGAATCGATATCTTAACTCCAATCCGGACGGATATGTCCCGATTAGAAAAAAAGGAAAAAAACTGTTGGTGACACTCCCACAACGGCTCTTTAAGCACCAACCTGTGCTTCGCTTTGAAAATGAGGAAAGGAAACCGAAATTAAAAGACCGTCTAATCTACCAATGCTTTCAGTGAAGTTTTTTTGGCGTGTATTTGTGTTGATCATTTCAAAGTACGTTTTTCATTCTCTGTTCAGCTCTTGGTTCTCAATAATACCCCAATATTACCTGTTCATAGAAGGTAACATTGATTGACAATATTGATTGACAGGTATAATATAATACAGATTACACTGCTGGAAAACAAAGAAAGACATAAATTGTGGATTGGAAAATTGACCCAGCAAGAAGGTAACATAGTGATCAACCAAACCACACTGCACGTGATTACCGTTGAAATATGGAAAAAAGACTGGTAACCAACTTCCCGTACCATTGCAGTAAATCTTACGATAGACAACTCTATATCCTCTTTTTGTGCGTGTCTGGGAAGTACGGGGGAGGGGTGGGTGTTGCACCTTGTAGCAGAACCTTAGAACTGACATTTTGCTTCGTTCCAACAGAACACTACCCCATATTTATTATTACCATTTAAGCGGACGTTCTGTAGTATATTAACGGAGTTTTCCGCCATGCAGTAAAAACTATTTTTCCATCTCTTAGTGTACGATAATACCCCGGCATTTTTTGTTCATTGTTTTGTTTGTTTCAGTGTGTAGCAATTATGGCCTCTTACCCACCCACCTAACCACAACCGAAGATTTCGTATTTACAAATCTTTGCTACCCTTTTTGTTTGCATTCACACACCAAGATTTCGAATCTACCACTTTCCAACATTCCTTTTTTAATCACCGTTCATCTTATTTTTAGTTTGCCTAAGATTGTTTTCCCCCGTAATAAAACATGTGAACTATGTTTCGTAATAACCTATACTTTAGGTCTTTAAAAATGGGATTAAGCAACAAAGCAGTAAACAGTTGTAAAATGCAGAAACGCTGCTTTTAGAGCTAAAAAGTATCGTTTATTAAAGAAGAGAAGTCAACAAATGTTTATAATTGTAGTACAAACAATCAACAATATAATAGACATTTCTATCACAGATAAGCTAATCTTAACAAAGAACAAAAATAAAACACAACAAAGCTTAATATCAAGCATAAAACAATAACAATTTTGATGAGCTAAGATTTAACCCATTACCCGACGTAATGGTGCAAACCAACCAGCGCTATTTATAAAAATTGCCATTCATTATTTTTTGCCCTCAAACGTAGCTTATGACTCCTCACTGGAACTATGTTTTCAACGAAAAAAATTAAACAAATAGTTATTCAATGATTTTGTTTGCAAGTGTCGTCTGCTTTTCGTGTTTGGCACAGTGTCAGCAGAGAGTCGTTCATTGTTGGTGATTCCAATAAACGTTTTTGGATGATACGCATCGGTTAGAATCTCAGACACACTCTCTTCTCGAAGCTTATTCTGGCCATGCAAGATTTCGATTTGGAACGAAAGTGACGTAAATCCATAGCGTGTTCTTTGTGCAACATTGGTTTGTACGACTGGGGAAAACATAGCTCCTGAAAAGAGATGAAAATATTCAAGTTAATACATTCATTTAAAATATAACAAAACATATTTAAAGATATTCTTTGGACAACATCTATTTCTTCTCTCGTGCAGAAACCTTTTTTTTATTTTCATACATGTCCATTCCAATGGCAGAGGCAGACTGTGCGATAACTTTAATCCCCGCGCCTCCATTTAGCCCCCGATAGAGATTTTCTCATGTTACCCGGGACCACAATGATTCTGCATACTAAAGCGTTTTTTGTTCATAATGTGAGGCGATCGTTTTTTTGCAATGTGGCCTCATTGCTTCATCACTCAGGGGGTTATACATCATACACCGCAGCCTATCTCAGCAAGTTACTGTCACAGCTTGGAGAATGCCCTATAGACCCACATATGCCAATGCGCCAATGATGGACGCAACAAAATACTGTAGTTGTATTAAGATGTAGAAAAATAGGTAAGTTTTACCTATAATTTATCGAAAAACATAATCGCAAAGAACAGTGTCAGTAGTGATAAAAATTCGACGATAAAAGATCTTGTATCGTTATCGAGGTAGCAATACACGAGACGACGTATGTGAGGTTCCATGACATTCTCTAAGCTCGATTCTATCATATTTTCGCAGTAAAACACACAAGATTCTTACGGTGACATGGGATTGATTATATGCCGTCCAAGCGATCAGAGCGTTCGTCGCTTTCGTATAGTTTTGGTCCATCCACCTTAAAAAATTGTATCGCTACTTGCTCAGTGTGGGAACAATATTATCCGGGCAAGCAATAAACAGTGTGGTAAAACAAGATGTGGCGAAGTGCTTGCTGGAAGCCAAGACTTTAGATGTGAGAAGGTTTTAATAGACTTCTCAATATTTATTCCAAACGTTCATATTTCCTTCAACCACTAACGAAGTGAAAGAATAATAAGTTGTTTAATGTGTGACAAGGTTAATATAAATAAATTTGACATTATTGTAAATGAGATATCCTCGAAGTACGACACTCCATGGGCGAAACGTATTTTCTTTTAAACATTTTCTCTATAGTGGCTTGCTGATGTCGGCAGACATGACTATATGTTTGTCGTATAAAAATGTTTCTCACATTGCTCACCTTTGACGTATATCACGACCAAAGCGTGGCTGTAAAAACTTACGGCATGTACGATAAAGGGGTGTTATGGACACGGGAAAATTTAATTTAAAAAAAAACCCACTGTACTTTTATAATATATACAGAATTAGGGGCTTTGTCCAAACTTTTTTCAAAGTTATTATGTTATAGCCCATTGTTTCGAGAGATGGTTTATAATTGGCAAACAAAAATCCGTTGTTTTTACCTTATTGTTGGTGAAAAATGCCTTGTAACCACCATCTAATAGGTATATTTCTGGATAACACAAAGCTGGATAGTTTTCTGCATTCACCTCACGATCTACATTTCTAATGTGTCGCAATCTGAAAACAAGTAAATGGATCACATATAAAGATAAGACTTTCAATGGGTACTCTGATAGAAAAAATAATAATTTAACCAGAACATCTTGATAACTAAAAGATCAGTTCTTACAATTATTGAATCGTCCATATTTCCAGCCTATCTTCTATAAACTTTTAAAGTGAATAATACAGGAGGCTTGCTGGTTCGGTGATGCGGCCAGTCTGCCACAAGTGAGACTGCTTAATCAATTATTAAATAAAAAACTGAAGCCCTGCATATTAACCATTTCCTTAACCGTTCTAACTCGTAAGGCATAAACAAATCGATCTTCCATCACAAAGCAACAAAGTTGATACCAAATTGGAAATGGGGATCACTAATAATTTTGTCCCACAGACCTTTAAAATTATTACTGAATCTACCTACATATACAAAAAAGACTCGCCCATTCCTGTCAACAGAAGTGCGTAAGACGAAAGCTACCAGCGCGTCAGATTTGAAAGGGTTAACATCAGAAAAAAAAATCTCCAGAAACTAAAATATTCATTCATATTCTACCTTGCAGATATAGTTTAATTATGACCCCCTTTGGAACGATCTATGTTTTGAAAAGAAATAATTAAAAAGTATTACATTTTCTTGTGATTAAAATGGGTCAGATTTGGTTATTGCGTTAGATAAATGGTTATTAGTCAACCAAAACGAGGGAATTGAGAATTCAGTGAGAACAATGAAGAAAGTATCTTAAAGTTCCTTTTCAAACCTCTCTGGGCCATATTCAATCGTTCAATCGTTGCTCAAACGGACAGAGTGCCAGCATTATATTTCTTTCCCCGTGGCGTGTACTTCATGTTTCACATTAATACGTAAAGACACAACAAACAAACGAAATGGGAATGGTAGATAAAAATATAAATGCAAAACACAGTAATATGATTATAAAATAAAATACATACAGTTTTGGACCTCTTTCTGAGGAAAAATCACAGTGAAACACCAATACTGTTTTCTGACTGACTTCATTATTATTCATTAGGAAATCTGTGATCATTTGTTTTGTATGAAGGTTTATAGCTCCCTGAAAGAAAATAATTATTGTCGTAAAAGAATAATATTGAGTATTGCATTGTTTACAATAGTTATTTTGGGGCCGAGGTAGATGTAAGACAGTGTCATCTCAATCACCAAATTTGGACACAAACCTAATTTTCTCGCTGAAACAACCAAAGTCCTGAAATAAAAAGAACTAGCAAACAAAGATTTCTCGTTATGTCCTGAAACAAAAAGAACTGGCAAACAAAGATGTTATTTTCTTAATTATCGTTCTGCAAAGACACTTTGCTTCCTGTTTTTGGATCAGCACATAAATATGGACAAAGGGAAATGCCGGTTCTCGAGCCACCAGCCGAATTCTGCAACTAATCCTACAATGTCGTGGACTGAAACGAGTCTTCCGCTCAGAATAGGTCATCGCCTTGTTTAGATTCACTCGTCTTGAATATTTCAATTGGTTGGAAAAGCCAATCTACAGTTCACTTTTTCGACCAACTGATATATTCTTGGCAATAGAATCTGAACAATTCCGTGAAGATTTTTAGTGAATAAAAGCTGGAAATGTTGCTCAATCGACATTTTCATGATACAATCGTGCAAATTTCCACACAAAAAATGGACAAGGAAACAGCCCATAACATGGTTTGAAAAGTAACGTTTAGTGAAAGCAAAAAGTTGTTCAAAAGACACAAATTATGCAAAACATCAGCAACAGAAGAATATACAGAAGATAACAGCACATTTGTATTTTAAGTATTAAACGATGAATTTGTAGAATTACCAGGATTTGGCATCAAACATTCGCTTATTTAAGCCCTCTTCTTCCATTTTTTATTTGGCACATTCTAAAAAGTACCGTTGAAACTGTCTAGTTTAAATATTACGTCTCGTTCAACCTCAGGAGCCAATACTATAAAACTTTTACAGTTGTATTTTCTAGTATATAACTGTCTAAAATTAATCATTGGCATTTTAAAAGGTTTGGCAATTTGCCTAGTGCTATGAAAATGCTAATGGTTTCTTTAAGCCCATTTAAAGTAATAACCAGAGAAAACAATTCTAGTTGTAAATTTTTGATAGTATTAGCTCCAGAGGTTGAGCGAGAGGCAATATAGACAGTTTAATAGTAATACAGGTCATGGCAGCCTTTCCAAAATTTCTAACTATAAAGTTTAATTTTCAAACAGTAGTTCACAAACCGTATTTTGTAAACAAGAACTATCTAGATATATATCAATATCAAACGCTGATTAATATCTACAGAACAATTTACCCAGTGCATTTGATAAAGGGTAAAACTATATTGTGAACACTGATAGTACAGACACAATATATAGGACAAACAAGCTGGAAATTAAAATGCTTAACTCTCTACACGCTGATGTCAAAATACCGAAATTTCCAGTAGAGAATATTCCCCACAATGCAACTAGGAATTTAACTATTTCCGTCTTGTTTGACATCGCTTGGACAAACAAGATTGAATTAGTTAAATTCAAAGTTGCATTATATGGGAACAATTCTCAGCTTGACATCAGAGTTAACACTTTAAAACTGAAAGACCGCTTTACGGACCAGGATCGTGATATAAACTGACTTCGTAAATTAGACAGCTGCTCTAAGAATTTGTGTGATAGATCAATCAAGATTTTCAATGTTGATTGGCTTTCCCCCAAGTAATGAATACAGGCTCTTCCAATGGATGACACTGAACTGGCGTGGAAAATACGACCAGGGTTCAGAGCATTAAGGGATTAATTACAATATTGATGTTGTTATTCAGTAATTCTTATTACGGGGTTGATCGGTTGTCTAGTTGTGGTTAATCATTGCAACTGTTTTGCTGCAGCACAAAATTAAAGAAAACAGCGACGTTATGGTGGTGCTGTATTCAGAAAAAGACAATTGCTTTAAAAAAGGAGTATAAAATATACAAACCTCAATATGGCCACCATCATACTCATATGGGTATCTACAGTCAATGATGATATATTTTATGATTTCCAATTTAGCAGCCATAAGGTCACCGAGCTGGAATGAAAAACAAAATATTTTAGTTTATTATGTTAATCATCCCTGGTTTTATACGTTCGCCAAACTTAGCTTTCAATTCTGACGAGTGCTATTGACAAATATCACCATTCAAATTTTATTATTATTTTGTTTTCAATTTTTGCCTAAGAAACACAGATTACGACGCCTTATTGGAATGAATTCCCATGCTTTTCACTCGCACGTACACTACTCGCAGCTACTTAATTTCGATGTTACTTTACTCATTCCCGTTTTGGCTGAGAAAATCCCACCCTCCTCGAAAGTAAATAGATTACTTACGGTGTTTGTGGAGATTGATTTCAAGTCTTCATGTTTTCCTGGAACTGCTGGTAACCTGTGTCGGATGCTCCCATCTCCAATGAGACTACTGTCCTTTGTCATACCGTGGACAGCATCCATTATTCTCTGTTTTGAAACATTTTGGTCCATAGTTGCGCGTTTTCTGAATGGTGTCGGTTCATCATCTGAAAAGAGGGCCTTTCTTTTAACTGTTGTAGATCGGCGGCAATGCTTTCTAGAAGTGTCTTGTCTTGAGTATGGGGTAGTACTCTGGAAAAATAAACACATGTAGTACATAAAACATATATCCTTTCTTTGTTTTTCTAACTTGACACTACAGGTTTCGAATTAGTTTAATTATTTTGAATTAATGATTATAAAGATCTTTACGAACGGGTTTCTTTTAATTTGTACAAATTTATTTCTAGTGAACATTTATTTTGTCATGAGGATTGTTCAGAATTTTGAGTACAGTAAAAGTGACGCGACTATTAACAAATACTAAGAAAATAGTTTAATGTTTGGCGGGTGCAATGGTTCATGTGTCTTAAGTGTTATTTTGTACACAAACTGCCAGTTATTAAATGACTTTATACTCTGAAGACTTTCTATCAAAATTTCAAGCTGCATTTTTCCCCCAAAATGCAGTGCAACATTGTTAACATTTCAGTCTGCGATCATTATATGTTTGACAAAATAGAACTGTTTCGTCCGTGCAGTGCCTGAAAATTAATGTTATTAAAATTCATACCTGACGCATTGTGGTAACGGTTATAAAACTGTCTAAAGGCGATTGATCAAGTGATCTCTCGAACCTTGTTGTCTTGGATATCTTGGGTGTCAACAATGAATAAAGATCCATATCTGTATCTGAGTCTTCTTGAAATAAGTGTTTTCTACAAAACAAAAATTCTACTATAATAATGCTTAGATCATACAAAACTGCCAAATACCAAAACTAGCACCTATCTTCTCTCTACTGGGCGGACCTTTATTTATTAATTAACAACACTTCTTAAATCTACATAAACAAGTTCTTTTTCGAACATGCTCGTCAAAATAAACTCTTATACCCGTCCCCATCCGTATTGTTTGGTAATACATTTTCATTTTTTACACATCCAATCCAAATAGTTATCCTTATTAGTATTGTTTGAAAGCTATAATGCTGCAGGGAAAGCGTCCCAGAAGCAATAGTAAGAGCATACGTGAACTAGAACACAGGTTTGCAATGGATTAATCTACGCCACGTTGTCCCGTAATCTTTAACTAAGTTTGAATGGTCCACCCTAATTAGAAAATACCGTCGAGCACGAGATTTTAATGTGTTTTCGGTATTATTTATAATGATTATATACACGGTGAATAGGTCCCAATACACTCCAAATCGGCTGGGTTAAAAATTAAAAAAAATTAATTGGGTTCGGTGAATATGAACCCAACCCAGCTGATTTGGGTTAATTTTTACCTCAACTGATTTTAGAGTATAGCATTTTAGCACGTCGAGCTGGAATTTATTGCCAACGTGGAGAGTAGTTGTGCAACAGAACAAACAAAGACTTTTAATGGGAAGAAGACTGACACGGGATAAGGCGAAAACTCTGTCAGTGGATCTCTGGGTTTAATCTGAGGTTCCATTGACTGAAACATTTTTTGTGATCAATTGGGCTAGTCATGCAATATTGTTTGAAACATTGTTTGAATATTAGCGTCATTGCGCGAGTGCTTTAGTGGCAACCTGTTGTTTATATACTGTATCGGGGGCTCGGTGGCTCAGTGGTTACGGCATTGGACTTCGAACCGAAACGTTCACGGCCCGATCCCCGCCAGGGATAACTGCGTTGTGTTCTTGGGCAAGGAACTTTATCCCAATTTCCCACGTGGGACAAGGTGGCGCTGCGTAATAAAGCGTAATGCACGTCGATGGTGCACTTTTCAACAATTGCTAACCCTGCTTGTGTGGAGTTAGTTCGTTGGGGAGATTGATGGTTGCTCACCGATGGTCGACGGTTCTCTCCTAGTATTCCGGATTCTTCCTCCCGCAAAACTGTCCGACACAAGGATTTTCTGACTGACGGAAGTGTCGTTAAGCCCCAATAAAATAAATTATATTAAATGTACTGTATGAGTTGATGATACTGTTCTGGAACCTATTAACAGTGTATTGACTTGAGCTTTACGATAAGTCCAACTTTTGGGGATGTTCTTATGAATATGCTGAAGATGAATAAAAATAATAATGCTGACCAACCTTAAACCGCTGGTCATGATACAGTGATTCATTAAATGCTTTTGTACTTATTCCTAAGTATCACCAATTCGGAAGTGGTGAGATCGAGCAAGAAATGAGAATGGAGTGATTCTGAGAATACATCAATATATCTGTACGGTAATACTTTTAGTCACGTGACTACGATATCCAATGTCTTTTAATTTTTATTTTAAATAAAAAATTAGACTTGTTTTCTTTGTAAAAAAAATAATGCAGACTTACCTTAAATCACGAGCCATCATGCAAGGAGCCAATATATGTTTATACTATCTCTGATTGAACAAATTTTGAAAATGTGAGATTCGGGAAGCAATGAAAATGAAGTGATTCTTTGAGAATAGGAGTATATATATATTTGTCATCCAAATGGTAAAACTATTTAGTCATGTGACTTCTAGCCAATGCCAAGACAGGATGATTTTAATCTTGTGACTACAGTTCATTTCACCTCCCATCTTGTTAATTAATTCCCCCTGAATATATCTCTGTCAGTTTCAATGGGATTATTCGACTAGGTATAATCTACTATGTAAACAAGCCATCATAACCAATTACGAATACCTATGGAGTACTAAGATCTTCCCCTCTTCCATCAGATGCGAAAGATGTAAAATTACTGATGTTTTTAATACAGGGTAAACTCTCGGATTTAATTTTATTGTCTACGCTAGAATTTGCTTTCTTTTTTATTGAACAGGTGGAGAATTTTGTTGAAGGTTAACAGACTATAAAATATATAAAAAAAAATCTTCATAAAAAGAGAAAAAAGCATTGTCTTTACATTCGTTTGACAACGAGTAAAGTGGAGTTTAACATTCGACCTCAAAGCAAAATTTAAAAAGCTTCAGAAAATATGCATTAAAAAGGGTAGATTTCCAAAGACCCTTCTTGGGAGAAGTGGACCTCTTCGGGAACATGCCTTTTTATAAAAATGCTTCGAAACTGAATTTTTGATCAGACGTAACTAATAATGATTTTACATTAATTACCCATCGTAGCAGTTGTCTCTTCATACCATATTTCACTGGTAATCACCGAGAACGTTTCTAAATCAAATATCTAGAGCGGTGTGGAATGGAAAAGATCGCAGGTTATATTACGAAGGGATTACATAACAGAGGGCCAGTTTTCCATCAAAAACATAGCTTATGACCTCATTGAAACGAGCCGGACAAGCTCGTGTGAATTCGGAATAATATGCTATATCTTTTAGACAAAAATTTTAACAAATAATAAAATTTAAATCGCTATTTTTGTGAATAACACTGATCAGAACTCATTGTTATGTAAGCCAAAGGGTCAACAGCACGTGGATACACATATTATGCGGACTTACCTTAACGTGGAAGTCATAATGACACGAGTTTCGCAGAGTATTTAGTTGAACAATTGTCGTATAGCGATGACTTTCTAAAAGAGAATGATGCATTAAAACAGGCAGAAGGGGTGGATCTTGGACGTAGAAGGCCAGTAATGATATGCTGAAAATCTAATTGTGACTGACTATATATACTCTAAATTAGAAAGCCCTAAGGTAATTTCAACACCGACTAATTCTAAGACAGGATGAGGTCCAGCAGGCGATAACTACTCATCTCACCTCCTATCCTACTAACCAACTGTCATTTGATATATTTTTCACAATTTCAATGGGATTATTTAGTTGGTATAATCTTCTGGATAAACAAGCGGTTATGTCCAATTAGCAAGCAACACATATGGAGTACTACGCTCTTCACAAGTTCTCTGTTGTATTAATTAAGCAAGCTGTAGTATTCGAAATGGCTTTTCACACAGAATGATTACCTGAGGCTTACAAGCTTTTTGTCCGATTTGTCGATTTCTCACTTAAAAAATTAACAAATCCTTCCAAGAAACTCTTCCCCTCCCCTACCACGCTCAGACATAGCACAAATACTATACAGTCAATGAGGGTCGAAAGGGGTTTGCTCCCCAAACCGTCCCTGCGCGCCTTCGGAGTGCGAAACCATTCCGTTCCGTCTTCCAAGAAACTATGATTTTCTAATTGGGAAAGACATTTTTCTTTTTGAGAAAAACTAGCATAGATCGCACTTCCAGTCAAATGTTTTTAATATTATAATCTACCAACAGGCGCGCCGCAAAGAGAGAGGCAGGGATGGCATCGGGCGGATGGCCACAGTCCACTCTCGGGAGGACTACTCCCCCAGTCAGTGAAATTGCCTTCTTTATTGAGGACTTGGCGGCTTGTTCCCACTAGTCTGGAAGCACAACAACCCCCGTCCCCCAAGGAAAACACTAACCCCCGGGGTGTACAAATGCTTTACACCGCCGATGATGGGTCAGCGGTGACCGCGAAGGAAAGCCTTGATGACGTAGTTGGAATATCATTCAGATAATTAATAGGGGCGAATCTATATCTCACCTCAAATCCAGACGAATATGTCCCAACTAAAAAAAACGTTGGGGGAGGGGGGATACGCCTACAACCCTTATTTGCTCCCCACCTGTCATTGCTTTGGGAATGAGGCAGAGGGAGCCTTAAATAAAAGACCCTCTGATCCACCAATGCTTTCTGTGAACCTTTTCTGCGTGTATTTCTGCTGATCATTTCAAAATACGTTTTTCCTTTTCTTTGCAGCTCTTAGTACACAACAATACCCCAACTTTTCTTTCTCATAGAAAGTAACATATTGATTGACAAAATTCTGTTTCCAAACAGGCATAAGCTAATACAGAATACACTGGAAAAGAAAGGAAGACATAAATTGTGGACTAGAAAATGGATTCAACAGGAAGGTAACATATTGATTAACAAAACCATATTAAACGTGATTACCGTTAAAATACGCTCGTAAGAAAGACTGGTAACCAACTTTCCGTACTTTTACAATAAAATTTACGATACAAAACTGTATATCCTCTTTTATATGTGTGTGTGGGGGGTGGGGGGTGCACCTTGGAGCAGAACCATGGAACTGACATTCGGTTTGGTTTCATTCCACCCGTACACAACGCAAGGTATTATTACCACTTAAGCAAGCGTTGTTTAATATATTAATGGATTTTAGCGGGCACGTGCGGTAAAAAAGTCTTTCCATCTCCTTTCAGCTCTCCGTACACAATAATATCCCGACATTTCTTGTTCGTTGTTTTGTTTATTTCAATGTGCAACCAGACAATATGTCCTAATTTTTATTTATGGACCCTTTCCCGCCCACCTAACACAACCGAAGATTTGGTATTTACAAATATTTGCGACCCTTTTTGTTTGCATTCACATCCCAAGACATGGTATTTAGGCTCCACTCCACAGTTTTCCAGCAATTTCCGAACAATGACATGCCATTCACTCTCTTCAAATGCAAATATTCTGTAACTTAGTTATCTAACCCATAACATGTATTACATTTCCCGAATCCACAAAAACATATAACACTATCTGACTAAGTAGAAATAAACAGTCTGAATGTGGGTGGAATAATTTATTGTCAGAGGCAAGACTTCAACCTGAAAAATTGCATGAAAAAACGCGCCGAAACCAGACATTTTCAGCCACCCAGCAGCCTCAAAAGCAGAATTTTCCCAACACCCCCAACTACCTACCACTGGAGCAGAGCATCCCCTCTTTCTAAAATGCAGAAAAATGATATGCTTCCGTTTCATTTTTAGTTACATGTCTGTTAACAAACCAGTGTAAAAAATACATTTTAAAAAATAGCCAATCTTTCGAAGCCATAATTCATCTGCAAATTTACCCCTATGTATCAGACTCCAACTTTGGGTCCAAAACTTCAAATTCTCTTGTCCAATAAAAAGCCTATTTTCTTTCTTTGTGAAACACTAGCATAGGTCACACTTCCAAATGTTTTTGAATATTATAATCAGTCAACAAGCGTGTCGCGAAGAGGGAGGCAGGGATGGCCTTAGCCCACTCTCGGGAGGATTACTCCCCAAGTCAGCGAAATTGCCCTCTTCATTGCGGACTTGATGGCTTGTTCCCACTCGTCTGGAAGCTCCGCTCCAGGAGGATACTGATACCCCTGGGGTGTACAGATGATTTACCCCGTCTATGATGGGTCAGCGGTGACCGCGAAGGCATGCCTTGATGACGTAGCTGGAATATTATTCAGATAATTAACCAGGCCGAGTCGATATCTCAACTCCAATCCAGACGAATATTTCCGTCAGGAAAAATGTTTTGTTTTGTTTTTTTTGTTTTTTTTTTGGGGGGGGGGGGGGTGAGGGGTACCCCTACAGCCCATATTTCCTCCCCACCTGTCATTGCTTTGCGAATGAGGCAGAGGAAACGTAAATTGAAAGACCGTCTGGTCTACCAATGCTTTCTGTGAACATTGTCTGCGTACATTTGTGCTGATCATTCCTTTTCTTAGCAGCTCTTAGTACACAATAATACTCCAACATTTCTTGCTCACAGAAGGTAACATATTGATTGACAATATTCTGTTTCCAAACATGTATTACAATGGAAAACAAAAGAAGACACAATTGTGGCCTGGAAACTTAAGCGGGCGTTATCTTGTATATTAAGGGAGTTTAAAGGGGCGGTAAAACTCACTAGTTCACGATGCCATTCAGTGAATCTCTTTTCATCTCTCAGTTCACAATAATACCCCGACATTTCTTGTTGATTGTTCGTTTTTTTTATTCAATGTGTAGCCAGATAACATGCCCACTCTCGAGAGGACTACTCCCCCAGTCAGCGAAATTGTATTCTTGATTGGAGGCCTGTCCACACACATCTGGCAACACAGCTCCCACCCTCGCCCAGGAAAATACTGACCCCCACAGATGATTTGCCCCGTCTGTTCGGCTCAGCGGTGACCGCGAAGGCATGCCTTGCTGACGTGGTTGAAATATAATTCAGATAATTAGCAAGGACGAATCGATATCTTAACTCCAATCCGGACGGATATGTCCCGATTAGAAAAAGGAAAAAAAAACTGTTGGTGGAACTCCCACAACGGCTCTTTAAGCACCCACCTGTGATTAGCTTTGAAAATGAGGAAAGGAAACCGAAATGAAATTCTAATCCACCAATGCTTTCAGTGAAGTTTTTTGGCGTGTATTTGTGTTGATCATTTCAAAGTACGTTTTTCATTCTCAATTCAGCTCTTGGTACACAATAATACCCCAACATTACCTGTTCATGGAAGGTAACATTGATTGACAATATTGATTGACAGGTATAATAAAATACAGATTACACTGCTGGAAAACAAAGAAAGACATAAATTGTGGATTGGAAAATTGATCCAGCAAGAAGGTAACATAGTGATCAACCAAACCACACTGCACGTGATTACCGTTGAAATCTGGAAAAAAGACTGGTAACCAGCTTCCCGTACTATTGCAGTAAATCTTACGATAGACAACTGTATATCCTCTTTTTGTGCGCGTCTGGGAAGTACGGGGGAGGGGTGGGTGTTGCACCCTGGAGCAGAACCTTAGAACTGACATTTTGCTTCATTCCAACAGAACACGACCCCATAGTTATTATTACCATTTAAGCGGACGTTCTGTAGTATATTAACGGAGTTTTCCGTCATGCAGTAAAAACTATTTTTCCACCCATTAGTACACGATAGTACTCCGGCATTTCTTGTTCGTTGCTTTGTTTGTTTCAATGTGCAGCAAGATAACATGTCCTAATTATTATTTATGGCCTCTTATCCACCCACCTAACCACAACCGAAGATTTCGTATTTACAAATCTTTGCTACCCTTTTTGTTTGCATTCACACACGAAGATTTCGAATCTACCACTTTCGAACATTCCTTTTTTAATCACTGTTCATCTTATTTTTAGATTGCCTAAGATTGTTTTCCCTTGTAATAAAACATGTGAACTATGTTTCGTAATAACCTATACTTTAGGGATTAAGCAACAAAGAAGTAAACAGTTGTAAAATGCAGAAACGCTGCTTTTAGAGCTAAAAATAATTGTAGCACAAAAAATCAACAATATAATAGACATTTCTATCACAGATAAGCTAATCTTAACAAAGAACAAAAATAAAACACAACAAAACTTAATATCAAACATAAAACAATAACAATCTTGATGAGCTAAGATTTAACCCATTACCCGACGTAATGGTGCAAACCAACCAGCGCTATTTATAAAAATTGCCATTCACTATTTTTTGCCCTCAAACGTAGCTGTTGACTCCTCACTGGAACCATGTTTTCAACGAAAAAAATGAAACAAATAGTTATTCAATGATTTTGTTTACAAGTGTCGTCTGCTTTTCATGTTGGGCACAGTGTTAGCTGAGAGTCGTTCATTATTGGTGATTCCAATAAACGTTTTTGGATGATACACATCGGTTAGAATCTCAGACACACTCTCTTCTCGAGGCTTATTCTGGCCATGCAGGATTTCGATTTGGAACGAAAGTGTCGTAAATCCGTAGCGTGTTCTTTTTGCAACATTGGCTTGTACGACTGGGGAAAACATAGCTCCTGAAAAAAGATGAAAATATTCAAGTTAATACATTCATTTAAAATATAACAAAACATATTTAAAGATATTCTTTGGACAACATCTATTTCTTTTCTCGTGCAGAAACCTTTTTTTTATTTTCATACATGTTCATTCCAAAGGCAGAGGCAGACTGTGCGATAACTTTAATCTCCGGCGCCTCCATTTAGCCCCCGATAGAAATTTTCTCATGTTACCCGGGACCACAATGATTCTGCGTACTAAAGCGTTTTTCGTCCATAATGTGAGGCGATCGTTTTTTCCAATGTGGCCTCACTGCTTCATCACTCAGGGGGTTATACATCATACACCGAAGCCTATCTCAGCAAGTTACTGCCACGGCTTGGAGAATGCCCGATAGACCCACATACGCCAATGCGCCAATGATGGACGCAACAAAATACTGTAGTTATATTAAGATGTAGAAAAATAGGTAAGTTTTACCTATAATTTATCGAAAAACATAATCGCAAAGAACAGTATCAGCAGTGATAAAAATTCGACGATAAAAGATCTTGTATCGTTATCGAGGTAGCAATACACGAGACGACGTATGTGAGGTTCCATGACATTCTCTAAGCTCGATTCTGTCATATTTTCGCAGTGAAACACACAAGATTGTTACGGTGACATGGGACTGATTATATGCCGTCCAAGCGATCAGAGCGTTCGTCGCCTTCGTATAGTTTTGGTCCATCCACCTTAAAAAATTGTATTGCTACTTGTTCAGTGTGGGAACAATATTATCCGGGCAAGCAATAAACAGTGTGGTAAAACAAGATGGGGCGAAGTGCTTGCTGGAAACCAAGACTTTAGATGTGAGAAGGTTTTAATAGACTTCTCAATATTTATTCCAAACGTTCATATTTCCTTCAACCTCTAACGAAGTGAAAGAATAATAAGATGTTTAATGTGTGACAAGGTTAATAAAAATAAATGTGACATTATTGTAAATGAGATATCTTCGAAATACGACACTCCATGGCGAAACGTATTTTCTTTTAAACATTTTCTCTATAGTGGCTTGCTGATGTCGGCAGACATGACTATATCTTTGTTGTATAAAAATGTTTCTCACATTGCTCACATGTGACGTATATCACGACCAAAGCCTGGCTGTAAAAACTTACGGCATGGACGATAAAGAGGTGTTATGGACACAGGAAAATTTAATTTAAAAAAAAACCCACTGTACTTTTATAATATGTCATAATATATACAGATTTAGGGGCTTTGTCCACACTTTTTTCAAAGTTATTATGTTATAGCCCATTGTTTCGAGAGAGGGTTTATAATTGGCAAACAAAAGTTGTTTTTACCTTATTGTTGGTGAAAAATGCCTTGTAACCACCATCTAATAGGTATATTTCTGGATAACACAAAGTTGGATAGTTTTCTGCATTCACCTAACGATCTACAGTTTTAAAGTGACGCAATCTGAAAACAAGTAAATGGATCACATATAAAGATAAGACTTTCAATGGTTACTCTGAAAGAAAAATTAATAATTTATCCAGAACATATTGATAACTAAACGATCAGGTCTTAAAATTATTGAATCGTCCACAATCTTCTATAAACTATTAAAGTGGATAATACAGGGCGCTTGCTGGTTCGGTGATGCGTCCAGTCTGCCACAAGTGAGACTGGTTAATTATTAAATAAAAAACTGAAGCCCAGCACATTAACCATTTCCTTAACAGTTCTAACTCGTAAGGCATAAACAAATCGATCTTCCATCACAGAGCAACAAAGTTGATACCAAATTGGAAATGGGGATCACTAATAATTTTGTCCCACAGACCTTTAAAATTATTACTGAACCTACCTACATGTACAAAAAAGACTCGCCCGTTCCTGTCAATGGAAGTGCGTAAGACGAAAGCTACCAGCGCATCAAGTTGAAAGGGTTAACATAAGAAAAAAAATCTCCGGAAACTAAAATATTCATTCATATTCTACCTTGCAGATATAGTTTAGTTATGACCCTCTTTGGAACGATCTATGTTTTGAAAAGAAATAATTAAAAAGTATTAAATTTTCTTGTGATTAAAATGGGTCAGATTTGGTTATTGCGTTAGATAAATGGTTATTAGTCAACCAAAACGAGGGAATTGAGAATTCAATGAGAACAATGAAGAAAGTATCTTAAAGTTCATTTTCAAACCTCTCTGGGCCATATTCAATAGTTCAATCGTTGCTCAAACGGACAGAGTGCCAGCATTATATATCTTTCCCCGTGGCGTGTACTTCATGTTTCACATTAATACGTAAAGACACAACAAAGAAACGAAATGGGAATGGCAGATAAAAATATCAATGCAAAACACTGTAATATGATTATAAAATAAAATGCTTACAGTTTTGGACCTCTTTCTGAGGAAAATTCACAGTGAAACACCAATACTGTTTTCTGACTGACTTCATTGTTATTCATTACGAAATCTGTGATCATTTGTTTTGTATGAAGGTTTACAGCTCCCTGAAAGAAAATAATTATTGTCGTAAAAGAACAATATTCAGTATTGCAGTGTTTCCAATAGTTATTTTGGGGCCGAGGTAGATGTAAGACAGTGTTATTTCAATCACCAAATTTGGACACAAACCTAATTTTCTCGCTGAAACAACCAAAGTCCTAAACTAAAAAGAACTGGCAAACAAAGATGTCTCGTTATTTTCTTAATTATCGAACTGCAAAGACACTTTGCTTCCTGTTTTTGGATCAGCACATAAATATAGACAAAGGGAAATGCCGGTTCTCGGGCCACCAGTCGAATTCTGCAAGTAACCCTACACTGTCGTGGACTGAAATGAGTCTTCCGCTCAGAATAGGTCATCGCCTTGTTTAGATTCACTCGTCTTGAATATTTCAGTTGGTTGGAAAAGCCAATCTACAGTTCACTTTTTCCACCAACTGATATATTCCTGACGATAGAATCTGAACAATTCCGTGAAGATTCATTTTTAGTGAATAAAAGCTGGAAATGTTGCTCAATCGACATTTTCATGATACAATCGTGCAAATTTCCACACAAAAAATGGACAAGGAAACAGCCCATAACATGGTTTGAAAAGTAACGTTTAGTGAAAGCAAAAAGTTGTTCAAAAGACACAAATTATGCAAAACATCAGCAACAGAAGAATATACAGAAGATAACAACACATTTGTATTTTAAGTATTAAACGATGAATTTGTAGAATTACCAGGATTTGGCATCAAACATTCGCTTATTTAAGCCCTCTTCTTCCTTTTTTTATTAGGCACATTCTAAAAAGTAACGTTGAAACTGTCTAGTTTAAATATTACGTCTCGTTCAACCTCACGAGCCAATACTATAAAACTTTTACAGTTGTATTTTCTAGTATACAACTGTCTAAAATTAATCATTGGCATTTTAAAAGATTTGGCAATTTGCCAAGTGCTATGAAAATGCTAATGGTTTCTTTTAGCCCATTTAAAGTAATAACCAGAGAAAACAATTCTAGTTGTAAATTTTTGATAGTATTAGCTCCAGAGGTTGAACGAGAGGCAATATAGACAGTTTAATAGTAATACAGGTCATGGCAGCCTTTCCAAAATTTCTAACTATAAACTTTAATTTTCAAACAGTAGTTCACAAACCGTATTTTGTAAACAAGAACTATCTAGATGTATATCAATATCAAACGCTGATTAATATCTACAGAACAATTGGACAGACACAATATACAGGACAAACAAGCTGGAAATTAAAATGCTTAACTCTCTACACGCTGATGTCAAAATACCGAAATTTCCAGTAGAGAATATTCCCCACAATGCAACTAGGAATTTAACTATTTCCGTCTTGTTTGACATCGCTTGGACAAACAAGATTGAATTAGTTAAATTCAAAGTTGCATTATATGGGAACAATTCTCAGCTTGACATCAGACTTAACACTTTAAAACTGAAAGACCGCTTTACGGACCAGGATCGTGATATAAACTGACTTCGTAAATTAGACAGCTGCTCTAAGAATTTGTGTGATACATCAATCAAGATTTTCAATGTTGATTGGCTTTCCCCCAAGTAATGAATACAGGCTCTTCCAATGGATGACACTGAACTGGCGTGGAAAATACGACCAGGGTTCAGAGCATTAAGGGATTAATTACAATATTGATGTTGTTATTCAGTAATTCTTATTACGGGATTGATCGGTTGTCTAGTTGTGGTTAATCATTGCAACTGTTTTGCTGCAGCACAAAATTAAAGAAAACATCGACGTTATGGTGGTGCTGTATTCAGAAAAAGACAACTGCTTTAAAAAAGGAGTATAAAATATACAAACCTCAATATGGCCACCATCATACTCATATGGGTATCTACAGTCAGTGATGATATATTTTATGATTTCCAATTTAGCAGCCATATAAGGTCACCGAGCTGGAATGAAAAACAAAATATTTTAGTTTATTATGTTAATCATCCCTGGTTTTATACGTTCGCCAAACTTAGCTTTCAATTCTGACGAGTGCTATTGACAAATATCACCATTCAAATTTTATTATTATTTTGTTTTCAATTTTTGCCTAAGAAACGCAGATTACGACGCCTTATTGGAATGAATTCCCATGCTTTTCACTCGCACGTACACTACTCGCAGCTACTTAATTTCGATGTTACTTTACTCATTCCCATTTTGGCTGAGAAAATCCCACCCTCCTCGAAAGTAAATAGATTACTTACGGTGTTTGTGGAGATTGATTTCAAGTCTTTATGTTTTCCTGGAACTGTTGGTAACCTGTGTCGGATGCTCCCATCTCCAATGAGACTACTGTCCTTTGTCATACCGTGGACAGCATCCATTATTCTCTGTTTTGAAACATTTTGGTCCATAGTTGCGCGTTTTCTAAATGGTGTCGGTTCATCATCTGAAAAGAGGGCCTTTCTTTTAACTGTTGTAGATCGGCGGCAATGCTTTCTAGAAGTGTCTTGTCTTGAATATGAGGTAGTACTCTGGAAAAATAAACACATGTAGTACATAAAACATATATCCTTTCTTTGTTTTTCTAACTTGACACTACAAGTTTCGAATTAGTTTAATTATTTTGAATTAATGATTATAAAGATCTTTACGAACGGGTTTCTTTTAATTTGTACAAATTTATTTCTAGTGAACATTTATTTTGTCATGAGGATTGTTCAGAATTTTGAGTACAGTAAAAGTGACGCGACTATTAACAAATACTAAGAAAATAGTTTAATGTTTGGCGGGTGCAATGGTTCATGTGTCTTAAGTGTTATTTTGTACACAAACTGCCAGTTATTAAATGACTTTATACTCTGAAGACTTTCTATCAAAATTTCAAGCTGCATTTTTCCCCCAAAATGCAGTGCAGCATTGTTAACATTTCAGTCTGCGATCATTATATGTTTGACAAAATAGAACTGTTTCGTCCGTGCAGTGCCTGAAAATTAATGTTATTAAAATTCATACCTGACGCATTGTGGTAACGGTTATAAAACTGTCTAAAGGCGATTGATCAGGTGATCTCTCGAACCTTGTTGTCTTGGATATCTTGGGTGTCAACAATGAATAAAGATCCATATCTGTATCTGAGTCTTCTTGAAATAAGTGTTTTCTACAAAACAAAAATTCTACTATAATAATGCTTAGATCATACAAAACTGCCAAATACCAAAACTAGCACCTATCTTCTCTCTACTGGGCGGACCTTTATTTATTAATTAACAACACTTCTTAAATCTACATAAACAAGTTCTTTTTCGAACATGCTCGTCAAAATAAACTCTTATACCCGTCCCCATCCGTATTGTTTGGTAATACATTTTCATTTTGTACACATCCAATCCAAATAGTTATCCTTATTAGTGTTGTTTGAAAGCTATAATGCTGCAGGGAAAGCGTCCCAGAAGCAATAGTAAGAGCATACGTGAACTAGAACACAGGTTTGCAATGGGTTAATCTACGCCACGTCGTCCCGTAATCTTTAACTACGTTTGAATGGTCCACCCTAATTAGAAAATACCGTCGAGCACGAGATTTTAATGTTTTTTCGGTATTATTTATAATGATTATATACACGGTGAATAGGTCCCAATACACTCCAAATCGGCTGGGTTAAAAATTAAAAAAAATTAATTGGGTTCGGTGAATATGAACCCAACCCAGCTGATTTGGGTTAATTTTTACCTCAACTGATTTTAGAGTATAGCATTTTAGCACGTCGAGCTGGAATTTATTGCCAACGTGGAGAGTAGTTGTGCAACAGAACAAACAAAGACTTTTAATGGGAAGAAGACTGACACGGGATAAGGCGAAAACTCTGTCAGTGGATCTCTGGGTTTAATCTGAGGTTCCATTGACTGAAACAATTTTTGTGATCAATTGGGCTAGTCATGCAATATTGTTTGAAACATTGTTTGAATATTAGCGTCATTCCGCGAGTGCTTTAGTGGCAACCTGTTGTTTATATACTTATCGGGGGCTCGGTGGCTCAGTGGTTACGGCATTGGACTTCGAACCGAAACGTTCACGGCCCGATCCCCACCAGGGATAACTGCGTTGTGTTCTTGGGCAAGGAACTTTATCCCGATTTCCCACGTGGGACAAGGTGGCGCTGCGTAATAAAGCGTAATGCACGTCGATGGTGCACTTTTCAACAATTGCTAACCCTGCTTGTGTGGAGTTAGTACGTTGGGGAGATTGATGGTTGCTCACCGATGGTCGACGGTTCTCTCCTAGTATTCCGGATTCTTCCTCCCGCAAAACTGTCCGACACAAGGATTTTCTGACTGACGGAAGTGTCGTTAAGCCCCAATAAAATAAATTATATTAAATGTACTGTATGAGTTGATGATACTGTTCTGGAACCTATTAACAGTGTATTGACTTGAGCTTTACGATAAGTCCAACTTTTGGGGATGTTCTTATGAATATGCTGAAGATGAATAAAAATAATAATGCTGACCAACCTTAAACCGCTGGTCATGATACAGTGATTCATTAAATGCTTTTGTACTTATTCCTAAGTATCACCAATTCGGAAGTGGTGAGATCGAGCAAGAAATGAGAATGGAGTGATTCTGAGAATACATCAATATATCTGTACGGTAATACTTTTAGTCACGTGACTACGATATCCAATGTCTTTTAATTTTTATTTTAAATAAAAAATTAGACTTGTTTTCTTTGTAAAAAAATAATGCAGACTTACCTTAAATCACGAGCCATCATGCAAGGAGCCAATATATGTTTATACTATCTCTGATTGAACAAATTTTGAAAATGTGAGTTTCGGGAAGCAATGAAAATGAAGTGATTCTTTGAGAATAGGAGTATATATATATTTGTCATCCAAATGGTGAAACTATTTAGACATGTGACTTCTAGCCAATGCCAAGACAGGATGACTACAGTTCATTTCACCTCCCATCTTGTTAATTAATTCCCCCTGAATATATCTCTGTCAGTTTCAATGGGATTATTCGGCTAGGTATAATCTACTATGTAAACAAGCCATCATAACCAATTACGAATACCTATGGAGTACTAAGATCTTCCCCTCTTCCATCAGATGCGAAAGATGTAAAATTACTGATGTTTTTAATACAGGGTAAACTCTCGGATTTAATTTTATTGTCTACGCTAGAATTTGCTTTCTTTTTTATTGAACAGGTGGAGAATTTTGTTGAAGGTTAACAGACTATAAAATATATAAAAAAAAATCTTCATAAAAAGAGAAAAAAGCATTGTCT
The DNA here is from genome assembly GCA_031216915.1 of Pictodentalium vernedei. NCBI lineage: Eukaryota > Metazoa > Mollusca > Scaphopoda > Dentaliida > Dentaliidae > Pictodentalium > Pictodentalium vernedei. The sequence continues at coordinate 629,177,234 of CM062295.1, read as the reverse complement.
TTACATTCGTTTAACAACGAGTAAAGTGGAGTTTAACATTCGACCTCAAAGCAAAATTTAAAAAGCTTCAGAAAGTATGCATTAAAAAGGGAAGATTTTCAAAGACCCTTTCTTGGGAGAAGTGGACCTCTTCGGGAACATGCCTTTTTATAAAAATGCTTCGAAACTGAATTTTTGATCAGACGTAACTAATAATGATTTTACATTAATTACCCATCGTAGCAGTTGTCTCTTCATACCATATTTCACTGGTAATCACCAAGAACGTTTCTAAATCAAATATGTAGAGCGGTGTGGAATGGAAAAGATCGCAGGTTATATTACGAAGGGATTACATAACAGAGGGCCAGTTTTCCATCAAAAACATAGCTTATGACCCTCATTGAAACGATCCCGACAAGCTCGTTTGAATTCGGAATTACATGCTATATCTTTTAGACAAAAATTTTAACAAATAATAAAATTTAAATCGCTATTTTTGTGAATAACACTGATCAGAACTCATTGTTATGTAAGCCAAAGGGTCAACAGCACGTGGATACACATATTATGCGGACTTACCTTAACGTGGAAGTCATAATGACACGAGTTTCGCAGAGTATTTAGTTGAACAATTGTTGTATAGCGATGACTTTCTAAAAGGGAATGATGCATTAAAACAGGCAGAAGGGGTGGATCTTGGACGTAGAAGGCCAGTAATGATATGCTGAAAATCTAATTGTGACTGACTATATATACTCTAAATTAGAAAGCCCTAAGGTAATTTCAACACCGACTAATTCTAAGACAGGATGAGGTCCAGCAGGCGATAACTACTCATCTCACCTCCTATTCCACTAATCAACTGTCATTTGATATATTTTTCACAATTTCAATGGGATTATTTAGTTGGTATAATCTTCTGGGTAAACAAGCGGTTATGTCCAATTAGCAAGCAACACATATGGAGTACTACGCTCTTCACAAGTTCTTTGTTGTATTAATTAAGCAAGCTGTAGTATTCGAAATGGCTTTCCACACAGAATGATTACCTGAGGGTTACAAGCTTGTTCTTATGGATATACAGGAGACAGGTTTATCGATTTCTCACTTAAAAAATTAACAAATCCTTCCAAGAAACTCTTTCCCTCCCCTACCACGCTCAGTCATAGCACAAATACTATACAGTCAATGAGGGTCGAAAGGGGTTTGCTCCCCAAACCGTCCCTGCGCGCCTTCGGAGTGCGAAACCATTCCGTTCCGTCTTCCAAGAAACTACGATTTTCTAATTGGGAAAGACATTTTTCTTTTTGAGAAAAACTAGCATAGATCGCACTTCCAGTCAAATGTTTTTAATATTATAATCTACCAACAGGCGCGCCGCAAAGAGAGAGGCAGGGATGGCATCGGGTGGATGGCCGCAGTCCACTCTCGGGAGGACTACTCCCCCAGTCAGTGAAATTGCCTTCTTTATTGCGGACATGGCGGCTTGTTCCCACTCGTCTAGAAGCACCCCCCCCCCCCCCCAGGAAAAAACTGACACCCCGTGGCGTACAGATGATTTACACCGTCTATGATGGGTCAGCGGTGTCCGCGAAGGAAAGCCTTGATGACGTAGTTGGAATATCATTCAGATAATTAATAGGGGCGAATCTATATTTCAACTCAAATCCAGACGAATATGTCCCGACTGAAAAAAAAAACGTTGTGGGGGGGGGGGGGGATACTCCTACAACCCTTATTTGTGTCCCACCTGTCATTGCTTTGGGAATGTCGCAGAGGAAGCCTTAATTAAAAGACCGTCTGATCTACCAATGCTTTCTTTGAACCTTTTCTGCGTGTATTTCTGCTGATCATTTCAAAATACGTTTTTCCTTTTCTTTGCAGCTCTAAGTATTCAACAATACCCGAACATTTCTTACTCACAGACGGTAACATATTGATTGACAATATTCTGTTTCCAAACAGGCATAAGATAATACAGATTACCCTGGAAAACAAAAGAAGACATAAATTGTGGACTGAGAAATGGATCCAACAGGAAGGTAACATATTGATCAACCAAACCACATTAAACGTGATTACCGTTGACATACGGTAAGAAAGACTGGTAACCAACTTCCCGTACTATTACAATAAAATTTACGATATAAAACTGTATATCCTCTTTTGTGTGTGTGTGTGTGTGTGGTGGGGGGGGGGGGGGGGTGCACCTTGGAGCAGAACCTTGGAACTGACATTCGGTTTGGTCTCATTCCACCACTACACAACGCAACAGGTATTATTACCACTTAAGCGAGCGTTCTCTGATATATTAATGGAGTTCAGCGGGGCCGAGGGGTAAGAAAAGGTTTTTTCATCTCCTTTCAGCGCTTAGTACACAATAATATCCCGACATTTCTTGTTCGTTGTTTTGTTTATTTCAATGTGCAACCAAATTCAAATATTCTATAACTTAATTATCTAACCCATAACATGTATTACATTTCCCGAATCCATAAAAAACTTATAACACTATCTGCCTAAGTAGAAATAAACAATCTGAATGTGGGTGGAATAATTTATTGTCAGAGGCAAGACTTCAACCTGAAAAACTGCATGAAAAAACGCCGAAACCAATCATTTTCAGCCACCCAACAGCCTCAAAAGCAGAATTTTCCCACCACCCCCACCTACCTACCACTGGAGAAGAACATCCCCTCTTTCTAAAATGAAAAAATTCATATGTTTCGGTTTCATTTTTTAGTTACATGTCTGTTAACAAACCCGTGTAAAAAATACATTTTAAAAAATAGCCAGTTTTCCCCATAATTCATCTGGACATTTACCCCTATGTATCAGACTCCAACTTTGGGTCCAAAACTTCAAATTCTAAAAAGCCTAATGCAATCATATATCTGATACTAGAAATATATCTCTATTTTACATGGCCTTAGTTTCAACATATGCTTGTCCTCTGTTTATAGTTTTATAATTATAGCACATACAATCAAAAATAGAGATTCCTATAACAGATAAGCTAATCTTAACAAAGAACAGAAATAAAACACAATGGAACTTGATATCAAACATAAAACAATAACAATTTTGATGAACTGTGTTTTTAACCCTTTAACCAACGTAACGGAACAAACCGTCCAGCGCTATTTATATGATGCAGCTATTTATTAAATAGGTTTGTACTTGTCCCAAAGTTTCACCAGTTCTGAAGTGGTGAAGTCGAGCAAGAAATGAGAATGCAGTGATTCTGAGAATACATGGTTATATCTGAATGATGATACTTTTAGTCACGTGACTACTCTATCCAATGCCTTTTAATCTTTTTAAACTCAAAAATTTGTTTTTTTTCCTTTATGAAAAAAGTAGTGCAGACTTACCTTAAACTACAAGTGGTGATGCAAGGATTCAATATCTGTTTATACTATCTCTGACTGAACAAATTTTGAAAATGTGAGATTCGGGAAGCAATGAAAATGAAGTGATTCTTTGAGAAAAGCAATATGTCATCCAAATTATAAAACTGTTTAGTCACGTGACATCTAGACGTGACTTCTAGCCAATGCCAAAACAGGAAGACTAGATCCTTTCACTTTCACCTCCTACCTTGTCCTTTCACTTTCACCTCCTACATTGTTAATTAAATCTTACTGAATATATCTCCATCAGTTCCAATGGGATTATTCGGCTAGGTATTATTATTATTATTTAGTTGTGTTTAAGGTCACATATTTCTGCACAATGGCTAATCATGACCATGACAGTTTTACGGGTGGAGGAAGCCGGAGTACCTGGAGAGAACCGCCGAGCAACGGCGAGCAACTGTCAGCTATGACCATGACAGTTTTATGGGTGGAGGAAGCCGGAGTACCCGGAGAGAACCACCGAGCAACGGCGAGCAACTGTCAGCTCCCCAACATATGAACTCCACACAAGCAGGGTTAGCAATGGTTGAAGACAAGGGAGTAGGTATAAAAGGAGAGTTTACGACCACTTGTACATGTACGTGTACAAACATACACACACGATGCGTTCACCAACGTGGAATTCAGTGTTAAATCACACGCTTGTTCACAAAAACTGTACATGGTCTTGAATCCCCCCCATGTACAGTTGTGACTCCTAGATTGCACTTTTAACGTTCAAATACCCGTGGTGAACGTGCGTTTTTAAAAAAAGGGTGAAATCGTACATCTTCGCTTGTATCTTGTACATAATTTTTCGTTGACGTTCCCATCACAGATCAGACCCATCGATCCATCGTTGGCGAACGCGATCAAAAGCAAAAAATTCTGGGTCATCATCAAAAAACAGTTTTAGGGACTCTAGACCAGCGGTCCAGAACCCGCAATTGTGTTGAGACAGATGGTCCAGAACTCTCCCTTGTTTTTGAGGCGGTGTTTTTTTTTTACCATTTATGACATTATTATTAGGGGAATTCCTCTACTATGAGAAATTCTTAAAAACTCAGCTGATCGAGCGATCGGATCGCTCGATTCTCGCAAAAAAACTCAATCTGAACGAAGAGTGTCGTTGTCGTTGGTGTGGTTGGAAATTCGCAAGCCCGCTGTCACGTTTTTGATTGATATATATATAGGGGAGAAAAAAAAATAATATATAAATAATAGTTATTTAGAAAATTAAATATATCAAATCAAATAGATAATAAAAAAAATACGTAAATCATGAGCGATTCTCAGACTATTAGAGCGAGGTTTCTTTTAAACATGCTGATGAGAGCATACGCAATCTGCGTGAACGAACAACTACACGTCCCATCTTGTTAGAACGATGCGTCGGGTGTCGGGATCATCTAGACTTCGATCACGAGAATCATTCATGTCTGACGATGGAAAGGGAAGATATGGTCATCATGTATTTCAAACCGGCGTTCGAACGCGTTAAATTCAACGATGTGATCACGTTTTGGAAGAGATTAGTCTTCTGTAAGAATCGAGACAGACCCACAGATTCGGAAGAACTGAAATTGGCGCGTAGAAGTTTGACTTTAGAAGACAAGGGATGCATCAAGAAATTATTGCTGAACGAAGCATACGTCTAAGTTTTTTTTTTTTGATATAAAAATAAGGGAGAGTAGAAAATAAAAAAAAAAATAAATACACACATAATTTTTTTTTATCTAATATTAGAAAGAAAGAAAAAAAACCACAAAATGAGAACCAGAAATAAATTGTATCCGACGTTAGTGGACGACGAGGACGAGAAGCCGAACGGCATTTTGCCGACGGCGCCGTCGCTAGAAGAAAGAGGAAGAAAGAGAAAGAGGAGAGAGGTATCGCATCGATCAAATCAGTAGAATCCAATTGTATCTGACTCGAGAGAGAGATTCTCGTCGTTCCCTCAAGAAGAAGTATTCGCGTTTCGTGAAATTCGTCAACGCGATCGACACGACACTCATCATGATTTCCATGGGTTTACACGCGGCCGGCATCGGATTGTTGTCGACCGTGGTCGGCATTCTGATCGTGTTGACCGTAGAAGGAGTGGCTCTCGCCGCCGGATTGTTTAGCATGGTCGGAAACTTTTTGAGTAGGAAATTATATCTGAAGGCGAGGAAACATGACAAGATTCGCGTCTTGGCTGACTCCAAGATCGACACGATATCCGAAATGATCTCTATGGCGTTGAAAGACGGTAGGATATCGGACGGAGAATACTTCGCGATATTGAGCGAGAAAACGAAATACGATGCCATGAAAGAAGCCGTGAGAATCAAGACTCGTCAGATCATCAAGGAAGAGATGAAGGATTCTCTCGTGGAAAAGGGGAGGAAAGAGGCCAGGGAGGAATTCAGTAAGATGATAGAACTCAAGAGCAGCGATTGAAAAAAAAAATATATATATATATAATAAGAACAGAATTTTAAAAAAAATAAAATATTAAATTTATATATAAAATAAAAAAAACGAAATTAATTTAAATAACTCTTAAAAAAATGTATTGCATAAAGTGTAAGAGAGTTACCGAGACGAGAGAGTAATTCTAGAGAAGTGCGAACTAAAAACGACAGATGGATGCTTCGCGGAATTTGCGACGTGTGTGGTTCTATCAAGACTCGATTCGTCAAACAAAAGAACGCGAGCAAAGGTAAAGGCATCGTGAATAAAATGATCAACAATCTACCTTTCGAAATGCATCTGCCCGGTCACAGTTTCACGGGACCTGGAACGAAATTGAACAAGAGACTCAACGCCGATCTGACTCCCAAATCTTGGAGCAAACCCGTGAATAGGGTGGACGCGGCCGCGTACGATCACGATCTGTGCTACGCCAGACATCCCGACACCAAGACTCGCAACGACGTCTGCGACAAAAACATGTTGGGGAGATTGAGAGGCATATCGAATCTGACCAGGAGAGAGAAAATGGAACGTTCGCTGGTCGGCAATCTGATCGGTGCGAAACGTCGATTCGGATGGGGTGTTCAAAAAAAAAAGCGCATCTGAAAAGAAGAAACGATTATTGACGAGCAAATTGGCCGAGGAGTTACACAAACCCATAGTGCGTAAATTTCGAAAGAGAAGGGTGTTCGTGAAGGGTCTGGATGACATTTGGTCTGCCGACTTGGTCGACATGAGATCGTTTTCGAGGTGGAACGAGGGCGTCAAATATCTATTGACGGTCATCGACGTGTTTTCCAAATATGGTTGGATCAGAGCTTTGAAGAATAAATTGGGACCTTGCGTCGCCGAGGCTCTGAAGAGCGTGTTCGACTCGTCTTCTCGAAAACCGAGTAAATTGTGGGTGGACAAGGGAAAGGAATTCTACAACAAGGACGTTCGTCGATTGGTAGACCTCTACTCGATCGAAAACGAAGAGAAAGCCAGCGTGGTGGAACGTTGGAATCGAACGATGAAGGAAAAGATGCACAGATACTTCACGGCGAATTCGACCAAGAAATACATATACGCTCTGGTCAAAGATTACAACAACACCCGACACAGATCGATCAAGATGACTCCCACGGAAGCTAGCGATCCTCAAAACGAAAAACGGGTCTACGTGAATCTATATCCCGAGAGATCTAAGATCAGGAAGAAGTCTAGAATGCCGAAATTTGCGGTCGGCGATCGAGTGAGAATCTACGCTTATAAGAAGCACTTCAAAAAGGGTTATACTCCTCGATGGACCTCGGAAATTTTCGTGATCATCAAAATATTTCACACCGATCCGGTGACTTACGAAATCGAAGCTTTGGATGGAGAAGAGATCATCGGAAAGTTTTACGAACAACAATTACAGAAGACGAAGTTTTGATGAAGAACACAAAATTTTTTTTTTATTTACTCTCTTTGACATTTTCTTGTTTACACACACATATATATAAGAGAGAAAAAAAAAATAATAATAAAAAATAATTAAAAACTATTTTTTTAGACAAAGAAAGCAAGTTAATTAATAAACAAAAAAAACCACTAAAAATCCTTTAAAATGACAAATATACTAGATATAACACAAAGCATAGTGAAAGATGAAAGTATTCAAGAATATGAGGTTCACGAATACGAACCGGTAACCGGAACGAGTTTGAACAATGCGGGAGAGATAAGAATCAACGTCGAAACTAAAGATCTATTCGTACATCCTAGCGAGAGTTACATAGTGGTGGAGGGACATCTCACCAAGGAAGATGGGAGTGACTACGCCGACGACGACACGGTTACTCTTGCCAATAATGGCATCATACATCTATTCAGTAACATAAAATACATGCTATCCGGACAAGAGATAGAATCTGTGTTTCATCCCGGTCAGGCCACCACGATGTTCGGACTCTTGACGTATCCTGATGATTTTTCGAAATCCAGAGGACTTAATCAGTTGTGGGTGAAAGACACCGTAGGCCCTGCTAGCGCAGGCGCCACCACGATATTCGACTACGTCGTCAAGACGTCCAGACCTAAAGGAACGTTTTCGTTCAGGATACCTTTGAAACACATCTTCGGATTTGTGGACGATTACAACAAGATCATGTACAGATTCAAACACAATCTGACGTTGATTCGAAAAGGAAACGACGCCGCAATAGTGAAACTCACCGCGACCGATGCGGGTAAGATAACTCTACACAAGATATCGTGGTTTGTTCCGCACGTGGAGCCTTCGATCATGGAGAAAGCGTGTCTCTACAAGATCATAGAATCCAAGAGTAAATTACCCGTGGGATTTAGAATGAGACAGTGTGACACGGCTAGCATTCCTCTCTCCATGAATCACTTTGATTGGAGATTGATGGTGAAATCAGCTTCTGAGAGACCGCATTTCATCGTGGTTGCGTTTCAGACCGATAGGGACGGGTCTCAGGAAAAGAATGCGTCGCTGTTCGATCACTGCCATTTGAGAAACATGCAAGTGTTTCTGAACGCCACAAGATATCCAGCAATCGATTACAATGCGTTGTTCGACAAGAACGATTTCTCCAGACTGTATGGCGACGCCGCTGATTTTAGAAAGAAGTATCACGGTCTAGACGAATTGATGAGCAACAACAAATCTCCCGGCGAATACAAGTCGATGTATCCCATGTTCGTGTTCGGCGTCAGTAAACAGAGTGAACGACTCAAGAGTAGCGTGTTAGACATTCAGATCAAGATGCAATTCGATAGGAATGTGCCGAGAAAAAACGAAGCCTTCGCCCTGGTCCTGTCGGACAGAGAATTACAATTCGAATCGGACGGAAATAAGATGTCGATCATTCGATGAGAGACGAGTGTGTGAAAAAAATTAATAAACGTTAAAAATGTGGATGTAAGATTAATTAAAAACTAAAATCTCGAAAACAAAATAGATGTTTTTGACACGAAAACAACAAATCATCTGTTCACTTCAGATTACTACGACGTTAAAATAAAATACTTGAAAAAATGGTTTCAAATTGAATATGAAGAACGTAACACAAAAAAAGGATGGAATAGTTGTGATTTTAACGAATATCGTTTAAAAGAAAAAGAAGAGTTTGATCTCATAAGATCTAATGAAGAAATTATAAGAAAAAAATTATAAAAAATACAATTTTAAAATGTCGCAAATGTAAGAAACGTCAAATAAAAATCGAATCTCAACAAACTAGATCTGGTGATGAACCAACAACCGTATTTGCAAAGTGTATAAATTGTAATCATAAATGGATAGAAAATTAAAAAAAGGATGCAATTTTAATTATCATCATAAGTGACAAAATTCTTTTACTAAAGAAAAAAAACATTTCAGATATCGTATAATAATATATAATAAGAAGTTATCAAAAAAAAAAAAAAAAAAAAAATAAAAGTAATGAGATCTAGAGAGATTGAACATCTTTCTAAATCTCATTACTTTTTTTTTTTTTTTTTTTTTATAAATCACACATTATTTTTTTTTTTTTAATTCATTATTTTTCCACGCGTTCACTGTTTGTTCAAAGGATCTAGTTCGATCAGTAAACTCACCACGGAAGTGGCGGCTTTGGGATTATTGGTTTTCATGACGAAATTAATCCTGTCTCCGGCGTTCACTTTGAGAGGCGTGCCGAACGTGCATTCGTGTGTTGATTCTCAGTCTTTTCGATGCTGTATCTCTTATCGCTCTCCACACCATTCACCATGAGATTGACGACCGCTCTGTTATTCAAATCCGAGGAAGCCAGACTCATTCGAAGGATTTCACCTCCCAGCGGCATGGGATATCCCACCTGACCGTGTTTCGATCTGCTACTTCCATTTCCGAAAGACCACTCAGCTTTTCCTTCATCTAAGGTGCCAGCCTCTTCGGCCCACACGGTGATCAATTGTCTAGCATATTTGACTTTCTCCACCACCGAAATCAGGGTGCAGGCATCCGTCATGTGCACGGGTTCCGGTAGATTCGTGAGCGCGTGTCCACCCATGTCTAGTTTACCTTCCATGATGTCGCCTTTGCTCCAGACTGAGTTGTCGTCCACGTACTTTCTGCTGACAGCGCTGGAATCGAATTCGGGATCGTGATCGAGACCGAATAAATTGTGACCGTTCATGTTGATGCCACCCTCCATGGTTCCGCCAGATCGTTTGTTCAGGTAGAGATCGTCCACTTGCGATTCTAGGTATTCTTGCGATTGTATCACGGCAGAATCCACGTAGCCCTTGTTGACTGCAGTTGAGTCCGCATCCGCGTCGTCGATCTTCGACAGATTCAATATCTTGTGGGATCCCGCATTCAGATCTGATTTCATTTCATGTCCGTCAGACTTTCTCTGTTCCAGATCTACGTAGTGTTTGGTCGCCACGTCCTTGGGATTCGTGGGAGTGGCCACATTCGTTATCTTGTTATAATTGGTGTTCAATTCCGAGTGCATCGTTTTCATAACGTATTTTTTTCTCAGGTGTTCGCTGAATCTCGCGTGAGAGCCGTCAGCATATTTCTTGGTCGCGGCATCGGTGGGATCTACGGGATTCGCAACGTTCACCAAACATTTGGATTTCAGATCGAGATCGTCGGTCATGGTTTTATCCACGTAATTATTTAGCAGGATTCGTTCGAAATCGGCATTCCCCCTGTCGACGTATTTTTTAGTCGCAGCATCTGCGAGATCTATCAGCTCGGGAAGATTGTAGAGCTTCTTATCGTTCATGTTCAAAGGTTCTTCTTGAGGTTCGTATATCCGAACGTAACGTTCGTCCAAGTTGGCAATGTCGTAACCATCGTCGACTTCGAACGTCTTCCTCTTCTTTCTCGGGTTGACTTTTTCGTCGTCACTTCTACCAAATTTATCGACTGGCATGTTGTTGTAAGGATTTTTTTTTGATTTTTTAGAAAAAATATATTCAAAACGCAGTTTATTAAAAATGAACTATGTTATTTTATTTTTCGTTTTTATTTGATTAAAATTTTTTTTAAAATAATTTTTTATCTTTATATATACTATAAAAAAAAAATCTCTCTCTAATGTAAATCATTGAGAATGTCTTGAAATCGATCTCCTTCAGACCATCTCTTGAGAACGTAGAGACACAGGTGACCACAAAACACTTGATCTGGTGATTGCACTTGTTCCGTGTTGTAACGAACCATCGATTTGTTGAAATAGTTCTTTATTTCTTTTGGCGGCGAGATTCCGTAGCTGTCGAAATAATAATTTTTCTTCTTCCTGTTCTTCATCCACGCCACCCAGTGAGTGCCTTCACCCGATGAATCGTCTAGATTTAAAATTCCACATTCCGATTGTAGAGGTCTTCTCTTCGGCAAGGCCTCTCTGGAAAACACTCCTAGAAAATCTTCGATTTTCAAATCTTTTGTCGCATTCAACAGATCGATGTTGGATAGGGGTTCGTTAGGTAAGACAACACCTTCTACGGATATCTTTATTTTCTTATTCATAGATGCGTATATATTTTTTTTATTTATTTTATTATAATTTACTAAAAATGACGTTATTTTTTTTTTTCTATTTTTTTCTTTTTCTTTTTAAACTAACTTTCTCGATGTCACTATCCATTTCCATAATTTTGTGTTCATCTAATTCTTCTTGATTTTCTGGAATCCTATCATCCACAATCGTATTTGGAATCTTATCATCCACAATCGCATCTAGAATCCATTCATCCCCATTCATATCATCTAAAATTAGATCCAAAGTCCAATGTCCGAGTGCCAAAGTGCTTATTTTATCGTCTAATATGAATCTCTTGTCATCGTCGGCCGTCAGCAAAATCTTGTTGACTATTTCGGTATACAAGTTGTGATTTTCGCTTCGAATCGATTTCATAGTCTTATACACCGGACCACTTCCTAACAGACAATCTTTATACTCTTGGAAAGAGATGTTTTTCTTCACCACGCACGCTTTAACTCCTTTGCACTTCTTGATCTCTTCATCATCTTCTAGACGATAAGCATAGAGTTTGGGTCTCAAGCCCACGAATTCGACGATCTGTTTACCGCCGCTCTCATCCTTAAATTTACCCAACACCTTCTTGTTGTCGTTCGATTGAATGTTGGACGGGTGATCGACGGGATAATTGCTCGTGTCGAACCAATCGGCCACGTCCGGAGATATATCTCGGTAGACGTCTTTCATCTCTATCTCGTAAACTAAACTGTCCATGTCAGTGAACAGTAGTTTGGCTTTGTCACCAAATTTTCGTTTGACGTAATCGTAGTGAAACTCATAGATCAATCGCTTGCTGACATCTAAGATGATCGGTCCGAGATAATACCATTTTGTCGAACTTCAGGTGCGTCTTTTGCATGTGAACGGCCACTAGATTTTCGTCGAATATGGTTCGGTGTTTATAATTGGGTTTCGCCACTAATTTTTTAGCTCTTTTCTCAGACGTGACGAGTCGAACGTCAGTTCTCTTCCTGATGTTTTCCATCGATTTGCCGTACACGCAGTTGTTCATGAGTTTGAAGAAATCTTTTTCGAAATCATTCTTGGCTCGAGTTCTGAGATTCGTGTTGAGATCGATGTATTTTTTCATCCAAGGCTCTTCGTCGAATCGAATGATGCGATGTATGTCGACTAATTTCATCCCCTAATCGACGTACTGTTTCAAATTCTCGCTGTAGACGACGTAGTTACGTTTGTTAAATAAATTGGGAATGAGTTTTTCCTCGTCTCCTTCGTTCGGTTCCATTCATTTGGGAGCCAGCGGATAATCGTTGTGTGGACCGTGTAATTCTTCCGGATAGTTCAAATCAACTTCTAAAATGCAAGGATAGTCTCTCCATTTTTGCATCTCTTCCGGTTCCTTCACCCATTCGAAATTTCTAATCGGTAAAAGATGACTCATAGCCCAACCATACAGATTATTGGCGTCCCAATACTGTATGTATTTAGTCGACCGTTTCGAATCGAAACCTTCTTTCATGTAGGGATTGTTAGCTTCAGAATGTCTGTGGGAGATCATCGAGACGCCACCTCTCGCAGCCCCTTCGAACATGAGCAACATGTCCACGTTGGATAATAATTCCAATTGGACTTCAGTGGTCTTCAACAGAGCATCCCACACCAAACCGGGTGCGGTGAAATACCAAGCGGGATCCAGATCGTAATTTCGACAACAGACGTCTCGTAAATTTTCGAACACGTCTGCCAAGAGCAGAACGTCGGTCTTCAGATAGAGATCAGGATAATCTCTCATGGTTTTCATATCGAATGATTTCCACACGTTTTTGGCGTGTTCGTAATTCTCGTCGGAAATGTCGGATTCGTATAATTTCGAATAAAAATCTTCTTTCGAAGGTAGTGCGGTGTCTTCCAATCTCTTTAAATTGTTCATGTAATCGTAAGGATAGACTCCTTTTCTCAACATGACGTCTACTCGTTCTCCGAAATGTTTGCTTGTGATTTTAAATTTATCCTTGCTCATGTTATCGACTAATTTTTCCAGAGCGGTCAACATGAATTTAAAAGTGTCGATGAAACGTATGCATCTACGAATGAATTTCGTTTTTTCTTTCAACGTATTTCCGTCGATTACTCTTTTCTTCTCCATGAGCTTCCATTTCGTGAAGGAAATGTATCTTTCTTCGCTGTTCGTGATGCAATTTAATTCTTCGTGTGAGGTGCCGAGATTTTTCATGAACAGATGACTGTCATAACCTGAGAGATTGTGAAACATCACCGGATAGAAAGCAGCGTCTCAATATTTTAAATTACACTTGCTGTGAGCCGGACCGCGATACAGACCTGTGTAATGATTGTGGTCTCTGACCTTCTTATTTTCCTCCGAATTCTCATCGAATGATTGTCTGCATATGTGACATTCGGTGGCTCTGTTATTTTCGTCCTGCTGCTCTCGCGTGATGATCATTTTCGCCGGAGTTTTGAATTTGTCGTATAACATTTGAATTTTCGATTCTAACTCTTCCACGAACCTTTGTGCCACGTCGACGTCTTCGCGCTGTTTTGTGTAGGTGAAGGGACCCATGTTGTGTTGCGAGTCGAAAGCGCATTTCACGTAAATGCAATAGCCCGAAGGTATGTGTTTTTCAACACAACTTTGAAGAGCGTTGGGTTGACAGGAACTCATTTTCGTGGTGAAACATTCGAAATCGGCATACACGATGAATGGTACTTTTAACCTTCTATTGTGATTTTCAAACTTCACGATGGTGTTGGGTTTGGGCATTTCGACGGCGACACCTTGATTTTCGTTGCAACATTCCTGATGTTTCGCTTATGATTTTTCGGTCTTAAATATGTTCATGCAATTGTAACATAAAGATATCTTTCCGTTATGATTATTATTTTGTTTCGACAGTAATCGGGTCGGATGTTTAACCCAACAATAATGACGATTGTCACCATTCGAAATCAATAAAATAATCGTCTTTTCTCTTCCGCGATACGAAGTCTCTCTGAGAGGATAGATCTTTCGTTTTTCGTCGTCGTATCCCAGGACGTTCACCGCTACGGTGGGATTTTGAACCTCGAAACGTTCGATGTGTTTTAACTCTATTGGAAAAGTCACTCCGGTCAAGCGAGATTTTTTAGAAGTTTCCTCATAACGAGAAACTCTATCGGTGTGTATTTCGACAGGGTATAAAGCGGAGGTGACTGCCCATTTAAAACACTGATCATCTTTATTTCTCACGTTGACCACGGCGTGTTTCTTAGTCAAGAAATACGTTAATTCCAAGTAGGAAGATCCTTTCAACGGTTCGTTTTTATTCATGTGAATTTCGAGTTTCAACACCTCACCGAACGTCCAATTACTACCTTCATGTTGATAATTCGCGAGAGACGTCAACATCTTGTCTTTCATCTTTTCGAAAACGTCCGATAGATCTGAACCTCGAAATATGGGTTTGACGTTAGATCTGAAATATGCATTTTTCACGATGCTCTCGCCGGACTTCACGTCGATTTTATTCATTATGCAATGGAGTATCATCTTAATTTTTAATCCCACGTTCATGTATTTTCGCGAAACAAATCCAATACTTCTTTCTTCACCCGTTCCATGAACAATTTCGGATCGACTTTCTTCAATGAGGGAATCACATCAAAAGTTTTAAAAATGCCTTTGATCGCACTCTCCCGTTCTACGGGTTTCGATTGGAATAGTTCCGCAACGAGTCATGTTACATATTCTTCTCCTTTCTCTTCGTCGATTGCTCATTGAATTTCGCTTGATATATCTCGTTTGTCTTGAATCTGAAGTGCATCACTCGTTTTCGTTTTAGTTTTTCTTTTCTTTTCTTTGGAAACTTGATGTTCTTCAATGGCTTTTCATTTAGTCGTCTTCTTATTTTTCACAACCGATGCATCATTTGACGTCGTTGCTATCGACATTCCGTTTGCCTTTCTAGCGTTTCGCAAATATTCTTGTATGACTTCAGTTTTTTTTTATTTAGTTCTATGCTTTCTGAAATCTGAAATTTGTAATAGTTTACAAATCTCGTTTAACTGAGGTATGGTTTTCTCATTTAAATTTACCATTGTTTTATCTGTTTGCTTCATTTGTAAGAATATTTTTTTTTTTTTGGAATTTTGTATTAAATAATTTGTTTAAAAAAGTTTTGCTTTTTTACTCTTTTCATATTTATATAATAGAAAAAAAAAAAGTTAAATTTTAAATTCAACTTTTTTAATACAAAATTTAAAATATACATTATTTGTAAGACTTCATAAAAAACCAAATAATCGATCATGACAACAACACCTAAAAGATGCGAATTGAAATTGAAACGAGACGAAAGTTATGAGAAATCCAGTTTTAATATCTATACATTACAACCACACGATCCCATCGAATTGAATAAGGTCGAGATAGTGGACTAGAGCGCTACTACCACAAATATCGAATGTATTTGAAAGTGGATGAAGCCGTGCTCGATTTGTTTTACGAGTACCAAAGCGAACTGTTGATTAATATCATCATCGCCGAAGACAGAAAATTCGACAGGGATGATTTATTGTTGTCCTATGGAGATTACATATATCCAATAATCTCACCCGAACTCGTGAAGAAATTGGGTGGTGAGAACGCATTCGCCTATGAAAAAAAACTCAAAAGAGTAAAGATAAACACTCACACCATTTTCGTATGTGGAAAAATGACGAATGTCAACTTGCTAATAACGGACTTGGAAATATAAACAATAGAGAGGTTGAAATTAAAAATTTTACTTTTTATATATATATATATATATATAAAGAGAAAAAAAACTTTTACTAAAAAAATTTTACATTAAAGAAAATTAAAAATTAAAAAAAACAACTTTTTTATATATATAAAGAGTAAAAAAAAACAAACTTTTTAAACAAATTATTATTTAAATACTAAATAATCAATCATGAAGACAACAACACCTAAAAGATGCGAATTGAAATTGAAACGAGTCGAAACGTATAAGAAATTCGGTCATAAAATCTATAGATTACAACGACACGATCCCATCGAATTGAACGAGGTCGAGACGAAGGACTTAAAGCACAAATACGAGAAATATAAGATGCCTTTGAAATTGGATGAAGCCACGCTCCATTTGATTTACGAGTACCAAAGCGATCTGCAGAACATCGTCATCGCCGAAGATAGAGAATCAACAAGGATGATTTGTCGTTGCCCTATGGAAATTACATATTTCCAAACATCTCATTCGAACTCGTGAAGAAATTGGGTGGTGAGAGCGAGTTGACCGATGTAAAAAAACTCAAAAGAGTAAAGATAAACATTCAACACGTTTTCGAAAAAGGAGAAGACACGAGTGTCAACATGCTAATAACGGACTTGGAAATATAAACAATAGAGTGATTGATTTTTAACGAAGAAAAATGAAAAAAAAAAAAAAAAGTAATAAGATCATCTTTAGATCTCATTACTTTTTTTTTTTTTTTTTGTTTTCCTTCTTCTTCACTATCATCATAATATATTATAATAACGTTTCCTTTTCTCTCAAATTTCAGCGTCGATTCTTCTTTTTCTTTTTTTTCTTTTTCTTTGTGATGTGATATGTTTATGGCAACATTTTTGTTTATCCGAATCATAATTATGAACGAATGTTGTGCATCTCTTGGTAACACTCACATCATTACCATTCTCTTCAGAAGGTAGTGGTGACCGTGGAAAGCATCGTCTCATTCTCAACCATCTATCCCGCGCTTCATCTATCTCTTTCATTAGTTCTTTCCTTAGATATCCATCATTAGCGTCTAACCATTTTTTTATTTTTTCGCTCTCTGGCTCGTGATGTTCGTCATTATCGTCAAATTGTTTCTCCACCTTTTCATCCAGGTGATAAATTTGTTTCTCCACCTTTTTATCCCACCTTTTTATCCATTTTAAATATATTATTTTATACTTTCTATGATTTTTATATTTTATATAATTTTATATTTATAATAACATATTCAAAATCGGTATGTTCTTAAATGGCGAATTCTCACCGAGCAACAAACCCTTGCCGAGTCGCTCGATGTTCCGTCCACTCTTCAGATAGAGACCGTTTCCTCTCAGAGAGTTGCCACCTCTAACAGGTTCTAGATACAATCCTTTACCGCTGTCGTCTATGTGAATGCGACACACGGCTCCTCCCTTCTTCAAAAACAGTCCGCTGCCACCCATTAATTTCTCAACTGCCGAACTAGCGAGTCCCGTGAGAGCTCCCACGCCGAGAGTCTTTCCGAGAAAGGGTAGCACCTTTGCAGCGAAGGGTAATGCTTTTGCGGCTATTCCTGCCAATAGCGGTAGGAAACCACCTTTCATTCTCAAATTGTATCTCAATTGAGCGGGACTCATTCTCACCGTCAACCCTCTTCCATCGCGAATCGCTTTCTCCATCCTTTTGATTTGACTTCTGGTCCAGGCGATCGAATTCTGACCGCCTCTCGTCAGATCTTCGTGAGTGAATTTGAATCTCACCGCCTCGCCTCGAGTTGTTAACGCTCTCTTAAGTTTCTTCCTCTGTCCTGCGGATATGTTCACGTTTTTAACCACATATTCTGTCATAATTCTGTTTTTTTTAAAATATATTTACTTCAATTGTTTCTTGTTTAATAATTACATTAAAATAATTTTGTAACATTAATATTGCTTTTATTTTATTTTTGTTATCTATATATATAATATTTTATTTTTTTTTTTTTTTGCTTTTATATTTCTCTTATGTGAAATCGTATCGTCACTCTCTCTCCGCGAAGATCTAACAGTTCACCATTTTGATCCGTCAACGTGGTTTTGAGACTATACAACGTGTCTAAAATCACTGGTAGATAAACTAAATTTCGAGGTCGCTCCACGATCTTATAACCCGGCGACACGTTTGGAAAGAAGGAATAGATCGTCGGTTGAGCGCTACCATTCACGTAGCTTCCAGCAATCACGTCCACATTCACCAGAATGCTGTTGACTGTGAGAATGTCGACCGTATTTTCAGATGCCGCGTGGCCTCGATACATCTTTCGATCGAATCCCAACATCTTGCCTATAGAATCGTCCGTGTTGAAATCCACTCGAAAATTATCTTCCAAATCCAACATCGTCTGTAAGGTATTAGGATTGGGAGCGAGTCTGATCTTGTTGCTTCCCTTTCCATCCATCTTCATTCGCGTCTGAATGTAATCGTTCAAATCGTCTATGTCGTAACTCCCTTTGAGAATTTGAATCTCCAACCAATCCGTTCATTCGGAATACTTGAACGAGTTATTCTTTTCGGTGACGTTGGGAAAGGAATAATAAGTCTCCAGATTCACCAATGCCATCTCGTATCTTTTCTCTCTATTCAATTCGATGGAAGGTTCGAATTTCGTAGCGAATCGAGTCAAATCACCACTCACCACGATTTGAATGGATTGTTTTGCAGCCGTATTCTCGGCTATCCGTTCTAACAATTCTCCATGTTCAAACATTATATTTAATTCTATTTTTTTATTCAAAACTAATTATTTGAAGATTTATTATTTTTCTAAATTTTATTTTCACGCTCTATCTTATTATTATTACCATCGGAAACATAAAACTTGTCGAATCTGCACCGATATTTTCCGCGATTACATTCGCTTGTCAAATCGATCACAACGAAATTGTAAAGTCCACCATCCCAAACCCTCTTGCAGAATCTCCTGAATTCCGCAGCGCTCATGTCGTTTGCGACGTGATCGCTGTAGATGTGATTGAGATTCTTGAGATCTTGGCGAAAGAGACATAGAAAATTAGCGTTCTCCCTTATCGTCTGTCTGGGCAATCGAAAATAATTCTGCGACAGGTAGAAACAGGCCACGTTGCTGTGTCGACCCCTAACGTAATACGATTCGCATCGGTTCTGTCTCTCCAAAAGCAGATCGTCGAAAATCATGAGATTCTTATCTTCCGATTTCAGTTCTCTAGGATCTGGAACGTCGCTAGCGTTCTCATAAAATCGACACTCGACGTTCGAAGATGCATTTCTCTTCATCAGCTCCGTCGCCGCGCCGTCCAAAATGGTCGAGAGCGGAGCTCCACTCTTGTCGAATTCCTCCCTACTGTCAAAGATTCTGGCTATGACGTCCTTGGGCAATCTGCGATCCATGCACTCTCGAAGCAATCTGTATTCGGGTTGAAACAAGCTCTTGCCAAACACGAACAATCTGTCGTAATCCAACCAGTCGGGTCGGGACAACAGATTCATTAACAGATTGGTCTTTCCACAATTCGATTTTCCCACTATCAAACCTGTTATGCTCTTGGGAAAGAACTCGTTATTCGACCTCTTGGTCGCGGCGTCGTTCCAAGACATATCTTTAATGTTCATCTTTGTTTTTATTTTGTTTGTTATTTTAGATTCTTTTCAAACACAAATTTTTTTTATGTTTTTCAAACTCTGTTTTTTAATGTTATTATTATTTATTTATATCGCACCATCGCGAGTTCTCTTCAATCCGGATCCACTCATCATTTTAGCTAAATCTTGTATGGGCACCACGGCATTCTTAAAATTTTTCCAACTTTTCGGCGTTCGCTCTAACGCAGCTCGCTTCGCCGGCGGACTGATCAACTTGTCGATCAACGCATCGGCTGCCCTCTTGCCAACCACAGAAGCTATCCTACCACTGGCTTCGGAAGTGGCTTTCTTACCAGCATCCAAAGCCATCTTCTTACCGACCTCAAACGCGGTCGATGCGAGTTTTCTACCCGCATTGCTCGTGAACGCTCGCATTATAGAATCGACGATGCCAGAACCGCCTTGAACGTAAGTTCTGACATATCCCCTGTTCTTTATCACCAACATATTTTATTTTTATGATATATTTTTGTTTTTTTTCACTGGTAAATCGTTTTGTCGTTTTTAAATACTTTTATTATTCTAGTGTAAGAATTTACTGTTTTATTTTTTTTGTTTGTTTGTTTGTTTTGTTTCTCTCTACTTATTATATACACATCAATCCTTCAATTCGTTCATCAGCCTTTTATACTGGTTTTTATTCAAAACCTTCTGTCTTAACAATTCGTCATATATAGCAACTATCTGATTATCTAATCCCATGTTACCAGCCCGTCTGCTTGCCATCAACAAACTCAATCTCTGAGACAGAGCGTCGGAATCGCTCGGAAGAAAAGTGGTTTTCACCCCTTTGCCGGTCACCGATTCGACGAACTTCTTGTTCATATCCCATATGGGTTTCACCACTTTCGTCCACTTGTAACCTCTGTTGGCTTTGGTCTCGTCTCTCAGGCATCGTTATTTCTCTTCATGGCGTGAGTTTGAACTAGAATGTCTCCGTAATTGTCGAAATCCTGTTCCGTGTAATTGCCGGGCTTGTCGTAAAGGAGCACTCTCCGCAGACCATCAGTTACTTTATATTTATTTGAACCCACGATCAATTCATCATCATCCATTTCCACTTCCGTATCACCTACAAAAGTTCTACCCTCAGAATCCTTATAAATTCCATGCGACTGATCTCTCTTACCGCCATCATCATCGAATGATGCGACGCTACTAGTGGTGATAGTCGAAGCCGTATCGGTGTCGCTCTCGCTCATATCTGTTTGAATTCCCGTGGGAACGTAATCCGGTGTAGATTGAACGGAATACCGATTTCCAAAACTAGGAGGCAACCAACCCATTCTCAAAGAACTCTCCTTTATGGGTCTCAATTCTTTGACTATCTCCTTCCTGCTTCGCTCTTGACCCTCCGTCACGGGTTTAAATATTTTTGTGGCTTCGCGTCTGAGTTCCATCTCACCGAGACGTCTGCTCCTGTCAGCTGACTGAATCCCCTTCTTAGCACGTTCATACTGTTCTAAAATTCGATCTCGGTGTCTAGAATCCATCTGTAAAAACATCTTTCGTTTTAATTGTTTTTATTTATTTTCAAAATTAAATGTTTAATTATATTTTTATGTTTTTATGTTTTAAGTAATAAAAAACTCTTTCCGTCTTAATATAATAATCTGAAAATATTCACATCTCAACTGACTGTGTTAATTGAAGTTTAAAAAAATACGTTTAAACAGTACATGACAAACTGGTTTCTAATTTAACGCATTTTGACAGTAGTGTTTACATTTGTCAAAAGATCTTCATTCATTCACACATCAATTCACTGAGTGTCGAATTAAGAGAGAATCCTTTTGATGACTGCGATTGCTATCATGAATATATTAAAAATTTTACCACTCAAAACCTAATTGAGCGGAAAATGCGTTTTAAACATTCCGTGGGGAATTCCCCTAATAATAATGTCATAAATGGGAAAAAAAACCCACCGCCTCAAAAACAAGGGAGAGTTCTGGACCATCTGTCTCAACACAATTGCGGGTTCTGGACCGCTGGTCTAGAGTCCCCAAAACTGTTTTTTGATGATGACCCAGAATTTTTTGCTTTTGATCACGTTCGCCAACGATGGATCGATGGATCTGATCTGTGATGGGTACGTCGACGAAAAATTACGTACAAGATACAAGCGAAGATGTACGATTTCACCCTTTTTTAAAAAACGCGCGTTCACCACGAGTATTTGAACATTAAAAGTGCGATCTAGGAGTCACAACTGTACATGGGGGGGGGGGGGGGGGGGATTTAAGACCATGTACAGTTTTTGTGAACAAGCGTGTGATTTAACACTGAATTCCACGTTGGTGAACGCATCGTGTGTGTATGTTTGTACATGTACAAGTGGTCGTAAACTCTCATTTTATACCTACTCAAGGGCACCATCGACGTGCAGTACGCCTTAGTACACAGCGCCACCGTGCCCCACGTGGGCGATGGAGGTGAAGTGTCTTGCCCAAGGACACAATGCGGTTGCCGTAGGTGGGATTCAAACCGAGGACCTCTCGGCTTGCAGCCTGCACCTCTACGGGTCCGTGTCAACTCGCCACCGGGTCAACTCGCCACCTGTACTTTCCGCGGGTCAACTCGCCACCAATTTGGTGGCGAGTTGACTCACTTTTGGTGGCGACTTGACCCACTTTTCCAAAGATTTTAAAAGTTTTTTTTTCTTACTTTACGCATTTTTTCAAAAAAAAAACAAACAAACAAATATGTACTTACTATTTAATCCACGTCTGTCCAAGAATAACTCCTACTTGAAAATGAGAAACTAGCAGATAGTTTAGGTTTGTTTGGATTGCAATGATTGTAAAAACAGCGGTCCATGAAAGGTGATGACGGCTCAATGAAAGTTTGTAATTTGTTCCGATGAAACCATATAGGTAAGCTGTTATCACAATGCCTGAATGCAAACTTAGTAATCTCTAATCATGAGATATTGTTCATACCTTTTGATGAAATAGTGACTACTCTTTTTGATGCACCGATCACTAAGCATATATATTGGATGCATTATCCATCAGCTTCACAATCTACCAAAATGTATTTGTGTATCAAATGCAATGAAGAAGTCAGGCCGAGGCAACATGCTGTCTCCTGTGACAGATGCGAGGGATGGACGCATCGGAAATGTGATAAGGGAATATCGTACCAAGACTACATGCAGGCACAGAGAGAAGTTATTGAATTAAATTTTCTTTGTGCACCATGTTCTGAAAGGTAATTTCACTTAATATGTATAGCCATTGCATAATTTACGTTAATATTAATTAGTTTACACGTTTTCGTTTAGTGAGTAATTCATTTCTTAAATATTCATCATTTATCTTTGATACGTCGGTATTTCATTCATTTATTTAGTTTACATATCTTTGTTAAGTATTTCATTCATTTATTATTTATTTATTACTTATTATTCAATTATTTACGTTAAACTTGTTTGTAAGTATTTAGTTTACATATCTTTGTTAAGTATTTCATTCGTTCGTTCGTTATTATTCAATAATTCACTTGTAAGTATTGAGTTTACAAATCTTTTGTTAAGTGAGTATTTCATTCATTTATTACTTATTACTTATTTAATTATTTACGTTAAACTTGTTTGTAAGTATTTAGTTTACATATCTTTGTTAAGTATTTCATTCGTTCGTTCGTTATTATTCAATAATTCACTTGTAAGTTCATTTATTACTTATTACTTATTCAATTATTTACGTTAAACTTGGTTGTAAGTATTTAGTTTACATATCTTTGAGTATTTCATTCATTCATTCATTCATTCATTCATTCATTCATTCATTCATTTATCTGTAATTTACAGCAATTCCCTTGACAATGCTAACACAGCCATGCTTGTTGAAATGATGGAAACTAATGCATCAGACATCCTAATGGAAGAAAGAAATGGACGGGATGAAGAAACAATTGAAGTCGAAGCAACAGAAGACAATGTGAGAACAGATGAGTCTGCTACACCAAATATGGAACATCAGAATAATGGTGATGTACAATCTTCAGAATTAGATGGGAGTTTTGACCTCCCCCACAGACAAATATCTGAAAGACCAGAGACCTTAGAAACTTCCATAGCAGAACCAACACTTCCGTCGGATCTGCCAGACGATAGGCCTACAACATATGAAATTATACCAAATGGAACCCAAAGAGGAGGACCACTTCTTGTTTCCAGTGACGGATTTTCTTATGTTATTTTTGTAAGTAAAATCTCAGTTTTTTGCTTTTTGTGTTTTTTTTTTTCTTCTTTTTTTCGGTTTTGTTCCATAATTCTATTCAATTTCAGATTCTTAAATTAGTTATGTGCATGTTTTATATAAATAATTAGTGCTCGATGTCAAAAATAAACTTGATGTATATATTATTTATATTATGTATTTGTAACCACCAATAATTGAAAAAGCATCGATGTTAAAATAGTCTACTTTTATTAAATAAAATTACTAAATTACTAAATAAAAATGATGAAAAAATATGACAACATTTAATAAAAAAAAATAGTGTTTCACAAATCCGTATTGAGTTATTTTTTCCGGTGGCGAGATGACCCGTGGCGAGTTGACCCGTGGCGACTTGACCCGGTGGCGACTTGACCCGGTGGCGAGTTGGCCCGGTGGCGGGTTGACCCGTTCCCACCTCTACCTACTGAGCCACCGCGCCCCCATTCGGCTAGGTATAATCTACTATGTAAACAGGCCGCCATAACCAATTACCTATGGAGTACTAAGATCTTCACATGTCTTTAAATCCATCAGATGCGAAAGGTGTAATTAAAGTTACCGATGTTTTTAATACATGGTAAACTCACGGATTTAAATTTTACTGTCAACACTAGAATTTGCTTTCTGTTTTACTGAATAAGTGGAGAATTTTGTTGAAGGTTAACAGATTATTAAAAATATTTTTAAAAAACATCTTCATAAAAAAAGAAAATAATCATTATGTTTACATTCTTTTAATTACGCGTAAGTTGGAGTTTTAACCTCAGATCAAACTTCAAAAAGTTTTAGAAAAAAATGCATTAAAAAGGGAAGATTTTCAATTCTTGCGAAAAGTGGATCTCTTCAGGAACATGCCTTTTTATAAAAAAAAAGCTTCGAAACTGAATGTTATAGGCTATCAGACGTAGCAAATAATGATTTTGCATTAATTACACATTGTAGCAATTGACTCCTCATACTATATTTTACTGGCAATCACCGAGATCGTTTCTAGATCAAACATCTCGACTGGTGTAGAATAAAAATGGAGCAGGTTATAATACGAAGGGATTACATAACAGAGGGCCAGTTTTCCATCAAAAACATAGCTTATGACCCCCATTGGAACGAGCTCGAACAGCCATATCCTATATTTTTTAGACAAAACTTGAACAAATAATAAAATTTGAATGGTTATTTTTTGTGAATAACACTGACCAGAATTCATTGAACATTAGGTAGGTAAAAGGGCCAACAGCAGATGCATACACATATAATGCAGCCTTACCTTAAAGTGGAAGTCATAATGACACGAGTTTCACAGAGTAGTTAGTTAAAAAGTGTTGTATAGCGATGACTTTCTAAAAGATATTGATGCATTAAAACAGACAGAAGGGACCGTTCTTGGGCGTGGAAGGCAAGTAATGTTATGCTGAAAATCTAATTATGACTGACTATATACTCTAAATTAGAAAGCCCTGCAGCCATTCAACACCGACTAATTATAAGACAGGATGAGGTCCAGCAGGCGATAACTGCTCATCTAGCCTCCTATCATACTAATCAGCTGTCATTTGATCTATTTTTCACAATTTTGATCAATGGGATTATTTTGCTGGTATAATCTTCTGAGTAAACAAGCGGTTATGTCCAATTAGCAAGCAACGCATATGGAGTACTACGCTCTTCACTTGTTATTTAGTGTATTAATTAAGCAAGCTGTAATGTTTCAAATGGCGGAATCCGATTTGTCGATTTCTCACTTAAAAAATTGTCGGTGTGATGTGTCTGGAAGTTTGGAATGGCAGGACGATGAATTGTTGAATGCATTTTTTGACAGAGTTGTTGGCGCTGTATGCTGTCTTGGAGCCGACCTCGACGACTTTGGAGGAAACCGCCTTTGTCTAATGAAAACACAACCTTTTATTTCTCTATCGGGAAATACTTCTCGCATGGCCTGGCATCCACATGAAAAAAATAATCATATATTATTTTCTGAATAATATTTTTGATTTTCTGACAAAAAGCTTCCTTTTTAGAAAAAAATGTAGATGACCGGCTGTTAAAATGATAAACTTCAGAAAACCCGGAAACCAAGTGGGTAGTTTCGGACTTGAGACGTTCGGGCCCAATCGGATCCGACACTTCCTACTTTCGCGAGGCCAAATATTCACAGGTCCATAAGAACCTCAATTCCATTTTCCTTATTATATATGTCATGTCTGGACACCCCCTCCATACACACAATCCTCGTTTCTAAGTATTCTGCTTCTTCTATTGCCAGTAAGGGAGCTTTTCAGCACACTCCAGACACGAGCAGACGGTCTTTGTTTTGGGATTCAGTCTAAGTTGTGAAATATATTTGTCACTGCTTGCCTCGATCATTCTTCTAGAAGTAAAGGTTTTTCAAACACCATAAAGAGACTGGGACACTGGCCATCTTCTTTGAGCAACGAGTGTGGAAACTTTGGACAGAAGTGAGCGCGGGTCTGAGTCTGACAGGTCCTCTATTGGCAATGTGGGTCGAGTTGCAATGTGAAATAAAATTACTGACTGCCTATCATTTGGCGTTTCCGGTATATTGTGTTGCCAGGAAGCTACTTCCGTCAACTTTGTGAAGTTTTAGTCACTTTTACAGCTGCGCTTGTCTGGAACCTTGAGGCAGAATAACGATGGCTTATGCGGCAATAAGTGACCAGCACTTCAGCAATGTAATCAACATGATTCACCAGGTCATTCTAATTTCTATATTTTGACCAGCTACGATTCTTTGCGTTTTTACTTTTTAATTTTAGTATTTTACTCAGTCATACTAATTCGTGGCAAAGGCTTCAAAGCTGAAGAATAGGGGACTTTTCCATTTCCGCAAAAACTACGCATTTTTCTCACAAGCCTGCGGCTGCATTAGACTAGCGCATAGCCATAGGACACGAATGTCTTCCAATACATGTACTTGAAGTTGAACTTAACTTAAAGTGCTATATAAGTAAGGGAAATTTGTTTGCTTGGGACTTTATTAAGGCTTCCACGTTTAGACAAAATTGTAAACGTTTAAACGACTGTCTGTAAACGAAACGTAAACGTTTACACGTACTAACAATGCAAGTAGTCAATATTTGATAGAAGTGTGTAATAATACACAGTATGTCAATAAGTTCATCATATCTTTGCGTACAGGGCATACAATTTATGTTATTGAGACAGACGATTTACAGTTTGTCCAAAAACGACGTAGACGAACGATCACAGCATGCAGATGCTGAAGGCAAAGTCGCTCAGTCTATGGGGCGGAGGGGGGGGGGGGGGGGGTGTCTGGGGGATTCTCCCCCAGGTAAATTTTAAAATTTATGGGGGTCACTGAGCTCATTCTGGTGGGTTCGTGGTGAAATTCCTTGTGTTTTTTCAAACAGTAATGTTGGAGCGTGTTGCCATGGCACACAATAATGACAATACCGGACTTGAGAGTGGAATGCAATGTCGCAAAAATAAACAAAGTCTACAAACCATGCAGGGGAATCCAAATTTTCAAACACCGCAAGTGCCAGTCTGTCTGTGAAACTCCATAAATTGATCCTAAGATCATCCCATGTGTGAATAATAAATTAATAATCCATGTCAGGTGAATGAAATCGTCGAGAACAATTGTGTATCACTTTGGGAATATACATGTAAATCCGAATAAACTAAAACATCCCACACATGTTTCGAAGGAAACACCAAAGATAAGCACGTGCCATGCGGCTCACGTGACTGTGTCACATATGATATCACATGATTTGAAGATGATTTTGTTCGGTTACTGTGGTGGCGGCGCCAGACGGAACCAGTACACAGTTTTTCTGAAGCATTATCAAAATATTGCATTGCAAAGTTGGAAATTTTTTTTTTTTGTTTCTTTGACTTTCTGCATTAATCTGCAATTTTGAAATTACTCTATTAAAACTTCATTCCGTGTACACGTTTACCAGAACTGTAAACGTTTAACGCCCATGAATGAAACGTTCACGTTTACACGTGTAAACGTGGAAGCCTTAGGACTTTTCCATTCACGTAAAAACTACGCATTTTTCTCACAAGCCTGCGGCTGCATTAGTCTAGCGCATAGCCATAGGACACGAATGTCTTCCAATACATGTACTTGAAGTTGAACTTAACTTGAGGTGCTATATAAGTAAGGGAAATTTGTTTACTTTGAAATGTCCACTTCTGATATTTCAATTTTCATAAACCAGGCCTTCACTTCAGAAGGCTTTACTAGTGTAGTGACCGAGGAAATAATAATACACAGCTAGAGATAATTCTCACCAGGCTTTGTTCTGTTATATTTCTCTTTCTCTGTGATATTGATACTGTCAGCTCATCCAGCAGTAGAAGCAGCTGTCGAACTATGTTCTGTGAACCACTGCAGACGAAACAAAACTCATCCGGGTCTCCGGCTTCTCTTATACCCTACAAATGGGAGCTGTTCACTTGGGGTAGTGTATGTTCGGGGCACGATGGTATTGTGCACCCAGAAAAAATGGACAAGGGTCTTTGAAGATCACCACACTCTCCCGGTGTTTAAAAGGAATGGGGGATTATGACCTTTAAAGGGATGATGGGCAATGACCTTAAGGTGATCTTAATAGGGTTAGATGTAGGAAGATGTATAGGGCCGCTTTTCATAACGGTGATGTATCATCACCAAAGTAGGATTAAGAGGGACAAGTCCTTGTGTCCCAAAACAAAGTGGCATGTAAATTACGGTGATCATTGACCACCCAGGTATCATTCTAATGTAGGTATTAAGTCCTAATACTCCTAAGTGCCCAATAACAATACAATGCAAAATAGTAACTTCCTGAGGCAGTTGTAGGGGGTCACAATTATGAAAAACAAAATGAAAAGTAGATGTGGGCTCCGACCAGGAGCTGGTAAAAATAGTCTGACCTATTAGTATTGTCATTAAGCACCCAGGAGTGACGTTAATGGGGCTTTACTGAGGGATGTGAAACATCCCCTGAAGGTTGCTGGATGAGATGCTGAAAAGGTGTTGGGCAGATGTATGCCTCAAAATGGCAATGCGTTGGGCCACATCACCTATGTAGGCAGGAGTTGCTACATCTATGCCCAGGGGTCCAGCAAAGTATGGGGAGTCAGTCTCCACCAGGAACCGATTGTCAGGAATCATTTGAAGTCCCCGGATTTGCCTGTCAGAGAAGCAGTAACAGCCCACCCCTACACTGAAATAGCACTTCCCAAAACTATTCAGCCAATCCCTGACCATATTGGCATCACCAGAGAAGCAGTGGAGGTGGACTATTTGCTGTGGACTACAGTTACGACCTACTATCTGAAGACCTCAGGAATACACATCGGACATGGTGGGGGCACCATCCCGAGGCTCTTGCAGGTGCAATACAAGGGGCTTATCAGGAGTGGCCAGCTGACAGGCTTCTTCTAGAAAGTCGTCCTGAGCATCCCAAAATATGCTTTGCTCAGTGCGATCTAAACCCACTTCCCCGAGGGCACTGACATGGGGAAGAAGAGCTTTTATTTGACTCAGATGTTGTTGGAGGAATATATTCAGAAGGTTGCTGAGGTGTCTGGGGTGGAGACCTATGGCTGTGGCTATTTGGGGATTTGGATCAGGGCCGTGAGGGAAGGTCTCCGGGTCACAGTAAACTGCCACCCCTCCAACAACATTGACAGGTGTTTGGGGAATCCGAGCTCTTCCCAAGTTCAAAAGGGCGGTGGATGAAGGGTTAGGTAGGGCCAATTTTTTACGGGTTCGGTCTACATGAAAATGCACATCTAGGGCCTCTACACTTGGAGGAGATGGACCAAAGGCGGCTATCTGTGGGTTACACTCCATCAGGGGTGACGGACTAGAATGAGTGGGAGCAGGAAGTCCCGGAGGAGCACGGGATACACAGGTATCCACAGGAAGTTGACTTTGGCCCAATTGGAGTGGAGGTGTTTTTGCCAACACAGGTGACACCACTTCCGGACGGAAAGAAACAGGTTCCACAGGAGCGGGGTGAACTGCTGCTTGAGGGCCCACTGGGGGTGTAGATGCTTTGGTGAGCTGAGCTGCACCCGGTTTGGTGAAAGTGGGGCGGCGATCTTTGGGTAAGCCAGCCAGAAACCACATGATAGCCCTCCAATGTAAAAGGCCAGCCCTGGAATTGATGGGAGAAAGGGTAAATGTGGGGGGAACAGACCACCCTAGGTGTTCACATAAAGCCTTCATACATTGTTTGGCTGGCCCTGAAGGCACTGTATTGGCCGAGATGATTTGGGCCTTATTTATCTGGTCCACCATGTCATTAAGAGTCATGCCGGTGGCCTTAGATAGGAGGGACAATCCTTGAAATTGACTAGAGGGGGCAGGAGGAGTCTCACCACTTTCGGGTTCCCAGAAACAAGCCGGAAGGTGAGTTACTTGGCAGTGCCTCCTCATAGACCTTGAAATGGCATTACATTCTGGTAGGGCACATCTGGGGGCTCTCCCTCTCTGACGGGACTTCTGATCATCCCCTCTAGAAATCACTGACCTGGAGGGAGGGTGCTGCATGCCCTGCCTTCCCTTGGGCAGAGGGATAAGGTGAACTAACATGACGCCTCTTACCTGACCAAGAGGGGTCTGCAATAACAAACTGGGTATCTGGGGAACTCCCGGGGTGATTTCCACCAGCGGGTGGAGTATACCCCATCCTTTGGGTGCTATTGGTACAACAAAGGTTGGGAGGCCCCGAGCCTCACCCCCTGTGGGTAAAGTAGTCCCAGTGACCGAAGGGCTCTGAACAGGAGAGGAGTCGGTGGGATGTCCCACCTGCTCGGAAACTGAAGGCTTATCTAAGGATTGTTGGTCGGCGGGGTTAAACACCACCTGAGGGAATGTGGGGTCCTTTTTCAAACGGACGTCTTGTGGGGGCATAGACACTGGAATCCTCGCCTCTGGCCTCCACAGTCTTTTCCCATCGGGGCTGATCTCATCATCTGACAACATATTCTACAATAAAGGAGATCAATCCAGGATTAGTGCCTATCGAGGCCATGTAGCATTTTAGTGGATTAGTCCGCTTTAAATAAGATAAGTGGGTTGTTAGTGATAAGTTATGGTGCAAGATTACTGTGGAGATAAATCACACTGAGGACAAGAATACTTGTCCGACAGTTCTGCATCGTGCTCTGATACATTCACACACACACCATGGTACCATTCCAGGCAAGAATCGCACTGAATCATGAAAGTACCATTATCAGGTTGTCGACATGTGCAGTACAAGGGAACTGTAGAACCCAAAGTATGGGTTCTTGACAGATGGCTTTGTATCCAGGGGGGTAGAGTGGTATCTAAACAGAGCTTCAGTTTATCATGATGGATGGTGGAAACTTTATTATGGAATTGTATTTTGTAAAGATATGGTTGTATCACCTGTAGAATAATTCCGGGGCCCTGCCAAAATGGGTTCAATTTCTTAGTTTCCCCTTTTTTGTTTCCAGAGTTCAAAACATAGACTGTATCATTCGGCTTGTACGTTGAAGTTCTAGTGTGTTGGTCATACTGCTGTTTCATCACCTTCTGTTGAGATTTTAGAGTAGAACGAGCAGTATCATGAGCTATTCGAATAGACTCCGTTAGGTCATTCACATACTCTGGAATGGAACCTGATTCAGGTTTCGACACCCAAAAACGAGGTCTGTAGGGTGGCGAACTTCCCGACCCAACATCATTTTATTTGGGGTGTACCCTGTGTGTCGATTAACAGCTGACCGCAAAGCACCAGCCAATTGAGCCAGATGTAAATCCCAAGTGGATTGGGTTCTACCTACAAAACATCGCACACCATCCATAAGGGTGCGATTATATCTCTCCACCTGGCCATTGGCGGATGGCCGGTATGCTGTGGTTCTGGCCTAAAAGATATGCAAGGCCTCACAGACAAGGGTGAATAACGTACTTTCGAAGTTAGTTCCCCTATCCGTAAAAATTTGATTTGGGCATCCAAAACGGGTAAAAAACTCATTGACAGCTGCAGTGGCTGTCACTTCTGCTGTTTGACAAGGGAGGGGAATACACTCCACCCATTTGGTGAACTGATCCACCATCATCAAGATAAACTCATTACCACGTTCTGTACGGGGTAGATGACCTAGAAAGTCAAGATGAACCCGCTCCATGGGTGCACCAGCATGATAGAGGGTTAAAGGATGCCTTGCACGCCTGGAGGTTTTTTTCGCTGGTTGCAAAGGGCACATGCTTTTACATATTGTTCGATGTGCTCCGACATTCGAGGCCAATAATATTTTTGCTTTATTCGAGCTTGTGTTCGATGTATTCCTTGATGACCAGATGCAGGAATATCATGCCCAAATGACAACACTTCGGCCTGGAGGGATTTGGGAATTACCAAGACTGTTTCCTCATTTTTACGCCGTTTGCATAATAAGCGATTGTCAAGATAGAATCTATGTCGATTGGTCCAATATGTTTTTGCAATAGGGCTTGCCAAGAACAGGGTGGACTCGGGGGGCTCCTCTTTAGACAGTAACCATTTTACTAAGAATGTTAGATCAGGGTCCGACCACTGCTCTGTCATAAGTTCATTTTGGGAATAACCTGCAAAGCTATGGCTAACTCTGTCTATATCTGTGTGGCTCGCACAAATGGTAGGGAGGTGTAACCCATCCCAGTCAGAGAGACCAAAATGGCCATCACTATCAACTGTGCTAGTTTGATATGGCTCAGATATGGTAGGGAGGTTTAACAAGTCCCAGTCAGAGAGACCAAAATGGGCCTCACTGTCAACTGTACTAGTTTGATATGGTAGTGAATGGTGTAGCTTTCCATCCTCTACCCACAAGTCGAGGCTATGAACATTGGTAACTTTCCAATCAGTTTGGGTATAAGCCACTTTTGCTATGGTGTCTGTGTCTAAAGGAGGACACGTACTCAATGGAACCACATTATCCACTTCAGTAAAGAAATTTCCCCACTCTTTGTCTACCCGAAAGCAATACTTGCACCCCCCACATGGCAGATCAGATAGGGAAATACCTGCTCGATAATTTGGACACGTGCCCTCATCTGGGAGGCGGAAAGAGCATCAGCATTGACATGCTTGTTACCTTTCCGATGTTTGATGATAAATTGGTACTGACCGAGTTCTTCCAGCCAACGGGCTATCTGACCCTGGGGATTCTTAAAGTTCACAAGCCATGTAAGGCTGCTGTGGTCCGTTCTAATTGTAAATTTACGACCCAGCAATAAATGTCGGAACTGTCTGGTGAAACGAACAACCGCTAACAATTCCTTCCGGGTTGTGCAGTACTTTCGTTGTTCTGAAGTTAAAACAAAACTGCCATAAGCTATAACTCTTTCCTGTTCATCCTGGAGCTGCAAAAGTTCAGCTCCAATGGCATGACCGGAAGCATCGGTGTCCAGAATGAAAGGGTCATCCTTGGTTGGAAAAGAAAGTAGAGGGGGGGGAGGTTAGTGCACACTTTATATCACTGAATGCCTTAGATTCCTCTTCCCCCCAAGCAAAAGCACCCTTCCCAGTTCTCTGATAAAGAGGAGCTGCCAATTTTGCGTAATCCTTAACAAAGGGCCTATGGTAGTTAGCTAATCCAAGAAACCGTTCAACATCTTTGGTAGATTTTGGTTCAGGCCATTCATGAATGACTTTCGTGGCATTATTTCCGATTTCTAACCCCTCAGGGGAAATATGGCGACCCAGAAATTCAATTTGTTTTTGGAAGAGCAGACATTTTTTAGGTTTCAGTTTCAACTGATATTGGCGTAATCTGCTGAAAACCTGTGTCAGATTGGAAATATGATCCTCAAAATTTTTGCCTAGCACGATTATATCATCTAGGAATGCCAACGCTATTTCCCAGTTTAGTCCTCTGAGGACTAAGTCCATGACTCGGGAAAAACAGGCCGGCACATTACATAATCCATAGCCCATCCGATTAAATTCATATAGGCCATTCTTGGTGATGAAAGCAGTTTTTTTCTTATCACTTTCCTCTATATGAATCTGCCAGTATGCCTGATTTGCATCCAGTTTGGAAAACCACTGATTGCCGACCAGGGTGTCCAGGCAATCATCAACAAGGGGCAGTGGAAAGCTATCTTTAACAGTCACAGAGTTTAACCCTCGAAAATCTAAACACCACCGTACTCCACCACATGGTTTCCGAATCAAGACAGGAGCTGCCGCCCATTCTGAGGTGGAGGGTCGGATGATCTCGGCATCCAGCATCTTCTACAGATGAAGTTTTTCTTCATCCACAAAACATGCAGGAGTACGGCGCATATGTAATTTGATGGGTTTAGCTGATTCAGTGTCAATAGTGTGTTTAATCGCGGTGAAATTTCCCAAATCAAACTCATGCCGAGCGAATACATCTTGGTACTCTACTAGCAATTTATTGAGTATGGTTGTCTGCTCTTGGTTTAGAGGAGTGGATGATTTTTGTAGCAAATCGGCTAAGTGGTCTGGGACTTGAGCCATGTCCCCATCTACATTTGGATTTTGGTCGGCTAGTGGGGGGGGTTCACCCTCAACTGCCTTACCTATGACAGTGCCCCTTTTTAAAGTGACAAAGTGATCACTGGGGTTGATCAGGGCAATTACCGGTGGGCTCTTTTCAGAGTGGGCTGTACTTGGTATCAAGAGATCGGAATCAAGGTCGGGCTCCACTATGTACATAGGCATTGGCTGGGGTAGACTGCTCTGCACCCTGACTACTGAGTTGGGAGGCACAACTGCCTTCCGTAAGAGGGAGACTGTAACTTGTTTTGAGTGTCGATGCCATATAGACTGCATGTCAAGCACTTCTGACCTGATTTGAATCTCATTCTGGGCCAAGTCAATCCGCACCTTATTGTCACTCATGAAATCCAGTCCCAACAGCAAATCATCCTCGATAGGAGCCACATATACCTGAATCTGGTAAACAGTCTTCCCTAATTTTAAATTTACCGGGCCCATTATTTTACCCTTCATAGAGAGTTTTCTACCTGCTGTGTGAATGGTTACTTCTTTTACAACAGGGGGAATTTTGTCAAAATAATCTAATAGTCTATCAAAAATAATTGTGACCTCGGCTGCAGTATCAATTACTGCATTAAGGTGAATGTTCTCCAATTCAGCTGGGACGAAAACTGTTGAGCGAGATCTCAGACGGCAAAGAGTGATACTTTCTGGTAAAGGGGAATCAATGGGGTTGGAAAGGCCTTTTACATCAGGTGGGGTCGAGTGTAGGCCTATTGGGTCGACCCGCTGGCGTTTAAATCCTCAGCAAAGGAGACTGAAGCTGATGGATTAACATTTGGACGATCTGCAGGTTTTTTGAAGTCTTTCCTGGCTGGACACTCTCGTGAGAAATGGGATAGAGAACCACAGTCCCAGCAACGCCTTCAGTCATGGGAGGGAGATCTACTAGTCTGGCCTCTATTGTTTGATTGGCTTCGTCCCCGCCAGTCGGTCGAACGGCTTTTAATCTCTGCCATGAAAGATGTTATGACATGCATAAGAGCATTAATATCCTTGGAGACTGTCTGCATCTCCTTAGTAAGACTGGTGGTCAGGTTTTCCACCTGGTTGGAAAGATTTCTTATTTCAGGGTCCACCGATCTATTTGGTGGAGACGGACTCCTGGGCGGTGACTTCAAGATGGACTTTGGGATTGAGGCAGCTTGGGCACGAGCAGGACTATATCCCCTGTAACGGTCAGGACTTGGTGGGCGTGCCCTTGAGTATGGATTCGAAGAGGAACTGGGGGTAAATGCCCCCTGGCCTGTAGAACCAGTACTGTGGCTCTGACAGTCAGATCCCCAAATTTCTTTATTGGTATACTGGTACCATTTAGTTTTATCAATGGCCTCCTCTAGAGTACGGGGGCGCAGATTGAAAACGTACTGGCCAGCATTTTTATCATCCAATCCGTGACAAAAGCGCATTATTATTTGTTGATTCATGTGTTCTTCGGGCAGTCTACCAAATGCATGGATGGCCAGGGTTTGAATCTCATCTGCCCACTCTTCAAGCTGCATGCCGGGAGACTGCTGCAATTGCGCAAACTTCATTTGAGCTGTTTCGGGAAGGTCATAGAGGCCAAACCGTTTTTCCATTTTGTGTAGGATATCTTGAGTGTCCATTTTGGGGTCCTGATGTATGAGAGTCGTGAAGTAATCACTGGCTTTCCCTTTTAGGCACCAACATAGATTCAATTTGGTGTCTTGTGCTGTCCACCCCTGGGTGTGGGAGAAATGAATAAACTTGACACGAAAAGCTTGCCAATTGGTGGTGCCATCATATGTTAAGTACTTAGGCACATGTGGTGACTGTCGATGTTGATCACCTTGAATTCCTTGGGGGGTGTACCCACCAGAATTAGGAGGGGTTGGATTGCTCAACCCCTGTAACACGGAGGGACCACTCTGAATTCTTTGGGATGTGTGCCCACCAGTATTAGGAGGTGGTGGGTTGATCAACCCCTGTAACATGGAGGGATCAGGCTTAACCTCAGCTGAACTGTCACTTTTTGGAGGATGGTTTGGTGGGGGACCAGATAACTGGGCCTTTGAAATAGCACCCAAAATATTATGTGCAAACACAGACTGGGGCTGTTTGGCGATTTTCACCTTCTCTGCCACCTCCAATGATTGGGGGCAAAAGTCACGGTCATCTCCAGCCTGGTGTGGGGATAAATCAATGGCTGTTATAAACAACCTAGTTACCTTTAAATTTGGAATGTCCCTCAGTATGTCAACATCAACATTCCCATTCTCCTCCCTCTTCCACAAAATGGCGACGGCCGTGTCAATAGTCATACCCGAAATGCAGAACAGATCTGGAAAGGCACACCGGTTGACCAAAACTGGTGCAGCCAGAGCAGCACCTCTGGGTTGTATGTCATGAACGGGACTTCGTGAACCTGGACTCTCAGACATTGTCAACAAAGGAATTGGAAAGGTGAAGGTCGTTGGTTATGAAGAAAAAAAAACAAAAACAAAAGAAAATAATTATCCTCAAAAAAGGGACCAAAAAAAATTATGCATAAAAAACAGGCACACATGCAGTGAGAGAGGAAGAAATGGTGAGGTAGGAATTTTTAATCATAATCACCGAATGGAAAAATCGAACTCGACGGCATGGCGCACCAAAATGGCGGCGAATTTGAATTGAGGTGGTAAAACAAAATGAGCACAGGGCCGAAACCGCGGAGACGCCACTTGTAGTGACCGAGGAAATAATAATACACAGCTAGAGATAATTCTCACCAGGCTTTGTTCTGTTATATTTCTCTTTCTCTGTGATATTGATACTGTCAGCTCGTCCAGCAGTAGAAGCAGCTGTCGAACTATGTTCTGTGAACCACTGCAGACGAAACAAAACTCATCCGGGTCTCCGGCTTCTCTTATACCCTACAAATGGGAGCTGTTCACTTGGGGTAGTGTATGTTCGGGGCA
Organism: Pictodentalium vernedei; assembly: GCA_031216915.1. Classification (NCBI taxonomy): domain Eukaryota; kingdom Metazoa; phylum Mollusca; class Scaphopoda; order Dentaliida; family Dentaliidae; genus Pictodentalium; species Pictodentalium vernedei. The sequence goes on along the minus strand of CM062295.1, from coordinate 629,139,836 downwards.
CGATGGTATTGTGCACCCAGAAAAAACGGACAAGGGTCTTTGAAGATCACCACACTAGATTACCCCAATTGGTAAAGGTGTAGAATAGGGGACTTTTCGTTTTTTAAAAAAAATAACGCTTTTTTCGCTATTTTTTCTCTGTTTTCTTAAAGTAAACTATATTTTGAACAAAATGACACAAATCACATACTTTTATCGTTTTTTTCAAGAAATATTAACGATTTTATTGTGACAGCGCCGTCGAACTCACTGCAATCGCTCCGTTCCATTATCGCTATCATAGGGGGAGAGTTTAGTAATTGAAATGTCGGCTGACAAACCCTGCCCCCTCACTAAACTGACCCTAGATCAAATTTTAGGGTCAGTCTAGTAAGGGCCAGGGTTAGCTTACCGATTAGCTCACCCTGGTCCAAACTGAACTGACCTTAAATCGAGGAACATGCACACAAGCGAAGCGCACCTGCTAAAATGCACACAAGCAAAGTGCACCTGCTATCATATAGAATGATTTCTTCCCTGTGACGTCACTCGTAACAACGAATGAAAACAACAGATGCTGCAAAATTTTCAGCGGTTGAAACAAATGGCAACTGAGAAACTCGCAATTCAACGGGATTTAAAATCTATTCTCTGACATGTTAAAACATGATAGAGGTACCTAATTTTGTGTCATTTTGTTCAAAATATAGTTTATTTTAAGAAAACAGAAAAAATAGCGAGAAAAGCGTTATTTTTTTTAAAAAAACGAAAAGTCCCCCCAATTTCACACCTTTTAGTTTTACTAAAAGTTTTAGTAGTTTTACAGGTGTGCCCAAATTAGAGAAGTTGTGAAGGCATCAAAAAAAATGTCTAAATTCTCAGTGGCTATTCTGCATTTTAGAGTCTGTGCCTATTCTGCTTTTTCAAAGGCCATCCGGGATTGATCATTTAATTTTACATCTTGGACTCCGAGGTGCTAACAACTGAAATATATTTTTTTTAAAAATGTTTGAACAAAACCATATCATGTGACCCCCCCCCCCCCCCCCCCCCCCCTCATTGGAACGCGCTCGATGAGCACGTTTCAATAGGGGTCACATGATATGGTTTTGTTCAAATATTTAAAAAAAAATTTTTTTTTTTCAACTGCTCAATTTACAAATTTTGCGGGCGGATGTGGGCAATTCATTACATAAAGGGTTAAGAGTATAGTCTCTCTTCCTTATCATACCCAAAGGATAATTAATCATTTCCTATTCCGATGTACACTGACTTGTCTTGCACTGACTAAGTTGCAGGCTTGATCACTAGTTCTGGAGCCCCCTCCCCCCCTACTATTTATACAGCCGCTCATATGAGCGGGCTGTATTATGGTACCGTATGGCAATGTCTGCCTGTCCGTCCATCCATCTGTCCATTAGCTTTTGTTTGTCCACGTGATAACTTGAAAACAATACATCCAACAGATGCTATTTTTTTATGGTTGATTAGTCAAGACTAGAGGATGGTTCCTTTCGATAACCAGCATTTTTATTTTCAGGGACTTTCGATTGTCCACACGATAACTTGAACACTGTATATCCAACAGATGCTGCCTTTTATGGTTGATTAATCATGACTGGAGGCTGGTTCCTTTCGATAACCAGCATCCTGGCATATCCAAGAGGGCAGCCATCTTGGATTTTTGTTTTTTATGGTTGATTAGTCATGACAAGAGGATTGTTTCTTTCGATAACCAGCATCATTGTCCGTCCATCCATCCATTTGTCTGTCCATCCATCTGTCCGTTTAACTTTTGTTTGCCCACCTGATAACTTGAAAACAATACATCCAACACTCGCCTGAGCTTACTCCTGCCACTAATCAAACGCACATCTTCAGATAAAAAATATGGTGGCCATTCTGAGATATGAGAAACTTTTTAACACTTCCGTATTTTCTTTTATCAGACATGCGGAATGTTGCCCCGTTCCATGTTTTCTTTTATACATGTGACACCTGTCGCTCCAGTTCACCTGTCACACGAATTAATGTGCCCGATTTGGAATATACGCATCCATTTTCCACGATTTTAATAATCTGCCATTTAAAATCCAGAACTCATTTTAGTGGGTTACATGTATTTTCACCGTCAAAATTTCCATCAATGTTCAGTTATATTCATGCATTTGTTTTGAAGGACGCTTGTCAGTTGAAGTTAAACATTGAAATCAACACTCAACCGAATTCACTCTCCTCACAGTTTGCACTCTCGCAAACTTTATTTGAGGTGAGCGAGTTTCAGCTCTCCTCCGTTTTACTCCCATTCGTCACTGCCAACAGACACTGTTTTTTATGGTTGATTCATCATGACTAGATGATGGTTCCTTTCATTAACCAGCATCAATGTCCATCGGTCTGTCCATTTGTCTGCCTATCCATTAACTGGTTGAGTGCTTGAAGCCACTATCAGGGCTTTCAAAAAAATGAGGATACCAGAGCAAAAGCCAACACGCTCCTTGCTTATATTTCATATTCAGTCAAACACAATTAATATTTTGTTTATATAAATTTGTTTTATTACAAATTATTGGAGAGTGCCCAATAATTTGTAATAAAACAAGTTTTGAATAACAAATTCAGACCACCAAAAATAATCTAGCCCTCAACCAGTTAACTTTTATTTGTCCATGCTATAACTTGAAAACAATACATCCAACAGATACGTTTTTTTATGGTTGATTAGTCATGACTAGAGGATGGTTCCTTTCAATAACCAGCATTCTGGCATGTCCAATATGGCTGCCATGGCAACCATCTGGGAGTTTTAGTGGCTTTTGATTCTCCACGCAATAACTTGAATACACTATATATTCACCTTTAATGGGTCATTATTTTTGAAGGAATTATTGACCTTTTGTTCAACTAAAAGTTTCTTCACATGCACAATTTCTTCATAGGCGACCGTATATTGATCCACCACCTGGCGGTGAACTTGTTTATTTTTTCTACTGCACACACACCCTGGGCTTCAAGACGGGTCAGTACGGTATAGGTATATTATGAAATGCAGGATATTTGAGTTGGCCAAATCACCCAAGCCTAAAATGTGATGTGTTGAATGTATGGAGAGTGAAAAAGTTGAATTTTAAGATTTGTGACTGGCGTATATAGTGGTATTGTGATGTGCTGAAATTTAGATGTCTGCACCGGTACCCGAATCGTTGGTTGCCATATCGGAGTACCGAGATATCGTCCCATGCCTACCCCTGCCAGGCGATGAGATGCCTGTCGAATGACAGGGTTTTCTGGAGAAAAAGGAAGAGAGGAGGCAAGTGAAGGCGTGAAAGGGTCCAGTCCAGTACCCCCATCACAGGAGGCGGGTCCGGAGGACTACGGGTCATCTGTTGGGCAGGTCAATCTCTAACCCATCAGACTCTTCATCTGAAGAGGAGATGGAGGAGGAAGATTTGTCTACGGTACAGGAAGTAGTCCCCTATGACACACCTTCCTCCCCTCCAGCTCTTGCTTCTTTGGACCAGGATTCCGACCAGGAGGAGAGCATCGTGTACTCTGTGGAGGCATTCTTAGTGGAGGAGATCCAGGACGACTGTTTCAGAGCTGAAAGTTAGGAGAAACTCAACTTCTACAGAAAAGCAGGTCTATCCTCTGTAGTGTTGAAACGTTTAGTCGACTAGTCAAAGTCGATTCGATTTTCAGAAAAATCGGCTCTGAAATCCACCAGTCGACTAGTCAGGAAACTGAAAGATGAAGTCGTAAAATGCCAATAAAGGGGGTTAATGATTAACAAACATCAGACGTTTCTGCTTCGTGGTGGACCTATTTTAAATTGTATTGAGAAGTGGATATCAATGCAATCATTGTCGTTTGTTGATGCCGATAATGTTACAACTTAGATTTCAGCAGCATTACAAGCACTGATTTCACCTAACCTAATCACTGGCATGCTTTGAAGAAAAATTCTTTAATGTACAACTTCAAAGGTGCCGTTAATTCATGCAAGCATTCTGTCCCTCACCCAACTTGTCCACACTTTTTAATTGATATAAAAATAATGCCATAGCTCCATATTCTATGATATTACTGTACTGGTTTGGGTGCGATCTGACGAAGACCGGATATGAAGGTGAGGAAACTGTCCATCACAAAATTTGACCTGGGAGTTTTTAATTAATTGCACTGGGCGAATGGCGGCACACTTCAAACATTTTACAAATTCATGAAACTTCTGTTTTAACATCATTGGGTACTTTTTCTACTGTATGGACTGGGAGGCACACACTTCCAGAGGTATTGTAATTTTTTTACTGAATGGTTAAAGCTATAATATGCACAACGTTTTAAAAAACTCAAAATACAAAAAAGAGAACAGCTATGTTCATGACTTTGACAAGGTAACTTCATCAAACACCTGTCAAACGAGTCATTAAACAAAAGGGTTATCAGCTTACATGTAGCAGTCTCTTATCACCTAATTTACTGAGACAATTATGTTTTCTACAGGAAAGCCAACTAGTCGATCTTGAATCGATTACTCTTGTCGACTAGTCGACTTTGAAAAATAGGTAATTATTTCAACACTAACCCTCTGGTCTAATCAAGTGGTACCTTGAAAAAGAGCTCGGAGATCACAGAAGATCACAAGAGAGACAGCAGCTAGGATCAGGTCGTTCGAAGCCAAACCACAACCTGTGCTTCCTCCTGATCTGACAATGCCACCAACTTCCATCTCTCCATCACTGCCACCTCCTAGAAAGAAGAACTGCCAGAGACACAGATGCCGCTGATTACCTTAACTCTTCTCTCCTTTGCCACACCTAGACATGAAAGGAAAAAAGGAAATTTAAATACAGCCATTGCTGAGGGTCAAAAGGGGCTTGCCCTACACTGTCCCTGCGTGTCTTCAGCTTGCAAAACCATTTTGTCACATCTTAGAATAACTTCCATCATAATATGACCATAGTACACAGAGAAAGGCATGATAAGGAAAAGTTCTGTTATTTCTGTTTTTAATGTGCTCAAATTAGGGCAAAACGGTGTGCCCAAAATAATTAAATTTAAAGGCCTGTAAGTTCAGATCAAATGCTCACACATTATACAACAAAATGAAGGTTGTGATATTATTGTATAAAACAAGAAAAATATTTGCAATCACCTCACAGTTGACATCAGGCACCAGTGCCTGGTTCTTGGAAGTCTGCTAGTGCTACCGCATTCATCCTAGAACTGATAATAAAATAATATTTCAGGAGAACAACTTATTGGTATTGCCAAATGTGCTTTACACATCCAAGATCAAAGCTAGACATTCAAAATATGATGCAGTGAGAGGACTGCATTTAGGAGAAAGGATTTGGTGTCAATTCGGCCTAATTTCTGGCCAAATTCACTCACTTTTTAGGACAAACTGACCCACTTTCAGACAAAGACAAATAATCGATCAAAGTATATATTTTTATACTGTATACCAATGGCCCAGACTAGCTGGTGCTAACTCAAAAATATCTAGGGCCAAACACAAATTTTGCCCTACAATCCCCCAAATTTGCATGCAAAACCGAAAATTAGAAGTCCTATCTGGCCCTCAATACATTTACCCTCCGCCCATGCGCAGACACCAGGAAGTTACCGAAATTGACGCTAACATCATTCTTTGTTTGGCCCTTGTCAGATAACAACAAACTGACATTTGTGCTTTTTAAATCTCATTGAATAATGATGCCAGCTACAAATCAATGGTTAAATTGGTGGATCCAAGGACACAACTGGATGAAGGAAGGAAGAAACAGAAACGATGGTTTGAATTGTTCAGGGCTGTAATTTTATAGTATTTATAAAAATTAGTTCATGTTCCCCAATTTTGGGACATGGGCCTGACGTCATCATTCATTGATAATCAGAGACCAGCCTAGAGGCTAAATTTAGGGAGAAGTCACTTCTCCCTCCCAAGGTTTTAAGGAGAAGTGAGGTAAAAATAGGGAGAAGTGAGCAAAAAATATTATTTCTCAAAAAAGCTATGTCAAGTAAAGGGTTAAATTCAGTTTATCAAATTACTTTTGACAACCAAATATTCTCAAGAACCTGTGTTAGGTAAAGGGTTAAATTCAGTTTATCAAATTTACTTTTGCCAATCAAATGTTATTTCTCAAAAAACTGCTTTTGGTAAAGGGTTAAATTCCGTTTAGCAAATTATTTTTTTGTCAACCAAATATTATTCTCAAAAAACTGTGTTAGGTAAAGGGTTGAATTCAGTTTAGCAAATTATATTTGCCAACCAAGTTTTTCTCAAAAAGCTGTTTTAGGTAAAGGGTTACATTCAGTTTAGCAAATTGTTTTTGCTAACCAAATATTATTTCACAAAAAGCTGTTTAGGTAAGGGTTCAATTCAGTTTAAAAGCTATTAGTGGGGGTTAAATTCAGTTTAGTGAATTATTTTTGCCAACCTAATATCATTTCAATTCAGTTTGGAGAATCATTTCTTCCAGGCAAATGTTCTCTTATCAAGGAAGATAATTGAATTTGTCAGTTTGCTTTTTACACCATTTATGTATGTAACTGGGACACACTAAAAAGTGCAGTCCGTGTCCTTGTCGGAGAAAAAGTGTAGTCGGGAATTAAATTATCATTTTCCCCTTTATTTGTTGGTTGTTTTCTATGAAATTTGGAAAGTATACTCAGGGGACTATATGAAATATATATGCCAAAAGAGAAGTTTGTACGATAATATTTCACGATGTTAGAAGATATTTTCTCTTTCAAACACACTAAAAAGTGTAGCTGACTCGACGCCGTGTTAACGAATTAATTGGTTTGCCCTGTGTTGACACATGATTATGAGGAGATTAGTGGGGTGTTGATTGGGTTGATAGATTTTCTTTCATTATTTTTTTTCCATTTACATGAAGTAAAGTACAAGAGTAAGAGTATAATAAGATTATTTCATATAAGATAATGTTAAATGTCCCTAGTTACACGTTCACGTCCCCACTCTCTCTCTCTCCCCCTCTCTCTCTCTCTCATGCGCCCTCCCAGTCCCACTCTGTTTCACAAATCGGTTTCGATGAATGAATTGATGAAACTGGGACTGACAGAGAAGAAAAGAAAACCAAACAGCAGTAGCGGCTCCGGTATATTGACCATAGTGGTTACAAAAAAGGAGTGGAAAAAGCTCCGCCAGTGTAGTTTTGAATAACCGGGAGTCATCCATCAAGCCTTCAGGGAGATAGAATATGGGAGGGGGGGGGGATATGTGATATCTGGTTATCCTTCTGGAATTTCAAATACCACCCCCTCCCCCCCCCCCCCACCCCCACCCCCAAAAAAAAAAATAAAATGAAATAAAGCCCTTAAAGGGGCTGTTTGTTGGCAGGATTGTTTCATTCGATTTCAAATCGGTTGCAGCAATATAAATTGGGCATTGATTGCGTGTTTTGATTAACAAAATCTCAATATAATGTTCATGTTTGTGCTGTATCGCTACATGTACACTTTTTAACGTGTTTGTAAGATCCGCCGCTGGTCTTCTATGATTGTACAAACTTCTCTGTGTGCTTTGTCTTTCATTTATGTTATTTGTTCTTGTTTGTGCTAAGATGAAATGTATTTTTTTAAGCTGTTATCAATTTATGTTGTATCCAGTGGTCGTTGAGCTGAAATTTTACTCCACGTGCTGTCTTTGTAGAGAATTGTACAAAATCGCCTGTTGAAAAAATCTACCTCCCTACCCCCCCGCCTCCCGCCCACCCCACCACCACCACCACCACCACACACACAAATTGAGTTGTAATCCACCCTCCACGGTCGTGTGTTACTGTAACATGTATATGTAAACTGAACACAATGTGATAAGTGGTTTTCCACTCGATGAGAAAGTTTTCTTTTTTAAAAAACACAATTAACACTTAGGAAGGTTTCAGCTCATGGGCCATCGGTTCACACCTGATGGTCCAAGAACTTAAACTTTGCTAGTTGATCATGGGCTTCTCCTGCATTTTCCTGAAATTTGTTGGTAATCGCGACACTTGACATCATTTGTAAGGTAGGTCTCCGTGCTTGAGACCTTCCCAAGAAATGATGTTAAATGTTGGAATTATAAATAACTAATCATAAAAAGAACCAGGATAATCAGCCCGCCTCGCTGTGTTGACACAGCGCAAACCAATTAATTCGCTAACACGGCGCTGAGTCAGCTACACTTTTTAGTGTGTTTGAAAGAGAAAATGTCTTCTAACATCGTAAAATAACATCGTACATATTTCTCTTTTGGCATATATATTTCGTATCGTCCCCCGAGTATACTTTCCAAATTTCATAGAAAACAACCGACAAATAAAGGAGAAAATGATAATTTAATTCCCGACTACACTTTTTCTCCGACACGGACACGGACACGAACTACACTTTTTAGTGTGTCCCTTGTAACTTACTACTTTTTGGTAATTTAGTGGGACCCTTATTGTGACTGCCACAAATGGAACACACCCAACAATAATTTTTAAAAATCATATGCTTCAAACTCACAAGTGCAAACTAAAAATTAAACATTTTTATCATTACCAAAAATGTTGTTTTTAAATAAATACTCTGTATAGCGAAGTTTGATGGTGGAAAACACTTTTGAAATGAAACATTAAAAAAGAACTTGAGCATTTTTCGTCTTGTCATCTAACTTCACTCTAGTGAAAACTTGAATTGTCATGACGAAATCGTGCCGTGGTTGGTATTATTTTTGGGGTTTTATGGGAAGTAAAATCAATATATTTAGTAATTCTTTAACCTGCCCAATTATTTGCTTTCACTACACTTATTTTTTTCTATTTTTTCCAAGCGAAGTTAGCATCGGAATCGCCGGAAATAATTTTTCTCAGCGACTTTTCAAAACTGTAAGGCGACTTCAACTTCGCCCAGAGAAAGAAATTGGGCGAAGACCTGGTGTTAAGGGTGAAGATATCGCCTACTTCGTTTATAGGCTGGTCCCTGTTGAAAATGATCTGTCCACTGTTCGTTTAGTATTCCTTCCCTTCCTTCCTTTGATCCCCCCAGTTAAGCTTCCAAGCTTTTGGGCTTGTTTTATTGAAATTTTTTTGTTATAAAATTTCTTGGGAGTTTAAGGGCCTATATAAGTAATGAAATTTTGTTTATTTTGAATATACTCACCTCTGATATTCCTTCAATTTAAATTAAATATACAGAAAACGTACATCAAAATGAAGGTTGGGATGTATAGAACACGAAACACATGTGCAATCAACTCATAGTGTCGACTGTAGGCACCACTGGTTCCTGGAAGTCTGCTGGAATTCTTAAAAAATCTTCTTCTCAAGAACCAGCAATAGCAGAGACTTGATATTTGGTATGCAGCTTCCTTTTGAGGTGTAGACTCAAGTTTGTTCAAGAGAAGTTGGAGGGGCTATATTTGACGATGTTAAAGGAGGGGCAAAAAGTTTGGCCCCGCCCCAAATTTCTATTTTCCAAACCGCGAGGCCGATTTGAACCAAATTTTACATGAGTGCTTATTGGGTCATAAGTACCTAATTTATGCCGAAATTTTTTTCCCCATAGCCCCGTGGGAAGCACAGGAGCTAAAAATAGGAAAAAAAATGAAAACGCCCATATCTCCAAAACTACACGGCAAAGGAAATTTTTATTTGGTGTGAAGCTTCCTTAGGACCAACAGAAAGAATTGGTAAAAAAAAATTGCCATCGGTTTTATCATAGGGTACAGTTTCGGGACTTTGAAAAAAGTGCTGAGTCAGCACTTTTTAACACTGTAGGCAATGGGGAAAACATTAAAAAATCGTCTTCTCCAGATCCAGCAGGCAGAATCTTTTGATATTTGGTATGCAACATTGTAGGGTAGATCTGAATCAAGTTTGTTCAAATCGGCCCCCTGGGTTCATATTTGGGCTCAGTATAGGTGCCCGATTTCGAACTTAGTGCATTTCAGACAAATTTCTTAAAAAATCTTCTTCTCCAGATCCAGCAGGCAGAATCTTTTGATATTTGGTATGCAACATTGTGGGGTGGATCTGATTCTATTTTGTTCAAATAGGCTCCCTAGATTTATATTTGGGCTCACCATAGAAGCTCGAATTCGAACTTAGTGCATTTCAAGCAAATTTCTTCAAAAAATCTTCTCCAGATCCTGCAGGCAGAATCTTTTGATATTTGGTATGCAACATTGTGGGGTGGATCTGATTCCAGTTTGTTCAAATCGGCAACCTGGATTCATATTTGGGCTCACTATAGAAGCCCAAATTCAAACTTAGTGCATTTCATTCAAATTTCTTCAAACATCTTCTCCAGATCCAGCAGGCAGAATCTTTTGATATTTGGTATGCAACATTGTGGGGTGGATCTGATTCAAGTTTGTTCAAATCGGCCCCCTGGGTTTATGTTTGGGCTCAGTGTAGGAGCCCAAATTTGAACTTAGTGCATTTCAGGCAAATTTCTTTGAAAATCTTCTTCTCAAGATCCAGCAGGCAGAATCTTGTGATATTTGGTATGCAGCATCCTTAGGGGGGTGAGATTCAAGTTTGTTCAAGCCATGTCCCTAGGTCCATATTTGGACTCACTGTGGGAGCTTGAATTGTAACTTTGTTCGAAATGAGGAATTTTCTTAAAAAAATCTTCTTCTTCAGATCCAGCAGTCGGAATGGTTTGATATGTGGTGAGTAGCATACTTGGGGGTGGGGGGAAGGGGGATTCAAGTGTGTTAAAGCCAAGTCCATGGGTCCATATAAATTATAACTTAGTCAATGTGAGGAATTTTTCTTTAAAAATCTTCTTCTTCAGATTCAGCAGTTGGAATGTTTTGATATTTGGCATGGAGCAACCTTAGGGGGCTGAGATTGAAGTTTGTTCAAGCCAAGTCCCTTGGTTCATATTTGGGCTCACTATGGGAGCCTGAATGACAACTTAGTTCAAAATGAGGAATTTTCTTTAAAAATCTTCAGATTCAGCAGATGCTTTTGATATTTTTTATGCAGCATCCTTGGGGGGGGGGGGGGGGGGGGGGGGGGGGGGGGCAAGATTCAAGTTTGTTCAAGCCATGTCCCTAGGTCCATATTTGGGCTGATTGTGGGAGCTCGAATTGTAACTTGGTTCAAAATGAGGAATTTTCTTTAAAAATCTTCTTCTTCAGATCCAGCAGTCGGAATGTTTTGATATTTGGTGTGCAGAATCCTTAGGGGTGTGAGATTCAGGTTTGTTAAAGCCAAGTCCCTGTGTTCATATATGGGCTCCCTGTGGGAGCCCGAATTATCACTTAGTTCAATATGAGGAATATTCTTTAAAAAATCTTTTTTTAGATCCACTGGTCAGAATATTTGGATATTTTGTTTCAGCTTTTCTTAGGAAGAGCAGATGCAACTTGTGGAAATCAATTCTCTGGGTTGATATTTAGGCTACCATGTCAGGTGAGCGCCCTCAGGCCCCCTGGGGCCTCTTGTCAGTTTCTTTTTCAGAATTCAGAGTGATGTTCCGTGATGTCTTCAATAACTGTGTCTCCGTCATTGCAATATTAGGGCTAGCGGGAAGTGCTCAAGGTATTACGACAATTGCTGGGAGTTAGCTAGTTCTATCGAAGGCTTTGATGCCCGCTAGTCCGTCCGGTGTCGCGTCCATTCACCAGGGAAGAATGGTACAGCACCCGGATTAGTCCGTTGCGGTCCAGGGAAGCAGATTGGGTGATGCGAACACTATAAAACTTCAGATGTGCACACCCAGCAACGATAGATCCGAGGATAGTATGGAGGAAGCCTGTCAGTCCAATAGCTAGCTCGTCCAGGTCCCCCAGACCGCGAGTGAGAGAGGCCCCCTCTCTCTTGCATCAACATCTGCGCTTCGATGTTGTTCGCTTAATCGGAGCTTACGTCCACTCCTCCTGTTCGGGATGCTCCATCGCATGACAGTCTGACGCGGCTGTTATATTGGCTTCCTCATCCTCGTCAACACATGACCGCACCTTGGTTATGTGACCACAGATTTCCAGGGGACGTTCACATATTATATAAATGCAGGATTGAACGTCCCTGGTGGTCTTGCTTCGCCGACCAAGGAATACACGTCGACCAGGTCACTCCATCTACTAGCCAAGTATACGAGACCTTTCCAGTTGGGACGTTCGCATATTATTTAAATGCTGGAATGAACGTCCCGGGAGCTTCCAGCGGATATTTCACGTAGGACCGCGGCTCCACAGGTCTCATAGGGTAACATGAACTAGATATTGTTACCGTGATGTCCTCATAAAGTGTGCTTCCGTTGTCACAGTCAAATGAAGAGTTAGCAGCAAAAGTGCTCATGTAGATACGTCAATTGCCTGGAGTTCCCTAGTACGATCGATGGCGTTGGCGTCCGCTAGCTCGCCTGGTGTCGCGACCATTCACCGAATGGCTCAGCACCCGTGTTCGTCCGTTGCGGTCCAGGAAGGAGATTTGGGTGGTGCGAGCACTATAAAATACAAAGTGCACACCCAGTGACGACGGATACAAGGATGGTACGGAGGAAGCCTATTAGTCCGGTTCCTAACTCGTCCAGGTCCCTCTCTTGTATTACAACATCTGGGCTCAGATGTTGTGGTACAAAACGTTCCTCAGTCGGAGTATACGTCTACTGCATGGGACGCTCCGTTATATAGACAGTCCGGAGAGACTGCTCTTTCGGCTTCCTCATCCTCACGGCAGCACACATAACCGCACCTTGGCTATGTGACCTGTGATATTCAACCAACATTGCCGATCAGGGATTCTACGGCGACCAGGTCACGCCATCCGGTAGCTAAGGATACCAGGCCTTCATTCTCCGGACGTTCGCATATTACAGGTATGCAGGAGTGAACGTCCAAGGAGCTTCCAGCGGCTAAATCCTATAAATCCTAAATCCTATAAGAACACAGCTCCACAGGCCTCTGTTGCGGATATGCTATCGCAGATAGCACAGATTATCACAGCATCCCAGCAACCGCCAGTAACTCTGTCAGATTAGGAATTATCCGACAAAGCTGGGTTGGTACGTTCTGCTGCAGGTTCAGGAATGGACGACCAAGAATTTCAAGTGGTCCGACAGGATGGTGAAAGGGGATACGGATGAGTTGTATTTTCCCTTTTCGGAACAACATGATTGCCGTAGAGTGCATCCGGCATTATCATCGGACGTTGTTCCTCTGGACCAAAATGCTGCGTTGCCGGATAAGAGACGGATAGCGCCACTGGATATAAAATTCTTAATCGGTTTAGGGACATCATCCCTCAGTTTCCGACATAGTCCAGTTATGTTTCACGGACATTTGATCTGTTGAATGACGCTATATTTATATAACTTGCTACCTAAATGGGCAGGTCAGGTTTCTTATCGGCAATATGCTCTACATCTGCCTTTCATCATTTCATTGAATATTTTGAAACGGCAGGACAGAGCATTCTGAGAGTTCTCTGCATCTAGACGACCAGGTCAGAAACTAGTATTGTTTTACTGTTGTCTATGTCAATTCCAACCACGATGTTGGAAATAACAATATTGTCTAGCAGGGACAGCTTAGACGCATCATCGTATGCAGATCACCTTACCAGAACGTTATCATTACGCCTCAAAGGAAAAAGAATTCTAGGATGTACAACCTCCTTAAGAGTTCTTTCAAGGGCCTCATGTAAAACTCCGTCCTTTAGTGGCAATATGGAGTTGGTTAGACGTGACGCGGCCCTGGCTACATCCACGCGTGTAGATAGTAAGGTGAAAAACTCTCTCTGAGTCGCTCTGGTCTCCAGAGAGTTTTCTTCGATGGCAAGCTTTCCGCAGTTTATGATCAATTAACCAAGAAAGCTTTAGACTCTCTGCTATTAAAATTCGCTTCCATATAGTTTCGGCAGAGAAGAGTAGGACAGGCACTTCTGGGACAAATACGTCCAAGGGAAGTTCCTATAGAGGTTCGTATGCATCCTCTAGGTCTTATTCTAGAGACCGTCAGGGTAGCGACTCAGATAGGGGCCGTAATTCTGACTGAGACATCCGGTCAAATGCCCCTAGGTCGATGTGGCGAGGTGCGGGCTATGGAGGACATGGCTTCTCCTTCCGCAAACCTCGCAGGACCAGGAGGTAATGGTTTTAACCTCTATCGTGTACTAGTGAGCGGAAGACTGTCGAGTTTCTCAATGATTTGGGATTAGATTACGGACGTCCTTTGGATTCAAGGGGTGATTTTGGAAGGATTAAATTGTTCCTCAAACAAAATCCTCTGTTAACTCGGAGTCCAAGTTGGACTCAGCTTCCGTCAGTCAGTAGGATAGACACCCGCTTCCATCAGAAGTCCAGTCTCTTCTGGAATGATCACGATAGAGATCGTAGAAATCCAGGAATTTCCAGGCTTCTACAACTATCCTTTTCTGGTTCCAAAACCAGACAGCTCATTCCGTCCACTCTTATTCTGAGCTGGATAACAAGCTGATCGTGGCTCCAAGTTTCTATATGGAGTCCATCCGATCAGTCAGAGCAAGTATTCGGGTGTATGACTATGCTACATGCATAGATTTCTAGTTGCATACTTTCACGTCATGGTACATCAGGTGTTCACAAAGTATCTTTGCTTCTTTATCATAGGAATTGTGTTTCAGCACCGACCAATGTGTCTCGGTCTGAATCTAGTTCCTGGGCTTTCACCCGAATAACGATCTCGGTAATAACTCGTTTCCGAGCTCATTCGTCTGCGGTAACGTCAGCCTACCTGGACGACATTCTTCAGAGGTGTGGCAATGAGTTAACGCTTCAGAACGATGTGCAGATTCAGCTTCTATTGATCCGACATCTCTGTTTCATAAGTAAACGAGGAGAAGTCGGATCTGGTTTCGGCCAAGTCATTTACCCACCGGGGGATGAGCTTCGAGACGCATAACATTCTCGTTCGTTTGCCATTAACCAAAGCGCAGAACGATGTGCAGATTCTGTTTCTATTGATCCAACGTCTCGGTTTCATAAGTAAACGAGAAGTTGGATCTGGTTTCGTCCAAGTCTTTTACCCACCGGGGGATGAGCTTCGAGATGCATAACATTCTCATTCGTCTGCCGTTAACCAGAGCGAAATTAATCAGTTATTCTCGCAATTGTCTTCGCTCAGACAAGGTCTCAGCGAGAGATCTCATGTGACTGATACATTGTGCGGAACTGCCGTGATTTTATTCCAATGGGGCGGTTATGCATTGGTCCTCTCCAGATTTCTTTTGATTCAGAATTGGAGGGTGAAGATTATTTCGCTCGATACGGACATCTTGTCAAATCAAGTGAATAAGAGATTCAGACTTGGGCAAGTTTTCAGTGTTTAACTCAAGTAGTTCCATTGTAATTGCCAGATCCGAGTTTTACAGTTTTGACGGATCTCAGTCAAACACTTTGGGTAGTTTCATTAAACCCAATGGATTTGAAGTGCCAGGGTCTTTTGTTTCCGTAGTTCCTTATCAAACAAACAAACATCAAGAATGATGTCATTTTGGCTTGCGCTACGTTATTGATGAACGTTATTCAGAATGCTCATATGCTAATTCTGTCCAACAACTCGACGGTATTAGCGTATTTTCGGAATTATGGAGGCACTCATTCCATCCTGTTATTCATGTTAACGGAAGGAATGTTTCGGTTGGTACTAGAACATCAAGTTCTTCTACTGGTCCATCATATTCTAGGTCGTCTGAATGTATTAGCGGACTCCCTTCACGGAGGGGCCGTTTGTTGCCACCAGAATGGACTTTCAACAAACCAGTATTCAATCAGATTACTACCAAGGAGAGAGGCCAATGATCAACTTTTTCGTGACGTATCTCAACAATCAGTTGCAGACGTATGTGTCACAATGTTTGGGTCTTCGAGTGTTTGCAGGAAACGCTCTATCGATCTTGTGAAACGGAATAATAAGATATACGTATCTGCCAGCGCCGTTGATTTAACAGATATTGCTCAATGTAATTATTTCGACGCAAATTCTGTTGGTAGCTTCTCTAGATCCACAAAGACTGAGGATTAATTTACTCAGGCGTCTGTTGTGGGACATGCCGTGGAAGCTTCCTCCACATTTCGGTCCATTCTGTGGTCAGATGGATTCAATCTACTATCAGTTCTGCTAATGATTATATCTTCATTCAGCAGTCTGTGTGTTAGTTTTAAGCTCATGAAGTAAGAGTTCTTCTACATCATAGGCTTAAGCTAATAATGTTGATATTACAGATCTAATGAGGGCTGCATATTGGTCTTAGCCCTCCATTTTCACGATTTTGTATCTGAGAATATTGAGTCCTTTCTGCAGATCTACATTGTTTGGGTCTGTTATTTTTTACTCAGAATGTCGTCTACTAAACAGTGGCAACTATATGTGTATAGGCTTTCGGTTCCGGCAGTGACTGTCCTGCTGCCCTCTTTGCTCTGGAGTATTTGATCCAGGGCAAGGGGAAGGGGGGGGGGCGGGGGGGGGGGTGGTGTTCCATTGGGTCACCTGCTTTATAGTGTAAAGCAAGGGAATACCTCCCTTTGAGTATCAGTTCCTAGATGATTTTAAAGGGTAAAGCCTATGGTTTCTCATCTGTGTAATATTTTTTAAGTGTTGATTGGTGTGAAGTATCTGTATATCACGTGATTAATTGGGCGTTAATATACATTCTTCGAATGCTTTTAAATGAGTATATAGAGTCTCATTTCGCGAGACTCCCATATTAATTGGCTTTCCTTTAAAAAATTTTAGTATAAAGGGTTATACTAGATGTTTTAGAAATCATTGAGGTTATTGTGCTCAATTACAGATTGGTGTTGTGTCTTTCTTTTTTTGATACAAATAAGAAAGATACATTTAACCTATCTCTCCTTTTTAGCTCACCTGACTGAAAGTCAGGGTGAGCTATTCTGATCACTTTTCGTCTGGCGTCCGGCGTGAAGGTGGTATTTGGGCTTTTTCTCCCAAACCACTGGCCGCATATTAATGAAATTTCATGTGAGAAGGGGTTGCGTCTGCGGACTTTGATTTTTTGTCAAATTAGGTTTCAGCTCACATTGAGCAGAGGGATGGGGCAAAAATGCTGCAATTCTTAAAAAATCTTCTTCTCAAGAACCAGCAATAGCAGAGACTTGATATTTGGTATGCAGCTTCCTTTTGAGGTGTAGACTCAAGTTTGTTCAAGAGAAGTTGGAGGGGCTATATTTGACGATGTTAAAGGAGGGGCAAAAATTTTGGCCCCGCCCCAAATTCCTATTTTCCAAACCGCGAGGCCGATTTGAACCAAATTTTACATGAGTGCTTATTGGGTCATAAGTACCTAATTTATGCCAAAATTTTTTCCCCATAGCTCCGTGGGAACCACAGGAGCTAAAAATAGAAAAAAATGAAAACGCCCATATCTCCGAAACTACACGGCACTGAGAATTCTTATTTGTTGTGAAGCTTCCTTAGGACCAACAGAATGGAATGATAAAAAAAAATTGCCATCGGTTTTATCATGGGGTACTTTTTGGGGAGTTTGAAAAAGTGCTGAGTCAGCATTTTTTAACACTGTGGGTAATGGGAAAAACATAAGACTACTTTTCTCCGAAAGAACTGCTCCAAAAGCTTTAAAATTTCACATATAACATTTTTGGAAGATTGTTTCACATGTTTATTGAAATGAATTGCCTGCGTGGATATTTGGGCTCTCTATGGGAGCCCAAATGTTTAAATTAGTGCAGTATGAGGAGTATTTTTGAAAAATCTTCTTGAGATCTAGCAATAAGAATGTTTTGATATTTGGTATGCAGCATCCTTAGGGGGGTGAGATTCAAGTTTGTTGAAGCCAAATCCCTGGGTTCATATTTAGGCTGAAAATTTGGGGTCCCGTTGCGGACTTCGAAATTTTGGACCAAAATCGGAAAAAATTTTTTTTTGTTTTTTCTGCGTTTCGATCAATTTTAAGACAAAAAAAAAAATTTTTTTTCTCCCCTGAAAATTTGGGGTGCGGGTGGGAAATTTTGGACGAAAATCGGAAAAATTTTTTTTTGTTTTTTATGCATTTCTGTCAATTTTTAGACAAAAAAAAAAAAAAATTTTTCCCCTGAAAATTGGACCAAAATCCGAAAAAAATTTTTTTTTTTTTTTTTTGTTTTTTATGCATTTCTGTCAATTTTAAGACAAAAAATTTTTTTTTTTTTTCCCCTGAAAATTTGGGGTGCGGGTGGGACTTAGAAAATTTTGGACGAAAATCTGAAAATTTTTTTTTTTTGTTTTTTATGCATTTCTGTCAATTTTAAGACAAAAAAAAAAAAAAATTTTTCCTCTGAAAATTGGGGGTGCGGGTGGGACTTAGAAAATTTTGGACGAAAATCCGAAAAAAATTTTTTTTGTTTTTTATGCATTTCTGTCAATTTTAAGACAAAAATTTTTTTTTTTTTTCCCCTGAAATTTGGGGTGCGGGTGGGACTTAGAAAATTTTGGACCAAAATCCGAAAAAAATTTTTGTTTGTTTTTTATGCATTTCTGTCAATTTTAAGACCAAAAAATGTTTTAAAAATTTTTTAGGCTTTTCCCTCAGGAAAAGACTATTGTTTTTCTACGGATTATTATTTTTTTTTTTTTTTTTTTTTTTTTTAGGCTTTTCCCTCTGGAAAAGACTTGTTTTTCTACGGATTATTATTTTTTTTTTTTTTTTTTTTTTTTTTCACACACATTTTTGTCCGTACGATTCAGAAGCCATTTTCGAACTGATTTTCACACGATTTGGCACACGCATATAGTGGCAAAAAATCTAAAAATGTACCAAAGCAGAATTTTCGATTTAACCCTTATTTCGCCAGAATTGGCAAAAAACTGCCAAAATTGGGGTTTATCGGCACTTTCTCGAAACACGTCTTTAGGATTTTTTTTAAATATTCATAATTACAAGAGCTGCCTATGACACAACCTTTGATACGCACGACATATTAGGCGATGCATATGGTAACCCTGCACAGGCTGCCAAACATCGAAATTTTGATGAAATGGGCCGGTTTCAGACCCCAACAGCACCCAAACGATACCCGAGAGGTAAACATAACTTCCTTTATTGGAAGTGGAATTCACCGTGGATCATTTTTGTAAGTAATAAGGGTGTTCAGAAAACCAAGTGTTAACCCATTTAGGGCTGGTTAAACAGCAATACCCCCAGAAAGCTCAAAACTTCATGTTTTCCGTGGATTTCTCTAAACAAGTCTTGTAGATTTTCAAGAAATATTGGTCACTCTCAGGTCTTGGTGTGACATTACAAGTTGCATTGATAAAATATTCCGGTCAGCATTAGTTAACCCTCCCCGAGCTGCTAAACGTAAAAATTGTGATAAAATGGGCTGTTTTTAGACACCAACAGCACCCAAACGATATACCACAGAGAAAGGGGCCTTCATTTATCGGACGCAAAATTGATCGGAAAATATTTTTGAAAGTGGCAAGGGTATTCAAAATTTGACGTCTTAACCCATTTTGGGCTGGTTAAAGAGAGATACCCATTAAAATCTTAAAATACCTGTTTTCTGTGGATTTCTCTAACAACATCTTGTAGGTTTTCAAGAAAAAATCGGCTATTTGCAGGTCTTGGTGTGACATTACAAGTCGCATGCACAAAATATTCCGGTCAGCATTAGTTAACCCTCCCCGGGCTCCTGAAGGTCAAAATTGCGATAAAATGGGCTGTTTTTGGACACCAACAGCACCCAAAGGATACACCACAAAGAAAAGTGCCTTCTTTTATCGCGCGTACAATTTATACGGAAACATTTTTGTAAGTAGTAAGGGTATTCAAAAGTCGACGTCTTAACCCATTTTGGAAAGGCTAAAGAGAGATATCCCTTGAAAGCTTTAAATTCCCATTTTCTGTGAATTTCCCTAACCATAACTTGTAGGGTTTCAAGACAAATTGACTATTCGTAGATCTTTATGTGACATTACAAGTTGCATGGACAAAATACTCCGGTGAGTGTTTTTTAACCATCTACAAGCTGCCAAGCATCGTAATGTTGTTAACATGGGACTGTTTTCAGACATGCACAGCACCTAATGTATACATCAGAGATAAACATAATCTCCTTTGTTTGAAGTGTAATTCACAGAGGACCATTTTTGTAAGTAATAAAGGTATTCAAAAAGCCAAGCGTTAACCCCTGTTGGGTAGCTTAACAGGGATACCCATCAAAAGCTTAAAAAATCGTTTTCCCTGGATTTCTACAAACATTTTGTGGGGTTTTCAAGAGAAAATGGCCGTTGATAGGTCTTGGTGTCATATGACCAGTTGAATGGATCAATTATTCTGGTAGGCATTTGTCAACCCTTCATAGGCTGCTAAATGTAAAAAAAATTGATGAAATAGTCTGTTTTTGGACACCAACAACATCAAATGGAAATGCCACAGAGAAACGTAACTTTTTTTACCGGACGCAAAACTGATAGGGAAACATTGATATTGATATTAACCCATTCTACCATTAATGATGGGTTTTACCTAAACATTTTTTTATCAAACCCAAACCGAGTCATTTGAGACTACTATACTCACCTTTCTCATAACATCAATGAAGGAACTTTAGTGAGACAGTTAAAAACAATTCATCAGACACTGTGGGGTCAAGAAAAATCATGGAATCTAATCGGGAAAAGCCATGATTCTCCAGAATCATAAAGTCTAGTTTAGTCTGTATTTTGTCCGTATAGAAAATGTCTCGCCCACATATACCTAAACATGATTCAATGATACAATTGGACATATTTCTCTCGTAAAACCTGAAAAAGACTTGATTTATTTCATTTTAGGATTGCGCGTGTATATTCTTAGAAGATTCTCTGTGTGTTATTAATATACAGCGTCAGTCTTTGATCTCGTTTGGGACGATCAGTGATTAACACCTTTTCGACAAGAGCCATCGAAATTGAAAATAAAAAAAAAAATCAAATTTCACTAAAACCTTTTGCAGAATCGTGTTTTTCAGAAAACTCTTTCGCGATTGCATGTGTCGTTTTCAAAATTCCGATCAGTAATCACAAAATTATAAATATGTTGTTGTCAATAACAAAATTGAAAGCATGTCCGTCAAACTTGCATGATGTCAGAACTCGACTCGGGTGAAATACTGCAGTGATGCAGTGAAAGTTCGAGAGTAATAAACGCTGATATCGCAGAAGGCTTTAAACTGTCCATGGAATGGTCCTAAAATCTTGTTTATGTTTGCAGCTTTACTGCAAATAGGTTTCCCGTTGTTTCTTGTTGAAGTGTTGTTTCCGTCAAGGCCAAGTACCATAGAAAATTTGGAACACTGAGCAGTGGGCCTGCCCCATGAACACCTGCCTCTTATTAAAATTAATTAGCGGGGACATCTGCCCCCCCCCCCCCCTTCCTCCTGTTTTTTTTACCTAGGACACCTGCCCCCTATTGTTTCTTTTACCTAGGACACGTGCCCCCTTCCCCTGCTGTTTTTCACCAACTACACCTGCCCCCATTTGTTTGCTAACGGGCCCCTCCCCATTGGCCTTTCTATCTTTAGAAGCACCCGGGCCGACGGGGAGAGGGCGTGGTTGTGAGCATGGCTAGATTTCGCTGAAGGAAGGTACCCTCAAATCTGGGTCGAAAGTGGCGAAAATGACAAAAGGCTACTTCAACGTATGGTAACGGTATAAACTTCAGGCGATCTGGGCGATGTACAGACGAAAGATCATACCTTGGAGCCGGTTAGGTAATTTGGCACAAAAAAACTCCGATTTTGTGCTCAATCGCTGCTCTACAGTAGTCTACAATAGTGCCCAATTCCATTCCAAACTGATAGAGTCGGGACGAATAGTACTCTGACTTTCCACGCGATGCGTGGTGTTCTCCACTCGGTCTCGACACTTGCAACAGATGCCAAAATGTCGGCCAGGGTGCGTAGAACAAGTTCTGAAAATTAGAAGTCGCTGCCTTTGGCGGTCTGGACACGGTTCGTGTTTGTGAGAAGTGCAATTTTAATGTCAAATTGGCAAATTTTCGTTAATCGTTTCCCGCCAAAACACCTACTCACCGCCGATTTCTTTTCACTGCAACTTCTTCCGATTATCTAAGGTTTAAAGATAGTGTCAGGATACCCCCCCCCCCCCCCCCCCCCCCCCCCCCCCCCCCCGCACCGAAACCTGGGACTTTATGCTCAATCGCAGCTCCACAGTCGTCTACAACACTGCCCATTTCCATTCTGGACTGATAGAGTCGGGACGAATAGTACTCTCTCCTTCCAAGCGATGCCTGGTGTTTTCCAGGCGGCTCGGACGCTCCAAACAGATCCCAAAATGTCGGCCAGGGTTCGTAGAACAAGTTCTGAAAATTTCAAGTCACTGCCTCCAGTGGTCTGGACACGGTTCGTGTATGTCAGAAGCGCTATTTTAATGTCCAATATGCAAATCTTCGTCAATCTTTTCCTGCCTGCCAGAAACCCAATCACCGCCAATTTCTTTTCACTTTGAACTTCTGACGATTCTCTTAGGTTTAAAGGTTGTGTTGGGATCCCTGGGTGGCGGTCTTAAAAAAGCAACTTCCATTTACAGAGAGAGGGGGGGGGGGGGGGGGGGCTCTAAAGGAGTCTGCGCCCATTCACGACGTCTTTTTTCGAACTGGCTTGAAAAGGAAGGACCAAATTCAGACAGTTACCTCCTCTCTTCAAAACGCTATATCCCAACCAATTCTAGGCAGATTTCCATGAAATTTTCACTCGTTGTTCATGGATGTTTGCGGCATCACTTTCCATGAAGAGCGATACGAATTTCGCATTTCGTCACGTCGAATTCGAAAAGAGTGCATGCGCATGAATTTCTCTGATAACATCTTATAGATTTTAAGTAAAAATGGCCATTCGCACTTTTTGGTTTGAAATTGCAAGTTGCATGAATAAATATGCCTGTTAGCACATGTTAACCCTCTACAATTGGCCAGACATCAATATTTTGGATACATTTGAGATAAAATTGACCATTTTCAAATAGACAGAGCACTCAAAGGGTATGTGTCAAACAAACATAACTCCTTTTGTCGGTCATTAACTTGTGGGATGACGATATTGATATTAACCCACTCTACCATTAATGATGGTTTTTACCTAAACAATTTTTTTATAAAACTGAGTCATTTGAGACTACTATAACCACCTTTCTCATAACATCAATGAAAGAACTTCAGTGAGACAGTTAAAAACAATTCATCAGACACTGTGGGGGCATGAAAAATCAAGGAATCTCATCGGGAAAAGCCATGATTCTCCAGAATCATAAAGTCTAGTTTTTTGGGGTTTTTTTTTTTTTTTTTTTCCACACATTTTGTCCGTACGATTCAGAAGCATTTTCGAACCGATTTTCACGAAATTTTGAACACGCATAGAGGGGCACAAAATCTAAAAATGTACCGAAGCGGAATTTTCGATTTAACCCTTATTTCGTCAGAATTGGCAAAAAACTGGCAAAATTGGGGTTTATCGGCACTTTCTCGAAACACGTCTTGTAGATTTTTTTTATACATTCGTAATTGCTAGACCTATCTGTGACACGCCCTTTGATACACACGACATATCAGGCGATGCATATGGTAACCCTCCACAGGCTGCCAAACATCGAAATTTTGATGAAATAGGCCGGTTTCAGGCCCCCACCGCACCCAAACAATACATGGGAGATAAACATAACTTCCTTTGTTGGAAGTGGAATTCACCGAGGATCATTTTTGTTAGTAATAAGGGTGTTCAAAAAAGCAAGTGTTAACCCGCTTTGGGCTGGTTAAACAGCAATACCCCCAAAAAGCTAAAAAATTTGTGTATTCCGTGGATTTCTCTAAACGAGTCTTGTAGATTTTCAAGAAAAATTTGTCACTCCCAGGCCTTGGTGTAACAATAGAAGTTGCATGGACAAAATACTGCGGTGAGCATTTGTTAACCCTCCACGGACTGCTAAATGTCAAAATTGTGATAAAATGGGCTGTTTTTGGACGCCAACAGCACCCAATGGGTACGCCACAAAGAAACGTGCCTTCTTTTATCGAGCGCACAATCTATACGCAAACATTTTTGTAAGTAGTAAGGGTATTCAAAAGTCGAAGTCTTAACCCATTTTGGACAGGATAAAGAGAGAGACCCCTTAAAATCTTAAAATTCCCATTTTCTGTGGATTTCTCTAAAAACATCCTGTAGGTTTTCAAGAAAAATTGACTACTCGCAGGTCTTTGTGTGATATTACAAGTTGCATGGACAAAATATTCTGGTGAGCGTTTATTAACCCTCTAGAGGCTGCCAAGCATCGTAATTTTGTTGAAATGGGCTGTTTTCAGGCACGCACATCACCCAACGTGTACCTGAGAAATAAACATAATCTCCTTTGTTAGAAGTGGAATTCACCGAAGACCATTTTTGTAAGTAATAAGGGTATTCAAAAAACCAAGCGTTAACCCATTTTGTGGTTGTTAATAGTGATACCGATCAAAGGCTTAAAAATTTATGTTTTCCCTGGATTTCTTTACAAACATCTGGTAGGGTTTTCAAGAGAAAATGGCCATTGATAGGTCATGGTGTCACATTACCAGTTGATTGGATAAATTATTCCTCTAAGCATTTGTTAACCCTCCATGGGCTGCTAAATGTCAAAATTTTGAAAAAAATAGTCTGTTTTTGAACAACAACAACATCAAATGTGAATACAACAGAGAAACATAACTTCTTTTACCGGACGCAAAACTGACAGGGAAACATTTTTGTAAGTAGTAAATGTATTCAAAGATCGAGGTCTTAACCCATTTTTGACTGGTTAAGGAGATATACCCCTTAAAAGCTTAAAATTCCAGTTTTCTGTGGATTTCTCGATTTCTCAAAAAAAAAAATTCAAGAGCAATTGACCAATCGCATGTTTTCGAGTGACATTACAAGTTGCATGAACAAAATGTTTCGGTAAGCATTTGTTAACCCCCCAGAGGCTGCCAAGCATTGACATTTGGAGAAAATGGGCTGTTCTTGGGCAACCATAACACCAAATGTGTACCTACGAGATAAACATAACCTTCTTCATTGGAAGTGGAATTCACCGTCGATCATTTTTGTAAGTGATGAAGATATTCACAAAACCAAGCATTTACCCTTTAGAGCTGGTTAAAGAGAGATACCCCTCAAAAGGTTAAAAATGCATGTTATCTGAGGATTTCTTTAAAAACATCCCGTAGATTTTCAGGAGAAAATGGCCATTCTCATATCTTAGTGTGACATTACAAGGTGCATGTACAAAATATTCCTGTAAGCATTTGTTAACCCTATGCAGGTTCTCAAACATCAAAATGTTGATAAAAAGGGCTGTGTTTGCATACCCACAGCACCCGAATTTGAGACGAGAGATCAAAATAAGTGGAAGTAGAATTCACTGAGAATTATTTTTGGAAGTAATAAGAGTATTCAAAAAACATCACTTAACCCGTTTTGGACTGGATAAACAATGATACCCATAAAAAGCTTAAAATTCATGTTCTCCCTGGATTTCTCTGAAAACATCTTGTAGATTTTAAAGAAAAAGTGGCCATTCGCAGTTCTTGGTGTGACATTACAAGTTGCATGAATGAATATTCCTGTTAGCACTTGTTAACCCTCTACAAATTGCCAGACATCAATATTTCAGATACATTTGAGATAACATGGACCATTTTCAAATAGCCACAGCTCAACATGGGTATGTGTCAAACAAGCATAACTCCTTCTGTCGGTCATTATCTTGTTGGACGATGAAATTAACATTAACCCATTCCACCGTTAATGATGGTTTTTACCTAAACAATTTTTTTATCAAACTGAGTCATTTGAGACTACTATACTCACCTTTCTCATAACATCAATGAAGGAACTTCAGTGAGACAGTTAAAAACAATTCATCAGACACTGTGGGGTCATGAAAAATCATGGAATCTCATCGGGAAAAGCCATGATTCTCCAGAATCATAAAGTCTAGTTTTTTTGTTGTTTTTTTTTGTTTTTTTTTTTTTTTTCCCACACATTTTGTCCGTACGATTCAGAAGCCATTTTCGAACCGATTTTCATGAAATTTTGCACACGCATAGAGGGGCACAAAATCTAAAAATGTACCCAAGTGGATTTTTCAATTTAACCCTTATTTCGTCAGAATTCGCAAAAAACTGCCAAAATTGGGGTTTATCGGCACTTTCCCGAAACACGTCTTGTAGATTTTTTTTTATACATTCATCATTGCTAGACCTGTCTGTGACACGCCCTTTGATCCACACGACATATCAGGCGATGCATATGGTAACCCTCCACAGGCTGCCAAACATCGAAATTCTGATGAAATAGGCCAGTTTCAGGCCAACACTGCACCCAAACAATACATGAGAGATAAACATAACTTCCTTTATTGGGAGTGGAATTCACAGAGGATCATTTTTGTCAGTAATAAGGGTGTTCAAAAAACCAAGCGTTAACCCGTTTTGGGCTGGTTAAACAGCAATACCCCCATAAAGCTCAAAAATTCGTATTTTCCGTGGATTTCTCTAAACGAGTCTTGTAGATTTTCAAGAAAAATTTGTCACCCCCAGGCCTTGGTGTGACAATAGAATTTGCATGGACAAAATGCTGCGGTGAGCATTTGTTAACCCTCCACGGGCTGCTAAAAGTCAAAATTGTGATAAAATGGGCTGTTTTTGAACGCCAACAGCACCCACTTGGTGTACCACCGAGAAAGGTTCCTTCTTTTATCGGACGCAAAATTGATGGGGAAACATTTTTGATAGTGGTAAGGGTATTCAAAAGTCGAAGCCTTAACCCATTTTGGACTGGTTAAAGAGAGATACCCCTTAAAAGCTTAAAATTCCCATTTTCTGTAGATTTCTCTAAAAGCAACTTGTAGGTTTTCAGGAAAAATTGTCTATTCGCAGGTCCTTGTGTGACATTACAAGTTGCATGGACAAAATATTCCGGTGAGCATTTATTAACCCTCTACAGGCTGCTAAGCATCGTAATTTTGTTGAAATAGGCTGTTTTCAGATGCGCACAACACCCAATGCATACCAGAGAGATAAACATAATCTACTTTGTTGGAAGTGGAATTCACCGAGGCACAAATTTGTTAGTAATAAGGGTATTAAAAAAACCAAGCATTAACCCCTTTTGGGATGGTTAATAGCAATACCCATCAAAAGCTTAAAAAATCATGTTTTCCCTGAATTTCTTTAGAAACGTCTCGCAGGGTTTCAAGAGAAAATGGTCGTTGATAGGTCTTAGAGTCACATTACCAGTTACATGGATAAAATATTCAGATAAGCATTTGTTAACCCTCCATGGGCTGCTAAATGTCAAAATTTCGAAAACAATAGTCTGTTTTTGGACACCAACAACATCAAATGGGAATGCTGCAGAGAAACATAACTTCTTTTACCGGACGCAAAACTGATAGGGAAAATTTTTAGTAAGTAGTAAGGGTATTCAAAAATTGAGGTCTTAACCCATTTTTGTCTGGTTAAGGAGATGTACCCCTTAAAAGCTTAAAATTCTCATTTTCGGTAGATTTCTCCAAAAAATCTGGTAAGTATTCAAGAGAAATTGACCATATGCAGGTCTTGGAGTGACATTACAAGTTGCATGAACAAAAGATTCCGGTAAGCATTTGTTAACCCTCCAGAGGCAGCAAATTTTGAGAAAATGGGCTGTACCTGGCCACCCATTACACCCAATGTGTACCTGCGAGATGAACATAACCACCTTCATTGGAAGTGGGATTCACCGAGGATCATTTTTGTTAGTAATGAAGGTATTCATAAAACCAAGCATTAACCCATTTAGAGCTGGTTACAGGGTGATAATACTCAAAAGGTTAAAAATTCATGTTATCCAAGGATTTCTCTAAAAACATCACGTAGATTTTCAAAAAAAAATTGGCCATTCTCAGATCTTAGTGTGAATTACAAGTTGCATGTACAAAATATTCCAGTAAGCATTTGTTAACCCTATGCTGGTTCTCAAACATCAAAATGTTGAAAGTTTGCATACCCGCAGCACCCAAAGTTAAGAGGAGAAATCAACATAAGTGGAAGTAGAATTCACGGAGAATTATTTTTATAAGTAACAAGCGTATTAAAAAAACAACCCTTAACCCGTTTTGGGCTGGATAAACAATTATACCCGTCAACAGCTTAAACTTCATGTTCTCCCTGGATTTCTCTGAAAACATCTTGTAGATTTTTAAGTAAAAATGGCCATTCACAGTTTTTGGTGTGAAATTACAAGTTGCATGAATAAATATTCCTGTTAGCACTTGTTAACCCTTAACAAACTACCAGACATCAATATTTTGGATACATTTGAGATAAAACGGACCATTTTCAAATAGATACAGCACTCAGTGGGTATGTGTCAAACAAACATAACTCCTTTTGTCGGTCATTAACTTGTTGGACGACGATATTGATATTACCCCTCTCCACCGTTAATGATGGTTTTTACCTAAACAATTTTTTTTATCAAACTGAGTCATTTGAGACTTCTATACTCACCTTTTTCATGACATCAATGAAGGAACTTCAATGAGACAGTCAAAAGCAATTCATCATACACTGTGGGGTCATGACAAATCATGGAATCTCATCGGGAAAAGCCATGATTCTCCAGAATCATAAAGTCTAGTGTTTTTTATGCATTTCTGTCAATTTTAAGACAAAAAAGACATTTTTTTTTTTTTTTACACCAAAAATTTGGAGTCCGGGTGGGACTTAGAAAATTTTGGACCAAAATCCGGAAATTAGTATTTTTATACTGTACCAATGATCCAGACTTAGCTGGTGCTAACTCCAACAAAAACCAGGGCCAAACACAAATTTTGCCCCCCAATCCCCAAAATTTGCATCCAAAACAAAAAGAAATCATGTCCTAAAGGACCTCCATAGTACGACTCTACTGCGCATGCGCAGTGACGCAGTCGTCCCGAAATTGGCGCCAAATTTCATTCTCTGTTTGGCCCTTCATCAGTCAACATCTCACTGATCTTTGTGCTTGTAAATCTCAGTTTAAAGGATGCCAGACACGTAATTTTTGGAGAAAATGTGATTCTAAGGAGGATAGAAGGAGGAGAGGAAAAAAGAAGTGGCAAAAAATAATCAGGGCTGTACTTAAAATTTTTTGTTGAAATTATGTTAAGTTGCCTATTTTCGAGGCATGGGCCTCTTGTTGTCATTCTTGCTAATTGTTGCACTGCTTATTCAGTGTTTCCTCTCCCCTAGCCTTCTAAAGTCCCCCCTTGCAATTCTCCCATGCTTTTGGCATATTTTTGAGAAGTTTCATTTCTAAAATTTCCTGGGAGAGTTGCTTGGTTACAGAATGTTTTCTGTTATTTTCCCCATAGTTACGTTTTCACCCATGGGTGTATAACGTTTGTGTTCTGCATCTTCCATCTGATGTTCTGCAGATTCTCCCCTGGGAGTCTCTGTTTTGCATCAGATAGAGTGTAATTGATGACTGATTCCGGGCCAGTTTTTTCAGTGCCTGGAGTCATGTTTTCTAGTGTGTTTACACTGTTTGTTTTCATTGGCAACAGCCTTTTTTGAGGGGGGCTGTTTGCCTTTGGGTTAGTTTATCTCATTATAAGATACATTTATATTATCCGAAAGTGTCTCATTAATTATTTTATATAATTTTAAAATTTTTGACCACACTTTGCCATCGGATCCATCGGGGCTCAACGTTACTTTTCAGCAACTTGGGCTTCTCTGAAAAAATATTTTTTCAAAATTATTTTGTTTTGCAATTGTTTTTTCATTTATTAATGGATCATGTTATTATGTATCTTTGTGTCAGGGGTTTTTGCGAGTAACTAGGACTTATTGTTGTTCTTTCACAATGAAGGGACGTTGTTCAAATTGTAATAGGAAGAAATCTTCCTCTGACTTTCATGATCATTGTATTAATTGTAGTCAGTGTTCTCGCATTAATCCCTGTCCTATATGTGAACATTGGGATGAGAAACATTGGAAACGTGTGTCACGATATGTTGTTTCTGGAGAAAGAGCGATGCCGGCTCTTTCTCCACAAGGTCACTCTACTCTCTCAGTTTCTATTTCAGAGGAACCAGAACAGGGTGATGTTTCCATGTTATCTTCTTCAAGTGTGCGTCCGTCGTCACAAATGAATTCAGAGCTAGCGGCAAAAGTGCTCATGGAGATTAGACAAATGTCGTCCGCTAGCTCGCCCGGTGTAGCGTCCATTCACCGAATGGTTCGGCAGCCGGGTTTGTCCGATGCGGTCCAAGAGGAAATTTTGGGTGATGCGAGCACTATAAACATAATAGATGCACACCCAGTGACGGCGGATAGTAAACGAGAACGGAGGAAGCCTTTTAGTCCGGTTCCTAGCTCGTCCAGGTCCAGCCGGGCCGCGAGCGAGAGAGGCCCCTCTCTCGTACAACAACATCTGGGACCAGATGTTGTGGTACAAAATGTGTCTTTAGCGGAGCATACGTCCGTCGCTCGGGACGCTCCGTTGTATAAGCAGTCCGCAGAGACTGTTAAGGCTTCCTCTTCTCGTCGGCGCACACGACCGCACCTTGGCTGCGTGACCTCCGATATTTTGCCAGCTTCGCCGATGAAGGATTCTTCGGCGACCAGGTCACACCATCCGGCAGCCAGGGATTCGAGACCGATGGACTCCGGACGTTCGCATAGGAAAAGTATGCGGGAGCCATCTGATGCGGAGCTGCCCTCGGCGAAGCAGCGAAAGACTGCGCCTCCGCAAGTCTCGACGTCGGACATTCTAGTGCAGATAGCACAGCTTATCGCAGCATCCCAGCAGCCGACAGAAACGGTGTCGGATCGAGAATTATCCCACGGCGCTGGGTCGGTACGCTCCGCCGAAGCATCGGGGGCGGACGACCGGGAACATCGGGAGGTCCGACCGGATGGTGAAAGGGATACGGATGAATTGGAGCTATCCCTTTCGGAACAACATAAAGCTGCCGTGGACTTCATCCGGCACTTTCTTCCTCAAGTTGTTCCATCGGGCCAGACTGCTGCGCTTCCAGACAAGAGAATTATAGCGTCATTGGACTCTGAATTTTTTGAGCGGTTCAGGGACATCGCTCCCGAGTTTCCGTCGCAGTCCAATAATGTTGCAAGAACATTTGAATTATTGAACGACGCTATTTTTAAACTTGCTTCCAGGACGGGGAAAGCAGGTTTCTTGTCCGCAAATACTCTCAACCTGCCTTTCATTAATGCAAGGAATAAATTCGACACGGCAGGACAGGGTATACCGAGAGTTCCTCTGCGTATGGACGACGAGGCGGAAGACTTAGAGCTATCATTACCGTCGTCAGCTTCTATTCCAACCGCAGTGTTGGAAACAGCTATTGCGTCTAACAGAGCCAATTTAGATGCCTTATCTTACGCAGATCACCTTACTAAGGCGTTATCACTGCGCCTTCAAGGGGAAGAGTTTCAGGATATACAATCCTCTTTAAGACTTCTTTCAAGGGCAGTAGCTTATTCCACGTGTAACTCCGCCCTTTCAGTGGCAAATCTGGAGTTGGTTAGACGTGACGCAGCCCTGGCTACATCCACACTAGTGGATTCTAAGGTGAAGAACTCTCTTAGAGTCGCTTCGGTCTCAGGAGAACTTCTCTTTGACGGCAAGCTTTCCGCTATTTATGATAATATTAAAAAGAAAGCTAGTGATTCTCTGTTGTTCAGATCCGCTCCTAAAAGGTCGGATACAGCAGACACGAATAAGGCGGGCACTTCTGGGTCTTATGCGCCCAAGAGAGGTTCCTATAGAGGTTTCGGTGCATCCTCTGGCTCTTATTCGAGAGACCGTCAGGATAGCGACTCTCGTTCGGGACGTCCTTCAGGCCGGGACAATCGGTCGGATGCCCCGAGGTCGACGAGGCGAGGTGCGGGTCGTGGAAGACGTGGTTTCTCCTACCGCAGGCCTCGCAGATCCAGGAGGTGATGGCTTAAACCTCTATCGCGTTCCGGTTGGCGGAAGGTTGTCGAGTTTTTCTCAAGAGTGGGCGTCGATTACGGACGACCCGTGGGTGAGAGGAGTGACTTCGGAAGGTCTAAAGATATCCTTCAAACGAAAGCCTCCATTAACTCGAAGTCCAAAGTGGACTCATCTTTCGTCAAATCCACAGAAAAGAGACGCTCTGTTATCAGAGGTGCAGTCTCTTTTAATGAAGAACGCGGTAGAGGTCGTAGAAAACCAGGAATCGCTGGGATTCTACAGCCATCTGTTTCTGGTTCCGAAACCAGACGGCTCGTTCCGTCCAGTCATAGATTTGAGCTGGATAAACAAGCTGATCGTCGCTCCGAAGTTTTATATGGAGACGATTCGATCGGTCAGAGCGAGTATTCGGGTGAACGATTATGCAACGAGCATAGATCTCAAAGATGCGTACTTTCACGTCATGGTACATCCGACATTCCGAAAGTATCTACGCTTCGCAGTCCTAGGAGTGGTGTATCAGTTCCGGGCCATGTGCTTCGGATTGAATCTAGCACCCTGGGCTTTCACTCGGGTAATGAACTCGGTAATGATCTACTTCCGAGCTCATTCGTCTGCGGTAACGTCGGCCTACCTGGACGACATTCTTCAGAGGTACGGCAACGAGTTAACGCTTCAGAACGATGTTCAGAATCTTCTTCTATTGCTCCGACGTCTCGGTTTCATAGTAAACGAGGAGAAGTCGGATCTGGTGCCGTCCAAGTCATTCACTCATCTGGGAATGAGCTTCAAGACGCACAACAATCTCGTTCGTCTGCCGTTAACCAGAGCGAAATTAGTCAGTTGTTACGCTCGCTATTGTCTGAATGCAGACAAAGTCACGGCGAGAGAATTTATGAGACTGATAGGTCTGTGCGGAGCCGCCGCGGATCTCATTCCGATGGGACGGCTACGCACACGGCCTCTTCAAATTTTCTTGACTCAGAATTGGAGTGTGAAAATTCATTCGCTCGATGTAGACGTTCTCTTGTCAGATCAAGTGAAACAAGAGATTCAGACTTGGGCAAACATTCAGTGGTTAACTCAAGGAGTTCCGCTGCAGTTGCCGGATCCGAGTTTTACCATTATGACGGATGCCAGTCAAACAGGTTGGGGTGCATCATTAATCCCAACGGATTCGAGATGCCAGGGTCTTTGGGATCCGCAATTCCTGTGCAAGCACATAAACATCAAGGAAATGATGTCAATTTGGCTTGCGTTACGTCACTGGATGGACATTATTCACGATTCTCATGTCCAAATCCTATCCGACAATACGACAGTAGTGGCGTATATACGGAATCAGGGAGGCATCATTCAGTTCCGTTGTTCAATCTAACGGAAAGAATCCTTCTGTTTGCGTTGGAACATCACGTTCTTCTTTCGGTCCGTCACATACCGGGTCGTCTGAATGTGCTAGCAGACTCCCTTTCACGAAAGGGTCGCTTGTTGCCGTCGGAGTGGACTCTCAACAAACAAGTATTCAATCAGATTTGCTACCAATGGGAACGGCCAATGATAGACTTATTTGCGACACATCTCAACAATCAGTTGCAGACGTATGTGTCCCCGTGTCCGGATCCAAGAGCATTTGCAGTAGACGCTCTGTCGATCCCTTGGGACGGAATGATAGGATATGCGTATCCTCCAGCGCCGTTAATTCAACAAGTATTGCTAAAGATAAAACAATCTCAATGCAAGATTCTGTTGGTAGCATCTCTGTCGCCACAGAGACCGTGGATAAATCTACTCAGGTGTCTGTTGTGGGACCTACCGCGGAAGCTTCCTCCACGAGAGGATCTTCTTTCGCAGGGGAAATCGCGCCAACTCCATCACAACCCGCAAGGTCTCAACCTTCACGTTTTTCCGTTGTGCGGTCCTTCTTGCATGGCAAGCACTTTACAGGACGAGCAGTGGACGCGATTTCTAACTGT
The DNA here is from genome assembly GCA_031216915.1 of Pictodentalium vernedei. NCBI lineage: Eukaryota > Metazoa > Mollusca > Scaphopoda > Dentaliida > Dentaliidae > Pictodentalium > Pictodentalium vernedei. Next base: position 629,105,940 of record CM062295.1, on the reverse strand, counting down.
AGGAGGACCTCCTCTTCGCTAAACTATGCGGCTAAGTGGAAGGTTTTCCGTCGTTGGTGTAGGGATCATTCTGTAGATATATTTGATCCCTCTATACCAGACATTGCAAACTTTCTAGTATACTTGTTTGACGAAATCAAACTGCAGCCTGTTACTATAAAGGGTTATAGATCTATGTTATCTGATACCTATGCACATCATGATAGTTTACAAATTGGATCTAATGTCTCTTTATCGAAATTGGTTAGAAACTTTTCGATAAATAGACCCAGAACTCTTAGATTAATTCCTAAGTGGAATTTAGCTTGGGTTCTCCTTAAATTGAAGGAAAAGCCATTTGAACCTCTTGGGACAGTAGATTTCAAATTCTTATCTTATAAGACAGCTTTTCTCTTAGCTTTCTCTTCTGCCAGAAGAGTCAGTGAGCTTCATGCACTATCGGTGGATGATTCTCATTATCGTAGTGTTGGGAACACTATCACCTTCACTACTAATGTCGGTTTTTTAGCTAAGAATCAGGCTCCTAATAAATATCCGGAACCTATTGTTATTAAGGCTCTTCCGTCTTCAGACGGGCGTAGGCCTTTACTCTGTCCTGTTAGAGCACTACGTATCTATAAACAGAGATCTCAGTTCATCAGAAAGGGACGGAAACGTTTCTTTCTGTCTTTGATGCCTAATAGAAAGGACATTTCAGTCCATTCTATTGCTAGATGGATTCAGTTAACTATCCGTACTGCGTATGAAGATTTATCTTCTTCTCAGCAGTCTGTGCTTAAGATTTCTGCTCATGAAGTAAGAGCTCTTTCTACTTCCTGGGCTTATGCTAATAGTGTTGCTATTACAGATTTAATGAAGGCTGCTTATTGGTCTCAGCCTTCCACATTTACTAATTTTTATCTCAGAAATATTGAGTCCATTTCTGGAGACCTGCATTGTTTAGGTCCGTTATCTGTTGCTCAGAATGTCGTCCACTAAACAGTTGCAACTATAGTTATGCAGGCTTTCTGTTCCGGCAGTGACTCCGTCCGGCTGCCCTCTTCGCTCTGGGCTATTTGACCCAGGGCAAGGGGAAGGGCGGGGGGGGGGGGGGGGGGGGGGGGCGGGTGTTCCCTTAGGTCACCTGCTTTATAGTGAAAAGCAAGGGAATGCCTCCTCCAAGACAGTATTTCTGAGTCGCTTCCGGGATGGTTTTAAAGTGTAATATTAATGTTTAATTTCATTCATGTCTTATTTTTAAAGTGTAGCTCGGTGTGAAGCATTTGTATATGTCAAGTGTCAAACGGGCTTTAATATACAATACTCGGACACTTTTAAATGATTATAAAGAGTCTCAATTCTCTGGACTACTTTATTTATTGGCTTGCTTTAAAAATAATTAGTATAAGGGTTATACTGGATGTTAATAGAGAACATGAATGTTATTGTGCTCAATTATTAAGGGTAGTGTATCTTTCTAATTTAATATTAAATAAGAAAGATACATGTAAAGCCTAATACTCCTTTTCTCCTTAAGGGGTTACCTCTTTATTATATAATTGAGCTTATTGGATTTTCCTCTATGTCCTAGGCCCTCCAGCCTGTTTACTATTCAGCTAAGTCTGGGTCATTGGTACAGTATAAAAATGTTAAAAAATTTATAGTAATTTATATATTTTTTATACTTACCAATGACCCAGACGGGGATGGCCCTCCCTGAGTTGGGAACTCTTGCCTCCCCGCTGAGTACATAGCGCTGACCAGGCACTGCCAGTAAGAATGATATTTGGCGCCAATTTCGGGACGACTGCGTCACTGCGCATGCGCAGTAGAGTCGTACTATGGAGGTCCTTTAGGACATGATTTCTTTTTGTTTTGGATGCAAATTTTGGGGATTGGGGGGCAAAATTTGTGTTTGGCCCTGGTTTTTGTTGGAGTTAGCACCAGCTAAGTCTGGGTCATTGGTAAGTATAAAAAATATATAAATTACTATAAATTTTTTAACTTTAGCGTTTTTTATGCGTTTTAAGAAGAAGAAAAAAATTTAGGCTGAAAGTATTTTGTTTGGGAAAAAAATCTGTTTTTTATGTCTTTATCTCAATTTTGGGACGTTAAAGTGCAGGAACGGAAAATAGAAGGAAAATCCTGTGTATTGTGTGGGCACAATCGCTTCATCTAGTTGGTATATGCTTTTCTTAGGAGGGGCGTATGCAGCTTATTCAAGTCAAGTCCCTGGTTTGATATTTAGACTACCATGTCAGGTGAGCGCCCTCAGGCCCCCTGGGGCCTCTTGTTTGATTTCTGTTTACAGAGGAACAAGAACATGGTGTGGTTTCATGACGCCGTCAGGGAGTGTGTTTCCATCGTCGCATTATACTATAAGAGCTAGCGGAAAAGTGCAATTAGGCAAGGGCTAGGCTTTTGAACTAGCCCTTGCTTTTGAACTAAGTAAGGTTTACGTCCATTGTCTCCAGCTAGCTCTATCACATAGAATATCAGTGGCGTGATGCCGGGTATGTCCGTAGTGGTCAAGAAGAGGAATAAGGGTGTAGCAAGCACTATAAAAATACGAATATGCTCACCCTGCGACGACGGAAAGGAGGAAGCTCGGGAAGGAGGAAGCAGACAAGTTCTGAGGTATGCTCGTCCAGGTCTACCATGATCGCGAGCAAGAGAGAGGCCTCTCTCTCTTATAACAACATCTGGGGTCAGAAGTTGTTGGTAGGAACTTGTGTCAGTTGGAGCTTACCCTTTACCCTAAATTCTTCTCCTCGCTGTTGTTGTTGTTGTTGTTGTTCTTCTTCTTCTTCTCATACAACCGTGTCCAGGCCAGAACTTTTTTGTCTTTTGACCTAGGCTTATGATATTTAGCATGTGGGTGTATCACCATGAGACGATGTGTCACGTACCATCATGACCCACAGACGATCTTGATCTTTGACCTCCAGGTCAAATTACTGATTTTTTGGCAAGTTTGCTTGTTCGGTCCAGAACTTTTTTACCTTAGCTTATGATATTTGGTATGTGAGTGTATCACCATGAGACGATGTGTCGCGTACCATCATGACCCACATATGACATTGACCTTTTACCTCAAGGTCAAATTACTGATTTTTTGGCAAGTAAGCTTGTCCGGGCAAGAATTTATTTACCTTTTCACCTTGGCTTATGATATTAGGCATGTGGGTGTATCACCATGAGACGATGTGTCGCATTCTATCGTGACCAACATATGCTCTTGACCTTTGACCTCAAGGTCAAATTATTATTTTTTTTATCTTTTTGCCTAGGCTTATGATATTTGGCATGTGGGTGTATCACCATGAGACGATGTACCATCATGACCCACATGTGACATTCATGACCCATATATGACATTGACCTTTGACTTCAAGGGCTAATTACTGATTTTTTGGAAAGTAAACTTGTCCGAGCCAGAACTTTTTTATCTTTCCACCTTGGTTTATGATATTAGGCATGTGGGTGTATCACCATGAGACGACATGTGATGTACCATCATGATCCACATATGACCTTGGCCTTTGACCTCAAGGTCACATTATTAACTTTTTTTAAATCATTTGACCAAGGCTTATGATTTTTGTGTTATGATATTTGGCATGCGGGTGTATCACCATGAGACGATGTACCATCATGACCCACATATGACATTGACATTTGACCTGAAGGTCAAATTACTGATTTTTTGGCAAGTGAGCTTGTCCAGGCTAGAACTTAATTACCTTTTCACCTTGGCTTATGATATTTCACATGCGAGTGTATCACCTTAATACAATGTGTCGCCTACCTTCATGACCCATATATGACATTGACCTTTGACTTCAAGGGCAAATTACTGAATTTTTGGCAAGTAAGCTTGTCCGGGCCAGAACTTTTTTTTTATCTTTTCACCTTGGTTTATGATATTAGGCATGTGGTGTATCACCATGAGGCGACGTGTCATGTACCATCATAATCCACATTTGACCTTGACCTTTGACCTCAAGGTCACATTATTAACTTTTTTTAAAAATAATTTGACCTTATCTTATGATTTTTGTGTTATGATATTTGACATGTGGATGTATCACCATGAGATGAGTGTCGCATACCATCCTGACCCTCATATGACATTGACCATGACTTCAAGGTCAAATTACTGATTTTTTGGCAAGTAATCATGTTTTTCAGTTTTAAGCAATGCATAACTAACATGTCGAATCATGAGTTGACAATTGCTCAAAACTTCAGCCCATAATCTCGGTAAGTCATAGGGAACATTAAAGTGTATTTGTCTGAAGTCAGGTAGGTAATTCAGACTGGCTTTGGTGATATGATAGTTGAGTTGGAGCATATTGGCGACCTTGTTAAAATGGATGGTCAATCAACTATGATACAGGCATTACATGTGCCTGCGCTTTACAGTGAGTGAGATTAGCCCATGTTACTTGATTGATACGTTGCATGGCTTGTGCATTTTGAGTAACTACTGTTGGGGTGCATATGATTACCACTCAGTAGATGCAGCCCATATTGTACAACGTGCAGTATATTTGGTTTGTGAGATTGTATCGATGTTTGGCATGCATAATAGGCGATGGCACTAGTGGAGGACCAAGGGTGAATGGCTTAGCTACCCGTTTCCTCCATCCACCCCTTGCCCTTGCTTGCAGACATTTTTTTAGTCCCCTACCGGCATCGCCGAAGGGGAATATAGGTTTGCACTCTGTCCATCCATCAGTCTGCCAGTCCATCAGTCTGTCAGTCCATCAGTCCATCAGTCTGTCAGTCCGTCAGTCACACTTTAGTTTTCCGGACTTTTTTTGGAAATGCTTCTACCGAATGATTTCATTTTTGGTAACCAACTATAGAATGATGACTTACAGATCAAGTTTGAGTTTCATGCTGATTGCATTATTCTTGTGTGAGTAATGGCCCTTGGAAATATGGAAAAGCGCCAAAATATCAGTTTTCCAGACTTTTTTTGGATACGCTTCAACGGAATGATTTCATTTTTGGTAAACTACTATAGAATGATGACTTACAGATCAAGTTTGAGTTTCATGCTAATTGCATTATTCTTGTGTGAGTTTGGAAATATGGAAAGGTGCCAAAATATCAGTATTTTTATACTGTACCAATGACCCAGACATAGCTGGTGCTAACTCTTAAAAATATAGGGCCAAACACAAATTTTGCCCCCCAATCCCCAAAATTTGCATCTAAAACCAAAGAAACATGTCCTGAATGGCCCTCCATACTTCACCTCTACTGCGCATGCGCAGTGTCAAGGACGTCCCGAAATTGGCGCCATTAATCATTCTTTGTTTGGCCCTTCATCAGTTAACATCTGACTGATCTTTGTGCTTGTAAATCTCAGTTTAAATGATGCCAGACACATAAATATTAGTGAAATGGTGATTCTAAGGAGGATATAGAAGGAGGAGAGGAAAAATGAGTGACAGAAAATAATCAGGGCTGTAACTTAAAATTTTTTAATGAAATTATGTTAAGTTACCTATTTTCGAGGCAACTGCCTGTTGTGGTCATTCTTGTTATCAAGATTACACTGCTTATTCAGTGTTTTCCTCTCTCCCTTTCCTTTAAGTCCCCTCTTGCTATTCTCCCATGCTTTTGGCATATTTTCTGTAATATTATTACTAAAATTTCTTGGGAGTTTTAGCTGGATAACAGAATGTATTCTGTTCTTTTCCCCATGTTTACGTCTTCACCTATGGGTGGTTAGGCGTAGTGTTCTGCATCTACCATCTAATGTTCTGCAGTTTCTTCCCTGGAAGTCTCTGTTTTGCATCAGATAGTGTATTATTGGTAACTGATTTCGGGCCAGGGTGCCTGGAGTCTTGATCTAGTGTTTTTACACTTATTGTTTACATTTCCAACAGCCCTCTGTGAGAGGGGGGATTTCTTGAAAATAATATCTTGATGTTAATTTAATCATAACTAGACACATTATTATTGTTCGTAAGTGTTGCATAAATTGTTTAAAATATTTTTAGAATTTTTGTCCACACTTAGACTTGGAATCCATTGGGGCTCAACGTTACTTTTCAGAAACTTGGGCTGTTCTGAAAAAAGATTTTTTCAAAAGTTTTTGATTCAATTATTTTTTCTATGTTAATGGATCCTGTTATTATGTATTTTGATTGTCAGGGGTTGGTGCGAGTACTAGGACTTTGTTTTCTTTTCACATTGAAAGGATATTGTTCAATTGTAATAAGAGGAAATCTTCCTCTGATTTTCATAATCATTGTATAATGTAGTCAGTGTACTCGCACTAACTCCTGTTCTGTATGTGTTGATTACGATGACAACATGGGAAGCGTGTGTCACGGTATGTTAGTGGGGAATTGGCCATTCCGGTCCTTTCCCCGCAGGGTCACTCTACTTTATCAATCTCTATTTCAGACGATCATGATCAGGGTAATGTATCCGTGATGTCTTCCAAAAAGTGTGCCTCCGTCGTCACAATTAATGTAGAGCTAGCGGAAAAGTGCTCAGGTAATACATCAATTGCCTAAGAGGACCCTAGTAGGTTCGACGGCCTTTGACGTCCGCTAGCTCGCCCGGTGTAGCGTCCATTCATCGAATGGTTCGGCAGCCGGGTTCATCCGTTGCGGTCTAGAAAGGAGTTTTGGGTGATGCGAGCACTATAAACATCCATGTGCACACCCAGTGACGGCGGATTAGAGGAGAGAACTGAGGAAGCCTTTTAGTCCGGTTCATAGCTCGTCCAGGCCCATCCGGGCTGCGAGCGAGAGAGGCCCCTCTCTCGTACATCAACATCTGGCCCCAGATGTTATGGTACAAAATGTCTCGCATTCGGAGCATACAACCGCCACTCGGGACGCTCCGTTATATAGATAGTCCGGAGAGACTGTCAATAAGGCTTCCTCATTCTCATGGCAGCGCACACAACCGCTCCTTGGCTACATGACCTCCGATATCCAGTCAACTTTGCCAATCAGAGAATCCTCGGCGACCAGGTCACGCCATCCGATAGCCAGGGACACGAGGCCTGCAGACTCCGGATGTTCGCATAAGAAAGTATGCGGGAGTCAACGTACACAGAGCTTCCAGCGGCAAAGCATCGTAAGACCGCTTCTGCACAGGCCTCGGTGACGGACGTGCTATCCCAAATAGCACAACTTATCGCAGCATCCCAGCAACGACAGAATCTCTGTCGCATAATATAATATCCGACGACACTGGGTCGGGACGCTCCGCAGAAGCATCAGGTGCGGACGTCCGAAAATTTCATACGGTCCGACGGGATGCCGAAAGGGATTCGGAGGTTTTCGAGCTTTCCCTTTCGGAACAACATAAGCTGCTGTATATGTCATCCGACTTCATCTTCTAGAGGTTCTTCGTCGGACCAGAATGCTGCGATACCGGATAAGAAACTGATAGCGTCGGTGGACTTAGAAATTTTTGGTTCGGTTCAGGGACATCGTCCCTCAGTTCCGACACAGTCCAATAATGTCTCAGATACGTTCAATTTATTGAACGACGCTATATATTTTTTTTTATATGCTTGCTATGTACAAGCATATCTGGTTTCTTGTTCGCAAAATTACTGAGATGTCTTTCAAAAGTGTGTGTGAAGAACTCTCTCAGAGTCGCTTCGGTCCCCGAGAAGCTTCTCTTCGACGGTAACCTTTCAGCAATCTTGAATTGCTCGGTATACACGTTCTCTTGTCTATCAAGTGTAACAAGAGATTCAGACGTGGGCAAACATTCGGTGGTTGACTCAGAGTGTTACACTGTAGTTGCCGGATCCGAGTTTTTCGATTATGATGGATTCCAGTCAAACAGGTTGGGACACATTTTGATCCCAACGGATTCGAAGTGCCGGGGTCTTTGGGTTCCGTAGTTTTTAGGCAAGCTCTTTACTTCCAAAGAAGAATATTATGTTGGCTTGCACTACGTCATTGGATGAATTTTATTCAGAAACGCATGTTCAATCCTGTCCGATAATGCGACAGTAGTTGCGTATATCCGGAACCAGGGAGGCACTCATTTGGTTCCGTTATTGATTTTAACGGAAAGAATCCTTCTGTTTGTTATAGAACACCAAGTTCTGTTTCGGTTCGTCATATTCTCGGTTGTCGGATCGTATTAGCAGACTCCCTTTCACGTAAGGGTCGTTTGTTGCCGTCGGAATGGACTATCAACTAACAAGTATTCAATCAGATTTGCTATCAATGGGAGCACCCAATGATAAATTTATTTGTGACACAACTCTCCAATCAATTGTAGACGTATGTGTCACCGTGTCCGGATCCCTGAGCATATGTAGTTGACGCTCTATCGATCTAGTAGGACGCGATGATAGGATATATGTATCCTCCAGCGCTGTTGATTCAGCAAGTATTGCTAGGATTATTCATTCACAATACAATTTTGTTGGTAGCATCTCTGTCCCACAGAGACAGTGGATAAATTTACTTAGATGTCTTCTGTGGGACTTACCGCGGAAACTTCCTCCACGAGAGGATCTTTTTTCACTGGGGAAATCGTGTCAACTCTATCACAACCCGCAAGGTCTCAACCTTCACGTATTCCGTTGTGCGGTCCTTCTTGCATAGTAAGCACTGTATAGGACCAGCAGTGGACGCGATTCCTAACTGTAGAAGGACCTCCTCTTCGCTATACTATGCGGCTAAAGTGGAGGGTCTTCCGTCGTTGGTGTAGGGATCTTTATGTTGATATTTTTGATTCCTCCATACCAGACATTGCAAACTTTCTAGTATACTTGTTTAACGAAATCATCTGCAGCCAGTTACTTTTATAGGTTATAGGTCTATGTTATCCGATACCTATGCACACCATGATAGTTTACAATGGAGCCTAATGTCTCTTTATCTAAGTTAGTTTGAAATTTTTCGATAAGAGATCTAGAATCGTTAGATTAATTCCTATTCGGAATTTAGCTTGGGTTCTTATTAACTAAAGCAACCATTTGAATCCTTGGGACAGCAGTTTCAAATTCTGGTCTTTTAAGGCAGCGATTCTCTTAGCCTTCTCTTCTGCTGAAGAGTCAGTGAGCTTCATGCACTATCGGTGGACGATTCTCACTTTCATAGTATCGGGAACTCTATTACCTTTACTACTAATGTTGTGTTTTTGGTTAAGAATCAGGCTCCTAATGATATCTGGAACCTATTGTTTTTAAGGTCCTTCCGTCTTCGAGCGGGCATAGGCCTTTACTCTGTCCGGATAGACCTTTATGTATTTATTAACAGATCTCAGTTTATCAGTAGGACGTAAAGCTTCTTCTGGCTCTGATGCCTAATAGAAAGGTCATTACGGTCCATTCTATTACTTAATGCATTCAGTTAACTATCGGCACTGCTTAGGATAATCTATCCTTAACTCAGCAGTCTGTGCTTAAGATTTCGGCTCATGAAGTAAGAGCTCTTCTACATCTTGGGCTGACATATAGTTTTGCTATTATAGATTAAGTAGGCTGCATATTGGTCTCAACCATCCACATTCATGAATTTTTATCTCAGAAATATTGTATCCATTTCTGGAGACCTGCATTGTTTTGGTCCATTATCAGCTGCTCAGAAAGTCGATCACTTAACAATTGCAACTATTGCTATGTAGGCTTTATGTTCCGGCAGTAACTCCATCCTGCTGCCCTCTTCGCTCTGGGCTATATGAACCAGGGCAAGAAAAAGGGAGGGGGAGGAGGGTGTTCCCTTTGGTCACCTGTTTTTATTATGAAAACAAGGGGATACCTCCTCTGGAGTTAGTAATTCTGAGCTGTTACTGGGATGGTTTCTTAAGTGAAAGTTATGTTTTTAATTCGTTCATGTCATAGTTTTAAAGTATAGCATTTGAATATGTCATGTGTCAAACGGATGTTATTATACTATCCTCGGACACTTTTAAAAGAGTATAAAGAGTCTCAATTCTTTGGACTAACTTTATTTATTGGCTTACTTTAAATATAATTAGTATACGAATTATTCTGGATATTAATAGAGAACATGGATGTTATGATGCTCAATTATAGAAGGTATTGTGTCTTTCTAATTTGTCATAAATAAGAAAGATACACGTGAAGCCTATTTCTCCTTTTCTCCTACAGGAGATGACTCTATTTTATATAGCTGAGCTTATTGGATTTTCCTCTATGTCCTGGGCCCTCCAGCCTTTTTACTATTCAGCTATGTCTGGGTCATTGGTACAGTATAAAAATCTGAAAAAATTTATAGTAATTTATATATTTTTTATACTTACCAATGACCCAGACGGGGATGGCCCTCCCAGGTGTTGGGAACTCATACCTCCCCGCTGAGGACATAGCGCTTACCAGGCACTGATGGTAAGAATGATTAATGGCGCCAATTTCGGGACGTCCTTGACACTGCGCATGCGCAGTAGAGGTGAAGTATGGAGGGCCATTCAGGACATGTTTTCTTTGGTTTTAGATGCAAATTTTGGGAATTGGGGGCAAAATTTGTGTTTGGCCCTATATTTTTAAGAGTTAGCACCAGCTATGTCTGGGTCATTGGTAAGTATAAAAAATATATAAATTACTATAAATTTTTTCAGTTTCTGGACTTTTTTGGAAACGCTTCAACGGAATGATTTCATTTTTGGTAGCCTACTATAGAACGATGACTTACAGATCAAGTTTGAGTTTCATGCTGATTGCATTATTCTTGTGTGAGTTATGTCCCTTGGAAATATGGAAAAGTGCCAAAATATCAGTTTTCCTGACTTTTTTTGGAAACGCTTCAATGGAATGGTTTCATTTTTGGTAGCCTACTATAGAATGGTGACTTACAGATCAAGTTTGAGCTGTAAGTGTGAGTTATGGCCCTTGGAAATATGGAAAAGCGCCAAAATATCAGTTTTCCAGACTTTTTGAGGGAAATGCTTCAACGGAATTCATGCTGATCCCATCTAGGTTATAACATTTGTCTAATTCTTGATGCTCATTAGTCTGGTAGGGGACATTGTATTGCTTCAGCGATATGTGAGCTCTTGTTTATTTTCTTTTTTATTCTTGTAATTATTTCTTTGCCATCAAAAGTTCATGTTCTTGGTTTTTTTTATGTTTTTGGCCTCATAATCTTCAGAATACCTTGGGTGGTGGTATATTTCATCCCTTGCCAGCAAGAAGGCTTTGCAATGCTACAGCATTGCAAAGCCTTGTTACCCTTAAGGGACAAACTTATCAATTTTATTAACTTGGGTAAAATATCAGACAAAAACCATTTAATTTTCTTTTTTTCAAGTTTGCATTGGTTATAAAAAGAGAGCATGCAACAGCCAAAAGGACCTTGCAGGAGGGTCTGAGAAACAGATTTTTAATTTTTTTAGGCCTAATGTACAGGTAAATCATGACATCAATACAATATCTCTGGGAAGCCACCAATATAGATGTTAAATGCAGTAAATGACTGTACCATACAGTTGAAACTATAAGTCCTGTGACTGACGATATCAGAATTTATTGTTTTAAAAAAAAGTTAATCATACTTTCCCCCCAAATTCTACAAAATAATATCATGTGACCCCTCATTGGAACGAGCTCAGCGAGCTCGTTCCAATGAGAGGTCAAATGATATAGTTTTGTCGAACTTTTTTAACATTATTTTTTCAACTGCTGAAATTGTATATTATGTGAGTACATGCATACAATTCCTTGGGTAATGGGATAATATTATTCATTCGGGGCTACTGTTAAAAAACTCAAGACATCTTGAAAATTAAATTGTGGGTAAATAAATAATGATGATAAACCAATATTTTTGAAATTACTCTGGTATTCAATAGATATTGGTTTGAATACCGGTATAAATCGGATTATCGATATACCGTGCAGCCCTATGTCAAATGACACCATTGGCATAACTCAGTCCTTATAGAAAAAACAGTGTGCCCAACTCTGTACATTTCTATACTAGTAAACAGAGATCATTAATATTCCTAACCTCTGCTGGTATACATGTAGAGGTAATAATGTAAATAGGTATTAGAATTTGACTGCAAAAACAGAATGAAGAGAGAGGATTACCACTGAATTGCTGCACCACATATTCTCCACTCGAAAAGTACTTATAGTTGTTCATAACAGCACAAGAAACTTTTGTTTTCTCCTCAGAAATTGTAAATAATTAATAGGTGAAAAATCTCTCCCACAGTGATTTAATCATAATCCACCCTCACATACTGTAGTCGCAATATTTTCTTTTCGTTTGATCGTTTCAGTTTGTAATTTCACTACCAACATTTTTTGACGGACAATGACGAAAATCAATAGTTCGTATCTAGCAGTCACCCCAAATAAGCATACCAAGTTTCAAGTTATCACCAGCCTTTGAACTTGCTGCATTTGTGCACCAACTTATACCTTTTGCAATCTCTGCAGGGTATATTTATGAATTTCCATAAAAAAACCCCAAAACATTGACACAAACAATGGCCTTCAAACTTAGTGCATTTGTGCATTAACATCTTCCTTTGGCATTCCTCAGAGGGCACATTCATTATCAGGTTGTTTTGAAACTTTGTATGCTTATGCAGGGTAACAAAGATAGGAGCTATCGATTTTATTTTAATTGCCATCAAAAACTGTTGCTGTTAGCAACAATCTTTGAATTTATTTCATTTGCGCATCAACATTCTTGTTTGACATGTCCTACAGGGCACATTTATCGTATGATTGTTTTTGAATTTGGTGTGCTAATTAGGCGACACCTGTAGATAGGAGCTATTGATTAGCATTCATTTCTGTGAAAAAAGTTTCCTTTTACAATAACCTCTGAATTTACTGCATTTGTGTATCGACATTCTTGCTTGAGCCATCTTACAGTTTACATTTAAAAATGCATGGGTTACGTGTGCACACACAATGCTGTTGTGTTGAAGTTTCACCAAATAACCTTTGTACCAATAATCTTCAATTTTGCCATTTCACTTATAACTTACCAAGTTCAAGTTTGTCAAGTTGAGCTACAGTGTCATTGATACTTTCATTTTAAATTCCTTTTTGAATGTATACATAGAAATTACTGACAATGGCCAGCAAAGCATAGATATTGCACTTAAGTGAAGTATGTGGTCATTTTGGTAATTTAATATTTGTTTTATTTCTGTCAGAAACCATGTTGCCCTTTCATTGTCAAGCTGAATGGGGAGATTTTTATCATTGGTCAATTCAAGAAAAGTTTACTTAATATGTAAATATGATTGCAATAATTAAATCAACCCGACTTACGTACATCAATCCATTTATTTGGGGGCAGGGGGCATCGGCATTGCTGATGATTTGACTTAAGTGTCGAACCTATACCGATGGGACATTATCGACCGATAGCTGATGCCAGCGATCCGTACATTACTACTTCATTGTTCTGCAGTAAGGAGCGCATTTACTAATGGACATTTTCTGTGCTAATTGTGACAGGACTTCTAGTTTCAACTGTTGACCTGCAACAATTAATCGTGATTCACTTCAATTACGATACACTGGTCATGATTTAATACATATCATGCCCTGTGTATTGCATTATGATGAATATAAAAAATATCAGACAAAATTACTTTTGGGATTTTGACGTCTGGTGCAGTGAAAGTTGTTATTTGAATATGAACTATGACAGTGATAAACATGCAATTAAAAGGGTTACTCAATTTTCAAAATTTGTTAAATTTTCTAGAAAATCTTTCATTTTATTTCTCCTTTATATATTGTTTGACAGAGTTCACAGACAGAATGGTGACTTACAGATCAAGTTTGAGCTGTAAGTGTGAGTTATGGCCCTTGGAAATATGGAAAAGCGCCAAAATATCAGTTTTCCAAACTTTTTGGGGGAAACGCTTCAACGGAATTCATGCTGATCCCATCTAGGTTATAACATTTGTCTAATTCTTGATGCTCATTAGTCTGGTAGGGGACATTGTATTGCTTCAGCGATATGTGAGCTCTTGTTTATTTTCTTTTTTATTCTTGTAATTATTTCTTTGCCATCAAAAGTTCATGTTCTTGGTTTTTTTTATGTTTTTGGCCTCATAATCTTCAGAATACCTTGGGTGGTGGTATATTTCATCCCTTGCCAGCAAGAAGGCTTTGCAATGCTACAGCATTGCAAAGCCTTGTTACCCTTAAGGGACAAACTTATCAATTTTATTAACTTGGGTAAAATATCAGACAAAAACCATTTAATTTTCTTTTTTTCAAGTTTGCATTGGTTATAAAAAGAGAGCATGCAACAGCCAAAAGGACCTTGCAGGAGGGTCTGAGAAACAGATTTTTAATTTTTTTAGGCCTAATGTACAGGTAAATCATGACATCAATACAATATCTCTGGGAAGCCACCAATATAGATGTTAAATGCAGTAAATGACTGTACCATACAGTTGAAACTATAAGTCCTGTGACTGACGATATCAGAATTTATTGTTTTAAAAAAAAAGTTAATCATACTTTCCCCCCAAATTCTACAAAATAATATCATGTGACCCCTCATTGGAACGAGCTCAGCGAGCTCGTTCCAATGAGGGGTCAAATGATATAGTTTTGTCGAACTTTTTTAACATTATTTTTTCAACTGCTGAAATTGTATATTATGTGAGTACATGCATACGATTCCTTGGGTAATGGGATAATATTATTCATTCGGGGCTACAGTTAAAAAACTCAAGACATCTTGAAAATTAAATTGTGGGTAAATAAATAATGATGATAAACCAATATTTTTGAAATTACTCTGGTATTCAATAGATATTGGTTTGAATACCGGTATAAATCGGATTATCGATATACCGTGCAGCCCTATGTCAAATGACACCATTGGCATAACTCAGTCCTTATAGAAAAAACAGTGTGCCCAACTCTGTACATTTCTATACTAGTAAACAGAGATCATTAATATTCCTAACCTCTGCTGGTATACATGTAGAGGTAATAATGTAAATAGGTATTAGAATTTGACTGCAAAAACAGAATGAAGAGAGAGGATTACCACTGAATTGCTGCACCACATATTCTCCACTCGAAAAGTACTTATAGTTGTTCATAACAGCACAAGAAACTTTTGTTTTCTCCTCAGAAATTGTAAATAATTAATAGGTGAAAAATCTCTCCCACAGCGATTTAATTGTAATCCACCCTCACATACTGTAGTCACAATATTTTCTTTTCGTTTGATCGTTTCAGTTTGTAATCTCACTCCCAACATTTTTTGACGGACAATGAAGAAAATCAATAGTTCCTATCTAGCAGTCACCCCAAACAAGCATACCAATTTTCAAGTTATCACCAGCCTTTGAACTTGCTGCATTTGTGCACCAACTTATACCTTTTGCACTCTCTGCAGTGTATATTTATGAATTTCCATAAAAAAACCCAAAACATTGACACAAACAATGACCTTCAAACTTAGTGCATTTGTGCATTAACATCTTCCTTTGGCATGCCCCAGAGGGCACATTCATTATCAGGTTGTTTTGAAACTTTGTATGCTTATGCAGGGTGACAAAGATAGGAGCTATCGATTTTATTTTCATTTCCATCAAAAACTGTTGCTGTTAGCAACAATCTTTGAATTTATTTCATTTGCGCATCAACATTCTTGTTTGACATGTCCTACAGGGCACATTTATCGTATGATTGTTTTTGAATTTGGTGTGCTAATTAGGCGACACCTGTAGATAGGAGCTATTGATTAGCATTCATTTCTGTGAAAAAAGTTGCCTTTTACAATAACCTCTGAATTTACTGTATTTGTGTATCGACATTCTTACTTTAGCCAGTCTTACAGTTTAGATTTAAAAATGCATGGGTTACGTGTGCACACACAATGCTGTTGTGTTGAAGTTTCACCAAATAACCTTTGTACCAATAATCTTCAATTTTGCCATTTCACTTATAACTTACCAAGTTCAAGTTTGTCAAGTTGAGCTACAGTGTCATTGATACTTTCATTTTAAATTCCTTTTTGAATGTATACATAGAAATTACTGACAATGGCCAGCAATGCATAGATATTGCATTTAAGTGAAGTATGTGGTCATTTTGGTAATTTAATATTTGTTTTATTTCTGTCAGAAACCACGTTGCCCTTTCAGTGTCAAGCTGAATGGGGAGATTTTTATCATTGGTCAATTCAAGGAAAGTTCATTTAATATGTAAATATGATTGCAATAATTAAATCAACCCGACTTGCGTACGTCAATCCATTTATTTGGGGGTGAGGGGGGGGATCGGCATTGCTGATGATTTGACTTAAGTGTCGAACCTATACCGATGGGACATTATCGGCCGGTAGCCGATGCCGGCGATCAGTACATTACTACTTCATTGTTCTGCAGTAAGCAGTGCATTTACTAATGGACATTTTTGAAGTTTCACCAAATAACCTTGGTACCAATAATCTTCAATTTTGCCATTTCACTTATAACTTACCAAGTTCAAGTTTGTCAAGTTGAGCTTCAGTGTCATTGATACTTTCATTTTAAATTCCTTTTCAAACGTATACCGGTACATAGAAATTACTGACAATGGCCAGCAGATGCATAGATATTGAATTTAAGTGAAGTATGTGGTCATTTTGATAATTTAATATTTGTTTTATTTCTGTCAGAAACCATGTTGCCCTTTCATTGTCAAGCTGAATGGGGAGATTTTTATCATTGGTCAATTCAAGAAAAGTTTACTTAATATGTAAATATGGTTGCAATAATTAATTCAACCTGACTTACGTACGTCAATCGATTTATTTGGGGGCAGGGGGCATCGGCATTGCTGATGATTTGACTTGAGTGTCGAACCTATACCGATGGGACATTATCGACCGATGCCAGCGATCAGTACATTACTACTTCATTGTTCTGCAGTAAGGAGCGCATTTACTAATGGACATTTTCTGTGCTAATTGTGACAGGACTTCTAGTTTCAACTGTTGACCTGCAACAATTAATCGTGATTCACTTCAATTACGATACTCTGGTCATGATTTAATACATATCATGCCCTGTGTATTGCAATATGATGAATATAAAAAATATCAGACAAAATTACTTTTGAGATTTTGACGTCTGGTGCAGTGAAAGTTGTTATTTGAATATGAACTGTGACAGTGATAAACATGCGATTAAAAGGGTTACTCAATTTTTAAAATTTGTTAAATTTTCTATATTTTTCTAGAAAATATTTCATTTTATTACTCCTTTATATATTGTTTGACAGAGTTCACAGACAGTGTTCATGCTGCCTCAGAATTTTAATGTGTTAAAGCATAATATTTTTTGTGCGAAATGAGAATTGTTTGTGCGAAATGAGATTTTTTTGTGCCCAAGGTATTTTATGTGGACAAATTATAAAGCATTTTTCTATTCATATTTTATTTAAGAAAGATCAAAAGCATAAAATTTCTTAAAACCAAATATAAAATAATAATATATCATGAAACTTATATAGTCCCACATATAGCAGGTCAATAGAAATTCGCACCTCAATGATCTGTAGCTGATTGACATGTGGAATTGAAACATTTGTCATTTTATTACTGCGTTAAGCTTTGATTTTGGTCAGTGGGGAAAGTACTACAATTTATAATTTGGTATGTTGTTTGCTGGTGAAGAAACAAAGAATGCATTGTTTACATAATACACAAGGTCACCGGTAAGGACAATTGAAGAGGTATTGTATACACGATTGAGATTATTATTTTTGTAATTAATGATGTGTATTGCCCAATCTTTTGCAGGCCATTATTTTGGGCCCTGCAACATGAATTCATGAACAGAAAGAAATATGGGTGATTTTATGTTCATCTGGAGGCAGATTTGATAGATTTGTTATAGGAGGATTAGCTCACCAGTCTCGCAGTTAGCACCATTGTACCCAGCAAATCATTCGTATTTATAGCCATTGAATTTATCCAAACAAACTCCGTGTTGGCATGGTGAGGAAACGCATTCGTTGATATCTAAACAGAAACAAAAAAAATGTAAACATAAGCGACAACGTATGCGTGCAATCCAGTCTCTCCAACCGAGTTAATTAGATTAGTGTTTAGGAACGTGGATACCTGGAGAACACAGGTGGCACGTGCCCCTCGCGACCTTTTCAAGAAATAGTTGAAAGAAATATAGAGCGGGGAGAGGGGGAGGGGAGGGGGGCGAGGGGGGATTAGACCACAATTATCTTTACAAATATATTTTACAGCACAACACTAGCTCTATAGATTCAGGAAATGTGTGCTGTGGGGTGGGGGTGCTATGTTGTAGGGGTTATTTCTCGTTTGAGTTCCGTCATTGCTATCTTATTACAAACTTTTAGTAAAGTGTGTGGTGTGTGAGGGGTGTGTGAACAATTTTAGTGTGTGGTAAAGGTATAAGCCAGTAATGTAAGAGAATATTACACCCTAATGATTGCAGTAGATAGCAGTGGTGATTATGTGGTAGTGATATATAGAGATTAATACTATTATGTGGATGTACAAAATATGTATCCGAGTCTCACTCCGGGCTCTAAGGGGAGATCACAACAAGTCGAAGACGAGTCGTAATCTACCCTTAGAACCCGGAGCAAGACTCGGATACATATTTTGTACATCCACATAATAGTAATAATCATTTTATCTTACAATATATTGGGGATAAGTCAAGAATGTAGTCGAATATATAACAAACTATTTATTTGTACGGATGAACAAAAAGAAAAAAAATGGAACTTGTGTGAAAGTAACAGGCTTGTATCCGACCCTCTGATACAAACCTCTGTATCAGGGGGTCAGATACATGACAGTTGCAGAGTTAATACAGACAAAATACATGTTGATTGTAAGATAAATTTAACTTATCATTTGTTTGCTTTACCAGGAGAAAATGTAATATTGTATACCCAGTTTTGCAAGGTCAAAGGTTGGACTAAAATCAAGAATATACATTTTTTGTGATTTTAAATTTACCGTATGTGCCAAATTTTGTGCCAAATGCTCGCATTTAATTGTCAGATTTTTAAAAAAATGTGCATTTGGCACATATCTGCGTGAACACTGCTCAATGAGCTCTGTTAATCTGTCAAACAAAAATAAGGGATTAAATGGTTCTGAGGGTTCTGAACGTTATATCGATAAACCAATACATAAAGGTATTCAAACCAGTATCAATTAAATACTGGTGTAATTACAAAAATATTGCTTTATTGTCATTATGTATTTTGCAACAGTTTAATTTTGAAGATGTCTTGAGTTTTAACTGTAGTCCCAAATAAATAATATTATCCCTTTACCGAACGAGAACGAATCACCCCACATCCTCCCACGTAATACACAAATTCGGCAGTTGAAAAAAATGAACAAAACCATATCGTGTGCCCCCCACATTGGAATGAGCTTGTTCCAATGAGGGGTCACATGATAGTGTTTTGTTGAAAGTTTTTGAAAAAAATCGATAAACTAATATTTAAAATTATAATAAATTTTTATATTTCTGAGTTGAGTAAAGGGGGATATTCGAACTGCATCATCAAGGCATGCTAATTCATACCACTGTGATGGTTCACGTCCCAATTGTGGTACGTATGTTCAGATATCTGAACAGTCTTTTGATACATGTATACCAGTATACTGCAGTATTGTTTTGGATATCGATACCAATATTAAGTTTACAATATCATGCAGCCCTATTAAGGGAAAAATGCACTGAAAAATGGGAAATAAAATAAAGTAGTTAACTTGATAAATAGAGCTGAAACGGTTAACCGATTAATCGATTAACCAATGATCAACATCTTGATTGATCAAAAAAAGTAATTGATCGATTAACCGTTGCCTTAAACTGCTGTATTATATGGGTTAACAAAGGAAGAAACTTGCTCTAAAACAGGCAAACATTGTCACACTGACTTGCATCAATTATTATGAGACAAATTAAAGCTTGCAAGTTATGTGCAGACATACTTGTTCACTTGCATGATCATTGTACTGTATCAGTAGCTGGAAATGGTCATTCTTAACTCTTTGCCCGTTGTGGACAGCTGTTGATACTTGCAAAATAAATTCCAGAATTATTAAAAATTTTCAATTTTTGTCTCAAAAACATAGCTTATGACTCCTCATTGGAACGAACTCAATGAGCTCGTTCCAATGAGGTGTCATAAACTATGTTTTTTAGACAACAATGAAAAAACATAATAAAATTTGAGGGAGATTTTTATATATAGCGCTTGCCGGTTTTGTCCATTACTTTGAGTAAAGGGTTAATGCTATAAATCATCAATGGAACAGCAATAATTCAGGTACCTACTAAAACCATATGATTAATCGATCGATAAAACCCTTTGACCATTTCAGCTCTTTTACTGAAGACCACTGGTTATCACATCAAGAAGCTCATCGAGCTCTTTCCAATAAGGGGTCATAAGCTATGTTTTTGAGACAAAAAATAATGAAACTTGAATGGTGATTTTTAGCTTAACTTGACAAAGTCAAGATAAGCTATTGACATCATGCATGTGGAAGTCTGTGAGTCTGTTCACATTTTTCTTTAGCACGGGCTATACCCCGCAGTTCTTGTCTGATCGTCACGAAATTTCATATGCAGGTTTGGAGTCATGTCTAGATGAGAACGTCCTCTTTTGGTCGCGATCGGTCAATCGGTATGGCTGTCTGAGCCCAAAACCTGAAAACCATTAGCACAGTCTACAGGTTGTATTTATGAAGGGATTTCATTGTAACTTTGTAGGAGGCCTATGCCTAGATGAGAACGTCCCCTTTTGGGCATGATCTGTCAACCATGATGGCTGCCCAAGCCTGAAACCCAAAAACTTTTAGCACAGTCTGCAGGTCATGTTTAATATGAGGGGATTTCATTGTAACTTCGTAGGATGACTCCTTATGATGTCTAGATGAGAATTTCCCCATTTGGGCATGATCTGCCAACCATGATGACTGCCTGAGCCCAAAACCCGAAAACCTCTAGCACAGTCTACAAGTCATATTTATCGAGGAATTTTATTGTAACTTGGTAGGTTGACTTCATATAATGTCTAGATGAGAAAGTCCCGTTTTGGACGTGATTGGGCAACTGTGACGGCTACAGGGGCCCGAAGCCCGAAAACCTTTAGCACAGTCTACAGGTCATATTTATGAAGGGATTTCATTGTAACTTGGTAGGATGACTCCAAATAATGTCTAGATGAGAACGTCCCATTTTGATCGCGATCATTCAGCCTTGATGGGTGCCCGGGCCCAAAAACCTTTAGCATAGGCAAAAGGTCATATGTATGGAAGGATTTCATTGTAACCTGTTAGGTTGACTCTATATAATGCCTAGATGATGACATCCCCTTTTGGTTGTGATTGGTCAACTGTGATGGCTACAGGTGCCCGAAGCCTGAAAACCTTGAGCACAGTCTACAGGTCATATTTATGAAGGGATTTCATTGTAGCTTCGTAGGATCACTCCAGATGATGCCCAGATGAGATTGTCCCCTTTGGTTGCAATCATTCAACCATGATGACTGCCCGAGCCTCAAGCCCGAAAACCTTTAGCACAGTCTTCAGGTCATATTTATGAAGGGATTTCATTGTGACTTGGTAGGTTGACTTCATATAATGTCTAGATGAGAACAGCCCCTTTTGGGCACCATTAGGCAACTGTGACGGCTACAGGGGCCTGAAGCTCGAAAACCTTTAGCACAGTCTACAGGTGATATTTATGAAGGAATTTCATTGTACCTTGGTAGGATGACTCCAAATAATGTCTAGATGAGAATGTCCCCTTTTGGTCGCGATCATTCAGCCTTGATGGCTGCCTGAGCCCAAAACCCCAAAACCTTTAGCATAGTCTATAGGTCATATTTATGGAAGGATTTCATTGTAACCAGTAAGTTTGACTTCATATAATGCCAAGATGATGACATCCCCTTTTGGTCGTGATTGGTCAACTGTGATGGCTTCAGGGGCTCGAAGCCCAAAAACCTCGAGCACAGTCTACAGGTCATATGTATGAAGGGATTTCATTGTAATTTCGTAGGATCACTCCAGATGATGCCCAGATGAGAATGTCCCCTTTTGGTTGCGATCATTCAACTATGATGGCTACCCGAGCCCAAAGCCCAAAAACCTTTAGCACAGTCTACAGGCCATTTTTATGAAGGGATTTCAATGTAACTTGATAGGATGACTCGTTTTGGAATAATTTCACTGTAACTTGGTAACTTTTGTTGATATACGTTAACTGTGAGGGCCACATACATTAACTGTGAGGTCACATTAACCCACCCCTCAGCTCTTTAGTACAGTGTACACCGAATATTATTTTTATCAAAAACATAGCATACAGGGAACAGAAATGAACATATTCCCAATCATCACAATTCTTGTCTTATTAGTCCCCTACGGGAACCGTAAGGGGACTATAGGATTGCACTCTGTCCGTCTGTCCATCCGTCTGTCCGTCTGTCTGTCTGTCTGTTTTTATGTTACCACCTCTCCCTCCAACATGCTTTAAGCTACACCTTTCATATTTGATACATGGATAAATGGTTCTGAGGGGATGATGCACGCTCAAAATCTTAGTTTCAAAATCCAAGATGTCGGAATGGTGGCCATTTTTAGCTCAACTTTAGCGAAGCCAAATTTGAGCTTTTGTCATGACCCGTCGTCCATCTGTCCGTCTGTCCATCCATCCGTCTGTCCGTCTATCAACAATTGGATACGGCTCGGGCTAGAGTCTGTATTTATGAACTGATCTTCACGAAATGTCCTGGGTACCTTTGTTATCACCTTGGGACAAGAACGAGTCTTTCTGGGTGCGGTGTAAAATTCAAGATGGCTGCCAGTGGCCATTTTGTACCGAAATTAGGTTTAATCAGTTTTTTGTACACAACTTCTATATGGCTCAGACTAGAGGCCATATTTATGAACCAATCTTTACGAAACTTCTTGGGTACCTTTGTTATCACTGTGGGATGAGAGCAAGTGTTTTTTTCTTCAGGGTAGAGGCTGTATTTATGAACCGATCTTCACAAAACTTCTTGGGTACCTTTGTTATCACCTTGGGACGAGAATGAGTGTTTCTTATCAACCTACCTCAATTGTTTACTACAGGCTTGCACTACAGTGGAAGAACCTAACTTGGATAAAATACTCTCTATTTTAATCTTTCCCAAGATTTGGGAAAGAAAAGTGGTGTAAAAACGCCACGAAAAAATAAGCCAAAACTGGGTCGAGCGCCATCGCTCTTCCATAGTACAAATCCATGACTACCGTAAAACAGTGTGCAGTGCATCAATTCATCATTCTCTTGATTATCCGCACACGTGGTGGATGTGTGCCATCTTGCTCAGTAACAGTGATATTTTAACTCGTCGATAATGGTTTTCCTGTGACTGGAATTATGGATCTGAAGATCGTATAATAACAGGACTGTGTTTTATATATTCTCGTTTATATTTTCAACCACATTCTCATTGTATATTATTTACTATTCCGTTTTCGCGAATGTTTTGTTTTCGACATCACGCGATTCGACAATGAATTTTTCGGTTGATGAATTGTTTTTGGAGGTAGGTGTCAATCAGGGACTGTCTGGACAGGATTTCTTCACTCTGTTGAGGGCTGAATTTCTGTTTTTTCGGTCCCTGTCGACCGTCTGGGTTCTGTCGTGTACCCACCGTTTTTTTTCTGCCACCTTCTCTCGTAGTTGAGGGTGTTCTTCTACTTTCTGTTTCTGTTCAGTTCACCTTTTTTTTTCTACTGCTCTCACCTCTCTTATTTCTAGGGCAATTCCTTTTGCCCTCGCCTTGGTGCCTTCTTGTGGCCATTTCTTCTGCACCCATGGGTGGTGTGGAACGCTGTCGTTTTGGGAGTCTCCCGACTTGACCACGTCTGGTGTGAGTTTACCCCCTCCATGGGGATGTGCAGCTCCTCCCGCCCCCACTGGGGGGGGGGGGGGCACTGTCATTTCGGGCCCCCAACTTGACCACGTCTGGTGTGAGTTTGACCCCCCTCTGTGGGGGATGTGCAGCTCCTCCCACTCCTGTGGGGGGTGGGGAATGCTGTCGTTTTGGGGTCGCCCGATTCGACCCCATCTGGTGAGAATTGCTCCTCCTCCGTGGGGGATGTGCAGCTCCTCCCGCACCAGCGGGGGGTGGTGAATGCTGTCGTTTCGGGGCTTCCCGACTCGACCATGTCTGGTGAGAGTTATTCCCTTTCCGTGGGGAATGTGCAGTTTTTTACCGTGGTGGATACTGCTGGAGCTGTTGGATTTCTGGTGAAGAGATGCATGGTTCCGGGACTATGCGCCCTCTCCAGTCGACATCTGAGGCTGTCACTAGGTTTGTGACTCCTCCTTGGGAGGCTGAGCTTGGTGGCTCTCTCCGCTTTTCTGCCAGTTCCAACAGCTCCCGTCGTATCTGCGGCTACTGCTGTTCCGTCTACAACGTCATTGGGCACCATTTTTAGCCGGCCTCGGCTTATCCCTGCAAGGGTCTGCAGGGATGTCTGTAGTGTGGTTGTGGGGTATCGGCCTCAGCCTTCCCCGACTTCAACTTGGCGAAGTCGGAAGGGGTTGCCGACTGAACCCCCTACTGTGTTCTCTCAGCCATTGCACACAGTAGTTTTATACCTGCAGTGGTCTGCTGCGGTGTCTGGGAGTGTAGACGTGGGGGTATCGGCCTCAGCCTTCCCTGACAGTTGGAAGTGACTGCCGGCCGGACCCTCTACTGTGGTCTCTGCGCCGTCGAGCACCACAGTTGTGTTATTGGATTCGGATGTTCTTAGTGAGGACACTATGAACTCTGTGGCGTTTCCGTCCACTCATTCTGGCCACACGACCAGTTTTGGGGGACCAACATCTTTTGTGCAGCCTGGACCTTCTGCCACGCAGAGGTCCGCGGTGACTCTCATGAGTTCCCGCTATGTTGATCCTTGTGGTGTGTCGTACCCCCTATACATGTCTGCCTTCAGACATTTCGGCTGCCGCTCGTCATCCCGCGTTGGGTGTTTTGGAGGATCGTGACCCTTCGCTGGTTAAGAGGGTCAGAGGTTAAGCCACTTTGCCAGTTTGTTCCCCTGTCAAACTGGCCAGTACGGGCAGTGAGCTTAGGGAGGCCCTCTCCTTACTCACTCAGGTTCTGTCAGAGAGCCTTCCTGTTGCTTCCAGCGAGGCAGCGAGTGGTTTCCAGGTGCCCCCTATGGCGCCCCCTCCTGGGATTGGAAACAGGCCGCTTTCTGATTCCCCTGGTGTTTCGACATCATGGGAGGCGTCGGCTGGTTTGCC
Source organism: Pictodentalium vernedei (assembly GCA_031216915.1). Taxonomy (NCBI): domain Eukaryota; kingdom Metazoa; phylum Mollusca; class Scaphopoda; order Dentaliida; family Dentaliidae; genus Pictodentalium; species Pictodentalium vernedei. The sequence continues at coordinate 629,080,686 of CM062295.1, read as the reverse complement.
CATGATGGGCTATGTGTCTTCCGACTCAGGGGAAGAGTCAGACATGCTTGATGTCGAGAGCCAGCAGTCTTCGGACTTGGAGGCAGCTCTTGATTTTGTGTTTGGGTTCCTTCCGGATCTCAAACCATCAAACCAGCCGACAGTGTCTGCCAGGCCGTGATTATCGGTCGTACGCCAACAGCCTATGGAGCAACCTGCTTCTGGGCGTCTTCAACCGTGCCAGTCGGTACAGTTGGTTGAAGCATTTTCAGCCTTGGACTCTAAGCTGCTTTCCAAGGCTATGAAGGCTCCGTTCTTCACCAGGGTTGATACCTTTTTGCCTCCGGTGCGTTATCGTTACTAAGATTTCGCCAATCTGTCAGTCTGCCAGACTTTGACGGTTTTAGTTCAGGACTCCAATTCCCTTCCAATGCCTAACAAGTACCCTTCTGTTTCCTCTGCGAAGCAAAAGGCTGATCCTTCTGCCACCGCTTCTACTTCTTACTGCAGGGGTAAGGGTAAGCGTCGGCAGGCTAGAGGGAAGTATCAGGATTCTTCATTCAGTTGAGGAGGTGGTTTCTCCTCTCGTGGGCCTCGTCGGGGCTCGAAATGAAGGTCCTCACCTCGACTCATCCCAGGTTGGAAGAAGGATAGCAGAGCTCGCAGACCGTTGGGCCACCATCACATCCTATCCTTGGGTGTTAGATGTTGTTCGGTCCGGGCTGCGAATATCCTTCCGACGGCACCCCACTCTCACCAGGGTGCCTCTTCCAACCACAGTTCCTTCAGACGTTTTACGTCGGGAACTTTTGTCCACGGAGATAGACAATCTCCTGACAAAGGGGGCAATCGAGGTCATCAAGAACATTCAGTCAGTGGGGTTCTATTCCCACCTGTTCTTGGTGCCGAAGAAGGACGGCCGACTCCGACCGGTTATCGATCTGAGTATCCTGAACCAGTCTATCATTGCTCCCAAGTTCAGCATGGAGACTTTCAGGTCGGTCCGCCGTTCAATTCACCAGGGAGATTTCGCTTCCAGCTTCGACCTGCGAGACGCTTACTTTCACGTTCCGATTCATCGGGCATCACGGAAGTATCTCAGGTTCGCTTTTCTGGGGGCGAGTTTACCAGTTCAAGGCCATGCCTTTCGGCCTCAGCCTGGCTCCTTGGGCCTTCACCTGACTGATGTCGCATGTGATAGCTTTCCATCGCACACAGTCCAGGGTGACTACTTCGGCATATCTGGTCGTTATCCTCCAGAGGCATTCCAATGCTGCCTTACTGGAGTCGGATGTCGCCACTCTGTTGAGCTTGCTCACGTCGCTTGGATTCAGAGTCAACGAGGAGAGGTCGGAACTGGTCCCTTCTCAGTCGTTTTGTCATCTGGGGATGGCTTTCCGCACCCAATTCAATTTGGTGGCGGTTCCCCAGGCCAAGGCTGTGCTTCTCTCAGCTTTTGCTCTGACTCTGTCCCAGTCCACATCTGCGACGGCACGGAGTATTCTCTGGCTGATCGGTCTCTGCGGTTCGGTGACGGATCTCATTCCTCTAGGTCGGCTGCATGTCATCAGACCTCTCCAACACTTTCTGCTCAGTCGTTGGAGGCCGAATGTCAATTCTCTGGATCTGGTGCTTCAGTTACCAGATTCTCTTATACTCACCTTCTCCACTGGACGAATGTTCAGTGGATCACGCAGGGTGTCCTGTTGGACTTACCCACGTCTGATCGCATTCTGGCGGCAGATGTCACCGATCTCGGATGGGGTGCGACATTGGATCCTCTTGGTCTTTCCCTTCATGGGATGTGGGACCAGGATCGGGCATCTCTACTCATCAGCCAGCAGAGCTTCTTGCTCATCTGAGTTTCAGGCAGTGGATCCCTCACCTGTCGAATCGTCAGGTCCTTCTGTTGTTTGACTATTCGACAGTGGTTGCTTACATTCGGGACCAGGGCGGCACGCACTCGGTTCCAATGTACGAATTGGCTCGGGATCTTCTACTGCTCGCTCAGGATGTCAATGCCGGTGTGGTTGTTCATCACATTTCCGGTCATCTGTACGTCCTAGCCGACTCCCTGTCCCAATGGGGCAGGTTCTTTTCCACCAAGTGGATGCTCCACATGGCGGGTTCCATCGATCTCTTTGCGGCTCGTTGGAACCATCAAGTGGACACTTTCGTGTCCCCGTGTCCAGATGCTCTGGCTTTCTCCGTGGATGCTCTGGCCATCCTTTGGGACGGTCTTGTTGGCTACGCCTTCTTGCCGGTTCCGATTCCGCCTCAGGTTCTCTCCCAGATATGAACCTGCAGTCGTCGAATCCTTTCGATCACACCCGTCTCCTCGGTGTGTGTGGGTCAATCTGCTCCGCTCTCTGTTAGCGGCAGTTCCAGCATGTCTCTCTCTACATCGCGACTTTCTTTGCCAAAGTCGCCCGAGGAGGTTTCAAGTTGACCCGACTTCATTGTGCCTTGGCACATGTCTTTTATCGGGTTCTGTCTCCTCCGTAGTGGTTTTTCGAGACACGCAGTGGAGTTGCTTTTCTTCTTCAAGGAGGCACTCACTCCACTGGTTTAGCCTCTGTGGCTAAGTGGAAGGTTCTTCTGTCGATGGTGTGCGATCACTCTGTTGCTTCTATCACTCCTTCGATCACACCGCTTGCGGAGTTTCTGGTTTATGTTTGTTTCTGGGGGTCTCCAGCAATGGGTACAAGTCCATGCTTCGGAGACCTTTTTCATATGTGGTACCGCATTGTTTCGACACTCATCCTTGCCTCTCCAAGCTTGTTCAGCTCTTTTCCTTGAAAAGGCCTAGGACTTTGCAGTTTACTCCAAGATGGTCACTTTCTTGGGCGCTGCTCTGCTTGGGGGTGGGGGGCGTTCGCGCCTTTATCCTGGATGGATATGCGTTTTCTCACATGCCAGATCTCTCCTGCATCCTTTTCTCGATGGATTTGTCTTGCTATTCGTGCAGCTTCCGCTCGTCTAGCTACTGGTGATTGTAGTACCAATTGTTTTTTCTGCCACGAGGTGCGTGCATTGTCTTCCTCTTTTAATAAATCTGTCATATTGTCGGATGACGGATGTTATACTGGCAGCCTACTGGAGAAATGCTACATTCTCCTTTTATCTGCTACAGTTGCAGGAGCCGATAGAGGACCTTGGTCCTTGGGGCCCTCTTTCTTTGGCTCAGGCTGTTGTCTATCCCAGCCTTTCAGCTTTTTTCAGGGTCAGTTACTGCCCTTTCTGTCTGTGCATCACACTTCACCATAAGCCTTATCTTTCATTGTCTTTTCTAATGTTTGTGATGCTATGGTTTGATAGGCCTTGGGATCTCTTCCTCTGTCCACGGTTCCAGTGCTATTGAGTTATGTCTGGGTTGGTTATGTGATTCCCTCCATCCTTTTGTCTATTTAGCCTGTAGTAAACAATTGAGGTAGGTTGATAAGAAATATAAATTTTATAGTAAATTTCCTTTCTTATTATACCTACCGAAATTGTTTACATGGAGGCCCTCCCGTCTTCTTATTCGGGTAAGAATCCTTCCTCCCCGCTGATCACATAACTCCTGTGTTGTTCAGAATCAAAAGAATGACAAATTGACGCACTGCACACTGTTTTACAGTAGTCGTGGATTTGTACTATGGAAGAGCGTCCCATACTGGGTGTGCGCCGATGGCGCTTGGCCCAGTTTTGGCTTATTTTTTTGTGGTGTTTTTACACCACTTTTCTTTCCCAAATCTTGTTAGGTTCTTCCACTGTAGTGCAAGCCTGTAGTAAACAATTTCTGTAGGTATAATAAGAAAGGAAATTTACTATAAAATTTATATTTCTGGGTGCAGTCCAAAATTCAAGATGGCTGCCAATGGCCATTTTGTACCGAAATTAGGTCCAATCAGTTTTTTGTCACAAGTTCTATACAGCTCGTATTTATGAACTGATCTTCACAAAACTTCTTGGGTACCTTTGTTTTCACCTTGGGACAGGAACGAGTGTGTTTTGGGGTGCCTTTGTTAATACTGTGCTATGAGAACAAATATTTTGGGGTTTAGTTAGACCCACTCTGGGACTCAAAAGATTTTTTTCCAGTTTAGCATCTGACTGTCACCCACCTTTACAATACTTTACCTATACATTTGTTACAGGCAATGGTCAGTATTTATGTACAGACCGTTACAATACTTTATATGTACCTTTGTTATCAGGTCATTACCTAGATGTTTGTCATTGCTGTGTCACATACTATACATGTACATGTCTTTGTCTTGACAAGTTGAGCTACAGTGTCATTGACACTTTCATTGTTGTGTTTTTTTAAGCTTTCTTCTCTGTTTTCATGTTTCCACCCTTCCCTCCAACATGGTTCAAGCTACACTTTGCATATTTGGCACATGGATAGAGGTTTGGGAGGGGATGATGCACGTTCAATATTTCTTTTTCAAAATCCAAGATGGCGGCATGGCGGCCATTTTTGTTGTGTTTTTTTAAGCTTTTTTCTCTATTTTATGTTACCACCCCTCACTCCAACATGGTTCAAGCTACACTTTTCATATTTGGCACATGGATAGAGGGTTGTGATGGGATGATGCATGTTCAATATTTTTTTTCAAAATTCAAGATGGCGCCATGGCAGCCATTTTTGTGTTTTTTTTAAAGTTTTTTTCTCTATTTTATGTTACCTCCCTCCAACATGGTTCAAGCTACACCTTTCATATATGGTACATGGATAAAGGGTTGTGAGGGGATTATGCACGCTCAATATTTTTTTTTCAAAATCTAAGATCTGTCTGTTCGTCTGTCTGTTTTTATGTTACCACCTCTCCCTCCAACATGCTTAAAGCTACACCTTTCATATTTGATACGTGGGTAAATGGTTCTGAAGGGATGATGCACGCTTAATATTTTTTTTTCAAAATCCAAGATGGTGGAATGGCAGCCATTTTTGCTGTGTTTTTTAAGCTTTTTTTATGTTACCACCCCTCCCTCCAACATGGTTCAAGCTACACTTCTCTCAATTCTCAATTTTTTGATTCCATTCACATTTGAAATCCTGTCTGATAACCTGTATTTTACCCAAACCACCCCCCAGGCCTAACACTCCTGTTGACTGTTGTCATGAAACTCGAATTGTCCCCAAGCCGAACCGTCCCCAGGCCAAACCGTCCCCAATTATTTTACCAAAACTGCCCCCCCCCCCCTCCCCCCAGGTCTGATACTCCTGCTGACTGTGGTCATGTCTTATGTGACAAAAACACCTTATGTCACAAAAGTGCCGTAGGGAACTAATACCACCTCGGTGGTCAAACACTTGGTTCATAATCCTTTCATAAACATTGAACATTATCCTTTACATCAAACACAACACACAAGCTAAGCTACAGTGTCATTGACACTTTCATTGTAAATAGCGCTGGCCGGTTTTGACGGATACATTGGATAAAGGGTTAAATGGAAGATCCTCCTTGAAATGAATACATATAATCCAGAGTATTTGTTGGTTTTAGTTGCATGCCATTAGAGATAATGTGAATCACAATACAATTATGTATGTATCGTATTATGGCACCTGAATTGTGATACATATCGTTACTATTATCGTACCATGAGGGAAGCATATCGTTGCGGCCCTACTGTCTCAGGATAATTTGAAATTTGCATGATATGTTGTATTGTTAATGTGTCTGGCCGAGATGTATATCCCATTTATCAACAAATATTGATTGGATGGCCTAAATGACCTGGCCCATCCAATTAACATTCAATTTGAATGGCACAATCTGCCTCTTGCCCATGCAAATTTGTTATGCCCCCACCAATTTGACAATGGGTGATAAATGTTGCTCTTGTCCATCTGTCAGTATGTACGTCTGTCCATACCACATCCGTCCCTAATATGGTTTCCGGAGAATAACTTAAGTTTGCCTGAACAAAATGAAACAAAATTGTACACATAGGTTTACAAGCACATAATACAGGTTGGGATTGATAGTGAGCTTGGTCCTATATGCTTTGGCAGAGTTATGGCCCTTTTCCTACAAAGAAGACATTTTGGTTTCTGGACAATAACTTTAGTTTGACTGAACAAAATGAAACAAAATTTTATACATTGGTTTATAACCACATAATACTGGTTAGGATTAATAGTGGGCTTGGTCCGATATTTTTTGGCTTTTTTCCAACTAAGAAGACACGTTGTTATTGGTTTCTGGATGGTAATTTGAATTATAAGTGTCCGATTTCAATAAAACTTTGAATATAGCTTACTGTAGACAATATACCAGGCAGGTTTGATTTGGAGTGTTGTGCAATAATTGACATGGACATATTTGGTGGCCTGCTGTATTGGTGCTTTGGTTTAATGGAGATAAGATAAGATATTTATTAATTCAATATCAACAAAGATAAGTGACTAAAAACTCATGCTTGGCAGTGGGAGGGGGTGGGGGGGGGGGGGTGGCATAGCCACCCTTGGCATTGCACTTGTTTATATTTAGTATTCAATATCCTTGTAAATATACATTTATAGTGAGGAAACAATTTCTTCATTCAGTTATAATTCTTTTTGTAGGAGACATATTCCTTTGAAAATAAACTAGAAATTCTGTTCAGTTCAAGAGGATTTTTCAATGCTTCTCAGGTAATTTAGATTTTTTTGTTTAATTCTTTATCTTTTGATCACAAAGATTATCACTCAACCTGTATGCAGCCTGTTATATCCCTCTCGCTCAGCATAATGTGTGGGATAAACTTAGGTCTTTAAATTCCCCCAAACACCGATGGTAAACACTGTGACCGAATAGTGTAATTAAGCCCAAATTATGCAGTGTTCAAAAAATTATGTAATGTTTTGTAGTGCTTTGGCTATTTATAGTTTGGTCAAAGTTATCTAGATAGAATACACTTGGGGTCAACTTTTTCAAAGCAGTATGATAGCAGTAGTTTGTGGCTGTGTGGTTACTTACGGGTTAAGGACAAATGACACCCAAATTTACTTTTGGATTGTAATGGTGTTTCATTTCTGTCAAAACAAGGCAAGGACAAAATAGTGCACACAAAATTATCAAGTGCTCTGTTAGAGTAGTAACAATTGTGAAGCTAGATGTTCAAAGTAAGTGATTTGGGAAATATAGACAACCACACTTATGTTTGAATGGGTTAACGATTACTGGACGAGAGCGAGTGGCGCAGGGATACCACGAGAGCTGGTAGGCTCGAGTGGTTATCCCAGTGCCACACGCTCGAGTCCAGTAATCGTTAACCCATTCAAACATAAGTGTGGTTCTGTATTTATTACACACCCAACCATGAAAAAGAATTCACTGTAATTAACCGCTAATTTAATTAAATAGTCGACAATTTGAACAGTTAAAAGAATTTTAGAGAGAAATGGGCAATTTTGTCAGAGAACCAGTCTTAAGTCTTTGACCTTGCCACCTGTAGAATCGCTGTTGATTCATTTTATTCACAAAAAATGTTGATCCGAACACTCAAAACTCAAAAGATTGCGTTCAGCATATCAGACATCACAAATTATGAGGTCTGAAATGTGTTTTCAAAAGTGTGTGTGCAGGCATCATATCTGGAGGATGGAAAATGTACAAGGATTTTAATTTGAATATGGTACGAACTGGCCGCTCTGTTTAAATTTTGTGCTTTTTAAACTGAAACTAAAATATAAGTTTGAACTCAGCTTGACTCTTCATGCACTTCTGCCACCAAGCTATCACATGTGGACATCGGTCATGTCTGTTCTACACTGTAACAAAAGTACACACTGGACGAGAAAAGACATTTTGTGCAATAATTAACCTTCCGGGGCATTCATTCGATTGTTTAGAGTAACTGAGCCTGAGGCAGTTTGAGATTCCATTCTGAATCTGAGTGAACTCTGCAGTCTTGGTAAGTTTGCACTATTTTTCAACATTATAAAGTTTCTGACTTGAAAGTTAGCCTTCTTTTTATTTTACCTTTGTTTGAAATGGGCTGTACTTACAAATAAAAGCTTTAGGTTGTCCACATTTACTACAGATATACAAAGGGAGAAATATATTGCATTATAACTGCAAGAAAATATCATGTCTTCACAAGTAATTTAGTTTGTACACCTTTTTTACAACCCCCCCCCCCTACCCGCCCCCCCCCCCCCTTCCACCCATCTATAACCTGATAGCATTTTCTCGAAAGCTCATGAAATGAGTATCCAACAGTCTTAGTCAGAGGCTGAAAGAGAAATAAGGTGGGGGGAGGAGGGGGGGGGGGGGGGGTGTTCTCACCAGTAAGCTCCAACTTATTTTGGTTGATAATATTTTCAAAGATTGATTAATGTTTACATTATTTTGTACTAATAGTACTATACTTCACCAGTTTGTTATCTGAACGGTTCTGTCAATATTTTTTTCTTGGTATCTGGTTCAAAATAAAATAATTTTTTAGGTGTCTGCTCCAATATCTTGTCAATCTTAAATTTGGAATTTGGTATTCTGAATTTGCATTTAGTAAGTAGTTTTAAAGAGGTCTGATAGAATGTGGCTAAAATGATAGGCTTTTGGAGGACATTTTCTTGGGGATGGGGGTTGACCAATCAAACTGCCCTGAACTTTTGTTTCAAAATCAAAATGCAGGCCCTTGCCTAGAATTTGCATATGAAAATGCTCTGCCCACTGCCCTGATATTTGCCAAAATTTAAAAATACCCCCTCCCTCTGAACAATCTATTCTGAAAATACCAGTCCCTTTTAATGAAAACTGCAAAATTAGCTGCTTATTGGTGAAGGGGGGGGTGAGAGTGCCTCAACCCTCTCCCCATCTCATACACCCATGTAGCAAAGTCACATAGGTGGCAATTGATTTAAGTTTTGTTGCTGAGAATTAAAGCAAAATAATATCCTTGTATAAAACAGAAATACTAGCAAAAATCCTTAATTAGTCATTTAAAATTACACATCAATCTGTGTCTGGAAAATATTGTCATATTGTCTGTGTTTTAAATATTCTAATAATTATTTTTGAATTTCATGGAAGTCATCTCATAAAATTGACATTATATTGCATTCATCAGACCACATGTACTTACCACCCCTCCCATTCTTCGTGGTCTCATTCCCACCCTACTCAAGACGTTTCAGAATTTCAGTAGTGGGTAGCTGGTGACATTTTTTAATTTCCCCAGTACAAACTCCAGAAAGTCATTTTATCCCCCTAAAAAAGTCCTGCCCCCACAAAAAAAATAAAAATAAAATAAATCTGTTGCCCCAACACCCACTATAGCATGTAAAAAAACATTGGTTCCACAAATGTAAACTACCAAGTTTTTCTTATAAAACCAGGCTTTTGATTCTTCTGAATTTATTTTCTTTATTCAGCTAGTTTGGGGGTGGGGGAGTGGTCATCTAGTAAGGGTGGAATTGGAGATAGTTAATTAGTAACTGCATGTACTGGCTGTCAAACATCTCCAGGCGCTGTTGGCGTGTCGGCGTCTTTTTTTCCGCTTCATGGTAACCAGTATTCAAGATTCTTTTAATCTTGCTTCCTGAGAACTACTTCAACTTAACATGCTCTTCAAAGTATGTTTGCTTTGGCAAACATGCTGCTTCATTGCCGAAGTGTGAATCGAATAGGATTACAGTTACACAGTAGGCCTCGTGTCGACTCGTTGGCAGTGGTGAGCGCAACATTGTAACAAAGTTTTATAGGAACTGTACTAGTGGCTGGCTGCAATATCAAACCCAATTGGATGTTTTTGCCCTAAAATTAATTAAGTTTTCCACGATTTTCAATAACGAAAGCAAAGGTTGAGTTTCACTGTTCAATTTCTTTGCAGAGATCATGTGTCTTTCATGACTTTCAACAGTGTTTAGCATAGTTGTGCATCAAACATTTTGTAATCAGAATCAGTTATTCTGACAGATAAATATAGCTGATGGTTCTCATTGGTTATATTCCACTGAATGCTACAAACTATAAGAACCAGTCTAACAAGAGAACTTGTGCACACGAAGGGTTCTTTTTATCGGATCGCACTGGAGCTTTCTGGTTAAAATTACCGCGTACCCCTAAAATCCATGTGATCATGAGAAATACAGTTCTGGGTGTGTAATAAAGTGAGGGTTTCTTTCTTTATATGAATGTATTTTAAATTGAATTACACCAAGAGTCTTAACCCTTTACCCAATGTAGCATCCAAAACAGCCAGTGCTATTCACAAAAATTGCCAATTAATTTTCATTATTTTTTTCAATTTTTGTCTCAAAAACATAGGTTATAACCCCTCTTTGGAACGAGTTTGATGAGCTCGTTCCAAAGAGGGGTCATAAGCTATGTTTTTGGGACAAAAAATGAACAAATTATTCAAGAATTTTGTTTGCAAGTGTCGTCTGCTTCTCATGTTAGATAAAGGGTTAAAATCCTTCACTATATGTCTGCAAATATTTGGGTTGAGTTTAATCCCTTGCACATGGCTGAGTGATATTCCTTCCCTGGACAGCAATCCTCTTGCCACTAAAATAAGAACAGTTTTGGTATTTGAAACGAAATTCTCCCCGTGAATTTAAAAAATATTTTGATGGATGATTTTTTGAAGTTAAATATTCATGAATTTTTTTGTTATGAAATCTAGTCATGGGTGCTCAGCAGCAGACATATAACTAGATTTGATGAAAAATGTTTTTAAAATATTGAGTGTGTTCAGTTAAATCCCTAGGGCTGAATTTACCTTTTTTGCTCCCGAGTCACCATATTTTCATAATTTTTGTGTCAAAAACATAGCTTATGACCCCTCATTGGAATGAGCTCATTCCATTGAGGGGTCATAAGCTATTTTTTTGACGCAAAAAATGAAATGAATTAGTTATTCAAGAATTTTGTTTGCAAGTGTTGTCTGCTATTTGTGTTAGGTAAAGGGTTAAGAGTTCAAGTCTTGAACATATTACATGCATACAGTAGGGCCGACGTGGACTTGTCATTTTGATGGGCAATATTCCCATGGAGATTGGCGGTGCCAGAGTTACAAAAGTGAGGGGGTACAGTTGGAGATTGTGCAGCGCCGAGCTGGGGTGGGTTTCGGGGGAGGGTCCTCTCCCTAAGTTGAGAAAATTTTGAACTGTTTTTGCAACAAAATCATGCTAATATGGATATCATTGGAACCGGCTGAACAAGCCAGTTGCAATGATATTCTTATTTTCATGATTTCATTGAGTTAAACCTTTTAGAATTTTTCAAAAATATTAAATTTTATTTATTTTTTTCAAAACTGCTGTAGGCTGAATTCCAAACGGATGCCTTGCACGCTCTCGATTCTAGCATTCGTCGAATACTCTTAAGCACTATGTTTCAATCCGTTTAAACACGGCATGCCTTGTTGCAATTTGGACCCTTGACTCTTGTTTGTTGTTTGCAGCTAGTGTTTGTGTGGGGAGGTGAGGGGTGGGCAAACATAATTTCAAAACTTCTCTGATTTAGTGCACTTGGGAATATGGGATTAAGCATACCGACCATTACACCGCAACGTTCAATACAACAAAAATTAAAATGATAGTATTGTTTTACTATGCTTGGTGAAAAAAGTGGAGGGGTAAGTACCCCCACATACCCCTCCATGGCGCCGCCACTGCCCATGGATGCTATAATATTAGATTCCAAACACTAATAATAGGAATAATCATCAAAAATTTAATTAATGAAGCACCATTTACAACCTGGTGCTTCATTAATTAAAATTTTGCTGGTGATGATTTTTATTACCTGGTAAACACATGCGTGGACATCACTGCTAGTGAATTATGACCAGTCCATGGAGACTGCCCTGTACATTCAGGTACTAAACTGCCAAGAATTGTTTTCACAAGGTTTAATCTTGAGTGAGTTGTCAGGGCTATTTTAATTACCTAAATTCCAATGCCCTCAACAAATCTGTTATGCCTGTCATTGCCTGACAAATTATGTGAAGCACCATCGATCTTTTCAGGTTCCTGGAATTATGATATAGTGTGCTTGAACTTGACAGGTTTTAGTCACCCTAATGGATCTCAGTCTCATGAATGTTCATAGATTTAACTCCCGGAGGTTAACCACTAAAACACTCACTGACAAGCGTTCCATGCCCACAATAACTAAACCATTTCTCAAAAAAAAACCTCAGAAGTACAAGCATAGAATCAATGTTGAACCTACATGAAATATGCCAAAATTTCCCAGTGGGAACCCGAAGAACTGGAGAAGTGCTTGTTTTCAGTGGTAAACAAGTTCTGCTTATCTGGTAGAATAGGGCCTAGTAACCAATACCTGGGATTGAAGTCCTCAAGAGTTTTAAGTATAGGTATACATGTAAATGATTGGTTTAACTTGACTTCATACTTATGTCATGGTCATGCTGTAGTCATGGATGCTAATAAATAAACATGCCAAAATTAGAAGACTTTATTCTAACTTCTCAACTGGTAGAGGGTTGGCAGCCCATATTTGGGCTTTAATCTCAAGAGCAGGTAACCCAACTAATATTCATATTTAGTTGATGTAACTCATATTGGCTTTGAAGTGAAATTATTTAGTCTTTAAAGATCTGCCTTTTTACAATTTATGGGAGAGTGCCTATGGGCACTCTCCCATAAATTTTAACAAGACAACCACAGGTTGACAACTTTTAGTGACCAAAAATAATTCAGCACTCTACGAGTTGTTAACTGACTGGAAATCTGAGGAAATCTACACCATTCTCTAGGGTCATCAAACTCCCATCTATGGTGAAACCTTTGTTGGTGGAGTACCATGTAGTAAATATGTAACCCTTGTTTCACAGAAGGTTGTACCCTCTCTTAGAGCTCAGGGGTTTAAATTTTTCAAATCCTGCTCGTTTTACTCCGGCTTCAGGAAAAAAACCCTCTAGTTTGGTTTCGGTTCAGTTATTCTTATGTAATAACAATATATAGCAAATAACACTTCAAGCTCCTTAATTTGAAACAAAATCTACAATAGTTTATCCGAAATCACTCATCATGAAGAGCTGTACCCTGGTAGTGGTACTGCCAGTTCCCTCATGCTCCAACCAACACCAATACTGAAGCTTTTGTCCCGCCGGTACCAGGACAAAATTATTTTATGGGGAAATTCCTAACTGAACGAGGGTAAACAGGCTAATAATTTGTCCCCTGAGTTCCAATGTGTTCTCTGTGCCTACTGTCACATATAAAAACACATTGGAACTCAGGGGATGAATTGTGTATGGCACACTTACACGACATACTTTCAGCTTATTTGTGAATGAACATATCAAAAGACACTTAAGGGACATGTTCTGTCTTCACCACTACCTCGATAAGGCAGATCATTTTAACTTTCCAAACATGTCATCAAAGACAATGAAAGCACCGTCATCAGCTGCTTCAAAGAAATTATTCTGTGGCGACATCAAAGTAACCATAAAGCATGATTTTCATGCTTTATGATTACTTTGATGTCGTCGCAGAATAATTGGTATGATGCCATGTTTGTCTTTGCGATCTTGGGGACTGGGTCGGTTAAATACAAATTTCTCACATCTGATTGTGATGTCACCCAATTGTTGACCTGTCCTGGTGCAGGTAGTACCAGTTTTGACGGGACAGGGTCTGTCCCATCCCGGTACCTGTTATGTTGGTACCAGTGGTACTTTGACATACCTGGTTTGACCTAACATCCATTTGCAGTCTTTCGATTTTGAGGCACGCTGTCGCTCTTGCGCGCCATGGTGCCCGCAATGTTAACTTCTTGCGAGCCAACAACAGCGCGCCTCGGCTCTACTAAGAGAGCGATCAAAATCTGGTAATTCATTCCAGTAGAGATATAATTTCTGTGTGAACAGCCAATTATTTTTTATTAAGTAACAAGGGACGAATATTTGGCCGTGGGCTTTAGTAACAGTGTGAATGTATTCAGCACAAATCCTATTTACTTCTACTGTTTGGAAAAACCTGGTGTTCTTGAGAGGTTCGTGCTCCCTGGACCAATCACCATTCAGTATTCACCGATGGAGCAAATTTACTCGCTCTACATAAATTATAGCCGCAGTGTGCTCTTTTTTTGTTACTTGGAGCATAATACATCGTCATGACCCAAAAGTTGGGATTCCTTTAACCCTTTACGTAGCATAATGACCAAAATCGGCCAGCGCTATAAATGAAAATCGCCATTCAATTTTTTTAATATTTTAATTTTTTGCTTCCAAAACATAGGTTGTGACCCCTCATTGGAACGAGCGCATCGTGCTCGTTCCAATCAGGGGTCACAACCTATGTTTTGGAAGCAAAAAATGAAAACTTTTAGTTATACGAGACTTTTTTTACGAGTGTCGTCTGCTACTAGCGTTAAGTAAAGGGTTAATGAAAACCATGAAAGTACCAAATCGCCCAGCTTTCATGTTGCCGTTCAATATCGATGTGCCCAAATGCCGCACTGAATGCACAGTGCTGTCAATTAGTGAATGCATTCTTCATTGCAATTTGCATGTTAACTATTCTTGCCAACAACACAACCATCACTCGACGGGGCTGGATACAGGATAGCGTGCCTCACTTCAAATAGTAGCAAGCGATGTATAATGCGCCTACGATTTTCAAAATCGAAAGACTGCATTTGATTATTCTCAGTGGTTCTATTGAGTCAGAAAAAACATAAATTAGGGTAACAAATGAATAAAGTTCATCAAATCTATGTTGTGTTCTCATTGTCACATTTTCTCCCTTATTGACATGTCAGTAAGTGGGAAATTATGACAGTGAGAACACAATGTACATGTATTCACATTTTTGATGAATAGAGTAAGTGACAAGAGTTTATCAAGGCCACTAGGCCTGTTCCTTTCCAGTAAGGTATGGTATAAGTCAAAGTAAGTTGTAGGATAACCGTTATAAACTATGTATCCTTCTCTTCCTACACTGATAATACCAGAAGCTGACATCATTTTCTGAAAAGCTCTCACTGAGAGCTTTTCAGAAAATGATGTCAGATTCTGATCTTATCAATGCAGGAGCAGCAGTATACTTAGGTTACTGCAGTTATACTACAACTTATTTTGACTGGTACTGTAGTTTGATCAGTTTATACACAAACACTGTAAAACCATTTGTCAAGTTTTTGCTAGGTCTTGCGGTTTGGTTATCCGATGAGAAAATCTTCAGCAGTTTCTTATTCATATCTTTTAAAGCATACTGTAATCTCAGGTTGTTTGTTACATGCTGATACCAAACTTTGTGCATATCCATCTTGTGAAGGTAATTTGTCACACACAGAAATTAGATCCAATCCATGAAGGCCTTAATTGATATTTGTGAGTAAATCTTTGTTTGTAACAATATGTGTATTGAGAGTAGAGTAAATAGTTTTGTGATTTCAGAATAAATGAAACAAAATGAAATTCAAAAAGATTATTACCTGATAGAGTGATAAAATAAGGTTGGAAGTCACAAGTTGTTTATATGGTTTTGTTATGTCATAAATTATTGGAAAGTGCCCATTGGCTCTCAATATTAAATTTGGACAAGACAAATCTGTATGAGCAAAATTATTTTCGCATCTAGGAATATGTGAAACACATCCATAGAATATTAAGCCTTTTTAATGTGGTTCTAGCAGTTTTTAATAAAAATGCCCAAATTTTTTTTTCAGTTCTCAATCAGTAAAGTATATCAACTTTTTTACGAGTGTGCTTTCTTTTTAGGCAGCAACAATACTTCATTCATTTGCCAGACCTGGAGATAAAATGAGAGCTATACAGATTTTAGAACCAGTGAGTTTACTTATTGAACTGACATGTTGTATACCATTATTACATTAAAGGCAACAGATATATGTTGAAAATATATATTTTGTTCTGACTTTTCATCAGGTATATTGTTCTTGTTTAAATGAAATTGGGGAATTTCTTTTATTAAAATATATGTTAACTGACTTAACTATTTACCTAAAATAACTAACATGACTAGCCAATGCTATTAAAAAATAATTCCATTCAAACTTTATTTTTTCAAATTTGCCTAAGAAAACAGGTTTCTAGATATGACCCCCCAATGGAAGGAGCATGATGGGCACATTTCAATGAGGGGTTCATACACTATATTTTGGAGGCAAAAAATTGCAAGTTTTAGGTATTTAAGAAATTTTTTCAAGTGCCATAATGTTATGTTTCTTATAATGTTTTGCGTTTTCTCTGCCTTGAACCAAATGATGTATGATTAAAAGATGTGTCTATTGCAGACCTGAACAAATTAGAAGCTAAGATATATACATATACATTACCATCTCTCGACAAGTTGGAGACAAGTACAGCCAAGAAACAAGAGCAAGACTGATAAAACATTTTGAACATAAACATGCGGTTGATAGATTTAGCTTACAATTCTCAAATGTCATAACTTGATTAACACTTTACTAACAAATCAATCTTATTCTCTCTCACTTTTTGTAAAACTGCATGTGCACGGGTGGTTTTTTATATAATGTTTTATTCATAGTCCGGTCGATCTAGGGTTCAATCCAGAAAAAAAAATTGCAACAAGCCATATTTGGTATCATTCGACGCGGAATGTTGCCAGGAACAACATATCCAAAATGCTCCGAAATCCTTCATGGGTAAAAATATTTTTATACTGTACCAATGACCCAGACTTAGCTGGTGCTAACTCTAACAAAACCAGGGCCAAACACAAATTTTGCCCCCCAATCCCCCAAATTTGCATCCAAAACCAAAAGAAATCATGTCCTATAGGACCTCCATACTACGCCCCCACTGCGCATGCGCAGTGTCAAGGACGTCCCGAAATTGGCGCCAATTATCATTCTCTGTTTGGCCCTTCATCAGTCAACATCTCACTGATCTATGTGCTTGTAAATCTCAGTTTAAAGGATGCCAGACACGTAATTTTTGGAGAAATGGTGATTCTAAGGAGGATATAGAAGGAGGAGAGGAAAAAGAAGTGACAAAAAATAATCAGGGCTGTACTTAAAATTTTTTATGAAATTATGTTAAGTTGCCTATTTTCGAGGCATGGGCCTCTTGTTGTCATTCTTGCTAAATGTTGCACTGCTTATTCAGTGTTTCCTCTCCCCTAGCCTTCTAAGTACCCCCTTGCAATTCTCCCATGCTTTTGGCATATTTTTGAGAAAGTTCATTTCTAAAATTTTCTTGGGAGAGTTGCTTGGATACAGAATGTTTTCTGTTATTTTCCCCATAGTTACGTTTTCACCCATGGGTGTATAAACGTTGTGTTCTGCATCTTCCATCTGATGTTCTGCAGATTCTCCCCTGGGAGTCTCTGTCTTGCATCAGATAGAGTGTAATTTTGATGACTGATTTCGGGCCAGTTTTTTCAGTGCCTGGAGTCATGTTTTCTGGTGTTTTACACTGTTTGTTTACATTGGCAACAGCCTTTTTTGAGGGGGGCTGTTTGCCTTTGGTGTAGTTTATCTCACTATAAGATACATTTATATTATCCGTAAGTGTCTCATTAATTATTTAATATAATTTTAAAATTTTTGACCACACTTTGCCATCGGATCCATCGGGGCTCAACGTTACTTTTCAGAAACTTGGGCTTCGCTGAAAAAATATTTTTTCAAAATTATTTTGATTTGCAATTGTTTTTTCATTTATTAATGGATCATGTTATTATGTATCTTTGTGTCAGGGGTTTGTGCGAGTAACTAGGACTTTTTGTTGACTTTTCACAATGAAAGGATATTGTTCAAATTGTAATGGGAAGAAATCTTCCTCTGACTTTCATGATCATTGTATTAATTGTAGTCAGTGTTCTCGCACTAATCCCTGTCCTATATGTCAATATTGGGATGACAAACATTGGAAACGTGTGTCACGGTATGTTGTTACTGGAGAAAGGGCTATGCCGGCTCTTTCTCCGCAAGGTCACTCTACTCTCTCAGTTTCTATTTCAGAGGAACAAGAACAGGGTGATGTTTCCATGTTATCTTCTGCAAGTGTGCTTCCGTCGTCACAAATGAATTCAGAGCTAGCGGCAAAAGTGCTCACGGCAGCCGGGTTCGTCCGATGCGGTCCAGGAGCAAATGTTGGGTGATGCGAGCACTATAAACATTCAATGTGCACACCCAGTGACGGCGGATAGTAAGCGAGATCGGAGGAAGCCTTTGAGTCCGGTTCCTAGCTCGTCCAGGTCCAGCCGGGCTGCGAGCAAGAGAGGCCCCTCTCTTGTACAACAACATCTGGGACCAGATGTTGTGGTACAAAATGTGTCGCAAGCGGAGCATACGTCCGTCGCTCGGGATGCTCCGTTGTATAGGCAGTCCGCGGAGACTGCTAAGGCTTCTTCTTCTCGTCAGCGCACACGACCGCACCTTGGCTGCGTGACCGCCAATATCTTACCAGCTTCGCCGATCAAGGATTCTTCGGCGACCAGGTCACACCATCCGGCAGCCAGGGACTCGAGGCCGATGGACTCCGAACGTTCACATAGAAAAAGTATGCGGGAGCCATCTGATGCGGAGCTGCCCTCGGCGAAGCAGCGAAAGACTGCGCCTCCGCAGGTCTCGATGCCGGACATTCTTGTGCAGATAGCACAGCTTATCGCAGCATCCCAGCAGCCGACAGAAACGGTGTCGGATCGAGAATTATCCGACGGCACTGGGTCGGTACGCTCCGCCGAAGCATCGGGGGCGGACGACCGGGAGCATCATGAGGTCCGACCGGATGGTGAAAGGGATACGGATGATTTGGAGCTATCCCTTTCGGAACAACATAAAGCTGCCGTGGACTTCATCCGGCACTTTCTCCCTCAAGTTGTTCTGTCGGGCCAGACTGCTGCGGTTCCGGACAAGAGGATTATAGCGTCATTGGACTCTGAATTTTTTGAGCGGTTCAGGGACATCGCTCCCGAGTTTCCGTCGCAGTCCAATAATGTTGCAAGAACATTTGAATTATTGAACGACGCTATATTTAAACTTGCTTCCAAGACGGAGAAAGCAGGTTTCTTGTCCGCCAATACTCTCAACCTGCCTTTCTTTAATGCAAGGAATAAATTCGACACGGCAGGACAGGGTATCCCGAGAGTTCCTCTGCGTATGGACGATGAGGCGGAAGACTTAGAGCTATCATTACCATCGTCGGCTTCTATTCCAACCGCGGTGTTGGAAACAGCTATTTCGTCTAACAGAGCCAATTTAGATGCCTTATCTTACGCAGATCACCTTACTAAGGCGTTATCACTGCACCTTCAAGGGAAAGAATTTCAGGATATACAATCCTCTTTAAGACTTCTTTCAAGGGCAGTAGCTTATTCCACGTGTAACTCCGCCCTTTCTGTGGCAAACCTGGAGTTGGTTAGACGTGACGCAGCCCTAGCTACATCCACACTCGTGGATACTAAGGTGAAGAACTCTCTTAGAGTCGCTTCGGTCTCCGGAGAACTTCTCTTTGACGGCAAGCTTTCTGCTATTAATGATAAAATTACAAAGAAAGCTTCGGATTCTCTGTTGTTCAAATCTGCTTCTAAGAAGTCGGATACAGCAGACAAGAATAAGACAGGCACTTCTGGGTCTAATGCGCCCAAGAGAGGTTCCTATAGAGGTTCCGGTGCGTCCTCTTGGTCTTATTCGAGAGACCGTCAGGGTAGCGACACTCGTTCGGGACGTCCTTCGGGCCGGGACAACCGGTCGGACGCCCCGAGGTCGACGGGACGAGGTGCGGGTCGTGGAGGACGTGGTTTCTCCTACCGCAGGCCTCGCAGGTCCAGGAGGTGATGGCTTCAACCTCTATCGCGTACCGGTTGGCGGAAGGTTGTCGAGCTTTTCACAAGAATGGGCGTCGATTACGGACGACCCTTGGGTGAGAGGAGTGACTTCGGAAGGCCTAAAGATATCCTTCAAATGAAAGCCTCCATTAACTCGAAGTCCAAAGTGGACTCAACTTCCGTCAAATCTGCAGAAAAGAGACGCTCTGTTATCAGAGGTGCAGTCTCTTTTAATGAAGAACGCGGTAGAGGTCGTAGAAAACCAGGAGACCCCGGGATTCTACAGCCATCTGTTTCTGGTTCCGAAACCAGACGGCTCGTTCCATCCAGTCATAGATTTGAGCTGGATAAACAAGCCGATCGTCGCTCCGAAATTTTATATGGAGACGATTCGGTCGGTCAGAGCGAGTATTCGGGTGAACGATTATGCAACAAGCCAAGATCTCAAAGATGCGTACTTTCACGTCATGGTACATCCGACATTCAGAAAGTATCTACGCTTCGCAGTCCTAGGAGTGGTGTATCAATTCCGGGCGATGTGCTTCGGACTGAATCTAGCTCCCTGGGCTTTCACTCGGGTAATGAACTCGGTAATGATCTATTTCCGAGCTCATTCGTCTGCGGTAACGTCGGCCTACCTGGACGACATTCTTCAGAGGTACGGCAACGAGTTAACGCTTCAGAACGATGTTCAGAATCTACTTCTATTGCTCTGACGTCTCGGTTTTATAGTAAACGAGGAGAAGTCGGATCTGGTGCCGTCCAAGTCATTCACTCATCTGGGAATGAGCTTCGAGACGCACAACAATCTCGTTCGTCTGCCGTTAACCAGAGCAGAATTAGTCAGTTGTTACGCTCGCTATTGTCTGCATGCAGACAAAGTCACAGCGAGAGAATATATAAGACTGATAGGTCTGTGCGGAGCCGCTGCGGATCTCATTCCGATGGGGCGGTTACGCACACGTCCTCTCCAAATTTTCTTGACTCAGAATTGGAGTGTGAAAATTCATTCGCTCGACGTAGACATTCTCTTGTCAGATCAAGTGAAACAAGAGATTCAGACTTGGGCAAACATTCAGTGGTTAACTCAGGGAGTTCCGCTGCAGTTGCCGGATCCGAGTTTTACCATTATGACGGATGCCAGTCAAACAGGTTGGGGTGCATCATTGATCCCAACGGATTCGAGATGCCAGGGTCTTTGGGATCCGCAATTCCTGTGCAAGCACATAAACATCAAGGAAATGATGTCAATTTGGCTTGCGTTACGTCATTGGATGGACATTATTCACAATGCTCATGTCCAAATCCTATCCGACAATACGACAGTAGTGGCGTATATACGGAATCAGGGAGGCACTCATTCAGTTCTGTTGTTCAATCTAACGGAAAGAATCCTTCTGTTTGCGCTCAGGTTCTTCTTTCGGTCCGTCACATACCGGGTCGTCTGAATGTGCTAGCAGACTCCCTTTCACGAAAGGGTCGCTTGTTGCCGTCGGAGTGGACTCTCAACAAACAAGTATTAAATCAGATTTGCTACCAATGGGAACGGCCAATGATAGACTTATTTGCGACACATCTCAACAATCAGTTGCAGACGTATGTGTCTCCGTGTCCAGATCCAAGAGCATTTGCAGTAGACGCTCTATCGATCCCTTGGGACGGAATGATAGGATATGTGTATCCTCCAGCGCCGTTAATTCAACAAGTATTGCTAAAGATAAAACAATCTCAATGCAAGATTCTGTTGGTAGCATCTCTGTCGCCACAGAGACCGTGGATAAATCTACTCAGGTGTCTGTTGTGGGACCTACCGCGAAAGCTTCCTCCACGGGAGGATCTTCTTTCGCAGGGGAAATCGCGTCAACTCCATCACAACCCGCAAGGTCTCAACCTTCACGTTTTTCCGTTGTGCGGTCATTCTTGCATGGCAAGCACTTTACAGGACGAGCAGTGGACGCGATTTCTAACTGTAGGAGGACCTCCTCTTCGCTAAACTATGCGGCTAAGTGGAAGGTTTTTCGCCGTTGGTGTAGGGATCATTCTGTAGATATTTTTGATCCCTCTATACCAGACATTGCAAACTTTCTAGTATACTTGTTTGACGAAATCAAACTGCAGCCTGTTACTATTAAGGGTTATAGGTCTATGTTATCTGATACCTATGCACATCTTTATAGTTTACAAATTGGATCTAATGTCTCTTTATCTAAGTTGGTTAGAAACTTCTCGATAAATAGACCCAGAACTCTTAGATTAATTCCTAAATGGAATTTAGCTTGGGTTCTTCTTAAATTGAAGGAAAAGCCATTTGAACCTCTTGGGACAGTAGATTTCAAATTCTTATCTTATAAGACAGCTTTTCTCTTAGCTTTCTCTTCTGCTAGAAGAGTCAGTGAGCTTCATGCACTGTCGGTGGATGATTCTCACTATCGTAGTGTCGGGAACACTATCACCTTCACTACTAATGTGGGTTTTTTAGCTAAGAATCAGGCTCCTAATAAATATCCGGAACCTATTGTTATTAAGGCTCTTCCGTCTTCAGACGGGCGTAGGCCTTTACTCTGTCCTGATTAGAGCGTTACGTATCTATAAACAGAGATCTCAGTTTATCAGAAAGGGACGGAAACGTTTCTTTCTGTCTTTGATGCCTAATAGAAGGGACATTTCGGTCCATTCTATTGCTAGATGGATTCAATTAACTATCCGTACTGCTTATGAGAGTTTATCTTCTTCTCAGCAGTCTGTGCTTAAGATTTCCGCTCATGAAGTAAGAGCTCTTGCTACTTCTTGGGCTTATGCTAATAGTGTTGCTATTACAGATTTAATGAAGGCTGCTTATTGGTCTCAGCCATCCACATTCACGAATTTTTATCTCAGAAATATTGAGTTCATTTCTGGAGACCTGCATTGTTTAGGTCCGTTATCTGTTGCTCAGAATGTCGTCCACTAAACAGTTGCAACTATAGTTATGCAGGCTTTCTGTTCCGGCAGTGACTCCGTCCGGCTGCCCTCTTCGCTCTGGGCTATTTGACCCAGGGCAAGGGGAAGGGGGGGGGGGAGGGTGTTCCCTTAGGTCACCTGCTTTATAGTGAAAAGCAAGGGAATGCCTCCTCCAAAGTCAGTATTTCTGAGTCGCTTCCGGGATGGTTTTAAAGTGTAATATTAATGTTAAAATTCATTCATGTCTTATTTTTAAAGTGTAGCTCGGTGTGAAGCATTTGTATATGTCAAGTGTCAAACGGGCTTTAATATACAATACTCGGACACTTTTAAAAGATTATAAAGAGTCTCAATTCTCTGGACTTCTTTATTTATTGGCTTACTTTAAAAATAATTAGTATAAGGGTTATACTGGATGTTAATAGAGAACATGAATATTATTGTGCTCAATTATTAAGGGTATTGTATCTTTCTAATATAAATATTAAATAAGAAAGATACATGTAAAGCCTAATACTCCTTTTCTCCTTAAGGGGTTACCTCTTTATTATATAGTTGAGCTTATTGGATTTTCCTCTATGTCCTAGGCCCTCCAGCCTGTTTACTATTCAGCTAAGTCTGGGTCATTGGTACAGTATAAAAATGTTAAAAAATTTATAGTAATTTATATATTTTTTATACTTACCAATGACCCAGACGGGGATGGCCCTCCCAGGAGTTGGGAACTCTTGCCTCCCCCCTCAGTACATAGCGCTGACCAGGCACTGCCAGTAAGAATGATAATTGGCGCCAGTTTCGGGACGTCCTTGACACTGCGCATGCGCAGTGGGGGCGTAGTATGGAGGTCCTATAGGACATGATTTCTTTTGGTTTTGGATGCAAATTTTGGGGATTGGGGGGCAAAATTTGTGTTTGGCCCCGGTTTTGTTAGAGTTAGCACCAGCTAAGTCTGGGTCATTGGTAAGTATAAAAAATATATAAATTACTATAAATTTTTTAACTTTTATGGCACTTTTTTGTTTTCATGATTTTTCAGCTGCAAAATTTACAATTTTGTTAATAAAAATGCTAAGACACCACTATAACAAGGAAATTTTGTGAGAATATACCATATTTTTCTCACCAACATAGAAAGTGGACACTTCATCAATAATTTTGTTGTCCAGTTGAATGTTCGTCTTTAATTTATGACGAAAATACCCCTCGAAAGTCCCAAATTTTATTTTTTTCAAAAACTCAAAAAAATGAGAATAACATTCTCAATACAAATAAGATGCAGATTGAGAGCAAAAAATTGTTAACACCCGATCTTGTCATCAAGTGTTACGTCTTCTGCATTTTGGCAGCTCTTGCCATGACAATTTCCGCAAGCAATAACGCACTTTAGACCAATTTTCCGGCATGAGCACAAGTTGTTTTTGCACGGACTCTTTGATGTCATTTTGCTGTTGCACCTTAAAAACTTAAGCAGACTGTCCGGTGCTGCCTCAGTGTCAGTCATAATAGGTGTAAGCTCGGAACCACGTAGCTTCCAACCCCACTTCCTAGGCTCAAGATCGACCTCCCCTAGATACATCCATGTCACTACCTGTAAATGGACACGAAGGCTGTGGAAATATGCTGCTCTCTCTATCGGTGGGAGTTTCTGGGGTTCAATGGCAGTTTTGCACGATGAAAACATTTCCATGAACCTAACATATCTCAGGTTGTTTAAGCTATCTGCTTTACCTGAATACATTACAACAAAGAGCTTGGTGCCCGCTGCACCATCTTCATCAGGAGATGAAACAACATTACTATTAACCAAAGCTGCTGTTGAATGTTTGAGGATTTGGCGATCTTCTTCATGAGAGAGGATTTACCGTGACCATATACTGCCAACGTTGTATCACAGCCACCCCAGGCGTGAAGGAACAGAATATTGGTCTTGATTAATAT
Organism: Pictodentalium vernedei; assembly: GCA_031216915.1. Classification (NCBI taxonomy): domain Eukaryota; kingdom Metazoa; phylum Mollusca; class Scaphopoda; order Dentaliida; family Dentaliidae; genus Pictodentalium; species Pictodentalium vernedei. The sequence goes on along the minus strand of CM062295.1, from coordinate 629,056,109 downwards.
GCCGGCTTTTTTCACAAGGTCAGTAATTTTCCACAAATTCCCACCTTTGTGGGCATCTCGAGCACCAGACTTAAAATAAATCTGCCCCATCTTTTCATTCCAATGATATATCAGAAGTACTAACACGTCTGTATCATCAAAAAAAACTACCACCTCCTTCTCAACACATGCAAGCTCGATAGCACGCAAAACAATGGAGGTATCTGCGCCACCAGAACTGTTGTGTACTTCCTGTCCATCAGCCGTGAGAGCTTAACTGAGTAGCTTTATAAATTGATGCTTATTCTTTTCATTCGAGAGGAAAGTTTGCTGATTTGAAGAGATTGCCATTGTATCAACTAAGTGAATATCTGAACATGTCTTCCCAGTTCGACGTCTATGCTCTTGATCTTTAGTACTAGGACCCTGCATGTTGTCATCAAAAACCATTTAACATTCACCGTATTTTTGTCGGGCATGATCTACATATCTGGAAGCTAAATCTTTGTATGTTCCACATTTTGGCCATTTCATCCGATGAAGAAATGAACTGCCATCAACAACAATCAGTGCATCACTTGGGACCTGAGTCAGTTTTATACTTGTTGCTAAATCGTTTGCTAGATTTGCTTTTACGGGTTTTCGGTGTGCATTGTCCTTGAATAAGGATGTTGGCATAACTGTCAGCTTATAACTGAAATAACTAGCAATATCTTCTTTCCTCTGAGCGATGGCAAGTAGTCGACAGAAAATAATGTTCGGATCTATCTGAACCCTGTAGTTGTCTATTTTGACACCTGGTTGCAATTCGTAATGTTTTAACCTGATCGCTTCTCTTGATTGATGCATCAGGGATACAAAGATTATCAAGTTTCTTCTGTATAGCAGCATCAACAAGTTCTGCCTGCTCACTGTTGATATTATCGACCATTCCCGCTGTTAAACTTGAGGATAAGGAACACAAAGATGGCTCATTTGGATCGAATGGTTCATGTATGTTAAACCAATTTGCAATGCTCTCTAAAACGACAGAATCACGGTTGCACCTTGCACGGCTTAATTCGGCATGTTGTTTGCTATCTTGGTTGGTATCTGTGAAGCGCGTCATTGCGTCATGAACCCCTGCACACTTGTGCATGCTATATACCCTTCTGGATGTGAACAGATTCCATGATACCCCTACCCCTGGTCATTACACCATGACTTTTGAGTGATCGCATGAGGACCTGTTCGATAACAAGGTCACTGGAGAGACCAGCCCAAAATCTCTCACTTCTTCTAATAACGGGTAGGCCATTTATGAAACATTTGTACAAATGGGGGTGGTTGTTGGGTAGTTCCAGCATCATTTGAAGATAAAGATGGCAGCTTTTGGAATAATTAATATGCCCTGTTGCCGCAAATAAATTCAGCATATTTTGAGTTGCAAAGAGGTGCAGATTCCAATCCTCAGATCTCTAAGCTCGAATGAACATTTTGAGAATTTGCACATACTCAAGATACTGCAACCACAGTTTAGCAGATAAAGATGTCTCAGCCAAATATGATCTGTATTTGCAAAGCAATTCTTCCAACTTGACTAGCTCTTTGGATGTATAAACATCCGAAAGAGATATGCGCTTATTAAAGATACCTTCACATAAGTTCCTGAGCTTCAAATCGTCATTTGTGGACCCTGTGTTGCGGACAGTGGATGGACCTGATACGTTAGCATTGTTTGCCTGGGTGCACATTTTGTCAACCTCATTGAGGACATGGTCTGAACTACCTTCACTACTGAGCAGATTAATATCTGTTCCTTTCGAACTAACAGCACTTATGAGTTTGTTAGTTAATGCTGACTCTACAAGGAAATGCCCCTGGAGTGCCCTAGACACTGCTTTACCTGACATCATCGCTGCTACAGAATTCGGACCATATACAGTTTGTAATGCCTCCTTCAATCCTGAGCCTTTCATCATGGACCCAATACTGCCCATGAAGCTCATTAATGTGTGAAAGCCACATTATGTTCATTGATTTTGCTGCTATTATCTCCACAGCTTTTAACCACAATGGCTGATCAAACGTTAAGCAAGGGGTTTCAATGCCTAACTTCAATGCTTGTGTTTGTATGTATATCAGTGTAGAATATATACAACTCTCATCAGAAGGCGACAGATCAATGATAGGCAAGAAAAGGATTTCTGACTTCACTTTTGGTTCGGAATCACTGTCTGAGAAAATATGCTGCATGAACCCAGACCAATTCGGTCTTGGCACGGTCGACAAATTCAGCAAATGACAATGCCAGAGCAAATCTGTGTTTAGCCCTGGTGGTAAAGTTATTGGCAAGGTCAGATGAAGCATCTGTTTGTATTTGATTGCGGACAGGCTCTTTTCTGCAGGTTTCTTGTATTGCACGATAGAAACACCTTTGTTCTCCACCAACTTATCAACATCGATCCTTTGAATTTGATCGATAGCTCTTGATTTATAGGCAAGAGACGAATCATCACTTGATGTAGACACAGCAATAATGGCCATGCCATGAAAAGTACCTTTGCCATCAAGAGTTGCCAGATTGTGGTCAACATTGTCTGCAACCCATTGGGTGAAGGTTCCCGGAAAATACTCTCTGAGCAAAACATCAAGACTTTCAGAATATATAACCGACTGTTTATACTTCTGCACCTCATCTTAGCTAGCTGAGAATCCTAGCTTAAACAGTTCATCCATCAACCAATGGGAACCAAATACATGGTCCATTTCCACACCCACGCCAAACAAAGTGGAGGTTATTACCGACCTAGGCCTTGTTGATTGGACAATTGAGTGACCGATGCTCACATGTTTGATGTCCGATGGTACTATGACATTCAGTAAACATTGCAGAAGCTTCAGAATCCATTTTCTACCTTTGGAAACATCTGATATATCCTCATTAGTCAGATATTTCTGCATGTCATATTCAAATTCCCAGATTTGTGCCTTTATAATCTTAGCAGCTGTGAAAACAGTGGGTTCGGATTCGTCTTCAATAGACTCTCTCCTCTCAATGTACCACAAATCATTGACTAGATATGTGGCCACATTTTTTAAACAAACTACATTGTTTCGTCCATGTACATTGGCGAAAAAAAAATATTCCCCATAACGTTCCTCCAATTTCTGCTTGAAGCGTTTGGTAGAATAAACATCATTGTTACCAGCAAACTGAGTCATTTTATTTTGTATCTCCGCAAGTGTGTACAACTCAGCACCAGGTTGAGATTCCATCCATTCGCAGGTGAGATCAAACCAGTGTGACATATGATAGTCTGCCTGCCTGCCCAGTGATTTTTGTGAGCCGTCGATCTGACTGGGATTGCGATTTCTAACAAACAGCATGTAACAATTTGCATGGTATGCTGCCTCAGCTGCGACAAGATCAATGCAGTTAAGGAGATGATTTTGCACATCTGCTGTCCACGAATTACCCCATCAGCACAGCAATTTAAAAGGCTCTCTCGTTTAGGTAACGTTGTTACACTTCGAACTTGCACTCGTTGCGGGTGGCAGTGATCTACAGCAGGTTTTCCACAGAACAAGCAGTCAGATTGGAAATTGAAAGGTGCTAAACTTGATCGCAATTTTTTTGCTACCGGTGGGTCATCACTTTTCTCAGTATTACCTCTTTTGGGGTCTGTGAAATCTCGCCGACACTCGACGTGTACTAATACTTTTCCTACGGGAGTAATGTTTTGTTTATCCTGTAGGTAGCTACAAAGATTTGAATGACCTCGCTTTTCACTGAACTCGATAAGGGTTTTCAAGCCTTTGGACGACATTTAACAGATTTGTCGCCACTAAAGTCCCTACTGCAACTTACACAATTATCTTTGTTAAAACAATCTTGATCCATGACACACAAATGAGAAAATAAGTATACAATGCAAATAGGAACCAAACTGCAGAACAAATACAATTAAATGCCACCCGCATCCGTTGTCACCGTTAGGTTTCAGTGGGAGGCAAAAAAACCCCAGTTCAGCCAAATAATATGCAGTTTGGGGATAATAACTTGATGATATATTAAAAATGACAAGCAATGATGAAGTTTGAAAGGTAGGTATCATAAACGGAGCATAGACAAAAATGAACTGATCACAGGACAATACTACGTGCTACTGCAAAGTTCTAGTTGCCACATGCGTTCTTGTAACACCAAAAAACAATGCTCTTTATTACACAAAAAATAACGCTCTTTATTAATTGTGTCATCTACAGGTAGTACTAGCATAATACAATTATATTATATTATGTTATGGATGCCTTGACATGCCGCAGACCACATTTGATGAGTATGTTATTGGCAAAATAAGACTAAAGAAAACTGACTCAACATATCGATTTCCCAATCCTATAGAAATTTGTACAATGTACTAGCCCTTTTTGAAACCTCCATAAAAATTTTTCCCCAAAGCGGATTTTGGATATGTTGTTGGGCAAATTCTCCTCTTTCCAAGGATACCAAATTTAGCTTGTTGCAATTTTTTCCGGGTAGGTGCCCTTTTTCGCCTCGATCGACCGGACTATCATGTAATTATTTTTTTGCCATCAAAAGTTCATGTTCTTGGTTTATTTTATGTTTTAGCCCTCACAATCTACAGACTAGCATGGGTGGTGGGGTATTTTGTCCCTTGAGTGCAAGAAGGCTTTGCAATGCAAAAGCATTGCAAAGCCATCTTGCACTCAAGAGACAAATTTATCAATTTTATTAACGTGGGTAAAATATCGGACAAAAACCATTTTATTTTCATTTTTTAGCTCAACTTGACAAAGTCAAGCTGAGCTATTGCCATCACTTCTCGTCCGTTGGCGTATGTACTTCCACAGTTTCCTTTGGCACACCTCACAGGTAGCATTTATGATCAGATCACTTTGAAACTTGGTATGCTTGTTTGGGTTGACCACAAGATGGGAGCTATCGATTTTCTTCAATTTCCGTCAAAAAATGTTGCCGCGGCCGACGTTCTTAGAACTTAGTTTAGTCAGACCTCAATATTTACCTTTGGCACACCGTACAGGGCACATTTATGATTGGATTGCTTTGAAACCTAGTATGCATGTTTGGGATGACCTCTAGATGGGAGCTATCGATTTTCTTCCATTTCTGTCAAAAAATGTTGACGCTGGCAATGACCTTTGAACTTAGTTTAGTCAGGCATCAATATACTCCTTTGGCACACCGTACAGTGCACATTTTTGATCAGATCGGTTTGAAACTTTGTATGCTTGTTTGGGGTTACCTCTAGATGGGAGCTATCAATTTTTTTCGATATCTGCCAATACCCCCGGTAAATGTTGCCGCTGGCAATGACCTTTGATGAACTTAGTGCAGTTATGCATCAAAACTTCACTTTGGCACACCTCACAGGTCGCATTTATGATCAGATCACTTTGAAACTTGGTATGCTTGTTTGGGGTGACATCTAGGTGGGAGCTATCGATTTTCTTCCATTAACATCAAAACATGTTGCCGCTGGCAACGACCTTTGAACTTAGTTTAGTCAGGTATCAATATATTCCGTTAGCATGCCCTACAGGGCACATTTATGATCAGATCGGTTTGAAACTTTGTGTGCTTGTTTGGGGTTACCTCTTGATGGGAGCTGTCGATTTTCTCCAATTTCCATCAAAACATGTTGCTGTGGCCAATGTTCTTAGAACTTAGTTTACTCATATCTCAATATTTCCCTTTGGCACACCCTACAGGACACATTTATGATCTGATTGCTTTGAAATCTGGCATGCTTGTTTGGAGTGATCTCTAACTGGGAGCCATTTATTTTCTTCCATTTCCATCAAAACATGTTGCTGCTAGCAATGACCTTTCATCTCAGTTTAGTCAAGTATCAATATACAGGCCTGGCCTTTTGAAAAATCCAGGGGAGCCACTATGGTCCTCCTAAATCTGTTTCATGGGAGCTATTCTACACTAATATAAATTATACATGGTTATTATTATGAAAATTGAGGAGAGCCATTACAGTTTAAGGAGAGCAATTATGGCTCTCCTCAATTTGCCTTTAGGAGAGCCAAGGAGAGCCGGAGCAATAGCTCCCCTCAAACGGCCAGGCCTGAATATATTCCTTCGGCATGCCCTACAGGGCACATTTATGATCAGATCGGTTTGAATCTTTGTATGCTTGTTTGGGGTTATCTCTAGATAGGAGCTATTGATTTTCTTAGATTTCCGTCAAAAAATGTTGCCACTTGCAATGACCTTCGATGAACTTAGTGCAGTTATGCATCAATATTTTGCTTTTGGCACACCCTTCAGTGCACAGTTTTGACCAGATCTCTTTGATACTTGGTATGCTTGTTTGGGGTGAGCTCTAGATGGGAGCTATCGATTTTCTTCAATTTCCGTCAAAAAATGTTTCCGCTGGCAACGTTCTTAGAACTTAGTTTAGTCAGACCTTAATATTTCCCTTTGTCACACCCCACAGGGCACATTTATGATCAAATTCTTTTGAAACCTGGCATGCTTGTTTGGGGTGACCTCTACATGGGAGCTATTGATTTTCGGCCATTTTCAAACAAAAAATGTTGCCACTGGCAACGACCTTTGAACTTAGTTTAGTCAGGGATCAACATATTCCTTTAACACACCCTACAGAGCACATTTATGATCAGGATGGTTTGAAACTTGGTATTTTTGTTTGGGGTTACCTCTAGATGGGAACTATTGATTTTCTTCCATTTCCGTCAAAAATAGTTGCCATTGGCAACGACCTCTGATGAACTTAGTAAAAACTTAGTGCAGTTAAGCATCAATATTTCCCTTTGACACACCCTGCAGGGCACATTTATGATTGGATCACTTGCAAACTTGATGTGCTTGTGTGGGGTGACATCTATATGGGAGCTGTCGATTTTCTTCCATTTCTGTCAAAAATTGTTGCCGCTGACCTTTGAACTTCGTTTAGTCAGACCTCAATATTTCCCTTTAACACACCCTTCGGGGCACATTTATGATTGGATCACTTTGAAACTTGCTATGTGTGTTTGAGATGACCTCTAGATGTGAGCTATTGCTTTTTTTCATTTCCATAAACAAATTATTGTCGTTATCACCAGCCTTTGAACTTACTGCATTTGTGCATCAACTTATCCCTTTTGCACTCTCTGCAGGGTATATTTATGAATTTCCATAAAAAAACATTGCCACAAGCAATGACCTTCAAACTTAGTGCATTTGTGCATTAACATCTTCCTTTGGCATGCCTCAGAGGTCACATTCATTATCAGGTCATTCTGAAACTTCATATGCTTATGATGGGTGAAATTTTTTAGATAGGAGCTTTTGATTTTCTTTTCATTTCCATCAAAAACTGTTGCTGTTAGCAACAATCTTTGAATTTATTGCATTTGTGCATCAACATTCTTTTTTGACATGGCCTACAGGCCACATTTATCATAGGATTGTTTTTGAACTTGGTGTGCTCATTAGGCAAGACCTTTCGATAAGAGCTATTGATTAGCATTCATTTTTGTGAAAAAAGTTGCCATTTACAGTAACCTCTGAACATACTGCATTTGTGTATCAACATTCTTCCATTAGCCAGTCTAAAGGTTACATTTAAAAATGCATGGATTACTCTGACATTGTGCACATGCAATGCTGTTATGTTGAAATTTCACCAAATAATATTGGTACCAATGATCTTCAATTTTGCCATTTCATTTATAACTTACCAAGTTCAAGTTTGTCAAGTTGAGCTGCAGTGTCACTGACACTTTCATTTAAGTTTGCATTGGTTATAAAAAGAGAGCATGTGGCAGCCAAAAGGACCATGTGGGAGGGCCTGAGAAATAGATTTTTAACTTTTTTTGGAACAAGCTCAACAAGATCATTCCAATGAAGGGGGGTGGGGACATGTGATATGGTTTTGTTGAAATTTTTGGAAAATGTTTTACAAAAAATAATCAAAATACTAAATTGTGATATTGTGTGCATTGAGTAAAGGGCTAACTAGCATTTAAATTTCATATTTAACCCTTTACCCAATGCAGACGATTTCAAAATTTATAATTTGAATTATCATTTTTTAAATGTTTTCAAAAATTCTCAACAAAACCATATCACGTGACCCTTCTTTGGAACGAGCTCGTTCCAAAGAGGGGTCACATGATATGGTTTTGTTGAAATTTTTCCAAAAATAATATTTTTTCAGCTGCTGAATTTGCATATTACGCGGGCGGGTGCGAGCGATTCGTTGTGTAAAGGGTTAAGTTTTAGACTCATAAAAATGCTTATTGTTTTGGTTGAAACTGTATTTGGCTGCCTTGAACTTTTGCAATCCTCGGATAAACTTATTGAGCAGATATAGCATACATGTACACGTTAAACATTTTGTAAAGACTGTAAGCTGTAACACTATTTAACTGCGTGTTTTTTCAGCTTGAATTCTTCCAGTGATTCAGATACAAAAGCATAAAAAGCAATTTTGTTCCATAATTTAATAATTATAATTTTGAGAAGTGTTTTCTTTCTCTTTTTGTATATAGAAATGCACAAGGTCCCTTGCAGACACTTTTGACTTTCGAAAGCTTGTAATGGTCTATAAATAGTTATTTAGTATGGTTTAACAGCCAGGGTCATATCATGTCGGTGACAGTTTTACGGGTGGAGGAAGCCGGAGTACCCGGAGAGAACCACTGAGCTACAATGAGCAGCTGTCTGCTCTCCAACATCGCAACTCTGAACTCTGCACCGTGGCACAGGCAGGGTTAGATTGGTTGAAGGAATGCACATCATCGACATGCAGTAAGCCTTAGTACACAGCGTCATCGTGCCCCCATGTAGGCAATCGGGTTAAGTGCCTTGCCCAAGGACACAACGCGTAAGCATGAATCAGTCACAGAAATGGTCACCCATCCAACTAGTAACTGTGCTCGACGTTGCTTAACTTGGGTGAACTGATGAGAACCAGTTACCGTGATGCCACCGTGCCCTGGTCTATAAATAGTAACATAAACAAATTGTAATCAAGTATTTGAGTCATTATGAACTCAATACTTACTTATTGTGATTACAAAAGTGGACAGAGAATTCTGACCAGATCGTGAGTTGGTTGAAATTTTCTGGCAATACAATACCATAGAATTTCTCTTTTAAAAAATAAAAATAGAAATGAGAGAACCTTAAAAAATTTATAGTAATTCATATATTTTTTATACTTACCAATGACCCAGACATAGCTGGTGCTAACTCTTAAAAATATAGGGCCAAACACAAATTTTGCCCCCCAATCCCCAAAATTTGCATCTAAAACCAAAGAAAACATGTCCTGAATGGCCCTCCATACTTCACCTCTACTGCGCATGCGCAGTATCAAGGACGTCCCGAAATTGGCGCCATTAATCATTCTTACCATCAGTGCCTGGTAAGCGCTATGTCCTCAGCGGGGAGGTATGAGTTCCCAACTCCTGGGAGGGCCATCCCCGTCTGGGTCATTGGTAAGTATAAAAAATATATAAATTACTATAAATTTTTTAAGATTTTTATACTGTACCAATGACCCAGACATAGCTGAATAGAAAAAAGGCTGGAGGGCCCAGGACATAGAGGAAAATCCAATAAGCTCAACTATATAAAATAGAGTCATCTCCTGGAGGAGAAAAGGAGAATTAGGCTTCACATGTATCTTTCTTATTTGTGATAAATTAGAAAGACACAATACCTTCTATAATTGAGCATCATAACATCCATATTCTCTATTAATATCCAGTATAATTCTTATACTAATTATTTTTAAAGTAAGCCAATAAATAAAGTTAGTCCAGAGAATTGAGACTCTTTATACTCTTTTAAAAGTGTCCGAGGATAGTATAATAACGCCCGTTTGACACGTGACATATTCAAATGCTATACTTTAAAACTATGAGATGAATGAATTTTAAAACATAACTTTTCACTTAAAAAAACATCCCAGTAACAGCTCAGAATTACTGACTCAGGAGGAGGTATCCCCTTGTTTTCATAATAAAACAGGTGACCCAAGGGAACACCCCCCCCCCCCCCCCCCTTTTTCTTGCCCTGGGTCAAATAGCCTAGAGCGAAGAGGGCAGCAGGATGGAGTCACTGCCGGAACATAAAGCCTACATAGCTATAGTTGCAATTGTTAAGTAATCGACATTCTGAGCAGCCGATAATGGACCTAAATAATGCAGGCCTCCAAAATGGACTCGATATTTCTGAGATAAAAATTTGTGAATGTGGATGGCTGAGACCAATATGCAGCCTACTTTAAATCTATAATAGCAACACTATTTACGTAAGCCCAAAATGTAGAAGAGCTCTTACTTCATGAGCCGAAATTTAAAGCACAGACTGCTGATTTAAGGATAGATTATCCTAAGCAGTACCGATAGTTAATTGAATGCATTTAGTAATAGAATGGACCGTAATGACCTTTCTATTAGGCATCAGAGCCAGAAGAAGCTTTACATCCTTACTGATAAACTGAGATCTGTTAATAAATACATAAAGGTCTATCCAGACAGAGTAAAGGCCTATGCCCGTTCGAAGACGGAAGGACCTTAAAAACAATAGGTTCCGGATATTTATTAGGAGCCTGATTCTTAACCAAAAAAAACAACATTAGTAGTAAAGGTAATAGAGTTTCCGATACTACGAAAGTGAGAATCGTCCACCGATAGTGCATGAAGCTCACTGACTCTTCAGCAGAAGAGGAGACTAAGAGAATTGCTGCCTTAAAGGCCAGAATTTGAAACTACTGTCTCAAGAGGTTCAAATGGTTGCTTTAGTTAATAAGAACCCAAGCTAAATTCCGTATAGGAATTAATCTAAGGATTCTATGTTTATTATCGAAAAGTTTCAAACTAACTTAGATAAAGAGACATTAGGCTCAATTGTAAACTATCATGGTGTGCATAGGTATCAGATAACATAGACCTATAACCTTTAAAAGTAACTGGCTGCAGTTGATCTCGTCAAACAAGTAGACTAGAAAGTTTGCAATGTCTGGTATGGAGGGATAAAAAATATCAACATAAAGATCCCTACACCAACGATGGAAGACCCTCCACTTTAGCCGCATAGTATAGCGAAGAGGAGGTCCTCCTACAGTTAGAAATCGCGTCCACTGCTCGTCCTGTACAATGCTTGCCATGCAAGAAGGACCGCACAACGGAATACGTGAATGTTGAGACCTTGCGGGTTGTGATGAAGTTGACACGATTTCCCCAGCGAAAAAAGATCCTCTCGTGGAGGAAGTTTCCGCGGTAAGTCCCACAGCAGACATCTAAGTAAATTTATCCACCGTCTCTGTGGAGACAGAGATGCTACCAACAGAATTGTATTGTGAATGTATAATCCCAGCAATACTTGCTGAATCAACAGCGCTGGAGGATACGCATATCCTATCATCCCGTCCTATTAGATCGATAGAGCGTTAACTACATATGCTCGGGGATCCGGACACGGTGACACATACGTCAGCAATTGATTGGAGAGTTGTGTCGCAAATAAATTATCACTGGGCGCTCCCATTGGTAGCAAATCTGATTGAATACCTGTTTGTTGAGAGTCCATTCTGACGGCAACAAATGACCCTTACGTGAAAGGGAGTCTGCTAATACGATCCGACGACCCAGAATATGACGGACCGAAACAGAACTTGGTGTTCTATAACAAACAGAAGGATTCTTCCCGTTAAAATCAATAACGGAACCGAATGAGTGCCTCCCTGGTTCCAGATATACGCAACTACTGTCATATTATCGGACAGGATTTGGACATGCGTTTCTGAATAATGTTCATCCAATGACATAGTGCAAGCCAAAATAATATCATTTCTTGGAAGTTAAGTGCTTGCCTAAAAACTGCGGAACCCAAAGACCCTGGCACTTCGAATCTGTTGGGATCAAAATTGTGTCCCAACCTGTTTAACTGGAATCTGTCATAATCGAAAAACTAGGATCCGGCAACTACAGTGGAACTCTCTGAGTCAACCACCGAATGTTTGCCCACGTCTGAATCTCTTGTTACACTTGATTGACAAGAGAACGTGTATATCGAGCAATTCAAAGATTGCTGAAAGGTTGCCGTCGAAGAGAAGCTTCTCCGAGACCGAAGCGACTCTGAGAGAGTTCTTCACCTTACTATCCATGCGCGTGGATGTAGCTAGGGCTGCGTCACGTCTAACCAAATCCAGGTTGCCACTGAAGGGCGGAGTTGTACATGGGAAACTACTGCCCCTGAAAGAAATCTCATTGAGGATCATATCCTGGAATTCTTTCTCTTGAAGACATAATGATAACGCCTCAGTAAGGTGGTCTACGTATGATAAAGCGTCTAAGTTAAGTCTATTAGACATCATTGTTGTTTCAAACTCCGTGGTTGGAATTGACATAGACGGCGAAAAAGATAATTCCCAGTGTTCAGCCTCGCCGTCTTAGACGCATAGGAACTCTCTGTATGCCCAGTTCTGCCAATAAAAATTTATTTTTCTAGAATTGATGAAAGGCAGAATAGAGCATTGCGGACAAGAAACTAGACTAGCATGTTTGGTAGCAAGCTTATATATAGCGTCGTTCAATAATTCGAATGTGCTAATGACATTATTGGATTGCGTCGGCAACTCAGGGACAATATCCCTGAACCGATCCAAAACTCTGTGTCCAATGATGCTATTAGTCTCTTATCCAGCATCGCAGCAAAGTAGTCCGACGGAACAACCTCTGGAAGATAATGCCGGAAGAAATGTATAGCAGCTTCTGTTGTTCCGAAAGGGAAAGCTCGAAATCGTCCGAATCCCTTTCGCTGTCCTGTCGGACCCTATGAAGTGTTCGGTCGTCCGTACCTGATGCAACAGCGGAGCACACCGACCCAGTGCCGTCGGATTATTCCTGATCTGACCGAGAATCTATCGTTTGCTGGGATGCTGCGATAAGCGACCGGAGTGTACAGGCCTCGTGTCCCTTGGCTACCTGATGGCATGACCTGTTCGCCGTGGAATCACTGAATGACGAAGCTGGCCGGATACTCGAGGTCACGTAGCCAATGTGCGGTCGTGTGCGCTGCTGTGAGGATGAGGAAGCATTATCGACAGTCACTCGGATTGTCTATATAACGGAGCATCCCGAGCGGCGGACATATGCTCCGAATGCGAAATGTCTGTACCACAACATCTGGTCCCATATGTTGTTGTACGAGAGAGGGACCTCTCTCGCTCGCCGCCCGGACGGACCTGGACGAGCTAGGAACCGGACTAACAGGCTTCCTCCGATCTCTCCTCTAATCCGTCGTCACTGGGTGTGTACTAAAGTCTATTATAGTGCTCGCATCACCCAAATGTCCTTCCTAGACCGCAACGGACGAACCCGACTGCCGAACCATTCGATGAATGGACGCTACACCGGGTGAGATAGCGAATGTCAACTCCGTCGATCCTACTAGGGACCTCTTAGGCGATTGACGTATTCCATGAGCACTAATTGCCGCTAGCTCTTCATTAACTATGACGACAGAGGCACACTTTTGAAAGACATCTCAGTAATATTGCAAACAAGAAACCAGACATGCTTGTAAATAGCAAACATATAAAAAATATATATAGCGTCGTTCAATAAATCGAAAGTTTCTGAGACATTATTGGACTGTGTCGGAACTGAGGGACGATGTCCCTGAACCGAACCAGAAATTTCTGTGTCCACCGATGCTATCAGTTTCTTATCCGGCATCGCAGCATTCTGGTCCGACAAAGAACCTCTAGAAGATGAAGTCGGATGACATATACAGTAGCTTATGTTGTTCCGAAAGGGAAAGCTCGAAATCCTCCGAATCCCTTTTGGCATCCCGTCGGACCGTATGAAACTTTCGGACGTACGTACTTCTGCGGAGCGTCCCGACCCAGCGTCGTTGGATATTACATGATGCGACAGAGATTCTGTCGTTGCTGGGATGCTGCGATAAGTTGTGCTATTTGGGATAGCACGTCCGTCACCGAGGCCTGTGCAGTAGCGGTCTTACGATGCTTTGCCGCTGGAAGCTCTGTGTACGTTGACTCCCGCATACTTTCTTATGCGAATGCTCGGAGTCTCCAGGCCTCGTGTCCCTGGCTATTGGATGGCATGACCTGGTCACCGAGGATTCTCTGATTGGCGAAGTTGACTGGATATCCGAGGTCACATAGCCAAGAGCGGTCGTGTGCGCTACCATGAGGATGAGGAAGCCTTATTGACAGTCTCTCCGGGCTGTCAATCTAACGGAGCGTCCCGAGCGGCGGACGTATGCTCCGAATGTGAAACATTTTGTACCACAACATCTGGGGCCAGATGTTGTTGTACGAGAGAGGGGCCTCTCTCGCTCGCAGTCCGGATGGACCTGGACGAGCTAGGAACCGGACTAAAAGGCTTCCTCCGTTCTCTCCTCTAAACCGCTGTCACTGGGTGTGCATTTGGTTGATTTATAGTGCTCGCATCACCCAAAACTCCTTCTGGACTGCAACGGACGAACCCGGCTGCCGAACCATTCGATGAATGGACGCTACACCGGGCGAGCTAGCGGACGTCAAAGGCCGTCGATCCTACTAGGGACCTCTTAGGCAATTGACGTATTTTCATGAGCACTTTTCCGCTAGCTCTTCATTAATTGTGACGACGGAGGCACACTTTTGGAAGACATCACGGATACATCACCCTGTTCTTGATCGTCTGAAATAGAGATTGATAAACTAGAGTGACCCTGCGGGGAAAGGACCGGAATGGCCATTTCCCCACTAACATACCGTGACACACGCTTCACATGTTGTCATCGAAATTAACACATACGGAACAGGAGTTAGTGAGAGTACACTGACTACATATATACAATGATTATGAAAGTCAGAGGAAGATTTCCTCTTATTACAATTGAACAATATCCTTTCAATGTGAAAGGAAAACAAAGTCCTAGTACTCGCACCAACCCCTGACAATCAAAATACATAATAACATGATCCATTAACATAGAAAAAATAATTGAAATCAAAAAATTTTGAAAAAATATTTTTTCAGAAAAGCCCAAGTTTCTGAAAAGTAACGTTGAGCCCCAATGGATCCCAAGCCTAAGTGTGGGCAAAAATTTTAAAAATATTTTAAAAAATTAATGCAACACTTACGAACAATAATAATGTATCTAGTAATGATTAAACTAACATCAAGATATTATTTTCAAGAAATCCCCCCTCACACAGAGGGCTGTTGTCAATGTAAACAAGAAGTGTAAAAACACCAGAAACAAGACTCCAGGCACTGATAACCCTGGCCCGAAATCAGTTACCAATAATACACTATCTGATGCAAAACAGAGACTTCCAGGGAAGAAACTGCAGAACATCAGATGGTAGATGCAGAACACTATGCCTAACCACCCATAGGTGAAGACGTAAACATGGGGAAAAGAACAGAATTCATTCTGTTATCCAGCTAAAACTCCCAAGAAATTTTAGGAATAATATTACAGAAAATATGCCAAAAGCATGGGAGAATAGCTAGGGGGGACTTAAAGGAAAGGGAGAGAGGAAAACACTGAACAAGCAGTGTAACTTGATAACAAGAATGACAACAACAGGCTCTTGCCTCGAAAATAGGTAACTTAACATAATTTCATTAAAAAAATTTAAGTTACAGCCCTGATTATTTTCTGTCACTCATTTTTCCTCTCCTCCTTCTATATCCTCCTTAGAATCACCATTTCTCTAATATTTATGTGTCTGGCATCATTTAAACTGAGATTTACAAGCACAAAGATCAGTCAGATGTTAACTGATGAAGGGCCAAACAAAGAATGATTAATGGCGCCAATTTCGGGATGTCCTTGACACTGCGCATGCGCAGTAGAGGTGAAGTATGGAGGGCCATTCAGGACATGTTTTCTTTGGTTTTAGATGCAAATTTTGGGGATTGGGGGGCAAAATTTGTGTTTGGCCCTATATTTTTAAGAGTTAGCACCAGCTATGTCTGGGTCATTGGTACAGTATAAAAATATTGAATTTCAAATGCTATTTTTGTTTACTTTTCTTTATTTTGCTGTACTGCAGAGCCCACTTAATTGAATATCTCTTGATTGAACAACCCCATTAATTGAATATAATTTCCAAACAGAAGACCATTTACCATTTCTTTAGTACAATTTTGACTGGTTAATTGCATACAGGTTAATTGCATACAGGTTATAGAGCAAACTCGTATTACAGTAATTGAATAAAAAATCTTGTAATATGTCTAGAAATTGCCCTGATAATCACTGATTTCTCCTTGTTTATATACCAAGTTGACCTCAATACATCCTATTCAGGAAATTAATGTATTATTTCCTGTTTGACAGATTTGAATCTAGATATAATAGAATAAATACCTCTTTTATCTCAAGAATACAGGAAAGTTACCTGATCCCCCTGTTAATTGAATACTTCTGTTAATTGAATAAATTATATTATCTTTCAAGAAAGTATTTCCCACAATACAGGCAAAAAAATTATCGCAGGAGATTGCTTTGGCCCAGGATAGCATGAAAGCCAAACTACAGGTTACAACAAAATAATGCAATAACAAAATAATAAAGTTGCCACAATAAAGAGCAAAAAAGTAACAGGCGATCTTGCCAAAGCGACATCACGCATTAGTTTTTGCTATTTTTTGTAGTGTTAATTCTATTAAGACATAAACAGCAGGCGGCGTAGTAAAACAGAGAAGGCAAAAAAACATCACGATACATTATTTCTCTTGGTTACCACCTTGTTATTTAGCATAAGCTGCTAACAGGTTACGATGTAACCTATTTATTTCCAGGCCTGTTGTTTCATAGTTCAGTTGCTTTTTGTTTTGCAGAGACTATTATGTATGACTTGCCAAGAAGCTAGAGATATTATTGGTGCTGTTAGTATACACAATGATAAATTAATTGTCTTGGATTGCATCAAAAGGTGAGAATGTTAGTCCAAGCTGGTGCCAAAGCTGTAAAAGATGCCATTAGTGGCTGAACTGAAGTGTTTGATAGCAGACAAGTCAGCTGAGTTGCCTTAACCATTTGTTCCAAGGCTGACTAGCTGCTTGATCTTTGTGGTAGTTTAGTTAGCACAGATTTGAAACAATTGCAGTGTAAAACTACTACCTGAGTAATATTTCGTCCAAAGAAACAGATAGCAGATATTCACACAAGGACAATAATGTTAATGTCACCAGAATGGGTATAATCCTGCCTCTATGCATTTAACCCTTTACCTAACATGAAAAACAGACGACACCTGCAAAACAAATTCTTGAATAACTAATTTTTTTCATTTTTTGTCTCAAAAACATAGGTTATGACTCCTCATTGGAACGAGCTCATTCCAATGAGGGGTCATAACCTATGTTTTTGAGACAAATAATGAAAATTAATTGGTATTTTTTTAGAATAGTGATGGCCGGTTTTGGCTGTTACGTTGGGTAAAGGGTTGACAGGTCATATTTGTACTGAAGGTATAGTGAGTGGTTTTGTGTTTGGAAGATATCCAACTGAGTAGACTCCACTGTAATCCTGCTTCTGTGGAATAAAACTTATCCCCGTAAATTGGATTATTCATCTGGATGAATTCTACTCTTCGTTGATTTGAGTTTTTCATCATATCCAGTCATGGCTGCTTTACAGCACACATGAGAAATTCAAAAAAGTACTCAGCAGGTTTAGAATTAACGAAGAGATCCATTGGGCCCCACAAAGTAGATCTTCTGTTTCTCAGGCCATTTTTTGTAAAATTGCATGTGGGCAGGCAGGTTTTTATTAGCTCACCTGATTAAAAATCAGGTTAGTCTATAGCAATCACTCACTTCACTGTCCGCTGTCCAGGAACATGGTGTTTCCAGCTTCTCCAAAACTGCTGAACTGATTTCAGTTAAATTTGAGGTGATTGCTTGTTCTGATATAGCATTTTGTTTTTGCCCAGCCCCAAATGGAGGGGTTGGGGGAAACTGCTCCCAATTTTTTTAAAAGTCTTCTTCTCTAGAACCAGTGGGTACAATGCCTTGATGTATGGAAATTCCTTTTGAGGTGTAAAATCAGTGACACAGGGGAAAGGCATGTGATTGCCCTCGCCCTCCATCGCTTATGCAAAAATTGTCCAAGGTGCACGAGTAATCGGAATTTACACATCCATTTTCAATAATTTTAATAATCTGCCATTTAAAATCCAGAACTAATTTTAGTTGGTTACAAATAATTTCACCGTTTGTTTCGAAGGATGCTTGTCAATGGAAATTGCAAAATAAATTTTTTGTACATGCCATAATATATAGTTCAGTATGAAGAAAACAAAAGGCAATAAAGCGAATGTTTCAACTTTTAAACGGTGGCCCACGGGGGATGATTCGTTTTAAAACCGACTCTTCCGAAGAAGCGAAAGTGTCTTCAGTATGGTGCAAAATATGTGTGGAGCACGGAAATAAAATATTATCAGACTGCAGAATAAGGGGTCAAGCTCATAAAGATGTCAAAACATATATAACTGGAACAAACTTTGTAATAAAATGGAGCGTCATGCACCACTTTTTCCAGAAAGGCCCATGCCATTGGTCTTTATCAAAATTACTCGCCTCACATTTTTCACTCTCGCAAACTTTATTTGAGGTGAACGATTTTCCACTCACCTCCATTTTGCTCCCATTGGTCACTGTGAAATCAAGTTTGTTCAAACAAAGTTTGTGGAGCAATATTTGCCTTTGCAATGGGATGGGCAAGATTTTTTGCCCTGCCAAAAATTTATATTTTCTGAACCGATGGTCCGATTTGAAACAAATTTAGTATGTGGTATTATTGAGTCAAAAGTACTTGATTCATGCACCCCCCCCCCCCCCCCAAATTTCTCATGTCCCCGTGGGAACCTCAGAAACTAAAAATATAAATATTTTCAAATGCCCATATTTCCCAAACTACATGGAAGAGAGAACTTTTATTTGGTATGAACCATCCTTAAGACCAGTAGAATGGAATGATAAAAAAAATTGCCATTGGTAATGATTGGTTATGTCAAGGTGTTCTGTTGGGAGCATCGAAAACGTGCTGAGTCCCGGCCAAAATTTCTATTTTTCGAGCTGATTTTAACCAAATTTGGTACAATTGAGTAATAAGTGCAGGATTCATGCAAAGAAAACATTTCCCGCATCCTCTCAAACTGTGCAGAACAGAGATCTGTTATTTAGTATGAAGCATCCTTAGGACCAGTAGAATGGAATGGTAAAAACAAAATTGCGGGCGGTTATGTCGTAGTGTACTATAGAGGGAATCAAGAAAATGCTGAGTTAGCATATTTGCAAAAATTAAAAAAATCTCTGGAAACACTGATCAGAATATTTTGATATTTGGTTTACAACATCCATAGTGAGGTCAGATACACGTTTGTTAAAATTAAGCCCTCAATATACAGGAGCCCAAATTTTAAATTTGGGCAATATGGGGAATAATCTTTAAAAATCTTCTTCTTCAGAACCACCAGTCAGAATCTTTTAATGTTGGATATAAATTATTGTTATGAGGGGCAGATTCAAGATTGTTCAAGTCAAGTCCCTCAGTTAATATTTGGTCTTCCTATGGAGACCCCATTTTTAACTAAATGCAATATGGGGGCTAATCTTTAAAAATCTTCTTCTTCAGATCCACCAGTCAGAATCTTTTGATATTTGGTATACAGCATTCTTATGGAGGTTAGATCTAATTTTGTTCAAACCAAGTCCCTGTGTTAATATTCGGCCTCCCTATTAAAGCCTGAATTTTAACTTAGTCCAATCCTTGGAATAATCTTTAAAACTCTTCTCCAGAAACACCAGTCAGAATCTTTTAATATATGGCATACAAAATCCATACAGGGGTTGGATTCAGTTTGTTCAACTCAAGTCCATCGGTTAATAATTTAATCATTTGCCCCGCCTCTGCATTTGATTGGTTGAAAGCATACAGCGTGAAAGTTGTCAAAATTGTTTAAACCAAATCACATCATGATTTGGATTGTCTACACGTTCGCACATCCGGTCCAACATTGAAGACTCTGGAAGCCCTGCCCACTCAATCCAATTGTCACCGTGAGGGCGTGACAGCAGACTGATAGATGGATAACAAGCTTGTAAACAAAGATCAATGATCGATTTTTCATTGCCTCCAGACAGCGAGAATATAATGATAATTTCTCGGGAACAATTGAATTTAATAAAATATACCGAAGTGGGAGACGAATAACAGATCATACATCCAAACATGATTTTGGGAGAACTTAAAAAAAATTTTTTAATGATATTGTTACGTGACTTGCTAAATATATGTCGTCTGCGATCGAAAATCAAAACAACAAACAATTTGACAATGATTGACGTGGCTGTTTGTGGCACACTTTCCTGAGTTTGACTGTTGTCTTTTGTGAAAATTAGAAGTTTTTCGTTCACGTACACATAGTTTTTATATTTTAATATTACAGCCGGATTAAATTATATGAAATAACTGTTGTTTTCCTTCGGTTTATGCGATATAAACTGAAAATTTTCAGCACAAGCTTAATCATAACTCGCTATGCGAGTTATGAAGCTTGTGCTGAAAATCTTCTGTTTGTATAGCATAAACCGAAGGAAAACAACAGTTATTTCTTAAATAATTGGGCTCTCTAAGGGAGCCTGAATTTTAACTTAGTGCAATTTGAGGAATAATCTTGTCACAATGTACACTCAACATTTTGACCTCTTTGCTAATAAGTGAGGAGAGTTCATAGGCCTCCAGTTGAGGTCCCTCCCAGTAAGGTAGTTTGATCAGTTTATGCACAAATACAGTAATACTGTAAAACTGTTCTGCCAGTTACTGCTGTCTTGTGGTTTGGGTTTCTGGTTTACTGTAAAAAGCAGAACTGAACCGAATTACAAAAAAAAACAAAACACTCGGCTCTGGTAGATTTCTTAATTTTATCACAGCTTGTTGAATATGTGTGTGAATATTATGGGTGTCTGTGACTTAGAATCTTCGTAATTTGCAGTGACAGTCAAGGCTGTGTTTTTGGAAACAACTTAATGCTGGATGATCTATAGTTTTTATTATGTAAAAAAAATTTGGTTTTCAAATCTGCCTTAATTAGAGTTCAGTTTTTTTTAAAATTTATCTGTTTTTTCATTGGGCGGTAAATTCAAAGAAAAATGATTTATCCTTTGACTTAAAAGGAGTTTATTAATGAAAGAGTTGTGTTCGAAAGCTTGAAAATGAAATAGATTAACTCTCTGCACACTGATTTCAAAATATAAGATTTTCAATATGCAAATTTATCCCTTAATGCAACTAGGAATTTATCCACTTCATTCTTGTTTGACAGCTCAGTGAGCTCTATCAAGAAAAGTAAATTTGTTAACCCTTTACCCAACATAACAGCCAAAATCGGCCAGCACTGTTCACAAAAATCATCATTCAATTTTCATTATTTTTTAATTTTTTGTCTCAAAAATATAGCTTATGATCCGTCATTGGCACAAGCTCAGCTTGTTCCAATGAGGTATCATTTGCTATGTTCTTGATTCAGAAAATAAAAAAAAATGTTTTTCAAGAATTTAGTTTGCAAGTATCATCTGTCTTTCATAGTAGATAAAGGGTAAAATCCCAAGTTAGAGTATGTAAAAAAAATTTCTGCTTGAAGTTTTTGTGTTTGGGCATCAGTGAGCAGAAGGTGAACAGCAAGAGGCATCATTTGCTGTTTATTTTGTCTCATCGGTGGTGTCTGGGAGTGTGGTGGCTGTGGTTATGGCATTGAACATCAAACTGAAAGGTTCACGATTTGATCTCAACTAGGGCTAACTGCCTTGTGTCCTTGGGCAAGGCTCTTAATCCTGATTACCCACATAGGTGCATGGTGGCATTGTGTACTAAGGCATATTGCACATCGGTGGGGCACTGTCTTCAACCAATGCTAACACTGCTTGTGCAGACATCCTGGAATTCTTTCCCTTCAAGTATATTTGGGTGTTTGACAGTTGCTCACAGCAGCTCAGGTACTTCGTCTTCCTCCACCCGTAAGACTGTCTGACATGAGGTGACACTGGCTGTTGAAAGTGTCATTAAACCTCAATAAATAAACCTAAATCTAAAAACTGTGCCCAATGATATCTCGCCACACCATAAAATACTGAAATACTGAAATAATTAAGTTTTGCCTTCTGCAGGTTGATATTTTTATACTGTACCAATGACCCAGACTCAGCTGGTGCTAACTCTTAAATTCTAGGGCCAAACAAAAATTTTACCCCTCCCCCCCCCAATCCCCCAAATTTGCATCAAAATCCAAATAAATAGATGTCCTATGTGGTCCTCCCTACTTTTATCCACTGCTTATGCGCAGTTTCAGTGAACTACCAAGAGCAAATGGAGACTCGAACTTAATGAAAGCAAGAGCAAAGTTACACTCGTGGGCCGCAAAGTGGACCCCACTCGAAGGTGGAGAGTAGGGGAGTTCTGCATTCCGGAAGGTAGCAGTAGACTTCTTAGTGTAGGAGAGACTAGTGACTATGAGTACCTGGGGGTAAATATAAACATCACAGGAAGAGGCATCTACCGAAACCACACAAATAAATTGATTTTGAAAGGGAAGCGAATCCTTAACCAAATGAAACTTCAAGGGAGAAACAGTTTCAATAAGGTCTTCGTGGGGAAAACTATTTGGGAAATGGTGGGTCTGCCAAGTATAACATATGGTACGGAAGTTGTACCCCTATACCACACAGCTGTTAAGAGCTTGGAAATCCTGCAGAATGATGCAGGCTGATGGATAACAGGCTCGAGTAATGCTGCAGTGCTAGAAGCGATCAGGGGTGAGCTTGGGTGGATGAGGATCAAGGACAGGATAGACCTATTGAAACTCGGTTATCTTAATTATTTGATAAATCTCCCCGATAGCCGATGGTGTAAAGTAATGTTCCTGAGAACTTTCAACTCAAATATCAAGACGGGGTGGATGGTCCAAGTGAGGGAGCTAGTAGAAAACTACTCATTGGAGATCTCGGACCTTGACGTTGGGGCAAACCAGGGCAAAAAGATCGTCAGAGAAAGGGTCATGGAGGATTGTAACTGTAATTGGCGAGAGGGGGTCAAATCAAAGAGATCTTTGGGTGGCCTGCGTGATAAAGAGAAGCCTGGTTTTGAAGAGTACCTTGATGGCACCTTTGGGGGGTCAGTGTTGTTCAAGCTGAGGTCACGGTCCCTGGAGCTGAGGGGAAAAATTGGGAAACACAGTGAAAAGGAGTGCCAGATGTGTAACTTGGGCGTGGTGGAGACCCTGGAACACTTTCTTATAGAATGCCCAAAATACCAGTCTAAAAGAACAAGATTCACGAGGAGTATAATGGGGAAGTGGGAAGGGAGAATGAAGGACATGTGGTTAGGGGGCGACTCAAGGGAGAGGGTTAATATACTAATCGAAGAGATTGGGAAGAATGGGGCAAGGGATGTCATCAAGCAGTTCGTCTCCGAGTGTTGGGAGGAGAGAAGAAGCGCGGGAATAGGGAGGCAGTTGGTAGAACATGGGTAACCAAGGCCTTCTCATACGAGAACTGCGACAAATCAGCGGCCAGCCAAAGTGTTATTATTATTACCGAAATTGGAGCAAAATCCTCTTTCTTTGTTTGGCCCTTCAATCAGTAAGATCTGACTGATATCTGTGCTTATAATCTCAGTTAAAATGATGCCAGACACATAATCATGAGAGAAATGGTGGATCTAAGGATGAAATAAAAGGATGAGAGGAAGGAACAGTGGAAGGATGTGTTCAGGGCTGTAACTTATAATTTTTACGCAAAATTATTTCATGTTCCCTAATTTTGGGGCATCCTCCTGATGTTTTCATTCTTGCTATGAAATTTCCATTGTTTGTTCAGTGTTTCCTCTCTCCCTTTCCTTAATACCCTCCCTTGCTATTCTCCCATGCTTTTGGCATAATTTTTATAATTATTTTTACTGAAATTTCTTGGCTTGGTAACAGAATGTTTATTCTGTTTTTCCCCATGGTTATGTCCTCACCCTAGGGTGGTTAGGCCTTTCGGTCATGCATCTACCATCCAATGTACTGCAGTTTCTTCTCAGGAAGCCTCTGTTTTACATCGGATAGTGTTAAAATTGGTTACTGATTTCAGGCCATATTTTCAGTGCCTGGAGTCTTGTTTCCAGTTTTTATTCACTTTTGTTTACGTTGACAACGGTTACTTCTGACAGTGGTTCTTTGTCTTCTATTTAGTTCTGGTCATAGCCAGATACATTAATATTGTCCTTAAGTGTAACATTAATTTTTATACGCCCGTTTATAAAAACGGTTGTATTATGTTATTAGTCTGTCTGTCTGTCCGTAAATAATTTGGTTTCCGTTCATTTAAAGTCGAACGCCTCGACAGATCAACATCAAACTTTCAGAAGTTGTTTTTAGCAATAAAATACAGGTGGGGTTCAATATTGGTGTTTCTCAGTCCATCTGCTGCAGAGATATGGCCCTTTGAAAACACAATTTTTCTAAAAAAATTGGTTTCCGTTCATTTAAAGCTGAATGCCTTGACGGATTGACACCAAATTTTTCAGATGTTGTTTTTAGCAATGAAATACAGGTCAAGTTTGATATTGGTGTTTCTCAGTCCATCCGCTGCAGAGTTTTGGCTCTTTGAAAACACAATCTTTCGAAAAAACTTCTGACAGTGATTCCATGTCTTCTATTTAGTTCTGCTCATAGCCAGATACATTAATATTGTCCATAAGTGTAACATTAATTTTTATATGCCCGTTTATAAAAACGGTTGTATTATGTTATCAGTCTGTCTGTCTGTCCGTCTGTCTGTCCAAAAAAAAATGGTTTCCCTTCATTTAAAGTCGAACGCCTTGACGGATTGACATCAAACTTTCAGATGTTGTTTGTAGCAATAAAATACAGGTCAAGATCGATATTGGTGTTTCTCAGTCCATCCGCTGCAGAGTTATGGCCCTTTGAAAACACAATTTTTGAAAAAAATTGGTTTCCGTTCATTTAAAGCCGAACGCCTTGACGGATTGACACCGAATTTTTCAGATGTTGTTTTTATACACCCGTTTGAAAAACAGGATGTATTATGTGAATGGTCTCTCGAGACACCTGTCTGTCTGTCTGTCCGTCCATAGACACATTTCAATTCCGGATGATAACTTTAGTTGTAATGGTTTGAGCTGAGTTAAATTTGGCATGTGGATTTAGTATGACAAAATACAGGATGGGTTCGATTTCCGTTTCTAGCAGCCCATTGGCAATAGAGTTATGGCCTTTTATTTATGGGAATTTAGCCCAACTTTTCGTTTCCGGACGATAACTTTAGGTTGCCTTGACCGATTTATTTCAAATTTTCATTTTTTTTGTTTTTGACCACAAAATACAGCTCAAGTTCACTTTTGACCACAATCGCATATACCTTTCCAGAGTTATTCCCCTTGAATGATTGCAAATTTGTGGATTTTGTGGTTTCCGGATGATAACTTTAGTTTGCCTTGACCGATTTTTTTCAAATTCTCAGATTTTGTTTTTGACTACAAAGTACAGCTCAAGTTCACCTTTGGCCATAATCGCATGTACCGTTCCATAGTTATTCCCCTTGAATGATTGAAAATTTGTGAATTATGTGGTTTCCGGATGATAACTTTAGTTTGCCTTGACTAATTCGTTTCAAATTCTCAGATTTTGTTTATGACCTCAAAGCACAGCTCAAGTTCACTTTCGGCCAAAATCGCATGTACCTTTCCAGAGTTATTCCTGTTGAATTTGTGCATTTTGTGTTTTCCGGATTATAACTTTAGTATGGCCTAACTGATTTTTTATACGCCTGTTGAAAAAACCGTTGAATTATGGAATCAGTCTGTCTGTCTGTCCATTTGTCCATCCATTTGTCCATCCGTCGGTCTGTCTGTTCGTCAACATTTGGTTTCCAGATGATAACTTTAGTATTTTTTTTTCGATTGACTCCTAAACTTGGTATGTGGTTTAATCAAAACAAAAGACAGGTCAAGTTCGAATATGGGGTCAGTTCGAACTTCGAAGTTTCCCTGAATTATGGCCCTTGTTGGACATAGAATGTATCAAATATTTGGTTTCCGGATGATAACTTTTATTATTTGTTTTCCGATTGGTTCCAAACTTGGTATGTTGTTTAATCACAACAAAATACAGGTCAAGTTCGAATATGGGGTTGGTCCGAACAATTTTCACCCTCACCCCCATCCTTACCCCAACCCTTCAAAAATACAAAACGGGCGTATAATGTCCCGCTAGGCGGTGCTCTTGTTAGACATGTTTGAAAATTTTTGTCCACACTTAGGCCTTTTTGGGATCCATTTGGGCTCATCGTTCCCATTGGGAACTTGGGCTCATCTTGAAATTTTTTCGAAAAAATTTTTTCTTTTGAATTATTTTTCGAAATGTTTGTAATGGATTATTTTATTATCATGTATCTTGTTTTCAAATGCTAGTGCGAGTACGATGACTGTTAAAATTTTTTCAAAATGAAAGAATTTTGTTCAAATTGTAATTCGGGGAAGTCTTCCTCTGATTCTCATGCTCAGTGTATTTCTTGTAGTCCGTGTACTCACATTAATTCTTGCTCTGTGTGTGCCAGTTGGGATGACAAACGTTGGAGACGTGTGTCACGGTATATTGTTAGTGGTGAGAGGTCCTGCTGGTCCTCTCGCCACAGGGTCACTCTAGTTTTTCAGTCTCTTTTTCAGAGGAACAAGAACAGGGTGACGTTTCCGTGATGTCTTCAAGAAGTGTGCCTCTGTCGTCACAGTCAAATGAAGAGCTAGTGGCTAAAGTGCTCAATGAAATTAGGCAAATGCCTAAGAGGTCTCTAGTGGGATCGACGGCATTGTCGACCGCTTGCTCGCCTGGTGAAGCAGTCAATCACGAAATGGTTGTGACGCTGGGTCCATCCGTTGTGGTCCAGGAAAGGAGATCGGGTGTTGCGGGCACTATAAACATGGATCGTGCACACCCGGCAGAGACGGATCGGAGGATGGAACTGAGGAAGCCAGTCAGTCCGATACCTAGCTCGGCCAGGTCTGCCCGGACTGCAAGCGAGAGAGGCCCCTCTCTCTTACAACAACATCTGGGCCCAGATGTTGTTATACATAACGTTCATCAGTCGGAGCATATGTCCACTCCTCCTGCTCGGGACGCTCCGTCATATAGACAGTCCAGCGTGGCTATTCTATTGGCTTCCTCATCCTCATGGCAGCACACACGACTGCAACTTGGCTACGTGACCACTGATATCCAGCCTGCTTCGCTGACGAGGGATTCCACGTCGATCAGGTCACGCCATCCGGTAGCCAAGGACACGAGACCTTACCAGTCGGGACGTTTGCATAAAAGAAGTATGCAGGAATTAACATCTCAGGAGCTTCCAGCCGCTAAATCACGTAAGACCGTGGCTCCACAGGCCTCCGTGACGGACTTGCTATCACAGATAGCTTAACTCATTGCAGCATCCCAGCAGCCATCAGAAACTTTTTCAGAACAGGAACTGTCTGAGGAAGCTGGGTCGGTTCGCTCCTTTGCAGAGTCAGAAAGGGATGTCCGAGAATCTCATGTGGTCCAGTCTGATGGTGAAAGGGAATCAGCGGAGCTGGAATTTTCCCTTTCTGAACAACATAAGGTGGCCATAGATTTCACCTGGCAACACCTTCCAGAAGTTGTTCCTCCGGACCAAAATGCTGCATTACCTGATAAGAGACTGGTAGAGTCACTGGACACAGACTTTTTCGGCCGGAATAGGGACATTGCACCTGAGTTTCCGACCCAGTCCAGTAATGTCACGCGGACATTTGAACTTCTGAATGACGCTATATTCAAGCTAGCCTCTAAGACTGTCAAATCCGGTTTCTTATTGCCTCATGCTCTACAGCTACCTTTCATCAATAATAGAAATAGATTTGAAATGGCAGGACAGGGCTTGCCGAGAGTTCCTCTGAGTTTAGACGACCAGGCAGAAGACTTGGAATTGTCATTGCCGGCATCCATGTCGATTTACTCCAGTACGCTGGAGACGACAATCTTGTCAAACAGAATCAGTTTAGACGCCTTATCTTACGCAGATCACCTTACCAGAGCATTATCATTACGTCTTGAAAGGAAAGAATTCCAGGATGTTCAAACTTCCTTGAGAGTTCTTTCGAGGGCCATACCATATTCTACATATAACTCCGCCCTTTCAGTGGCAAATCTGGAGTTAGACGTGATGCTGCCCTGGCTGCATCCACAAGAGTGGATAGTAAGGTGAAAAACTCTTCGATTCGCTCCGGTCTCCGGAGAGCTTCTCTTTGACGGAAAGCTTTCTATAATCTATGATCAGATAACTAAGATAGCTTCGGATTCTCTGCTTTTTAAATCCACTTCGAAAAGTCAGACTCAGCAGAGAGGAATAAGGCAGGCACTTTGGAGGCGAATACGTCCAAGGGAAATTCCTATAGAGGATCTAAGAAAGCCTCTACATCTTACTCCAGAGACCGTCAGAGTAGCGAGTCAGGTAGGGGTCGTAATGCTGGCCGAGATAACCGGTCAGATGCTCCTAGGTCGACTGGGCGAGGTGCCGGTCGTGGAGGACGTGGTTTCTTCTCCTGCAAGCCTCGCAGAGCCAGGTGGTGACGGTCTAAACCTCTATTGCGTTCCAGTGGGTGGAAGGCTGTCGAGATTCTTAACCAATTGGTTGTCAATTACGGACGACCCATGGGTGCAAGGGGTTATTTCCGAAGATCTAAAACTGTCCTTTAAGGAAAAACCTCCGTTAACTCGAAGTCCACGTTGACTCAGCTTCCGTCAAACGTTCAGAAGAGAGATTCACTTCTATCAGAAGTTCAATCTCTTCTGGACAAGAACGCTATAGAGGTCGTAGAAAACCAGAAAACTCCAGGTTTCTACAGTCACCTGTTCCTGGTTCCAAAACCAGACGGCTCGTTTCGTCCAGTTATAGATCTGAGCTGGATAAACAAGCTGATCGTGGCTCCGAAATTTTATATGGAGACCATCCGATCGGTCAGAGCGAGCATTCGAGTGAACGATTATGCTGCGAGCATAGATCTCAAGGATGTGTACTTTCACATCATGGTACATCCGGTGTTCAGAAAGAATCTTCGCTTCGCTGTCCTAGGAGTCATTTATCGGTTCCGAGCAATGCGCTTCGGTCTGAATCTAGCACCCTGGGCATTCACTCGAATAATGAACTCGGTAATGACTCATTCCCGAGCTCATTCGTCTGTGGTCTGTGGTACTTGGACGACATTCTTCAGAGGTACGGCAACAAGTTAACGCTTCAGAACAATGTTCAGAGTCTGCTTCAATTGCTCCAACGTCTCGGTTTCATAGTAAACGAAAAGAAGTCGGATCTAGTGCTGTCCAAGTCATTCACCCACCTGGGAATGAGCTTTGAGACGCACAACAATCTCGATTGTCTGCCATTAACCAGAGCGAAATTAGTCAGTTGTTATGCTCGCTTTTGTCTTCACTCAGATGTAGTAACAGTGAGAGAATTCATGCGATTGACAGGTTTGGGCGGAGCTGCTGCGGATCTTATTCCGATGGGGCAACTACGCACTCGTCCACTCCAGATATTTTTCAGTGTGAAGATTCATTCGCTCGAAACGAACATCATCTTGTCGAATCAAATGAAACAAGAGATTCAGACTTGGGCAGATATTCAGTGGTTAACTAAGGGAGTACCACTGCAACTGCTGGATCTGATTTTTACGATAATGACGGATGCGAGTCAAACAGGTTGGGGCGCAACTTTGAGCCCAACAGATTCGAGGTGCCAGGGTCTTTGGGATCCGCAGTTCCTAAACAAGCACTTAAACATCAAAGAGATGATGTCAATTTGGCTTGCGCTACGTCAATGGATGAACCATTATTCAGAATTTGCATGTTCAAATTCTGTCCGACAATTCGACAGTAGTAGCGTATATTCGGAACCATGGAGGCACTCATTCCATTCCGTTGTTCAATTTAAAAGAAAGAATCCTTCTGTTTGTCCTAGAGCATCAAGTTCTTCTGTCGGTCCATCATATTCCGGGTCGTCTGAACGTTCTAGTGGACTCCCTTTCTTGGAAAGGTCGTATGTTGCCGTCAGAATGGACTCTCAACAAACGAGTATTCAATCAGATTTCCTACCAATGGGATCGTCCCATGATAGACTTATTTGTGACGCATCTCAACAGTCAGTTGCAGACGTATGTGTCGCCATGCCCAGATCCTCGAGCATTTGCAGTAGACGCCCTCTCGATCTCTTGGGATGGAATGATAGGATATGCGTATCCTCCAGCTCTGTTGATTCAGCAGATATTGCTAAAAATCAAGCAATCTCACTGCAAGATTCTGTTGGTAGCATGTCTGTCACCCCAGAGACCATGGATAAATCTACTCAGGTGTCTGTTGTGGAACATTCCGCGGAACCTTCCTCCACGGGAGGACCTTTTTTCGCAGGGGAAATCACGCAGGCTGCATCACAACCTGCAAGGTCTCAACCTTCATGTATTTCTGTCGTGCTGTCCTTCTTGAACGGCAAGCATTTTAAGGACGAGCAGTGGACGCAATTTCTAACTGTAGGAGGACCTCCTCTTCGCTAAATTATGCTGCTAAGTGGAAGGTTTTCTCTCGATGGTGTAGGGATCATTCTGTTGATTTTTATGATCCCTCCATTCCAGACATTGCTAGTTTTCTGGTCTACTTGTTTGACGAGATCAAACTGAAGCCAATAACTATTAAGGGTTATAGGTCTATGCTATCTGATACCTATGCTCATCATGATAGTTTACAGATTGGATCTAATGTCTCTTTATCTATGTTAGTGAAAAACTTTTCGATAAATAGACCTAGAACCCTTAGGTTAATTCCTAAGTGGAATTTAGCTTGGGTTCTTCTGAAGCTAAAAGAAGCGCCATTTGAACCTCTTGATACAGTGGATTTCCAATACTTATCTTATAAGACAGCTTTTCTCTTAGCCTTCTCTTCTGCTAGAAGAGTTAGTGAGCTTCATGCACTATCTGTTGATGATTCTCACTATCGTAGTGTTGGTAATACTATTCCATTGACTACTAATGTTGGATTTTTGGCTAAGAATCAGGCTCCTAATAAGTACCCTGAACTTATTGTTATTAAGGCTCTTCCGTCTTCAGACGGTCATAGGCCTTTGCTTTGTCTAGTTAGAGTTATGCGTATTTACAAACGTAGATCTGTGTTTATCAGAAAGGGACATAAGCATTTCTTTCTGTCTTTGCTGCCTAATAGAAAGGACATTACGGTCCATTCTATTGCAAAGTGGATTCAGTTAACTATCCGTACTGCTTATGATAATTTATCTTCATCTCAGCAGTCCTTGCTTAAGATTTCAGGGCATGAAGTAAGAGCGCTGTCTACATCTTGGGCTTATGCTAATAGTGTTGCTATTACTGATTTGGTGAAGGCTGCATATTGGTCTTGGCGTTCCACGTTCACGAATTTTTATCTTAGAAATATTGAGGCCATTTCTGGCGACCTGCGTTGTTTAGGTCCGTTATCTGTTGTTAAGAATGTCGTCCACTAAACAGTTGCAACTATAGTTATGCAGACTTTCTGTTCTGGCAGT
This sequence comes from Pictodentalium vernedei, assembly GCA_031216915.1. Classification (NCBI taxonomy): domain Eukaryota; kingdom Metazoa; phylum Mollusca; class Scaphopoda; order Dentaliida; family Dentaliidae; genus Pictodentalium; species Pictodentalium vernedei. Next base: position 629,024,489 of record CM062295.1, on the reverse strand, counting down.
GACTCTGTGCTGCTGCCCTCGTCATTCTGGGGTATTTGACCCAGAGCAAGGGGAAGGGGGGGGGGGAGGATGGTGTTCCCTTATATCACCTGCTTTATAGGGAAAAGCAAGGGAATACCTCCTGGAGTCAGTAATTCTGAGTCGGAGCCGGGATGGTTTTAAAGTGTAAAGCTAATGTCTGTCTCATTTATATAATATTAAAGTGTAGCTCGGTGTGAAGCATTTGTATGTGTCACGTGTCATACGAGCGTTAATATACAATCCTCGGACACTTTTAAATGAGTATAAAGAGTCTCATTCTCTGGACTATCTTTCTTTATTGGCTTTCCTTTAATAAATTAGCTTAATGGGTTATACTGGATGTTAATAGAGATCATTGATGTTATTGTGCTCAATTACGGATTGGTATTGTGTCTTTCTTTTTTGGTATAAACAAGAAAGATACATGTAAAGCCTGTTCTCTTCTTCTCCTTGAGGGGATAATTCTGTTTACATGTAATTGAATCTATTGGATTATCCTTTATGTCCTAGGCCCTCCAGCCTTTTTTCTATTCAGCTAAGTCTGGGTCATTGGTACAGGATAAAAATGTTAAAAAATTTATAGTAATTTATATATTTTTTATACTTACCAATGACCCAGATGGGGATGGCCCTCCCATGAGTTGGGAACTCATACCTCCCCACTGATTACATAACACTTACCAGGCACTGGTTGTAAGAATGAGGATTTGGCTCCAATTTCGGTACTTCCTTGACACTGCGCATGCGCAGTGGATAAAAGTATGGAGGACCACATAGGACATCTATTTTTTGGATTTTGATGCAAATTTTGGGGATTGAGAGGGAAAAATTTGTGTTTGGCCCTAGAATTTAAGAGTTAGCACCAGCTAAGTCTGGGTCATTGGTAAGTATAAAAAATATATAAATTACTATAAATTTTTTAACTTTCCTGCCCAGTACAAAAATATCCTGTTTCCAAGTAAAGGCATGTTACTAGCTCTTGTGCATAAAACATGCTCTCAAAAATGGAGCATTGTGGTTCTTTGGTTAGAGCATTGGTCTTCAGGTCAGATGGTCTTGGGTTCAATACTGACCTGTGTTATCCACATTGTTTTCTTGGGCAATAGATAGAATCCAAGTTGCCCAAGTATGTGAGCTGTTACTCAGTGTGCTGTGGCGTAATACACATCGATGGTTTCGATACCTTCATCTGATGCTAACTCTATTCATGCGGAGCTTGGAAGTTGGAGAGTCTGACAGTTACTTGCTGCTACTTTGTGTTTTTTTTCAGAGAACTCCCACTTCCTCTACCCTCCACTGTAAAATTGTCTGACAGGATATGACTCGGGGCTGTTGAAAGTGTCATTAAACCCCAATAAATAAATAAATACCCTTAAAAATAGGAGTTATCCTCTGATCAATGATTTTTTGACTCCATTTTTATTAAATAAGTCATAGCTGCTTTCTGAAAAATATATGGCAGGTTGAGAGGTTTAGTTTTCCTTCACAGTACCGCTAGAGTGGGCTGCACTTGGAAGTGGAGCACTACTTGTTAACTGTGGTAAACAAACTTCTGCTTTAACCCTTTACCTAACATGCAAGGCAGACAACACTTGCAAACAACATTTTTGAATAACAATTTTTTTCGTCAAAAACATAGCTTATCAGCCCTATTGGAAAGAGCTCAGTGAGATCGTTCCAATGAGGTGGGGGGGGGGGGGGGGGGGCTTTGTGTTTGAGACAAAAATATAATGAAAATTGAATGGTGATTTTGTTGAATAGTACTGGCAGTTTTGGGCCATTACGATGGGTAAAGGGATAAAATAGGATAGGATCCGGCAACCAATGCCGGAGTGAAAGCCCTCTAAAGTGGGCAGCATAGATAAAAACTTGATGTCATATTCCTATGCTGTTGTTATGCTACAGCAACAGATGCTGACAATGGCTTTGAACACCAATAAATAAATATTTCAAGTGGGCAGCATGTGTGTAAACAATTGACTAAACTTCATACTTTTGTTGTGATCATTACATAACCACAGATGCTGAAAGTGGCCTTAACTCCTTGCATGCTGCTGGCAGATATTCCTGCTCAGGACAGGATTTCTCATGCCGCTGAAAAATGTTTAATTTGAGCATATTTAATTAAATTTTTACCCTGTAAAGGATTTTTAGCTTAACTTGACAAAGTCAAGATAAGCTATTACCATCACGCATGTGGAAGTAAAAAAAACCAAAATTTCCACAGAATAAATAGCAACAACTAATGAGCTTTGGCAAGATCGCGCATTAATTGTTGCTAATTATTTTGGCAGAAAGGCTCTTAAGCTGTAAGCGGCATGCCACTCCATTCATATATGGATGCAATGCGCAACCTTTATGTTGAGTTATTTCAGAAAGATTATCATGTTGGACTGGCAAAACATGTGGGATTAAGAATTTAACCTCAAGGATGGTTCACAGATTAAATCCAGGGATGGCTTTTGACCTCTGGTTGATCAGAATTTCTTTTCAGTGATATAATTTTTTTTTTCTTTTTGTAGAGTACTTCAAGACTATCAGACTAAATTAGGGGAGGAGTATATACTTAGTGCATTTGCATTTGAAAATGATAAGCAAAGAGCATTAAGCATACTGAACACAGTAAGTATAAACATAAGTTGAATCTTCACTGCTGCTTTTTCTAACATGAAGCAAAGTACCCTGCATTGCACAGGTTGAAGGGTTAACTTGACGTGCCAAGTAAGTTTCAACCTGTCCATGTTAGACACGATTAAAAATTACCCTCTTGTGCCAAATTTCACCTTGATATCTCTGAAATGTAGAAGCATGTCACACCAATGCTCTGTTTGAAGGGTTAACATGGTGTCACCAGCATTACTCTTTTTAGCCCAAATGTTTACAGTCAGGGCTATAGCCATGACTTTTGTCTGTCCAAGTTTTTTACTGAAGATTAATTTTTTTAGTCGAGTTTTGACGAAGTCAAACTCGACTTATAGTTTGATGAAGTGGCGGGCGGGCGGTGGGCGGCAGGCGTAAACAATTGGTTTCCGGGCAATAACTTTAGTTCTATTTGACGCACCTTTACCAAACTTATACCAGAGGTTACCCTATAGGAAGGGAAGACACCTATTGATTTTGGAGTCTGGGACTCCAAGGTCAAGGTCACTGTTACTATAAATAGAATATTTTATGACAAATTGGTTTCCGGGCAATAACTTTAGTTCTATTTTACGCACCTTTACCAAACTTATACCAGAGGTTACCCTATAGGAAGGGAAGACACCTATTGATTTTGGAGTCTGGGACTCCAAGGTCAAGGTCACTGTTACTATAAATAGAATATTTTGTGACAATATTTTGTGACAAATTGGTTTCCGGGCAATAACTTTAGTTCTATTCTCTGTATCTTCACCAAACTTATACCACAGGTTACCCTATAGGAAGGGAAGACACCTATCGATTTCGGAGTCTGGGGCCCCAAGGTCAAGGTCACTGTTAAACTATCAATAGAATATTTTGTGACAAATTGGTTTCCAGGCAATAACTTTAGTTCTATTTGACACACCTTTACCAAACTTATACCAGAGGTTACCTTATAGGAAGGGAAGACACCTATTGATTTCGGAGTCTGGGACTTCAAGGTCAAGGTCACTGTTACTATAAATAGCTTATTCAGAATTTAATGTCAAAACTCGACTTCTGGATCTGTGATCCTCTTGCTGGATTTTTTTCTCTTTAATTAATATTAATTACTATTGATTGTATCATTCTCATTATGTTTCATGTTATTTTGGGAAATGTTTAACCCTTTTTTTGTAGTCAATTTAACTTCGAACTTTTAGGTTAAAGTTTCTGGATTTTTGTTTTCAAAGTTACACCTTTAAATCTTCAAACAGTTTAGTGGAATATCATTGTTTCTCCTTTGGGACAATGTCTACTGTCTACTGAAGCTTTCTACAGTGATTTTAATTAATATTGGCATGATTTTAACCCCTTAAAAAACTGTTTTCAGACTTAGTTTCTTTGTATTTGAAATTAGGCTTTTACCACATACTTTGTAACTTTAATTCTTGCATGCCTAATACAACTTAATGATTGCATTTACAATGATTTATTAGCTCAACTTTGACGAAGTCAAATTTGAGCTATTGTCATGGCCCGTCGTCCGTCTGTCCGTACGTCAACAATTGGCTATGGCTCGGGCTAGAGGTCGTATTTATGAACCAATCTTTACGAAACTTCTTGTGTACCTTTGTTATGACTCTGGGACGGGAACGAGTGTTTTTAGGTGTGGTCCGAAATTCAAGATGGCTGCCAGCGGCCATTTTGTACCGATGATGCAAAAATCAGTTTTTTGTACAGAACTTCTGTATGAAAGTTCTGATTTGAATAAAGTTTTGTATAAATGTTTAGTACCATGGGATACATCACATATAATACGGGTTTTTTTCTCGTGCGTAAATTATGCAAATTAGACTGACTTTGATTTATTTAGTGTTACTTTCAGAGCTGTAAGTGCCAAGCTGCTATGGCTCGGTCTAGAGGCCGTATTTATGAACCAATCTTTACAAAACTTCTTGGGTACCTTTGTTATGACCCTGGGACGGGAACGAGTGTTTTTGGGTGTGGTCCGAAATTCAAGATGGCTGCCAGTGGCCATTTTGTACCGATGATGCAAAAATCAGTTTTTTGTACAGAACCTCTGTATGAAAGTTCTGATTTGAATAAAGTTTTGTATAAATGTATAGTACAATGGGATACATCACATATAATACTGGTTTTTTTCTCGTGCGTAAATTATGCAAATTAGACTAACTTTGATTTATTTAGTGTTACTTTCAGAGCTGTAAGTGCCAAGCTGCTATGGCTCGGGCTAGAGGCCGTATTTATGAACCATTCTTTACGAAACTTCTTGGGTACCTTTGTTATGACCGTGGGACGAGAACGAGTGTTTTTGGGTGCAGTCCCAAATTCCAGATGGCTGCTAGCAGCCATTTTGTACCGACGATGCCGAAATCTGTTTTTTATACAGAACTTCCATATGAAAGCTCTGATTTGAATAATTTTTTGTATGAATGTTTAGTACCATGGGATACATTACATATATTACAGGTTTTTTTCTTGTGCGTAAATTATGCAAATTAGGCTAACTTTGATTTATTTAGTGTTACTTTCAGCACTGTGAGTGCAAATCCCAATACGGCTTGGGCTAGAGGCCGTATTTATGAACCGATCTTCACGAAACTTCTTGGGTACCTTTGTTATCACTGTGGGATGAGAAGGAGTGTTTTTGGGTCCAGTCTGAAATTCAAGATGGCCGCTAGCAGCCATTTTGTTCAAAATTAAGTGCAATCCGATTTTTGCGCAGAACTTCCAAATGAAAGATCTGATTTGAATAAATTTTTGTATGAATGTTTAGTACCATGGGATACATTACATATAATACAGAGTTTTTCTCGTGAATAAATTATGCAAATTAGGGGTCCGGGTGGGACTTAGAAAATTTTGGACCAAAATCCGGAAATTAGTTTTTTGGTTTTTTATGCGTTTTGGTCAATTTTAAGACAAAAAAAAAAAAATTTTTTTTTACACTGAAAATTTGGGGTCCGGGTGGGACTTAGAAAATTTTGGACCAAAATCCGGAAATTAGTTTTTTGTGTTTTGATGCATTTTGGTCAATTTTAAGAAGAAGAAGAAAAAATTTTAGTCTGAAAATATTTTGTTTGGGACTGAAAATTTCCACACAAAAATAATAATCTACAATGATTGGTCTTAATCTGTAGTCCATTACAGTCACCTTGTAATTCTTTTATTATTGTTGACTGGGCCAAAACAAATACTAATTCCTGTCATATTCATTATTCAGTTGTCTTGGTCACAGCAAGTACTAATTCCTGTCATATCCAAGTTGAGCTACAGAGTCATTGACTCTTTCATTTTATTGGTATTAGGAAATATTTAACCCTTTTTGCAGTCAATTTTTGTTAGTATTCCCAGCTTAAGGTTTTGGAGTAAAGTTTTGCTTCTTAAGGTTGTACCTTTAATTCTTCAAACTCTCTGTTACAATGTCTATGTTTTTCATTTGGGGCAAGGTTTCTGAACCTGTACATAGTGGTTTCAAATAATACTGGTATTTATTTAACATTTTTCAAAATGGCTTTCGAACTTAGTTTCATTAAATTTTCTTTAAATTTGAAATTAGGCTTCTACCACATACTTTGTTACTTTTTATCCCCCCACAAGAGCTCCATCTGTCTGTCTGTCCATCCATCCATCCAAACTTTGTTTATGGCATAACTTGAACAATAGTTACTGGATTTCAATTCTTTTTGGAATACGTCTCTATAGCAACAATGCCTATGTCAAGTAACTGAATATCATTTTTTTGTATATAACTCTTTGGGAACAATGTCTACCTCAAGTTCGATTACCACCATTATCCAATGAAAATTGTTGGGAGTTACTGCCCCTCCCCCCCTCCATCAATTAGGGGCAAGTGCAGCAGTGCTTGGCATTGCAGGCCTCTTGTTGTTCTTGCATATGATCACAACTTTAATAATTGCATTTACAGACATGATTTCTGTTACTTGCATGAAGCTTTTTTTCATTACCTGAGGGTCATTGTTTGAAATATAAAGAAATGCCTTCTGCAGCATACTTCTGTTGTTTTACAAAAAGCAATACAGATGGGAAGGAAATGGGAGTGAGGGACTTTGATGTTGTCTCCAAAAGCTCGGGGGAGATGTGTAGAAGCATACACCCCTCTCTCCTCCCCATGTTATCCAGAAGATAAATCCAGTTCTAATTATATGATTCTTTTTAAATTTCATATTACTTTTTTCAACAAGAAAATACAGGTGCACTTTGAATTTGAAGTATAGTCTTTTAAATTTAAACCATAAATTTTAAGTTAAAAATTCCCACTTATATTGACTGCAGTTATATTTCCTACTCAACAGACCTATACAGCTGATGATCTAACTACAAATTTTGTTGACATTTTCAGAAAGATGAAAAAAGCAGAACCTTTTTCTTGTCACTTTTTATCAAAATTATTTTTCAGTAGTATTATAATAGAAGATTTTAGAAAGAGAATGTTTAATGTACTCCATCTTTAACCCTTTACCTAACACAAGTTGAAGCCAACAGTACAAATTATTTTTCTAAAGTATCAGATATTTCCATTTTTTACTTCTTACCATTACTTATTAGCCGTTATTGGAACAAGCTCATGAAGCTTGTTCCATTAATAGGTAATGAGGTATGTTTTGGGGTAGAAAAATGAAAAATATATCACAAGTGCAGATATGGCAGATTCGTTAAGTAAACGGTTAACAAACAATAGCACAGACTATTTTGTGTCAAAGCATTGTCATTACTTGGACAGTCAGGCTCTATGTTTGACATCACTCTAGAAGTGTTAACATGATGTCACATATAAAATTATTAAAATAAAAATTATCCTTAATTAACTGAATTTCAGTTTGAAGTCTCTGAGAATGTAGAAGTGCATTCCAGTGTTGCTGTGGTTAAAGCATTAACATGACATCAGATGAGATTGGGACCAGACCTGTTAACTCTCCCGGTTTTACCATGAGTGTCCCGGTTTGAGGCACCAACTCACGCTCTCACGGTCACATACTATTTTCTCCCGATTTGACACTTTTCAAAAATAGTTGTCCTGTTCTATTTTGAAAATTAAACAAGTTGTCAAGTTGGTCACAATATATAAATTTATGACGCAGAATACTTGTTGGAAACGATAATTTATCAACGATACACATTGAGTTTTACCAATTCTGAGTTCCGAGAATTGTTAGCGTGAATTCCCATGTTGTTGATGGAAAAGTCATGCAAATTGAAAGGAGCTTTTTGAAAACGAGTGTATTATAGTCTGTTTTTTAAGACGTTGTTTTTATCAAATGCAAGGATCCCTCAAATGCATTGTATGCCAAATATATTCTCATACTGTCGCGGTTACGAGAAATCAAAATTATATAAACTCAAAATATAAATTAAATAAAAACATAATCTCTGAAGTATAATTAACTTCGGCTGACTTTTTATATATACTATTGTTATGGTTCATACCAAATTTATCCGTTTTGTGTAAAAAAAAATATAATTGAAAGTTTGTTGAAAACTGAAAAAAATCTGTTGTGAGCTATCACAAGAATTAAGTTACCTCCCCTTACTTATATACAAACAGATTCAGAACAATCATGTCCAGGCTTATGTTTCCGTAGTCAATTCAGGATTACATGGAATAGTGTGACATGCGCAGTGAAGATACAGAATAGTAATCACAAGGAAACAGCAAATTGCACTTTAAATGTAAACCAGAATGGAATTTGAGGAAGTGGCACTTGCAATTTTTGTTGATGATGTTGTCAATGACAACATGGATGCTGTTTTTGCTCATCTCAGTGCCGCATCTGTATAAAACAGCACAGCTCTCCTATGGATAGGTGGGTCAATATGACCAGATTAAAAAGAAACGAAAAATTTACAAAGAAACGCTGGACGGAGCACTTGAGTTTTATTATTATTTCGACTCCCATTTGTTCAAGGGCGTAGCCAGGATTCTATAATTGGGGGGGGGGGGGGGGGGGGGGGGGGGGGCTAGCCATTTTTTGTGGGGGGCATACCATGATATTTGTAATGCTGTGGGGTTTCGGGGGTCCTTGCCTAGTCCAAGCTAGCACCCTCCCGTCGTTACCCCCCTCCTCCCACTTCCCTTCATGGAAGTGGGAGGAGGGGGTGATGACCACAGGGTCCTAGTTAGGACAGAGAAGTTTGAGGAGGGGGTAACGACCAGGCCGACTAAGTCAGGATAGGGCTTCCGTCGAGAAAATTTTGCAAAGTTAAGTGCTCTAAGATCGAATCGGATGCAATCATAGCATGTGTAGCCCTATATTGGAGAGCATTTGGGTCAATATTTCTTTTTTATTTGGAGGAGGGGGGGCACTAAAGCTTTAGGTTGACCTGAGTCTCCCCCTCCCCCCTGCCCTGGCTACGCCACCGGCAAGGACGCCTGCTGATCCGGGAGATTGGGGACAGGTTCTCGCCATTGTGTCCATACAACTCTGCTCGATGTTATTTGAGCAAGAATGAAAAAAAAAATTTCAGTATTTGGTGTCCACTATTTGTTGGTTATGAGTACACTGAGAACCAGCAAAGCCTGTATGTGCAGTCTCACCACAGAGTACCCGTGAACAAGAAGGTCATGAATGCACCGCCGTGTTGTTAAGGTTCAGTAACAATATCCGATCTCACCAGGGGGAAGGTGGGGGAGGCAAACTCACATAGCTTGGCTAGAGCGTTATAATGGGGTGGGGTGTGATCACACCCCTCAAATTTCTAACTGGTGGGGGTGCAGATGGAGAAAGGTGACAAAAAAGTCCCCCAAATTGCTGGAAAGGTTCTAAGATTGCCTATATTTTTATACTGTACCAATGACCCAGACATAGCTGGTGCTAACTCTTAAAATATAGGGCCAAACACAAATTTTGCCCCCCAATGCCCAAAATTTGCATCTAAAACAAAAGAAAACATGTCCTGAAAGGCCCTCCACACTTCGCCCCTACTGCGCATGCGCAGTGTCAAGGACGTTCCGAAATTGGCGCCATTAATCATTCTAAGTTTGGCCCTTCATCAGTTAACATCTGACTGATCTTTGTGCTTATAAATCTCAGTTTAAATGATGCCAGACACATAAATATTAGTGAAATGGTGATTCTAAGGAGGATAGAGAAGGAGGAGAGGAAAAGAATGTGTGACAGAATATTATCAGGGCTGTAACTTAAAATTTTTTAATGAAATTATGTTAAGTTACCTATTTTCAAGGCAGCAGCCATTTTGTTGTCATTCTGATTATTTAGTTACACTGTTTTTTTAAGTGTTTTCCTCTCTCCCTGTCCTTTAAGTTCCCCCTTGCTATTCTCCCATGCTTTTGGCATAGTTTTTGTAATTATTATTACTAAATTTTCTTGGGAGTTTTAGCTGAATAACAGAATGAATTCTGTTCTTTCCCCATGTTTACGTCTTCACCTAGGGGTGGTTAGGCGTTGTGTTCTGCATCTACCATCTGATGTTCTGCAGTTTCTTCCCTGGAAGTCTCTGTTTTGCATCAGATAGTGTATTTTTGGTAACTGATTTCGGGCCTGGGTGCCTGGAGTCTTATTTTAGTGTTTTTACACTCATTGTTTACATTTACAACAGCCCTCTGTGTGAGGGGGGGATTTCTAAAAAATAATATCTTGATGTTATTTTAATCATAACTAGATACATTATTATTGTTCGTAAGTGTTGAATAAATTGTTTAAAATATTTTTAAAATTTTTGTCCACACTTAGGCTTGGGATCCATTGGGGCTCAACGTTACTTTTCAGAAACTTGGGCTGTTCTGAAAAAATATTTTTTCAAAATATTTTGATTTCAATTATTTTTTCTATATCAATGGATCATATTATTATTATGTATTTTGATTGCCAGGGGTTAGTGCGAGTACCAGGACTTGTTTTCTTTTCACATTGAAAGGATATTGATCAATTGTTTTAAGAGGAAGTCTTCCTCTGACTTTATTATCATTCTATATGTGGTCAGTGTACTCGCATTAACTCCTGTTCTGTATCGTATGATTTCGATGACAATATGGGAAGCGTATGTCATGGTATGTTGTTGGGGATTTGGACACTCCGGTCCTTTCCCCGCAGGGTCACTCTACTTTATCAATTTCTATTTCAGACGATCAAGATTAGGGTGATGTATCTGTGATGTCTTCCAACAGTGTGCCTCCGTCGTCACAATTAATGAAGGGCTAGCGGAAAAGTGCTCATGTAAATACGCCAATTGCCTAAGAGGACCCTAGTAGGTTGGACGGCCTTTGACGTCCGCTAGCTCGCCCGGTGTAGCGTCCATTCACCGAATGGTTCGGCAGCCGGGTTCGTCCGTTGCGGTCTAGAAGGAATTTTGGGGTGATGCGAGCACTATAAACTAACCTAATGCACACCCAGTGACGTCGGATCGGAGGGAGAACGCAGGAAGCCTTTTAGTCCGGTTCATAGCTCGTTCCGGTCCATCCGGACGGCAAGCGAGAGAGGCCCCTCTCTCGTTCAACAACATCTGGCCCCAGATGTTGTGGTACAAAATGTGTCGTAAGCGGAGCATACGTCCGTCGCTCGGGACGCTCCGTTGTATAGGCAGTCCGCTGAGACTGCTAAGGCTTCCTCTTCTCGTCAGCGCACACGACCGCACCTTGGCTGCGTGACCGCCGATATATTACCAGCTTCGCCGATCAAGGATTCTTCGGCGACCAGGTCACACCATCCGGTAGCCAGGGACACGGGGCCTGCAGACTCCGGACGTTCGCATAGGAAGTGTGCGGGAGTCAACGTACACGGAGCTTCCGGCGGCAATGCATCGTAAGACCGCTACTGCACAGGCCTCGGGAACGGACGTGCTTTCCTTAATAGCACAGCTTATCGCAGCATCCCAGCATCAACTGAATCTGTCGCATATATTTTATCCGACGATGCTGGGTCGGGACGCTCCGCGGAAGCGGGTACGGACGTCCGAAAGTTTCATCCGGTCTGACGGGATACCGAAAGGGATTCGGAGGATTTCAAGCTTTCCCTTTCGGAACAACATATGCTGTTGTGTATGTCATCTGACTTGGTCTTCTACAGCTTCTTTCGTCGGACCAGAATGCTGCGATGCCGGATAAGAAACTGATAGCGTCGGTGGACTTAGAAATTTTTGGTTCGGTTCAGGGACATCGTCCCTCAGTTCCGACATAGTCCAATAATGTCACACAAACTTTTGAATTATTGAACGACGCTATATATATTATTACTTTATGCTTGCTAACCAAGCATTTCTGGTTTCTTGTTCGAAGTGTTATGGAGATGTCTTTCAAAAGTGTGCCTCTGTCGTCATAGTTAATGAAGAGTTAGCGGCAATAAGTGCTCATGGAATATGTCTATCGCCTACGGAGTGACATTCGCTAGCTCACCCGGTGTAGCGTACATTCATCGAATGGTTCGGCTGCTGGGTTCGTCCGTTGCGGTCTAGGAAGGAGATTTGGGTGATGCAAGCACTTTAATTACTTTAGTACTCACCCAGTGACGGAAGATTGAGGACAGATCGGAGGAAGCCTGTTAGTCCGGTTCCTGGCTGGTCCACATCCGTCCGGGCTGTGAGCGAGAGAGGTCCCTCTCTTGCCCAACAACATAGGGGACCGCATGTTGTGGTTCAGATATTTTACATTCGGAGCATATGTCCGTTGGTCGGGACGCTCCGTTATATTGACAGTCCGAGAGACTGTCTTTAATGCTTCCTCATCCTCACTGCAGGGCACACGACCGCACATTGGCTACGTGACCTCGAGTATCCGATCAGTTTCGACATTCAGTGATTCCACGGCGAATAGGTCGCGCCATCCGGTAGCCAAGGGACACGAGGCCTATACACTCCGTTCGCTCGCATATTGGTAGTATGCACGGGGGTAACGATCACGGAGCTTCCAGCGGCAATGCATCGTAAGACCGCTTCTCCTCAGGCCTCAGTGACAGACGTGCTATCCGAGTTAGCACAGTTGTTTCGCAGCATCCCAGCAATTGACAGTTTCTCGGTCGAATCGGGAATTATCCGACGGCGCTGGGTCGGTGCGGTCCGCGGTTGCATCAGCTACGGACGACCGAACGCTTTATAGGGTCCGACAGGATGGCGAAAGGGATTCGAAAGATTTCGAGTTTTCCCTTTAGTAGTATCGGAAGATGCCTTTCATATCTTCTGGCATTATCTTCCAGTGATTATTATTTCGGACTTCATTGCTGCGATCTTGGATAAGAGACTTATAGCGTCATTGGACTCGGATTTTTCGATCGGTTCGGGGACATTGTCCCTGACTGACCGACGTAGTCCAATATTGTCATTACAACATGTGTTTTATTTTTCGACGCTATATATATATACAAGCCTGCTACTAAGCATGATAGTTTAGTTTCTTGTCCGCGTTGCTCATTTCTGCCATTTTATCATTTATACAAATAGTTTATTTTGGCAGAGCAGGGCATACCGAGAGTTCATATGCGTCTAGACGGTGTGATTAAAAACTGCATATATTCTTTTTCGCCGTTTATGTCTTTTCCAATTTCAATGTTGGGAACGACATTATGTATAGTAGACTTAACTTAGACGCTTTATTATACGTAATCCGCCTTACTGAGGCGTTATCATTACGTCTTCAAGAAAAGATTTACGGGATATTATTCTCAATGTAATTTCTTTTGAGGGCAGTAGTTTGTTCACGTATAACTCCGCCCTTCAGTGGCTGATTGGAGTTAGTTAGACGTGACGCAGCCCTAGCTACATCCACTCGCGTGGATAGTAAGGTTAAGAACTCTCTCAGAGTCGCTTCGTTCTCGGAGGAGCTTCTCTTCGACGGCAACTTTTCGGCAATCCATGAATTGCTCGATTTACACGTTCTCTTGTCTATCTAGTGTTACAAGAGATTCAGACTGGGGCAAACATTCGGTGGTTGACTCAGAGAGTGCCGCCGCAGTTGCCGGACCCGAGTGTGGCTGTTATGACGGTTGCCAGTCATACAGATTGGGATATAATACTGATCCCTACGGATTCGAAGTGCCAGGGTCTTTGGGTTCCGCAGTCTTTTTGCAATCAGTTTTCTTCCGCGGAATAATGTTTTTTAGGCTTGCTTTATGTCATTGCATGAACATTATTCAGAAACGCATGCCCAAATTCCTGTCCTTTAATTCGACAGTAGTGGCGTATCTCCGGAACCAGGGAGGCACTCTTTCGTTTCCGTTATTCAATTTAATGGAAAGAATCCGTCTGTTGGTTATAGTACACCAAGTTCAGTTTTGGTCCGTCATATTCCGGGTCGTCTGATTGTTTTATCGGACTCCCGTTCTCTTACGGGTCGCTTGTTGCTGTCAGAATGGACTCTCAACAAACAAGTATTCAATCAGATTTGCTATCTATGGGAGCGCCCAATGATGATTTATTTATGACACAGCTTGCTAATCAATTGCAGACGTATGTGTTGGCTTGTCCAGATCTCTGAGCTAATATTCTTAACGCTCTATTGTTCTATAGGACGGAATGATAGGATACGCGTATCCTCCGGCGCTGTTGTTTTAGCAGGTATTGCTAAGATAAACAACCGCAATACATTTCTGTTGATAGCATCTCTATCTTCACAGAGATCATGAGTAATTTTCTCTCTTGTCTACTGTGGGTTTTAACGTGAAATCTTCCTCTATGTGAGGATCTTTTTCACTGGGTAAATCGTGTCATCTTTATCACAACCTGCAAGGTCGCAACCTTCATGTATTCCGTTGTGTGGTCCGTATTGCATTGTAAGCACTGTACTGGACGAGCTTTGGACGCAATTTCTTACTATAGGAGATCCTCTTCTTCGCTATTCTATGCGGCTAAAGTGGAGGCTCTTCCGTCGTGGTGTAGGGATCATTATGTTCATATTGTTGATCCCTCCATACTACTCATTGCTATTTTTTAGTATACTTGTTTCACAAGATCTACTGCAGCCTGTTATTATTTAGGTTATAGGTTTATGTTACCTCATACCTATGCACTCTACGATAGTTTACAATTGAGTCTTTTGTCTCTTTATCTAAGTCAGTTAGTAACTTTTTGATAAATAGACTTAGAATCTTTAGATTAAATTCCTATACGGATTTTAACTTCGGTTCTTATTTAGCTAAGTAATCATTTGAGCCTCTGGAAACAGTAGTTTTCAAATTCTGACCTTTTAGACAGTAATTCTGTTGGTTTCTCTTTTACTGTAGAGTCAGTGAGTTTCATGCACTATCGATGGATGATTTTCACTTTCATAGTTTCGGAATCAATACTTCCGTTACTATTTAGGTTGGATTGTTGCATAAGAGTTAGGCTCCTATTATCCGGAACCTATTATTTTAAGGTCCTTCCGTCTTCGTATGGGCATAGGCCTTTACTCTTTCCGGGTACAGTTTATGTATTTATAAACAGATTTCTGTTTATTACTATGGGCGTAAGCTCCTTCTGTCTTTGATGTCTAGTAGAAGGACGTTACGCTCCATTTTATTGTTAATGGATTCTATTAACTATCGGTACTGCTTATAGTATATCATTGACTTAGCAGTTGTGTTTAAGATTTCGGCTCATGAAGTAAGAGTTCTTCTACTTCTTGGGCTTACATTAATAGTGTCGCTATTATAGATTTTTGAAGGCCGCTCATTGCGCTCAGCCATCCACATTCATGAATTTTATCTCAGAAATATCGAGTCCATTTCTGGAGGCCTCTATTGTTAGGTCTATTATCTACTGCTCAGAATGTCATTCACTTAACAGTTGCTACTATAGCTAGGTAGGCTGTCTGTTTCGGCAGTGTCTCCGTCCGGCTGCCCTCTTCGCTCTGGGCTAATTGACCCAGGGCAAGAAAAAGGGGGGGGGGGGGGGGGGAGGGTGTTCCCTTGGGTCACCTGTTTTACTATGAAAACAAGGGGATACCTCCTCCGGAGTTAGTAATTCTGAGCTGTTATTGGGATGGTTGTTTAGTGAGAAGTTTAGGTTTTTAAAATTCATTCAAGTCTTAGTTTTTAAAGTATAGCTTTTGAATATTGCATATGTCAACGGACATGATTATGCAATCCTCAGACACTTTTAGGAGTATAAGAGTCTCTATTCTCTAGACTTACTTTATTTATTGGCTTACTTTAAAAATTATTAGTATAAGGATTATATTGGATATTAATAGAGTACATGGATGTATGAAGCTCAATTTTGGAAGGTGTTGTATCTTTCTAATTTATCATAAATAAGAAAGATACATGTAAGGCCTATTACTTCTTTTCCCTACAGGGGATGACTCTATTTTATTTTATTGAGCGTATTCCATTTTGCTCTATGTCCTTGGCCCTCCAGCCTTTTTACTATTCAGCTATGTCTGGGTCATTGGTACAGTATAAAAATGTTAAAAAATTTATAGTAATTTATATATTTTTTATACTTACCAATGACCCAGACAGGGATGGCCCTCCCAGGAGTTGGGAACTCTTGCCTCCCCGCTGAGTACATAGCGCTTACCAGGCACTGGTTATTAGAATGATTAATGGCGCCAATTTCGGAACGTCCTTGACACTGCGCATGCGCAGTAGGGGCGAAGTGTGGAGGGCCTTTCAGGACATGTTTTCTTTAGTTTTAGATGCAAATTTTGGGGATTGGGGGGCAAAATTTGTGTTTGGCCCTATATTTTAAGAGTTAGCACCAGCTATGTCTGGGTCATTGGTAAGTATAAAAAATATATAAATTACTATAAATTTTTTAACTTTCAATTCACTGGTCATTATTCAACAGTATAAGCCAAGTTGAAACTGTTTTTAATTTGTTCTATATTTTTTGACTTGGGTGGGGGGGGGGGGGGGGGGGAAGATAACCAGGCATGGATATCTCCCCCCCCCCCCCCCCCCCACCCATGTCAAACTCCCAATAGACTTTCATAGAACCTTTTGCAGCCATTGTTTGAACTTTGTTATGGTTGGCCCCACGGTGTAAAAAAAACTATTGATATTTTTGAAAAGTAGCTTTGTTTTTTGGACGGGTGAGGGGGGAAGATACGCAGGTTGGACATCTCCCCCACCCCAACCCCATCCACATGTTCAGAAAAGTCCCCCAAATTGCTGGAAAGGTTCTAAGATTGCCTATTTTCAATTCACTGGTCATTATTCAACAGTATAAGCCAAGTTGAAACTGTTTTTAATTTGTTCTATATTTTTTGACTTGGGTGGGGGGAAGATAACCAGGCATGGATATCTTCCCCCCCCCCCCCCCCCCCCCCCCCACACCCATGTCAAACTCCCAATAGACTTTCATAGAACTTTTGCAGCCATTGTTTGGACTTTATGGTTGGCCCCACGGTGTAAAAAAAACTATTGATATTTTTGAATAGTAGCTATGTTTTTTGGACGGGTGAGGGGGGAAGATACGCAGGTTGGATATCTCCCCCACCCTAACCCCATCCACATGTTCAGAAAAGTCCCCCAAATTGCTGGAAAGGTTCTAAGATTGCCTATTTTCAATTCACTGGTCATTATTCAACAGTATAAGCCAAGTTGAAACTGTTTTTGATATTTTTGAAATAGTTGCTTCTGAGATTGCCTATTTTCTATTCACTGGTCATGTATATCTTAAAGAGTTGAACCACTTTTTGTGGTAATTTCAATGAAAATTCCATAAATAAATGTTCTTATCTTATCTTTTTGTTCAGTTCTTTTTATATTTTTTTTTGAGGTGGGGGGGGGAAGATAACCAGGGTGGGGAGGAAGATAACCTAGGTTATCTTCTCCCCCGGGGGGAAGATAGCCTAGGTCATCTTCCCCCTGGGGGAAGATATCCAGGGGGGGGGGGGGAGATATCGTGGCACACCGGATTATTTTGTTTGTTTTTTTTTCAAAATGGGAGTTATGAATACTGAGGGCACCTTCTCTAAAGTGAGTAATACAAAAACACGGTTCAAAAATTTTTTTAAAATAAAAAACGAAATTACCACAATCACACACAACTTCATTGTACCGGCAACAACAGGTGTTTTTTTTTAAACAAAATGATATGAATTGTTAGCATTGAGTAATTTTTATTGTACAATAAAACCTGTCAAAAGATAATAAGAATGAATGAATATTTTCTCACTAAAAATGTACAGATTGAACAAAGAATTTACATGAATAAATGCCTTGAACGAAGAAGGAATGGTTGTGTTGGTTCTTGAACATTTTGGTCCTGGGACGTTTCGGCCCAAGATGCTTCAGCCCAAGATGTTTCAGCCTCCATGTATTGAAGCACCAGGATGGGCTTGCATGAGCAAGGAAAAATGGCCGGACTGAGGGGGGGGGGGGGGGGGGGGTGGGGGGGCGGTTTGGGATGGTACAGGTAAAGGCTAGATAGGCATCCACTCACATTTGTGTGTGTGTTGGGGTGGTGGGGGGGGTCATTGTCCCTGGGGGTGGGGGGCTTGGACCAGTGATATCCATATTTGTATGCTTTTACTGACAAATACCATTAAAAGTGTTAAAATAAATTATTAAAATGAAATATATAATGCATTTGGGTTGGGGTGGGGGTGCCTGGGTGAGACTATGGGACTATGGGAGGCATAAAATATTGATGTATTGGCCGCGCGCAAAAATCTCACTGACAAGTATACAAATCTCAATGAGAGCTCATCAAAATCTCACTGACAGTCACCTTCAGAGGTTAACAGGTCTGATTGGGACTCATCTAATGCCCCATCTCAGCCAGATTACTTCTTGGTGCCAAATTTCATCTTGTCTGGTGAAGTCTATAGCATGCAAAGAAATGTAGCGAGAACTATACTTGGAATTGCACAGGTTGAAGAGCCAATGTCAAAATGCAACATAGGATGTGATTGGGACACATCCCATGTCCCTTTCCTGGTCAGATTACCCCTAGGTGCCAAAATATATTGTGATTGGTTGAAACGTGGTGGAATCAGACCATGCCTGCTGCTGCATTTATTGAAGGGTAAATACAATATCTGATGCAGTCAGGACCCATCCCTTGCCTCCTGCCAAATTTTGTCTCAGTCTGGCATGGTGGAGTCTATCACCTACAAACAAATAAAATATGGAAATAGTTGCATGGGTTGAAGGATTAAATCGACTTTGGATGCATTTGGGACCCATTTAACCCTTTACCCAATGCAAAAAATTTATTATTTTAAATATCATTTTTTAAATTTAAAAAAAAAATTTCAACAAAACCATATCATGTGACCCCTCTTTGGAACGAGCTCAACGAGCTCGTTCCAAAGAAGGGTCACATGATAAGGTTTTGTTGAAATTGTTCGAAAAATAATATTTTTTCAGCTGCTGAATTTCCATATTACGCGGGCGGATGTGGGCGATTTGTTAGGTAAAGGGTTAATGTCCCTATCCTGGTTAAATTACCCATAGGTACCAGTTGTCTGTTGGTCAAGGCATAGTCGAGTCTGCAGCCTACAAACAAACATGGACAGAAATTGAGACAAAGAGCGGCCCTTCTACTTTTTGTATTTCGTTTTTTATACCCCATACATACAGCTTTTTGGCCATGCCTCTTCATTGGTCTTGTGTGCAGTGATATAATTTGGCTTCTTGTCTTCACAATTTGAATGCTGGAATATTTTGTTGGGAAAATATTGTGGTCATGTGCAAAGAAGCCAACGGAGGGCTACATTGACCCACCATGTTTCAACATATTCCCAAAAGACCTCCCTGCCCCAATCTCCCCTTCCCCACACCCCTCTGACAAGATTGGGTACCCCGTTTCATGCTCACTACAAACTCGCCACTACAATTGTCGAGTGATACTTTCCATCATGCCCCATGATAGAAATGTGCCCCCTCACACCCATAATCCTGGGTCGGTTAGTGATATGAGGCCAGAAACTAGGTTTTTCTTTGATTTTAGGCTATGTCAAGTAGTTATATGGTTTGAAAAACCAGCCCACTTGCACTAAAACCATAATATAGTTTAAAGCATGGACACTAGATTTTACACCTTCTTGCTGGTGTTTTTTTTTGGTACCCCTACTATGCAGTCTTTCAGTTGAACTGAATGGAAATGGAAGTCTCCTTTGAGGGTACCACTTGGTAAAGTCAGCAAAACTTACTACAAAACATCTTGGGGTGTGTTGCCTTTTGATTAGTTCATATAAAGTTTCTGTTCTCTGACTGACCAAGACTTGATCAAAATGTCGGAAATTCTTTTAAAAAAACATTTTTCAGGTTCAAGTAACATCAGTAATGTGATGTTTTGGTATTGAGTTTCTTTGAGAGATCTAGACTCATATTTGTTCAAATGACATTCCTGGAGCAATACTTGTGGTTCCCCCAGGAGGGACTAATTCATCAATGCCCTTCATCACAATTGCGGATTTTCAACATAGTTGTCTTTGTGAACACATTTTGTTGTAATTCCCGGAGGCAACTTATTGAGCTCGTTCAAATACTGATCACAGGCCATTGTTTGCAAAAAAATGAAACTAAAGTCACTGTTCCCTAAATTGTGATGAGGCAAATCTACACAGACTTAATAATTTCACTTCAAGATAATATGAAAACATCCATAGAATAAGAAGCCTTTACATTGTGGCACCTGCTCTTCAGAATAAAGACCAAATATGGGCTTCCAGCATTCTACTACTTAAGTGAAGGGCCAAGGGTTAATGATGGTGAGTCAGAACAGGAGGGCCTTAACCCTTTATTTAACATGGCTAGAGAGCAACCTTAGCAGAAAGATTTTTTGAATAATTTAAAATTTTAATTTTTTTCCTACAAAAAATATCTTAAACGACCTCACTGCTTTGAGCTGGATGAGCTTGTTTCAATGAGATTCATAAGATATGTGTTGAATGAAAACATTTTTAAAATAATAAAAATGGAAATGGCATTTTCTTTGAATAGAGCTGGCTGGATATCGTCATCACATTAGGTAAAGGGTTAAGATATTTGATCTCACAGCAAGAATGTTTTCTCCCAATACAAGTGAAAATGTCGAGACAAAATGCAGATCTGTATTGAGGGTACCAACCACGCGTGTGATCATTCGGCTCAGAAAGAGAATGTTTTTTACATGCACTTATCAAAACCTAATCACACATCTCGAGGTCACCATTTTTTATAACATTAATTATGTCTCCCCTTCACCGAAGGGAGACATATTGTTTTACCCTGAATTCTTCTCCTTCTCGTTGTTCTTCTTGTTCTTCTCATTGTTCTTCTTCTCATACAATCATGTCTGGGCCAGAACTTTTTTATCTTTTGACTTAGGCTTATGATATTTAGCATGTGGGTTTATCACCATGAGACGATGTGTTGTGTGTCATCATGACCCACATATGATCTTGACCTTTGGCCTCAAGGTCAAATTACTGGTTTTTTGGCAAGTAAGCTTGTCCCGGCCAGAACTTATTTACCTTTTCACCTTGGCTTATGATATTAGGCATGTGGGTGTATCACCATGAGACGATGTGTCACGTACTATCATGACGCACATATGACCTTGACCTTTGACCTCAAGGTCAAATTATTGATTTTTTCATCTTTTAATCTCGGCTTATGCTATTTGGCATGTGGGTGTATCACTATGAGACGATGTACCATCATCACCCACATATGATATGGACCTTTGACCTTGACCCACATATGACCTTGACCTTTGACCTCAAGGTCAAATTATTGATTTTGTAGGTTTATCACCATGAGATAATGTACCATCATGACCCACATATGACATTGACCTTTGACCTCGACCCACATATGACCTTTACCTTTGACCTCAAGGTCAAATTTTTTATTTTTTTTTAGCTATTGACCTTGGCATATGATTTTTGGTATGTGATTGTATCACTAAAAGATGATGTGTCATGTACGATCATGACCTACCTTGACCTTTGACCTCAAGGTCAAATTATTGATTTTTTTTTTTATCTTTTCACCTAGGCTTATGATATTTGGCATGTGGGTGTATCGACATAAGACAACATTGTATCATGTACTGTTGTGATGACAGATGACCTTGATCTTTGGCATTAAGGTCAAATTATTGAATTGTTCAGCTAGGTTTATGATATTTGGCATATGAATGCAACAGCCAGGCTGATGTGTCACATTCTATCTTGAACTTCCGTGACCTTGACATTTGACCTTTAGTTTGATCTTTGTTAGTCATAAGCTGGAAGCATGGAACTAATCGAAGGGGAGACATGTGTTTTAGTTCACAAAAACAGTTCCCTCTAATTAAATGATAAATTACCAACTCAAAAGAAATTAGTCTTAATCATTTATTGCCATAATGATATTTTTATATAGGCCTACCCTGTGTTAAACCTGAAATTTAAAACTTCAGTGGCTATAGTACAAGTAGAATAATGAATAGGGATTACGTCATGCATAGCACAAGAATGCAATATCATGACGTCATGATTTTCATTCATAAAAAATCAACTCACAGATGTTGAACGACTGTCAAAATATATATGAACAAGTCAGTTCATAGACTCCCAAATGATTGCCAAAATATATGGGAGCAAGTCAAGAAAGGGAGGAATATTGTAAGATAAATTGATTATTATCACCAAGTGGGTTTCCGAGATTGTGTATTGTAAAGTTTTGACCTCGCCTCTGGGTCATATCTTGACTCATCCTAATGGACTCGTTGATATTTGCTCAGAGACGAGGTCTCAACTTCAATACACCATCTTGGAAACCTGCATGGTGGTAATAACCTATATATATTTTGTTCTGTAGGTCCACTCTGATGTTAAAGATAAAATACCAGCAGGTGGTCATCAGGGTTATGCTGCTCTAGGAGGTCTATATACTCAAGCCAGACCATTAGCACCTCATTTGTATGGAAACCTTGAAGAACAAGCTTGTGCCATGGCAGTAAGTATATATCTTATGAATGACTGAAAATATAGTTCTAGAAGTGATTATATCTTTGTTGTCATTTGTGTACTGGACATGCTCCCAGGATGCTTTCTTTGGAGGTATGGGACATGTTTGCCAGATTAGGCCACACAAAGTAGATCTGTTTCTCAGGCCATTATTTGTGAAATTGCGTGCGGGCGAGCGGTTTTTTATTTTATTTTTTATTTCAGTAATTACTTTTTTGCCATCAAAAGTTTATGTTCTTGGTTCAAGTTTTAGGCCTCATAATCTACAGAATAGCATGGGTGGTGGTGTATTTCATCCCTTGAGTGCAAGAAGACTTTGCAATGCTTGGACTCAAGGGACAAATTCATCAATTTTTTTAACTTGAGTAAAATATCAGACATAAACCATTTAATTTTCATTTTTTTTAAGTTTAGATTGGTTATAAAAAGAGAGCATGTGGCAGCCAAAGGGACCATGCGGGAGGGCGTGAGAAACAGATTTTTTATTTTTTTAGGCCTTATCGCCTTATTTTTTGGTCAGTTGATGTGTGTATTTTGTATTCAGTAATCTTCTTTCTGGTTTGTATTAATTATGTTCAAGAACATTGTTCTGTTAAGATTTTTTTGGACATTTTATCTGGGAGTGCAGTGGCTCACTGGTTAGAGTATTGGCCTTCAAACTGAAAGTTCCAGGATTGGATCCTGACCAGTAGTGTTGTGTCCTTGGGCAAGACGATTAATCCTGATTGTCTATGTGGCAGCACTGTTGCTCACTAAGGCATACAGCACATTGATGCACACTTACCTTCCACCATTACTAACCAGTGGTGTGTGGAGTTTGTACATTGTGAAGTCTAGTTGCTCACCACTGTTCAGTGGTTCTCTCTCGATACTCCGGCTTCCTCCACCCATAAAACTGTCTGACACAAGATGACCCAAATGTGTCATTAACCCTCTACACTCTGATGTCAAAATACGAAAATTTCACGCAGCAAAATTTTCCCATGATGCAACTTGAAATTTAACCCATTCAGTATTGATTGACAGAGCTCAGTGAGCTCTGTCAAACAAGATTGAATTGGTTAATTTCCAAGTTGCATTACAGGAAACATTTCAGGTTGAAATTTTGATATTTTCGACATCATTGTGCAGAGGGTTAAACCCCACTAAACAAATAAATAAATAATTGAAAAGTTTCCGCACCTTACACTGCAATATCCTTTCTATTTTTTTTTTTCATTCAAGCTACACAGAAGTAGATGATTCTGCAGTTTACAAATTTCGCTTCTTTGAATCAACAGGCATGTAAAAGTTGGATGAACATTCATGTTGTTTACCTATTGTTTCCCTCAAAAGAAATAAGGTGACTGACTTTTGGTTCGCATACATTATATTGACTGTATACCAAGATACTTTGCTCAAATTGCCCTTGATATTCATCTGCTAACGCTGTTAGAACCATTATATACTTTCTGATCATAAACTTGGTGGTCTTTGACTTCGGCAATGAAATGCTGTGATGTAATACACGGTTTGGAAAAGCTCCCTGATCCCTTTTTACATCACATTTCTACTAATACTAGAATAGCCGTTAGTAGTATCACTTAGCTCAGTTTGAGGTGGGTCAAAAATAGCCCTCCTGTCCTAATTAAGGAGGGCAGTTATGGAAATGACAGGCTTGCATAAACTTGGTGGTCTTTGACTTTGGCAAGGAAATGCTGTGATGTAATACAAGGTTTGAAAAAGCTCTCTGATGCCTTTACACACAGGAACATATCATTGGCTTAGCTGGAATATTTCAGGTTTCTCCTATCAGTCTTTGCACCTGTACATGTACTTGTAAACATCAGTAATACAGTGGACACCAGTTAATTGGCTATCTCTGAATTGAATAACCCTGTTGATTGAATATAGCTTCCAAACACAAAACGATTTACCATACCTTCAGTACAAATTTGACCTGTTAATTGCTTATAAGTATAAGAGTAAACTTCTGTGAATTGAATAAAAAATTGTGTAATTGAGAAATTACCCTGATTATCATCAAATTCCCCCTCATTTATAGACTTATTTAGCCTCAGTACATCCAATACAGGCAGTTAATCTATTATATCTTGTTTGACAGAGCTCTATGAGATCTGCCAAACAAGATGTAAAAGAATAAATGTGCAGTTTATCTCTAGAGTACAGGTTAATGATCAGACTCCTGTTAATTGAATACTCCTGTCAATTAAATCATTTTCTGTGGCAGAGTGGCTTTACAATTAATAGGGACAGGGAGCCACTGTATTGCAAATAATATTGTCAAGATTTGAACCTCTGCTGAGAGAGTTTCCTTTGGAACCAACCACCAGTCATAACTATACTGAACCTCGGACGCCACTCTGTCACAATCGACTCTAAAAAGAAAATGCAAGTTAGCTATGAATACACATCATGAGTACAGAACACACATGATCATGGTTTGAAAGTGTTATCACCGTGGGACGAAAACAAATGTTTTGGAGTGCGGTCCGAAATTCAAGATGGCCACTGGCAGCAATTTTGTACGAAATTAGTGCAATCAGCTTTTCTACAGAACTTCTGTATGAAAGTTCTGATTTGAATAAATTTCTGTATGAATGTTTAGTAACATGGAATACATCACATACAATACAGGTTTTTTTCTCGTGCCGAAATTATGCAAATTGGATGAACTTTGATTTATTCAGTGCTACTTATACACAGTGTGTGCACCTGTCAATATGGCTCAGGCCAGAGGCTGTATTTATGAACAGATCTTCACAAAACATCTTGGGTACCTTTGTTATCACCTTAGAATGAGAACAAGTGTTTTGGGGTGCGGTCCAAAATTTCAATATGGCCACCAGCGGCCAATTAGACAAACTTTGATTCATTCAGTGCTACTTATACACAGTAAGTGCACATTTCAATACAGCTCTGGCTAGAGTCATCTAACTGTCACTCACCTTTACAATACTTTACCTGTACATTTGTTACAGGCTACGGTCAGTATTTATGTACAGAGCATTACAATACTTTACATGTACCTTTGTTATCAGGTCATTACCTAGATGTGTGTCATTGCTTTGGTTACAATACAGTGTTTTTTTCCATTGACGACAGTACTAATCTTTCCTCCTCTCCCCATCTCATCAAGCTGATTTGGTCAAAAACAACCATCTATCCATTTGGTTTATCATCTTATGAAAAAAAAGATACTGAAAAAAAATATAAGTCACCATATGAATGTTTCCCTTAAATTTGGAGCTTTCTGTACTCCCGTCCAGTTTCGCACTGAATGAAATAGACATATTTTTACCTACCCCCACCCAATTTTAATCTTCTCTCACACATTTCAGAAGACAATAGTCACCAATATTTTATATCTTTTCCAAAATATGCACATTAAAAATTTTATTCACACTTAACAAGCTCAGTTCATTTTCCACCAATTGGATAATTCCAGGAACTTTTGTCCTCCATTAAAGTTTGGGTGTAAACCACTAGAGGCACTGTTTGTATGAAAACACTGTATTGTTATCCTTTGTCACATACTATACATGTACATGTCTTACACAAGTTGAGCTTCAGTGTCATTGACACTTTCATTTTTCCAAATTGTTCAAAAAATTATTACCAAACAATATCATGTGACCCGCTCTTTCGAACGAGCTTGACGAGATCGATCCAATGAAGGGTCATATGATATGGTTTTGTTCAAATTTTTTGAAAAATAATTTTTTTTTTAACTGCTGAATTTGTATATTATGTGGGTGGATATGGCGGGTTTGTTAGGTAAGGGTTGAGGGTTAATTGAATAGTCACTTAAAAAATATTTAATTTATGTCGTTTGCATTTAACAGGAATTTGATTATTTTCCTGTATTCTAGTTGCAAACTGGACATTTATTCTATTATATCTTGTTTGACAGAGCTCAAAGAGCTCTGTCAAACAAGATATAAAAGATTAAATGCCTATATTGGATTACAGATGTCAAATACATCAATAAATATTGTGAATTTATTAGCTGTCCAGAGTAATTCTGTGATATATTACATGCCTTTTTATTCAATTAATAAGAGTTTACTCTATAGCCCATATGCAATTAACAGGTCATCTTTGTAGGGAAGGTATGGTAAATGGTTTTGTATGTGAAAGTTATATTCAATTAACAGGGTTATTCAATTAAGAGATATCCAGTTAAGTACGTGCCACTTTTTAGAATTTTTAGAATTCTTTCATGTTCAGAACTGTGCCTTAGTGGTATGATTTTGTAGACTAATGGTTTTCCTAATCATTCCTTACTCCAAAGATATTATTGTTCAGATGTTGAATTTTGGTTTGGAGTGACTGGTAAAAATTGTTTTATTGGTATGCAAGTGTATCTTACTGATGTCTAGCCCCGTGTACAGTACAGGTGTTATTCAAAGTATATTTGTCAGAATTATTGCCCTGTATGGACTTGAAATTTGTTTATTTTTTACCTACTGTAGCTTAGGTGCAAACTCACAATTTTTGTAGGCTTTTTGGGTCTTGGTGGTCATATACATTCACTAGGCTTGAGTACCAAAGAGAACTCTCAAGTCCCAGCTGATGATGTATTCAGAATGTTTGGCGTCCTTCGTTCTTGACCGGGTCATGTCTGGTTTAAATTATTTGTCTACTTTCTTTCCCAAAATACTATATAGAACCTTAGAACATTGAACCGTAATCTAGACCATTAAATCTCATCGCATATGCCATGTTAGTTTGTTCTTAAATACCCTCACTCTCAAAGAGAATGGGGTATACTGAATTATATGTTCCAGTCCATGCGTTGGTCTGGGAGTCGGTCTGTGCATCCGTATATCTGTCCATCCATCTGTCTGTAGCAGTATCTTAGCCCCGAGTGAATGGATTTCAATGAAATTTAGAATGATTGATCCTTTTGACAAGTTACTCCTACGCATGTTATAAAAAGTTGCCCATATTTTTTCAACAGAGCTGTGCTCCTTACTTTGCCAAATTTTGAGTGACTTTTTGAATTTATTTATGCTTCATTGGGCCAGCACTGCAGTTGGGGTATGAATTTCCTTCACTCTTTTTTCACTCTTCACTTCAAAGTATTTTATTTAGGAAATTACAGCCCACTGGGGTAAGTGCTTCGTGACAAGACTGTGATACGCATGAGAAAGCGATCTCTTGTTGTTACAATACTGTAATGTATGAATGACTGCAGAATAAATTGTGCTTAAAAGACAAGAAAAAATTACAGCTAGAAAAGTAAATAATGTTTATCTTACAACAAGCAAAATTGTCTAGACCAAATACAAATCTGTAATGAGGGTAGCGATCGGATGTGCGATCATTCGATTCAGAAAGAGAACATTTTTTACCTGCACTCATCAAAAACTAAGTACACATGTTGAAGCCACTGTATTTTTACACAGTATACCCAATGGCCCAGACATAGCTGGTGCTAACTCTAAAATATCTAAGGCCAAACACAAATTTTGACCAATCCCTAAAATTTGCATGCAAAACCGAAAATTAGAAGTCCTAACGGGTCCTCCATACATTTACCCTCTGCACATGTGTAGACGTCAGGAAGTGACCGGAATTGGCGCCAACACCGTTCTTCGTTTGGCCTTTGTCAGATAACAACAAACTGACTTTTGTGCTTTTTAAATCTCAATTAATAATGATGCCAGACACAAATCAATGGTTAATTTGGTGGATCCAAGGACACAATTGGATGAAGGAAGGAAGAAACGGTGGTTTGAAAATGTTCAGGGCTGTAATTTTATAATGTTTATAAAAATTTGTTCATGTTCCCTAATTTTGGGACATGAGCCTGACGTCATCATTGTTGATAATGATTTTTCCACTGTTAGTTAAGTATTCCTTCCCTAACCTCCCTTGATCCCCCCTATTAAACTCCCAAGCTTTTTGGCTTGTTTTTTTAAATTTTTTACATAAAATTTCTTGGGAGTTTAACGTGTTATACAGAAAGTTTTTTCTGTATTTCCCCAGGGTTACGTCCTCACCCTTAGGGTGTTTAGCCATTTTTAGTCATGCATCATACTTCCAATATATAGTTTCTTCTTCTGATGAAGATCTTGCCTTACATCGGATAGTTAAAAAATCTGTTACTGACTTTGGGCCGTGTTGCCTGGGGTCTCGTTTCCGGTTTTCAGTTTACATTACCAACGTTTGTTATTCATGTGTAGGTTCCTATTTCTGATATGGTAGATCTGTTGTAAGATACATTATACAGTCCCATAGTGTGGCAGTTAATTTTTGAGAGGATAAAATTAATTTTGTGCACACTTGGGCTCTTTTGGGATACATTTGGGCACTTTGTTCCCTTTGGGAACTTGGGCTCTTGTCAAAATTTTTCGAAAGATTTTTTGGTGTAAACTATTATTTTTATACTGTACCAATGACCCAGACATAGCTGCTGGTGCTAACTCTTAAAATATAGGGCCAAACACAAATTTTGCCCCCCAATCCCCAAAATTTGCATCTAAAACTAAAGAAAACATGTCCTGAGAGGCCCTCCACACTTCGCCCCTACTGCGCATGCGCAGTGTCAAGGACGTTCCGAAATTGGCGCCATTTATCATTCTAAGTTTGGCCCTTCATCAGTTAACATCTGACTGATCTTTGTGCTTTTAAATCTCAGTTTAAATGATGCCAGACACATAAATATTAGTGAAATGGTGATTCTAAGGAGGATAGAAAAGGAGGAGAGGAAAAGAATGTGTGACAGAATATTATCAGGGCTGTAACTTAAAATTTTTTAATGAAATTATGTTAAGTTACCTATTTTCAAGGCAGCAGCCATTTTGTTGTCATTCTGATTATTTAGTTACACTGTTTTTTCAAGTGTTTTTCCTCTCTCCCTGTCCTTTAAGTTCCCCCTTGCTATTCTCCCATGCTTTTGGCATAATTTCTGTAATTATTATTACTAAAAATTTCTTGGGAGTTTAGCTGAATAACAGAATGAATTCTGTTCTTTCCCCATGTTTACGTCTTCACCTACGGGTGGTTAGGCGTTGTGTTCTGCATCTACCGTCTGATGTTCTGCAGTTTCTTCCCTGGAAGTCTCTGTTTTGCATCAGATGGTGTATTTTTGATAACTGATTTCGGGCCTGGGTGCCTGGAGTCTTTTTTTAGTGTTTTTACACTCATTGTTTACATTTACAACAGCCCTCTGTGTGAGGGGGGGGATTTCTAAATAATAATATCTTTGTGTTATTTCAATCATAACTAGATACATTATTATTGTTCGTAAGTGTTGAATAAATTGTTTAAAATATTTTTAAAATTTTTGTCCACACTTAGGCTTGGGATCCATTGGGGCTCAACGTTACTTTTCAGAAACTTGGGCTGTTCTGAAAAAATATTTTTTCAAAATATTTTGATTTCAATTATTTTTTCTATATTAATGGATCATATTATTATTATGTATTTTGATTGCCAGGGGTTAGTGCGAGTACCAGGACTTGTTTTCTTTTCACATTGAAAGGATATTGATCAATTGTTTTAAGAGGAAGTCTTCCTCTGACCTTATTTTCATTCTATATGTGGTCAGTGTACTCGCATTAACTCCGGTTCTGTATCGTATGATTTCGATGACAATATGGGAAGCGTATGTCACGGTATGTTGTTGGGGATTTGGACACTCCGGTCCTTTCCCCGCAGGGTCACTCTACTTTATCATTTTCTATTTCAGACGATCAAGATTAGGGTGATGTATCTGTGATGTCTTCCAACAGTGTGCCTCCGTCGTCACAATTAATGAAGGGCTAGCGGAAAAGTGCTCATGTAATACGCCAATTGCCTAAGAGGACCCTAGTAGGTTCGACGGCCTTTGACGTCTGCTAGCTCGCCCGGTGTAGCGTCCATTCACCGAATGGTTCGGCAGCCGGGTTCGTCCGTTGCGGTCTAGAAGGAATTTTGGGGTGATGCGAGCACTATAAAATTAACTTAATGCACACCCAGTGACGGCGGATCGGAGGGAGAACGGAGGAAGCCTTTTAGTTCGGTTCATAGCTCGTTCCGGTCCATCCGGACGGCAAGCGAGAGAGGCCCCTCTCTCGTTCAACAACATCTGGCCCCAGATGTTGTGGTACAAATGTGTCGTTAGCGGAGCATACATCCGTCGCTCGGGACGCTCCGTTGTATAGGCAGTCCGCTGAGACTGCTAAGGCTTCCTCTTCTCGTCAGCGCACACGACCGCACCTTGGCTGCGTGACCGCCGATATATTACCAGCTTCGCCGATCAAGGATTCTTCGGCGACCAGGTGACACCATCCGGCAGCCAGGGATTCGAGACCGATGGACTCCGGACGTTCGCATAGGAAAAGTATGCGGGAGCCATCTGATGCGGAGCTGCCCTCGGCGAAGCAGCGATAGACTGCGCCTCCGCAGGTCTCGACGCCGGACATTCTTGTGCACATAGCACAGCTTATCGCAGCATCCCAGCAGCCGACAGAAACGGTGTCGGATCGAGAATTATCCGACAGCGCTGGGTCGGTAGCCGGGGACTCGAGACCTGCAGACTCCGGACGTTCGCATAGGAAGTATGCGGGAGTCAACGTACACGGAGCTTCCAGCGGCAATGCATCGTAAGTCCGCTATTGCACAGGCCTCGGGAACGGACGTGCTTTCCTTAATAGCACAGTTTATCGCAGCATCCCAGCATCAACTGAATCTGTCGCATATATTTTATCCGACGATGCTGGGTCGGGACGCTCCGCGGAAGCGGGTACGGACGTCCGAAAGTTTCATCCGGTCCGACGGGATACCGAAAGGGATTCGGTGGATTTCAAGCTTTCCCTTTCGGAACAACATATGCTGCGATGCCGGATAAGAAACTGATAGCGTCGGTGGACTTAGAAATTTTTGGTTCGGTTCAGGGACATCGTCCCTCAGTTCCGACATAGTCCAATAATGTCACACAAACTTTCGAATTATTGAACGACGCTATATATATTATTATTTTATGCTTGCTATACAAGCATTTCTGGTTTCTTGTTCGAAGAGTTATGGAGATGTCTTTCAAAAGTGTGCCTCTGTCGTCATAGTTAATGAAGAGTTAGTGGCAATAAGTGCTCATGGAATATGTCTATCGCTTACGGAGTGACTTTCGCTAGCTCACCCGGTGTAGCGTACATTCATCGAATGGTTCGGCTGCCGGGTTCGTCCATTGCGGTCTAGGAAGGAGATTTGGGTGATGCGAGCACTTTAATTACTTTAGTACTCACCCAGTGACGGCAGATTGAGGACAGATCGGAGGAAGCCAACAACATAGGGGACCGCATGTTGTGGTTCAGATATTTTACATTCGGAGCATATGTCCGTTGCTCGGGACGCTCCGTCATATTGACAGTCCGAGAGACTGTCTTTAATGCTTTCTCATCCTCACAGCAGGGCACACGACCGCACATTGGCTACGTGACCTCGAGTATCCGATCAGTTTCGGCATTCAGTGATTCCACAGCGAATAGGTCGCGCCATCCGGTAGCCAAGGGACACGAGGCCTATACACTCCGTTCGCTCGCATATTGGAAGTATGCACGGGGTAACGATCTCGGAGCTTCCTGCGGCAATGCATCGTAAGACCGCTGCTCCTCAGGCCTCAGTGACGGACGTGCTATCCGAGTTAGCACAGTTGTTTCGCAGCATCCCAGCAATTGACGGTTTCTCGGTCGAATCAGGAATTATCCGACGGCGCTGGGTCGGTGCGGTCCGCGGTTGCATCAAGCTACGGACGACCGAACGCTTTATAGGGTCCGACAGGATGGCGAAAGGGATTCGAAAGATTTCGAGTTTTCCCTTTAGTAGTATCGGAAGATGCCTTTCATATCTTCTGGCATTTCTTCCAGTGATTATTTTTCGGACTTCATTGCTGCGATCTTGGATAAGAGACTTATAGCGTCATTGGACTCGGATTTTTCGATCGGTACAGGGACTTTGTCCCTGACTTACCGACGCAGTCCAATATTGTCATTACAACATGTGTTTTATTTTTCGACGCTATATAATTATATATATATACAAGCCTGCTACTAAGCATGATAGTTTAGTTTCTTGTCCGCGTGGCTCATTTCTGCCATTTTATCTTTTTTACATATAGTTTATTTTGGCAGAGCAGGGCATACCGAGAGTTCATATGCGTCTAGACGGTGTGATTAAAGACTGCATATATTCTTTTTCGCCGTTTATGTCTTTTCCAATTTCAATGTTGGGAACGACATTATGTATAGTAGACTTAACTTAGACGCTTTATTATACGTAATCCGCCTTACTGAGGCGTTATCATTACGTCTTCAAGAAAAGATTTACGGGATATTATTCTCAATGTAATTTCTTTTGAGGGCAGTAGTTTGTTCACGTATAACTCCGCCCTTCAGTGGCTGATTGGAGTTGGTTAGACATGATGCAGCCCTAGCTACATCCACGCGTGGATAGTAGGTTAAGAACTCTCTCAGAGTCGCTTCGTTCTCGGAGGAGCTTCTCTTCGACGGCAACTTTCCGGCAATCCATGAATTGCTTGATTATACATTCTCTTGTCTATCTAGTGTTACAAGAGATTCAGACTGGGGCAAACATTCGGTGGTTGACTCAGAGAGTGCCGCCGCAGTTGCCGGACCCGAGTGTGGCTGTTATGACGGTTGCCAGTCAAACAGATTGGGATATATACTGATCCCTACGGATTCGAAGTGCCAGGGTCTTTGGGTTCCGCAGTCTTTTAGCTATTAGTTTAACTTCCGCGGAATAATGTTTTTTAGGCTTGCTTTATGTCATTGCATGAACATTATTCAGAAACGCATGCCCAAATTCCTGTCCTTTAATTCGACAGTAGTGGCGTATCTCCGGAACCAGGGAGGCACTCTTTCGTTTCCGTTATTCAATTTAATGGAAAGAATCCGTCTGTTGGTTATAGTACACCAAGTTCAGTTTTGGTCCGTCATATTCTCGGTCGTCTGATTGTTTTATCGCACTCCCGTTCTCTTACGGGTCGCTTGTTGCTGTCAGAATGGACTCTCAACAAACAAGTATTCAATCAGATTTGCTATCTATGGGAGCGCCCAATGATGTTTTATTTATGACACAGCTTGCTAATCAATTGCAGACGTATGTGTTGGCTTGTCCAGATCTCTGAGCTAATACTGTTAACGCTCTATTGATCTATAGGACGGAATGATAGGATACGCGTATCCTCCGGCGCTGTTGTTTTTAGCAGGTATTGCTAAGATAAACAACCACAATACATTTCTGTTGATAGCATCTCTATCTTCACAGAGATCATGAGTAATTTACTCTCTTGTCTACTGTGGATCTTAACGTGAAATCTTCCTCTATGTGAGGATCTTTTTTCACTGGGTAAATCGTGTCATCTTTATCACAACCAGCAAGGTCGCAACCTTCATGTATTCCGTTGTGTGGTCCGTATTGCATTGTAAGCACTGTACTGGACGAGCTTTGGACGCGATTTCTTACTATAGGAGATCCTCTTCTTCGCTATTCTATGCGACTAAAGTGGAGGCTCTTCCGTCGTGGTGTAGGGATCATTATGTTCATATGGTTGATCCCTCCATACTACTCATTGCTATTTTTTAGTATACTTGTTTCACAAGATCTACTGCAGCCTGTGGTTATTTAGGTTATAGGTTTATGTCACCTCATACCTATGCACTCTATGATAGTTTACAATTGAGTCTTTTGTCTCTTTATCTAAGTCAGTTAGTAACTTTTTGATAAATAGACTTAGAATCTTTAGATTAAATTCCTATACGGATTTTAACTTCAGGTTCTTGTTTAGCTAAGTAATCATTTGAGCCTCTGGAAACAGTAGTTTTCAAATTCTGACCTTTAGACAGTAATTCTGTTGGTTTCTCTTTTACTGTAGAGTCAGTGAGTTTCATGCACTATCGATGGATGATTTTCACTTTCATAGTTTCGGAATCAATACTTCCGTTACTATTTAGGTTGGATTGTTGCATAAGAGTTAGGCTCCTATTATCCGGAACCTATTATTTTAAGGTCCTTCCGTCTTCGTATGGGCATAGGCCTTTACTCTTTCCGGGTACAGTTTATGTATTTATAAACAGATATCTGTTTATTACAAGGGCGTAAGCTTCTTCTGTCTTTGATGTCTAGTAGAAGGACGTTACGCTCCATTTTATTGTTAATGGATTCTATTAACTAGCGTACTGCTTATGGTATATCATTGGCTTAGCAGTTGTGCTTAAGATTTCGGCTCATGAAGTAAGAGTTCTTCTACTTCTTGGGCTTACATTAATAGTGTTGCTATTATAGATTTTTGAAGGCTGCTCATTGCGCTCAGCCATCCATTCATGAATTTTATCTCAGAAATATCGAGTCCATTTCTGGAGGCCTCTATTGTTAGGTCTATTATCTACTGCTCAGAATGTCATTCACTTAACAGTTGCTACTATAGCTAGGTAGGCTGTCTGTTTCGGCAGTGTCTCCGTTCGGCTGCCCTCTTCGCTCTGGGCTATTTGACCCAGGGCAAGAAAAAGGGGGGGGGGGGGAGGGTGTTCCCTTGGGTCACCTGTTTTTACTATGAAAACAAGGGGATACCTCTTCCGGAGTTAGTAATTCTGAGCTGTTATTGGGATGGTTGTTTAGTGAGAAGTTTAAGTTTATAAAATTCATTCAAGTCTTAGTTTTTAAAGTATAGCTTTTGAATATTGCATATGTCAACGGACATGATTATGCAATTCTCACACACTTTTAGGAGTATAAGAGTCTCTATTCTCTAGACTTACTTTATTATTGGCTTACTTTAAAAATTATTAGTATAAGGATTATTGGATATTAATAGAGTACATGGATGTATGAAGCTCAATTTTTGGAAGGTGTTGTATCTTTCTAATTTATCATAAATAAGAAAGATACATGTAAGGCCTATTACTTCTTTTCCCTACAGGGGATGACTCTATTTTATTTTATTGAGCGTATTCCATTTTGCTCTATGTCCTTGGCCCTCCAGCCTTTTTACTATTCAGCTATGTCTGGGTCATTGGTACAGTATAAAAATGTTAAAAAATTTATAGTAATTTATATATTTTTTATACTTACCAATGACCCAGACGGGGATGGCCCTCCCAGGAGTTGGGAACTCTTGCCTCCCCGCTGAGTACATAGCGCTTACCAGGCACTGGTTATTAGAATGATAAATGGCGCCAATTTCGGAACGTCCTTGACACTGCGCATGCGCAGTAGGGGCGAAGTGTGGAGGGCCTCTCAGGACATGTTTTCTTTAGTTTTAGATGCAAATTTTGGGGATTGGGGGGCAAAATTTGTGTTTGGCCCTATATTTTAAGAGTTAGCACCAGCAGCTATGTCTGGGTCATTGGTAAGTATAAAAAATATATAAATTACTATAAATTTTTTAACTTTCGATTTATATTTTGAATGTTTTTGTTATGTATCTTTTTATTTGTATTTAATGTGGAATTCGTGGGAGTACAATTGACTTAGTCTGCTTCATTATGTAAGCATATTGCTCTTTTAGCAAGGCGAGGAAGTCGTTCCGCTTATTTTCTTGTAGATTGCCGTGCTTGTAGTTGATGTACTTCTACTAATTCTTGCTCATATGTGTCGCATGGGATGACAAACGTTGCTGACAGGTGTCACGGTACGTTGTTAGCGAGGGACCACTGCCGGTCCTCTCGTAATGAGAGGCTGCCACCGGTTCTCTCGCCCTAGGTGGCTCTAGTTTATTAGTTTATATTTACAGAGGAACAAGAACATAGTGATGTCTATGTGACGCCGTCAGATAGTGTGCTTCCATTGTCGCATTAATTAGTCAATCAGAGCTAGCAGCAAAAGTGCTCATGAATATTAGACAGGGCAATAAACCACTGTGTGGTTTCAAATCCCTGTCACCAGCTAGCTCGACCGGTGAAGCGGTACACTGCCTGAGGGTACCGTGATGCCGGGTGTGTCCATTGCGGTCAAGGAGAATGGAAAGGGTAGAGCGAGCACTATAATATAAAATCAATATGAGGCTCACTCTGTGATGATGGAAAGGAAGCCGGCAAGTTCAGCAAGAAGCTTGGCGAGGTCTGAAGGACCGTGAGCGAGAGTGGGCCCCCTCTCTCTTTTATTATAACATCTGGGGCCAGATGTTATGAATCGGAACTTGCGTCAGTCGGAGCATACATCCATGCCTGCCGTCTGGGACACACCATTCAATTTACAGCCGGGGTCGGCTATAATTACGGCTTCTTCAACGTCTACCAAGCACACACGACCGCACCTTGGCTACGTGACTTCTGATATCCAGCCTGCATCGCCAAGAAAGTCTCTCTTCGTCAGTGAAGTCACACAATACAGTAGCCAAGGAGACGAGGCCTCATTTATAGGGACGTCCACAGAAAAGAACCATCTCGGACACACTGTCCCAGGAGCAGTCGGCGGCCATGTAACAGAAGACAGCTGCTCCTTAGGCCTCCATAATGGACTTGCTGTCGCAGATTGCGCAGGTCATCGCAGCATCCCAGCAAATGCAGAAGCAGACGACGGCAGTCTCAGAACTTGAGCTGTCGGAAGGTGCTGGGTCGGTCCAGTCATCCGCGCATTCAGATGCCGATGACTGTGAGTATAATCTGATTCAGTTGGAGGATGAAAGGGATTTGGAGGAGAATTACCTTTCCCTTTCGGAACAACAGGGTGGCGATAGCGCTTATGCATCTATACTTCCCTGAGTTTGTTCCTGAGAATCAGAATGCTGTGACAGCACTATTCAATAGCTTAGACGAGGTCTCATATATCCGGACGTCCGGAGAAAGTACCGTATCGGACATACTGTCCTGGGAGTAGCCAGTGGCCAGAAGACCGCTGCTCCTTAGGCCTCCGTCACGGTTTTGCTGACGCAGATGCACTGCTCCTCGCAGCATCCCAGCAAGTGCAGTAGCAATCGATGGCAGTCTCAAAATCTGAGCTGTCACATGGTGCTGGGTCGGTCCAGTTATCTGCACATTCAGATGCCGTTGACCATGATTTTAACTGATTCAGATGAATGATGAAGGGATATGGAGGGGATTTACCCTCAACATTCGGAACAATACAGGGTTGAGAGGATTTATTCCATCAATACTACCCTGAATGTGTTCCAACGAATCAGAATGCTGTGTCTATTTACAAGAAACCGCTAGCTTTGTTGCACGCTAAATTATCCGGAAAAAGAGAAGGAATGTCTTTTCCGGTTAAGTATAGACAGGTGTCGCAGGCTTTTGGCCTTTTAGATGACTCTACATTCAACTTTCCAGTGGAAAGAAGTAAGGCGGTTTCTTGTCGTCATCTTCTGTAGTTCCGCTGGTCTGAAAACACTGAAGATGTATTGAGAGTTCCTCTGCGTTTGAATGAGTAGCTAAGGACCTAGCTATGGCCTTACCTTCGTCATTCATTATTCGCTTGGTCACAACTGAGACAACATTTATTCATTCAGAGCAAATTTAGACTCACTGTATTACTCAGATCACCTTTAAGAACTGTGATGCTACGTCTCTACGGAAAGGAATTGAAGGACGTTTGTACCTCATTTAGAGTCCTTTCCAGGGCTATATATTTATCACGTATAACTCTGTCTTAACAAGTTGCTAATTCGAAGTTAAATAGACATAACAGAGCCCTTGCGTCGTCATCCTTAATAGATGACAAGGTGAAAAACTCTATTAGAGTCGCTCCGGTTTCCGGACACTTAAGTTTTTGACGATAAGCTTTCATTGGTTTATGAACAAGCTACAAAGAAAGCATCAATACTCTGCTCCTTATGTTGACGTATATTCGACACGCATTAGCAGAAAGGAGTAAGGGAGGACGTCCTAGACAGAAGGTCGCCTATAAGGACTCCTCGTGAGGGTATAGTTTACTCTCCTATAATTACTCTAGGGATCGTCATATAGCGACTCGAATACGGGACTTGCGTCTGATCGAGACTTTTGGTCAGATGCCCCTAAACTGCTGGGTCAAGGCTCTTTGCAAATGAGACGCTGTTCCTCTGTCTGTAGGCCTCGCAGGTGCTACAGGTGTGAGTTAGGACCTCTGTTGTTTTGCGGTTGACGGATTGTTATCAAGATGAGCATCAATCTGGATAACTGTTACGGAGACTAGTAGTTCAGAAGTGTGGTTTCGGGAGGCCTGCGGCTATCTTTCCGAGAGAACCACAACTAATTAATGCCTGATGGACAATGCTTCCGTCTAATCCTTGCATAACAGTCTCTCCAATCGGAGGTAAAGGTTCTCTTGACAATGATGTTAATAGAGGTCGTCGAATCAAGATTCTCTGGAATTCTGTAGTCACCTGTTACTCGTACCAAAACCTAAGAGCTCATTCTGACAGATAATAGACTGGAGCTTGTTAACAAGTTTATCAAAGCTCTAAAAGTTTATTTATGGTTATCATTTAGTTGGTTAAAATGAGTGTTCGAGTGATTGGCTATGCTATAAGCATAGATCTAAAGATAGCTTTGGTCTGGAGATAGCGCCCTGCTCTGTCACTCGAATATTAACTTGGTAATGTCTCATAACAATCTGGTTCATCTGCCATTATCTAGAATGAATTAGTTTTATGCGACTGATGGAGATGTGCTGAGCGGCTACGCATCTGGTTAGATGGGTAGCTTGTGCACACGCCCCCTCCAGTTATTCTTACACAGAACTGGAGTGTGACAATGCATTCGCTCAGGACCAGTATTGTTTTTACGGATATAGTAAACAAAAAGGTCCATATTGAGGCAGATTTTCAGTGGTTAACTCATTAGTTCTGCTGCAACTGCCAGATCCGGCTTTCACGATTATGACGGGTATGAGTCCATAGACTATAATTGCAGGGGTCTGAGACCCTCGGTTCCTGTAGAAACACATAATCATCAAGAATGGTGTCAATATTGTTAGCGCTATATCAGTGCATTCACGCTTGTTCAGAATTTGTTGAACAACTCAATAGTGGTAGTGTGCATCAGGAAACAGGGTGGCTCCCATTCACTTTTGTTATAACACCTAACGGAGAATCATTTTCATGTCTCTCCGTCATATACCGGGTCGTCTGAACGCACTAGCAGACTCGCTCCTCGGAAAGGTAGCGTGTTTCATATGTAGGGACGCTCAACATGCATTTATTTGTACAGTTTTGCTACCAGTGGAATCACCCCATGATTCTTTAGTTTGCGAACAATTGTTACCGTCATTTGTGTCGCCATGCCCCGATTATTGAGCGCAGGCAGTAGACACTCTGCAAATTCATGGGGAGGAATAATAGGAT
This sequence comes from Pictodentalium vernedei, assembly GCA_031216915.1. Classification (NCBI taxonomy): domain Eukaryota; kingdom Metazoa; phylum Mollusca; class Scaphopoda; order Dentaliida; family Dentaliidae; genus Pictodentalium; species Pictodentalium vernedei. The sequence continues at coordinate 628,984,740 of CM062295.1, read as the reverse complement.
ATGCGTATCCTCCTATTCATTTGATTCAGTAGCTTATGTTTAAGTTTAAATAGTGAATCCTACTGGTAGCGCCTCTGTTGTCACAAGAATCTTGGATAAATATTCTCAAGTGTCGGTTATGTGACGCTCCCCAGAAGCTTTCTTCCAGAGAGGGTCTTCTTTCAGGGGATGTTTTATTCTTCACGTTCCTCTCCATCCATAGTGGCATATGGAGTTGGTTAGACGTGAGGGAACCATTTCGGTTCCTATATTTTTTATCTTAACTGACACAGGTACGATTCAATAATATGGGTGAGGGGATTTCGTTATGACTTCGAATTCCACCCCCCCCCCCCCCCCCCCCACACCTTGAGAGAACCATTGCGGTTCCTATATTTTTCTGTTAACTGACACAAGTACGATTGAATAATGCGGGTGAGGAGATTTCCTTATGACTTCGAATTCCCTCCACCCACACTCAGACACTTCTTTATGTGTTATAAGCAATTACCGGGCAAGACGTAGTTCTCTTCCCGCAAGCTTTATTATTGTAATACATGCATTTTATGCATTTATGTAGTGTTCTGTGGCGACCTCATGGGCTCATCTGCTTTTTAGGTGAATTAATGCCCTATTATTTTTTGGGGTTGATTTCTTATATACAAGCGTTTATTTATAAATCATCACAATTAAATTGCTACTCTTGAGTACCTCGCAGACTGCATAACCAGTTTACTGGTATTCAGATGATTACATGCTAATATATATGCGATCGCGCATTATTATTATTAGGCAAATGCTTTATTGTTTTCGGTGGACCTTGAAATAAAAATTTATTTTGGGGGCGGTCCGTGTAGGAGCCTGTTAATCATACCTTTGTACATCTCTCGATTCAAGTTTCTATTTTGTTTGGTACTCATATTACACATGCCTTTACAGTCATAGATATCGGATTATTCATGTTGGAGAGTGTTGTTACTGGAATTTATTGTACAGTGGCTGTCTATGGATCATGTAGGAAGTATGTTTTCTCTTCAGGAATCATTCAGTGTGGCTTGATTAGATATGTGTATGTTATATTTTATATCACCGGTTTTCGAAGTATCTGTGTACGTTGTCTGCGGTGTATGCTATTTACTGTGCAATATTAATTTCCAGGATCGTCGCTATAGCCGTAACTTCTGAAGTAACGTTAAGCACCATTTATTAATCTTGAATTAATACCTGAATGCGTGTTCGACGATTAATTATATTGTTGTTGGGTACCGCTCTTATTGTTTCCAGAGCTCTCCCCCTTTTTTATTTTGAAGGTTTCTTCAAAAAAAGGGGGTGGGGTGTTTTTACCCATAATCTGGCTTAAAATGTATGTATCTTTGAAGGATGCTGTTTTTATCCGTTTTTATATCCTGCAAACAGCTGAAATGTTATTGTAAGGCGTATGTTTGTGGGAGATTTTCTCTTATTCTCAGATACACCATCCTAATTTTTGGGGCTAAGTCTGGGCTAGCCTTGGAAAATTAGGAACTTGTCTTCATACTTACATTAAGGAATTACTTCATTGGGCTCTTGTTTAGAATATGTCTCCTCTATTACTGTATAGAGAGACATACATGTAATTCCTAACGATTCTACTTCCTTCATTATGGATTGCAGGATTGGAATTATTTCAGAAGTCTTAAGCCCTCCACCTATTTATGATTCAGCTATGTCTCAGCCATTGGTATACTGTGTAAAAATATGATAAATTTATACCAATTTGTATATTTTTATACTTACCAAAGGCCCAGACGGAAGGGCCCTCCCATGAGTGGGCACTCATACCTCCCCGCTGAATTATTATGTAATACTCTCTTTTACAAAGAATGGTGTTGGCGCCAATTCCGGTCACTTCCTGACGTCTGCACATGTGCAGAGGGTAAATGTATGGAGGACTAGTTAGGACTTCTAATTTTCGGTTTTGCATGCAAATTTTGGGGATTGGGGGGCAAAATTTGTGTTTGGTCCTGGATATTTTAGAGTTAGCACCAGCTATGTCTGGGCCATTGGTAAGTATAAAAATATACAATTTGGTATAAATTTATCATTTTTGATAACAGTAATTAAATGATAAAAAAGTCGCCAACACATTGAAATAAATTAGATGAGATCAGTTATATTTATATAGGCCTGCTATGCATTAACCCTTTGAACCCTAGCAGCCGTTTTCTGGCCAGCAACATGATACATCATAACGTCATTAAATAGGATTGCTGTTCATTGAAAATATTGATTGGTCTACCCCAAATAATGAATATGGACTCTTCTAATTGCTGCCATTGAACTGGCATGGAAGATACTACTAGTGTTCAAAGGGTTAAACCTGAAAAATAAAACAAAGAAACACAAAACTGAAACACAACTATAAATTTTACCAATTATAGTACAGTGGAGCCCACTTAATTGGATGTCTCTTAATTGTATATCCCTGTTAATTGAATATAATTTTCAAACACAAAACCATTTACCATACCTTCAGTACAAATTTGATCTGTTAATTGCGTATGGGTTGTAGAGTAAACTCCTGTTAATTGTATATAAATTTTTGTAATATGTCGAAAAAATTACTGTGACACGCACCAAATTCCCCTTATTTATGAACCTCTTTGGCCTCACTACATCCAATACAGGAATTCATTCTATTATATCTTGTTTGACAGAGCTCCTCAGAGCTCTGTCAAACAAGATATAATAGAATAAATGCTCAGTTTACCTCCTGAACACAGGAAACTGACCAAATCCCTGTTAATTGTATACTCTTGTTAATTGAATAATTTTCACTGGCAAAATGGATATTCAATTAAGAGGATTCTACTGTACAAGTAGAACATTGAATGGGGATTAGGCTGAAATGCAATACCATGATATAATGATCTTCATTCATAAAAAATCTGTTTATAGAAATGAACAAATTCTGCCAAATGATTGTCAAAATATATGGGAACAAGTCAAGAAAGGGAGGAATATTGTAAGATAAATTGGTTATTATCACCAAGTGGGTTTCCAAAATGGTGTATTCAAGTCTCAACCTCGCCTCTTGGTCATATATCAGCTCGTCCTAACAGACTTGTTGATATATGTTCAGAGACGAGGTCTCAATTCAATACACCATCTGGGAAACCCACATGATGGTAATAACCTATTTATGAACATTGTTTAATATATGACAAAACTGTTATTTCAGGGTCATGGCAAGATAGAAATTCCTCAGACAGCACAGCCGACTGTTCTGCCATCTCTGTACACAGGCCATCCATCTTATGCCTATCCCCCAGATAAGTCCTATGCAGAAGTTCGTGGATATCCTGGAAACAAACCCGCTATGGATAACAACAAAGGATTATCAAATAATTACCCAACAGGAGCTCCAGTTCTTGGACATCACAGTGGAGCTCCAGCCCCAACAGGTTTTCCTACATTGGACAGCATGCATGTTAGCTATTAATGTACAGTATGACTGAAAATAAGTTGTAATGACCTCCACTTCTAACATATTTCAGTGAAAAGTTTTTATTATGATGGTAATGAGATTTCATGTTTTTAACCCTTTACCTAATGAATCGGTCACATCTGCCTGCAGAATTTACGAATTAAGTAGTTGAAAAAATATATATATTTTTATACTGTACCAATGACCCAGACATAGCTGGTGCTAACTCTTAAAATATAGGGCCAAACACAAATTTTGCCCCCCAATCCCCAAAATTTGCATCTAAAACTAAAGAAAACATGTCCTGAAAGGCCCTCCACACCTCGCCCCCACTGCGCATGCGCAGTGTCCAGGACGTTCCGAAATTGGCGCCATTTATCATTCTAAGTTTGGCCCTTCATCAGTTAACATCTGACTGATCTTTGTGCTTTTAAATCTCAGTTTAAATGATGCCAGACACATAAATATTAGTGAAATGGTGATTCTAAGGAGGATAGAAAAGGAGGAGAGGAAAAGAATGTGTGACAGAATATTATCAGGGCTGTAACTTAAAATTTTTTAATGAAATTATGTTAAGTTACCTATTTTCAAGGCAGCAGCCATTTTGTTGTCATTCTGATTATTTAGTTACACTGTTTTTTCAAGTGTTTTTCCTCTCTCCCTGTCCTTTAAGTTCCCCCTTGCTATTCTCCCATGCTTTTGGCATAGTTTCTGTAATTATTATTACTAAAATTTCTTGGGAGTTTTAGCTTAATAACAGAATGAATTCTGTTCTTTCCCCATGTTTACGTCTTCACCTACGGGTGGTTAGGCGTTGTGTTCTGCATCTACCATCTGATGTTCTGCAGTTTCTTCCCTGGAAGTCTCTGTTTTGCATCAGATGGTGTATTTTTGGTAACTGATTTCGGGCCTGGGTGCCTGGAGTCTTATTTTAGTGTTTTTACACTCATTGTTTACATTTACAACAGCCCTCTGTGTGAGGGGGGGATTTCTAAATAATAATATCTTTATGTTATTTTAATCATAACTAGATACATTATTATTGTTCGTAAGTGTTGAATAAATTGTTTAAAATATTTTTAAAATTTTTGTCCACACTTAGGCTTGGGATCCATTGGGGCTCAACGTTACTTTTCAGAAACTTGGGCTGTTCTGAAAAAATATTTTTTCAAAATATTTTGATTTCAATTATTTTTTCTATATTAATGGATCATATTATTATTATGTATTTGATTGCCAGGGGTTAGTGCGAGTACCAGGACTTGTTTTCTTTTCTCATTGAAAGGATATTGATCAATTGTTTTAGGAGGAAGTCTTCCTCTGACCTTATTATCATTCTATATGTGGTCAGTGTACTCGCATTAACTCCTGTTCTGTATCGTATGATTTCGATGACAATATGGGAAGCGTATGTCACGGTATGTTGTTGGGGATTTGGACACTCCGGTCCTTTCCCCGCAGGGTCACTCTACTTTATCAATTTCTATTTCAGACGATCAAGATTAGGGTGATGTATCTGTGATGTCTTCCAACAGTGTGCCTCCGTCGTCACAATTAATGAAGGGCTAACGGAAAAGTGCTCATGTAATACGCCAATTGCCTAAGAGGACCCTAGTAGGTTCGACGGCCTTTGACGTCCGCTAGCTCGCCCGGTGTAGCATCCATTCACCGAATGGTTCGGCAGCCGGGTTCGTCCGTTGCGGTCTAGAAGGAATTTTGGGGTGATGCGAGCACTATAAAATTAACTTAATGCACACCCAGTGACGGCGGATCGGAGGGAGAACGGAGGAAGCCTTTTAGTCCGGTTCATAGCTCGTTCCGGTCCATCCGGACGGCAAGCGAGAGAGGCCCCTCTCTCGTTCAACAACATCTGGCCCCAGATGTTGTGGTACAAATGTGTTGTTAGCGGAGCATACGTCCGTCGCTCGGGACGCTCCGTTGTATAGGCAGTCCGCTGAGACTGCTAAGGCTTCCTCTTCTCATCAGCGCACACGACCGCACCTTGGCTGCGTGACCGCCGATATATTACCAGCTTCGCCGATCAAGGATTCTTCGGCGACCAGGTCACACCATCCGGCAGCCAGGGATTCGAGACCGATGGACTCCGGACGTTCGCATAGGAAGTATGCGGGAGCCATCTGATGCGGAGCTGCCCTCGGCGAAGCACCGATAGACTGCGCCTCCGCAGGTCTCGACGCCGGACATTCTTGTGCACATAGCACAGCTTATCGCAGCATCCCAGCAGCCGACAGAAACGGTGTCGGATCGAGAATTATCCGACAGCGCTGGGTCGGTAGCCGGGGACTCGAGGCCTGCAGACTCCGGACGTTCGCATAGGAAGTGTGCGGGAGTCAACGTACACGGAGCTTCCAGCGGCAATGCATCGTAAGTCCGCTACGGCACAGGCCTCGGGAACGGACGTGCTTTCCTTAATAGCACAGTTTATCGCAGCATCCCAGCATCAACTGAATCTGTCGCATATATTTTATCCGACGATGCTGGGTCGGGACGCTCCGCGGAAGCGGGTACGGACGTCCGAAAGTTTCATCCGGTCCGACGGGATACCGAAAGGGATTCGGTGGATTTCAAGCTTTCCCTTTCGGAACAACATATGCTGCGATGCCGGATAAGAAACTGATAGCGTCGGTGGACTTAGAAATTTTTGGTTCGGTTCAGGGACATCGTCCCTCAGTTCCGACATAATCCAATAATGTCACACAAACTTTCGAATTATTGAACGACGCTATATATATTATTATTTTATGCTTGCTATCCAAGCATTTCTGGTTTCTTGTTCGAAGAGTTATGGAGATGTCTTTCAAAAGTGTGCCTCTGTCGTCATAGTTAATGAAGAGTTAGCGGCAATAAGTGCTCATGGAATATGTCTATCGCTTACGGAATGACATTCGCTAGCTCACCCGGTGTAGCATACATTCATCGAATGGTTCGGCTGCCGGGTTCGTCCGTTGCGGTCTAGGAAGGAGATTTGGGTGATGCGAGCACTTTAATTACTTTAGTACTCACCCAGTGACGGCAGATTGAGGACAGATCGGAGGAAGCCAACAACATAGGGGACCGCATGTTGTGGTTCAGATATTTTACATTCGGAGCATATGTCCGTTGCTCGGGACGCTCCGTTATATTGACAGTCCGAGAGACTGTCTTTAATGCTTCCTCATCCTCACAGCAGGGCACACGACCGCACATTGGCTACGTGACCTCGAGTATCCGATCAGTTTCGGCATTCAGTGATTCCACAGCGAATAGGTCGCGCCATCCGGTAGCCAAGGGACACGAGGCCTATACACTCCGTTCGCTCGCATATTGGAAGTATGCACGGGGTAACGATCTCGGAGCTTCCTGCGGCAATGCATCGTAAGACCGCTGCTCCTCAGGCCTCGGTGACGGACGTGCTATCCGAGTTAGCACAGTTGTTTCGCAGCATCCCAGCAATTGACGGTTTCTCGGTCGAATCAGGAATTATCCGACGGCGCTGGGTCGGTGCGGTCCGCGGTTGCATCAAGCTACGGACGACCGAACGCTTTATAGGGTCCGACAGGATGGCGAAAGGGATTCGAAAGTTTTCGAGTTTTCCCTTTAGTAGTATCGGAAGATGCCTTTCATATCTTCTGGCATTTCTTCCAGTGATTATTTTTCGGACTTCATTGCTGCGATCTTGGATAAGAGACTTATAGCGTCATTGGACTCGGATTTTTCGATCGGTACAGGGACTTTGTCCCTGACTTACCGACGCAGTCCAATATTGTCATTACAACATGTGTTTTATTTTTCGACGCTATATATTATATATATATATACAAGCCTGCTACTAAGCATGATAGTTTAGTTTCTTGTCCGCGTGGCTCATTTCTGCCATTTTATCTTTTTTACATATAGTTTATTTTGGCAGAGCAGGGCAAACCGAGAGTTCATATGCGTCTAGACGGTGTGATTAAAGACTGCATATATTCTTTTTCGCCGTTTATGTCTTTTCCAATTTCAATATTGGGAACGACATTATGTATAGTAGACTTAACTTAGACGCTTTATTATACGTAATCCGCCTTACTGAGGCGTTATCATTACGTCTTCAAGAAAAGATTTACGGGATATTATTCTCAATGTAATTTCTTTTGAGGGCAGTATTTTGTTCACGTATAACTCCGCCCTTCAGTGGCTGATTGGAGTGTTTAGACGTGATGCAGCCCTAGCTACATCCACGCGTGGATAGTAGGTTAAGAACTCTCTCAGAGTCGCTTCGTTCTCGGAGGAGCTTCTCTTCGACGGCAACTTTCCGGCAATCCATGAATTGCTTGGTTTATACATTCTCTTGTCTATCTACTGTTACAAGAGATTCAGACTGGGGCAAACATTCGGTGGTTGACTCAGAGAGTGCCGCCGCAGTTGCCGGACCCTAGTGTGGCTGTTATGACGGTTGCCAGTCAAACAGATTGGGATATATACTGATCCCTACGGATTCGAAGTGCCAGGGTCTTTGGGTTCCGCAGTCTTTTAGCTATCAGTTTAACTTCCGCGGAATAATGTTTTTTAGGCTTGCTTTATGTCATTGCATGAACATTATTCAGAAATGCATGCCCAAATTCCTGTCCTTTAATTCGACAGTAGTGGCGTATCTCCGGAACCAGGGAGGCACTCTTTCGTTTCCGTTATTCAATTTAATGGAAAGAATCCGTCTGTTGGTTATAGTACACCAAGTTCAGTTTTGGTCCGTCATATTCGGGGTCGTCTGATTGTTTTATCGCACTCCCGTTCTCTTACGGGTCGCTTGTTGCTGTCAGAATGGACTCTCAACAAACAAGTATTTAATCAGATTTGCTATCTATGGGAGCGCCCAATGATGTTTTATTATGACACAGCTTGCTAATCAATTGCAGACGTATGTGTTGGCTTGTCCAGATCTCTGAGCTAATACTGTTAACACTCTATTGATCTATAGGACGCAATGATAGGATACGCGTATCCTCCGGCGCTGTTGTTTTAGCAGGTATTGCTAAGATAAACAACCACAATACATTTCTGTTGATAGCATCTCTATCTTCACAGAGATCATGAGTAATTTACTCTCTTGTCTACTGTGGATCTTAACGTGAAATCTTCCTCTATGTGAGGATCTTTTTTCACTGGGTAAATCGTGTCATCTTTATCACAACCAGCAAGGTCGCAACCTTCATGTATTCCGTTGTGTGGTCCGTATTGCATTGTAAGCACTGTACTGGACGAGCTTTGGACGCGATTTCTTACTATAGGAGATCCTCTTCTTCGCTATTCTATGCGACTAAAGTGGAGGCTCTTCCGTCGTGGTGTAGGGATCATTATGTTCATATGGTTGATCCCTCCATACTACGCATTGCTAGTTTTTAGTATACTTGTTTCACAAGATCTACTGCAGCCTGTTGTTATTTAGGTTATAGGTTTATGTTACCTCATACCTATGCACTCTACGATAGTTTACAATTGAGTCTTTTGTCTCTTTATCTAAGTCAGTTAGTAACTTTTTGATAAATAGATTTAGAATCTTTAGATTAAATTCCTATACGGATTTTAACTTCGGTTCTTATTTAGCTAAGTAATCATTTGAGCCTCTGGAAACAGTAGTTTTCAAATTCTGACCTTTTAGACAGTAATTCTGTTGGTTTCTCTTTTACTGTAGAGTCAGTGAGTTTCATGCACTATCGATGGATGATTTTCACTTTCATAGTTTCGGAATCAATACTTCCGTTACTATTTAGGTTGGATTGTTGCATAAGAGTTAGGCTCCTATTATCCGGAACCTATTATTTTAAGGTCCTTCCGTCTTCGTATGGGCATAGGCCTTTACTCTTTCCGGGTACAGTTTATGTATTTATAAACAGATATCTGTTTATTACAAGGGCGTAAGCTTCTTCTGTCTTTGATGTCTAGTAGAAGGACGTTACGCTCCATTTTATTGTTAATCGATTCTATTAACTAGCGTACTGCTTATGGTATATCATTGGCTTAGCAGTTGTGCTTAAGATTTCGGCTCTTGAAGTAAGAGTTCTTCTACTTCTTGGGCTTACATTAATAGTGTTGCTATTATAGATTTTTGAAGGCTGCTCATTGCGCTCAGCCATCCATTCATGAATTTTATCTCAGAAATATCGAGTCCATTTCTGGAGGCCTCTATTGTTAGGTCTATTATCTACTGCTCAGAATGTCATTCACTTAACAGTTGCTACTATAGCTAGGTAGGCTGTCTGTTTCGGCAGTGTCTCCGTTCGGCTGCCCTCTTCGCTCTGGGCTATTTGACCCAGGGCAAGAAAAAGGGGGGGGGAGGGTGTTCCCTTGGGTCACCTGTTTTTACTATGAAAACAAGGGGATACCTCCTCCGGAGTTAGTAATTCTGAGCTGTTATTGGGATGGTTGTTTAGTGAGAAGTTTAAGTTTATAAAATTCATTCAAGTCTTAGTTTTTAAAGTATAGCTTTTGAATATTGCATATGTCAACGGACATGATTATGCAATTCTCACACACTTTTAGGAGTATAAGAGTCTCTATTCTCTAGACTTACTTTATTATTGGCTTACTTTAAAAATTATTAGTATAAGGATTATTGGATATTAATAGAGTACATGGATGTATGAAGCTCAATTTTTGGAAGGTGTTGTATCTTTCTAATTTATCATAAATAAGAAAGATACATGTAAGGCCTATTACTTCTTTTCCCTACAGGGGATGACTCTATTTTATTTTATTGAGCGTATTCCATTTTGCTCTATGTCCTTGGCCCTCCAGCCTTTTTACTATTCAGCTATGTCTGGGTCATTGGTACAGTATAAAAATGTTAAAAAATTTATAGTAATTTATATATTTTTTATACTTACCAATGACCCAGACGGGGATGGCCCTCCCAGGAGTTGGGAACTCTTGCCTCCCCGCTGAGTACATAGCGCTTACCAGGCACTGGTTATTAGAATGATAAATGGCGCCAATTTCGGAACGTCCTGGACACTGCGCATGCGCAGTGGGGGCGAGGTGTGGAGGGCCTTTCAGGACATGTTTTCTTTAGTTTTAGATGCAAATTTTGGGGATTGGGGGGCAAAATTTGTGTTTGGCCCTATATTTTAAGAGTTAGCACCAGCTATGTCTGGGTCATTGGTAAGTATAAAAAATATATAAATTACTATAAATTTTTTAACTTTTCAAAACAAATCAACAAAACCATATCGTGCCACCCCTCATTAGAATGAGCTTGTTCCAATAAGGGGTCACATGGTATGGTTTTGTTGAAATTTGTTGGAAAATTTTTGAAAATGGTAATTAACCCTTTACCCAACGAGTCGCCTGCATCCGCCCGCATAATATGCAAAATCCTCAGCTGAAAAAATATTATTTTTCGAAAAGTTTCAACAAAACCATATCATGTGACCCCTCTTTGGAACGAGCTCATTCCAAAGGGGGGTCACATGATATGATTTTGTTGACATTTTTTGGAAAAAAATTAAAAAATGATATTTAAAATAATAAATTTTGAAATCGTCTGCATTGGGTAAAGGGTTAATATAATAAATATTGATATCCTGAGCCTTTTATATAAAAGCAGGGTTTCCACTAGGGAGGCAGAAGGTCTGTTTTGCAGCCTCATTGCCTAAACTAAACTTTTCACTATTCCATAGTTCCCTCTTATAACAAGACTGGTTTTTAATTTAGTACTGACTATTGTTTTCTGGGAATGCACAGAGAAATTGCAGAAATATTAATATGTCTTCCCAAGGGCAATGTTTTGCTGCTGCAAAACATTGCCTGTGGGAACATATATTAATACCTAGTGGTTCTGCAAGAGAAAGCTCAAAATTTTCTGATATGGTAGCCAAGGAAGTACACTGAGAGATGATTTTACTCCATCAGAGCAGCTAAATACAAGCTCTCATGAATGACGAGGCCATCTGTTGATACACAGTTTAAAAATTCCCCTCGTGTGAGAGAACTGAGTTGGCCTGGGCACATTCCATAATAGTACTCTCATTTGCGAGCCATGGTAATGGAGATGCTCTTGCATTTTCATCCCTGAATGGCCTCATCCTTTTTCACCTAGTGGAAACACTGGAAAGGATAATTCCCTCTGCCTAGGGTATTCAGCCAAATAATGATTGAGGGTAAAGCCCGAGACCATGATCGGGTCAAATACCCTGTGCCTCATATATTATCTGACTTCAAACCCATTTCACATTAAATCCATGTTTTAAAGCAAAAAATAAGAAAAAGGGAAAAAATTGATAACTTTAGGGTGAATTAAATTTGAAAATGTAAACCGTTTGATCACTGTGTTATTGTTTGGAAAAACTCATTGATAAAAACAGAGTGTTATTTTTTTAAAGAAACTGAAGGTAAACACTAAGTCAGGTCAGTCTGATTGTTTGTACAGTGAAGTCCACTTAATTGGATATCTTTTAATTGAATAGGCCTGTTAATTATACCCCCCGCAAACAAAGTTTGGGGGGTATATAGGAATCACCCTTTCCGTCCATCCATCCGTCCGTCCATCCATCCAACTGTCCATCCTTATAAGCGCAACTCCTCCTAAACCGTTTGAAGAATTTTCATAAAACTTTACACAATGGAAGAACTCCATATGAAGATGTGCATGAAGCAATATAATTCCGTTCTGACATTTCCAAGGGGAGATAATTCAACTTATACGTCTGTCCATCCTTATAAGCGCAACTCCTCCTAAACCGTTTGAAGAATTTTCATGAAACTTTACACAAGGGAAGAACTCCATATGAAGATGTGCATGAAGCAATATAATTCCATTCTGACATTTCCAAGGGGAGATAATCTAACTTATACATTTCTGGCGCGGGGGGTATCACTTTGTGAGCTTGCTCATAGTACCTCTAGTTGAACATAACTTCCAAACACAAACCCATTTACCATACCTTCTGTACAAATTTTACCTGGTAATTGTATACAGGTTATAGAGTAAACTAATGTTAATTGAATAAAAAATCTTGTAAAACGGTGAGAAATTACCCTGGCAATCACTGAAATCCTCTTATTTATAGACCTGGGAGTGCAGTGTCTCAGTAGTTGCAGCATTGAAATTCAAACCGGAAGGTCCATGGTTTGATTCCCACCAGGGAAACCTTGGCCAAGGCAACTGATCCCAATTGCCCATGTGGGAGCATGGTGGATCTGTGTATTAAAGTGCACTGCATGTTGATGATGCACTTGTCTTCAACCAATACTAACCCTGCTTGTGTACTTTGGGGAGTCTGAAAGTTGCTCGCCACTGCTTGGGGGTTCTCTCCAGGTACTCCGGCTTCCACCTCCCATAAAACTATCAGACATGAGGTGACCCTTGCTGTTGAAATTGCCTTTAAACCCCAATAAATAAACAGACCTATTTGACCTCAGTAAATTCAATACAGGCATTTAATCAATTAGATCTTGTTCGACAAAGCTCCATGAGCTCTGTCAAACAAGATATAATAGAATAAAAGCTCAGTTTATCTTGAGAATACAGGAAGGTGACCAAATCCCTTTTAATTATATACTTCTGTTAAATGAATAAATTTTCTGGTTAAGTGGCTATGTAGTTAACAGGGTTTCACTGTATTATTTGTTCATTCACATTCACCATTTTTGATAACAGTAATTAAATGATAAATAACAAACTCAACAAAATAAATTAGACTAGATCATTTTTTGCCATTATGATATTTTTATATAGGCCTACCATGCGTTAAACATGAAATATAAAACAAAAAAAAACACTGCTATAAACTTCAGCTGCTATAGATCAAGTAGAATAATGAATGTGGATTACGTTGTTTTCTCTATCTACACCCCATGTATTGTACATGTAGCTGTACATTCTTTCTGGAAACCGAATATTATTAGACCAGTAACTGTGTATTACAGTGGAACCCTGTTAATTGAATCGCCACTTCTCCAATGAAAATTATTCAATTGACAGGAGTATCCAATTAACAGGGATTGTGACACTTTCCTGTATTCTAGAGATAAAGTTAGCATTTATTCTATTATATCTTGTTTGACAGACCTCCATGAGCTCTGTCAAACAAGGTATAATAGATTAAATACCTGTGTTGGATGTACTGAGGCCAAATAGGTCTATAAACAAAGGAAAACTAGGGAAAGTCAAGAGTAATTTCTTGACAGGTTACAAGATTTTTTATTCAGTTATCAGGAGTTTACTCTGTAACCTATATTCAATTAACAGGTCAAATTTGTACTGAAGGTATGGTAAATGGTTTTGTGTTGGGAAATTGTATTCAATTAACAGGGTTATTCAGTTAAGAGATATCCAATAAGTGGGCTCCACTGTATTTGAAATAATGTCCGGTTATTCTTCTAATTCGAAGTAATACCCAGTTTTTGTTAAAATAATGGACACTTATCGTTTGTGGCAGCAATTCTTTTTGATAATAGCAAAGGTGAAATAAACAAGAGTTGTCGGAAGTGAGATTGAAGATGAGAGAATTCTGAATTAGTATTAACCATGTCCCTAACATTATGGTTTTATCCCAGCAGCTTCATTCACAAAAATCATCATTCAAATTTTATTATTTTTTGTCTGCAAAATGGGGGCGTGGTGGCTCAGTAGGTGACTTTACCCCCATTGCCCATGTGGGGGCACGGTGGCTTTGTGTTTTAAGCCATACTGCACGTCAATGGTGCACTTGCCTTCAACCAATGCTAACCCTGCTTGTGTGGAGTTAGTATGTTGGGGAGCTGACAGTTGCTCGGTGGTTCTCTCCGGGTACTCCGGCTGCCTCCACCCGTAAAACTGTCGCGGTCATGATTAGCCATTGTGCAGAAATATGTGACCTTAAACACCAATAAATAAATAAATAAATAAATAAATATTGTCTGCAAAACGTAGCTTATGGATCCTCATGGGAATGAGCTTGACAAACTCATTCCAATAAGGGGCCAAAAGCTGTATTTTGGGGGAAAAGTGAACAATTTGGTTATTTAAGAAAGCTTTTTTGCATGTGCTGTCTCCTAGTCATGTTAGATAATGAGTTAATCAACCTTAAAATCAAATTCACAGTCTCGTAAACTTTGTTATTTTAGAAAAAGTGTCGTAAGATGCTGATAAACAGGATTAGTTATTTTTTTTTTACAGTAAATTCACCAAGCCTTAGCTATCCTTAAAGTAGGCAGCCAAGATCTTACTTGAAATCACCACTAAGCAATATAGAGTTGCACCATTACAATTTTATTTTTTCACTTCCTGCTTTTTGCAGTAGTTGAGTCATGTTTTCAAAGATTGTCCAAAAAAGTGTCAGGAGCAGTGAAATTTTTTAAAAAGTGAAGGCTGAGGAACAGCTACACATTTTCAACTTTTGTTAATTCTTTCATTTAGTAAATGATTTTCTGTGATCAAATAGCAACTTTTAATTAAAGAGAGCTGGCACTGAGAAATGTATAATTGGCACACTGCATTAGTTAAGAAGCCGAGATGTTCTGTTTATTGGTTTCAGATGCATGCACTCTCCTTGTCAAAAAGGTCATTTTTCCATCCAGATTAATGTTTGGCCTTAAAGAGCTGTGTTAAATATTATTTTACGTTTCCATTAAGACTTGTTTAAACTCACAGACATGCAATTCCAACCATAATTGTTTAAATTTATTTTCTTTGAAAATTGTTTATAATATATTAACCAGAATTATTTTTTTTATAAGTCAGATTAATCATTTTGTAAAGTTAAGTCATTTTTTTTTAAGTTGAGTCATTTTTTCAAAGATGGATCCGGTGTTAGTTTATGAATTTTCAAGTCTTTGTAAAGATTGAAAGTGTCAGTACAATGTTTTTTACAGATCAGTATTCTGGGAAATTATAGTCTTTGATAAGAAAATGACCCGAAAGTCACTTTGTTATTATTGCTTTTTAGGCTTAAAGAAGTTAAAAATTTGTTTCTCAGGCCTCACAAATGGTCCTTTTTGCTGCTGCATGCTCTCTTTTTATAAACAATGCAAACTTAAAAAAATAAACATTAAATGGTTTATATCTGATATTTTACCCAAATTAATAAAATTTATAAATTTATCAATTGAGTGCAACAAGGCTTTGCAATACTTTAGCATTGCAAAGCCTTCTTGCACTCAAGGGCCGAAATACAGCACCATCCATGATATTCTGTAGATTATGAGGCCTAAAACATAGAACAAACCAAGAACATAAACTTTTGATGGAAAAGAAATAATTACAGAAATAAAAAATTAAATTAAAAACTGCCTGCCCACATTCAATTTTACAAAAATGGCCTGAGAAACAGAAGATGTACTTTGTGGGGCTTTTATAGAGTATTATTGTATATCAAAATGTTAGCAGCACAAAAAACAAACTTTCCTGTGAAAAATTGGAAATACCGCTATGGGATTTATAGTTTTAGAAAAACATGATGTCGTTTAGCCCATCTTTGCACTCTCCCAGTATGAATGTAAATTCTGTGCCTGGAATCAAGCATTTTTTATTTTTTATTTATTGAAGTATGTGTATCAGAGAAGTTTAAGATTACCATTCCAACCAGGGTTCTCACAGGTCCTTGGATTCAGGGCTGTGCATTACCATTTTTTCAATGGGCTCTTAATAGCTAGAAGGGGCCAATCATATAATAAAGTAATATAATTAACAGATGTTTTAACTTTTATGTATTACAGTTCTTTCTATATTTATATTTGTTTCATAATATGTTTTTGAGAAAATTTTCAATTGTATTCTAGTGAAGTTTAAAACAGACTTAAATTTTAAGGAAGTGAATGTGAATATTTTGAAAATTATATTAAAATTTTATAAGAGTGTATTTTATTTCTGTAACAATATATTTTTAGCTCAACTTTGGCGAAGCCAAATTTGAGCTTTTGTCATGGCTCGTCGTCCATCTGTGCGTACGTCAACAATTGGATACGGCTTGGGCTAGAGGCCGTATTTATGAACCGATCTTTACGAAACTTCTTGGGTACCTTTGTTATGACCGTGGGACGAGAACGAGTGTTTTTGGGTGTGGTCCGAAATTCAAGATGGCTGCCAGCCGCCTTTTTGTACCGACGATGCAGAAATCTGTATTTTTATACTGTACCAATGACCCAGACATAGCTGGTGCTAACTCTTAAAATATAGGGCCAAACACAAATTTTGCCCCCCAATCCCCAAAATTTGCATCTAAAACTAAAGAAAACATGTCCTGAAAGGCCCTCCACACCTCGCCCCCACTGCGCATGCGCAGTGTCCAGGACGTTCCGAAATTGGCGCCATTTATCATTCTAAGTTTGGCCCTTCATCAGTTAACATCTGACTGATCTTTGTGCTTTTAAATCTCAGTTTAAATGATGCCAGACACATAAATATTAGTGAAATGGTGATTCTAAGGAGGATAGAAAAGGAGGAGAGGAAAAGAATGTGTGACAGAATATTATCAGGGCTGTAACTTAAAATTTTTTAATGAAATTATGTTAAGTTACCTATTTTCAAGGCAGCAGCCATTTTGTTGTCATTCTGATTATTTAGTTACACTGTTTTTTCAAGTGTTTTTCCTCTCTCCCTGTCCTTTAAGTTCCCCCTTGCTATTCTCCCATGCTTTTGGCATAGTTTCTGTAATTATTATTACTAAAATTTCTTGGGAGTTTTAGCTTAATAACAGAATGAATTCTGTTCTTTCCCCATGTTTACGTCTTCACCTACGGGTGGTTAGGCGTTGTGTTCTGCATCTACCATCTGATGTTCTGCAGTTTCTTCCCTGGAAGTCTCTGTTTTGCATCAGATGGTGTATTTTTGGTAACTGATTTCGGGCCTGGGTGCCTGGAGTCTTATTTTAGTGTTTTTACACTCATTGTTTACATTTACAACAGCCCTCTGTGTGAGGGGGGGATTTCTAAATAATAATATCTTTATGTTATTTTAATCATAACTAGATACATTATTATTGTTCGTAAGTGTTGAATAAATTGTTTAAAATATTTTTAAAATTTTTGTCCACACTTAGGCTTGGGATCCATTGGGGCTCAACGTTACTTTTCAGAAACTTGGGCTGTTCTGAAAAAATATTTTTTCAAAATATTTTGATTTCAATTATTTTTTCTATATTAATGGATCATATTATTATTATGTATTTGATTGCCAGGGGTTAGTGCGAGTACCAGGACTTGTTTTCTTTTCTCATTGAAAGGATATTGATCAATTGTTTTAGGAGGAAGTCTTCCTCTGACCTTATTATCATTCTATATGTGGTCAGTGTACTCGCATTAACTCCTGTTCTGTATCGTATGATTTCGATGACAATATGGGAAGCGTATGTCACGGTATGTTGTTGGGGATTTGGACACTCCGGTCCTTTCCCCGCAGGGTCACTCTACTTTATCAATTTCTATTTCAGACGATCAAGATTAGGGTGATGTATCTGTGATGTCTTCCAACAGTGTGCCTCCGTCGTCACAATTAATGAAGGGCTAGCGGAAAAGTGCTCATGTAATACGCCAATTGCCTAAGAGGACCCTAGTAGGTTCGACGGCCTTTGACGTCCGCTAGCTCGCCCGGTGTAGCGTCCATTCACCGAATGGTTCGGCAGCCGGGTTCGTCCGTTGCGGTCTAGAAGGAATTTTGGGGTGATGCGAGCACTATAAAATTAACTTAATGCACACCCAGTGACGGCGGATCGGAGGGAGAACGGAGGAAGCCTTTTAGTCCGGTTCATAGCTCGTTCCGGTCCATCCGGACGGCAAGCGAGAGAGGCCCCTCTCTCGTTCAACAACATCTGGCCCCAGATGTTGTGGTACAAATGTGTTGTTAGCGGAGCATACGTCCGTCGCTCGGGACGCTCCGTTGTATAGGCAGTCCGCTGAGACTGCTAAGGCTTCCTCTTCTCATCAGCGCACACGACCGCACCTTGGCTGCGTGACCGCCGATATATTACCAGCTTCGCCGATCAAGGATTCTTCGGCGACCAGGTCACACCATCCGGCAGCCAGGGATTCGAGACCGATGGACTCCGGACGTTCGCATAGGAAGTATGCGGGAGCCATCTGATGCGGAGCTGCCCTCGGCGAAGCACCGATAGACTGCGCCTCCGCAGGTCTCGACGCCGGACATTCTTGTGCACATAGCACAGCTTATCGCAGCATCCCAGCAGCCGACAGAAACGGTGTCGGATCGAGAATTATCCGACAGCGCTGGGTCGGTAGCCGGGGACTCGAGGCCTGCAGACTCCGGACGTTCGCATAGGAAGTGTGCGGGAGTCAACGTACACGGAGCTTCCAGCGGCAATGCATCGTAAGTCCGCTACGGCACAGGCCTCGGGAACGGACGTGCTTTCCTTAATAGCACAGTTTATCGCAGCATCCCAGCATCAACTGAATCTGTCGCATATATTTTATCCGACGATGCTGGGTCGGGACGCTCCGCGGAAGCGGGTACGGACGTCCGAAAGTTTCATCCGGTCCGACGGGATACCGAAAGGGATTCGGTGGATTTCAAGCTTTCCCTTTCGGAACAACATATGCTGCGATGCCGGATAAGAAACTGATAGCGTCGGTGGACTTAGAAATTTTTGGTTCGGTTCAGGGACATCGTCCCTCAGTTCCGACATAATCCAATAATGTCACACAAACTTTCGAATTATTGAACGACGCTATATATATTATTATTTTATGCTTGCTATCCAAGCATTTCTGGTTTCTTGTTCGAAGAGTTATGGAGATGTCTTTCAAAAGTGTGCCTCTGTCGTCATAGTTAATGAAGAGTTAGCGGCAATAAGTGCTCATGGAATATGTCTATCGCTTACGGAATGACATTCGCTAGCTCACCCGGTGTAGCATACATTCATCGAATGGTTCGGCTGCCGGGTTCGTCCGTTGCGGTCTAGGAAGGAGATTTGGGTGATGCGAGCACTTTAATTACTTTAGTACTCACCCAGTGACGGCAGATTGAGGACAGATCGGAGGAAGCCAACAACATAGGGGACCGCATGTTGTGGTTCAGATATTTTACATTCGGAGCATATGTCCGTTGCTCGGGACGCTCCGTTATATTGACAGTCCGAGAGACTGTCTTTAATGCTTCCTCATCCTCACAGCAGGGCACACGACCGCACATTGGCTACGTGACCTCGAGTATCCGATCAGTTTCGGCATTCAGTGATTCCACAGCGAATAGGTCGCGCCATCCGGTAGCCAAGGGACACGAGGCCTATACACTCCGTTCGCTCGCATATTGGAAGTATGCACGGGGTAACGATCTCGGAGCTTCCTGCGGCAATGCATCGTAAGACCGCTGCTCCTCAGGCCTCGGTGACGGACGTGCTATCCGAGTTAGCACAGTTGTTTCGCAGCATCCCAGCAATTGACGGTTTCTCGGTCGAATCAGGAATTATCCGACGGCGCTGGGTCGGTGCGGTCCGCGGTTGCATCAAGCTACGGACGACCGAACGCTTTATAGGGTCCGACAGGATGGCGAAAGGGATTCGAAAGTTTTCGAGTTTTCCCTTTAGTAGTATCGGAAGATGCCTTTCATATCTTCTGGCATTTCTTCCAGTGATTATTTTTCGGACTTCATTGCTGCGATCTTGGATAAGAGACTTATAGCGTCATTGGACTCGGATTTTTCGATCGGTACAGGGACTTTGTCCCTGACTTACCGACGCAGTCCAATATTGTCATTACAACATGTGTTTTATTTTTCGACGCTATATATTATATATATATATACAAGCCTGCTACTAAGCATGATAGTTTAGTTTCTTGTCCGCGTGGCTCATTTCTGCCATTTTATCTTTTTTACATATAGTTTATTTTGGCAGAGCAGGGCAAACCGAGAGTTCATATGCGTCTAGACGGTGTGATTAAAGACTGCATATATTCTTTTTCGCCGTTTATGTCTTTTCCAATTTCAATATTGGGAACGACATTATGTATAGTAGACTTAACTTAGACGCTTTATTATACGTAATCCGCCTTACTGAGGCGTTATCATTACGTCTTCAAGAAAAGATTTACGGGATATTATTCTCAATGTAATTTCTTTTGAGGGCAGTATTTTGTTCACGTATAACTCCGCCCTTCAGTGGCTGATTGGAGTGTTTAGACGTGATGCAGCCCTAGCTACATCCACGCGTGGATAGTAGGTTAAGAACTCTCTCAGAGTCGCTTCGTTCTCGGAGGAGCTTCTCTTCGACGGCAACTTTCCGGCAATCCATGAATTGCTTGGTTTATACATTCTCTTGTCTATCTACTGTTACAAGAGATTCAGACTGGGGCAAACATTCGGTGGTTGACTCAGAGAGTGCCGCCGCAGTTGCCGGACCCTAGTGTGGCTGTTATGACGGTTGCCAGTCAAACAGATTGGGATATATACTGATCCCTACGGATTCGAAGTGCCAGGGTCTTTGGGTTCCGCAGTCTTTTAGCTATCAGTTTAACTTCCGCGGAATAATGTTTTTTAGGCTTGCTTTATGTCATTGCATGAACATTATTCAGAAATGCATGCCCAAATTCCTGTCCTTTAATTCGACAGTAGTGGCGTATCTCCGGAACCAGGGAGGCACTCTTTCGTTTCCGTTATTCAATTTAATGGAAAGAATCCGTCTGTTGGTTATAGTACACCAAGTTCAGTTTTGGTCCGTCATATTCGGGGTCGTCTGATTGTTTTATCGCACTCCCGTTCTCTTACGGGTCGCTTGTTGCTGTCAGAATGGACTCTCAACAAACAAGTATTTAATCAGATTTGCTATCTATGGGAGCGCCCAATGATGTTTTATTATGACACAGCTTGCTAATCAATTGCAGACGTATGTGTTGGCTTGTCCAGATCTCTGAGCTAATACTGTTAACGCTCTATTGATCTATAGGACGCAATGATAGGATACGCGTATCCTCCGGCGCTGTTGTTTTAGCAGGTATTGCTAAGATAAACAACCACAATACATTTCTGTTGATAGCATCTCTATCTTCACAGAGATCATGAGTAATTTACTCTCTTGTCTACTGTGGATCTTAACGTGAAATCTTCCTCTATGTGAGGATCTTTTTTCACTGGGTAAATCGTGTCATCTTTATCACAACCAGCAAGGTCGCAACCTTCATGTATTCCGTTGTGTGGTCCGTATTGCATTGTAAGCACTGTACTGGACGAGCTTTGGACGCGATTTCTTACTATAGGAGATCCTCTTCTTCGCTATTCTATGCGACTAAAGTGGAGGCTCTTCCGTCGTGGTGTAGGGATCATTATGTTCATATGGTTGATCCCTCCATACTACGCATTGCTAGTTTTTAGTATACTTGTTTCACAAGATCTACTGCAGCCTGTTGTTATTTAGGTTATAGGTTTATGTTACCTCATACCTATGCACTCTACGATAGTTTACAATTGAGTCTTTTGTCTCTTTATCTAAGTCAGTTAGTAACTTTTTGATAAATAGATTTAGAATCTTTAGATTAAATTCCTATACGGATTTTAACTTCGGTTCTTATTTAGCTAAGTAATCATTTGAGCCTCTGGAAACAGTAGTTTTCAAATTCTGACCTTTTAGACAGTAATTCTGTTGGTTTCTCTTTTACTGTAGAGTCAGTGAGTTTCATGCACTATCGATGGATGATTTTCACTTTCATAGTTTCGGAATCAATACTTCCGTTACTATTTAGGTTGGATTGTTGCATAAGAGTTAGGCTCCTATTATCCGGAACCTATTATTTTAAGGTCCTTCCGTCTTCGTATGGGCATAGGCCTTTACTCTTTCCGGGTACAGTTTATGTATTTATAAACAGATATCTGTTTATTACAAGGGCGTAAGCTTCTTCTGTCTTTGATGTCTAGTAGAAGGACGTTACGCTCCATTTTATTGTTAATCGATTCTATTAACTAGCGTACTGCTTATGGTATATCATTGGCTTAGCAGTTGTGCTTAAGATTTCGGCTCTTGAAGTAAGAGTTCTTCTACTTCTTGGGCTTACATTAATAGTGTTGCTATTATAGATTTTTGAAGGCTGCTCATTGCGCTCAGCCATCCATTCATGAATTTTATCTCAGAAATATCGAGTCCATTTCTGGAGGCCTCTATTGTTAGGTCTATTATCTACTGCTCAGAATGTCATTCACTTAACAGTTGCTACTATAGCTAGGTAGGCTGTCTGTTTCGGCAGTGTCTCCGTTCGGCTGCCCTCTTCGCTCTGGGCTATTTGACCCAGGGCAAGAAAAAGGGGGGGGGAGGGTGTTCCCTTGGGTCACCTGTTTTTACTATGAAAACAAGGGGATACCTCCTCCGGAGTTAGTAATTCTGAGCTGTTATTGGGATGGTTGTTTAGTGAGAAGTTTAAGTTTATAAAATTCATTCAAGTCTTAGTTTTTAAAGTATAGCTTTTGAATATTGCATATGTCAACGGACATGATTATGCAATTCTCACACACTTTTAGGAGTATAAGAGTCTCTATTCTCTAGACTTACTTTATTATTGGCTTACTTTAAAAATTATTAGTATAAGGATTATTGGATATTAATAGAGTACATGGATGTATGAAGCTCAATTTTTGGAAGGTGTTGTATCTTTCTAATTTATCATAAATAAGAAAGATACATGTAAGGCCTATTACTTCTTTTCCCTACAGGGGATGACTCTATTTTATTTTATTGAGCGTATTCCATTTTGCTCTATGTCCTTGGCCCTCCAGCCTTTTTACTATTCAGCTATGTCTGGGTCATTGGTACAGTATAAAAATGTTAAAAAATTTATAGTAATTTATATATTTTTTATACTTACCAATGACCCAGACGGGGATGGCCCTCCCAGGAGTTGGGAACTCTTGCCTCCCCGCTGAGTACATAGCGCTTACCAGGCACTGGTTATTAGAATGATAAATGGCGCCAATTTCGGAACGTCCTGGACACTGCGCATGCGCAGTGGGGGCGAGGTGTGGAGGGCCTTTCAGGACATGTTTTCTTTAGTTTTAGATGCAAATTTTGGGGATTGGGGGGCAAAATTTGTGTTTGGCCCTATATTTTAAGAGTTAGCACCAGCTATGTCTGGGTCATTGGTAAGTATAAAAAATATATAAATTACTATAAATTTTTTAACTTTCTTTGTACAGAACTTCAATATGAAAGCTCTGATTTGAATAATTTTTTGTATGAATGTTTAGTACCATGGGATACATCACATATAATACGGGTTTTTTTCTCATGCGTAAATTGTGCAAATTAGACTAATTTTGATGTTTTTTGGTGTTACTTTCAGCGCTGTAAGTGCAAATGCCAATACGGCTCGGGCTAGAGGCCGTATTTATGAACCGATCTTTACGAAACTTCTTGGGTACCTTTGGTATCACCGTGGGACGAGAACGAGTGTTTTTGGGTCCGGTCCGAAATTCAAGATGGCCGATGGCAGCCATTTTGTACAAAATTAGGTGCAATCAGATTTTTACACAGAACTTCCATATGAAAGCGCTGATTTGAATAATTTTTTGTGTGAATGTTTAGTACCATGGGATACATCACATATAATACGGGTTTTTTTCTCGTGCAGAAATTATGCAAAATAGATGAACTTTGATTTTTTTCAGTGCGACTTACACACAGTAAGTACACATGTCAATTCGGCTCAGACTAGAGTCTGTATTTATGAACTGATCTTCACGAAATGTCTTGGGTACCTTTGTTATCACCTTGGGATGAGAACGAGTGTTTCTGGGTGCGGTATAAAATTCAAGATGGCTGCCAGTGGCCATTTTGTACCGAAATTAGGTCTAATCAGTTTTTGTACACAACTTCTATACAGCTCAGACTAGAGGCCATATTTATGAACCAATCTTTACGAAACTTCTTGGGTACCTTTGTTATCACAGTGGGATGAGAGCGAGTGTTTTTGGGTGTGGTCCGAAATTCAAGATGGCCACCAGCAGCCATTTTGTACCAAAATTAGTGCAATCAGTCTTTTGTAGAGAACTTCTGTATGAAAGTTCTGATTTGAATAAATTTTTGTATGAATGTTTAGTAACATGGAATACATCACATATTGTAAGGGGTTTTTTTTCGTGCAGAAATTATGCAAATTAGATGAACTTTGATTCATTCAGTGCTACCTACACAATGTAAGCACACATGTCAATATGGCTCAGGGTAGAGGCTGTATTTATGAACCGATCTTCACAAAACTTCTTGGGTACCTTTGTTATCACCTTGGGACAAGAATGAGTGTTTCTGGGTGCGGTCCAAAATTCAAGATGGCTGCCAGTGGCCATTTTGTACCGAAATTAGGTCCAGTCAGTTTTTTGTCACAAGTTCTATACAGCTCGTATTTATGAACTGATCTTCACAAAACTTCTTGGGTACCTTTGTTTTCATCTTGGGACAGGAACGAGTGTGTTTTGGGGTGCCTTTGTTATCACTGTGCTATGCGAACAAATATTTTGGGGTTCAGTCAGACCCACTCTGGGACTCAAAGATTTTTTTATAGTTTAGTATCTGACTGTCACCCACCTTTACAATACTTTACCTATACATTTGTTACAGACAACGGTCAGTATTTATGTACAGGCCGTTACAATACTTTATATGTACCTTTGTTATCAGGTCATTACCTAGATGTTTGTCATTGCTGTGTCACATACTATACATGTACATGTCTTTGTCTTGACAAGTTGAGCTACAGTGTCATTGGCACTTTCATTTCATTATGCTTCACTTCGTTACAGATGTAAGTGGTTATTTTGATTCTCACTAAATAGTCATAGTACCAATACTGGAGTTTTTAACAAAAAGATGTGTACTATCTGAGTCTATCAGAATGTTCTTCCATGGAGATAACAGCAGTGGAATCAAGATTCACGAGGGGAGACAAGCAGTTCTCCATTTGAATATTAATGAACATGTTTTCAACTTTAACAACCTGTAACAAAAAACTAAAAAAGTAACTCGATTGAGAAATTTTAAAAAGTCCTGAGGTTTCCCATACTTCCATGTGGCTATTGTTATTTACAAGTTTAGCCCTTAAGGTTGTTATTATTGCTTCATTCCATGTAAATTTAAAAGCTCATTGTACATAAAAATTGAATGTATTATGCTCAAAGCTACTTATCATAACGCTTTACCCAGTGCAGCCAGTATCAAAATTTGTTATTTTAAACTTTTTTTTTTTTAAATTTCAACAAAAATTAATCATGTGACCCCCATTGAATGGGTTCAATGAATTCATTCCAATAACGTGTCACATGATATATTGAAAATTGAAAAAAAAAAATTTCAACTGCTCATTTTCTAAATTATGCAGGCAGATGCAGCCGATTTGTTTGGCAGAGGGTTAACCTTAATCCCCATACAGCCACAAACTGCCTCTTTTTTATTGATTTGCAAAAGTTGCCCCAAGTGTATTCTTCCTTGAGAAGTCTGCCAGTAGGCTGCATTTATCTTGGCAATATTTCTACATCATTGTTGACTGCCTTCATGGCAGCCAACAATGATGTAAAAATACCATTGTGTCATCTGAAGTTATGTCATCCAAAGCTATGTACATGTATATATGGTCATTAATATCATAAAAATTAATCTGAGTATTCAAGGGTTAAAGTCTGCTTTACAGGTTTCAACATTGGTACAGAATCCAAACAAATTATGATAGTTATACCCCCACAAAAAGAAGTTTAGGGGGTATATAGGAGTCAACTTGTCCATCGGTCGGTTGGTCAGTCTGTCTGTCGTCGTCAGTCTGTTGCACATGTTAACTTGTGGAGCGAACTACTTCCACAGTTTTAGCTGCATTTTCATGAAACTTCACAAAAATGATCAACATGATGAGGGGAAGTGCATGACATAATTTTTTTCCCCGATAGGATTCAAGATGACCGACTGACTGGTGGCCATATTGGATTTTGTGAAATACTTGTGGAGCAAACTACTTCTCTGTCTTTGCTGCATTGTCATGAAACTCAATGTAAATGGTCAACTTGATGAGGAGCAGTGCGTGACATAATTTTTTTCCCGAATGGATTCAAGATAGCCAACTGGCAGCCATGTTGGATTTTTTTTACTTACAAAATTTGAATGCCTCTTTCAGTCACCCACACTAGGCGGTATGCCACGGTGGGGGTATAGCGGGCAACAGACCATCTCTAGTTTGAACTATTGTAACAGTATTGAATAGTTGATTACCACACTGTTTTGTATTTGGTGATCTAGAAACTTCCTTTTCGGACATCATTCATTAACCCCTGACCTGATGAATTGATGCATCCGCTCATGTAATTTACAAATTTAGAAGTTGAAAAAAACAAAATAAAAAATTTCCACAAAACCCTATCATGTGGCACCTCATTGGAATGGGCTTGTTGAGATTATTCCAGTGAGGGGTCACATGATATGGTTTTGTGGAAATGTTTTGAAAATTTAAAAAAAAAAAAAATTAAATAATAAATTTTGATATCATGTGTATTGGGTGAAGGGTCATCCCTTTGCAACCTAATATTCTGTTTTCTTTGTCTTAATAGAATAAATAAAACATTTCTTTTAATGTTTGATCTCTCTACAGTACCCAAGTTTTTGTGATTTATGTATAAACCATAAGCAACTATGTTGCTTCAGGTTTTTTCCAGAAATCATAAAAAATGAAGAATTATTAAAACTGACAGCCTATCAAACGAAGTATTCTTTTAAAATACTATTATATTTATTTATTTATTGGTGTTTAAGGTCACATTTATGCACAAAAGTTAATTCTGACCGCAATATGACCACAGTAAACAAACACTTTCACTTCCTGGAGTTTTCATGGGGAAAACACTATTAATATAATTATATTTGCCGATTTGAACACTCAAAAATACTGCGGCTCATTTTTGGAGTATTTCTATAAACTTGTTGAAATACTGATGTCAGACATGCTGCTCATCAGTTTATATTCTTCTTCAGTATCTCATATAACCATATTTTATTACAACTCGAAAAGCTATACCAAGACCCTATCATATTTTGAATAGATATTGGCATTAGAATATTTGAGAGCAAAGTTTTTCAGAATCTCATACCTTATAATTACCAACAGCTGCATTAGTCAATTTACAGCACAATTCCTTGTTATGTATTGTTCATTACAAGAAGGTTAACCCTTTGTCTTACAAATTGGCTACATCCGTCCACATAATTTACAAACTGAGCAGTTAAAAAAAATATTTCAACAAAACTACATCATGTGATCCCTCATTGGAATGAGCTCACCAAGCTCATTCCAATGAGGGATCACATTATATGAGTTTGTTGGTTTTTTTGACAAATGGGTTGTGGATGAAGCAAAACCATTCATATGATAGGAAAAACATTCATATGCAAACAAATTGGATATCATTAAAAAAAAATTATATTGCAGTAATTAGTCCTTTACCCAACGTAACGGCCAAAACCGACCAGGGCTGTTCTCAAATATCACCATTCAATTTTCGTTATTTTAAAAAATTTTGTCTCAAAAATATAACTTGGGACCACTCATTGGAACGAGCTTGTTGAGCTAATTCCAATGAGAGGTCATAAGCTATGTTTTTGACACAAAAAATGAAACAAAAAAAATAGTTATTCAAGAATTTTTTTTTTTTTTGCAAGTGTCATCTGCTTTTCATGTTAGGGAAAGGGTTAAACCATTATATTGCCTTTATAAATTTCATACAGAGTATAAAATACAATTACTTTTTCAGTAAAGATAAAATTTGAAATGAACTTCTGAAAGCAAACAATTAGTCAGCTTTTGCTTTTACATATACAAAAAAGAACAAATGTCTCACTTTTTAAAATAGAATTTTTCTCCATGATCATTTCTTCCAGTAAATTCATCAGTATTATTTGTCTGATACAATGTCAGATTGCAGTATTCAAAGTATCGGAACATTGTCAATCAAAAGTTTATTATTTTTATATATTCCAGTTTGTACATCATTACTGTAGAATAGATAATTTATGTAACAGCATTGGGTGAAAATTAGTAATTTTATTTGAGTACATGTGTATGATGAAAACATTGGATGCCTTATTGTATTACCATACTGACCTAGGGATATGCCCATAAACAAAAATAAACCCACTAACCAATCAACTTTTCAGACATCATTTTAGGAGTACCCTCCTTGTAAATAAGCCCAGTCCCTGACTTTGTAATGACAATATCGATGAAATACAGGCTGGTACATGTAAGTTGTAACAACAAAAAAGAACCCCCTTACTCAACGTACATGATATAAAAATTGTTATTTTAATTATTTTTTCTTTCAAATGTTTCAAAAAGTTTCAACAAAATGATATTAATATCTCCTCTCTTTGAAACGAGCTCGATGGACTTGTTCAAGCATAGGAGTCATATGATATAGTTTTATTGAAATTGTTTTAAATTATGTGGATGCATGTGACTGATTTATTAGTTCACCTCTAACTTTGTGTCAGCTTTGCCACCAAATTGTCCAGCAAACTTGACCTCTCGAAAATAAGCCTGCCCATATACTTTTGCCCTCTTTTACTTCACGCACCCAGCGGGCTTATTCCTGGGTCAGTAATGTATTATTTACTTAGTATGACAGAACATCCTGTTGTCAGCTTTATGGGTGATATTGAGTCAACATTCTTCAGTCAGGTGTTAAATATAGAAAATGTAGAGAGTAGATTAGCACTGATTCATCCATGGAGTGGAGTTTCCACTTGGCAGTCAGTGAATAATTGTAAAGGCTATCACACACTGGACTGGATATGAGCATTGGCAGCAACACAATAAAATTAAGGGAGAATGGATGTACGTTTTGGCACACAAGACATTTTGGCCCAAACATTTCTGACAAATTTTCTGAGCTCTGTGGTTATTTTGGCCCATATTTTAGTTGATGACATTTTGTTTTTTCATTATATTTCATTTTAAAAAAAATATACTGAACACCAAAAAGAACACAAGACTGTATTTCATAGTCTGGGGCTTTGACATGAATGCATATCCACTTGGGCAAAAGCTATCTGTTCACAAAAATCTGATGCTCTGAATCACTCAGGTTGTTGTGCATGTGTCACCCAATTTTATATACAGTCATTGGAAGGCTGTGTATATTTGTGTATTCTTGACACTTTCAGTGATTAGGAGTGTTCAGAGTTTACCGAACAAGGTTGCTTTGTAAATGTGAATGTAACCTCACAACTATGCTATGTAGTGATCAATGATTTTGTGTAATAGCCATGTTTTATGCTAACATGACAACCAGGAGAGTAGTACAGACCATAAAGTCACAATTTTACCATACAGAACCTCTTGAACAGATACCAGCTAACTGGAAGTGTCCAAGGCAACAACCGCAAGACAAGACAGGAATGACATCATTGGTTTTCGTAATTCCTGCAAAAATTTTCATGTAAGGTCATGCTTGGAAATGTGTATGGCCTGTGGAATGTTATTTTTTTTCATTTCATGCTGATTTATCTTAAGCCTTCTCCACGGTAGATTTTCCCCACTCACTGTCACTGCAATAGCCCTACTAGGGAGATGTTCACAAAGTGATGCTTGAATCATTTATTGTGTAAAATCCCTGTGTGTTGGAGAGTTTAAGCACATGTGGGTACACCTTCATAATCCAAACCACAAGCTATGCAATTTAGATCGTAAATATAATTAACCCTTTACCTAACAAGAAAAGTAGACGACACTTGCAAAACAAAAAAAATTCTTGAAAAACTAATTTTTTTCATTTTTTGTCTCAAAACCATAGGTTATGAGCTTGACGAGCTCGTTCCAATGAGGGGTCATAGGCTACGTTTTTGAGACAAAAAATGAAAAATATAATGAAAATTAATTAGAGATTATTGAGAATAGTGTTGGCCATTTTTTGTATGTTACGTTGGGTAAAGGATTAAAAAATACAGTGCAGTGTTTCATTTCATGTTCAGTATAACTATTTACTGCTCGAGTGCTAAATTATTTTAAAAAGGTGTTAAATAAAATGTAATATATAATAGAGGTTAGCCTCAGCTCAAATTTAGGGGTTGCTAAGTCAAACTTTACTGAGCCAAACTAGTTACGAACAGTTGCATTCTTCTTATGAAAGCCAGAGAACTCTGTTGCTCACTCCCTTTTTATATCCCTGCGAGAGCATGTCATGACCTAATCAATTGAGGGCATGGCCAGGTCATTTTGCGGTCACAACGTCCATGCAGCTGTCTGGAGCACCTGCACTACCTGGGTCAGGTCAGGTCAAACTCTGTGTGAGTGTGGTTGGGAGGGGGGGGGGGGGGGCAGTGAAGGGGTAGGATGGTTGTGGTGGGGGTGAAACAAAGCACACATTCCATGTTTGAATCTTTAGGAAAATCAAAAACAAGAATGATAAACCTGCCAGAAAACAATTTAATGAACCGGACCATTCATCCAACAATATGGAGTTCAGCATTATTGACATACTTCAGAGGGACCCTGACCTCAATAAAAATACACAGATCAGGAGTGATAAAGAACTTCATTGGATCTTTATCCTCCAGATCATACATCCTTATGGTTTGAATAGGCTTGACTTTTAAGTCTTTTTCATTGTATGTATTTTAAGAAGGTGGTTTGTATTTTTCTTTCTAAGGTACCATGTTACTAGTCTTACTATATAAACCACTTCTTTAGAAGTCTTTTCTGTTCAGGCTGAATGGTACTTGTGTCTTTAATGTGAGAATCCATTGTATTTCACAAGATCGGTGCCATTCTGTCGTATTTGGCCCCTTGGGGTTTTAGTGTAGGACCTGTATGATACCATAGCACAGGTCAGATAGCTTGTGGTGTTCTTGGTTATGGTGAATTGTGATGGGGGTGTAACGTTTGTGTCTGATGTCTGCCTGATGTTCTCGAAGGCGGAGCTTGAAATACCTTTTAGTTTCCCCTATGTATAGTTTACCGCATTGTGTGCATTTTAATAAGTAGATACAATTTCGGGTGAGGCAATTAGTGCACCCCAGCCCCTTGTATCGCATGTTTGTAACAGATTGTTTTGTTTCTTGTTTTGGAGGTATAGGATCTGTTTTTCATAGGTTCTGCTGATAGATGTCCTATCTTTGGAGGACAGTGTTGATTGAAGATTCCATGGCGTGTTTTTCTCAGTGTCTGTGTTGTGAGAGAATTGGTCTCTGGAAGTATCGATTTGAGTAGTTATATGGGTGTGGACAAATTTGACTTGGTCAAGAGTAATTTGTGAAATTTGTCAGCTGTAATTAGGACATCTTGAATTGGGACATCTTGTATTCTATGTTTGGTTGTGTCACTGTGCAAACCTTGAGGCATTGGTACCGATGGTCAAAGTCCAGTGTGGCACAAGCTCAGTGAAATACATTTTTCCAGAAAAAGAGCTTGGAGTTTGATACTCAAGTTCTGAATTCTTCTATATTCCAGTTTGTTTTCATTAGAGACAACTATTGTCTCAGAGGAGGTGGTGTCTTCCTTCCAGGCTCTTTTGGTTCTGCGTTCCTTGCTGTCTAACGTAATAACAGTAGATGTCCTGGCACTGGAACCCAGGCTGAGGTCACTAATAGAGCTTTTGGCTAGGTTCATTACCGTAACTTAACAACAGGTCTAAAAGATATATGTGCAAAAGACCAACTTGGATAAGTTCAAGGGGACCTGCTGTTTGGTTATCCCGGATAGTCTGTATATATATGTTTAGCCTGACCAGTTTTGTTCTTTGGTGAATTCATCAGTTACGTGTGACACCAGTGACAATATTGATTTTCATTACTCGAGGGTTAATCACCACCCCCAGACAGTCCGTCCCCTTGAACTTATCCAAGTTGGTCTTTTTAACATGCTTCTAGTCTTAGTTCATCAAGATTTTGTTAACTGGTCGAGTGCTAAATTATTTTTAAAAAAGTGTTTTGAAACATGGGTCTTTTTTTCAAAAAATACCATGCTACCAGCGAGGTTACCCATAGTTTAGCAAAATTTTATTTTTAATTAATTGTTTTGTTACAGTTTATTGGAGATTGCCAATTGGCACTCTCCAGTAAATTGCAACCAAACAATTTTGTATAGGTTTCTTCTGCTGAGAAAACATCAAGCTAATGCATACAGTGTAAAGACACTGGCTTCCAGCACTTTTCAGTAGAGCCATGGTAGTGGCTTCTGGAACCCAACCAGTTAATAAAGAATTTCTTTGTTTCGATTTAGTGGATATTGACACTCCCCAATACATTCCATTACATTCCAACAAAATAAGTCTGTTTTTTCTCCTGCTGAGTGAACAACAAGCTGATGCATAAAGTGTGAAGCCTTCCCGTGGGAACCCCAGGAAGTGAAGTAGTGCTCGTTAATGTGGTGAACAAGCTCTATTTTAATGGGAAATAAATTCCAGTAACCAATTTCTTGGGTGGAAGTTCTCTAAAATGGGCAACATGGATATAAATGATTGGGGGGGGGGGGGGGGGGGGTGGAGGCGAATATTGTTTATTATCATGCTTGCAACACATTCACAGGCCTGTCTTTTTGAAAATCACAGGAGGGCAGTTGCTGGCTCTTCTTGATCTATATTCAGGAAGGCACAAGCCCACCCAGGTGGGCTGGTACATACCAAAACCATCAGAATCAGCCTATTGAGAAGGGCAGTTACTTGCTCTTCTCAGCAAAATTTCAGGTGGGCTATAAGGATCTGGAGCAATCAACCTTCTCTGAATGACAGGCCTTCATGAACGCCTTGCATGCTGCTGGTGGATACAGTCACAGTTAGCCATTGTACAGAAAAATGTGGCCTCAAACACTAATAAATAAATAAATGCTGGCGTATATTCGCCATTTCGGCCCCAGACAGACTATCTATTGACACAATAATAAGTCAAATTTAAGCATATTTAACAAAAATATATGCTGAAAAGTGCATCAATCATCCAATGTCTAGATTTGATGAGAATTACTTTGAAAATACTCAACAGGTTAAGAGTTAAGTGACCATGTAAAACATACAAACAGTGTTTCTGCTGATGGCACTCCCTATGAGAAACCTGGCAAGTGAAGCAGTGCTTATTTACTGTGGTAAACAAGTAATAGGACATGGTAACAGATGCCTGGGATAGAAGTCACCTAAAGAGGTAAGCATAGGTGTGAATGACTGGCTAAGTTTGACTTTATACTTATTTATTTATTTATTTATCGGTGTTTAAGGTCAGATATTTCTGCACAATGGCTAACCATGACCGTGACAGTTTTAAGGGCGGAGGAGGCTGGAGTACCCGAAATGAACCACCGAGCAACAGCGAGCAACTGTCAGGCTCCCAACATACTAATTCCACACATGCAGGGTTAGCATTGGTTGAAGACAGGTGCACCATCGAAGTGCAGTACGCCTTAATACACAGCGTCACCGTGCCCCCACGTGGGCAATGGGATGAAGTGTCTTGCCCAAGGACACAACGCAGTTGCTGCAGGTGGGATTTGAACCGATGACCTCTCGGCTTGCAGCCAGTACCTCTACCTACTGAGCCAGCACGCCCTGGTTGACTTTATAGTGTGTTGTGATCATGATATGGCCAGATATGCAAAAGTGACCTTAACCCTTGACTGATAGAATGCTGGAAGTCCAAATTTGGGCTTTATTCTGTAGTGCAGGTACTGCAACTTGAAGGCTTCAGACTCAGTGGATATGTTCCATGGTGTCTTTGAAGTGAAATTAAAGATTTGCCATGTTAAAATTTATTGGAGAGTGGCTGTATGTACTGACCCATAAATTGTAAAAAGGCAAAGACATGTGAATAAATTTTGATGACAAAAATTAATTTAGCACTCTACCAGTTTAGGTCATGATCCATTTTGACTTGGCAATACCCCAATCATATCTTGTCAATATCCCAGCCATATATTGTCAATACCTCAGCCATATATTGTCAGTACCCCAACCATATATTGTCAATACCCTAACTATATCTTCATTAACTAAAGCTACTTTCAAAACTAGGATGAGTAATGCTAATGTTCAAATCTTGCCAGAGAGATATGATGGAAGCTGAAAATGGTTGTGTATGTCTTTAACTGGTGGAGTGCTGGAAGCCCATATTTGGGCTTTACTCTGAAGTGCGGGTACTGCATCGTAAATTTAGGCTTCACATTTGGTGGATATGCTTAATATTATCCCTGAAGTGAAATTAATTACTCGTTATGGATTTGCTTTGTTACAATTTATGGGAGAGCGCCTATTCTCACTCTCCCATAAATTGTTACAAGGCAAAGATATGTGAGCAAATTTTGGCAACCAAAAATAATTTAGCACTCCACCAGTTAATGATTATCTGGAGAGTAAAAATTTTAAATTTTTGTTACAGTTGCAACTATTTTCAGAACTTCCATGATACAACAAGGAAAGATCCTTCCTCTCAGATAAAAAAGAAAAATTAAAGAGAAATTGTTGGAGAAACCAGAATTTTTTTAGGCTTTATAATTTCAGCTTTGGTGCTCAACAGTATTCCTAAAGAATGGACCATTTTATATTCACCTGAGACATGGCAGGTTTTAACCCTTTACCTAACAAATCGCCCGCATCCGCCCACGTAATTTGTAAATTGAGCAGTTGAAAAAAATTATTTTTTTCAAAATATTTCAACAAAACTATATCATATGACCCCTCATTGGAACAAGCTCGATGAGCTCATTCCAATCAAGGGTCACATGATATGCTTTTTTAAAAATTCTTTTGAAAAATTAAAAAAAAATAGTAATTAAAATAATAAATTTTAATATTCTCTGTTTTTGGATAAAGGGTTAACCCTTTACCCAACGAATCGGTTGCATCTGCCCGTGTAATTTGCAAATTCAGTAGTTGAAAAAATATTATTTTTCAAAAAATTTCAACAAAACCATATCATGTGACCCTCGTAGGAACGAGCTTGTCGAGCTCGTTCCAACAAGGGGTCACATGATATGGTTTTATTGAAATTTTTTGAAAAATTTGAAAAATGTATATTTAAAATAATAAATTTTGATATGGCCAGCGTTGGGTAAAGGGTTAAAGAGGTGTATTAAATTTTTGTCTATCCAGAGAACAGAGTGGATGAAATATCTGTATAATAATATTTTGGTGCTTGAAAAATATATACAGTTAAGAGGAGTATTATACAAGTATTAACCTTTTAATGATTATCTAGAGAGTAGAAATTTTAAATTTTATTGAAGTTTTTTTAAAATTAATTAATGTTTGACTGCTCAGTTTGTAATTTACGCAGACAGAATTATCCTAACGAATCTGCTGCATCCGCATGCATAAATTACAAATCAAGCACTTGAACAATATTTTTTTTTTTTTAAATTTCAACAAAACCATATTATGTTACCCCTCATTTGAATGAGCTCAAGCTCATTCCAATGAGGGGTCACGTGATATGGTTTTGTTGAAAGTTTTTGAAAAATTTGGAAAAAATTACTATTAAAGTAACAAATTTTGATATTGTGTGCGTTGTGAAACACAATATCAAATGGTTAACAAGTGTCAAGTTACATGGAGTAATTGGTATAATTCAGTCAATGACCCGCCACAAACACATTTTCATTTTTTTTCTGCTGGCATCATTGCTGCAAAGACTGTTAACTCCCAATATTTGCATCATGTGTATTGCAGCCCTGTGTAGGGTTGGTGATTTCAAAGAACCACATTTTGTCCCTAAAGTGTGCAACAAGCACCATCTACAATGCTTTAGCACTTAAGAGATGATTTGCAGGAGCTGAATTAACACTTTACCTAATGTATCACCAGTGTTATTACAAAAATCACATTTATATTATATTATTTTAAAAATTTTTGCTTACAAAACACAATAGCTTATGTCCCCTCATTGGAAGAAGCTTATTCCAATGATAGGTTATAAGATAAAATGATGCTTTACAGGCAATAAGCAGAAATTTTTGGTCATTCAAGAAATTTATTTGCAAGGGCCATCTGCTGCCATGTTAGGTAAAGAGCTGAACCCAGGGATGTGCCCCCCCACCCCCACCCCCCAGCTAGGAGTATTTTTTTCAATAGTTGGAAATTCCAAGGTCAAAAATCAAATGGTTGGAAATTCAATAAATTAACATTGTTCATGAAAAATATTAAAATTCCAACTAATGATGAGAAATTTTGATCTTTTATTTCCAACTGAAAACTTGAGTTTCAAATTTCCTCCTTTAAAATTGACATGGCCTCAAAATTTCAACTCTGACATCAATCTGGTAAATTTTCTGACCCAGACGCATTATAAATGATGCTTTTTCCATTTCAGATATAGATATATATATAATCACTTTAAAAGATATCACCCAGCACTGCAGTGCAACCACCTATCGAAACCACTCACAGTTGGAATTTACACCGGTGGCACCTCCCCCAGCTGAAACCCTCTAGCCACATCCCTGGCTGAACCTTTACAAAATACGGCCCTCTCCAAACACAAAATCATGATTCAAATCTTGATATTTTTCAAACTTTAGCTTCAGAAACATAGCTTATGAGCCCTCATGGGAATGAGCACATTCCAATTACTGTCATAAGCTATCTTTTTGAAGCTAACATCAAACATTATAAGTTATTGTGATGAAGGGATGGTGACGTGGTTTGAGGTTTGAGGCTTGGAGTTTAACATACGCTCTGAGTCTCAAACCTCAGACCATGTTACTGTCCATTCCTTACAATAACATATATGTTCCAATAAGACCCTACCCATAGGCCAAAACTCACATTATGAAATGAACATGGCATCTTGTAACGATAACAAGTTTAGTTAATAAACCTTCCATGTTTCCCACTTTGTCACTGGACAAATAATCAGTAAATCAGATAAAGGTCAAGGGCACTCTCAAGCCAGAAAATAAGCAGACTGTCATCTGCAAAACGAGGTCTTCAGAGGGTGAATTTACTGATGCTACCCTGCATGGCAGGGTAGCATCACTAAATTTACTCTCTGTGAACCTCAATCTGAATCAGGGTCTCAAAACTAAACAGAAAGAGGTACCCAGAGGATAAATTGGTCCAGTGTGTGGGATAGCATCTTCAAATTCACCCTCTGGGGACCTCATTCTGCAAATGTCAGACTGCTTATTTTCAGGCCTGGTCACTCTGTCTCAGTTCAATTCGTAAACGGATTTGTATTCAAAAAACACATCATTTGGAACATTGTCTGCTGCCATGTGAAAAATGCAACGGTTTACAAGTCAATCTGTTGATGAAGTAATTACAAAACGGGCAATGCCATTTCAAATACTTTGCAAGGTGACATCAAACAGTTGTATATACCACTGGAGCCATAAACATAGAAAAAAGTATGCAAGCTCTTGTTCAGTCAGAGAGCGAGGATTTAGTTTTATTGAAACATTTGTTATTTTAGGCCAAAATAATGTAATTGTGATCTGCAAGTCATGTTATGCACTGTGTTAAAGACCTGAATGGTTTCTGCCACAGACATAGAATCAAAATCGTGTAGTTTTGCGCAGTGGTGATTTCTAGTCCATTCTTGGATGGCCTATTCCGGCAGCCAAAACCTTACCATGAAATCACTGCCATGACACAGCTTTTAGACTCTTAACCTTTTCCTAACAAAACAGCTGCATCCACCAATGTAATTTGCAAATTTGAGTTGAAAAAAAAATTGAAATGTTAAAGTTTTAACCAAAACATATCATGTGACCCCTCATTGGAATGAGCATTGTGTCCTTGGACAAGACACTTAATCCCAATTGCCCATGTGGGGGGCATTGTGTACTGAGGCGTACTGCACCTCGATAGTGCACTTGTCTTGCTCACCATTGCTTGGTGGTTCTCTCTGGGTGCGGCTTCCTCCACCCATAAAACTGTCTGCCACAAGGTGACCCTGTCTGTCAAAAGTGTCATTAAATCCCAATAAATAAATAATTTAAAAAAAAAATAATAATTAAAATATTAAATTTTGATATTGTGTGGGTTGGGTAAAGGGTTATAAAATGAGGTCATTGAGATCATTTCACTTTGTAAGCACAAACAAGCCATTTTGTGTGTGAGGAGCATATCAATTTCATTGTCATTACAACAATGGGTTTGGATAGATTTTGATGCCTAAGATTATTGCATCAGAATTATTTCAGTGATTGTTTGTTTGACAAACAGTTGAACCCTTGCACATTGGTGTTGAAAAATTGAATTTTCATTTTATTGAGCTCTGTCAAACAAGACTGAATTGGCTAAATTCATAGTTGCATTTTGAGAAAAATGGCTATTTGAAAGACAGTATTTTAACATCAGCATGGAGAGGGTTCATTTCTTGTCTTTGCTAGATGGCAGAGCCCAAATAAAAGGGAGCAAACTATGTCGAAATTGAAACTGAGAAGGAAAATTGAGAATTTTTAACTGGTTGGTACAAGAAATGCATCTTTTGGTTTTACTGAAAATTATTGGTACCACAATTAAAAGGCTTCATAGTCTGTGGTTGTGTTTCACATTAAGTTAGAAGTAACTCATTTGTCTTAACCCATTAATTAACGAATCAGCCACATCCGTCTCTGTAATATGCAGAAAATTCAGCAGCAGAAAAAATACTATTTTTCAAAAAATTTCAACAAAACCATATCATGTGACCCCTCTTTGGAACGATCTCGTCAAGCGATGTGACCCCTCGTCGTTCTAATGAGGGGTCACATGATATGGTTCTGTTAAATTTTTTTTTAAAATTGATATTTAAAATAATAAATTTTGATATCGTCTGCATTGGGTAAAGGGTTAACCCATTACCTAACGAATCAGGTGCATCTGCTCATGTAATTTACAAATTGAGGAGTTGAGATTTTTAAAACATTTTATTTCCGATTCATCAAAACCATATAATGTGGCCCCCTTATTGTAACTGGCGTGCTGAGCTCATTTCACAGGGTGTCACATGATATGGTTTTGTTGAAATTTTGTGAATAACTTGAAAAAACAAAGTAACAAATTGGATATTGTGTGTGTGTTGGGTAAATAGCCAGTATGAATAACTGTAACTGAACAAATCAATGTGAACAAATTCTGGAGACTAAAATTAATCTCCACCAGTTAATTAAAACATGATTGAACACAGTGTTCCAAAAGTGATCAGTAAAGTAGGGAGCATGGTAGAACAGTTGTTCGAGCATTGATCTTTACACCAAAAGGTCTGGTTTGATCCCAACCAGCAGTAACTGTGTTGTGTCCTTGGGCAAGGCACTTAACCCTGTTGCCCATGTGGATGGACAGTGATACTGTGTACGAAGGCATACTGCACATACATGTACATAGTGCACTTGCCTTCAACTAATGTTAACCCTGCATGTACAGTGTTTGTACTTTGAAGAGTATACCAGTTGCGCGCTACTGCACGGTGGTTCTCTCCAGGTACTCCTGCTTCCTCCACCCATAAAACCTGAGGTGACTCTGGCTGTTGAAAGTGTTAACTCCTTGCATGCTGCTGGCAGATGTTCCTGCCCAGGACATAAAATCTCTTTCACTGAAATAAGTATCATTTGGGTACAATTAATTGAATTGCCCCCTGTAAATTGAATGGACTTTTATATCAATGATTTCTTGAGTTAAATGTGGATAAATTTTTCATCAAATCTAGTCATGGCTG
Organism: Pictodentalium vernedei; assembly: GCA_031216915.1. Classification (NCBI taxonomy): domain Eukaryota; kingdom Metazoa; phylum Mollusca; class Scaphopoda; order Dentaliida; family Dentaliidae; genus Pictodentalium; species Pictodentalium vernedei. The sequence goes on along the minus strand of CM062295.1, from coordinate 628,944,759 downwards.
CTCTATAGCAGCCATGACTAGATTTGATAAAAAAACATTTTTAAAATACTTAGCAAGCTAAGAGTCAAACCCCAATAAAAAATAAAAGTGAGTGAAGTCCTTTATAGCAGCCATGTGTTGATTTTATGATTTATGATTGAATAAAATCATGGGGATGTGGGGTGGGGGTGCAATGGCTCAGTAAGTAGAGATGCAGACTGCAAGCCGAGAGGTCCTCAGTTCGAACCCCACCTCTGGCAAAAGGTGCTGTGTCGGGAGACGACTTATATCGGGAGACGACTTACATATAAGCTTAAAGCTTTCTGTCGAATCCCTCCTTTAAACAGTAACAAATTCCCTGTCTTTAGTTGTTTCATTATAATACTGTATCTTTGTTGTTCATATGTTTTTGCTACTCAACAATTGTTGTATACCTTTATCAATTATTGAATAAATATTGTTTAAACTAAAAGGTGCTGTGTCATTGGGTAAGACACTTCACCCCCATTGCCCCTGTGGGGCACAGTGGCATTGTGTACTAAGGAATACTGCATATCGATGGTGCACTTGTCTTCAATCAGTGCTAGCCCTGCCTATGTGGAGTTAGTATGCTGGGGAGCCTGACAGTTGTTCTCCATTGCTCAGTGGTTCTCTCCAGGTACTCCGGCTTCCTCCACCCATACAACTGTCTGACATGAGGTGACCCTGACTGTCAAAAGTATCGTTAAACCACAATAATAAATAAATAAATAACATAAAATCTGAAGATCCTTACAATCATAATTATGTATGATAATTTTGTATTTTTTTATGAATATTCAGTGTTAAAACACTGTTATCTATTTATTCAATATAAATTGTCTGTGATATTGTTTTTTGACTGCTGTTTTGTTTGCTAAAAATATATAACCTAAAAGTTAAAATAAAAACTGTTGTGAATGTTTAGTGTGATTATTACCTTTTTAATATGACAATAATTTTGAGAACCTATACATTGCTTCTCATGAGAACCTTTAGAAGTGATGGAAAGCTTGCTTACTAAAGCAGAACACTTTAGAAGACACAAACAAATTCAGAACCTTGCGTGGTGAAAATTTCAAGGAAAAAGATGTGAAGCTTCACAATCGCTAAAAGCTTGAGACTGGGTAGTGTAAGATGAGTTTGAAATGAATGGGGAGAGAATGTATGTGTTGTGTTTGTATCTTATGGTATCCTAAAGAGTACTCTACAGGGGAGGATCGACCTGTAGTTTGATAAAGTGGATGGGCAGGCGGGTGGTCGTGCTTCAGGTGGGCAGATGGTCGGGCGGGTTCATTTTAGGCATAGTTTTGGCAGGTGTAGTTACTTTTCTTGTTAGTGCAATAACTTGAACAAAATCAATGGATGTGGTCAATATTTCGTCGTGTGAGAACCATAATGTTCTATCTTCCTGTGGAAGATAGAACCTTATGGTTCTCACTCGATGATTTGGTATGTGAGACTTTCTTAACACTTTACCCAATGAATTGGCCACATCCGCCTGTGTATTATGCAAATTCAGCATCTGAAAAAATACTATTTTTCAAAAAAGTTAAACAAAACCATAGCATGTGACCCCTCTTTTGAACGAGCTCATTCCAGTGAGGGGTCACATGATATGGTTTTGCTAAAATGTTTTGAAAAATGTTAAAAAATGATATTTAAAATAATAAATTTTGTTATCATCTGCACTGGGTGAAGGGTTAATGTCATGAATGAGTTTGAAAACTGGTATGGTTTGACATAGTGGTGCTGTGTACTAACTACTAAGGTATGCTGCACATCGATGGTGCTAACCCCGCTTGTGCAGAGTTAATACTCTGGAGAGCCTGACAGTTACTTGCTATTGCCCCTTGGTTCTCTTTGGGCAATCAGGCTTCCTCCACCCATTTGTCTGACACTATGTGAATCTACAGATGAAAGTGTTATTAAACCCTGATGAACATACAAACTTGTGTGTAAACATCTTTACTTGCTTGTTGATGTCATAAACAGCAGCTAGTCTTCGATGCAATCAAAAAGGTTTTCTCTTTCTACTTTCTAAATTGTTAGTATTTGTAGTCCATGTCGATCAGTCTAAGTAATCTAAATTGAAGGCCCCCAAATTAACCCTCCGCACAATACCTTCTAAATACTGAAAATACCAGCAGCAAATTTTTCCTATAATGCAACTAGGAATTTAACCAATTCAGTCGGGGGGAGGGGGGGATGAGGGAGGGGGCATTGTGGTAACCGGTTCTTGTCAGATCACCTAAGTTAAGCAATATCGAGCCCGTTTAGTCCTTGGATGGGTAACCGCCTGAGCAATCGATTCGGACTCCCACATTGTGTCCTTGGACAAGGCACTTAACCCCAATTGTCCACATGGGGGCATGATGATGCTGTGTACTAAGGCGTACTGCACGATGGTGCGCATGTCTTCAACCAATCTAACCATGCCTGTGCTGCAGTGCGGAGTTACGATGTTGGGGAGTTGGCAGCTGCTCGTCGTTGCTTGCTGGTTCTCTCCGGGTTCTCCGGCTTCCTCCACCAGTAAAACTGTCACCAACACAATATGACCTTGGCTGTTAATGTGTTGTTAAACCTTAACTGGTAGAGTGTTAAGTTATTTTTGGTCATCAGAATTTATTCACGTGTCTTTGCCTTGTTACAAGTTATGGGAGAGTGCCAATAGGCAGTCTCTCATAAATTGTAACAAGGTAAATCCCAACAGACTAAATAATTTTGCTTCAAAGATAAGCGAAGCACATCCACTGAATATATGAAGCCTTTAAGTTGTGGTACCTAAACTTCAGAGTAAAGCCCAAATATGGGCTTCCAGCACTCTACCCGTTAATAAATAAATAAATAAATAAATAAATAAATAAATAACCAATGCAATCTTGTTTGACAAAGCTCAATGATCTTTGACAAGATTGAATTGATTGAATTCCTAGATGCTTTGTGGGAAAAATTGGTAACTTAAAATTTTGGAATTTTTGCATCAGTGTCTTTATTTTATTAGTGTTTAAGGTCACATATTTCTTCACAATGGTTAATCGTGACCTCATCATGGAGATAAAGTCAACTTATGTCAAGCTTTTGCACCAATGTTGCCCCATTTTAGAGGACTTCCACCCCAACCAGAGGTGACTCTGTCCTATTTTACCAGTAAAACAGAGCTTCTTTATCACAAGCACTGCTTCACCTCCCAGGGTTCTCACAGAATTGACATCAGTGTTCAGAGGGTTAAAATATTAGAAATTTGTAAGGCATCTGCTATGCTTCCCAACATGCATTGCTGCTTTCTATCTTCAGACTATTTCTGTTGGAGTTCCAGACACATACAACCAGAATGACTTCTTCCTCAATTAATGTCACTCTAGTCCATGTGTGCTTTTTGTAGCTTTTGTCAATACTTATCTCAACAACTTTTAACCCTCTGCCTAATGTAATGGCCTAACGTTTACCTAACATGAAAAGCAGACGATACTTGCAAAAGAAATTCTTGAATAACTAATTTTTTTCGTGTTTTGCCTCAAAGACATAGGTAATGACCCCTCATTGGAAAGAGCTTGACAAAACTTGTTCCAACGAGGGGTCATAACCTATCTTTTTGAGACAAAAAATGAAAAAATAATGAAAATTGATTGCCAATTTTTTTTAGAATAGTGCTGGCCGTTACGTTGGGTAAAGGGTATAATAAAACACCATTCAAGTTTTTATAATTTTTTTCAAAATATACCTCAGAAACATAGCTGATTACCCCTAAGATTTCTTGTATATTTAGTCTGTGTGAAACATACAGACATTTGTTTTTGAATGGATTGTTTTTCTGTTTTTTCTTCTTATCCTCCTGTCTTCTGGCTTCTTTGCACTTCCTTGTCCATACGATAACTCAAAAATGAATTGTCCAATCTCGCAGATTTTTGGCAAACTGATAGTCGCAAGTACTCGGTCACCTGTGTTTTTCAGATTCCTGGGGCATTGGAGCATACTCTATTGTATAACCGATGGACCTGGGACCAACACCAAATGAGTCAACACTCAATGGAGGTTCAATCTATGGGTCACAGGTCACCCAGGGGTCATTAAGTGTATTTTTCAGAATTATTGGAAATCACATTTTTGCCCCCCCCCTCCCCCCCCTCCACACCCCAATAATGCATTCCCAAAGTTCATACATGTATAACATGTTACACTACAAAAAGTGGGCGAGGCCAAAAATTTTGAAAGTGGATCATGCTTACTCATATCACAAGCATGGTTTGACATATGGACCTGGGACAAACACCAAATGAGTCGACACTCAATGAATTTCCAAAATATGGGTCAAGGTCACTGATGTCAACAAGGGGTCATCAACTGCATTTTTTCTGATTTGCTGGAAATCACATTTTATGACCCACAAATGCATTCAGGAAGTATATTTACACTCAAAAAAGTGGGTGGGCCAAATATTTTAAAAGTAGGTCACTCTTGTATCTCAAGCATGGTATGACCTATGGACCTGGAACCAACACCAAATGAGTTGACACTGAATGGAGGTTCAAAATATGGCTCAAGGTCACTGAGGTCAGGCAGGGTTCACTGAGTGCATTTTTCAGAATTGCTGGAAATCACATTTCCCCCCCCCCCCCCCCACCCCTCAAATAATGCATTCCCAAGGTTCATACATGCATTGTTACACTAAAAAAAGGTGGGCATGGCCAGAAATTTTTGAAAGTGGGTCATGCTTGCTCATATCTCAAGCATGGTGTAACATATGGGCCTGAGACCAACACCAAATGAGTCAACACTCAATGGAGGTTCAAATATGGGTCAAGGTCATCAGTGGGTCATCAAGTGCATTTTTTCTGATTTGCTGGTAATAACATTTTGTGATCCCCCAATGCATTCAAGAAGTTCATACATGTATTTTTTACACTCAAAAAGTGGATGGGGCCACAAAATTTGAAAGTAGGTCATACTCATATCTCAAGCATGGTATGAACTATGGACCTTGGACAAACACCAAATGAGTCGACACTCAATGGAGGTTCAAAATATGAGTCAAGGTCACTGAGGTCAGCCAGGGGTCATAGAGTGCATTTTTTCAGAATTGCTGGAATTCGCATTTTCTGCCCCCCCCCCCCCCCCCCCCCCCAAGATATTGCCAAACTTCGAACATGCATTTTTATACTCGAAAAAGTGAGCAGGGTAAAACAATTTGAAAGTGGGTCGTGCTCAATTCTCAAGCATGGTATGACATATGGACTTGGGACCAACACCAAAAAAATAAGTTGAAACTCAATGGAGGTTCGAAACATGGGTCAAGGTAACTGAGGTCATTGAGAGGTCATGGGTGTATTTTTTCAGTTTGAAAAATCACTTTTATGAGCCCCTAATGCATTCTGAAAGTTCATACATGTACTTTTATTCCAAAAAATTGGGCAGGGCCAAAAATTTTGGAAGTTGGTCACACTCATATCTCAAGCTTGATATGATGTATGGACCTGGGACCAACACCAAATGAGTCGAAACCCCACGGAAATTAATAATTTGGGTCCAGGTCACAATAGTCACACAGGTCTCATTAAGTGCAATTTTTAGAATTGCTTGAAATTTCATTTTATTGCCCTAATACATTTCTATATTCTTTCTCTCAATAAAGTGGGCAGAGTCAAAATATCCATTGCTGATTCCTTCATACAACACATTTAATGCTATGCACAGAAGTTATGCCCGATTTCTTGAAAATTTTTATCTCGGTTCTGCATGAAAATCTTTAAATGCTGTTTACGAAAACCTATTTCTGATTTCTTTAAATATATTTTACTCCCCAAAATAAGTCTTCATAATTCACTTAAAAAAAAAATTAGTTTTGATGCGTTCACCATTTTCACACACACTCAAATTTACTGGTTGCAGTCACAAATTCTCTTTCTCCAGTTTCACATCCCTTTTCTTGTCTTGTTTTTCACCATTCAAAAAAAGGTAGGGGATATCCAAACTGATTTGGATATTTTCGGAAAATGGTTTTGGATACGTGTGATTGGACGCATCAGTATGTTACCAAGTTTAGAGTAGATCATGAATGTCACTGGCCCACGAAAACTTTGTGCATGTTTTTCGCACGAGCGCCGCGTTAATATCTGTGGGGTACGTTTTGAAATTTTACTGGACGGGCTTTTTCGGAGGTCTCATCGTTCTTTTCTTGGTATAAACTCGTTCATCAATAGTTTTTCAGGGCGCTGGGACGGCCCAAACATTGGCCGGACCATAACACTCAGAACCCTGTTTTTCGAATTGTTGCCATCGATTATGTGGGGGAGAAAAAAAATGACAGTGCATGCAGTTCGTCTTTCGACGAACATAATATGACAAAATTCCTTGCCAAAGGCAATTTGGAAGGGAATTTTGTCATATTCTGTTCCTCGAAAGACGAACTTTAATGTGTGTGTGTGGGGGGGGGGGGGGGGGGGGGGGGGGGTGGTCCTGGGCGTCCGCCCAGTCTGCCCAGTCTGCCCATTCGTAAATCCGGCCCTGCCCCCAGAAAATGTTTGAAAAATGATATCTTTCAGACCCATTTGGGGGCTACTTCTTTAGTATTCCAACCGCTTCCGAAGCGGTTGGAATACTAAAGAAGTAGCCCCAAAATCTCCTCATCTTCCGTTAACTGGTCGTTAATAGCTGCCATTGTGTGCGCAATATTAAAGAAACAAGACGATCTTTGCGCGCACTATTTTCGGATATCCGCCAGAACAAAATTAAAAAATCATAGCCTAGTCATTTGATATGAATGACAGTCGGCTGAAGGTCGATCACAAAAATATCATGATCGGCAAATTTTTTGCCCCGACATTGGTCGGGTTGGTCGGGGCGGCTCCGGTGCCCCTGTTTTTTGTCGAAACGTAACTTTTGTGGTATGCGAAGATTAACGCGTGACGGCCGCCGTTTACGTGCCATTGGTA